>OY998121.1:17174368-19574368 GCA_963921985.1 Agrilus biguttatus
GAAAGATGAGACGGATGAAATGAAGACAGAAGAGAAAGATTATTTGTGGAATATTACTGCCCCAGCATTTGCCTAAGTGATCCAAGGAAACCACAGAAAACATGGACAGAGCTGCCGAACCCGGGTTCGAACCGGCGACCTCCCGAATGCTAAGCAATGATCAAGAGTACTAGACCACGCCGCTAGGTAAACTAAAAGTTAAAACCAACTGGTTAAATACCTATTGACAATATTTACAAATATACATACATAAATGTACAACGTAACATCCAATTAGCCGATATGGGATCCTGGTAATGTATATACATAATCATATCCGTAACAACTAATTAGCCTACATGGAATTTTCGAATATCATATCAACCCATAATAAATCTATTGTATTCTAGGTGTATTATTTGAACACAATTTCTTTTGTTCCATTAATTTCATAAAAAATGTAAGCAATAAAATTAAACTTAAGTTAAAAACATTAAATATAAAAACAGTAGAAGTTAATGAAACTAATTTAAAAGCTTTAATACTTAGTACATAAAAAAGATAAAACAGACTTTGATTGTAAAAGTGGTGTCTACGAATTAAATTGTAACCAGTGCGATGCTATATACATAGAGCAGTGTGGCAGAGCCTTAAAACATAGAATAAAAGAACATGTAAATAGCATAAAAAACCATGTAAATTCTACGGGCTTTTCCGAACATTGTAATATCAACGGACATACATTAAACTTAGATAACATTAAATTAATTCATGTCGGACAAAAAAGCAAAAGATTAAATTTACTCGAAAATCTAGAAATTACAAAACCTTTATCGAATGGAAAAATGTAGTAAATATCCAGAAATAATTGTGCTCAAATAATACACCCTCACTGTTACCTAGAATACAATAGATTTATTGTAGGTTGATATTATGATGTTTAAAAATTCCATGAAGGCTAATTAGTTGTTAGGGATATGTTTATGTATGTATATTTTCAGGATCCCATATCAGCTAATTGGTTGTTACCTTGTACGTTTATGTATGTATATTTGTACATCTTGTCAATAGGTATTTAACCGGTTGGTTTTAACATTTAATTTTTCAGAGCATCTCCTACATTCCACCCACCAGCGGCAAGGAAGAGGGAGATCTTCCAACCAACCCATCCAAACTCTAAACTCAACCATCAATGTAAACAGATTAGGCTCACAAAACTACATATTAACACTTCAAATAAAACACATCTAACAAAACAAACTAAATCCTTTCAACACGCCATTGTTAGCGCGGTCAACGGCAATCAGCATGAGTCTTGTTCAGGTTTACAGAAAACATTTTCAAAACTTCTACTTAAACACAATAAACAAAAAAAACTAAAACTCGGAACACACCCGTCGTTAGCGGTCAACGGTAATCGACGTGAACCTTGGTCTAGTTCACAAAAAAAAAACAGTTTAACACTTCTACTTAAACACAATAAACAAAACAAACTAAACTACCTTCAACACACCCGTTGTTCCCGGTCAACAGCAATCAACGTGAACCCTGTCAAGCTCACAAAAATCACATTTTAACATTTTTACTAAAACACATCAACAATGCACACCAATTTCTCTAAACACGCCCGTTGTTCCGTCAACGGCAATCAACGTGATCCTAATCAAGTTTACACTTCCCAAAAAAAAAACATATATAACCAAACCAACCTAACCTCAAACGAACAGTGTAATCCAATGCCGGTAGGGGCATTAGCCCTCGGAGTAATTGTTTCCGTTAGTTTATCCTTCAACGTGAATGCAATCAATTTCACAACTTCCATCACAAAACCAACAAACCAACCCAACCTCAAACGAACGGTGTAATCCAATGCCGGTAGGGGCAGTAGCCCTCGGAGTAGTTGTTTCCGTTAGTTTATCCTTCAACGTGAATGCAATCAATTTCACAACTTCCATCACAAAACCAACAAACCAACCCAACCTCAAACGAACGGTGTAATCCAATGCCGGTAGGGGCATTAGCCCTCGGAGTAGTTGTTTCCGTTAGTTTATCCTTCAACGTAAAACCAAGCAATTTCACAAATCCCATCAAACGTATCAACCCAACCTCAACCAAACCTCAAACCAACGGTGTAATCCAATACCGGTAGGGGTATTTGCCCTCGGAGTAGTTGTTTCCGTTGGTTTGTCCCAACAAAAACCAATCAACTAACCCTATAACCCCATACGGCTGAAGAGGAACGTAAGTTCCTATAACGGCCTGAGGGGGAGAGGTTTTCGGTAGAAATCCGACACTACCCAGTCGCACAGACGGCAGGGTGTCTTTTGAAGATTTCCTCTCCTCCACGAAAACAAAAAAAAACGTTTAATTTAGTTTGTTTACCTACTTTTTGATAATGACGGTCTCGTCGAAACGATTGTAAGAGGTTTTCTTTAAATACATTGTTGAAACTTTTCATATTATTTTTATTAAAAAAGTAATGTACGCGGCGTCGCATAATAATAACAGCGCTCCACTTATATTTATTTTATACGCAAATAATATTACTATTCTTTGGTTTATCCGGCAAAACTTTGATTGTGAAGTGTTTTTCGTCAAATCGAAAGTATTAATATTGCCATGGCCCGTCTAATCTTGTGGTGAGAGCGTATTTTCTATACCTAGCCTCGCAGCATGCTACGTGGGAGCGGAAATTCCTCCCGCTTCAATTCTTAATCAGCATTTTCTGAATCCGTTCCATCTTAACTCCTCATTTGCTGTGGATAATACTTCAAGTGATGATATTTATTGTTTCTATTGCCTAAATACCCGACCGTCTATGTCAAAACAAACACTAGGTAGCTAAAGCATCGTTTTGCACAAATTGTAATTTAGCCTATCACCCTGGATGCGTGAAGAGATGCCATCGTTATTACGATGGATCTTTTAGAGAATGTTGTGGCGCGTTTAATCTTATCGATCACCCAAATAAATATATTCAATCTCGAGATGATTATGATAACCCATACCAGGATGATGAACGCGACTTTGTCCACGAACATAACCTCTCACCACGTGGCAACTCATGATAATTCAATATCATCCCTTAAGACAAAGATTGGTGACAAATGTGAAACAAAGAATAATAATCTTACCTTTTACAATTACAGGATCACGAAAAACGAAAATAACATCTCTCAGCTAAAAAATATGGTGCAAAATATTAGTGAAAAAATTGATTTTATCTTAAACAATACATCATATAAACCTCAATCTGCTCTTACTTCTAACGTGCTCGACGAACAAGAAGACAGTACCAAAAGGTTTAAAAATATTATTGTCTATCATTACCAGAACTCAATAAAGAAACGCCCAAAGATGTACAAGGAAAGAAGAAGTTCTTTGCAAAACTTACAGCACACAATAACAATGTCATCGGTAATATGCTAACTACACTAGATTCTAAGATAACTAATCAAGGTCTGTACTCCAAGAGAATTGGTAGATTTCAGAATTACCTTAAATTCCATTGATGATAAAGAACTAGTTTTTCAAAACCTAAAAAACCTCAAATTTTCAGATACCATTAAATCAATTATCATCAAACAGGACCTAACCATTCCTCAAAGATCCCAATTTCATGAAACCCAAACTCAATGTATAAACTTAACCAGGAAAACCCTAACCCTAAATTTTATTGGAAAGTTGTTCGCTATCACTCTAACCCTAAAATTGTCAAGCAGTCAAAAAACTTTCAACCACAAGTGAGAAACAAACACCACAAAAAGCTTAACTATTTACTACCAAAATGCCCGGAGCTTAAACAAAAAATTAAACGATTTTCACGAGAATATTTACCTCATTACCCCTACCCCGACATTATTATAATTACTGAAACCTGGATTAACCCTGATTTCAGCGATTATACCCTATTCCTGATACCATCTTTAAACAGGACAGGAACAGCACCCATAGTGTTCATTCTAGGGGTGGAGGTGTACTTATAGTAATTATGTCTAACCTTCATCCACCAATTTGCAACATTCCTAAATCTACTTATGAACACATGTTTGCCTCCTTATTTTTTGTCCATACTAAATTTATTATAGGTGCTGTATACATACCACAAGATGTGCAAGATTATACTAGGAGGTACTTTGAACATACAGCTACCATCGAAGACCTATACACTAATTATCCTGACTCCAAATTTTGCATTTTGGGCGACTAAAATCTCCCCAACATTACATGGAGCTATTCTTTTCATCTCAAATTCATCGAACTAGACTATATCAATAATATCCTTAGGCAATGTGCTAACATTATTAAAGAAACATTTAACCAATGTGGTCTCAAACAACTATATCCAGTTGACCCTAGTAAAAAGTATACTCTTGATTTTTTTTCTCCTCTCTTGATTTAAAAGTTGACCCTCACCATTCTTTAATTTTGAAGCAAGTTATCCCTCTCATGTAAACACCACTAATTATCACCACAATTACAAAGATGTAAACTTCACTTCGCTAACCGAAGATATTAATACTGCTCTGAATTCACATAATTTTAAGAACTTGGTTGTTATCACCAATTGTGATTTCATTTTCAAAACAATTAACAAAATTATTCAAAAATGGGTACTTATCATTCCACTCTACCATGGCAATTTTCCCCGGTGGTTTATACCTGAACTCAAACATCTAATTATTTAAAAAGAAAACACTCATAAAAAATAGAAATTAACTAATGATTCCTCCTATTATATTGAATTCAAATGTTTAAGAGCCATTTGCCTTCGCAGTTCAAAACGGTGTAAGAGAACTTATCTGGACAAGGTTGAATCGAACGTTAATAAAGACTAGGTTATTCTGCAACTAAGTATTATAACACATCTACTAGAACCGAAAGCATTCCCAACAAGATGTCTTACATTGATTCTCTTTCTACTGACTCACCAGAAACAACAAACCTATTCACCAAATTCTTTCAATCTGTTTACCAAAAACTACGAAATGAACTCCACTACTGACAACATCACTTTAAACAATCAATTCCCACAAATCTCTAACGTAGATGTCAGTAATGCTCTAACTAATTTAAAACTCAGTTTTGATGATGATATTGATGGTATTCCTGCCTCATTATTAAAAAACTGACCCTGTTTGGTACCTATCTTCACAATACAATGAGGTTCGTTACTATTAATACGCGACTATGTTAGACTGGCAACATAAGCTAATAATTTGTTAGCTGTACATATAATAATTATATAGTAGACACCAATTTAGATTTACAATAAAAAATGTTATACATACAATACCTATTGGTATCAATTAAAATTTCTACATATTCTAGATAGGGTTTTATTTTCTTTTAACGTTACTCTCTTAAGTTTATTTCATTTATGGGACTTTTAAGGTATCTAAACGCCATTACAGAATTACAAATGTGAAATTATTATATAGTTAATTATTTCTGTGTACTGCAGAAGATTTTAAATAATTGACCTGAAAAAATACTTTTCAATCATAATACATTTTAACCTACTTATATGTTTGGCTATTTCGCACTTATTGATCATTGTGCAATAAGTATAAAGTTGAGTGTGGTAACTCTGATTGGAAACAAATGGTTATATTCAGGGACGGATCCAGAAATCTACTTTAGGAGAGACGGGACGACGGTGAAAGGAGGCTACCCAAGCGATTTAAACCTCTTAACCCTATAACCTAAAGGAAAGTATAAAAATTAAGACTGTGGTAACCAAATAATATAAAGTCAAAAAACACTCACCCCTATTCACCACAAAAAAACCTTTAATAAGCAGACACGTATTTCTCTCACTTCTTATGTGGACATAGTCATGCGTATATAATGCCCACATAAGAAGTGGGGAAACACGTGTCCATTCGTTAATGTTTTTGTGTGGTGAATGGGGGGTGAGTCTTTTTCGATTTTATTCTATAACCTAATCATTTTAAACCCCTTAACCTAAACCATGTATATCCCCACAAGCTCACAACCCATACTTTTAAAACCCGACAACCTGGAAGGTAGCGAGTCAACGCTTTTAAATACTTAATTGATATGTAAATAAATTATAATGGTGGCATACATTGGTTTAGCGTGTTGGCCAGCTATCCCCGGGTTATGAGATTTAAATAGCTTACCTTATAGAGTCAAGGGATTTAAGAAGTTTAGATTATAGGCTTATAGTTTAGTCAAGGAGGTTAATGGGTTTAAAACATTTAGGTTATAGAGTTACGGGGCTTAAATAGATTGGGTTTAATATTATTGATACGAAGTCAAATGTTGGAGAAGGAATCGCCTCTATCGCCCTCTTCTTGAATACGCCACTGTATATTGTGGGTTTAAAAATATAATTTAATATATTAAAAATATTGTTAATCAATAATAATGAAATATTTGAAGAATTGTTTTAGTAGGGAAAAATTTTAAATACATTAATGCGATATTAAATATTGAATTAATTTGTACCCACCATTGATTACCTCATACAATGAGGAAAAATTTGTTATTATTGTCACGCCCTCGCAGAGACTCGAACCTGGGATCTTTGGCTTTACGAGGCAATTCATTTGCCACTAAGCTACGAGATGTGACAATAGTAGCAACGACGAACGTACTTACTAAGTCACAGAATGTGGAAGGGTGAAGAATCCGACACTACCCAGTCGCATGGGCGATTGGGTGCCTTTTAAAGATTTCCTCACACCCCGAAAACAAAAAAGTCATATTGAATATAAACACGAAAAAACAACGTCGAAATCAATTTATACTATTATTAATCATTAATAATTGAACAAATTAATTCAATATTTAATATCGCATTAATGCATTCAAAATTTACCTCTTTTAAAATTATGTTTATACAATGGACATATTTATATTTTTTGCAGCTTTTTGAGAGGATCTTTTATTTTAATGTTCTTTATTTAAAAATCGTAATCAAATTGAAAATCTGAAAAGAAATACTGAGGGGGCACCATCAAGATGTACAGCTACATTTTGAACTACTTACATACCCTAAGAAGTATATCGCGCTTACTCCATGTCTATACAAATATTTTAGTCGGTTTTTGTTCAATTAAATATTAATTTGTACACTGTCAATGAGTTACATAAACTCTATGTAGGTACATGTAGGAATATCGTGGATACAGCAAACATATAGGATCCAATAGCCTATACTTAGCTTAATAATAATAATGATATTGGGTGTTTATCTCACTGGTCCTTTATTAGGAGAAAGTCCTCATTCTGTGATGAAGCATAACAAGTTGGAAAGATATTTTGGTAAAGTAAAAAGTTAAATAGAGAATGTCTACAATAGTAGGAACTTGTGGAAAACAAAAAATCTAATTTATACAACGGAAAAGAAATACGGAGAGAGATTTCTCTTAGCAAACGATCCTTCTGAGAACTCTCCTTCCTTAAATTGAAGTTATATAATTTGAAAAATAAAGAGCTAGAAAAATTGAGGGCTTGGTGTTATGGAGCATTACCGGGGCAATTAGGACTACTCCTACTGCGTCATTGGGAATATTGTTCAACGTGATCCTTAAAGCGTCCTATAAGGGTAAGGTGGAACTCATTGAGCTCCCCAAGGATGTTATCATGGGAGATTTCTTTGAGAAGCTACCTTATGGGACACAGACCCTCGTCCTCATTTATAAAGAAAAATCGGACCAGCTTCCACTCTAAAGAGAACTGGTCCTCAGAAAATTCTCCATCACGTGGGACAGCGAAGTATGGTGCACCGATGGGTCTAGGGACTTGGAGAAGAGTTAGCATTTGTAACAGCCGAACTGGAAGTAGGTTTTCACTACTATTAGGTCAGTTTCCTACATCTTTTCAGGTGGAAATAATAGCCATTATTCGATGTGCCTAAACAGCGTTGCCAATAACACCATCGGGCGCCTACATATATGTACAGATTGCAAAAGTGTATTAGACGTCCTTAGAGGATATTCGACAAAGTTAAAGCTGTCACCAATCCCTCAACAGGTTAGGGATTCAAACCAAGGTACTGTAGCTTTGGGATCCTGGATTAACCATTTTTGTGTTGAGGAAATCGAACGTGCTATTCACATACTCTGACACTGCTCCGTATTGACTGGAAGTAGGCACCGTATTCATTCAGCTGATGATTTATGATTTTAAAATTAGATTTCAATAAGTATTATAAAACTAAAAATTTTGGTAAGTACCATTTCTTTATTTATAGAAATTAAGGTTATATAAGAACATAAGCTTTCACGGTCGGAATTCATAGTAAAATGATGGTTCCGGCTTGGTCGATGTGAACGGTTTCGTCCAGACGTTTCGTTAGCAACTGCGGCTAACATCTTCAGTTGGTGCTGTGTTGACAGCGACAGTCGCTGCCGAGACTTCGAGATATAATCTTCGCCCACGTAGTCAACACAGCACCCACTGAAGATGCCAGCCGCAGTTGCTGACGAAACGTCTGGACGAAACCGTTCAGATCGACCATTCTACAATTAAGGTTATGTTTCTGAAAGTTCTTCTGGCTTTCCTATTTCTAAATATATAATATAATGTTACTAACACAAAAATACTTAATAGACAAATTACTTATTACTATATTTAAAAAAGAACAACCTGTATTAGTTAATTATTATTATAATGTTTAATTGCGTTATTTAATTCCAATGTCAATTCGGCTAACTGATCTAATGGACGTAGACTTCATATCCAATAGAATGCCTTAAAAATTTGTTACATTTAAGGACAGAGGTGATTAGAAGACCCGGTCTGCAACCACATCTTGAAGAGTAATATTTTTTGCTTTTGAATTTGCAAGAAGCTGGTTTTATTAAATAAACGCATTTTAGTTTATAAATTTTCTTCCTATCACATGTAACTACTGTTGGCTAGTGTTTCCCTAGATGCTATTAATAAGTTTCTTTTATTATTTAGTGTCGCCAAAGTTATATCATTTATTACTACTTGTACAGGTTTACATAATGGATTACATTTGTCTTGCAATGAAATGCAATGTGTGTTTCTCTAAACCACAACTACAAAATTTTTTTGAATTACTTTAAAAATTTATCTGATGTTCATAATTAACATTGGTGAAGACTCACCCGTTACTATAGGAGCGGTGAGTGCAATTAATGTGGTATAATTTTCGTTTCGTAATAGAATACATATGAAAAAAATTGTAATATTTTTTATACAATATTGGCACATGTAATAGAAAAAAAAAATATTACCGTTGTTGGAGACTAAGAATCAATACTGTTTTTTGTTTGTTATTTTGTATGTCATAATTTATAAGTTATTTCTGTTAATAGCGACTGCTTCTTTATTTTGATTATTGTATTAATTACTGAAATTGTGTGGTCTGCGGAATGATTACATTTTTTGACCACAGATTTTAACCCTTATTACGTGATCTAGAATTTGTTATCTGTAGTTCCGTAGTAGTATGCCATTCTTTTTGTTAACAACTTCACAGAATAAACAGTTCGGGGATAAATAAAAATATATTATTGAGGCAGGGATTATTAATATTTTTAATAATTTAAAAATCTGGAACTTTTACATCGGAAAGCATTATTAGAACTCAAAAGCAGCAAATTAATTAAAAATTTAAGCGATCTTAAAGTAAATTCTAAAATTGTGTGATCTGCGGAATTGTGACATTTTTCATTTTTTAGACTCTTTGAGTTTATATGTTATAGGTGACGAAGAAAATAAAATAGCACTGAACCAAAAATAAATATATAATTGATTAATAAATTTTAAATGTAGACTAGGTGTAAAAATGAATATAAAATTGAATGAAGTGAAGAATTTATGTTGTTGACAGGAAGATCGAATCAGAATTGTTTTTGTTTTTAAAATAACATTGTAGAAAAATAGATAAGGGGGGAGCTAAAAGTTTGTTAGTCATAGTAGGGATGAATTTGAAAAGGTCGATAATATAAAATACTGAAAACCAAAAGTACCGAAGAAACCCATTGTAAAATTGTTATTAGGAAAAGTAAGAATTATAGATGGCATGCTGTTAGTATACAGAGTTGAATTGTTATGAGGGATTATAGGAAGTACTGAAGCAATTAAATTGTAGTTAAGCGAAGAATAGATACCGAGCAGGTAAAGAGCAAGTATAGAAATAGAATTGTAAGAAAAAAATATTTACACGATAACAATATGATACACTATACAATACTATACAATAAAATTTGAATATACCATAACTACATTACATCTTAACACACCTGAAATAAATTGCAATATAAACATACTTAAAATTGTTAGCTGCGGCAAAGATAAAATAAATACAAATAAAAGTAAATTAAATATGGCCACAATTTAAACAACAAATTCACCAAAAATTTGAATTATTGTTAAAAAAAAGTATGAAAAAAACAATTTTCTATAACTACGAAATAGTGGATTAGAGTTAGCAAAATTATATTTTCATCTGTTTATGTTATTTATTTGAATTATTGTTAATTGAAGTAAAACTAATAATCGGAGAATGGTACCAAATTGTTTACACTATTCGTAACGAATTTCAGACAGTTTGCATATTTATGCAATAGATAATAGAACAAGTAAATATTGACGAAATATTTTGTATTTCTTTCAAAATAAATTTCACTGACGAACAATAACTGTTTTGACTTAACTTTTTTGATAAAGGTTGTTTCTTTGCTGGGGGTAAACATATTGCAACTATTTCTCTTATCACTACTATATTTCATAACATGATAAGTATATTATTATGATTAACGTAATGGAAAATAATTTGCTTTCTTGACAACGTTTATGTTAGTTATTTAATAACTGGCAGAACCGGACTTGAAGAACAAAAATATATATATAATATATATCTAGTCTCGGCAGTAAATTAGACGGTTGATTCAAATAACCAAACATGTCCTAGGTCCAGATACAGTAGGTAATGCTGAATATGACGACGCAACGGTAATAATTTTTATCATTCTATTATGGAATATATATACGATGATCCTTTAATAGATTGCTATTTTTAAAGTATCACTAGGCATTATGGTATATAACACTATAATAACGTGATTGAGACTAAAAGTGTATTTACCTCCTTTCTCGCGCTAACGTGACCTCGAAGCCTTGGCAGCGAATAGTGTTGTTAGCTAATTTTTTCCAGGCACATCGAGTAATGGTGATTATTTGCGCCTGAAAATAACTGATAAACTGACCTAAAGTTAATGAATACCATCTCTCACTTTGGTGATTGTAAATATTATTTACACTCTTCTCTGTGTTTCTGCCCCATTAGTGAACCATGGGTTGCCATCATAAGGGATGGAGGTTTTTTTCAAGGATTTATCTTTCTATATTGGAGGCTGATCCCATAATTTTTGTCGAACAGATAGAGGGTTTTTTGTGCGATCAGGGACAATTCGTGGAAACCTTCCTTGATTATATTTTTGGGGAACTTTATGAGCCCCACCTCACACTTCTCACTAAATGTATCTTTTATCCTGTAAAGGGCTTTTGTTGCGGTCATTTTAACGATTATTTTGAAGGATTCTATGCCAAGGAGCATTATCATAGCCGTACTAGGAGTCGTCCTTACTGCCCCGTTCATGCTCCTTATTAGAACCAATTCCTTTATTTTTTCAATTACCTTGTTTGGATTGGAAAGGGCAGTCTTACCCCACCAGACCAACGCAGCATAGGTCAGTTTGTATTTCAATATTTCCTCAAAGATCCACCTCATGGTAGCTGGTTATAACCTCTTTCCCAGTAGCTTTTCTTCTTTGCTAAAGGCAGGCTGTAAGGTTATTTTTCTGAGGACTGTCTAGTATCCAGAATTACTCCACTGACATTTGAATCTGGAGTTCATGCCTTCCAATTCGAAGGAAGCAGGATTTATTCCACTTATATTTCGTTATGAACACATTAACTTCTGTCTTCATTTGAGGTGATAGAAAGAAAGGGTCAGTACACCAACGTTCTACAGGAGTGATTGACCTTTGTCAGAAATCCATAAGTGTTTTAAGGAAAGTACCATGAACGATCACGGAGATGTATCCTTACCCGAAACGGTGGGTCTTCCTGTTGTGGCTTGTATGAGTCGGTTGCTCAGCATGTGGTTAAGTCCCCTCAATGAGGGTAAACCATGTCTAGTAATGACTAATTTTATTACCCTCCTCTAGATATAACTAAATGTCCTTTCAAATCAGACCCATAGCATATTCCTTGGCCTCTAACTGTTTTTAGACCAGGGTGACAGCGCGACATGAGGCCTTTTTAGTAGAACGACCGGCTTTGTAAGCATGCTGGTCTTTTTGTAAGTCTTTCCTTTCCTAGATTGTGTCACGAATGGATCTGTTGACGAATATCTCAATGGTCTTAAGAAAGAAGAAGGTAAGGCTAATGGGCCGAAAATCTTTGATGGGAAGTGTAGCCACATCTGCCAGCATTTGGTATAATAATCACCTTTGTACGTTGCTATGATGTGGGGAAACGGCTTAGTTAATCTGGAACGCACTAATCTTGTAAAGGTGCCAACGGTAACGTCCTCCGCTCTCTACAGCAAGGCCGAATAGATAATGCTCATCTGACCATTTCGGGTGTGACGATTCAATTGACCAGCTGACGGAAGTTCTCCCGTAGCACTCTCTAAGAGTTAGGAATCATTCAATTCCCCAGATTTGCTGAATCCAGAGATATGTTCCGAAATCAGGCACACAACATCTCCTATTCCGTTATTAAATCAATTTCTAATTTTGTTGGTAGTGCTTCTGGTAGAAGGGTTAATGACAATGACCTCTTCTCTTATTGCATTACTAAAGGTAGGAAAATCATATTCAGAATATCAGGGTCGGTGGTGACCAGATATTTCAGTTGATCCAGAGCCCTATGACACTCTAGAAATTACTAACACGACCTTAGGGTATGCCACACAGATCACCATGATGGTCAATGGGTTAGTACTTTGGGCGTCTGAGAGGGCCGTCCCATTAGGAGTTAGGCTTTCCTGGGGGGGGGGGTACTTGAAGCGAGTTTTCGCGTCTTTTTGTTCTTGTGTTCAAGACGATAGCAGAAGAGGGGCCACCAATGGCGGCCTCATTATCGTGCCTTTTCGTTTCTGTGTAGAGTTTTTTCCGGGCCATCCTGTAGAGACGTTTACGGAGATGTGTATGCTCTGTAGAGTTCCGCATACAGAGGTAAGGCCAAATATTCGAGGAGGTCGGCCGGTGTCCTCGAGGCACCGTTTACGACCGTTCAGAACCCCGCGCGGTACACATAATGACTACGGCTTTTAAATTTTTTAGTTAACGATTTTACAGGAAAAGAGTTCCTTATTGCTTGTGCTGCTAAAATTGCAGTCATATACTTTAGTTGTAATGTAAAATTTAAATAAAGCGCAAAGCACTTTTCGCAAATACCTATATTGAATTTTCGACTATAGCATCGCTTCACTATAGATTGATCAAATGAAACTATATTGAGAGTGAAAGAGTCATGGTCGTGAATTCAATATGTTTGTGAAAAGATTATTTTGTGCATTATTTAAAAATTACATTAAGAACTACTTTCACCAAGTATATATATATTAATTCTTCAATTGCACAATATCACATCCAGTTTTATAACTTATATATATATATATATCTTTGTTCTTAAATGAAAATAACGTTCTTATTTTTTTCTCCATTCAGCTTCCAAGAAGTGTCTTTGGAATGCTTTTTCTCCCCTGAATAATAGCATCACAATGTCCAATCTGTTGCTGAAGAAGGAATTGATTGTGACATGGAATTGGTTACCTGTTGGAGACCTGAGGAGCTTGTAATACCAGAAGGTAGGAAAAATCGTTTATGAATATTTTTGGGAGAAGTACGTGGAAAAGTGAGCACATGGTCATCAATTGCCACACTTGTTCTAATGTAGGCAGATTGCTTTATTATTACTATCATATATTTATTTACCTCATAATCAGTTATGGTAGAATAAACATAAAATATTACGTTTATTTGGTAAATATATCATTTTATTTAGCACATGAATGTTTTTTACTTAATGTATTTAGTGTTATAGGCTACAACTATTTGGATATTGCTTAAGAATACATTTTTGGTGTGTCCATTTATTTACGCCAAATTATACCAACGCAAAGAGAAGCTTTAAGTACAAATTTTTCACTTTCGTTTCACAGCTTAGTATTGACATGTGTAACTGGTCTATCACAGTACAAAATAAATTGCGGATTTACTGGCGATGTATAATTAGCCACCGTTATCGTATTACATTAGATAAGATTTTTTATATAGTACATCTTCTATTTATGTAAATAAAATTATTACAAATACAAATCTACCTACGTAAATATGAATGTTTAAAAACATATCTACATACGATTAACTATGAGGATTAATTGTGAAATGGTTGCTGCAACATAACATGTAATGAGCAATCACTGTTGGTAGAGTTTTAGATTTTTTTTAAATATTTCATCATTTACTTACGAAGATATTGTCTAGTATTTGCTAATAACTGTCACCAATATCTCGTAATTAATACAATTGTCAGTATCAAACTATTTATTTTCACTAACTAATTCTCAAACAACACTAAAATTAACAATTTATACTCTCTCTGGCCACTACTGCATTTCTTCGCTCTTCGTTTTTTTCCTTCTGTCGCCTGGTTATTAGAACTCTGTTGCCGATACCCACTTTTTACTTCTTTGTGTTTCATTCTCACCAGTTACTCGTGCTGGTGGGCGACCTAAACCGTAGTGCAAAGCCGGAGGGTAGGGCGTAAGGCCTTCTTCGGCCTTTTCTTAGCAATGGTGGGAATGGGTGGGTGGTGTAGTTAGGGAGGGAAAGATGGACGTACAAAATGAAGACAGAAGAGAAGTGAAACATTATCTGTGGAATATTACTACTCCAGCATTTGCCTTAGTGATCCAAAGAAACCACAGAAAACTTGGACTAGAGCAGCCCAGACCCGGATTCGAATCGGTGACCTCCTGAATGCTAAGCAATGATTTGAACCAATTAGACCATGCCAGTCGGTCCCCCCGCCGATTTCGTGGAAACTTATTTATAGTAACATCGTTTGTTCTGGAAGCTTCTAGGATGACGATTCTAACGTTTTGAAATCTGGTAACCCACATAACAGATCTTCATGTTTCTCGTAAATTGCCTACTCGTACGTAACAATATTGTACAATATTTATTTCTCAAGATCAACAAAACGCTATCATCGATCGTCTTTATTTTAGGTTTTTACGATTGACTTTTGTGGAGGTAAATTTACTTATTCACAATATGATGTGAAAGGAAATACTATTTTATATTATATGTATATATATATATATATATATATATATCAGTCACAGTACAATTTTGGATTCAAATAAATTTTCAATATTCGGAAAATGATGAGAAATTAAAATTAGTCAGGATCAGTCCCTAAAGTTATCTAAATATAATGTGAATATTATTATTGCTAGTAAATAACACTATGTAAGAGATATTCACAATTTATTTTATAAATGCAGCATGTGTTTCGCCAAACATTCGCTTCATCAGGCATAAGTATATACTACTAAATAATACAGTTCGAATAATTTCTTAAATTGCTACAAACTAATCGGGTAGTGTATGCTTCTATTGTTAGATTTATAATTTTGTGTTTCTATTTTTCGCATTTTCTGTAGATTAGTTTGTAGCAATTTAAGAAATTATTCGAACTGTTTAGTTGACTGTTAAGCTGCCCCCCAAAAAATTAATTGACTACAGGCCTGCCAGCGACTAAAACCAACTGTTGATAGTATTAAGTGAATTACATCTATATACATATCTGTTCGCTTTTTACCAATCACGTTCGATTATTGTAACATATGTACTAATATTCGTTTAATTCTCTGTAGTTCCAGGGTGTAAGGTAATATCTGCCAATATCAGTGGGTCTCAATTATCTTTGGTAGACCAGAAATAGTATTACGTGGGAAGGAAGATTAGTTTTTATTTTCCTTCGATTGGAAGAGTTTAATTTGGTTAGTGGTTATTTGTATGTTTGATTTTATCAATACTGTTGAATATTTAAAGAAAATCATTAGAAATAAATTACGTTTAGCAATTCAGGTATATTGATTACCCGACATTTGGTGTTAAAAGTGGGATTGACGAAGAGAGAAGAACGAATCTAACGATATCGAAAAAAAATTCTCAAATTTTCTGAAAATTGTCTGGAAGTATTCACCGATCGAGAAATCGAAATATTTCACGCCTGTTCCGAAAAAAATTGGAGGAACAAATAAAAGATTTAATGGCATTAATAGCAGATATGAAAGCAAGTTAGGAAGAAATTAATGCAGGAAAAGAATAAATGAAACAGAAAATGGAAAATGAACAAGACGAAATGAAACAGAAAGTGGAAGAGGGACACGAAAAAGCAAAAAAAGGACAGAAAGAAATAAAAGCAGATATAAAAATGGGACAAGAAGAATTAAAAGCAGCTCAAGAAGGAATTAAACAGGAAATAACAATGGTAATAAAGAACGTACAAGATGCAATAAAAATGAGAATGGAGGAAAAGATAAATGACATTAAAAAGGAGATGGAAAAGAAGATATAAGAACGAAAAATTGAGATAAAAGAAAGGAAAATTAAGATAAAAATTAAAATAGATGAAAGATAAGTTGGGATGTTGAAGAAGCTAGAAGAAGGGACATAAAGTTGGTGACACGAATTAAAGAAATGAAAGAAGAAATTGGCAAACTAAAACTAGCCAGTGCTGCGAGAACTGACAATTCGGGTGCAAGGCCAGCAAAAATTACACCTCCAACTTTTGATGGGAAGATGTCGTGGACCGTTTATTTGAAGCAAACGTATGGACCGATTCAGAGAAATCAACAGCACCGATTAGGAGGAGGAGGCACTGAAAATACTCCAAGTAATTCCCGAATCTCAACAATATGACTTCCACTATCTTGTCAACCAAATTTAAATGAGATACGGTAGTATATAGATACATCTTAAAAGCCGTATCCAACAAATCAACGAGACTTCAACAATTTGAGTCTAGTGTGGAGTGAGTGCCTCGTAAGATTAGCTTACCCCTCTGCCTCTCAAGAGTTCATAAACCAACTCACAATACAAAAATTTGTCGATGGTGTCATGTACGCCGAACTACAGCAAGTCCTTAGACTGGCACGCCTTAAAATTTGAAGCGGCAAAACAAGTTTCCAAGGGTTATTTTATTCCAGCTATTGGAATATTTCTTTTATACTTTTTCATTGCTTTCTTATATTCGTACCTTCACCCTTTTTCAATCATTCTTTCTTTCCTTTCATCTCTTGTGGTAAATGGTCTTTTATTTCCCTAATTTTGAAGTGATTAGTGAAATTGCGTTTGATGATCTAAAAAATCATTCAAGGTTTATAGCCTACAGATATTTAAGCATATTTGCTGTCCTTCGGCTTACAGCAAGGGAAAATCCCGTTGTTTGTCACTGAGTGCCGACCAGCAGAAAACATGCACTCCAATCGAGTATATCTTTCCAGTTCTAGTATAATGTCTCACGTTGACTTATGTTCCATTAATTATGAATCATCCTGTATAAAAGGAACGCAAGGTGGTATTTGGTAGCGTTACCTTCAACTGCGCTTTGTGTACTCAGAATTCTGTTAACATTCTAATCTTCACGTACCGAGTCCCTAGTTTAGCCATTTTGGTATGCTTTACCGTTACATGTTTGTTTTAGTTACAAAAATGGTGTTGTGAACTCAGTTTAGAATTGGTATTTAAATAAGGAACAGTTATACCCAAGACCATGTAATTGCCCTTAACACACAATCAGAAATCAAGAATTTGGTACTTACTTTAGCATCGAAAACATGCTTTTCAAAACATTGTTCTGCTGTTTAACTACTCGTGCTTAAATAATCTTTTTTAATAGCTATTTATGAATCTAAATAGTTTTCTGGTTTAAATTCCGCATTAATATAGGTGTGTTTCTGTTACTGATGCTATTTTATAGGAAATTAGCAAGTGCTAACTATGAATTATAGCATGCTCCTTGCGTCTGCTACATACGTTAATGACATTAAAAATTGCAAGAGAAATTTGGCACTGTTCCGTATTTACTAAAATAGCGAATCTAAAAATAGCATTTATTGTGCGCATTAGTCATTTTCATATAATGCGATAAGGTAATTAATATTTCTGAATTTACATTACTTAACAAATTAACTACAAAGGTTATCAGTAGATAATGTGGTAGATAATAGGGAAACAGTAACCGTATAAAACAGGAGTTATGCGTTATTCTTTAAACAAATCGTAACAGAACCGTATTAAACCTAATTCTGCTAGGTACCTACCTATATTTACAAATATCATCAAAACGTTTTATTAATTTCTAAAAAGTACAGAATTAACATACAAATGCACTGTTAATGAATGACTAAAAACAATTCCGCTCTTAAAACGAAACAATTCTAAATGAGGAATATGTAGGTTCTTCTTTTCGATATTACATTATACCAGATTTTGAGATTGAACGTGTTTTTAATTCAATTTAATTATAGTTAAAATAATGTTTTTGTATGTCGCTAATAATAAATTCAGAATTGAGTTCTGACATATTCACTGCTTATCTCGATGGCGAAACGGAAAAATAGTGCAACACTGCATTCTGTGAATGTGTGTATCACACTGTGTGACTCACCTCGCAGGCGGCACGTTTCACGTTGAGAAAAATTAATTCCGGACAAAAGACGCTCGAGAATATTCTGTTGTCATAACAAGTCATTTTTTGGAAGGCGATTGAAAGTAAAGATCTATTAATTTCTTTCGGTAAATAAATTAAGTGCATTATTGTTTGTCATGTAAATAAGTAGTTTAAGTTTGTTAGGAGTGTCAAAGGTAAACAGAGACACTTAATATCAGAATCAGCGTCAGCATCATGACCGGCGGAGAGAAAGGCGGCAAGGGATTGGGAATGGGAGGAGCGAAGCGTTACGCAAGGTCCTTCGCGACATCTAGGGCATCACGAAACCGCCGCTGCGGGGTGAAGCGCATCCCCGGCTTGATCTATAATGAAACGCGCGGCGTCCTGAAGGTCTTCCTGGAGAACGTGATCCGGGACGCCGTCATGTACACGGAGCACGCCAAGCGAAAGACCGTGACCGCCATAGACATGGAGTACGCCCTGAAACGTCAAGGTCGCACCTTGTACGGTTTCGGCGGTTAACAGCGGCGGCGGCGGAGGAAAAAACGGAAAATAAGATAAACGAAAAACTAGAAACATAAAGGGAAACGACGATTAATCGGTTCTTTTCAGAACCATTTTCAAATCGAAATGTCTCCGACTGCCTTTCTGCTTGTCTTTGTTTGTCTGTCTGACAGAATTCTCATTCTTTGTTTATTAGATAATGATTTCTTATTGTAAATTGAAGTCCTGCTCGGTTGGTACGGGACTTGGTCTTTCCCTTAACCTTTCCGCCCTTGCCTTTGCCCGACATGATGCGCTCCTTCTATGAGATAGCTAATATCAATCGACAATAATAATAGTGGTGATGCTGCTCGATTCGAATGAGTCGGGAAAAAGTTTTTTTTTTTTTTTCGAGGAGGAGAGGAAATATTCGAAAGACACCCAATCACCCTCGTTATAGGACCGTTTGATTGGGTCCTCTTCAGAAGTGCACGTACCGTCACCAGCAACGACCGTCAGAGTAGATCAACGCTGTACCGGCCCGTGCAGGTATAATGTGCGCGATCTTTAAATTTTATACATAATGTTTGAGAGAGCGTGTTTCCGATTTTTATTTTTGAAAGTCTGTTTGTTGTGTAGCGGTTAGTTAAACTTTAATGCTCCATGTTTACAATTATTATCAAAATTCCACAATTTATTACTTAATACATAACGTACGTTTCATCAACCTGTGGCTTCTTCAGAAGTTAGAATTAAACTTACAATTTACTATTATTACTTTACTTACATAGTGTCTTAATAACTATGTGGGAGGGTTAGGGAAAGGGTTAAGTAATGGAGAATAATTTACATCGATTTGTTCGTTTAAGGGTACATTTTGATTTTTGTATTTATTTATTTCCAAACACTCTAACAGGTTCAATTTACTGCTTTTACTTTCGGTATGCATAATTTTAAATTCTGAATTTAATGCGTGCTTTTCTGTGATTAGATGTACGGCGTAGTTAGAGTCATTTTTTAATTGCTTTTAATCGTACAATCTTCCAGTTTGACCTATATAAAATTTATTGCAAGTTCTGCATTATAATTTGTAGACTCCCGATTTGTTATTTTTGTTTGTTTTATCTTTATTGCTTTTAACGTGTTTACTAATGGTATTAACAGTTCTGAATAAAACCTTTGTGTTATTTTTATTCAGCATTTTTTTAATTTTTAACGAGGGTTGTCCAAAATACTTGTTGTTGTTTTGTATATATTAGTTTCGCTTGTATTTATAGGATATACCATGGATATTGCTGGTTTAGTTGTAATTTTGTTAAGCAGTATATTAATTATATTTGGATTATAATTATTGTTTACCGCGATTTGTTTGATAGTATTCAGTTCCTTAATGTAATTAATTTGGTTCATTGGTATTCTTGTGAGTCTGTGTAACAGAAAATAAAATAATTTGTGTCGTGTGGGTGAAATTAATGGTTGTTGATAACGGTGTCTGTGTGTCTTGGTTTACGGTAGATGGCGAATTCATGTTTATTGTTTTTTCTCGATATTATGAGGTCTAAGAAGTCAATTAAGTTGTTGTCATCGACGTACTTATATCAATATAAACAACATCTAAATAATGGGGATTTTTGAATGATGCTATCAATATTAAACACAAATAGTTCTGCCATTATTGGACTAAGTTTAATTCTAACTTCTGAAGAAGCCACAGGGTGGTGAAACGTACGTTAAGTATTAAGGAAAAAATTGTGGAAATTTGATTACGGTGTTTTATTTCTGAGTCAAATGAATTTTCATCAAGTAAAAGCGGTGTTTGTTGTTAGCTATGCTATATGTATATGTTTTTTGGTTTTTGAATAAAATTACTTTTTATACTTAAATAACTCTATTCAGGTCAAGACAGAATACAAAAAGGAAATGTGTATAGTTTAACGGCTACCGAGTGAATAATAAATAGATGTATTATAAAAAAGAAATGCAAGAATGAAATAATTGCGAAATATAGGTATTGTTACCTACAGGAAATAGATTAGATAAATTTAAGAGAAACCATAAAGATAATTATTGTTTAGTCTATACATCAGAATTCGCAACAGCCCGGCCGCATTGAAAAGACTGTCTTTCAAAAAATTAATAGTAGATAGAGAAAAACAAACAAAATCTTAACCCTAAAAATGGTAAGCAATAGCAACGTTATGTCATGAAATAAGTAAATTGTATAAAATATAAAAATAATGTTGGTTTAGTCATTTATAGTATTATCATTGTTTTCTGAAAGAAGTTCATAAACTGGAGTCACACCACGTTTCATTACACCATTTGAAGTTTTAATTGTTAAAACCCTGACCGTGCCGTCAGCGCCCGGGTGAGTTTCCAGAATTCTACCAATTCTCCATAAAAGGGGTGGTGTGCTGTCTCGAAGCAGAACCAGATAAACTATAAAGATAATTATTGTTTAGTATATACATCAGAATTCGCAAGAAGCGGAAACAATTAAATATATTATCACAATAGAAATACATCTACTACTTGCTTTCCGAGAATGTCATTAGCAGTATATTCTAAGCAGCATATTTTCCGATCCGTCGATGAACCTAATTAGTATGTTTCCCAAACGGGATTAGGTACTGCAAATTTAACGTTAAAAGTAATTAGGGTGACAATACAAACATCGTTGTTAATGGTTAAAATGGCTTAACATTTCAGTGAGAAGAACTATATAAGCTACAAATTTAGAACGCGTTAGTTGGTAAGTCTTTACCTTTCTTTCGTCATATTTATGCTATTGTCAACATTTGAATTACTGTGCCGATTATCGTTTACTGTGTGTTTTTACTTGTGTTTTAAATTCTAGTTTTCTTTTTGCTATTTGTTTTCGTTTTGTGTAATTTTCCTTGTGTGATCCAAATTATAGTTGTTAAATTTTTATTGCACTATTTTTTTTGTGTTTATGCCTTATAATTTTGATAGAAGGCCGTTTAGCCAGATTGTATCAAAGGCTCTTTCGAAGTCGAGTGCGAGGATTTCCTGTTTTGGTTTTGTTTTTAGTTTATCCTCGAGGAGGGGAAAACTTCAATGGACGCCCTTCAAAGGGAGGGGTAGTATCGGATTCATTAAAGCATCTACCGATTAAAACCCCTCCTCGAGTAAGGAGGGCAACCCGTACGTTATGCAATTCTGGGAAAGTTTGGGACGGGATAAGGATTGATTGTGGGTGAGAATATAGAATATCGGTGGCCCACCACGGGTGGGATGGATGGGAACTTACGCTGGAAAAACGAAAGGATTTCCTATGGTATTGATGCCTCTTTTATACCCAAACACTTAACCTGCACAAGAATCGCGTTTCGCGGATTTCTCTTTACCTTTCTATAACTCCCCTATGCGTCCAAACTTAAAACACGGAGTGCAAAGATTCTATCCTACTTTAATTTCCTAGTTACCAATCTCTCTCTCTTACTTGTCTTTCTAACGCGGCTTGGTCTCATGTGCGGCGATCTTTTCTTGTTCTAGTACAATCCCGATGAAATGTACTTACTATCATAACAGGCGAATATTTTCTGTCTCTTTTCTATATTCAACCTAACGATAACTAGCTTTTGCTCGTTAATTAACATAATCCAGGTGCCCACTGATAGTCACTACAAGCTCCATAGTTGATGCTAGAATGAACGATTTTAAGGCACCTTTTGTCTCTGTCTTACTTATTAGTAAACAAAAATGATTTTAAAACTAAATAATATTATTCTAACTTCGTAGTAAATTAACCGAAAATTTAAGAATCAATTGCGTAACAAAATCTCATGGAAAAGAAATTATTTGCTTGATAAGGAAGAATACCTTACTAAAACAAAGTGGGGATAAATTTGTAATGGGTTTATTTTGGAGCAATAAAACCAGCAACAAACCTTTTTTCAGCCTTTATTTTTATTTGTTTCACTTTACACTAAACTTGCTTAATTGCTATTTAAATAACTGATAATATATTTAGAATAACTTGGAAGACCACTAATAAATGTTATTATTTTATTACTTTGTGCTACTGAGTATTACTGTTTTTTTTTTGTTTCTATTGTACTCTCGTCAGATCTTAAATATTATTCCTTTCTTTCGTCACAATCGCAACATAAATAAAACTGAGGAATTGTTGACAATTGCGTCGTAAACTTAACCAAACATAATTAGTAGTTTTGTCTACAATTGTAAGGGAAATCAAATGTTTTGTAAACATAAAGCAATATTTGTGATGAATATCATATTAATTAATAATAATAGAAAATATGAACTTTTGTGGAGATTAATTTGCAAATAACAAACATCCTATAGATAGATTACTCATTGTAATATTTGTAAATATAGTTGCGACAATTATGATAAAAGAAGTTATCAATGGTCATTCTAATAGCTACAGTTTGAAATAAAATTAATGACATATTTTGTTATAAAACTGTTAAAAAGTATTAAAAAGTAATGGTACATTATAAATTCGATTAATTAAATACCTATTAATTCAAAGGGTACAACTTATATTATTTTTATAACCTTTAAGTAGAAACCACCGATTTTTGTACAAAAAAGTTTTTATACATATTTAGTTTACTTTATGCTTAAGAGCATTAGTAGGATGGCTGATTTTTAAAGTGGCAGTAAATGGTTGAGACTGCTTTCCAGAAAACATAGACATTGGATTTAGCAGTCAACACATACTTTCCTAAATTGTGAAAAATTAACTGCCGTTTTCACAAAATGAAATTAAAAAATGTAGTCTAAATAATCAAAAGACTTGTTCTATTTTTACCAAGCGACTAAAAATGTAGATAATAGAAGTATACATTTCAAAAAAAATAAATTAATAAATCGATCCTAAATATAAATTACGACCGAATTTGTTTAAGGTTGGGAATAGTTTTTGCCCTTGCTATATCTTAGTAAAATTGATAAGCTTATCAAAAATAAATACCTCCATGGAAAGTCTACGTAGCAGATTTTATTAAAATCGTACTAAGTATCTTCAAGTTATTGCAACAGAACTGTAATTTTTAAGAGTTGTCGAAAATAATCGATAGATTGAACAGTTCCAGATGTGCAGAAAATGCATTTTCCGTACCTGACCTTCTGAGAACCCTAGTATGTAAGCTTGCACTAACAGTCCTTTCCAGTAACAAAAATTCCATCCACACACCCCTCATAAAAAATATTAAATCTAGAGCTAATTGATATCTTTTTGTCGCATTGGATTCATTCAAATATCTGTTATAGTTTGCGAGAAAAAAATATATATTCTTAGGGGTTCTTACCCCCATATCTCCCTTATGAATGGAAGCAGAGAACTAAAATTACAAGTATAAGTATTTTGGACAGAAACCTAATATTTAGAAGGATAAACTGTCTAAAGACGTCAGTGCATTTTCCATATGGTAAGTCTGCCAGAGTCTTTAAATTGTTTACTTACAAACATTATAGTAAAGGAAGCTATTTATTGATTTTCTTATATTATTATCTATAGTTTACCAGATAGTCTGTACTTAAAATTCATTAATGTTTCTTTTTGAAATAACATACAGGGTGTTAAAATAAGCTTTTACAGAAAGGAATTTGAATGGTATCATACACATGCATTTAAAGTAATTTGATAATAGAACTCGTATTCACATCTTGAAGGAATTTTACTAGTTTATACAAGAATATGAAATAGACCAAGAATGCAATTACGCATGTCACTATTTGAGTACCAATATGGACATGTTTACGCACGTCTAAGTAATGGAGTAGTTTACTCAATAATAACTTAAACTGAAGACAACACAATAGATAACATTACAATATGACGTTTCAATAACAAATAAAAAATTATGGTACTTATTCAACCCCCCAAAAAGATTCATACCAATTGTTTCTAAGGGTAGGGCTGATTTTTCTCCCTTGTCATATTTTAAGAAAATTGATGTTTACATCTACGTGCCAAATTTTATTTAAATCGTACTAAGAGGTTTTGAAAAATCGAAGAAAAATGATTTCTTTTGCTACCATTAGCGCCCTCTCAAGGGCCAACGAATCAATTTGGTATATTGATAAGTTCTATTAAATCGACTTATTTTGATCCTAGGAATTTATATACAGAGCTTTGAGACACCCTATATACTCTAGTATAGGTACTTAATTTATCACACACAATTCACAATCATATAAAACACTGGTATATTTTAAACCCTGTGATTCCCCTAATTTAAAAAACCTCTAAAACAAGATGATATAGATAAATTAAACGTAAATACAGAACTAGCTTTAGATAGAATAACTAATTTATATAATTCTGGAAAACACAATAGCATATTTAATTAAATCTACTAGGATAAACAAACTGAATAACCATGATTCACCAAATCATTAAATCAATTAAACAAAAATGTAAAAAGGAACAATTAACCATAACAAAATCAGATAAAGGAAATAGTTTGTAATATTGAACACAGAAGATGTTGGTAATACGCGAAGTGTGTGAGCGGTTACCGAAGTGCGTGCGTTTGGCCACTACCGCGAGCGTCAAACATAAGGGGTTTTCACCCGTTTGACAGTTACCGATCGGTCGGGGTTGCAGTTCGCGCGAAAACAGACAAAGGGTTACAGAGAGTGTCGAAAAGAGTGTCATGCGTTATGGTTTATATGTTCTCTATTATTCATTTACATTTTGTTACTTTACTCATATTAAAATTACTTATTTGTTCATATAGACTGTTCATTTCAATAGGTTATGGGCCCAGGTTACGTGAAAAAAAACTTGCGGAACCTTTAGTGAGTTAATAAGTAAAAACGAGTGAAAAACTCATCCCGGTAAAAGTAGTTTCGTGTGTAGTGCGGGAGTCGATAAGTTTACGCGCTAAAGCCAACCATAATGGCGGCTTCAATTAAGATCGATCAGCTTATGGCTATGATATGCACACTTCCTAAACTGCACAAAGTGGTGTCCTATATTAATGCACTCAGCTATAAAATATGTAAATTTCTCAGTAACTACTTACAAGAAATTATTACCTGCCAGTCTAAAAATGATATTAAAAATTTATTTGAATTTGTAGAAAATATAAAAAATGTTAGTCAACAACGATATCATTTTAATATCAACTGATGTGCAAAGCCTTTTTACGTCTGCATCTGTTAATAAATTAAATAAAATTATCAACAAAAAATTAGAAAACTGTATAAATATTAATAAGGTGCAGTTTTCCGAAATGTTAGACCTTTTGTCAGTGTGTTTAAATCAGAATTATTTTAAATTTCAAGACAGATATTTTAAACTTAAAAATGGTTTACCTATGGGATCCCCACTTTCACTGATTCTAGCAGAAACTTACATGGCGCATTTTGAATCCAACCTTTTCAATAACAACTCCTATCTCATTAAAAATACTTCATATTGGGGTAGGTTTATCGATGACGTGATCGATGTTTGGCCAGGTAAAAAAGAAGAACTTAATCAATTTTTATACAGTTTACAAAAGAAATTGAAGTAAACAACAGTATTACTTTCTTGGTATTGTAACGAGTGCGCGTTTGCTTGTGTGCGTTCGAGTGCCCATGTATGTGAGCGAACCGTCGTAACTGCAAGTGTGTGCGTAATAATTGAGGACATGTTAGCGTATTTGTGTTTCGCAGAGACTTAAATAAAATGGTCCCGACTTTTCTGTTTCTCGGGAGTGTTCCAGAAATTTAACGGAACAGTATATAAGCGGAAAGACGATCGCCGAGGACAGTTCAGAGTACAGATATAAATTGACGGTCGTGAAGAGTTCAGATATAAATTGACGGTCGTGAAAGTAATGTGAGAAATAAATCGAGACGCATAGTAAATAAATAGAAAAATGAGATGTGTTATACAGACAGTAACTGTACAAAAATAAATAGTGTAATTGGTAGTAAAGTTAACTTTAGTAATAAGTTATTCGTTAGTGTTTTAAAATTTAATTAATATTAGTATAAATAAATTGTTGTTCCTGTTTGCAAGTCTTCGAGTTTTAATTGTTAACCCCCGAACGTTACAGTATATAGAAATAACGATAAAAATACCCTCTATTTCAATATTTATAGAAAACTGACCCCTACAGATGCGATAATTCCAGCTAACTAACAAATCCTTTAACATAAACATAACTTCTTTTAATAGTTTAACACATAGAGTAATAAACATACCCCTCACTGAGAATGAATAATAATAATAATCTGTAGTGGGTACAAATTAATTCAATAATTAATATCGCATTAATGTATTCGTTTTAATATTTTTGTACACGTATGTATAAACGTTCCTGAAATAATGATTTTTTTAGAAAAGAAATATCTGTGGCGATATTTAATTTACATTTAATTTTATTTATTTTATCTGTCTGTGTATATTGCAAATTGTTCTGGTGTGTTGAGATGTATTTATGGTATATTTATATTTTATTTTATTTTATTGTATAGTGTATCATTGTTATCATGTAAATATTATTTTCTTACAATTCTATTTTTGTACTTGCTCTTTACCTGCTCTGTATCTATTCTTCCCTTAACGAGAATTTAATTGCTTCAGTACTTTCCTATAATCCCTCTTAACAATTCAACTCTGTATACTAACAGCATGCCGTCTATAATTCTTACTTTTCCTAATAACAATTTAACAATGGGTTTCTTCGGTACATATGGGTTTTCAGTATTGTATGTTATCGACCTTTTCAAATTCATCCCTACTATGACTAACAAACTTTTAGCTGCCCCCTTATCTATTTTTCTACAATATTATTTTAATAACTACAATCAGTTCTTTTTCGATCTTCCTGGTAACAACCTAAATTCTTCACTTCGTTCATGTGTATATTCATTTTTACACCTAGTCTACATTTAAATTTTAATTAATCAATTATATATTTATTTTTGGTTCAGTGGTATTTATTTTCTTCGTCACCTATAACTTATAACTCAAAGAGTCTAAATATCTATTAATTATTATGCAAGAGACGGCGATATGGAAATATACAGGAAGATTAGTAACTGTACAATAACGCTGTTTTTATCGTTAACAAAAAGCAAATAACTTTTTGTCTTTTCTTCCGTCAATTTATTTTACGACCTTTCACCCCATTGATAATAAACTTTATTAATGATCAACAGATGTTATACAAAATTGAACTCAATAAAACACGAATTTTTAAAGCACCAAAGAACATGAAATAGCAGCTTATACGTAAGAAAAATGAAACGATATGGTTGTTTATTATTACAGTCGTTATCAGCGCGTCCATGGTAGAGCATCGTGTTCCTAATCGCGGTTTCATTTCAGGATGGGTCACACGGAATATTTCAATTGAGTTAATATTCAGCAAGAAATTAATTATATATTTTTGAAAATTTAGTATTTAGCTGAAGTTAATCTGCATAAATAGAACTGCGACCCAACTTGCGATGTTTGTCGCCGTGACGGAAGAATCCACCGCGATTCTTCCTGCGTCACCTCACTAGCTGTGTTTCTGTGTTTCATTTTGTGTTGAGCCTGCTTTTTGTCGAGCACATATGATTCTCGTAATTATCCTTAACATGAATGAAGTATTTACATACCACACTTATTGTTAAATATATATCATAACTAAATTTTTACAATTACGTGGTTCTCATTGATCACGGCCAATATGTGTAAATAATGTTAAGGAATAAACCTTAATAAATGTGTTCACAGCGAAAGACTTCAGAATTCTTCTATACTTCTTGACTAATCGGGCACGTCATTAAATATTCGAACAAACTTATAAGCTTTAAGCAGCTGCAATATTTACAGCGAGCAGCAAATCAATTTAATTTAGTAGACAAATATTTGTTTTACATTGATTATTGACATACGTGGAAGTTTAAGTATGTTGAAGCAAATAGTATTGTTCTTTCAAACAAAATAATAATTAAAGAACATAAGCTTTCACGGCCGGAATTCATAGTTGAATGATGATTCGGGCTTGTAGGCCGTGGTCGATGTGAACGGTTTCGTCCAGACTAATGGACAACTTGCCTTCCTTGACGTACTTGTTACCAGAAAGTCTGATGGATCCCTAGATCACATTTTGTATCGTAAGCTCATGCATACCGATCGGTACCTCAATAAGAACTCCAACCACCACCCAGGGCAAAAGCGAGCCATGTTGAAGTCGCTTATTCACCGCGCTAATAGGATCTGTGAGCCCCATCTGCAACAACAAGAGCTCAGTCAACTTGATCAAGCCCTACAGTCCAATGATTATACCGCACAGGAAATTAAACGCGCCATCCATCCCAGGAAACCTTCATCAATGATAGCCGAGCCACCGCCTGTAGGCGTATTCCTACCCTACATCAGAAAGGTCACGGATCGTATTGGGAAGTTATTTCATCGCCACAACATAAAACCGATCTTCAAACCAACTCAGCAACTGGGGTCTACAGAATACCCTGCTCGTGCGGAGAAGTTTACATTGGAACAACGAAGCGTAGTATCAACACTAGGATAGCTGAACACAAACATTTCTGCCGACTCATACAACCGGAGAAATCCGCCTTAGCTGATCACGCAATAGCTGAGCCCAACCATGATATCAACTACGATCAAACAGCTGTACTTTCCACAACATCGCAGTATTATCCCCACCTACATCGTGAAGCTATTGAAATCTACAAGCAGCCGCAGTTTCTGACGAAACGTCTAGGCGAAACCATTCACATCGACCATGGCCTACAAGCCCGAATCATCATTTAACTATAATAATAATTGCTTGAATAGTATACGCAGTTGGTTTTTTTGTGGAACATTTTATGAATAAAGGAAATAAATAATAATTGTTCTCTAATAAATGTAAAATTAAAGCAAAAGAAGGAAAAACCGACAACAGTACAACCAAATTTGATGGTAGGTTGGTTTAGCTGAAATAAAACTTAAATAAGTTTTTGTAGTTTATTTTATGCAGTTGTTTAGCAGTTTGCTAAATACATGTTTAATATGTAGGAGCCGCCTCTGATATTTATGTACCTACATAGGTGTGTAGGTATGTATGTAAATATCGATGCATACAAACAAAAATAACAGGTATGTTAGGAATATTTTTATTTATCTTCCCCTGAACGTCTACGGCTTCTTTCACAAGGTTAGCCTAAGCGTCGCAATGTTTGTTCATTCTTCCAATATGATGTTACACATCCACACATTATTATCGTCTTTCAAAATGGGGTGGAATAAAATGGGGTCCAATCACAACTCAGAAAGCTGAAAGTTATATATGCACTAGAAACAATAAAAACAAAACAAAAAGATTTAAAAATATTACAATGAATCAAATAAAAACCGTCGTTGCTAAATGACAATTCTGCAGATCATAAGCGACAAGAACATAGCCACTGCCACGACTATAACATATGTGACCGTTATGACCGAATATTTATATTTAAACACTCCCAACATGTCAACAATTCACGATTTTTAATTAAAAATGAACTTGTGTCAGAAATAAGTAATTTTTATAAAGTTTTTTTCTAGTCATACTAAAGTATTCTGATGAACAATTTAGTCTACACTACTTCGAATTCTTCAGATTTTTTTATATGAATGTAGTGGATATTTTTATTTAATCCCTATTTAGCTGGGTTTACAGCAGTCAGGGCACTACTACATCCCTAACCTACGTCTTTTCTCATGCATCCATATCACTCTCGTACACTCTCTTCCTCGCTCATACTTCAACAGCGTTCTTACTTACATTCTACGACATCTGCTAATCATCATTCTCACAAACAGCACTTGACACACTCTACTTGAAATTTGAAACTTACATCTATCTACCCTAATCTCTAAATTTATGACTTAAGTCTACACAAACACAAAATGTTCTGTCCATTGTTTCTGTCACCACATGAACGGTATGAGAAAACCGTGAATAAGAAACCCTTTTTACTAAACACAGACACTGCTTCCTTGAAAACTATGTTGAACAAGTCAGTCTTACGAAAGCCGTTGAAATGAAATAAGAATAAAATAATACTATCTATCTAAACTGTCAATGGTGCAACTTTTGTGAAACTGCATTTTAATATAAATAACAATAAAATAAACAAATAGATACGTTTCACAATTTATTCGAAAACTCGACATATGTTTCGGTCATTTACAAGAGTACATACAAAAAATTACTAAAATATAAAACCTTAAGGATACTATTTATAAAGACTAATTCTATTTGAACAGGAGGAGGGGGGAATTGTAAGTGGACAATTCAAATTGATTATTAACAAGATTTTTATTATTCTGCACTGCTTTTTTAATCTTTAATTATTTAGTTTTCTACTTTTAGGTACATTTGAATGTAGAACTTTAATGTTGTCTATATCTAACGTGTGGTTACGGTTTAAACAGTGTTCAACCATGCCACTCGAAGGAAGTTTTTTGTTCTTAATAGCTGCTAAATGCTCCGAAACTCGTTTCTTAATAGCTCTACCGGACTGATCGATGTAAATTGTATCGCAGTTAACACATTGTATTTGGTAAATACCACTTTTTTCAATGGGATCTTGTTCATTGTTGCTACTAAACTTTTTTTTGAGATTTAAAAAACTATTTTCAATTATTTTTCAGTTATACCTATTCTGAAATAAATGTTTGAAATATTTACTTAAGTTTTTCATATATTTAATACTACCAAAAATAGGTTTTTCTTTAACAAAGGGAACACTGTTGTATAGTAACTGGCTGACATTCTTTTTTAATTTTGAATTTAACATTTTGTCGATAATAATAGGCGAATAACCATTAGAAACAGCAATATGTTTTATAGTTGTTAATTCTATATTGAAATCAACTTCGGATAAAAGTAAGCTAATTAATCTAAAAAGTAAACTATGAAACACCGCAAACATAATTTGTTTTGAATGATAAGAATCTGAGGGAATTATTGTATCGGTAGTAGTAGGTTTTCGATGAATATTGAATTTAAGTTTATTGGCTACTTTTGAAATCGAAACATCTAAGAAATTAATACTATTGTTCTCTTATTTTTCCATCGTAAAAGCAATATTTGTGTTTACATATTTAAAAGAGATAAGAACAGATTTAACTGGCGTTGAGTACCTTTCCAGATGACCAGAATGTCATCTACATACCTGCTCCACGAAATGACCTGTTTACCATGGTAGATGGCTCTAGACTAGCTTGACTATTTCCGAGGAAATATTTTGCAAGTTGACCCTTAAAACCCATTAATGCCTAACGTGCCTTATGGTACGTTAACAGTCACATAACTGAAGTTCCGACAAAAGCCAATTTGAATTATTTAAGGGTAAGCTATATGCATCACATGATTGTATTATTAGTTCCCTATTCACAAAAATTACTATAAACAGTCAGTGACGTGTATATTTCGTGTAAAAAGGTGAAACTATTGAAGCTCCTCTTCTGTGTCGTCAAAATGAGTAATATAAAATTATAAGTAATAATTTTTAAAATTTTGGCTTAATAAATATGTGTATTATAATGTATATGTGAAGTAATAGTAATTAAATTAGGTCAATGTATTTTTATCTGAATAACTGAGGTTATGCGTAGGTATTTATACTTAATATGATTTACGTTAGCGTACCATAAATGGTACGCTAGGCTGATATGGTACTTTTGTGTTTTAGTTTAGCTGTACAGTAGATTGCGGATCTATTGGAAAACAATGAACTTTTGGAAAATGATACAATTAACACAGTATTTATTACTCCCTCTGAGTCTAATGATTTTTCAGAAGAAGATTCTGCCGATTAAGATGTGGGGGTCTGTTGGATAATCTTTCGGGTAAGCTGTGACTGCAAGAAGATTGGTGAGGATTGGTGATGAAAGTAAAACAGAGGTGTTGGATGAATATCGTTAGGAACGAATATTCCAGATTATTATAAGTATAACCTCGTTGTTATTTCTCGTTTGGAAATAAATGAACAGTGGTTTTTAAACGTTTATTTTCACTGTATACTTGTTAGTTGTACGCATGTACGTATCGTGAACTATGTAAAAAAGCAAAGTTTGATTGTTGAAAATGACTAATAATTATACGGAGAGGCTAGAATGAAGCCTAGATTGTAACTACTTTTTTTCGTTGTTAAATTGTGACTTTCAAACGCAGGTACCCTCGGCAAAAATGCCCTTGATCCCTCGTATCAATGGCGGGTTATTGACTGGTTTGAAAGCCCAATGGTAATACCGTTCCAAGAACGGCGGCAATGGTCAAATTGAAAAATTTACAATGTGGAACATTCGCTTAAACTATTTATATACAAGAAAAGAAACTATTTACAATCCTACATGCCTAAACTAAATTTAAAGTTAACTATAACTATACAATAATAAACTAATAAATTAGAAAGGTCTTTGCCGAACCGAACAAGAGGTGAATACTGAATATGAAAATTCTGATACATCTGACAAGGAAATAAACTGGCCGTTGGGTCAGTTTGTAAAACCAACTGTCATCCAAATGAAAAAACGAACACTATTTTGGAAAAAGAGTCAAGACCTTCTTGAATCCAACTAAATATTTCCCGAGCGCAATACATCTGCTTTTAGAGAAATGAACGCTGTTGACATTGTGGAACTGTTTATAGACGCTGACGTTATTGACTTTCTGGTTGAGGAGAGCAATAAATATGCATTACACATAAACTGCCCTTATCCGAAAATTACTGGCAATGAGATGAGGTGATTTTTGGCAATACTTATTGTTTCTGGTTATAATTCCGTTCTATCTAGAAGGTTCTTCTGGGATTCAGGAGAAGCCGCTCAAAATATTTTGATTCACAAAGCTATGAGACGAGATCGCTTTGAACAAATTATGCGGTTTGTACATTGTACCGACAATACACACTTGGATAAAGGATATAAGATATTTAAGTTTAGGCCTCTTATACAAAAGTTAAAAAAAAGTTTATTAGTTACTTTCAACCAGAAAGAGAGATTGACACTGACGAGAGTATGGTTGAATATTTTGGTCGCCACGGATGTAAGCAGTACATCCGTGGTAAACCGATTCGGTTTGGTTATAAAATTTGTTGCATAAATACAAAATCTGGATACCTTACCAACTTTGATGTTTATCAAGGTGAGCAACCAAACTGCAATTCTAGGGACCAATTGTTATAGGGAAAAGCTACCGCACCACTAATTCAGTTGATTAATGAACTGGGGTCCAAATATAACATTTTTGCCCCTACGATTCTATTGCGATAATTTATTCACTTCGATGTCTTTACTGCTTTATATGAAGGAATGTAATTATGCTGTAACAAGGACTATAAGAGAGAACAGGGTCCCGAAAAATTGCCCTATTCGTTCTGTCAAAGTAATGAAGAAGTCACCTCGGGGTACGTTTGAATTTGTCTGTGCTCAAGACGATTCAATTGTTATAGCCCGATGGACAGACAATTCAGTCGTTACCGTTGCGTCAAATGTTCATGGAGTTTATCCAGTTCCTAATAGATATTAATCTGCGGAAAAGAAAAGAATAGGACCGCATCTTATAAACTAATATAACAACTTTATGGGCGGCACTGACCAAATGAATGCGAATATCAATATCTACAGAATAGGTATAAGGGGAAAAAAGTGGTGGTGGCCAATATTCACCTGACTGATAGACGCTAGTATTCAAAATGCGTAGGTAATTGCTAGGAATTATGGTCGCCAAATTTCTCAGCTTGAATTCCGAAAGGAAATAACCCAGTGCTATATAAAGAAATATCAAGTGCTACCCTGAGGAGTCGGCCGCCCATTTGCGTCTAGTCACACTAATACATTTGAATACATAAGATTCGATAGACAAGATCATTTGATTGAATTTGTACCGGATTCAAAAAGACGACGTTTTGCAGGTCACATGCATACCAAAAACTCAAGTGCTGTTCGGAATGCGGAAAGTGTAATTATGTATTTCTTGTTTAGCGTCATTTCATCAAAAACCTTAACACTTTTGTTTTACAACATACTATGTGCTGTACGTATCTGAGGAATAAATAACTTAAAATTCAAACAAATATTATTTATTAATATACATACCTTATGTGCCTAGTGTGCCATATATGGTACAACCTGTATTTTCTTTTGTAAGTGACACATAAAAAAAAATTTTTTAAAAATGTTTAAATAAATTAGCTAAAGAAATAAAGTTAAAAAATAAAACAGAAATTAAAAATAATAATTCAGGCATTAATGGGTTAATACCCATGATTCGAGGTTATCATTCGTTCATCATGCTTAATTTTGCATTAGTAGTTCAATCGGTCGCTTACATATTTGCTTTTGTTTATTTTGTTTGACAATTTGGACGTGTAAGACCATAGATATCTTGACTTACTAATTTCATATATATAAATAAAACAAGTAGATTGTTTTTAAATGTTCGCTTTTATTTAACTACACTCTACGATCGTTTCGGCTTATTAGATCTTTGTCAAGAGTCTACAGGTACTAAATAAAGTTTATAGTATCTTATATATTTATACTTTCTTATGGTGTACATGTTTTACGTCAGAAGAAACTAAAATTGGTAGTCATAAAATATTTAATAACTTATCTATACAGGGTGTGTTTTCAAAAATTGACTGGTCGTTTGTTGTATGCTTATTTTCTTTCAGGGATTTCTTAATTACGTATATTTCTTATAAGTCCAGGCGTTTGTCTTTTGGTTCGCTATATAAAAGAAATATGTTATACTCTAAGTTGTTTGTTTTCTATAGAATGAGTAGAAATTGAATAGATGAGAGTTTTAGCTCTTGTAACTTCATTTTAATAAAATAAAACACCTAGTGTTTAGTTACAAAAGTTTTATTTGTTAACACACAATAATTATTTCAACTCACAGAGTCTTCTTCAGGTGAAGATTGATAAACTAAATATAAACACATACCGTCTTATATACTAAATTATAAAATAAGGGTAGGATATTTTACAATAAAATAGTACATCTAAATATTTAGAAGAGGGGAGTGGCAAATTTCCAGTTGTTCGTTTAAGGCTGAACCTTGTTTATTTAATTTGTTAATTTCTATTTTTTCTAATAGATTTAATTTTTTGCTTTTATTTTCTAAATGGAGATTTTAATATTTCCATTAAAATTGTGTTTAAATTCCAGCAGATGTTCTCCGTATGTAGATTTTGAATTGTTGTTTTTAAAACTTGTAATGTGTTCTTTGATTCTATCTTTAAAAGTCCTGCCTGTTTGTTCCCAATATGCTTTATCACAATCCCCACATTCCAATAAGGACACTCCTGGTTTCAAAGACTTCTCTGTTTTATCTTTGTTGTTTTTTATGATATTACGTAAATTATTGTTAGTTTCGAGTGAAATATTGTTTTTAGTATGATTTGAAATATATTTTCCTATTTTATTTGAAAAGTAGCCTAGGTAGGTAATGGACATGTATTTTGAAGTATTTTTTAGTGTTACAATAGGATTTCTTTATGAAAAAATGCAAATTCGTGGTTACCATTATTATTTTTAATAGTAAGATCTGAATAATTAATTGATTTAATTTTGTTTTCTATTTCAAACGTAAATTTTATTTTAAGATGTATTTTATTCATGAAGTTTAAGATTGTAGATAATTGTCTGTTTATACCGGAAAACGCTACCAAGATATTATCGACATAACTGTTGTAATAAAGGCAATTTTGAAATAGTTTGTGTTTTACTAATTGTTTTTCTAAATCGTTTAAAAAGAATTCTGCTAACACGGGACTTAATGGATTCCCCATAGCTAAATCTTCTTGTTGTATATAGTATTGATTGTTAAATTTTAGATAGTTTTGTTTCAGACATATTTCTAAGAGATTGATAACTTCGTGTATAATTACCTGATTTACATTGTTATTTTTCAAATGAATGCTAATTATGTTGACTACCTCGTTGGGAGGTACACTTGGGAATAAATTAACTATGTCAAACGAAATAAGTTTGGCAGTACATGCCATTCTTTTATTGGAAATTATGTTTATGAGTTGTAGAGAAAACTACGTGTTCTATATTATTAATGAGTAAAAATACCCGTACTTTTATTTTAGTTTTCTATTGACCTGATGTGCTCTTTTAATCTAATTGAAATATTTCCGCCTGATTGGCCGATGTATGTGGCTTCACAATCTTTGCAATTAATTTTATATAGATACACCTAATTTCTCGAGATTATATAATTTGTCCTTATTATTAACTAATATTTATAAGATCAATAATGTTCAGTAAAGAACCAACCACCGAATCTTTAAATATTACTAATTTTAGTAGTCTTATCATTCTTTTTATATTACCTTTAATTTGACTATGTTTGATATAAGTATTATTCATTTACATTAACATTTAAATATTTATCTTGATTTGTTTAAAGAAGACTCCTAAACTTGTAGATAAAGCTCTTCATATGTCCTTAAATCATTTTTTAAACTAAAAATTAATAACTAGAGTATGAGGTACTAAATTTTAGATTCTGATTTAATTCAGATGGAGTTTAGAATTTCATACTTCGACCGCAAAAGATTGGTCTCAAATACTACAATACACATATATTAACAAACGGTGTTGATAACAATTCATAAGTTGCATCTTGAGGAAAAGTTACCAATTTTCTAATTTGAAATTATTTGTAATTTTATCGGATTTTACTGATTGATCACTAATGTCGGAAAATTTTACCAACGTACATTACAGACAACTAAAAATAATACATTTCGAAAATATTACAATATATCGTATACAAAAGTAATATGAAATTAATATAAAATTAGTAAATTGAATGAATACGTTAAAATTATATTTTGGTGTTCAATATTAGCAATAATTAGATTTTATAAAACAAACATTTATTTAACGCTGGACCGTAAAGAAGAAATAAGTTGATGAAATGAAAGTTGAATCAGCACTGTTATTATTTTGAGTTTAACATAATTTAGGTAATTTATGAAGGCGGAGCTAAGCGTTGTTAAATAAAAGTAGGGGATTATTAGTAAGAAAGCATACTTTGAAAAGACATACAGAATTTCTAGCTTGAAGATGTTGAATCCAAAGCACCGAAGAAACCCACTATTAGAAAGTAATTAGGACAGGTATAGAATCACAGGCGTTTTGCAGTTAATAAATAGAATAGAAATATTTCAAGGAATTATAGGAAAGTACAGAGGTAATAAAGTAATTTGTAAGAAGAATAGATACCGAAGTAATATAGTTAGTTGTAAAGAGAAGAATAGATGCAAATGTTTAAGTAAGAATTAAACATATTTTATAAATATTTACATAAAGATACATCATATCATTTACATACAGGGTGTTCTTATTCTATTGATGTTGGTCGCTTTAATGCTTTCTAGGAGGTTTAATTTGTAGCTTTTGCTTTTCGCTGTGGCGGTCAACGCCACATAAATTCATATACTTTTATTGCCCTTCAGGGAATATAAATAAGGTGATCTGCAAATTTTATATCTATGTAAATATGTGCAAACTTCTTTTGTGTTATTTTTCTTTGTGTCTCTATGTAAATATTTCTTAACATTCTATTCTAAATCTTTTGTATTCCATTTATCTGTGCCAATTACTTTTATTACTGTACATTTCTAAATCACCAATAGTATTTGAAATTTTAAAATTAAGTTTGTCCGTTGATGGTTTCGGAGGGTAAAAATGTTTCTTGGAATGTTGAAGACCGTTGTCGGCAAGTTAAAGTTTTATTGAAGGGATTTATGAATTTAGAAAAGGTACTGCAATAAAAATGAAACTTAAAAGGCCTGAATTTTGAAGGAACGTCGAAAAAAAGAAAAGAAAATAACTGTACTCTAGATTGTAAAAATTTGGTAAAAGAAATGTAGTTTTCAGAATAACAGTTTTAAGTAATATACAGGATGTACTAATTTATATGCTTATAACAAGGGGTATTAGCCCTCGGAGTAGTTGTTTCTGTTGATTCCATATTTATATTTATCATATAGCCTGTAAAGGCCTTTTGCCAGCGCCCATCTGATGAGACCTGATAGGTCGAAACTGGTCGTGGGATATGGCTTTCGGTACGCTGTGCCTACTGTGTAGGACGCGTTTGAAATGTGGGACCTGTGATCCTTAAAATTTAGGCGAAAAGGATTTTAATGCCCTCCTTTTTTTGGAAATATATTTAACTTACATTTAAGAAAGATAAAATTTGGTGTTATATTGACGACAAGGATATTGAAATTTATGGATTCAGAATTGACTGACTGATTGATTGTCAAGGGATTTTATAACATTGGTCTATGATGTAGACTAATGATAACGGGTTTGAATTTACATTAATTTATTGCATTATTATTTGTTGTTCACTAAAGAAATGGATGTTTATATTTACTAATTCATTAATAATTTACTCTGATAACGTCGTTATCATAAGTCTATTACAAATAGTATGCATTATTCAATTGAAACTTTCTCAAGAAATATTTAAAATAGATATTAGAAGAATAATAACCAAAATTACATGTTTATTGTATTATTTCACAAAACCTAACATACAGACTGTTACTATAATAATCTCTTAAAACGTGATGGTACATTACAATGTCAATTAATTAATTTAAGTAAATTCGTAACTCTTGAAGTTCACAATGAAATTGTGGATTATTACTAGAATTATGAATATAGGTACAATTAAATATGGTATTAGGAAATACAAAAAATAAATATTTTTTCTCCTTTAAAATTGTTGCCATTGCAACTTCCTTATTTATGAATAAAATGACCGACGACTCTGTAAATATTCTGTTTCTGTGTCTATAAACTCCTAGAGGACAGCTATGTCTTTATACCTATAAGGAGATAGACAACTTTTACTTCTGAATAACGTTTTATAGCCTTTTTCTACCTGGCCCTCTAATTCAAACATAAATTGTGCAGGTTCGTATCTCGTATTAGTTTGAAACTGTATGTGCCATTAAGGTGAACAAATTTCATTTGTTTGTTTCAAATCGAGTTTTTTAAAAAGATTATTGACTAATGTACTTAAAAATAAAGAATTAAACATAAATACGTTTACAAATGAGCATACTATATGTATAGAAGCTTGTGAACTGTGTTTGACAGGACAATCAAAGAACACATGTTTTGTTTTTATGTATTTACTGCTTTATGAATCGATCGTTAGTTACCGATAACTGAAATAAAAGTTAAATTTTGTACACATTAAATTTATTTGTGGTTTACAATTGTTTAGGCGCGAACTGATTTTTGTAAAAAACCATAAAACAGTGGCAAAATTCAACTTAAAGCTGCACTGTTTTGTAGAACACGCCCAATTAATTTTGTGTGACTAGTTGGAAATTAATTGATGAAATAATGCTGCAGTATCTTTAAAAACGAATTTATGTACAAAAATACTTAATAAATAACTTCTTTTCCTTAAAAAAAAAACTTTTTTGCATTTCATTCCCACCAGCTACTCGTGCTGGTGGGCGGGCAGTCCCTCCGTCCTACACTGTAGTGCAAAGCCGGAGGGTAAGGCGTAAGGCCCTTTTCAGCTTCCTTGCAGGAATCGTAGGAATGGGTGGGTGGTGTGGTTAGGGAGAGAAAGATGAGACGGACGAAATGAAGACAGAAGAGAAGTGAAAGATCATCTGTGGAATATTACTGCTCCAGCATATGCCTAAATGATCCAAGGAAACCACAGAAAGCTTGGACCAGAGCAGCCGAACCCGGGTTCTTTTCCTTTGATCCATTCGGTATTTATATCTATTTACCACTATGGGGCTGGTGGGACGAGGGTACAAGGGAAATCCACCATACTGGCGCGAACAAGTGATCAAGAGCTGCATTACCTGCTCTGGCCGGCACGAACGTTTAGGGTCATAAACCATACTATTTGTGCTATTTTAACATTCCAAGAAGTAAATTTGACAGTACAAGAGTTGACATCTGCTAACAACAGCATTAAAATAGCAAAATAAAACACCCTAACTAAATTGGATACCAAACAACAATAGTAAGTATCTACGTCAACCTGATCATGAATATTAAGCAGAAATGATAATGCATTATTATTAGCAGGTAGTGGAAGGTCTTCTTCTTATCAAATAAGTGATAGTCCTGTTGTATGTTATATTAAAAAATCTTACAATTACAATTGTTATAATATCATTTATTTTAATAATAGGAACGTATAATTATTGAACAATATAAGAAAGAGTTTACAGCTTGTACCAATATGAAACCAAATCTAGAACTAACATTTCACAAGAACTCTAGTTTGCAGGCAGGAGCCTGTCGCCAGGACACGGCATCCCATAAGCCGCCTTTATCGTCAACCTAGTCATAACAATCCGGTCGGCTTATGCGATGCTAACAATAAGAAATACAACACAATATGGAACACTTGACGACATAAATATCCAATTATTACGGGTTCAAAATTTCCATTGCTACTTTTGCTCAAAAAAGTAAAAAATTAAAATATCCGAGGGAGTAACGACGAAAAATCAGTTTTAATAAATATGTTAAGATTTGTGGTTAGTCAGAATTATAACAATTAAAGGAAGTCCGACCCTGTACTTTCCTTTCCCACCGTTTGCTCTGTTCCATTTTTAGCTGAAATCCCCACCGCCGGGCGTCTGTCTGGTATGGTGTGTTATTATTGACCGTGTAGATTGCCTTAATCTGAAAACTTGTAACGCTCGAAGGTTTGTGTGCGCTGGATTTCCGTTTAGTTGCTATCGTGAAGCAAGACGACAAAGAGTGCTCATTATTCAGCAAGACTACAGTTATCACAATATTTTAATTATTTCAATTATAAGACAGATTACATACAAAAGCCGGTAAGCATATTATTTAATTTTACATATAAAAGGATGAAGGAAATTTGGAAATACAAATTAATTTTATTGTACATATCTACGCCGACTCAAAAAGTTAAATGGGTCGAAATGGAGTTCGGTTTCTATAAATAGCTACCTAAGAATAATCTCAATCCTTATGATTTTATTTCCTCTTTGCTTTTTATTCAAACCGATTTGACTAAAACTTTCTCTCACACTTTCAACATACCTACTAGTCAAGTTGATATTCTGCTTTCACTGTGCATTTTTTTTTAGATGTTATCCTTTTATGCGTTTTCTAAAAACATTCACTTTAAACATTTTAATTGTGTAATTTAAAGCCGACAAATGTTTTCTTCGTTGTTATTCAAAGGAATGCAGTTTTAGAATAGTGTGGGCATATGGACGTGGTAAATTCTAGAATTCCACGACTAGGTACCTATATCCTGAACGGTTACTGTTGGTCAGTAACCTTTCATGTCTATTTTTAACTAGCCCAAGAGAAAAGCTTTCCTCAAAACAATCACTCACCGTTCAAAATAGCCAAAAATAGTACATATGATAACGCCTACATCCAAATTTCATGCCAAGTAGGTGGTTTAAGTAGGTTGTTTTACATATCGTTTAGCTTTCTTATTTAATTAATGTCTTAAAACAGTGATTTAGAATAATCTTCTAAAATTAAACTACAAAAAATGCAGTCAATGTATACTAATAAAATAGAGGTAGGGTAGGTACTACTACCAAAATTAAATACTTACATTTTAATTTCATTAACACTAACAACATGGCCCGTATATTAAAACTTTAGTAAAGGGAATAAATAGGCTTGTAATTTTTTTTCTAGATAATCATATTAATTTATACCAAATGTCTCATTATTGTAGTTGTTTACTTTGCTTTAAATAGAACGTATAATACATAAACTCTAATGCAGTTTTACTAGATATTAGTCAATCGTTGAACATGTAAATTATACTTTTGTGTGTATACCTATATATATTTCATGGAAAATGTTGTAAAAATATTCACAATATTACACAATAACAATTTTACATACATACATACAAATCGTTTAAATTAATATTCATATATATTTATTAAAATAATAATTTTAAAGGAATTTTCCTATAAAGATACAAGTATCTCAAGGAGTTATAAACTGAATATGGATTATTTATTATAAACGATAACAATATAAATAATAATAAAAACCATCTGAACAAAAGGAAATAAATTTTGTTCACAAAAAGGAGTACGGGTTGTAATATTTTGTTGTTACAGACTCTATAATGCTTTTTTTCAAACGCTTAATAGCCGTAATAAGGTTTTATTTCTGCAATTAAATTTCCAACTTGATCAATTAGAAATGAAGCATTCACGATTTTGGATCGTGATCTTTTACTTCGTTGATGCAAGATAAATTATGTACGTAATCAATTAATAAGTTTAGTTAACAAACGATTCCTCTTAAATATTATGTGTACCATACTCATTTAATATAAGCGACAAATATAATGTCAACAAATAAATGGGTGCACATTAAACCACTGCAAGTAGATAATACAATAGATGCAGTATTTTCCGTCAGTCACTGTTTATGTTTTTTTATAGACAGCTGTTTACTTAGGCACATTCTTTTAATGAATATTCTGTACACTTTCATTGGAATTGAAACCCTATAAAATCGAATAGTGTAGAAGTAATCAATACACTTCGTCCTTGTAGGTCAATTTACTACTAAAGCTTTTCTAATGGGACTTGATTGCTACGTCATACCGTTAATGTTTTATGTATGCTAGTGTAATTATTGAAGTAATAATTTAATTATTTTCAGTTGAAATATACATACATGTATTGAAGTTTTTTGCTGAGCTTAGTCAACTAGCTCCGTTAAATTTTCTTATTGCGTACAATTTTAATTCGGTTTTTTCCATGTTTTGCAATTAATTAAAGAAGTATGGGTAATTTTTCAATGAAAGAAAATTTAAAGAAGGGTCGAAAGTACATTGTTGTATATTATAATTTTATTAAACTTTTAAAATTGTTAATCGTCTAGTAATAAATATATGCATTTCGTTAATCGAACTGATAATGAAAGTCTGTTACTTTATCTCATGACGTCATGATATATATATATTTTGTTTATTTTATTACTTCATTTATTTGGCATTTATGTAGGTACCTATCTGTATATAAAACGTGTTAAAAGGAAAAATATTCAAAGTTAATGAACTCGAATAGTTATGTTTTGTAGAAATATTGTATCTTACACTTATAATATAGGTTAATTCGAAAAAGGGTTACGTTCTATTAATTATCTGTAGACTTAATTGTTTTTAATGTTGCTTTCTAAAGACGATTGTGTAAGTATGGTGTCATTTATCACTATATAATAATCTACGTATCTATGGTGCTAGCGTATAGGTAGGTTTGTAAAATAACTGTGTGAAGGTATCTCCTCTGATAATACAACGATATGGAATTACTGACTATTACAACGTATAATTAGAGGATGGAATTAACTAACACTCTTATTTTCGGTATTCAAGATGTTATCGTTTGATCGTAATTATTAATTAAAATCGCAAAGGTTTTGACGTCTTGAACCTATGTTAATATTCGGTCATATTAAGGTCAAAGATAGAATGCGGCATTGGCTGTAGCTAAATGTCCGCCGACGGAATCATTAGGTTAGGTTAAGTTATGGTATGGAGCAATACCATGGTTAAATTGTAAATGCTATGCACCACCTACAGCGGTACCTATCCGTCCAAACTTGGACGGGTACAGTTGGTATACTATGTTGCACAGCAATAGGGGAATCGTAGGACACTTGTTTATAAAGTTCTTTTCATAAGCATCGTCTTTTACCTATGCCAAGGCTGTTTATAATTATGTTCGGGAAGAATTGTCATCCATAATTTTAATTAATCAATAATATTACGTAAATAATTTGAGGTATATGTTACTGTTAGGTATGTTATCGTTTAGTGGTGAATATACAAAAATACGTTTCACATAATATATAGATGATCTTTTAAAAAAAATCTTACTTTTTTCATTTTATACTAAGTGTTTGTTCTTATGCTAATTATTAATGCCATTTATACATAAACTGGGTCGGCAACTACGAAATGTACTATTGGAAAATGTTTTTGAATTGTTGTGACACCAGGAAGTATTTTTTACGTGTTTTCCGACACGGATGATTGCGTCAGGATGAAAGTTTTGAGGTCGGGGAAAATAACAAACTCGATTAACCTAACAAGTACACTTTGTTTTATATTGTAATACTACTTTTTGTCTGAATCGTTACCGGGATAATTGCAAATATCTAGCTAACTGATTGACTGACTGTCTAACTAACTAACTATCAGTGTGCCTCCTGGATCTTTTAAAGAGTCGGATATTTAAGGTTACGCCCCCAAACTATCATCATTGCCTTTCTAAGAGATCTCGAGGATAGAATGTTCCAGAAGAATTTCTGAGGGTGACTTCGCAAATAATCGACAGCTGTTTACAACAGTTTTGTCGCGAGGGGGATTTTAATAAACAAATAAGACTTTTTGAATCGATTATGATTTTAGAATAGAAGAAATACGAATTGTAGAAAAGATAACAGAGCAGATTAACAGTTTATAGGAAAGCTTTTAGCACAATATGGTAGTTAAGCGTTCTGTATATTTAAACTACATTTGAGGGTTGCGAAATAAACAGAGTCCTTTCATAAAATTAACCATACATATGAATTCAACTTATGTCAAGACAAAGTAATAAAATGGTGTGATGAATCAATTAATAGGTATGTAACAGTATTTACTCTTCTAAAATCAATAAAAGAGGTAACCATCGATGATTTCTCGAAACATTTACTTTTAGGAAGCCTTGAAGCTTCAAAATTATTAGTATCATTGACGCTAACAAATTAAGGTGTAGGTGATTTAGAGCACTGCCTTTGAATTTTTAGAGGTAAAACTATTGAGAGTTAAAAATACGTATTTCAAGGATTTTTTTTCAAGTTGCTTACAAACTATTTATAGTTATTCGGAAGTTGTAGTAGGTATGAATAGCCAACAGCAATATCTCATATTGCATTTTCTTTGAGTAAGACCTGTATAATAATGCAAAGATCATTAGGTGCCGGTGCTTGACATAAAAAGAAATGACAGTTTATTTTAAAAAGTGCTGCTGATCATTCCCTTCGGGCTTCCTATAACTGAGTGTGAATATCTTTTACAGCTAACATTTATAAATTTTGTTAAGGCTCTTACGTATTTTAGGTGATGAAAGGAAAATCTTCCGTTTTACCTATAATTATGACGAAACTTAGTTGATAATGACGCCCCAAATAAATTTATTTCATTATCACTATGTAATAATATTCTACACCTATGATGGTAGCCTATATGTAGGTTTGTAAGGTAATTTTGTAAAGCTATCTTCTTTCATCATACAAAATTATGGAATTATCTAACTATTAAAGCGATTAACTAAAGGATGGAATTAACTAACTCGCTTATTTTTATATCTAGGATGTGGTCTACTCGGAATCCCTAACGTTTTGACGAGTGTTTAAATGTTAATTTTCGGTCGTTCTAGGGTTATAGATACGAAGTGGTAATGGTTGTGGTTAAACGCCTGCCGACGTAATCATTAGGTTAAATTAGGTTACGGTAACGCAATGGTTAAAATGTAAGTCAGCGGTACACATGAATCCAAACATGGACCAGTTCGATTAGTATACCGGGTGTACGTTTTCAACTTGACCCCTAGACTATTTTCGGACTGAACTGGAATATCGTTTTGAAATTTTGGTTGAATGAGTTTTCACAAATGGCCTACCATTTTAAAATATTTTCGAATTTCTATTACTTCCGATTATATCGGAAGTTGACTTCAACTTTGTTATTTTAAATGGAACCCTCGCTATTTTTTACATTTCTGGATTCCCCATCAGAAATAAAGGTACATTTGATTATACAACCCTACCTTTATTCTAAACGGTTTTTTAGTTATTTCAGGTTTTTTAAAAATTATTCCGTTTGCCGAATTTACTTTTATCGCGCTTATCTTCAAAAATAATTGATGGTATTTAATGATTTGTCGACATCTTCTTAATCTTTTAGTAAGGTATTAATTCGTCCAAAAATTTTTGAAAAAAAAAATCAAAAATGAAGTCAAAACGTGTTGAATATCAATAAGAACAAAACTTATATGTACAGAGTGTTTACACATTACTTATACTAACCATACAAATATGTATAAAATTTAACAATTATAAAATAAAGTAAATATTCAGGAATTCGGTAATTTTATAACGGCAAAAGCATGTTCTCCTCATTTTTTGCTTACTTTTAGAAATGGAAATCCGAATATCCCTTGCATCAATTTTTTTTTGGAATGACTAAAACTGCTGTTGTCTAGCCATCCCATTTTTTTTTAAATATATCTACTTTTTATTTCAGTTTTTATTAATAGAATTAAATTTAAAACGAAGGGGTGCACAAGAAAAGGATAATCATTCTATTTTTCGAGACGCCAAAAATAAAGCAATAAAAAGACGTAAAAAAGTTTTCAAGACAGTCCACATGTCCACTATAACGTCATTGGGTAATTTAGACTAAAAATTCACCGTTTTCTTTTTTCTACGCAAAACCTTAAACGAGTAATGAAAATTTTTGTTAGGGATATTCGTAGCTGCTTGTATTTTGATAATCTCTAAATAACTTTGTTTTTGGCTTAAATTACCACTAGCTGCTTGCAGGATCGTGCATATTATGTATTTAATGCCAGGTACATGTTTACTGTAAATAATCGTCTGTACACTTAATTACACTGCATACATTCACAAACAATCTTTCGTTCCGAAAATGTCAACACCATTATTATGTTTTACTAGTTGTAAAAATATAAATGGGAATGTTTTACGAGTTGTACAAATATAAACTATAAAATAATTGTAAACCATTTCTTTGTCTTGACATTATAAAAGACTGACTATTTGTCAACTAAATGTAAATCTATATTTATGGACAAGTAAAATAATAAACAAATAATGATAACTATTTATTATTAAACCATTAATCTATACATTCACAATTAATTAACTGTATCTATTAGGTTCATTGATTGTAAGTACTTCTGTTCGTATATGACAATAACGGATAACAATGTAATAATTGCAAACACTTAATATTAATTGAGGTCCTGACGATACAAAGGCAACCGACGTTTTTAAAGTATATATTTCTCGCAAAAAAAATTATACAAATTTTGTTTCAATAATTTTATAAATACACCAGTTCTCTATTGTGACATTTTGTCACCGATTTTCTTTCAAGGCAAAATTGTTATTATTATTAAATCACAACTGCAACATTATTTAGTAACCTTGAAAATTTGCTGTGACTCGCTCAGCGTCATATCACCAACCTATGTCTCCATATTGCGTTGGGCCTTTGAGTGTGAATTAGTTTGTGATTAGAAGTGAAACACTGCTTCTGACACGTACTACACTCAAGTGTGTTTCAATTGGGAATTAAAAATAATATACAAAAATAACAATGGGTTTATTCACAATAACCTTTAAAACACATACAACCTATTTGTTTGAGATTATAACCGAAAATTTGCGATGTAACTACTTCCAGTATTACATTGAACTGAGCGATTAATTTACCTGCTGCTGCTGCTAACGAAAACATACTTCTTTGAATATGTGAGATTTTTCAGATTGACTACGATATATCTATACGATACATATTCTCTTAAAAATTTATAAATCGCGTTATAAAATAGGCGCAATACATTCTGGATATTAAGTTGACGCTTAATTAACGTGTATTGACAAAATATTTCGGAAAAGGGTAAATCCCCAAATTAAAATAAATCTCTAGGCATGTTTATTTTGTGATGATTAAGTCGTTTTAGTTACTTATTTAACTGATATTCTTAAAAACTGTACATCTTTATTTCCGAAAGCATCCCTTTAAATAATTGTTTTAATTTTGAGTATTTTGTTTTTGAAACGAAGATTTTTTAGTATATTCTATTTTTATATTATTATTTACTCCATTATTTTGGATATTTTTAGTTATATATTATGGAATATTTACGTTCCGTCTCCTGCTTTCATTAAATTGTAGTTAATTCTTTCCGTATTGCACTTAAAAATATACATCAGAACCGTGTAGAAATTTGTTTCTTAATCATAAAATCATTTGGCACACAAACATGTAATGTATTCAATATATGGGAAATACTTTTTAGGTAGTGTCATTTTAAACCGCCTCTAAAATTCATCACAACTAAATTGTTCCTTATTGAATTTATGATTTTGACTTTGACTGAGCTATTTACTGCGTTCTACACCATTGCCAAAGTTTCCAGTCTTCATTAATATATATACCTGTAGAACTACTTGTTGATTAAACAGGAATTTATAATAATTTTGTAATACCTGTGTACGGGTGGTTACATTACTTTTCGAAATTGTAAAATGAAATTGGTGATATTCCTAACCATAAGGACAATTTTTTCCTTTCAGTGGATAAAATGCACTTAATGAATGTCACTAAACGCATTTTGAAGAAATTAAAAATTACTATACCTGTAGTTTGTTAATATTAACTTATATAGAAATATATTTTTAGTCAAAATGATGATGACAAATACCCCTGAAGAAGAACTCCAATTGGAAGCTATGCAACGCGTTTGGCAAAGAAAACCTTCTTCTCTCTCAGTTTTCGAAGAAAGCGTTGAATTAGATGACATATTCACAAGCGCAAGCCAAGTGGTAAGCAATAAAAAAAAACGAAATCATTCATAACACATATTTTTTTCCCTTAAATCTTATGGACAAAAACCTGTTGTTGCAGGTCCCATCATTGATAGCATCGTGTGCTTCCCCCGTAGCAAAACCAACACTTATACTTGAAGAAGAAGTATTTGAATGTGTAAGTAAATACCCCAAAATGTAGAAGAATAACACTCTTGATTTTTTTATAATAGAATTTTAGCTCAGAAAATTAATCAAAAATGAAATGAAAATATTCTTTTTAGGATACTGACCATGAAGACGTTGAAGATACTGGGTTGCAGCCAGTAAAACTCAGTGCTTCCGAATTAGGGGATTTCCCAGCTCAATATATGGTCTATGGACTTTTACCACATCAATTACCGGTAGTTGGTGTCTTTGTTGACAATAGAGTTGTTCCTGGTTTTAAGTATAAAGTGCGCCCGCTTCCTTCCAAAGAGCAAGTGCATAAAAATCTACCTTACTTATTTAATGGCAAAGCTTTAACATTGAAATCCATTGGAAGAGGTTACGCTAGACGTTTCACATTTGAAGCTGATGAAGGATGCCTAAACAACAACGAGAATTATTTTTGGAGTGACAACAGACCAGAAGGATTCGCTTTTGAAATCGAAATAGTATCGGAAGGAGATAAGTTTACTATCTATGACATTATGCAAGAGGCTCAAGGAACTTTGGAAGTTCTTAAAATTGAGGTGAGTTATAAACAGCGTTTAAACTATGTTATTTTTTTGGAATTGTTGGTATCGAACTTGTGCTGCTAGATCATAGACCCACCAAGCATATTGCAGGATCGTCCAGAGTTGTTCAAATTTAGTCGTAGAGTATTTCGATGTCACGGTTAACATTCGTAAGTTGTAGTTCGTAAGAAAATGTTATAGGATTGATTGCATATATTAGGCAAAGCTCACTCTTTCAGGGTCCTCAAATTGAAAGTACCACTGAATATACTAAAAATGGCATCGAAAAAAGAGCCAAAGTTAATTTCACAGGAAAAGTCGAATTTTATGAAACTGGTGTGGCAAAGCCAAAACCTCTTTCAGGAACCGTTATCTGTATTAAACAAAAAGGAAAGTCCAACGCCGAAATACGGAAGATTATAAATGTTAAAATTAATAGCCACAGATATATTTTAAAACCTGGAACATTCAAAACGGACAGGAGGGTTTTGGTAAAAGGAGAAGATATTAAAGACATTCCAACTAGATATACTATCAATGGTTTAGAACATTATGAACTCCCCGTTGTAGGTAAGTGGAGTAGCTATGTATTAATTGAGACTTCACCTTTACATAGTACTTATTATAATAATTGGTCTAATTTTCAGGAACATACGTGGACCCTCGAATAATACCCGGATTCTGCTACAAAGTTCGTCCAAATGACAGGAAGGAACGCCTGTTTGAAGGACGATCACTAAGGCTTCTCAGTATTGGAATGGGATATGCTAAAAGACTGACATTTGCTCCTGATTCTCTTTTGGAACAAAACAATTATTTATGGTCCGATAATCATCCGGATGGTCTAGGATTGGAACCACGAGCCCTTGAAAAGGGAATGAAATTTACTATATTTGCTGGCGATCAAAACATTGGAACGGCAACAGTTTGGAGAGCAGATTTACCCCAAAAAGAAGAAAAAATGGAAAAGGTAAAAATAGTTTTCTAATAAATTATGATTACCCAAAGGAAACATTTTTTTACATCAATTGTGTAATTTTTTTGTAGGTTCCAACACCATCTGGCAAATGTGCCATAGAAAAATATATTCATGTTGACGTTTTATGCCACGTGAGAATGAATATAACTGGTAGTAATGGCGAAGAACACTTGTTAAGGGTTTATGGTCTTGCGGTGGAACGTAAAGAACCAAATTCCAATGAAGCTTCTGTGGTGAGAGTCGAAAGTGTTGGTATCGATTCTCAAATAAATGTTCTCTTCGTCCAAACACACACGGAGTTGGTATTCAAGCCGTAAATCAAAACAAGTTTTATTAGTCGCTTTATCCATCTAATTACAATAATACTTGAAAAATATCCTTTAATGTACTCTATTGATTGTGATTCTCTTAGAATTGTTATTTAGTTCACTGTTCAAATTATGCTTTGATTGCTTCAAGTTTGATTTACTACTTATTTTTTATATATCAGAACATATCATGATTTATATCTGATTGAAAATAATGAATAAAATTTTAATGCATTTCATTACATTTGTATTCTTATACTTATTTATTTATACAAGGAAATACCAATAGACTTAATTTTCATGAAGTATTTTAGGGAAATACCGTTGAAACAGGTCATAAGTAGTTTCTATGGCGAATAATGTTTTCAGATTGTGGTTGGTGGGTGATATATATTAACACTACATGCATATTTTTACGTTTTAAAAGCAGTTTGAAGTGTTCAAATATTACAGTGCTTTATGCAGTTTAGTTATTTTAAGTGTAAGTGCGTGTACATATGAATATAACCATATAATATCAATGGTGCTAACGTGTAGATAAGCTTGTAAGGTAATTGGATGTACTTTCGTGACAAAATTATGGAATTACTTGACTATTAAAAAGCCTCAATATTCAGGATGTTGTCGTTTAATCGGAATATTTATATTAAAAATCACCACTTTTTTGACTAATTGAGCACTTTTAAATGTCAATATTCGGTCGTAGGGTTATAGATTGGCAGTGGTTGTGGATATACATCCGCCAATGCTATCGCTAGGTTTCGCAAAGGAGGAAAGCGCACCATAGATAGTTTCGATAAAACACCGAGTACACTGAAGTTCCTTAAAAGCCAGTTGATTACTATCATGTATCTGCCAGTATTATAGATACTGCTAAACTGCTGACCAAGATTTGATGTTCTTTATCAATTTGATTTCCGTGCCTGTCATGTACATAAGCTGCGCCTTTGACAAAGGGATATCTTCGTAAGGCCCTTATCAAACAGATAAAATACTACAGGTAGCAATAAATATCAGTAGATGGCGATGTACTGGTTATAATTTAATATTAATCAACTCACTTCTACGGAGCAAGTTCGCTTTGGCCGATGATTTTTGTAACTATAAATATATTTTATATACTACGTAGGTTATGAATTTGACAAAAAACAAAGAAGTTATAGTAGAGTTAATATTCAAGCTAAAGTAACGTGGTCTAAATGAACGGTTAAGTCAATTGTTTTGTCGGTAACTGCGGCTAACATCATCAGTGATACTGCGGTGACAACGTGAGCGAAAGTTGTACCTATTTGTGTAGAACATGCATGTTGAGGGGAATATATTCAAGAACTTGAATGATGAGAACGTCGTGGTTCAGTAATACTTCAATTTACTCTACCCCGAGTTACGCGAACTCAAACCTACGCGATTTCTGATACGGCTTAAGTAGAAGAAATAAAAAAAAAGTATTATCATGGTATATCAAAATTCTGTGTGGAAAGAAGAAAATGCAATATCATCAAATAAGTTTCTTAAATTATAGATATTCACTAAATGATAATTTTCTTGCGGACTTGTGAACCGTGGTGTAAAGGTTGCTTTACGTTTTTCAGCAGCTGCTGCTGATATCTTCAGAGGTCTATAAGCTGGGACCCGTGGAATTATTCTCTATCTTATAGTTCTCTTCTTTGCTGGCTGTTGTCAAGTGTAATAATGGCGGTCGGGAACATATTAATGCAGTGCTGAGAGGAAACGACCAAAGAGGTCAAAAAGAATAGAAAAAATCTCAATAGACACTATATACCTACACCTAAAACTTAAATACAACTGCTAAACTACCAAGATAACTTCTGATGAAGAATGATGTAAGATTCATTAATATTTTGGCTATCTTGTTCGAAGTTTTTGGTAGTCAAGGGAGTATGAATTTTGATTGTATAAATTCGTTTGCAGTTTTGTTCTTTTGTCGTGATGGAACTAAATTTTCTCTCCAATGGTAGATTACAACATTTCTCCCTCCTTAAATACACAAATGCATCACCATCTATTGATACAATTTAATTGTTTTAATTAGTTTAATACAGCCATGTGAAAAACGATCAAATATTACGTTTCGAAATATAGCACGCTCCGGCATGATCGCGGTGCCTTTCCCTTAACTAGTAGCTAAAAACGAAAACAAGTCTGTATCACTCACACACTGTTATCATGAACTTGTAATTAAGATAGAAAGTAGTATGTGTAACTCGTTAGGTGTAATTGTCAATAGCGCCGCTTGGGCGACATGTACTCGCTTTGTTCGTGCTATATACGTATACTATTTTCTAGACAGAAAGACAACAGTTTAGTGAATATAAATAACAAAATTGTATTAGAAAAATGAAGAAGTTTCAAGTATAATAAAAAATTATGCATGCATAAAAAATTTTTTGTTTGTTTCATTCCCACCAGCTACTCGTGCTGGTGGTCGGGCTGTCCCTCTGACCTACACTGTAGGGCAAAGCTGGAGGATAGGGCGTAAGGCCCTCTTCAGCCTCCTTGCAGGAATCGGGGGAATGGGTGCGTGGTGTGGTTAGGGAGAGAAAGATGAGACGGACGAAATATAGACAGAAGAGAAGTGAAAGATTATCTGTGGAATATTACTGCTTCAGCATTTGCCTAAACGATCTAAGGAAATCACAGAAAATTTGGACCAGAGCAGCCAGACCCGGGTTCGAACCGGTGACCCCCCGAATGTTAAGCAATGATCTAGACCACGCCACTCGGTGCATGCATGATGGTTTTACACATACCTGTTCCGAAATCACTTATTAATGTTTCTCGAGTCATACAATTCGAAAAACTTTGTGAGTAAAGATTAGTATACCGACTACTGACTACATCAGTGGTTCTCAAATTTATTTCGTCTACCGGCCAGAATCAATTATTTTCTAGTGCTTCCAAATTTTTTTAACTTTAGTGCATTCTAAAAATCACAATCGCAATCATTGATTTAATTATAGCGTACCATATGAGTCTTATCCTGTTTACTGAGTTCAAACTTATATTTTAAATACTGTTCTAAAGAGAGCAATAAAATGCAACTTTGTAAATATTTATAAAAACCTTTATTCAAATTAAAATAAACATTTAAATTTCAATTTTAAAATTAATATAATGCGAAGGATGAATCTGATGGTTTTTAATAAGTTTGTTAATATCAGTCTCGAATTTACTCAAAACAGCCGTAAGTTACCGCGTTCAATAACATGCAAACGATCAAACGATTTCTCTTTTTAGTTAGCAGCGTTGTCACAGCACTAAATCCACGTTCACACAAATACGATGATGGGAATGCTATCAAAAATCGTTGAACAATCGACCATAATCCATGGAACAATTGCGGTATTGACTTTTGTAGCCAAAATTCTTGGTAGCCATTTTTAAATTTGATTTTAATTTCCTCGTTCGTTATCAGAAATAATCTAGGCTTTGATTTTAGTTTTTAAAATAAAATAGAAATCAGCCATTGCCCCCCTAAATCGCTTCAACGTCCCCCAATTTCCTCTGAGCCCTTTACGGCCCCCTGTTGGCGTCCAGCACCCACGAGGAGTGTTATCGCCCACTTTGAGAAATACTGCACTAGACGTTAGTTGTAACTATGATCAGAACAATAATTAGCGCCACAGTTATCGGTGTAGTTGTTGGGAGGGGATGGCGGCAACAATATCTATTTTATAATAATAATAATAATTAAATAGGTTTGTCACATTAAATTTTGCATCGGAATGTTATTAATTCTTAAATGGTATCGTAGTACCATTTTGTAAGAACGATGGGAAGTTTACAATGTAAAAATTAAGAGACTACTATGGTACGTTTGTTATAGCAACGTCTTGCAAATTCAACTGGTAACTCTAGTAACATTATTGAAATTAATTTTATATGATAAGTTTTTTTATAGGTCACAAACCAAGATGAAAAGGATCGTGACAAAAATGTAATCACAGTATTATTATGGTTATTATTCTATATAATTTATTAAAAGTTCGTGATAGCTTGACTGATCTATTTCTGTACCTTGTAAATTACGTTTTTATCAGTAATATCATGTTGCCAGAAGCCTTGGTTGTGAGTAATTAATTCGCCACTAAAATGTTTTTCTTGCATGATCCCATACTTCCATTTATAATATCTATATCTTGATCTAAAAGTGATTAAAATACTTTAGTAACTTTTCTTTCTATATTTAGTTAAAAAATTAGAATTGGTCATGAAAACCATTCATTGTAAAAAACTGTTTTCTATTGCTTTTGAGAGCTATATTATTTTATTTACACATTTGTGAAGCCTTGGACTAATTTTATTGTTTTTGCTTTAATTTTATAATTTGGTACCTATTGTTATATATATTTCTACTACTTGTAGGAATTGATATGATTCCCGAAGATGTTGCCTCACTTATAGGGGAAAAATCACTCAATCCAGTAGAAGCTCAATTATCGAACGTTATTGTTCTATAAAGTATTACTTATGAATATTAGTAATACACATATGGGGAATAAAACTTCCGTACTACTAATAGTATAGTAGTATTTGCCTAAATGAGACATGATTTCCTATCCGTACAAAAGTAAATCAATTTGTAAATACAAACAGTCGAACAAATCGAAATTTAATAAATTAATATATACTGTTGTTAGTACTGATTATTTTATTTATTTAGTCAATGTGAAAGAGTATATTTACAGTTATACTACAATAGTTCAATTTTGTTTATTAATTTGAATTCAATTTTTAAGTTCAGTTCTATTGCTTATCTTATCGAATCTGCCTCTTCTTCTTTTTTAAAACAAAGTAAAACTATCTATCACCATCGCCACCTCTCGGTAGTTTCCCATCGTGTCGATACGGAGCTGTCTCTTGAAAGTAACTACGATTTATGACATGACATCAATTTGTATAATTAAGCAGATGTTTCTGCAGTTTCTCAATGTTCAACTTAAAACTAAATGAGTAAGAATTTCTGCTTACATTGGTTCCTTTTAAGATGCTTTTTCTTAGAAGGCCTCAACAATTAGCATTTCATAAGTGTAAACAGACAATATAAGCAAGCAATATCTAATGATGAGAATCTGAAATCATGACATTGTTTATATAATAAACGTCAAATATTGAATTCAGGAAGCTTCAAGTTCATATTAAAAGAGAAACGCAAAGTTACAACTACAAAATATTTAATAATCTCAATGATTATTTCGCCACATAGTGGATTAATATTCCTTCCATCGGAAGACGCCACTGTGTAGAGCAGTGATTCTCAACCTTTCCTTTATTGCGGCACACTTAACGATTTTAAAATTTGTCGGCACACAAAGAAAAAGATCAGTTTAAAAATATTTACTTATCTGTGATACACTGCGTAAAATAGTTTATGATAATAATTTTAAATGTGCGAAATAAAATAATATGTACCTACTAAAAAAATAACAGTACGTTTATGAAGGGATTGATTACAAGAATACTTTTAATGCGAAATTTGAGCTTCATGTTTTTTGATAATTTCTTTATATTTGGTCGTAAAAATGACAATGCTACTCTCATATCGTCTTCTACATTTAACAATCTTGATATTTTTTAGTTTTAATGTTGGTTAATGCTGAAAATCCGAATTCACACAAATAAGATGTGAAAAATTGTAGTAATATGTTTAAAGCTTTTTTGGCTATCATTGGATAATCGCATCTAATGTTAATCCATAATGAATTAACTGATTCATCTGAATGTTTTAAAATTAAATCTCGATTATTGGAAAGCAAAATGAGTTCTTCCTCTTCATTCAAAGTTAAGTCAAATACAGAAGTATCCGTTATGAGAAATGGATTGCTGGGCTTTATTCTTCCATAAGGTTATTTATTTTTGGAATCCCATCAGCTTGTCGGTTGAGTTTAAGATATTTTCATTAGGCCCTTATATACTTGAATGTATGTTATTAAAAATAACAAAAATGTTGATAAGTAAGCCAGTTTAGTGCATCATATCTTATCTTCCAATAAATGAACAAATTATTCATAATTTTTATTTTGTTAAAAAAACATTTTCATTTCGTCTTTTAATTCCAGCACACGAAATAAAACTCTTCCTCTGGACAACCATCTTACTTCCGTATACAGTAACAAGAATTCTTACTTGGCTTTCATAGCTAGGAATAATCTACTAAATAAGCGACTTTTTAATGGTCTTGATTTTATATAAGTAACCATTTTAACACATTGTTCCAGAAATTTTTCAATTCCGATGACAAATATTTTGTAACAAGTGCTTCTCGATGCAAAAAACAATCGGTAACTAATATATATCCATCCCCATTCAGTTCTTTAACATGTGCTACAAATCCTTTTACATGTCCAGTCATAGCTGGAGCACCATCTGTACAAATGCCAATACATGACTTCCACGAATCTTTAATTTCTTTAATATGAACTAATTATATCAAAAATATGTTTGCCAGTTGTAAAATTAGGTAACTCCCGACAACATAAAAATTGATGAATTATATCATTTTCCTGAATAAATCTAACGAATGCAATTAATTGAGTTTTTCTTGTAATATCTGTGGTTTCGTCGATTTGTAGGGCAAAATTTGAATTTGTAAGAGTTTTTGCAGTATTTTGCTGAATATATTGCGACATATCTTTAATTCTACAATACGGCTGCAGCAACGCTCTCTTCGCCGCTATGTAAAACGCCTTACTATAAACGCATGCATTTATTCCTATTGGTTTGAATAAAACGCTATGCTCTCCTCTGCGCTCTCCCTATGTTCGCCGCTTCATTATAATCCGGCACTAAGAAAGAACGCGTTGCAAAACAAATAATGAGATAATTTAATTTTTTTTAAGGATTTAATTATCTATTCCTGTTAAAAATATTTTTCTTTTTAAATCATATTATTTAATAATATTAACATTATTATATATCTAAAATTTGGCGGCACACTTTTAGAATTTCGGGGCACACAAAAGTGCCGCGGCACAGTGGTTGAGAATCACTGGTGTAGAGAAATGAACATTATGGTCAACTAAATTTATTGTAGTACTCCCTACCGCTTCTGAAAAACTATCAAGGCCTTACACAGTTTTTCCGTACATATTTTTTTATGTTAGATCAGTTTCATGACTCAATTTAAGCATATTTTCAAATATTTAAACTTTTTAATGGCGATAGCGAATGAAAAACATTTAAAATTGATTGAACTTTTGTTTGAAAGTAACTAAACTAAATGAATAGCATGGATACCCCTAAAAGTCACGGAAAAATAACTGTTTTACGAAAATAGGGTATGTTTCAAGTTTCGTATCTAATGGTCCTTCTATTTGGCTTTGGGCCGAAGTCAGTCATTTTAAGAAAAAATTAGAAATTCCGAACGGGAAACTCAACTTTTTGTTCTATGAGACCTAGGCATGTTAAGCACCAATATGACCCCTACGGTTATACTAAAATCACAATCATGTCATTCTTGATAATTCCTTACGACCCAGCATTCGAGGACACGATTCAGACGGGACTTACCCTTAGTGTGAAATATATCGCGATCGGAGCCGGCTTTAAGTGAAAAGATGTCCAAGTCTAAATTTTGGAGAGAGGTCACCATATGGCTGTTTATTTTCTATCGAAGATAGTTTAATGGAAACAATATCGTACTTATACATGAATGGTTCGTATTTTTTTTTTAATTCTTATGACAGTATTTTGCAGAGAATTAGATTTCCTACAAAAAATCATTTAAATATTATCATAAAAACTTAATTTCTGCAATTAATTATGAGGAAAGTTAGATCTTTTCTAACGAATACAAGTGTTACTCGAAAGCTATTAAGAGCTTTTGCCACCAAATCAAGTAACAGATTCGTCCCAATAAACAGGTCAAAAATCTTCACCCCAAAATATCTTTCTACTAGCAATATAAGAGAAGCCCAAGAACTTTAAGGTGATAAGATTAACTCTTGCACATGCATGTCTTTAATAAGGTCACTGACTTCCTCTTTCTTCACCTAGGGAACTCTTCTACAGAGTTAGAGGGCTGTGCTGTTCCGTTGTTATTGGGATGATATAATAAACTGATACGACTGGAATCATGATCGGAGAGGGCGAAGACATTTTGTTTTAGGAACTATTTATGTTTCAGTAAAAACATCGTTTTTTAAATATTAACTGATTGGAAAACAAACTCTGTTTGCATCGTTCATAGGCTTCATCTACGAAACTGAAATTTTAAGAGAATTTTGCTTAATATAACCTGTACGTCCATATTCTAAAATGCGTGACTGATCACTTAATAGCTAGCAAGGCATACTAAGGTCATTCATTCATCATTATTTGTTTGGACACTTTTGTTTGTTTAGTGGCACAGATTGGAAGTGCTCAATGCGATTGCAAGGAAATAAATAACTGCATTCTGTATTAAATACTGTCAAAAATAGTGTAACGACACATTCAAAATATGTCGAAAATTAAATCTTTCTTTTTATTCACAACAAAATTTTGTTCTGCTACTCCGCAGCTCTTGTTGATAAATCACCGCTGTTTGTCATAATTGTAAAATTGGTTTGTCTACTTATCTAAAAATTAAGCGAGAAACTAAATTTAACGATATAACTTTTACAAAGTTGAATATAATGTTAGTATTGATCATGTGTAGTTATTGAGTCCGTCCAAATTTGGAGGGACTGTAATCGACGGTGCATAGCACTTTTTCACCCTGGCCATGGAAAGTAAGCGTTAAACGGTTTAATAAATAATATTTGTTTAAAGTAATAGCCAGCTAATTTCAGAAGGTCTTATCATCACAAGAGATATTACATTACAAATGTACGTACGTAGCTCATTATTGTATAATGATGATGATGACAACTGCACGAGTTTTCTTCTTCTAAACATTTTCATTTTCATTCTTTATCTTTTAATGAATAAATTTATTTTTGTTTTGTTGTATGACTAATATTGTTTGTAAAAAGTAATCAAAAATAAATAAGAAGGAAACAAACACTTGATTACGTTTGTCATTCTCGTGGGTATACACAATATTAAAATTGAAATGATATCCAAGCATTATCTATAATTTAATACCTAAACACATTCTCTAATAAATTTAAGTTTTGGCCTTTGTTATTTTTATGAAAATTTAATTTTAGCAAATCTTGAAAATTCTAGAATTTGAATAATATTACGATAAATGCAAATGTGTATTTCTCGGTCTGTTTGTTACTTTTTTAAATTTTCATGGAATTTATTAATCATCAATGATTAATCCAGTCAACTGGACATCGACGCAAATTTGTACCAAAAAGCGTAGCTCTTTAGAGAACAACTATGACTTGACATGTTCACTAATCACAAGAATTTATCTACATCAAAAGTTGAATGTATTTTTTTCTACAAATATTATGAAGACACATAATGACCAAATAAATTAGTGTGATCTGTCATTACCTAAACGTAAAATTTTATTTGAAAGTAAATAATTATATTGACAAAGTTACGATTTGAAAAAACAAAATTACAAAATCCCTTCTTTCTCAATTTCTTCCACTAACTAATAATCGGCGGAAGCTTTCTTCACCTATGTTGGAATAGATAAAAATTGACAATAATGCTGTCCATGATAGCTGGTTAAGGAAGTTTGGGAGTTACACTGTTAACAAAAATTTGTTTTGCACAAAAACAAATAAATAACTAATTGTACGAGAACTGCACAATTTGACTTAGTGAAGATGTTAAAAAATAGCAATGAAACAAAATGGTAAATATTAAAAATTACATGAAAAATAATGAAGTTTCCTCTTTTTAAAACAATCAAAAATTACGCATATCTAAAAGTACTAAAAATATATTATTTGTGTGATATTTTAAATATTTAGTATCAATTTTGATTCATTGCCAATTTTTAACAGTTTAACCAATCAAATTTTGGGTATGTGTCACGTACAATTAGTTATTTACTATTGTTTGCGAAAAACTATGTTTTCTTTAACTTCCGAATCGCCTTAAAGGACTTGCCGCTACCTTTAAATCAAATTTTCCACCTACGTCGAATCACTTTTTGCTATATTTTCAGATTCTTCGGCTGCTTTTAAACCAAATTATAAAGATTTTCCCAATACATTATGAAATGATTCTATATTATTATTCATCTGCATCATCATACTTGGGCTATTTCTAAGACTACTAAATTATTCTCGTAAATCAACCAACTCATTTTTTAATTGACCTAGCTGATAGCGTTCTATAGAAAACTATAATCTTCAGCTAATAACTTATGTGGTTCTATTTAATTAATTAGTCGAAGCTTATATTTTTTCCATTACTTGAATATATAGCTTTCTGCTAGTCTTAAGTCCTTTCACACATCAAAATCGAAATTTCGCCACACAGTGGCATATTCATTAATCCGAATTCTTCTTTTCTTTTTAATTTTTAATTTTATTATCTATTTACACCCAAAATTGCTAGTATGATAACTAGAATGACATTTCTAATAACTTATATGATGGTGGATGATACTTTTGCTGCTAGTGGACATGTTAGATATAAATATTTTATAAATATGTATTTCATAAACTAGAAACAACAATACTTGAACAATATTAACTTTCTCATAGTCTTTCTCATAATTTAGGTAAACAGCCATAGTTCACTGATAGTGACTAGGATTTATCAAAATAGAATGTTATAAATATTGGTTCAAGGGCATTCATCCCTTAGACTTTTAAGTAATAAACTTATTATCTTCAGTTTGGTTGATTTATTCAGAAGTCAATGGTATTAACTTAAATAAGTTGAATTGCAACAAAACACAGAAACACTCTCCAAGACGATAGTTGCATTTAAGGGTGTTTTATTAATATTTACATATTGCAACGTATCGACCAATTAGCCCGGGACTATCTCTACAGAAATTACAGGATTAGTTCTTTATAATAAATTTATGTTATCTTCAAGTTAATAAAATCGGGATATAACATACACTTTGTTGGCGAATTCATTGATAGCTATTTCCATCTTCTGAAATGATTATTCCTTTTTTTTTATTCACTGCCTCTCATTCTTTTCTTATTCCTTTTCCTTATTTATACACAGATTTACTGACTTTCAATGCTGGGATTGTAATAAGTTGTTATTCACTTGAATATTTTATACTACCTATACTCTTCAATACCTATAACTACAGGTTTAAAAACGAAAGAAAAAGAAAAAAGAAGCTCTTCTGGAATGTAGATACTACATTCTTATATAATGCGTGGGGTACGGAACGATTGTGTTTTATGATGAGACTGTCTCTTATATCACGCAAACTATTTATATTTCTCATTTCCTAATAGCTTATACACTACATTCCTGACTAGTACAGTCACTGACCTCTCGGTTGTTTTGCACTAGTGTAACTGATAAGTCAGATAACTCTCACGTAACTATTTGGTACACCTATTCTACAACAGTATTATCAATAGATAAAATTATTAATTAAATCCAATATTGCATATTATTTAAATCCCTATGTTCTATTTCATTTGATGATTATGCGTATTTCGTGAATCCCTGAAGACTTCCAAGTTCGGTAATTTTCTCTTGTTTCTTTATCTACCTCTAAGGGTAATTTATTGCATCGAATTCTAAACTACTGAAATGTAATCTCCTTTTTTTGATATATAAAATAGAAACTATTAATTTCAATTTTTCCTTCTGATAGTCAATTTTGTTCTCATTTTTTTTTTTGGAATCAGCTGTAATTTCTAAAACGGAACAAGAGAAGGTATAATAAGCGATGACACTTTAGATCGACCCCTGTTCTTGAATATGTTTTCACAATTCCACGAATAATATTAAGGAGGATAAATGGTCGTTAAGGACAGCCTAAGTTACAAGATCCGTGAACTCTGTAACAACAAAAACTCCTTTTGGTTTCGCTATCGATCTAGCACACAAATGACCTCAATAAACCTGGGAATAACAACGCTGACGCTTCTCTTTATTTCTTCTTCACGATACATTCGTTACGGGGTTGAAACTTGGCCTGTTAACCTCCTGTGGATATAATATCGGATACATGACCTTCACGATCCCACCTGAGCACGCAGTTTACTATTTTTTAGATATCGACATCAAATTATCTAATATATTGTAACGGATTTTCTAGTTCACTTATTTATTTAACAATTATTTATTTACAACTATTTATTTAATTACTTAAACACTACCAACAAACTTATACTATTTATTTATCTGACAAACAATAATGCACTTTATTTATATCATTTTATATCTCGGCATTGAATATTTATATTACGCGACGAGGATATTTATTTACCGAAAGAAATTACTAGAAAACACGCGAATATATTTCGACCGCTTTCCAAAGAAAAGGACTTGTTATGACAACAGAATATTCTCGAACGTCAATTGTCCTTCATTGATTTTTCTCAACATGAAACGTGCCGCCTTTAGGGTGAGTCAGCGCTAATCGATTCTCCGCACCTCTAGAGTGTCTCCGAAAGAGACTGGTTACAACCCCAAATTAACTATTCGCGCCAATTAGACAATTGTTGTTACACCCCAAACTAGTACTAATGTCTTTCAAGGAAATACGACCACACCCCCAAGCTAATACTCTCGTTTTTTAATGGTTATATCCCCAAATTCGTACTCGAGCCCTATAAGGAAATTTAGAAACAACGAATTCGATGGGAATATGATGAATACAGCTTTTTGTATATTTTTTTGTATATTTTCTGTAGCATTGAAGGGTTAGGAAATAAACATTAAAGAAACTTCTCCAAGCTAAACTAACCATTTGTATTATTAAAAATTATATACATTTACAACCATAAAATTATATGATAATGATAGAATCTATAAGTATCTAACAGGTATCTAACATTAATATTAAATAATTTGTAACATCAGTAATGATATCCAGGTTACAAATATATCTGTATATTTCATATTTATATATTTCACATTAATTGACATACTCATGCGACAAGTGCTAATTTATCTTACCACAAAGAATATTTTTCAGCGAAATTGAATTTTTCGTTTATATTAGGACAAAATGGATATCCGCATAGCAGAATTACTTTTTTAGTACTTCTTATGAACAGTTAACATCGGGTTTAGACCTTGCAAAGAAAAGTAGTCACCCTGTATATATTTGAATATAACTCAAATGTGGGAAAGGTGTTAGAGTACGACATATACGTCTTAGTTTAGATAAAGAAGACTAAAATAAATTAGATAAACTGATTCAATCTCGTACATAACGAAAACAGTTTAGGGTAAACAGAGAAGTATAGTGGAATACCAAAATACGATTGTAACACGCAACTGGTCGTAGATAAGGTTTCATTCTCGCTATAACCGTCAATTTACTAGGGAATTTAAACGTTACATTACACCGTCTGCTAAGATTTATAAGACCGATTTGTTTATCAAAACTGAGCATCTGGACTAAAATCATACTCTAGTGGTTGTAATAAAAACGTTGCTAATTACATTCCTGCATACGTAGTTAAGGTAGATGTAGGTTACAGTCTAAGTGATGATGACGAATTTGGGGAAGGTAGATTAGACAACATGAAATTTATTAAACTAGTTTTGATGCATATTTGATGAAACATGATAAATAATAAAAATAATATGAAAAGTTTCAAAAAGTTTGTTTACCTACTCTATGATAATGACGGCCTCGTCGAAACAATTGTAAGAGTGTTTCATTAAATACATTGTTGAAACTTGAACATTATTTTTATTATTTAACATGAAATTATAAAAAATAGTAGTATATCAAGGTTAGTGAGTTTGGAATCTAAAGTGAGGAAGCGTTTGAAAGAAATTAAACAAAAAAACTTAGAATTAATTTAATTTAATTAATTTATTTTAGCACTTTTTAGAAAATCTGTGTTTTTGTTTCTACTTTGTGACATTCCATATTAATGTAAGAAAATAAAAAAACGGTAAAATTTACACTGTCACTGCTTTATTTAAACGCTGGACCGGTTTCGACTTACAAAATCATTATCAACAGTAATGCTAATGTTAAATTACATTCTACTTAAAGGTACCTATTTGTAGCTGAAAAGGTGATGGTAGTTGGCATTTCAGAATTATACATTTAAATAATGGTGTGTATTTGATGTCAATTTGATCATTTATTAATTTAACGTTTTTAATTTATTATATTTAAATATTTCTAAGGACTCAAATATATCTAGTTGTATACATTCATTGACGTAATGTATTATTGTTAATGTAGTATCTAATTCATGATTACAATTAATAATATGAAGAGAAAATGTTGAGGAATCGCTTTTTTAACCTAATGGCTCTTGTATGATCGTTTAATCTAGTTCTAAATTTTCTTCCAGCTTGGCCCAAATACACACCATTGCAAGAATTACTTTGTAACATACACGCTTCTGATTTATTCCTTTTATCAATCCTATCTTTATTATTAAATAGTACATTACTTAATTTATTGAATATGGTAAATGGTTTGAAAGCAGCTTTTATGCTGTCCACATTTTTTTTATAATGCTATCAAAGTATGTTACTGTTACTGTGTATTGGTAGGTTTGTAAGGTACTTTAGAATTTAGTCTCATAATACCAAATTATGAAAACACCTGACTATTAAAATCTTTTTCTAAAGGTTTGAATTGACTAATGCTCCTACTTTCGATATCGAAGATGTTGTTTAATCGGAATTTTTAATTAAAGATCACCAGATTGACAGATTGAGCGTATTGAAAAGTTAATACTCTGATAAGCTTGTCGTAGGGTCATAGATAGGTTGTGGCAGTGACTGTGCCTAGACGCTTGCCGACGGAATCATTAGGTAGTGGTATGAAGGAAAGACACGGTTAAAATGGAAGTGCTATGCACCATCAACAACGGCATCTATATGTCCAAATTTAGACGGGTTGTACTAATTCAGAATAAGAACTGTGACGTACAAACACTCCAGCACTAAGTTGACGACTGCGAAATTATTTTAGTTAACAAGAGGGAATTTTAAATATTAAGTGCAATAATAACTTTTAACATATTCAATAACCGATTTTGGCGAATCAACTTATATACGTAGGCGATGCGGACATGAGCCTAGTTAATTTATTATCTAAATATTGTTTGTCGTTGCCAGAAATATAATATTATTAATACTAGCCTTTATTATCGAATTCCGAAGAAAATCATACTATTTCACTCGAAAACAACCACATTATCAATTCAAAATAATAGATACACATTTTTCAAATGAGTAAGCTGTATGTGTTCGTACTTATGTGCGCTGTCGTAGGTACATGACAAGTTTAGGCATTTTATAATATACCCAGACTTTTAGAAAATGTCTTGGAAAATCGCAGAAGTAGTAAATTTTATGTTTTGACTGATATATTGTGACGTTTGTTTTACAAAACGCTAATGGAAAAGCGACTGAGAATATGAAGAAGAAACCAGCGTAACCTGAACCTAACCTAACCTAATCTACTATAGTAAAAATTTTTGGAGTAATTTTTGTCTGAAGTTCGACAGAAAAAGGTTAGAATCACTGCAAAGATTCCAAATTAGTAAATAAAGTAAATATTAATAATCTATTTATGACTTACCAAATTACCTTGTTCACAATCATGATTTTTTCTCTCTTAGACGCTCAAACGACAAACTCATTATCTGTGGTGTGGGTCGATTTGGTCGACCATGAGGTAACGTTACACAGGAGCAATTTTACCAGTTCCGGCTGACCCATCCACGGAATGGCCCAGAATAGACGCTTCCTTCTGTAAAGGAGGGGCGTTCGCTTTCGATGTCTTATGCCCACAGGCAAAGGAGAGGCTAACTAAACTAATCACCTTTCCTGATTTACCTTACGAAGGTGGCAAACTAATAATCAGTTGGAATTTGTGTTAGATACCTATTCTTTTTTATTCTATTACAATCTGTATACCCTGTAAGTTATTTCCAAAAAGTAACGCTTGGTAACATTACATGTTTCCGCAATTTCCAAGATAGATTAAGAAAACAACTCATTTCCTGTGCAATATTTAAATGTAAACATTTCTCTCTTTTTTTAGTTTAGTTTAAAAAATTATTAATGTAATGTTTAATATTGATATACAATAATTGTAATATTTAACTCAAGTACGTGCTACTATGATACTTTTGTACAGATGACGTAGATATCTGTCAATAATAATCAGTATAAAAACCTCTGTTATCAAAAAGACAGTTTAGTGTGGTATTGTTAATTTTTCTATTGTCGCTGTCGGTTGTAATTTCTCACATTGTCTAGATATTTTGTATCTAATGTAGAATTTACATTAACTAATTAATAAAGTCGTTATAGTTGATGTTGGGCTTTTTCATCTTGATAAATAATATTCCTGTCACGACTGTTTGGTGTCAGGGTATACGGCACTTGCTTAAGGAATCTTGAAGCCATTATGGGCACTGTAAAATTCCGAGACCTCACCTATGCGTCCATCGTTGGCCTCCTTACAAGGTTAGCATGTTCTAGTATAAGTTTAAGGCATGTTCCGAAAGAGTGGAATGGCACGAGGGTGGCTCCCATCCCGAAAATTGGCAGATGTGGCTACATTTCCGTCAAGGATTTACCTCTTACTTCATTTTTTCTTAAGATCGTGAAAACTTATTTGTGACATGGTCTTGAAAAGGAAAGACTTACGCAAGTATTAACGCATATGGGGCTGGTAGTTTTACCGAAATTGCCTTGTTTCACGCTATTATCCCAGTTGGAGGCCAATGGGTAATAATATCAATCTTTAATAGACATGGTTCATAACTTTCATACTTGAGTGGCATTACTAAATGCTGGGCAACCTATGTACTTTCCTTAACACCTTTATAGACTTGTGGCAATCACTCTAGTAAAATGTTAGTGTACCACCTCTGGTTTTTCTATCAACCCGAAGAACATCAAAGTTATTGTGTTTACAAGGAAGTGCAAGTGGAATAAATCCTGCTCTTTTCGGGTTGGAGTCATTTAATTACCTTAGGGTATTTCTGGGTAATTAATAGTCTTGGAAGGAGCACTTGGGACTGCAAAAGTGTACTAGACGCTCATAGAGAGTTTTCGGCGAAGTAATGTTACCAAACCTTCAACAAAGTATCGACCCAAATCTGAGAAGGAAAGCGAAACCGCAAACAACCTTGCGAAAAGAGATGAACAACAACACTTAGTCGGCTCAAAATTCGGCTGTTGGCATCTGCAGTAGCAATTGCGAGATGGACTGCTTCAGAGGTACACAGGGATTGAGAAACAGGGGACGAAAGCAGGCAAACTACCTCTACAAACTGCAAAGACAGCTTCACATCCTTGTCAGTAAGAAAGTCAGAAGTCTTGTGGAAATATTAATAGGCCACAGAGAACCGGGATTACACACAAACAAACTGGTATGAATATTCATTTCCTCATGCCGGTTTTGTGGCGAGAATGTGGAAGGTGCTATCCACATTCTTGCCACTGCCCCGCTCTGCTTGGAAGAAGGAACCGTTTTTATGACTGCTGTAGAAGCGGAAGATGTCACTGCTCGTGACGCTCAAAGGATATTTTCCTTTTGGGAAGCCACTTTTCGGGCGTAGATGGATCAGTGACTTCATAGGGAAAGTAAAGGGACCACCCGTGCTTTTAAGGATATGACAATAGTAATAATAAAATAACAACAACAACAGTAACAGCAACAACAATAACAAAAACAACAATAATAATAACTAACAAAAGAAGACTCGAATATTTTCAATTGACCGACTCCTTTACTCACTACACACGTACATACTGCCTACTTCTTTAACCCCTGGGGAAGTAGAAGGTTTTTTACAAAATTTGTAATATTCATAGTGTTATTGTTCAGTTGGGTTATTTAACAGTATTGTTGGAATACTGAATATATCGCTTGAATATTAACCAGAAAAAATTTAGAAATGACAAAACGGTTCTAGTAACGCTGATTCTTCGGGCACGTATGAATTGCTTTCGACGTGTATTTCTCCACGACAAGACAAAAAGAAAAGCAAATACAACGTTGCTAGATATATGACACTTACAGCAAAATATTGAAATAAACAGCGATTATTCCTAAACAATAACCTAAAACGTATAGTCGTAATCCACTTCTGGTAATTTGGATAACTTGTTGAACAAGAACTAAATGTTGTTTGCTATCACGTAACATAAGTTGCGTCGTAGATTCAGTTTTTGAAATTAATACCTTCCTTCGTAAGACCCTTGCCAAATATGGGGTATTAGAGTAAGCAGTAAATATCAGTAAATGGCGATTTACCGCCTGTAATAAGATATCTTATTATAAATGGGAAAAAGTGGATTTATATCTAGTTTTATAGAGATTTCATGCATTTATTGTAATTAAAAATGCTATATTTAAAGGTGAAATAGCAGGTAACAGGAGTTTTGTCAGTAAACGATTTTTCCATTTGAAATTACATGATTCAATGTTAATTAATTAGCGCACAACCAACAAGGTAGTACGTAATGGATTCGGTGTTTACTTGGTGAAAATTCATTATAATTTTTAATAAATAAAACACAGCATGTTGAGGATTTTCACAAATTAAATTACACTGATAAATATACAAAATTACGTCTTATAAACATTCAATTACGGTGGGGGTTGCTTTAAAATAGATTTAAAAGTGGTGAAGAATTGAGTTCTAATTGATTATATAATAATAATTCTGAATTTTTGTTTTTTTATTCTATTTATTTCTAATAATTCTAAAATGTTAAGTTTTTCCTTTTATTTAAACTCTGTAAAATTTTGTAATCTTTACTGAAATTGTAATTTTTAAAAAGTAAATTATTTGCATAATTAGAATTTTCTTTATGATATTCATAAATTTTAAAATGTTCTGTAATTCTTATCTTAAATGATCACCTGTTTGGTCTATAAATCATTTTTCACAAGGAGCACATGTTAATTTATATATGCCTGCTTCATTAGCGTTCTCTGTCTTGTCTTCGTTATTTTAAAAAAAATTACTTAACATATTTGTGGTTTTGAATGAGATAATAAGTTTTTATATTTTCAAAAACGATGAAATGTGAGTAAATTCTTGCTAGTGTGCGGCATTAGCAGAAGCCAGGGAACCACTAGAATTAGGTAACATAGTTACTTACTTACGATGATTATTCATATATTACTCTATCTGAATTGAATATTAATAAGTTCAGATACCTGGCTATAAAAATTTAAAGAAACTTTAAAAGGGCCGTCAAGGTAAATGATTGCCTCCATGGCCCTTATAGATAAATGTAATAATTGTAAAGCACACTAGGAGTCCAACTTATAGTAAGAAATTGAAGTTAGTAAGGCCACATTTTAAAAGTATTTGTAATACTTGCAAATAAATAATTATGCAATGCTGCCATCTGTATAGCTAAGTAAACACATGAAAGAAAAATGATGAATTTATGAAAAATTAAAGTAAAACAGTGATTTGTGGATACATTTGGTTAAGTGTACGTTATTTCTTATATACTGCATTTGCATTTCGATTCCTACCGCTTTTATGTTTGGCAGTTCTAACCATTTTATTTCATTTTCTGTATTTCTTACATGACAAAAGAAACTAACTTTTGTCATTGAAAACTTTTCCCAAATTATGTACAATGAGAAAAGAAAATTATTGATATTTAATATAGTATCCATATATCATGTTTTGCATTTAGGTCACTCCTACTATGTTAGTACATCTAAAGTAAGTATTTACAGTTGTAAGATAACATCCACATTACATAGCGAGTAACTGTTAATATCAGAAATTAGTTAAAATAAGAATAGTGAGTCAGGGTGATGCACGGCGTACGATTGTCATCTATCACCGATCGTGTATCTCGTCTTCACTCACCCTAATGGTCGCGAGTTCTCTATCCGTTATTTCCTCAAAAAATAATAAATTAGGTAATTATTATTAACTCATTATATTAGTCATTAATTCTTATTAAATTATTGTTTTAAATGTTTCAAATAAATTATCTTCTAAATATAATATAAAAGGAATTATCATGCAAATTCATACATCTAAATTCAGATACAATAGGATTTCTCTTTGTTTGGACTGAAGTTAAGTGAAGACGATTATTCTTGAAGAACGTTACAATAAAAATCCTTCTTAATGGTATTAACTTAATACTTCGTTTGTATCTGTTTGTACTATTTTTGTGTTAGTACTTTAACGGGTAAATCCCTAGCGGGAATTCAAAAAATTGCCAGCACACCATTTCAAAGTTGTTTAGTATGCATTTGTACCACTTTTGTTTTTATTTATATCCTTAAGGGCTGTAATGTACAGATTTTTGAAAATTTGAATTAAGGGCATGCACACCGCTACATTAGTTATTTAAACTTTTTGAAAATGTTTAAGACGATGTTGTTTAACATTCGTTTGTATCCTATGCTTCAGTTTTTCATGAGACTTGCAGAATTGTTGATTAAGTGATTTCTATGTAACACGTTTCTGTTTTACTAAAATACATAAGTATTTAGAAATGTGGAAAAAAAGAATTAATATTCAATTGCTTTAACGTTTTGTTACTGTAATAAGTATGTCTTTGTTAGATTATTGTAGAAAGACCTACTGTGAGATAATTACTTCTGCTGGTCAACAAGCCCTTACGGTTACAAACAAAAACAAAGCAGGATAAACAAATACGAGGGCAAATAAAATATAAACGGTAATTTTACCATTTAGCTTAGCACGTAATTCCAATCTAGAGGAAGGATGAAGGCTGCCCTGTCAAAGCCAAAGCTCGTCTCTCAGCCGGAAAAGTGCGTTGTTATAATCTACAATCGAAAAAAATCGCGTATCAAAGCAAACGACGAACGACGGGGTATGCCCATTCGAGACGTCATCCTCCTTCATGACAACGCCACACGCCAAGCCACACACCGCAGTTTTGACAAGGAAGAAATTGGAAGAAAAGGGTTGGGAAACCCTCGAGAATCATTATATCGTCATTATGGCCCTAACTTGTGACCTTGTGATTATTTTCTGTTCGCGCCTTTGAAAGAATCACTTGAAGGCAAAAGCTTTGAAAGCAATGAAGAAGTAGAGGTACAGGAGTATGTGCGAAATTGACTGACAACTCGCCCTCAAACCTTTTTATGAAGAAGGAATATTCAAGCTTCCAGTTCGGTGGCAAAAGTGTGTAGAGCACGTAGGTGACTACCTTGAAAAATCTTAAATGTTTACTTTGTGTGTACCATTAATCAATAAATTTATTTTTTAAAATTACCGTTTATATTTGATTTACCCAAGTATTAATTTTCGTTGGATTTTGCTTATACGCTTTGAAATGGAATGTTAGCAAATTTTTGGATGCCCCTTGGAAACTTATCGTTTAAGGTATAAATAAAAAAACTGGATAAAACGAAGGATATAAGAGTAGTTTTTTATGAAATTACGGATGTCAATTTCACGTGTGTCGTACAAAAATATACGTATACTTATTCAACAAATGTAATGAACTTGTTTCAGAGACAATATTCATCATTATGAACTGAAATTGAATAATCAGTTGTGAGTAAATTTAACTACGTAGAATCGAAACTTTAGCATGAAAGAATAGCTCAAATACTAAGGATAATTTCCGCTCATTATATCAATATGCGTAACTATAATTTTGGCTGGGGAAGGATAGGACTTCTATTATTATCCCTAACCATAATTTGTGGTTGCAAGAAAGTGCTAGTTATTTGTCAAGATTGTATAAATTACATATCGCAAACAATAAAACAGAAAAGAGATTCTGTATAGAATAATTAGTGAATAATAGTTTGTAAGAATTATCACTTTTAAATGTGTTTCATTTATCATTTTTAACAGAGATGGCTGATGAATAAGATTATAGGGGCATACATCCAGTAATATTTATTTGAAAAAACAAAAACGAGTTTGTGGAAAGTTAAATAAAGCTAAAAGAGACTCGCTCCTAATTACTTATTTACTAGTGGTAATTAGGGAGCGTCTCCATTAGTTTGCAATTTATTTAACTAGGATTGAAACTCAATTTACAATTAGTAGGTTCATATATTTACAACCTGAACTCACATAATACAACTAATATTGTTAGATTTTTTCTTGACCGTCAACTAATTTTATTTGTACCCATCCATCCGTAATGGTTTGTAGCTATCTGATAAAAGTAATTTAAGGGTCTAACTAGTCATCATCTATCCTGAGTCACTACAATAAAAATATTTACTAGTATGTTTAGACATGTTGAAACTGTGCCCCTCTGAATGACCAGTTTAGGAATTTTATTTAGCTTTGAAATTATTTTTGTCAACGTAAGAATTTCGATTCAATTTGATCGTTATTTCAGTTATTTTTTTTATTTTAACCTGAAAGTAGTGACCTTATACAATTATTCATTGTAAAGTGTTTTTTTTTGCTGTGGTTATTCTTATATTATAAGAGTTACGCTAGCGTTAAAAATACTAAACTTCTAATGACAAACATGTAATAATCAATAGGCCAAAAACTGCGGGCAGAGACACTTTAAAACTCCAGTTTTTACTTCATGGGTTTTTGATATATTGATATAAGCTCGCGAGGTAAAACTTTTTTATAGTTATCAGAGATAAAGGAATATAGTTTGTCGTTGATAACGAGTGTTTAAATCTGACAAAATTACAATGAATGCAAACAGTCAGAGCCTTTTATACAGTTTCAGATTAAATACATCAGGTTATAACAGGAATATTCAAAAGAAGTGAAGGATTAGAATTATAGAGCATAGCTTATCATTTGGAAGGACACCAGTTCGATTCCGAGTCAGTCTGCCTTCGTCTATGCTTTTTATATGGTATCATCAGATCGTGTATGCAAGTGCAGGGTCAGAGTTTTATTCCACAAGTACTCTTTTAACCTTCTGCTATCTTTATCCGTTTTGTTTCATATTTCTCTTGTTATTTACTATCACTCACCCATTTCTACTATATCTAAATGAGCCTGAAGAGGACCTTTGCCATATTCACCATTTTATTCCACAGTATAGATTGGCGAAACAGCATATACCAGCGTTAGCTGGTGGTTATGATGTACAATACAGTTTCTTTTTGTTAACTTTGGCACATAAAACTATAGAATTACAAATAACTAATTGTTTCTGCCTATACATTATGAAAATTAGGAATCAAATTGAATCAAATATTTGAGTGAAACACACTTAATTTCCACTTAATACATTTATTAAACACTTTACGATCGTTTCACCCTACAAGGGCATCTTCAGAAGAAGTATTGATACAAAATTTCTTACGCTATTTCTTAAATACTATTACGATCTTGGTGGGGATGCATCTACACTTTTATCTATAATTATTAAGCTATACACATTTTCGATTTCATTTAATAATATTAAGTTGCTATTTTTCATGTGTTTTTTGATTTCTAAGGTTTCCAAAATGTCCAGTTTTTTACCTTTCTTCTTTTGACGTAAAATATTGAATTTTTCTTCTAAATTAAATTTTTGTTTTTTGTTATTAACGTGGTTCATGAATGATGAATTTTCATTATAATTTTTCACATGTTTTTGAATTTTTTGTCCTATGTATATTGCATTGCAACTATTGCAATTTAACTTATACACTCCATTTGAATTTATTTTTTCGTTTTTGTCTTTGCTATTAATTAAATACTTGGATAGATTATTTGCAGTTTTGAATGATATTTGAAAATTATTGTTTAATAATATCCCTACCGGCATTGAATTACACTGTTGATTCAGGTAGATTTTTAAGCGAAATTGAAACCCAATAGGTCGAAACCGGTTGTGGGATATGGCTTTCGGTTCGCTGTGGTTACTTAGATCACGTTCCAAATTGTGGGATCTTTGATATTAATATTTAGACGAATAAAGATTTTAATTCCTTCCTTTTTGTTGGATATCTATCATATTTTAAACCTTTAGTTGCTAGTTGTATATGTATATGACGGGCAATGTCATTCAGCATATCTTCGATGAAAAATAGTAGGCACAAGACACAAGACTGTTCTTGTGTTTTGTATGTAGTGTTTCGTTTAATTATAATCTTAACCAAATAACTCTAATACATTTTTTCAGATGTTCTTGTTCGTGTTCATATGACATATTGTATTTGTATTTAAAAAAAGACAGCATCGCTAGGAGAGTTTCGGGATCCATACAACTAAATATACGCACCCTAATCAACATTCACCAATTGATAATTAACAAATACTACACAATATGCCATTTATATATTCTAAAGTTAGATGTGTACATATCAGTTAGTAAACGCAAAATGGTGCTAGAGTACCAAGTTATACCACACCCATAACAATAATATCCCTATTACGTATGTTAATATAAAGAGATGGAATTTAGGAATTGAATTCAGTTTATTAATGTGTAATGTTTATGTTTACGCGAGGAAAATACAAATTTATTTACTCTAATGTTCCAAAGTCAATAGACCGATTTCAATTTGTCTTTAGAGTGTCTTGGGAAGAAGGATTCCGTAATAAAATTTAAGTGTTAATCCTATTTTGTATGCAGGTATGGAAGGAAAGAGCAAAAATGCGAATCGTGGAGTAATATTTCAATAAAGACGAAACGATCTCGCGACATCGATACGAAATACTTTTACTTCAATGGCTTTTACGACAGGTAAAATATTACCTGATGAACCGCAGTAACATCGTAGTGGTTATAAAATCATATAAAACGTGTAAGAGTTATATAAGTATTTTACTGGAGATACGTATTTTGGTAGATTATTAAATTATTATCCTCCATTCCCATTTTTCCATTTTCTTCAATACTCCAGTCTATACCAACGGATAAAATCACTTGAAAATTTTCACTATTTTTTATTTGTAGTCTAAGTACACTAAGTGTTTTATATGTAGACTAACCATAAATACTACTACAGGTTACACAAGAGGAGTGGGGACTCGTACACAGACATTTCTACCTGGTTATTTACCAAATTTAATTTGTTGTATAATGCCTTTTTTATTTCAAACGTTTCTAAACGTTTGGAATATTAGGGTGTATTACCTTTACATTATCTTCATATAAACAGTGGCCAATTTTAACACAATGTTCAGCCATACCACTCGAAGTTACTTTTTTATTTTTTGTTACCGCCACGTGCTCAGCCACTCGTTTTGTAGTTTTCCTACCCGATTGTCCAATATAAGTAGCATTACAATCCTGACAGAAAATCTGATTTATACCACTTTTTCCCCCAGGGTCTGTGTTATGTTTGTGATTAACGAGAAAATTACCTAAATTAAACGGACTTTCTTCAATGACTTTACAATTCCAATTTTTCTGTAAAAACTGCTTAAAACCTAGATTTGCGATATAATTTATACTATCATATTTTTTTTTGACAAAGAGAACTATTATTAAACATTAATTTGGAAAGCTGTCTTTTCAATTTTTTATTTAAGATTTTTTGTATAATATACAAGGGGTACCCGTTAGAAACCGTAATATATTCTATCGTCTTTAACTCCGTCTCAAAATCTGATGCTGATAAAGGTAAGTTAACTAGTCTATGGAACAAACAACGGAAAACGCCTAATTTTGTCTGTTTGGTACGAATCAAACGGAATAACTGTATCAGTTGTGGTTAGTTTACTGAATACATTAAATTTAAATACATTTCCCTCCTTAAACAGAGAAATGTCAAGAAAATTAAAGTGGTTGTTTATTTCTTTTTCAGTAGTGAATGAATTATCTTTATTAATATAATTTAAAATAGATAGACACTTATCCAATTGCCGGTCCGTTCCTTTCCAAACACACAAGATGCCATCTATGTACCTGTGCCAGGTATGTACATTCTTAATTAGTGGTATTACCGAATTGAAAAGTTTGCATTCAAACGAGGCAATAAAGATTTCGGCTAAAACCAGTGAAAGAGGATAGCCCCTAGGGAGAACATCTGTTTGATGATAAAACTTATTGTTGAAGGTAAAATAATTTTGTTCCAAATAAATTTTAATTAGAAAAAAATCAATCAGAGCCCATAATAGGATTCGAAACGTACTCAGCGATGGATTTTTCTAAAATATGAAAAATATCTTATAACGGGATGGAACAGACTATTAACATCAAAAGAAACCAAGATGCATTTATTAAGAACAAGATTAAGTTCTTGGTCAAGTAATTTATCGAAGCTACCAGACGTGGATCGCGATTTCGATCTCATTAGATCTCATCAGCACGCCATAGGCAGATTCGATAAATTATTGCCTTTTTTTTATTTAGTTTTTAACCTCAAGGAGGGGAGGTCTTCATAGACACCCCCGAAGGTGGGGGTAGTGTCGGATTCTTACCGACTAAAACCCCTCCTCGAGAAGGGAGTGCAACCCGAAGGTTTTTCATCCCTGGAGTAGTTGGGAACGGGAAGTGGATTGGTTTCGGGAGCTTGGGGGGGAATTGGGGAGGGGGATATGAATTGTCTGGTGACCCATTTGGAATGTTGGATGGGTGCTTGCGCTAAAGAGCGAAACTAGAGGTTGAGCTGGAGTAACGGTTCAGTGTAGAAGGTGGCAAGGCCTTCTGAAACGGTCGGTAGTTTTCGGGACGAAGGGTTTGGGTGGCCTGAGACTGAGGCTCGGAGATTTGCTGCGATTTTGTTTGCAGCCTCGGTAAGTGAGGGGAGCCCGGTTTCTTTCAGAATTTGGGAATTTCTGACGAACCAGGGGTAGCCTATTGCGGAGCGAAGGATCCGCATGTAGGTGTCTTGAAGGGTTTTAAGTCGACGGGGTTGGCAGCCCTAAATTGAGATGGCGTAGGAGCATATGCTCCTGATGATTGCGTTTAACGCACGAATTTTGGTTTGGTCGGAGATGGACCTATTTTGGAAGAAGGGCTTGAGGGAAATAAAGGTGCCCTGGGCCTTTGCGCGGGTGGCTTGTATGTGTTTCCCCCATGTATTTCTTCTGTCGAACACGACGCCGAGGTAGGTGATTGAGTTGCTCCATTTGATGGGGTGGTTGTTTATAGTGATGGGCGGAGGGGTACGGTTCCTCCGGGAGAAGAAGATTGCTTCCGACTTGGCTTCGTTGATGGAATGTTTTCCATCTCTCATACCAGTTTAGGAGCAGGGGCAGAAAAGCGTTGATTCTAGCGCTGCAGTGGGCTATAGTTTTACTAGAATTGATGAGGGCGATGTCATCGGCATAAAGTGCGGTGACGATAGAGGGGTGGCATGGCATGTCGGCGCAGAAAAGGTTGAATAAGAGGGGCTTTAGTTTGGAGCCTTGGGAGACGCCAGCCGTGACGGGTTTGCTGGACGAAAAGGCGGAGCCGACGCGAACACGTAGGGTTCTATCGGAGAGAAAAGAACGCATGACCCCGATTAGGTAGTGAGGGGTGTTAAGGGTAATGAGTTTGGAGATGAGGCCCTAGTGCCAGATCTGGTCGAAGGCTTGCCTTACGTCAAGAAGTAGCATGGTTGTATGGTGGCGTTTGTTTAAGTTTTCGGTTATGTGTTCAGACACGCGCAGGAGTTGATGGCCTGTGTCGTGTTGCCTACGAAAGCCGTATTGGAAGTCGGGAATAAGGTTGTTATTTCTCACATGCTCAAGAAGCCGGGTTCGGAGGATGGATTCGGCTACTTTTCTCAACGAACTGACCAGGCTGATGGGCCTGTAGCTGGACGGAGAGCTCACTGTTGCACAGTGCGGCGAGATGCTTCCGTGGCAGGACTTTTAGGATGCCGGGGGCTTTTGTCCTCTTTAGAGAACAGATGGTGATGGCTATTTCGTTAGGGGACGAGTGCTTGAAGTCGGGGGCAGAAGGGGACGAAAAGTTTTGGGAGGTCGCATTGGTGCGCTCATGGAAGTCGGCCAGAAACATAGGGCTGGGAAGTGGAGAGCACTGGGAACAGAGGGAGTCTGCGAAGATTGCAGCTTTTTCCTCATCCGAAGTGTAGATAGCGCTGTTTTGCTTCAACCCCAAGTGCTCTTGGGGTGAGTTTCTGCCTCAGCGATGTACCCTTCAAAGGCGACGCTGCGGAACTCGGTAAGGCGGGTTTTGAGTTCACGCTGAAGGACGTTTAGTTCGGCCTGTTGTGTGGGGTCGTGGTTTTTGTGCCACAGACGGCGGGTCTTGTTCTTCCTCTTGAGAAGGGCAAGAATGTCTGCGGGAAGGGTTTTCTCTCGGGGGCGGAGGGGGCGGGAGGAGCTGGAGATCTCGATGGCACCGATAGTCTCGTTTGATAGGAGGTTTACGGCTTCCTCCAATTCCGCTGTTGTGCGAATTTGTGTGCACTTAAAAGAAGATTTTTCCAGTGTATAGCGAAGGTGTAGCCCGTCTAGCGAAGTTGCCGAGATTGGAGGGTTGTAGGTTGGGAAGCCTACTTCTATTAGGACTGGTAGGTGATCGGAGCTTAGAGCGTCGAAGACGACGGGATCGGCCGCCGCCTTTTGAGTTTTCACGGTCCTTTCTATAGGACGTGAAGTTGGTGATAAATTACTGCCCAAATCAGTGGAGCTTGGTGTAAAGCGTATTTAAATAAGACTTTGATATGGCAGTACGTCGCCATCAACCCTCTTTTGCTGCTATTGCCGTATTTCATTAATTTGCTTTACGTGTCCTGTTACGTGTAAGCTGCGCCGCCGATTCGGTTAGACAAGATGATACCCTAATAAGGCCTTGTCTAACGTTATGAAATACGGCAATAGCAGCAAAAGAAGGTAGATGGCGATGTACTGCCATATCAACGTCTTATCAATGTGCATTTATACCATAAAACTACATTTTTAAGTTTATTTAACCAAGGATACCGAATTTGCTATGCTATATAGGGAGAAACAAGGAAGATTGTCTAGTAAAATGTTATTAGCATGTTTAGCTAATTTATAAGGCGGAGCATTGATATGCGATTGTGAATTTTTGGAAGGCCCTATAAAATTGATGCAGATCCCGACCAACAGTGTTGGTCGGGATCCAAGAGTTTCCTTGATTTAAACATTGATATATTGATTTTTGGAAGTTTTTAGTGGGATCTTTACTTAACAAACAAAACGCAGGAGAATTTAAAATGTGAAAAAGTTTATCCCAATAAGAGAGTTTCCTTTATCAGCTTTGCTAATGATTAAATTGTGTCTGTTCGGTAGATAGTTTATCTTGCCGCCTTTGATTATAAACTCGTGAGAAATAAACAAATCATAAAGATTATAATCTTCCAAAATATTTGCTCTTTGTCACGTACCATTTACTGCTAGTTAATAACCAAAATTTCCATCGGCTGCATCCCTTGTGGGTACAATGACCGTATACCTGAGGGTTGCGACGTGGCTAACTAACTTCATAGTGACTACTAAGTTTTGTATATATTTAATTTTAAGTAAAATTTAGACAGTTCTCGAATAGACTCGCTAGAATCTACACGTATTCCATGAGACTCATTATTAAGCAATTTTTATCTACATTTTAATCAAATCAATAGTTAATTGACTTTTTGCATTAATATTAGTTATAGTTATAAGTTTGCATTTAATTCATTTTACATTAAATATAGTTATCGGAGTTTTAAATTACGATAAATTAACATGGTTTTATTTCATGTGGTACATAGTACACCCCGTTGGGTTTCTTTATTCAGATAATTTGAAAGGACAATCGGGTAGGAAAATTAAAAAACGAGTGGCTGAGCACGTATAGGTAATAAGAAATAAAAAAGTAACTTCCAGTGGTATGGATAAACATTATGTTAAGATTGGCCACTGTTTAGATGAAGGCAATGTAAAGGTAATAAATACACCCTAATATTGCAAATGTTTAGAAACGTTTGAAATAAAAAAGGCATTATACTACAAATTAAATTTCGTAAATAACCAGGTAAAAATTTCTGTATACGATTCCCCACTTCTCTTGTGTAACCTGTAGTATTGTTTAACATTAGTTTACATATAGTTGTAAATTTTAGTAATCTCTGTATTCCTCTTTAAATGACCTGTTTTGGTGTCGAAAGGAATTTGTCGAGGTTCTCAAATTAAATAATTTTAGTGAAACTTTCCATGTTTTTTATTCGTTTCGTTTAAAATGCAATTTCATAAAGAGTGTACCATAAAAAGTTTAAGTTTTATTTCAACTTGCTTCTAAAGTATTAAATATTATATTAACTTGCCTCTTAAAAATATTCTTCGTTAATTTATCGAGACTGATTATGGTGTGCTGATGAGATCTAAGTAGATTGAAATCGCGATCCATGTCAGTTTCGATAAGTTACTAATCAAAAACTTATAATGTTCTTATTAATTACTTACATGATAATGAATCTGTAATAATGATTTTTGGATGTGTTGTTTTATAATTGAATGTCGTAACCCATACATTATAAAGTTGTTGGGGAGATTATATTAGAAAGTGCTGCTATAGAAACTTGTTACATTATCAATTGGTTCTAGTACATCGTAATCAGAATGCCTAATCACGTACTCACAGAGCCCTGGAAGTTTGCCATTCTTTGATCATTCAATGTGTGAAGCGAAGCAGTTTAAGTTCGACACAATTACTATGGGATTCGCTACACTGACCTGAGTTCTTTAGGATTCAATTGGCGATTGTTTATCGTTTTGTTCACTAATCTGGTGAATATTTTGGCAAATGTATGCGTACTTAAATATATTTTAAGCCCATCTGTTTACGGATTTGGGGATTTAATATGAATAAATAATTTAATAAACTTGTACTTATTTTTTAAAACAATCATAACATTTTATGTAGTTACAATGAGAGGAAACATCTTAAAATTTACCAGTTCATTAATTTCAAAGTTCGATTAAAATCTCAGCTTCATGATGGACATTGTAAATATTTTTGAAACATTTCAAATATTTCAATGAAATATAAAAAAGAACATAAGAACACAAAAATATATTGTATATTTTACTTATGCACAAATAATTACAACAATTACAACAATGTTTAGCTCCTAACCTATGTTTTAATTATTTTATTTATGAATCCGTAACTGGACGTCTGGCTACCCATGCAGCTATAGATGGAATGTTGTACACACTCTCCTTTAGTGCCTTTAGAGATGGGTATTGCTCCAATGCAGTTTTCCCAAAAATATTTTCGAAACTCTCCAATGATGCTGCAAATAGTAAATCACACCAGGTTACCTGCAATAAACAAATGGCGAATGTTTAGATTATTCACATCCTGAATTCGAGAATTTTTGCAAAAATTTATTTCGTTTCATTTAAATGGAATGACCAGAGCAGTTTACTACAAATCAAGTATCGGTTTACCATAGTAGGCCAGGGAATAAAGCTTAGAAACGGGTTATTTTTACAATAAAAAGAGCAAAAAATTGCGCAACATTTTTAAGGCGATAATTACAATGTAAAGGATTGAAAAATGAAGGAATGAAAATTAAAATGAACACTTAATCGACGTAATCGATGCATTTTTTGAAAAACGTGGAAAACACAAAACCTATATATTTTTTAAAAATTCGTAACTTCAATAAATTTGAAGCTGTAGCATCTGCTGCGCACGAAGGAACAGCTATAAATTATTTGAACGAAAATTGGACTATGGATGTGTATTCTTTGAACAAGTTAGCGCTTTTGGGATATTCTCACGAGCACATTTCCTCAAAATGAGGTCAGATTCTAATTTTTGAAACGTATTTGGAGGTTTCAAAATCTTACCCTTAAATGCAGTTAAAATGGTTAAAACGTATCCAAAGGTTGAGTAAAACGCAAGCCAGAGCTTATTTGTGTTGGGAGAAGCCAGCACTCGACCTCTACCAATACTGAACTCTAGCTTTAGCATTTAACGGTACATCTATTGATATAAGGTAAGATTTGAAAGTTTCCAAATCCGTTTTATAAACCAAAACATTTTTGGAGAAAGGGATAAGAGCGCTTGGAAAAAACAAATAATTAATTGACCATGGGTGTTCTAGTTGTTTGGAAATTGTTCAAAACCTATACGTCAGACAGTTATTATTTATTGTACTTAAGAAGGTCTATTCTCTGGAATAAATAGACAGATTAGGCGCCAGTTGGACATCAACGTTCTCAGAGGTCTGTGGGAATGGATTAAACTGATATTGATTATCACGAATTGGCCCACGAACTTTCACCTATATATTATTGTTTTAACCTCTTAATGGGTTTACTTACACAAATGCGCCTTTTTACGTATTTTTTAACCATTTGTTTTGTTGTTTCTTAGTCTTAAATATCGGAGTATAACAGGTAATGAAATATTTGAAGAATTTTTAGTAGGGGTAAATTTTAAAGATATCAATGCGATATTAATTATTGAATTAATTTATACCCACTACAGATTACCTGATACAATGTCACGCCCCCGCCGGGACTCCGACACGGGATCTTGGGTTTACGCGCCAATGCTTTTGAAACTAAGTTAAGAGAGGTGACAACAGTAACAACGACGAACGTACTTTCGTAGCTTAGTGGTAAAAGAATTGGCGCGTGAAGCCAAGCTCCCGGGTTCGAGTCCCGGCGGGGGCGTGTCAACAGTAACAAATTTTCCCCTCATTGTATGAGGTAATCTGTAGTGGGTATAAATTAATTCAATAATTACTATCGCATTAACGTATAAAAGGTACATAGTAAAAATAAAATAGCGACAGTCACCAGAAAAGCAAAATTTGCATTTATTTACAATGAAGGGTTGTTAATAGAAGTGTTGAAAGAAAATTACAAAACACTTTTTTTTAATACTGGAATATTATATTGTCATCAGATTTGGATTGGTCTGCAAAATTACAAATGAATCTGACAACTAAAAGAGAATGAAATTAGAATTTGTAGATTAGTTTACACACATAGAAGGGAAATTAATAAAAGCGTTTTAAAAAAAATACTTTGTTTTCTTCTTCTACTGAAAAGATTTGAATGACTAAACTTTTACTTAGCCTTCGGATTTCAGGGTATTTTAAACTGTTTATTCTAAAGTGTAATTTGAAATTGAATGTTGCTTTATTTTAGGTTTAGGTGTTATACGAGGGTGGTTTGATAAGTGCGTGCAGTAACTGTAATGGCAACACTATATCCGTTAAGTGCCATCTATCAGTAGACTCCTGTCAAATTTTGAGCAAGCTGCGATGTTTAGTTTTGTATAACAGCCATTGAAAGCAGCTAATCTCGTTAATTTCCACAATAATGGAAAAAAGTGAATTTCGTGTGATGATTGAGAATTACGTTTTGTGCACAAAATCCGTTAATGAAACCAAGGAAAGGCTTAATAAATACTATAGGGACTCTGCACAGTTCCGAGGTCGATTTCATTGGTTAAAAAGTGGTTTACTGAGTTTCGTTGTGGTCGCACCAGTACAACTGACATGGAATGTTCAGGTCGCCCAAAATAAGTCATTACTACAGAAATCGTTGACAAAATCCATGGAATGATATTATATGATCAAAGATGAATGTGCATGAGTTGGTTGAAGCTGTAGGTCTGTAGGCTTCTCAGATGAGCGAGTGCATCACATTTTGCATGAATATTTGGACACCGAAGAGCTGTCGGCTCAATGGACGATGGGTGCCGCAATTTTGTTACCGTAGATGAGACATGGACCCATCACGCCACACCAGAAACCAGAGACCAAACAACAAATGAAACAGTGGGTTTCTACGGGTGAACGTGCACCGAAAAGGGCTAAGATTTTCTCATACTCTATCGGCTAACAAAGTCATGACCATAAACCACAGTTTTCTGGGATTCACGCGGTGTGCGATGTTATTCATATCGATTACCTTGAAAAAGGTACAACGATTAACAGCATTTATTATTCAAAGTTGTTAGATATATTTGACACTGTTTTGAAGCAGAAACAACCGCATTTTGCCGAGAAAATAGTGTTGTTCCATCTGGACAATGCACGGGTGCATACTCGTATTTGTGTAGTTACCATGGCAAAATTTCATCAGTTGGGCTACGAACTGCTACGCCATCCATCTTATTTTCTGTTTCCAAATCTGAAGAAATGGCTGGGCGGTAAAAGATTTGGGTCGAATGAAGAGGTCATCATGAAAACATACGCTTATATTGAGGGCCTTGAGAAATATTATTATTTAGAAGGAATAAAAAATTAGAAACACGATGGCCTAAATGAATCGAGCTAAAAGCAGGTTTTGTAGAAAAATAAAATGAGTTTTTGGCAAAAAACTGATGTTTTCCTTTAAAAGTCACGTAATTATCAAACCATCCTCGTATACCCGAGTAGGAGAACAGTTCATACACGTTAAACAATGTAGATTAATTAAAAATTGTGATATTTGTTTATGGTGAGACTCTCAAAAGATAAGAATGTCTATAACAGACTGTTTTCAGTACTGTATATGTTGTTATGTAATTTTTTGTTCCATTCGATGATTTTTCTCATACTCTATCAAACAAGTTGGATAACACAACGTATAATCGGGAGATCATCGAATCTGATTAAAGGTGGGATTAAAATAGAAACAGGGTAGACGACAAAATTATTTCTTTTTTCATTTTTTTAAGTAGGTTTTTATATTTAATTTAATATCGTGATAAATAATTAAATATTTCTAATTTCATCTAATCTAATATATGCATATAAATTGCACTTAATGATTTCTGGATTTATCGTAACGAAAATACACTAATACACTTTGATCTACTATAAAATCTTGTATTTGCACACTGTATATGGTAGAATGTAGTGATCCAAAACACCTTTACAATCGTAATCTTTTCTAACGAATGCATGCATGTAGTAAATTCTATATTGTATGTATGTACATAACTTCAATAATGATAAAAATTGAGAAAAAATTAAAACACTGAGGGTTTCACTAAAACTTTATTGAATACTCGATACGTATTTCGCCTTATAAGGGCATCTTCAGGAGTAACGAAATTATACTAAGTACCAAACAGAAATACATTAATTTATAGTACATACTAAGAGGGTGGGGGATGAACAATGTTTGGGTCCAATAAGGGATTGTTACCAAATTCTATTTGGTCGTTAGTAATAATTTTTTTTTTTTTTAGATTAATGTATTTCTGTTTGGTACTTAGTATAATTTCGTTACTCCTAAAGATGCCCTTATAAGGCGAAATAAAGTTTTAGTGAAACCCTCAGTGTTTTAATTTTTTCTCAATTTTGAAAAATGTTTCACAAAGTGATAACGGCAGATACCCTTAAATGATAAAAGACAGTATGAGCCGCGAAGTGTTAGTTTTCGGTAGACGTAATTTCGGTTTCTGCTCAATTCCACGACGGAATTAATTAGAATGCATTCAAGTCCCGCCGAGTCAATACGAAGGTCAATGCCGTCTGAATTGTGTTTTATTGATTGTAAAATTATTCCAACTAAACTATTCGAATACTTCGCTTAGTATTGAAATCCAACAATCGAATATTATTACATTTTGCATTTGCATAGTTACATCAGTGCTACTATGTTGTTAAGCATTCCTTCTGTTGTTAAATATTCGATTTTGAAGTTCACATGCGATGCCTTCTAATTCAATGACTGATAGTAATTATAACAGAATCGATATTTAACGATTATCGGACACGATATTGGCAACATTATTTCCTTTGGCTTAGGATCGAAGAAATAGAGGACGTGGTTCAATTTCACACTTTAAATGTATACGAGACCATTAAAATGTCATAAAAAGGAATAGAGGATTAAAAAGATTCAAATGCTACCATAAAATGTTTATGTGCGTAGTTAAAGCTTAAAGAGCATTAAACTGTAAAAATGCAAAAAGTGACAACTTGCATTATTTATTTAGCTACTGGCATGAACATGCTAAAACATGTTAGTCTTCAGTACCCACATAAATTAAATAATTGAAATGAATAAGTATCATTTATATTTCAATGAAGTTTTGTTTAGCACAACCTTTAAAAACTTATTAAGTTTGACTCTGGACTTGAATTTGAAAGTATTACTGAAAGGACGCATCTAATTCCCTGATTAGAAAGAAATAAATAAAGAAAGAAACTAATTAATGAATCTACAGGCCGGCAATTTGCTTAGAGTGACGTCACAGGAGCAAGATTTATATGGACGTAGGTCATTCAAACTGAGTGGTAAATTAGACGTTTTCGGGAAACTAAACATGTTACAGATTTGAAAATTTGGGAGTAGGAGTTATCAAGGATGATCTATTTAACTAAAGTAATTTCAACTGTCGGGCACTTCCGGTTATACCGGACGTTGGTGTAAACTTTCTTATTTAAATGGAATGATATACTTTTTACGATGAATTCGTATGAAACATAAAATTTTAAGGTGACTGATAACCAACTTGCATGCCTATATGCCTGATGAATAGTTTTTGAGATAATTTAATTTACCGTAACCGTAACCCAAACTATAAAAAATCATAACTTCCATAAAAAATGACTTAAAATGTCGAAAGTTTTACCAGTTATAGCCAAATCATAAGGCTAACGTCATGCCAAAACTAAGCTTTATAATTTGTACAGGGCGTTAAAAAAATCCAAAGTTTAAAAATTCAAACACGAATAACTTCATTTTTTCAAATGGCACCTAGTATATTTTATTTTGTCATGCGATTCCATTTTTTATCCTCCTTCGATGCATTGGATGTTTTCCATTATTTATTTGAAAAGAATCCAAAATGATTCAAATTTTTTCAAATAAAACAGTAGGAAATATCCAGATGGATCGAGAGAGGATACAAAATTGTTATTCGTGTTTGAAGTTTTTATTTTTTTTTCTGAACGCCCTGTACAAATTATAAAGCTTAGTTTATGCGTGACGTTAGCCTTATGACTTAGCTATAACTAGTAAAAATTTCAACATTCTAAGTCATTTTTTATGGAAGTTATGATTTTTTATATTTTGGGTTGGGGTGCAATGTTTTTTCCAATAAATTAAATTATCTCAGAAACTATTCATTGTAGGCATATAGGCATACAAGTTGGTTATCAAAGTCACCTTAAGATTTTATGTTTCATATGAATTCATCGTAAAAAACATACCATTTCATTTAAAATAAGAAAGTTGACATCAACTTCTGTCATAACTGGAAGTGCCTCAGAGTTGAAATTATTTTAGATAAATCATCTAAAATTTTCAAATCTGTAACATGCTATGTTTCCCTAAAACGTCTAATGTACCACTCGGTTTGAATAACCCTGTATATAAGGCGTCTCGCTTAAATTTCGGAGATATTTTGAAACTTTAAGGAAAACTTAAAACAAGTGCTAATAAAGAAATGTTATTTGCCAAAATTAAAGATAAAAACAAACTGTACAATTTGAAAACTGTAATAAAAGAGGTACGTTTTTATTTGCTTATAAATGAGCCAACAACAACGTACATTCCATGTAGGACTGACAATTGCGATTAAATTTAATAAAATAACAGATCTACAACTTTAAAACTGTAAAATAAATTAATTTTAGTCGTTCATAAGTTAACCAACAAAAATATACATTCCATATAAAATTAGTATTTAATGTAATTATTGTACTCTCTTGAAAAAGGTTTAACCAGTCGAAACAATTGTCAGGAAATAAATAAATTCCAGTGTAAAACAAAACTTCCGGTTTTATTTCTTTTCTTTATATTATTCCTAATATGTTTCACAAAAAACCAACTAAACACAATTCAAATTCTAGTTTTATAGTCCCATTTGCTTGCTTTCTTACCCTTCTTCGAGTGATATACGTATGCATAATATATAACTGTTCCCTACATTTATCTATAGTTTATAGTCTTTAGGTTATGGAATAATCACATTAAAAATTAAAATTGAAATTGTTTCACGAATTTGATTCGACAGTTACGCCAGCAGAAATAACTAATTATTTAAATAGAAAAAAATTTTTAATACACCTGCCACATTATTGAAATATACTAAGAAGTATAAAGAAATTTCTCGTAGCCTCGCCCAAATTTCTAACCCCATACAAGTAGCCCTGAAAATTTTTGTAAAAAAAAACATACTCTTTGAAAACAATTTTACACTGTGGAAAAAATTGTTAGGTCATTTGTATAAATTTATGAAACATACACTGTTTTTTTTTTTGTTTTTAATATTACTTAACCAGTTGTGTAGACTACTGTTCAAGAAATTGACTTTTGAATAACGGCGAACTGCCGAAACGATTTCCTAAAGATTTATAATAAATTTTGTGAAATAACCTCGATGTGTTTCTGTTTTTATCAATTCACAGTGAATACGACACACAATTATTCAGCTTTCTTTGGAGATTTCTTGGATATCTAACTATATAAATAACATATATTACACTAATTAAATTGCTTCATGACTATAGTTGTTAGATAACATTTGTACGTTATTTAGACAAGTTGTATTCAACAAATAATTACTATCTTCTAGTACCAACATTATTCCAAAACGTCTATTCGGCTACTAAACTTAACAATTCTGTACAAAAAGATCTAAATACACTCGATTCTAGTAAAACCTACTTTACTATTTAGGTAAATTTTGAGATGTAAATAAGCTTTCCCAAAACCGCTCATGGTAAGTAAAATGTTAAGGTTAATAAGTGCGAAAGCGGAACTTTTATGAACATAAAAAGTCTGTATTGTAGTTTAAAATATAAAAACAAAGATAAAAATTACAACTGAACATAACACTCACTAGAAAGATTTAGTATGTATTCAGTGGTCAAGGGTAAATTCAGCTTGAGACGAATAGAATCCATATAAGCGGGCAAAATTGCATACGTAGTAACCACTAAGCAACCACTAGCACATACTTAAAAGATTATGAATACATATACTTTCATTTTAATATATACGAATTGCGTCTTGCCACAGAAAAATTTTTGCACACCCCTTCAGTACGAAAATCATACTAAAAATAAATAAGAAAAACTCCTCATCAATTGGAAAACCAAATCTGTTAAGACAATTCATAGAGCTCGTCTGAGGGAGGGGTTTTGTCTGAACATCCGCAACCACGTCCTGTATAGCAATGTGCTCCAATACAATAACGCCGGCCGGCACTTATTGCTTTATAAACGAAATGATGGTTGATGCTAATGACTTTCGTTCTGGTATGAAACGTTGTATTATTTGTGACAAACTGAAGCGGACGATTATTAAATTTTAATCCTAATCCAGCCATCCAGGCCTACCTCAATCAAAAGACTGTAAATATATCCCCTATTTTGCAGCTTCTGTCAGGATAACATGCGTGGCTTCTGTTGATGGCAATGCCAAGACTTTTTGTTTTTGTATTTTCCATGACACCACTGCACCGCTCATAATAAGAACATATTGTAACGAGCCTGTATGTGTGTGTACAAGAGCGGCGGCGAGTTCCGGAAACAGATAAGACGGGTTCCTCGAATACGGTCGTCGGTCGGCGCTTTGATAGAAATAAGTAAAAAACAACATAATAGGAGTTCGAGAAAATACCAGTAGGTCGTTCCTGATTACTCCAGAACCTTCGATACCTCTATAAATATTATGTCGACGGTCAAGAACAAGAAACTATACTAAAAGTTTAGTAGCAGTATAGTTAGAGACACAGTCACGGTTTATAGTTGATAGTAGAATGGTAATATAAATACGATATACCGAGTGATATAAATAAGTGGTAATATAAATACGATATACTGAGTGATATAAATAACATATTTACCACGTCATCTAAATAAGTTGTTGCATTAGAGTTTAAGTGTTAAGTAGCGTATAAGTGTTATATAAATAGTGTAAAATAAATAATTGTTTAAATAAATAAGTTGATCTAGAAAATTCGTTACAATATCTTGTATATCGTCGCGTAATCAAACACCTGCCACTGTTAAACTAATTTATTTCTGCTAATTATTTTTCAAACACCACTATTAATACGAGCCTAAATCAAATACAAACGGTAATTTTGTAAAGTAAATTTATTGATTAATGGTACATACAAACTAAACATTTAACATTTTTCAATATAGTCACCTCTGTGCTTTACACACTTTTGCCACCTATTTGGAAGCTTGAATATTCCTCCTTCATAAAAAGTTTGAGGGCGAGTTGTCAGCTAATTGCGCATATACTCCTCTACTTCTTTATTGCTTTCAAATCTTTTGCCTCTAACTGATTCTTTCAAGGACGTGAACAAAAAATAATCACAGGGTGACAAGTCCGAACGGAGGATGTAAGGAGGATGCTCGACGGTTTCACAGCCCATTTCTTCCAATTTATTGCTTGTCAAAACTGCGGTGTGTGACTTGGCGTTGTCATGAAGGAATGGGCATACCCCGTCGTTTGTCGTTTACTTCGATACGTGAAAATCAATGAGTAAAACTCCCCTTAAGTCAAAGAAGCACAGCACTTTTCCGGCTGAGAGACGGGTTTTGGCTCCTCATAAACCAAACAACACTCTAGCATCGAATCCTCTAGATCGGAATTACGTACAATGTTAAATAGTAAAATTACCGTTTATATTTTATTTACCCTCGTAATTAATAACTCTCTCGTTCACTAAATCATTTCATAGCTATTCGCTATTCGCCGTCTATTGCCTCGTAACTAGAACCATTCGGCCGACATCGCGGGAGATTATTTATAGGGACTGGATTTGTTATCGAAAATTCTAGAATGTATGTTCTAGAGAATTCTCGTCTTTTTGTAATTTCGACAGCATATACTACAGGTCTTGACTCTTCTTTACGTATGATGGATTGCGTACACGTGACAGAATGATAGTCGATCAATCGTATAACCACTCCAATCTGTATTTGTGTACTTAACCATTTGTTTATGAATATTACAATAAACGACCCTATTTTTATAGTTCCAGCAAGATCTCTTAAAACTCTCATCGCTGCAAACCAATTTCTTCTATTTGGTTTGTTTACAGATTACACTAGTCTTGCACTGTGTTAGCAATGTCTGGTCTAGTCGATACCAACACATACATTACATAATTAATCGACGAAGCTGTTAATTCTTGTAACTCCATTTAAAATAATAACACAACACAAAAGGTACAAAACTTTTTCTATAATACTATTTCACCACACAGTGACTTCCTCAGGTGGAAATATAATAACTTAAGACTAAAATACAAAATCCTTAAATACTAAACATAGAAGAAAAAAAAGGGGGGGAACATAAAAACAAAACTATAGATTAAGTAAAGGAGAGTTATTAACATCTATTTGGTCGTTTAAAATTAAACCTAGTCTATTTAATTTGTTTATCTCCATACACTCTAATAAATTTAATTTGAGACCTTTGTTTTCGATATGTAATACTTTAAAATTATCATTAAAATTATGGCCATGTCCTAAGAGATGGTTAGCATAGGTGGAATGGGTGTTATTATGTTCAAAACTTTTTTATGTTCAAGAATCCTGTCCTTAAAAGATCTCCCTGTCTGACCAATATATGATTTGTTGCAGTTACCACAATTTAATTGGTAAATCCCTGATTTATGTTTCTTTAGGGTGATATCTTTATTATTTTTTATGAAATGTCCTAAAGTGTTATTAGTTTTAAAGGAAATAATCGACCCCAAAAATTTGGAAATATAGTTTTGTAACTTTTGTGTTGTGTTATTACATACATTACAGTTTCAATTAGCTCTTTATGCGCACTAATCTCCGCAGCTGTCCTACCACTGCATTACATTTACTTATTTGGAATTGTTTAAGCATTCCCGGTATAGAATCAGTATGGGCTGTTTATTTAAATAAGCTTCTCACACTGATTTATTTCTAAACCCTCATTGTGCCTTATCAACACCATTGACTTAGAATTCGCTTAAAAGTTCATCTTTCATTTTTGTAATATTTTTCATACTTGCTGACCCCATTACCTGTTATATTAACGACATTAAAACCTTTCATGCTCGGTTTTATTCAAGCATGAAAAATCTGACTAAGACAAATTTTTATTATGTTGTTGTTCGAGGGTACTGCCTGGAAGAAAAAAAATGTGGACAAGTTGTTACCATTAATCCTCAAGCTATTTACATAACTTATAAGGTCCAAAAAAAAAGATAAAACAAAGATACGGGTATGATGAGGAGCATTTTTGAAAATTATAGGAGTTAATAGAATTTTACGTTTGGTAAACAAATTAATGAAACAGGGATAATACCAAAAGAGGATCCTAAGGGAGATCGAGTTAAAGATAAAAAGGCGAACAAAAAATAGGATAAAGTCTATTATCAAATTATTCTCGTATGTAGAAAGTCACTATTGTCATTTTGACAGTCCTATTTTTGACTTGAAACTTCGGTGGTGTTGTAGAAACAGTACCTAGCTCCAACCTCAACGCCAAAACACAATACTAAACGTCCGAAGTACTGAAAGAATCTGTTATCTTCAGTCCTTGAGAAAGGTATCTTTTTTACCGAAAAGTATTTTGGATGTTTATTTCCGTGTTTTGATTTTGTTAGTTGAGAAATTCACTCTGTTTTGTCTTTGTACAGTTTGTTTACTTTGCGATATGAACATAAGAAAATAAACGACCAAACTGGACGAAATCTTGAAGTGAAGCAATATTACTTTAATAAAAGCCACAATGTTAGATTTCGAATGCCACAATCCGATCTTTGTTCAGCCCGTTTACACTATAAAAAATATATTAAAAGATCTACTGAATCTGCAATGAAGCAGGCATCAATAACGAATTGCAGAGTTAATGAAATTGAAGGAAATGGCTTTTATGCTTTTCTAAAGTAAAATTTTGCAGAAATTGTGAAATTTCTTTTTTCCATTCAACTAAATTTGTATAACTTTGGAGCTCTCATGGGAATTTTAAAACCAGCACTCTCGCCAGAAATATAAGGTCATACATATGGACAGAGGTCGAGAGACCCAAGGGCTCCAATGAATATCGTCCGCAATTCATCACACACTACAAAATCATGAATTTAAACCTCAACAAAAAATTATTCGCCTTTTTTGTAACGGATGTGGGAGGCACAAGAAAAATTCAATTTTTATTGGAATTATTTTCCACTGACTCACTTGATCTACAGTCCAGAATATTCAACTACTACAACTGAATTTTTCAATACCTGCTGGATCATTCGTATATGCCTCTGAACAATGTATTTGCAAATATAGAAAGAAAAGTCCGAAAAACTGCAGAGGTTCTAAAGCCAGATTATTAGATAGACGAAATAAAATAATGCGTATCAGTACTACTTGAGGGTATTTACAAAAAAAGAAACTGTGAAACCTAAACAATTTCTTATTAGAATGCTCATAAAAGACGACAATATAAAAAGTTTTAGCAATTTAGTGAAGACCCATTATGGAGACGACTAGGAATCAATCGCTACATAAAAATATTTAAAAATTATCTTTGAAAATAATCATGATTATTCAGAAAGATTAGAGGATATTAACGAAATCGAAGAAGATAACGATGAATAACTATATAATTACAATTTTGTGTCTTGAGGTCATGGTAGACGATTTCCATTATTTGTAATTCTTTTCCTATAGTAAAGTTGTTTTAATGTTACTAGAGTTTAAATTTTAAAATTAAAATGATAACAAAACAATTAAGAAATAGAATTTCTCAAAGTTTACGTTTTCAGAAATTAAATGCAAAATAGGATGAGTGAGTCCTTTTATCAAGTTCAATACGCGACATGTCCGATGTCCAAAATTGTAATTGTAAATATCCCGTTTCTTCAATATTTTGTTTGAAAGTACAAATTACATTCATCGTAATAGGCAAAGAAAATCATGTAGAAAGTTTGTTTTTTAATTTTCTTAAATGAGGATTAAATGGACATTTCGCATTTTGCATCTTTACAGTGCTTTTCTAAGAAAAAACACATCATCACCATAACGCAAACTTATCAAAATTTTCCACGCTTTAATACCAACATCGGTATTTTTACCCTGTTTACATACTACAAGTTGTAGTGTTCTTTCTAGCATATTAGGAACTTTTATCGGCACCTTTTCTTCTAATGAACTGCTAATACGCAGCAACACACACTTCTTGTGGTCATCTTCTGCTGCCGGTACGTACAAAGCTTGGTTGTCCGCGGGCTTTCTAATCTTCCGTTGATTTTTTAAATTCAACGCTATATTATCAGTGCACTGATATAGTTACTCTGTTCCAAAAATGTAAATAATCCATCCAACACACACGTGTCACTTGAAGTTTTATCAGTTCCTTCAATAAGTTCAATGTCAAGTGCAATATCCTTTTATATCTCTAGGATATCCAACGAACACGCCAGCGTTTGCTGTTTGCAGGAGTTTATACCTTCTAAAATCCTTGATTCGTTGGAACAATTTTAATCCAAATGACTTTTAAATGAGCAACATTCGGTATTTTCTTCATATACGAGGTATGCTTTTTAAGTAAGTACCGTTTTGGAATTAATAAAAAAACGTGCAACGATAACTTAATAATTTTTTTTTACATGAAAGCCTGTATATTAATCTACTTTTCTACATAATTTTCTTCAATATTGAGCCACTTGTCGTAACGTTTGAGCAGTGACCAGTTTTTGAATACCCTTCTTGTTAACTGTTAACCACTGCATCACAACTGTTTTGACTTTGTCATCGTCTTGAAGACACTGACGGCCCAGATGTTTCTTCAAGTGCAGGAACAAATGGTAGCCACTGGGCGCCAGATCAGGGCTGTACGGAGGATCATCTAGAGTTTCCCAGTGAAAAGATGTGATGAGATCTTTAGTCCGATTAGCCACATGCGGACGGGCATTGCCATGCAGCAAAACGATATCCTTGCTCAACTTGCCACGTCTTTTGTTCTGGATTGCACTGCGCAGATTCCTTACAATTCCATCACTCATAATGTTTTGTCTGTAAACTGCACAAATCTCTCTATGAATATCAATCGGTTTTAGTACTTTAGCACTAAGGAATCGTATAACAATCGGCGGGACTCACGATTATCGGAAGCATCTTAAACACTCAGTAAACGGCGTAAAGAAGAGCGAATCAGACTGTAATGGCGTCAGTGCGTAGGTGAGAGATGTAGCGCTGCGGCGGCAGAATTACAAAACGGTACTTACTTAAAAAACATGCCTCGTATTATCCGTATAATGTATTTTCTTTCAATGTACTTATTCGGGCATTGTGTTCTAAGATGATATCCTGCCGCTACAGTCTGGCCAAAATGACGTCACCTTCGAATGTTGTGCAATGCCAAGGTAATCACTTGGTTATATATTTGTAAACTCTAGCTTATTCTCAGTTCTCAAGTCATTACTTGTTCGTCTACTTTTTCAAGCATCAGCTGCTTTAGAAATGTTGTCTTTTTTGCCGGGCCTTTCGAAGCATATACTGATTCTTGTTTCAGACATACTTGTCGCGAAGCTTCACACCTTTGTATCTGCTTAAATTCGACGCTTGAATGGACATTATTATGTCATTTCTAGCTGCCTTGTCCTCTTTTAACAACGTTGCCCTTGCATCTGACGCAACCGACACTATATTTGAACCATTTACGTATTTCCATAAGTCGTTTATAAAGCTTCTAATTGAGTACCCCATATATCATAACTGTCGTTTGATAATAACTCGATGCGCGAAGGACTAGACACCGATCCGGTAGCCATTTTGACTATCTTTTCGCGGTTTTCCACAAATTCAGTTACAGAATCAAATACCTGGGCCCGTAACCTGTTAAGGTTAATAAGTGCAACAGCGGAACTTTTATGAAGATAAAATGTTCTTATTGGAATAACTGAATAAATGTAGATTAATATATAAAACCAAAGATAAAAATTGTTAGAAAGAACTTTTAGTACGTGTTTAACGGTCAAGGATATCTAACTTTGTCTAACACAAATAAAATATAATGTAAGGGCGGAAAAAATTGCACAAGTAGGAATAGACACGCAACCACTAACTGCGTATTGCCACAGAAAATATCACTTTTGACATGAATGATTGTAAAAAAAATCCTACAAACAAATACTTTTGCCGAATTCTCTGGGTCTCTGGTCGAGCGCATCGTGGCATATCTTTTATATTACTAAGCTCCATCGTACAAAGTAGTTCTGTGCACTGTTTGGGAAACCCCCATCACTCCACTCTACAGCTCCAATTCCATCACAGAGCCACGAATTTAGACGAATCAGTGGGCCGGATTCAACCCAGCTAATTGTGTGTTTTTCATTTCGGAGACGCTGGCGAATGTCTAACGTGTTAATTTGAAAACAATACCGTTCTGTGGATTTGTGTAGTGATTCGTTATTTATGAGTTGTGACAGAGGCAGTGGATTTAGTCGATCGTTATCCGATATTATTATTGAGCAGGTGTAAGTCGCGGAAAAGCATATGAGCCAATTTAATAGAGAAAATTCGAGGAAGAATTGTATTTGTGGATGTAACAAAGAAATGAATTATTCCTTTTTACATGTTTAGCTTTCAATAAAATAAAATTTCTATGGCACCCGCTCATCTTATTACGAGCCGTCACTGAATACCATGTCTTTTGAGCTGAAACATCCCGTTAATAGATTTTTAAACATTTGTGACGATTTAGATTTTTATTTTCCCCTTAATTTCGTTTCCGATATTAGTAATGTCTTAAAATTAAACCCTGCATTTTCGTGCACTTGGAGAAAGCTATTTACACTATTGAAAAATAACCACCCTGTATATTTCTCGATTGCCACTTTTTCAGCGCAATAACAATGAAAAGAATTTTTTCATCCTATTTTTTATACCCCGTAAAAGTCTCTTCATAAAATAAAATTCAAAGTTTTACTGTTATGAAGAGTCATTATTTTTTACAATTATGTTGAATTTTATCTTTGTACGTTGATTCCTTCTCGGAGAAAAGTTTGTAGCACACGTACAGAGAGACAGATGTTAATTTACATTTTCAATTTTGGTAGAGAGCACTTAAAATATGCAGACCACAGTGCAGATATGTAGGTACAAGATAATAAAATTATAACTGCCTAATTGCTTACATTAGAACCCACGCAGTGTCCATTATTTTCCAAAACGATCTTTTCAAACTTGGCCAAGTAGAAGGGGATTATTTCTCTCATTAACTTTACTTTTAACTCCTCTTTTTTCACTGGATCTTCTTCTCGTCTAAACTGTCCGACTCCTGGAAGAAATAAGAATAACGATTACTACAACTCCTCTGGAACAATATGAAAAGAAAAATGAGGACGTAGCTTATTTCACCCCCGTGTTAAGGTTTTGTTATTAAACAAACTTAAATTACTCACTACTATAAAAGTATTTATTGGAATTACTTATAACTTAACCCTTCTTTTCTTTTAAGTTGTCCAAAGACGGAAATCAAATTTATTTTCTGTTAATATGGACAAATACAAAAATTACATTGAAATCCTGATAAATATACGCAGTGTACATTGTACACTTGCAGACTATATTATTTTACTGTTAATTTACGAATAAAGCAGACATTACAGGCGGGCTGAAAAGTTCGTAGCCTAGCACAGAAAAATTTGTTTTCTTATAGAATTTGATTTTATTATTCAATATAGCTCCCTTCGAGGGCGATACAACGATTAACGATTATAGCGGTCATACAATTTTTCGATACCATTTTTATAATACGATTTGTCTTTAGCCTCAAAATAGGCTTCAGTTTCGGCAATAACCTCTTCAAAGGCGCGAAATTTCTATCCAGCGAGCATCCTCTTGAGGTCTGAAAACAGAAAAAAGTCCCTAGGGTTCAGATCTGGAGAGTACGGTGGATGCGGAAACAATTCGAAGCCCAATTCATGGAATTTTGCCATCGATTTCATTGATTTGTGACACGGCGCATTGTCATAATGAAACAGCATTTTCTTTTTCTTCAAATGAAGCCGCCTTTCCGCGATTTCGTCTTTTAAACGCTCCAAACACTACATAATAGTCGCTGTTTATGGTTTTCCCCTTTTTAAGATAGTTAATGCTCATGGTATAACATTACCATGAGCATTCCAGAATACTTATACCATAACCTTTCTAACTGACTTTTGCGTCTTTCCACGGTTTAAGAGTCGGTTCATCACGTGCAGTCCACTCGGCTGACTGTCGATTGGACTCCGGTGTGAAATGATGGAGCCATATTTCATCCATCGTACATATCGAAGCAAAAATTCGGATTTATTACGATTGAAAAGTTCCAAACATTGATCCGTTGTTGTTTTTGGTCGATTGTGAGATCGCGGCTCGCGCGGCACCAACTTTGTACAGAGATTTCGCATATCCAAGTATTCATCCACGATATGATCATGACCAACACGTTCCTTTGATATCTTTAGAATCTCAGCTATCTCAATCAACATCGCATTACAGTTATCAAAAATTATTTTGTGGACTTTTTTTATGTTTTCGTCGGTAACAGCCTCTTTGGAGCGTCCACTGCGTGCATCGTCCTCGGTGCTCATTTCGCCTCGTTTAAATTTAGCAAACCACTTTTCTACGGTTGATTTTTCTAGTGCAAAGTCCGAATAATGTTTATCAAGCTAAGCCCTAGTTTCAACTTTTTTTTTCGCCAAAAAGCAATGCTTTATTAACACACCAAATTCGTTTTTATCAATTTTTTCAAAGTCTCGGCAGCGACTGACTGACTGACTGAGTCAGTCGCTGGCGAGACTTCGAGGTATAATCTTCGCCCAGGTAGTCAATACAGCACCCACTGAAGATGTCAGCCGCAGTTGCTGACGAAACGTCTGGACGAAACCGTTCACATCGACCACGGCCTACAAGCCCGAACCATCATTCTACTATGAATTTTTATAAAAAAAGTTCTTTCACTAAAAATGCTACAACTCAGATACTAATAGTGCAACAGCTGTCAAATTTATACACGCGTCTTTTGAAGGTTATGGATTTGATACTAGTAGCGCCTACGAATGTTTCAACCCGCCTGTTATAGGTAGTAATAAGAAAGTAGTAGTATTTTGTACATTTAAGTAGTTATTAAAGTTAAATGTTAATCTGTCAGGTGTAACAGTTTGTTTCTCTATTTGTTCGTAAACGCAGATTTTAAGAAGCATGAAGGCCTGATTATAAGTAGGCAAAAGTCCTCCCTCCCCCAAGATTTGATTTTGGAACAGCGCTCTTGTAAGCAATACCCAATTTCCCGTGAAATTCAGAAAGCCAATAATCCAAAGCATAAAACCCGCTATCCTAAAACCTAAGTCACTCTTTACCTTAAATATCCCATAAGTAACCTAACCTAAGTTAAGCTAAACTATAGCGTACGATTTTTAATTTTGGGAGTATATATAATTTAGTTTAATGTGTTTAAAACGCTCAAGCCATAGGGTTACGGAGTTTAAATCGCAGGGGTTTGGGTGCAGCATACGAGAGCATTACTCAGAAGTCAACTAGGAAGCCTTGTGTGCTTATGCTGTTCGTCCTTTCAAGCGAGGTATCTCTCACCTTCCCAATGGAAACTTCTGCATTCACCCCTGTAGCTTGGTAAATTCTATGTAAGAGTAAGACGCTAAATCGACGAAAACGCAAAACATATTGGTAGCCTGTAAATGAATATGAAAAAACAGTGTAAATGTTTCAACCAATGTTGTTGATGTTTTGGTTGAAATATTTAAACTGTTTTTGTATATTCAATCTTCTTATTCATGTTTGCTTCTACTTAGTTCTAATAAATCGTTACAAAAAATAAAAGTAAATATAAATATAAATATAGAATCAACAGAAACAACTACTCCGATGGCTAATACCCCTACCGGCATTGAATTATACTGTTGATTCCGATGGATTCTTAGACGAAAATAAACAAATAAATAAACATCTATCACAAACGAATAAACGTAAAGTGACTGAAAAAAAAAATTCTAGTTTTCTTGGAATCTCGGAAAATCGCACTACAGGTCTTGACACTTCGCGTGAGTTGCCTACACGTAACACCATATTAATGGCTCTCATGATTATAAATCTCTTTAGTGGTATGTGTCTAGTATTATTGGTTAGTAACGTTTCGTGTTCGTCAACCATCATTGAACAATAGGACAATTAAAAATGACCTCAATTGAGTCTTGACAAATAAAACAATATTTGGAAGGCAAAGGATGAAAATAACGACTATAAAGGTAATATATTTCTTTTGTAAAAAGGAACATTTTTTTGTCATTATACATTTACTGCGCTAGCTGGTAAAAAACTAGTAATTATTGAAGACCTGTTGAACGAAGTCCTGTTATTGTTCTGAAATGTAAACTTTACGAGATTAAATTTGCCGAATTCTCAGCTGATCAATGGAGAACTAGGTAGAAGAATAAATATAAGATTTTCACGTATTTTTTTTTTGAATTCGGCAAATTTCATCTGAAATAATAGCAATTATTTTGCGCAATAAGTAGGTTTTATATGTACCAATATTTAGGAGTGCGACATATTACAAAAATAAATTACAACCTATTAAAGCTGCTCTCTTTTAACCCATCAGGTACTTTCACGTTTTGAAGTATCCAATAAGTAAATCAATTTGTTTCTTAGATCATGTTATACCAGAAAGGGTATAAAAAACACATATAATAAATATACGATATGCCAGCGATAAAAATAATAATAACTCCAATACTTCTACTGCTCATTAAATTACATAAGTAAGTGAAGTTATAAAATGAAGAACCTTCTGGCTAAATTCAATATATCTACAACTGAAGTAAACAGATTCAATGTAGGCACAGTACTAGTTAACAATAAAAGAAAAATAGGCAAGAAACAAAAAAGTGGCGTGTATCAAAGTAATTGTCAAGAGTGCGATGCTATTTATATTGGACAAACGGGCCCTTCACTAGAAACCCATTTTAATGAACAATTAACACGTATAAGAAACAAAAAAAATACTACAGGTTTAAACGAACTTTTGCGTAAAGGAAAATCATGTGATAAATATCAATGAATTAAAACTATTACATTGCCAACCTAAAAGTATGAAATTAACTTTACTAGAACTTCTAGAAATTAAGAAGGTCCACTCACTCAAAGAAAAATATTACTAATAACTAATAAGAATTATGTTTTGTCAATACCCCACTTCTAATAAATTTAAAACCCTCTAGGGTGATATTTTAAGTGTATATAAGCTGTTATTACTATGTTATAATTTAGTACATTTGTCGAGAATTTTCAATATATCCTTTGAAGTTTATTGTGTGTTTTTACTACCATTTCTGGTGTAAATCAAGCTTCATCAATCGTGCACCGTCAATAGTTTAAACTTTAATTATTTATGTTAAAAAGTTTAATAAAGCAATAGAAAAGAAATTAAGATGAGAAAAACACACGTTGAAAGTTACATTTTTGTTTATTGTTTCCATAGTAATTATTTCGCCACACAGTGGCTTCTTCAAGTGGAAGAAATTTGAAATCCAAGATCCAAAGATCCAAATACTGTTCTAAAATTAACATACTTTTGTTTTAATAATAAAAACTATTACTTATTCAAGCAAATTTGGCAAAATGTTAATGTTATTTTCTCTCAATTATATCACTTGGAACTTTAAGTGTATTAAAAGTGTTCTTTTTCTTTGAAATAGGAAATAATCAACGAAAGGACGTAGAGTGCCACCAAACCGACGGAATTAAAGTGGAATTAAATTCGTATACCGTTTTGGTTAGCTAAGTGAATGAAATTATTGCTAAAAAGAGTGCACTTCTCCTTAATGTCCCTCTACATCCAACAAAAACAGGAACAATGGCTGGCATTTCGCAGAATTGCGACGTTCATGTAGACAATTGAACCCATTTCCGTTGAAACTTAGACTATTCAATTAACCAAAGTAGGTACCTATATATTTGTATGTCTATTGTAATTGTATGTATGTAGGTGTCCATCCAGAAGGCTTTGTTTAAGAAACAGTTCGCTTCAAGCAATTAGCAGTTACCCGCATTTAAATTTAATATTAATTTCGTTTTATTATATTATTGAATTATGTCATAAGCACAACGTTATTTTAATAACTTAACTAAAAATATATCTGTTGTGGAGAAGGAAACATGATTAACTTTGTATAATATTGAAGCTATTAAATTTGCTACTGTCCTTGAAAGAATTGCCTATTAATACTATATTTACTAATAGTACGAAAGTTTTACTGAAAGTAACGCACAGGTGTACGCTGTGAGTTGACAATAATTTTTCTCGTTGTTTATCATATAAGAGTAAATCATCCTGTTTATAGAAGTTTATCTAATCTTTCATTTATGCAGCAAAACAATGTTTCTGAAGGTAATGCGAAAAGTTTTATTTTATAGAAAAATGTATAACCATTTTTTTATACTTTTGGCAAAAATGATGATATGTTCGTAGTTTTAGAAAGAACTGCTATTACTGCTTCAATGTACTTTTTGTTTAACTCATACTGGTCTAACGGCTGATTTTCGAAGGTCGTAGCTGTTAAGACTTTAGATCGTCAGTATGTAAACAGTTTTCTTCCAAAGTTTCTTCTAATCTCACCGAATCCCAAACTCAACAAGAAATTTGTATGTATTTTCTCTGCGTTTCTTTTGGTATAAGCATCGTATATACAACTGTTCTTATTATATGGTATATTTTAACTATGCAATAAAGTTCTGAATGATTAACTGCGGTGATGAAGGACAAATACTGATAATCTATTACATCACTGCTGGTGTGTTTATTAAATACCAATAATTACAATTTTGCGAGTACTGCCAATTTGGTCTGCGTATTTGTCAATTTTGCTGGTGTGCCAATATAGGAAGTATGTATTACATTTAGTCCGCGTCAGCATTGCCTTCAATTATTAAGGTTTTATTAACGCAGCTGAGAATATCAATCAAGTTTAATTGATAGTGTAAATTACAAGAATTTTTCTTCTAATTGTGGATATGATATATTCATGACAATATATTATTAAGCGAAATGTATACTACATTTAATATTTATTAATTATGCACGATGTGTGTTAAATTACTTCTTGTAGGACCCGAAATATGATGTAAAGAATATTCTAGTTGTTTAAACAATCTCGAATACAACTGATTTATTTAACATTAAATTACACTACTTGCACTTATTTATATAACAATTATGATTATTTATTTAACTGTATTTATTTTACTTATTTATATCACCGGGTTTATTTCTTATTTGCATCTGTTTTCAACTGTTGATCTACAACATATTCATATGAATGTGGAACGTTCAAGCATTTCACTAGATGAAACCACACAGCTTTTCACTATTTTCGCACTTTCTTTGTTTTGGATCTTATTTGTCATACACCATATTTTTAATGCAGGCAATCAAAGGCTTGCTCTCGCTCGCAACAATGTATTCCGGAGGAGTCGCAGTGAACCAAACGAAAACAAATTAGTGAGCTTAGTTATAAGATATTGATATCGATTTCAAACTTATTAGATATCGGCCAATCTGGCAGAGCTATCTCTACTAGGAAAAAAGAACATTCAAACAACATAAACTAAAATAGTTTACAAATCGGAATTTCAGAGCATTGCACCTTGTTTAAACATAATATCGATACAAACAATGTTACAATCTTACATTCTAATATTGCTAAAAGTAAAAACTTAACGATGTTAGAAAATTTAGAGATAAAGAAATGTCTTCATAATAAACAGAACATTGTTAATAACCAATTAGAACTAGGACAAACTTCATCCCCTCTTTTACTCTGTGAACTGTATATGTATATAAGCTGATTCGACGTACTTTAACTTTAGTAATTATACTCTTGATAATGAACTATGCCCGAAACAATTGTCGAGAAATTTTAAATAAATTAGTGAACATTTGAACTGTGTGTTTTATTAATTCTATCTGTATTGATACAATGGTTTAAAATAAATTAAGAAATATAGTACAACTGGACGGCTGCTTTCTGTTAATTGATAATAGCAGTGTGATGAAGAAGGCGTTTGAAATATAACGTATTGTGATTGAAACAATGATAAAGTGAGAGACTAACCTTCAGAGGGTTCTACAAGATCGTTGCCAAACTATTGACGCAATCAATTTGCTGAACTAGAGTCTAGCGAGAATAAATGAAATATTAAAAACAAAATTCGGAGGCCCTTGCCAAACAATTGAAATAGTAGTAAATATCGGTAGAAAAATAATTTATATTAATTCGCCGCATGCCCAAAGAAGTTTAATTTTTGGTTTTTGGCTGGTAACAATATTTTAAATCATTTAGAAACGCAGGTGCGTTTCTTTGTTTTTCTGACTAAAGGAAAATATTTAGTTTTGATTTTTTCAATACTATGCTAATTCTTTCCAACCAAACAATTAAATTTAGTAAAAACAAAATTTTATTTGACTGTAAAATCAAGTAATCCTTGCGAAATCTATGTGCATTGCAATACGGAATGTGTGTAGCGTAAATAAAATATAAACAATTACATATAACCAAATAGTGTCTCACTTTTTATAAAATTAACACTACGGCGGAATACCGCTAGCCCCTACATCATGTACTGATCATAATCATTGTCATCAGTTAATTTATATGAAATATCAAACAGCGATTGCTTCGTACGTTCTGAATTTGGATATTTCGAACGAATGTGCTACCCTTGTATACAATGAAGCATCTTATCAATATATGAAATGTAATATATTAAAAAAACAAACACACTTGTTCAAGGTTTTACAAACTTTATTAGGAATACTCCTACAATTGTTTCGGCATAATTAGGCCATTCTCAAAGAGTCAATTAGAAACTAACCAAAGATAAAACAAATGTAACTATTTATACCTCACATGTGGGTAGGGGAAGTGACCCCACTTACAGTTTTTGGAAACATGCACGAAATATAAGGCTATTGTGCCCTTCACACTGTTCATTTTTAATATTTTTATTTAGAAAAAAGGCTTTTTGGATTTCTAATTTTTCTAACAAGTGTAATCTTTTGCTTTTATTAAGGATATGTAAAATTCTGAAATTATTTTCTACGTTAAAATTATGACCATTTTCAAAACAATGTTGGGAAAAACTAGTACTACATTTTTATCATCGATTGACTTTTTGTGTTCTTTAAATATAATTAATTATAAATGATCTTCCCGTCTGCCCTATATTCATCGAATCGCAGTCTGAACAATGAATTTAATACACCCAAGATTTACATAGTTTGTCGGAATTTGTAATTTCTTTGTTAACTAATAATTTACCTAAATTAACTTTATTTGAACATATGGTATTAATTCCTATTTTAGCCAATCTTTTGCACATACCTACAGTAATATTTTTGTAATGATTAACGAAATGCCAATTGCTATTTTTAGCAAAACATTTGCCTGAGTATGTTTCCTTAATAGTATGTTTTTTGTATTTCTTAGTTAATATTTTGTCAATAGTATCCGGATTGTACCCATTATTACATGCTATTGGTTTTATAATATCAACTTCGTGTTTACATTGTTGTTCTTTAAGAGGGAGTGAAATAAGCCTATGTATCGAAATGTATTAATACATGTAAATTTTCACAAAACCATGTTGTTGGAAATCGTTTTGATATTTAGTTTAATCTTATCTGTGAAGATTATTAGTTTTATACAATGTCCTTCTGGAAAGAATATTTTTTCTTTAGGGTGTTTAATTTGACTGCACGTTAGCAGATATGTTACATTTATTTCATGTCACAAATCAAAGGAAAAATGGAAACTAGCCTAACTGAATACATTCCTTACCCAACTTAAACTATTATAACTGAACTACCCTAAAAACTTTTTTAGAGTATTTTTTGTCTGTTTTTTTTTTGTAAAAATAGAATTTTGTTATAACAACAGGATTGGGATTCCAGATAAAAAACACCCCAAAAAATGTTTTACTGTTAGATTTAGTTAGGATTCGGGTAGGTTACCATAGTTTCTTTTTAATATTTGAATTTTCACTTCAACCCCCTGCGCTTCCCTCTTTCATCGTTCGAAAAGAACGCTTTGGTTAAGTGCCAGTTGCGCATTCCTACGTTTAGTCGTTTATATGCGTCCAAAGATCGTATAGAAGTTCCATTTTGAGCTTTGGTTCTAATCAGATGTCTATCTCTAGAATTAGACAAAAAGTATGACCAATGGGCGTTTTCGTACTTTGCTAAGAAGCTTTCGTCAATATTGTTTTTACGTCATGTTTCCTTTAACAGAATATTTGTATTCATGTGTTACTTTGTTAATTTAAGGAATAGATAACTTAAACTTGTTTTGTTGTTTTGGCTAATCAAAAATGGTATAAAGAACCTTCAGTAAAGCTTACTGATATGAAAATTTGGAAGAACGAAATACCCAACTTAACCTAACATTTAAGTTTATAAGGTATTAAGTAAAGAAGAATTCGGAAGACATTGGAAATTCGTAGGTGGATGTGGAAGACAATATTTGTAGTAATGCATACTGTTAGTTACAAGTGAAAAATTCCTGAAGTACATATGAAATGATCTATTTCCTTTTTCCGGCAATAACAACGCTCGGGGGTTGGATTTTCACTGTTGCTTTCCAACGGAATAAGAATATTAAGTTCTTGGTCAAGTAATTTATCGAAGCTATTAGCCGATTTAAATAAGACGTTGATATGGCAGTACGTCGCCATCTACCCTCTTTTGCTGCTATTGCCGTATTTCATTAATTTGCTTTACGTGTCCTGTCACGTATGTAAGCTGCGCCGCCGATTCAGTTAGACAAGATGATACCCTAATAAGGCCTTGTCTAACGTTATGAAATACGGAAATAGCAGGAAAAGACGTACTACCGTATTAAAGGAACAAAAATACATTAAATTAACTAAAAATACACGCTAGGGAAACCATTTATGGTGCTAGACTGATACAGATTTCTCTAACTGCCAAAATATCATGAGTGGGTGTTATTTTTGAGAGGGATTTATTTGGGTTAGGTACCTTATATTACTTTTTACGTAACAAAAGGCCTTAAAGAATAAAAGTAAAGCTTACGGAATATTTTTTAAATCAAATAAATACGTACATCGTAGTGAATGCCATATGTAGATATTGGCTACTAATTTGTGGGATTCAGTATGTTAAATAAGGTCCTTTTCAAATAAGGATATCGGCTTGTTCAACTGAACAGACGGCGTAGCTAACTACGTGTAGGCATATACTCTTGATTTTTAAATCACTATCAATAATAAAATTGATTTTATCTACTGATACTTGATAAAATTCCATTATATACTTATGAATAAAAAACACTTTTTCGAATTTCACAGTTTATTGTTTATCACTTGACAATATTGTTTCGCTACACTGTAGCTTCTTCGGAAGTTATATCTAAACTTATGCTATCACAAATATTATTCGCTTATATTCTAACCGTTCCAGGAGGGGATGGGAAATGAAATAAATTTAGTAATGGAGAATTGTTGACTTCAGTTTGTTCATTAATAATATTAGGGCTGTATTTGTTTTTATTTATTTCTAATTCTTCTAATAATTTTAGTCTATATAAATTATTTTCTGCATGTATTATTCTAAAATCTTTATTAAACCTATGTTTATTATCGTTTATGTGTTTTGCATAATTTGAATCTGTTTTACTGTTATTATAAGATGTTCGTTGATTCTGATTTTAAAGTTTCTAGCTGTTTTACCAATATAGAATTTATCACAAGAATTACATCTTAATTTGTATACGCCTGATTTGTAATCATTATTGATTTTGTCTTTATTATTTTTTATGTGTTTTCCTAATTTATTGTTGGTTTTATATGTAATATTAATTTTGAATTTTCTCAGTGCAGTTTCTAAGTTTTTCGAAATTGGGCCCATGAATCTAATACGGTTGAATTTTTTTATTTCTTGCTGTACAGGATATATATTTTGAATGGTTTCTTTAGTCCCTCTTTTTGTAATTTATTACATACCACAGTCTCCTTAATTATTCTCTATTTTATACTATCAATAAGGAAAATCTTGAAAGACTATGGAAATATTGAAAAACTCATAATATGCGTCTTTGCTCAACATTGATGATCATAATAGAGCTACTATATTACTGCTTCACTGCAGCTCCAATAAGTTTCTGTGCAAATTCATAATTACCAATGAAACGTGAATATACTGTTACACGCCCGAGAGGAAGTACCTATTCAAACAGCAACACTGGTTGGCAGAAACGTTTCGAAGTTTAATAGACCAAAGTCGATTTTCCAGGAAACTGTGTTTAGGATATGTAGTAGTTGACTTTGTTTGATGAGAGGAATACAAAGCTGCAACATATCTCTAAACGACAATTTTAGACTTCGATTCATATGCATGAGTAGTTAGATTAATTGGGGTGGAACATGATATCGAAAATCAGTGTGAAACTATTGCTGTTATAGAGATTAGTAACTAAAAACAACTATAGCGTTACAAAAAATTATGTTTCCCATCAAGTATTCTATTAAAATGACTTGGAAAATCGATAAATTCTTAAGTAGCTCGGGATGGTTTCTCAATAGTGTGTCGTCATAGTTTGTTGGAACATGCAGCGACTAGGGTTAGCCTAACTACACACAGGAGTCGGCTTGTATCAGCCGTTTGATTGTGTTCAATTTTTGTAATGATTATATTCTGTATACTAAAACCGTTATCAAAATTTTAGTAAATAATAAATTATCTAGCAACCAAGATGATTATTAGAAAAGCGGATCCTACGAAATAAAATATTCATTGTGAAGCGCTCTAGTTATGTAAATGTAAAAAGGACATAAAAAGCATTTTCTTAGAACACGAGTTATGTAAAATATCAAAAGACCGTCTGGTTTGTGCAGTTATTATTAATAAAACTACTTCATATACAGAAAAAACTAAATGATTAATAAAAAAGAGTGTGGCGAGATTTTAGATGTATTAAAAAAAATTAGCATACTCAACGCAATAAAAACTAAAAGAACATTTAATATATAATCAAATGGATTTTAAAATAAATACGGCTGTTGTACCCCTCAGATGCTGTATTCCCATCCACAACATTTGACTCTGAGAAATAGTTCTTGGTAACATTGAACGCACTTAATCGGTAATTCTAGGATTTCTTCTACACCTAACGATGCCTTAAAAAGGCAAGATCATGTTGAACATTAGCAATTAAAAACAGTGAAACTTTCCAAGCGTTTATTTTGTATTATTTTTATTATTATAGGGTTAAAGGTTAGAAATTTTTATTGCAAACTAGTTATTATTTACGCATTGAAGAATATTTCCTTTTCCAAACATTCCCCCCACTTATATTAAGTACTTGAAGTTTCATTCAAACAAAGCTCAATTCAGATAGTTTTTTGGAATCTTAATGTTTTTTCTGATAGTGGACGAAATATTCTTCAAATTGGGAAGGTATCATAATATTGATTTTCACATCACTCAAGCTTTAAAGGAAATGTACGAAGGAGATTTGGTGAAGTAATATTCGCAAGAATTGAAAACCACGGTAGTCGTGTAAACTTTAAAGTGCCCGTAATAATTTTCATGGCAGCATGCAACTGACAGTGAGAATAAATCTGTTTAACAAGACCACCACGTAGAGTGAAAAGAAAGCGTCGATTTGAAGGCATTTTCAGATGTGGAAAGTTCAAGAAAATATTAGATGTCAAAACTAATGTATTACGGGTATTTTGAGCAACCACCTGTATGGTTTTGAAGTTCTGAATCCATATCTGATTAAATTTGAAACATCATTCTGATTAATATTTCGGAGTTGATGATGATTTTTTAGTTCAGAACATCAGTATTTCCTTTAAACTCAAACTAAAACTATTTTATAATTAGTATAAATATGTTTACTCCTATCCATCGGTTTCTTTCACAACTGAACTGCATATTTTTTTTATCTCGAATCAGATAACCGTTTAAAGAAGGCCATTTTAAATCTTATGTTTTGGTATCATATTAATGTCGCTAGTTACTGGCTAAAGGTTTATAGGATGTTATAAATTACATAACTTAACCCAGATTAAGCTAAATACGGTACGAAAAAAGAAGTGCTTTACGTATTAATTCGTATTTTAGGTAGTTTATGATGTAACATCACAATAAATAAATTGCGTTTGATTTTGCAGTTGTTATTGACGCAATTCTTTGTGAATTATCCTAAATAAAAAAATTCAAACATTTTCTGATCTTTTGACAAATCCCATAAAATTGGATTGGGTTACTCTCGAGTATTGCGAACTGTTTCTGGTAGACTTTATGAGATACATTCGATATTCCGATAAAAAAGTATCAGCTAAATGCTACATTTATAAATTTCACAAAAAATGCAATCTTGTCTTTAGATAAGAACTCGATTAATTTTATTTACCTACAATTAGTTCAGTTTGAAAAGTCGGATTAATCAATTAAAAAAATCTGGTTTCGTATTTTTACAAAAACAAATAAGGAAGATAATAACAGACACGTACAGTTTGTATGTAAATAACCCAATATTTTCAACAAAATCTTCGTCAGCCTTTAGTCAATTTAAAACTAAAACGGGGAGAATTGTGATAGAATCAAGATTCTTCTTCCTCTAATGTGTGCTTTTGTGCCGATAAAGTTAACAGACAGATGTTGTCACATTCACAATATACACAGTCTTGTACATGTGAGCATTTCTGCTAATCTTCAGTTTATCATACTGACTATATTATTATTTTTGGCGTCGACCAGTCATAAGAAAACTGGATACTCCGAAAATTCCCCGGCCCTAATAACCCATTAAGCATGTTCAACATTCTTTGTTGAATATGATGGCATATATTTATTCATTCTGTTCACGACAATCGTTGTTATACAATGCAATATAGATTTACGAAATATTAATAGTAGTTATATTATTCTTTTAAAAAAACCCACGAGATTTTTAAATTCGAAATCTCACATACACGACATGACCTTCCCCGGTTATATAGTTACTACAGACAATAGAAATCGTTACCCACCTTGTTTGAGATCATCTAGAGCGCCTGCTAACTCGTCACATTTCAGGTCTTCCCAATCATTTTTCCCATCGAGACCATATATTTTTGCTAGATATCGTGCTATTGCTAAGGTTTCTGCTACTGGCTTACCATCGATCTCTAGTACAGGAAGTCTACCGAACGGCGTTTCTAAAAATAATAAAGGCACAAATGGAAAATAGTGTAAAGCAACGTGGATTATAATTTGTTCTATTTAATAACGTGTTTAAAAATTTGATCATGAATTTATTCTTCTATATTTTTTTAATTTCGAAAGAGAAATTATATTATACAAAATAACGTAAGAAGTAAGTAATTTATATAAAGGAATTTTTCTATTCACACTGTAATATTCAGATCCAACTTTTGGCTGTTACTATTTAGTCTATGCTAGCTCGAATTCTCCAGACTTTGTTTATATGAACGGTGCGATAAGGCCGGAATATGCAGCTCTTTTATAAACACGGGCTGTGCTCTCGTGAGAATTATCTCATATAAGTCAGTCTTTCGTAAGCTATCAATATAGGTATTTATAAATTGTGTGAAATTGTTCATCTGTGCTTTAATTTTCTAAAATGTCAGTGTTTTCAAATAATAGCTGAGTTGATTCACTGGGTGACCAATTTTACTATTAAATTATTTATAATTTATTTACTTTATTTATTATAGATTAATGTTGCAATTTAATTGAGCACTATGCGAGTTGACCCTTAGTGCTTTGTTTTTGAGTATGATGCGAGTTGACCCTTCATACTCTGCTAGTTGTTATAGAGTGGGTACTATGCAAGTTGACCCTTAGTACCTGAAGTGAATGCATGCACTGTTTACCATGGTAGATTATTATTATTTATAATTTATTTACTTTATTTATTATAGATTAATGTTGCAATTTAATTGAGCACTATGCGAGTTGACCCTTAGTGCTTTGTTTTTGAGTATGATGCGAGTTGACCCTTCATACTCTGCTAGTTGTTATAGAGTGGGTACTATGCAAGTTGACCCTTAGTACCTGAAGTGAATGCATGCACTGTTTACCATGGTAGATAAATAATTCACTAACTTATTATATTTCCGTTGAGGTATTTCGCAAGTTGACCCTTAATACCTGTGATCTGGAAATGATTGAATTGCAAATTCGTGAATTATTATTTATATTTATGTCGTTATGATTGTGATTTTGGTTTAATTGGTTTCTCACATATTGTTTTTGTTTATTTATTTCAGATAAGTCATCTCGGACCAGTCGGGCCATAAATTCCTAATCTAGTATTGTTAGTTATTTTTTTTAATTATAACTATTTAACAATTAATTAGTTCATGTTTTAATTCATATATTTTTATATATTTTTTTAAATTAAATTTCATTTATTTTCCTGACTATTTTAATTTTACCCTACAATAATTGCGTTAAAAGTTAAGATACTCCAAGTATTTAAGGCATCTTAATTTTGCTTATTAAAAAGAATCGAAGGAAATAGAAATTTTATTCTATTTATTCAATTTAGAAAATACATGTGTAATGTAATACAACGAGTGCATATATACTGTCGTGAACCGCCGTGTCGGCCAACCGGGAGATAAGAATTGCTGCAGCTTAAACAAGCAAGCGAACATTGTTTATAAAATATATTTCACCGAATTGTTTAGACAACCAAAAGGACCGATCACCGAACCAGCGATCCACATTTATAAATTATAAAGGTTACATGTAGTACAGGGTGTTGTACCAACAAGAGTAATGAAAAATAATTTTTGCAGTTGGTACTTTCTCTTAATGTAAGGAGTGAAATGTACGTATAAACCCGCTAATTACGCCTAACGAATTTACTATTAAAAGTCAGACAAATTATATGACTAAAACAATTTTTTATGATGTAAAAATGTACTGTTATGACTTCCGAGAATATAATTGGGTAGTATGGACCACTATTACAACACTCCATAGTATTCGGACAATCGAAAACAGCGGTAGAGTATAGATATAACATAGATATAGTACAGATACGTATTTGATTGACTTCTTTAGTGGTTCATAATATACGCTGATGCGGGATAGTGTTTATACCTAAACAGTAAGCGTTAAATTATTATTTAAGAGAAATTGTTTCTTCAAATTCCTTCGAAAAATATGTTTATTTATTATTATTCCTTAATCATGTACTTTAGCTATTATTGAAAAACATTGTGTAAGAGTATATTTATGTGAAAATATAATTTTTGCATGATAAAAAATTATTGGTAATAAATGAAATTCTCAGGTATTTGAGTTATCTTAGAACATACATCACTGGATAGATGCACTTATCTAATGAACGGACCAAAGGAAACCAAAAACACATTAAAACTATTCAAACTGTCTGTTCCGCCGAAGTTATGTTGCATTATCTAAATGTGAAAAAACTTAGGGCAATCTGACTTAATCCACCAGACTTCATTTGACTCCTTTTTATTTTCGTTCAACTCTTTTTTTAATTAAATTCGGTATTCAGCTATATTCGTGGCACCTCGGGGTGGGACGACTAGAAAAAAAAATCGACTTGTACTAATGAGGCAGCCGAAGCTGAAGCAGTTGCCATTTTATTTTTGTCGTTTATGTTAGAATTCTGTATTTATTTCTGAAATGTATTGAAGAATGGCAGTAAATCACTACCATTAGTTTTAGTGAAGTTATTGTTTGACAAGTATTTGGATCTAGCATAGGGTAACTAGGGTGGCTTCTGATTCGACTGTAAAAGAGGGTAGGCGTAGTGACTACTTAGCTTGGTTGAGCTGCGGTCAACAAGGTTATTGGTTACAGGGAGACTCCGAGATCTTCTCTCGGGTGCAAGTGCGATTAAAGAGTTCATTACAATGTACTAGTAGGTGGGTTACACGTAGACCGAGCAGACCCTAATCTGTGATAACTGATACCTGTATGTAGATGTAATAGACAGCTGTTCACGAATTTATAAGACCAAAATCTAATTAAAGGTTTTTCCTAAGTAGGTACCTGTATTTGTACCTGCCCTATACTTGTATCAAATATACTTACAACTTTTCTTTTGTGTTTCATTCCCACCAGCTACTCGTGCTGGTGGGTGGGCAGTCCTTCCGACCTACACTCTGGTGCAAAGCCGGGCGTAAGGCCCTCTTCAGCCTCCTTGCAGGAATCGTGGGAATGAGTGGTTGGTGTGGTTAGGGAGAGAAAGATGAGACGGACGAAATGAAGACAGAAGAGAAGTGAAAGATTATCTGTGGAATATTACTGCTTCAGCATTTGCCTAAATGATCCAAGGAAACCACAGAAAATTTGGACCAGAGCAGCCGGACGCGGATTCGAACCGGTGACCTCCCGAATGCTAAGCACTAGACCGCGCCGCTCGGTATATACTTACACGTAAATACAAACCCATTAGATCTTACCCTTAGTAACCAAGTATGGCTCTTGATAAAGACCTAGTCGTTCGAAATACTTGTAGAATGTTTTATTTAATAAATTTGAAATATTTAATAGCGTTTTTTGTGTTTAATTTTATTTTAAGCGATTATTCAAAAGTTTCCCACCGTAAATTCAATTGAAATTATACACTTATTTTAACTTTGGAACAAAAAACTTTGAAGTGTTTTAGATATTCGAGATATGTTATCAATTATTTCAATTAATTTTTGTGAAGTAATGTGTCACGTTAATGTGGGATATCTATCATAAGATGCATTTCACTTTTTTTCCGTATATAAATAATAATCACTATCTAAATATGGAATTCTATAAACCAGAATTTAAAATAAATAAGAAACCATTGTCTAAAAATCTAAAAATTAAAAAAATATTATTATTCTTGTCCAAACTTAGTAATAAGCGTTTATAACCTGTATACAGATGTTAACATGAGCATTTTATTTATTTATTTATTTTCTACTAAAGAGGGTATCTACCCTAATACAGTTAAAATCTGTTCTTTTTTTGAACTATTGCGTACTACAGCACTACTACTACTAATACTAATGCTTAAGAGCTGCTCGGCTATCCTGACTTCGAGTCGGGTCACATGACTTGGTCGATTTTAGGGGATGTCCCAGAGATAACGCTAACATAGATATAATGGACAGTCCCCTTGAGACCACATATAAACGTTTTCATACTTAAATATTGAATTTAATTAGATTAATTAGTGTATGGTATTGGTAATTTGGTCCATTGGAGAACTAAACTCATGCTTATTTTAATTTATCTAGTCCGTCTTAAAAATTCACTAAACAACAACGCCGTGTGTTGTGGTAATTCTCTACGCAGTGTAGGTTTTATTTGGTTTTGTTTAGATTGAACAACTAAATGATATTGAGAATTTGACTCCTAGTAGTGTTTATGGTAGTGTGATTACGTGTTTGTATATATTTGGTTCATCTGTGGAACGTTCTGTCTCTTCTTAATATATCTATTACTTTTTTATCTTCGCATTTTTTACGTAAAAGTTTAATTTTATTTTGTGCATACGGTTGCCGTGAAAAGAGTTCTAAAGGTTCTTCCATTTCATTTCATGTGTAAGTACAATTTAAACATAAGACACATTGATACATTTGTAATTTCTTCGAAGGTTCCCTTAGGATCCTGAATTAAAGAAGAAATGGTTAAACGCAATAAGTCGTGAAAGTTTTACACCGTCAAAATATTCAGTTGTGTGTTGTTTGCAGCAAAAATTTTGAAGAGAATGACTTTTTAATATCCGCGGGAAAATAAAATTAAAGCAAAATGCTGTACCTAGCGTTTTTGATTTTCCTTAGCATTTAATTAAAAATGTAGTACCTCGACGCAACAAACAAAGTATTTTGTCATAGGAGAAAAAGGAAGCAAGTAATTGAATGAGTAATATTAAGATAGAGTTAATTTAATTTTATTCTAAAATAGTACCATAAATACGGAGTTGCCGTCAATCCCGTCAAAATTCTTCAAAAGTACATTCTTAACCGTTATTATTATCGCTTAGGTTTTAATGTATTTTGAAACTTTTCTTAACTCTAGGCAGCACGCAAGTTGAATGTCGATATTTTTATTAATTAATATTTATATTTTTGTATGTTAGATATATTCAAAAATTTCTAGTAAAGGTTTGAGTTTATTTTTGTTGCTTATTATATTTTGTGTAATGTGTATTGTTAGTCATAGTTCAGATTTACTTAGATTTACTATAATTCATAAACACAAGTTTTAGGTTCTCACATATAGGTATATCTCGACTTAATTTTTGTTCAATCTTATCGCTTAAAACGTTTTCCTTGTCTATTCGACACCCTAAATTCATATATATACTGTCGCCTGCTTATTATACTCTAACGTTCGGGGGTTAAACAATCAAAACTCGAAGACTTTTAAACACGAACAACAATTTATTTATACTAATATTAATTAACTTACGACCAATTACAATATTTATTTAGGTACAGTTACTGTCTGTACAGCACTTCTCACTTTTCTACTTATTTGCTACGCGTCTCGATTTATTTCCCACCTTATTTTCACGACCGTCAATTTATATCTGAACTGTCCTCGGCGATCGTCTTTCCGCTTATATACTCTTCCGTTAAATTTCCGGAACACTCCCGAGAAACAGAAAAGTCGGGACCATTTTATTTTTCTCCGAAATATCGAACAAGTTTCCGCAAAACACAAATACACTAACATGTCGTCTTTATTACGCACACACTTGCAGTTACGATATACACGTCGCGGCTCGGCCGCAACCGGCTTGCTCACATACATGGGCATTCGAACGTACACAAGCAAACACGCACACGTTACACTGCCCCCTTCTTAAGGATGTTTGGTCCCGAAACATTTTCGCTTTACGTTTCGCAGGATCATGCCGGAATCTGCAGTTCTCGCCTTCCCGACATCCGTTCCGGGAATAGAAGTAACAGTCCACGGTCTTCTCCTGGTTGGTCCAATTCGGGTTATTACAGCAGACCAAAATGTCAATTCCAGTACAGCGGAACAGGACCTCGATCATGTTCCGCACGATCCTTCAATCCAGGTTGTCCCGTCCACAGCCAATCTTCGGAATCGTCAGTTTCGGCAGGGTATTCTGCAGGAGATGTTTGCGGAGTTCAATTAGTGCGTCCCAAAGGTCTCTATATGTTGGTTTATCAGAGCACCTTCCTTTGGTTACCAGATAATAGATATTGCGTCGTCCGTCAGGCAGGCACAACAGTCTTCTACCTTTCTGTATCTGGTCTTCAAGTTGTTTTAACCCGCCAAATATGCGTTTAAACTCGGACGCGATACCACGACTCATTTTGAGATTCTTTGAGACGCAATGGGCCAGAGAATATTCCTTAGGCGTAGCAAAGAGGTTCCGCCAGATTTCCTTTGTCACTCCAAACCTTCTGTTAACATGGGGGCCTTCCTTCATGAACCCTTCAAAGGTTGGCTCGGAAGGAATAGCTCTTAATAATCTGGCCCGCGCCTCCTCTTCATTCGCGCCGGCGAATGGAGCCAAGCGATTAAAATGAACTACCCTCGGCTTCCTATTTGGAGTTCTCTTGATTCGGTAAATCACATCGTTAATCCTCTTTACTACTTCGTAGGGCCCTTCCTAATTCTGTTGAAACTTAGGCGATAGTCCACGGCGGCGACGAGAATTATACAACCTAACAAGATCTTCAGTTTGGTAACCACCTTCTGTAGCCTTGACGTCGTAGTTTTCTTTAATCCCGTCGCTAGAAATTTGCGAATTTCGGAGGTTGGTGACATAATCTTCTCCAGCCAAGTCATCTCCTGGTTTTTAGCCGAATTTGAGATCACTAGGTATTCGTATCTCTCTTCCAAAAAGGACACTGGCAGGTGTTTGGCCAGTTGTTTCATGAACAGATGATCGGTATGCCATTAAAAATAAGGGTAGATTGCGGTCCCAGTTCTTTTGGTGATCTGACACTACCTTGGAGAGATATTTAATCAGTGTCCAGTTCATGCGTTCGACCATGCCGTCCGATTGTGGGTGGAGTGGAGTAGTTCGAGTTTTTATTATTCCCAGGAGCTCGTATATTCCACGGAATATAGTTGATTTGAAGTTTCTCCCTTGGTCTGAGTGCAACTCCAAGGGCACCCCAAAACCACTGATCAACTCTTTTACTAGCTCCTCGACTGTGGTTTCCGACTCCTGGTTCGGAAGGGTATAGGCTTCAACCTACTTGGTATAATAATCCATTACGACCACGATGTACTTGTTGCCTCCTTCGGACTCTGGGAATGGGCCTGCCACATCGATGGCGATTCTTTCGAAGGGACTACCAACATTGCACTGACGCATTGGCGCCCTTGGCCTTTTCTGTGGTCCATTACTCGCGGCACAGGTGGTACACTTCTTACACCAATCTTTGACGTCTTCCTTACAACTCACCCAATAAAATCGTTCTCGCACCTTCCCAAGCGTCTTATTCACTTTAAAATGGCCACCAGATGTTCCATTATGAAGATATTGCAACACTTCTTGAACCTTATTTCGCGGAATAACCAGTTGCTTCTAGCCTTCTAGCCCATCTGGACTATCGACAACACGCTTCAAGATGCCATCTTCCAGAACTATTGAGTCCCACTGGGCCCACAACGATTTTAGTACTTGGGTACAGGAAGAAATTTGTTGCCAAGTCGGTCGCTGTCCATCTCCTTTCCATTCCATCACCTTCTTCAAGTCCGGGTCGTTCTCTTCGCCTTGTCTTACATTTTCCGGTAACCAGTCATCATCGATTACTGTGACACGCCGAACCGTTTCTTCGTTCCATTCCATTCTATCACACTGCTTGTAGTCTGCTTGGCAGGATCTTCTGGAAAGTGCATCGGCATACTTGTGTCCAGTTCCAGGCCGGTGCTCTATGTCAAAGTCATATTCTTGTAGCTTCTCAATCCATCGAGCTACCTGACCCTCCGGATTCTTGAAATTCAGAAGCCATTTTAAAGCTGCATGATCGGTACGTAGGGTGAATTTCCGTTCATACAGGTATTTATAAAAATGTTCTACACCCTTGACTAGAGCCAGCATCTCTCGCCTCGTGACACAGTAGTTTCTTTCGGCTATTGACAAGGTCTTGCTAAAATAGCCGATTACCTTCTCTTGGCCATCTTGTAACTGTGAAAGAACATTCCATTGGGCTGAGGATATACCAATACGGGGGCTGTGATTAAGGCCTGCTTCAATATTTCAAATGCCGTTTGACAATCCGAATCCCAATGGAATTTGCGGTCACTCTCGGTTAAACGTGTCAAGGGTTTGGCGATGTTGGCGAATCCATGCACATAGCGACGATAATACGTGCACAAACCCAAGAAGCTTCTTATGTCGTGAACATTTTCAGGTACTGGCCACTCCTTCACGGCCTTTATCTTCTCTGGATCCACGGTCACGCCCTTCGCTGATACGACATGTCACAAATAAGAAACTTCTTCACGGAAAAGATGGCACTTTTTCGGGCTGAGCTTCAAATTGGAATACTGCTTGCAAATTCCGCAGGTATTCATTGAAAGTCCTTCCAATAACTATGATGTCTTCCATGTATACCAAGCACGTTTTTCCAATTTGATTACTCAAGATTTTCTCCACCAATCTTTCGAACGTCGCTGGGGCATTCCATAACCCGAAAGGCATTACTGTAAACTGCCATAGGCCCGTGCCGATCGAGAATGCGGTCTTTTTCCGTCGGCAGCATCTAAGGCAACCTGCCAGTATCCGCTTTTTAAGTCGAGGGTGGAAAACATTTTTGAACCAGCAAGCATATCCAGGGTGTCGTCAATTCGTGGTAGTGGATAACTGTCTTTCTTGGTCACGTTGTTGAGTTGTCGGTAGTCCACACAGAAACAGGTTGTTCCATCCTTCTTTACTAATACTACCGGTGATGTCCACGGGCTTGATGATGGTTCAATAATGCCGGCTTCATGCATCTCGTGGATTATTCGTTCCGCTTCTTCCTTCTTCCTCAGGGGCAATCGTCTAGGTCTTTGATGAATAGACTGCGCATTGCCGGTATCGATCTTGTGTTTCCCCTACCATTCTTGTCAGTTTCGAAGACGTCGGCATTTTGACAAAGTAGATGTTGCACTTTGCGTTTCTGCTCACTGGTTAGATTCCAGCAATATCTGTTCATTACTCCACTTATTTCAGCAGGTACTGTTTTGGAAGTTACCTTTCGGGTTACAGCCCTCTGTCCATCGTTGATAAACTCGAATTCTACGCCATTCAGTCTCAAGGTGCGTCTTCTCAAACTCATATCAAAATCATACTTTTGTAAAACGTCCAATCCGAGAATAACGTCATCTTCAATATTTGCCACCAGCACTTGATGGTCAAAGACAGTCTTGCCTATTTTTAGGGACACATTAGCTTCGCCATGAACAACCACTTTCTCTCCGGTTGCACTATGCAGGACTCATTTAGTTGACGTGACCTGGCTAGAACCCTCAATTACGCTGGGTTTTACTATACTCCTGGTGGCCCCGGTGTCCAGAAGAGACACGCATCTTCGTCCATTTATTTTTCCACCTAGGAGTAGACTGTCATGCTGGTGCTTCAGGGTCTGCGTAAATGCGATAAGTTCGGGGTCTTTTTGTCCATGGGTCAACGTTTACCCCGTTACGTCGACCCTATCTAGTTTTCCTGCTGTTGAGGTCGAGTACTTGGGGAATGAGCACTTTTTCTACACTGCCTCCTGGTATGACCCAGTTCGCCGCAATTCCAACATCTTAGTTTCCGAGTTTCTTTGTTGATCTCGTAGATGACTCGGCAGACGGTTTCTTCTATAGATTCTGACGAATCCGTTTCATCACACAGTATCCGAACTCGTCCATATTTATAAGAGGCCCGTTTTACAGTCTCATACTCCAATGCACAAGCCAATACATAATAGCGTCTTAGGCCGGTCGAAGTGTATTCGTTATTGGGTGTCAATATCCCGAAGTCCATCAATGAATGCCTCCACTGCCAATCTTTCCATCAATTCTTCTGGAGTATTCGGATAGGTCAGTCGAGACAATCTTGCAATATCGGCTTGGAATTCTTGCAGGGACTCCGTTGATTTTTGCTGACAGGTTTTCAATTGAATGTGATACACTGCAGTTAAGTGGGCCTCCCCGTAGCGCAAGTCCAACCGTTTTACCAGCTGTTCGTAATCCCATAATTCTTCTGGGGATAGGGTGTTCAATATATCACAAGCATCTCATTTTCACGACCGTCAATTTATATCTGAACTGTCCTCGGCGATCGTCTTTCCGCTTATATACTGTTCCGTTAAATTTTCGGAACCCTCCCGAGAAACAGAAAAGTCGGAACCATTTTATTTTTCGCCGAAATATTGAACAAGTCTCCGCGAAACACAAATACGCTAACATGTCCTCAATTATTACGCACACACTTGCAGTTACGATATACACGTCGCGGCTCGGCCGCAACCGGCTTTCTCATATAATGAGCACTCGAACGCACACAAGCAAACACGCACAATACCTAACCACCTAGTCATGTCAATTGACACCCCTTGCATATCTTTCTCTAACTTACATCTTCTCATACCTCTTTTCTTCTCATGATTAATATACTATTTTTCTTTATTTATTATTCCCAACAGAGTACACGTAATGAACGACTTCACATACCTTAGATTATTTTACTAACAAAAACTTACGAAACATATTTTATCAATTTCAATATTACCAACTACTATTTAAACCATAAAATCAGGCTTTGCAAAAGACATGTAAATAGTAATACCGTTAATATACAACATTTTAGTAACAGTCATCACATCTTTCTTATCAACTTCATACACCAATCATCCACACAACGAGAAATCTACTTGCGTTACCAATTAACTTTATTTTCACTTATAGCACATATATTATTGTAAACAACAGTATTATTTTTTTAACGAAGTTTAATTATGTTTTCAATATATTTGGTTTGTAAGTTAAATGCTATTGTAAATGATTTTGAATCTTTAAAGTCCGTAAATCTCCGTTTAGCGTACGGGAAACTTAAATGTGTCCCCGAATGTGCATTGTTGGTTGCATACCCAAAGTACATAATTTTCTAGCACAGAGAATATTGCTTAAGCTCGGTCCATATTATAATCACGTCTCTGCATTTATCAAGATTGTGTAACAAATTTTCGTGTATGTATTATGTATAGGGTGAATCAGGACGTAACGACACGTGATTTAATTGTTTAGCAAACATAAAAATTGGCGGGTCCTATTTCTTATATCATTCAATATAAGTTTGATGTCTGTATTTAATTTCTGTAATTAATTACATATGGAGTTTCTTCTCCAAAAATTGCTATCAGCAGTGAGCTTGGTGAGAGGCTATTTCGAAAATTGTATTATCAGTGACAGGAAATCCTTAACTTGGACATTTCGGATTAAAAGAAGAAAAAAGTGTCAAAATTCGGAGTAAAATCTCTACTAAAGTATAATAAAAGGGCAGTCACAAACGAAGGCATACAAAAATTCTAAATTAAATACATGCGCCTATGTCTATTATATAAGTTTGAGAAAAAGTAACAACATTGATATCTACTCTCATTAACTCTATCGGAATAAAAATAACTGTCATACCTACAGATATGAGCAGGAACATTTCAACATTCTTTTTACCATACCCTTCTATTCAGTATAAACTTACAAAGCTTTAAAATTTACAAGTTTTATTTGTGAAATGAATAAATATTGGTATTTTCAATCCTTCTTTTGATGTCAAAGAACGCAATTTAATTTTCATTGTTGTTCAGTTCGATTAGTTAATGTAAATGAAATGTAGTTCAACGATCGGAAATTAAACCTTTATTTCATTGAAAACTTGAATACATTACATAATTAGAATTTTTTTATTTGATAGGAAAGGGTTTTTTTGACTTCAAAATATCCTTTGATAAAATTAATTGATTACTGATTAAAGCGATATAAATTTGCATTGTTATAGCTTTGTACAAAAGTCTGAATATAGATGTGGGCGCACAGTATATCTATTTTTTGAAAAAATTACCTTCAATCCAAATAATATGTTATTAAAACCTCATTTCCCTTATTTTTCCCAAGGTCTTCACCTTCTCGTCCTTTCAATCTCTTATTAAAACTGCCCCCTAAAAACGGCTTTTGACTTTGTCTAAGTTACAGTAGAGTATTAAAGGAGATTGTGGTAAATTAAATAGAATATCATCACAGAGACTCACCACTGTACAACACAAATTTTTTTATTAACGGACACGCCCACTTCTAATGTGGGCATTATCAACGCGATTTAATAGTCTGGCGTTGCTGGAAGCTAGAATATCGATAATCATGTGTCGAATAGGAAAATTAAAACTTAAAATGTATGAGGGTTTTATAAAATATCGAATGGTACATTTTTCTTATAGAATCCGGAATATTTTGTATTTCTGATCGTAGTGTCTATTATATTGAACTGATAACTAATAAATAAGGTGTCAACGGACTCATATTAATACTCCGGATACATAGCCATTTAGGAAGAAAGGAGTATATAACAGTTATCAATTTTTGAGGTATGAAATTTTAAATAAAAACACAGAAACATATATTTATTAAAAATAAGAAGCCCTTTTAAACATTTCAATTTTGGTTATTAAAACATTCTGCAATTTTTTCTACCGATCAGATCTTCATCAAGAGTTTAACAACCTGTCAATTAAGCTATGGAAAGTTGAGAATTTTATATGCCATGGTTGTTTGGATTTCCCACGTATAATGACATTTACATTAAAATAAAATTTAAGGATTTGAATAACACGTAACTTTTACACTATTTAGAAAGTAATCATGAGATCACACGGCAACATTTAAACATTCTGGAACAATTTAAAATTAAAAATACAGTATTAATAATGAAAAATTCGAATTTAAGGATACACCAGCTGTTCACGAATTTCTAAGACCAAAATCTAATTAAAGGTTTTTCCTGAATAGGTACCTGTATTTGTACTTATCTCTACACTTTTATCAAATATAGCTACACGTAAATACAAACCCATTGCATGTTACTCTTAGTAACCAAGTATGGCTCTTGATAAAGACCAAGTCGTTCGAAACACTTGTAGAATGTTTTAATTAATAAATGTGAAACATTTAAAAGCGTTTTTTGTGTTTAATTTTATTTTAAGCGATTATTCAAAAGTTTCCCACCGTAAATTCAATTGAAATTATACACTTATTTTAAGTTTGGAACAAAAAAATTTGAAGTGTTTTAAATATTCGAGATATGATATCAATTATTTCGATTAATTTTTGTGAAGTAATGTGTCACGTTAAGTGGGATATCCATCATAAAATGCATTTCACATTTTGTCCGTATATAAATAATAATCGCTATCTAAATCTGGAATTCTATAAATCAGAATTTAAAATAAATAAAAAACCTTTAGGATAAATGAATAAACACTACTTTGTTTATTATCACTTTTTTATTTATTATTTTATAATCAGAAGGATTTGTAAATAAGAAAGTGATAATAAACAAAGTAGTGTTTATTCATTTATCGTTAAGATGAATTATCACAAGGTAACGGCTGAATCAATCCAATTTTTAAAAAACCTTTGTCTAAAAATTAAAAAATATAGAAATACTTTTTATTATTGTTATCCAAACTTACTTAATAAGCGTTTACAATTTAATGCTTGTATCGCTTATTTTATTCGAACTTAGATAAATGGACATCCCATACTTTCTTAGAAGGTCAAGGGTACCTAGAGTATTATGACAAAAATAATTGAGTCATGTTCGATATCAATAACAATGAAGATTCCCAATATTTCAGCCCCAAATATACAAAAGTAATATTAAAACAAAAAATAGAACGTGAAATATTATGTTTCTTTCACAACTTCGTTAATTTTGTACAAAATTACTTTCGTGTTTTGAATGCGTTGAGGTCTGAACACGTTCTACAACATGGTATCTTTTACAAACTGTTTTGCGTGAAATTGAAATTATGGGAGAAAGTCGAAAATTTGAAAAGTGAATTAAGAAATAAGAGAAATGTTTTTTACGAAGAAATATGTGTCGAAGAGATGGATGGAGTATCACAAGTTTTTTTAGATTTTTTAATTTGGTTGAAGAATGTTATAAACTCGAAAAACAGTTTTTTTACCATTTTTGTACTTTTTTCAGTCATTAAACTTGCGGAAACACATCTTTATGTTAATTAGATCAATTATTGTAAATATTTTATTAATACTACATCGAGACATTATTTTTATTTCTATTATTAATACGTCAAGTTATTGAGTCATTATTGGGTCATCGCAGTTCAGAATTTGTATTAAGAATATATTTTTTTAAAACATTTTTGTTGTTCCTCTGTACACATGTCCATACCAATTCATCAACATTTTATAAATATGCGTTTTCATCAACTTTATTAATCAATTATTTAATTATTTGAATCGAAGAAAAATTCAGGATGATAGTCTTGTTTTTCGTAGAAACGATATCATTAGTGGTTTTTAATTGAATTGTAAATTTTTCGACCTTTCATTAAAACAAAAAACTAATTTTGTAAATGTTATGAAGGAAAATTGATTTTTTACGTACTATTTCTTTTAAGGTTAGGTTAGGTTTCGATATTTTGCGCTGAAAATTTCGAAATCTTTATTATTGATGTCGAACAAAATCTTGATATCGCTTTGGGAACATATAAATTACAGTTGTATATGTCTTAAAGTTGAATAACCCTTTTGCACTGTATTTGCCTATAAAATGTTGTCATGATAATAAATAAAACATGTGAAACATCCCAGTAATTGATCGTGATGAAATTATTAGTATTTTATTATAATTATTCTAATTAAATATGCACCAACATTATTATAAGATATTAAAAATCTTCTTTAGAGAGCCTAATAAAATGATAATGGGATATCATTTGTTGATATACTTATAATAATTTCTGAAAAAATACCCAAACGGGTTCTACTCACTTTTTTTGTATTCATTCCATCGCTCTTTCGGTATCCGAACATCTTCGTATTCGATTCCCGCGTATGCAAAAATAAGGCGAATGCTTTCAGCACGTCCTCTTGAATTAAAATAGATTAGTTTGAAATGCGGAGCCATAACGGTGGCGCTTATGGAATGCCTGACGTTCTAAAAAAAGAAAAGAGAAATCGCTCTAGGACAAATCTTTCTGAAAACTGATCAGTAACTACAGAAATTCAGAAACCATAAAGTAGCTTATAATTCTATCTTGAAAATATTTATTCAAGTCTGATGAGATAACATTTCTTCGATAAGATTTGAGGGGATAGAAAAATGTGACGAAAGATTCTAATAACATATGAGTAAATATTGATACAATGTCCTTCGTCAAATAGTTTTGATACGGCATGCTTCTTCTTATCTCTACCTGATTTTATTTTTATCTGTAATACACTGGATTTTATAGCTATTTTCTTACTTTATTTATGTTTCACCACCTTAGAGAAAATACATTTACCTATCAAATAAATAAGATTGATTAAGAAATTTTCTGAATATTCTGGTTGGAACGGTCTAAATTTGAGCAAATTTAGACAATTCTGTTGCAATATTGATTTAAATAATACAAGCCAATAAAGGGTAAAATGCTTTAGGGTTTTAGGTTTAGGTAGGTTTAGGCAGATTATTATTTAAATAATGCTTAATAGAATGAAATTATTATTATTATTATTATTATTATTATTATTATTATATTAATTAATAAATTATGAAAACTGATGTAAACGTCTCGCATTCACTACTCCACGCAGCAGTGAGTGTCTGCGTGACGTCACAACTAACGAGTCAACGAGAGCTCTGATCACTTGTTTCCCAACTTTCTCATAACTTGGGACTCGCAGCGGTACATCTTCGGAGCAGTGTACTTTTCGATGGATTGTACCTGTTATCTTTTTGTTCAGACTGTCGCGATACAATTACCTTAAAGTCGTGTTATTGTGTTTACTTTGTTCCTTACAAAAAAACATTATCCATTAATTGATTCGTTTACAAGCGTTTTAATAGGGAGTGTCTAAATAGCGCGACATACAATATGATTGACGTGTATCTCACTTCCTGGAAATTTAGGACAGGCTTGTAGTAATACATAATCTTGTAACACTTAATTGATTGTTTACATACGATATCAAAATGCTGGAAACTTTGGCGGAGTTGTAGAACAAACTGGATAGCTCAAACCCCAACGCCAAAACACGATACAAAATGTCCGAAGCACTTTACGGTAACAAAGTTAAGTCAGTTACTGTTTTATTAGGTAATGCCTAAATTCGGCATTCGGCTATATTCGTGGCTCCACCGGGTGTGACGGCTCCTGCGGCCGTGCGCTTCGGCACATGCTGCAGTCAAGGCCATCGTTGTTGTCCACGTGTATGAAAACTTTAATAATTAACTTGATATGAATGAGACTATCTAAGAAATAAACAATTGATCAAAATCTATTTAGCAGTTTTTATTAGTTGGCTTCGATAGTTTCTGAAATACAACTGCCCATAAATAAATTATATGGCAAACACATAAGTGGATATCAATTGAATTAAATTACTACATGAAAGCTATAAACAAGACAATAGAAGTTAGAATATCTGTCACCTTTAGAACATTGTTCATCTGTACAAGTTAATAACAAAATTATACCTGCTACATGTATATCTTATACTCATATTAAAGCTAATCCAATCTTAAGTTTCTATAAAGAAAAATCAGACTGTTGGTTAAGTTTATTAATTAAATAAGATTAAGCTCCACGTAGACTAAGCTAATATAATTGTTTTACCACTATTGGGAATTTGTCAACTAGGTTGAAGTAAAATTGGTAGTTAAGTCGCTTGATACTTGGTGAAACTTATTATATGATACATGAAGATGAACAACCATTTTATTTTTTTACGTGATGCGAAATGTTCTGAAATTATTGGGACGTCCTAACTCAAAATCACTTTGCGCAGTTCTATCAGACAAGGGGATTGCTCGTAGAACACAAAAGTTACTCAGCTGCTTTGTGGAGAAGTGAGTATTCTTAAAGATAACGCACACTATAGCTGCACGGATCGGCACGATGCGGACCAGAAAAATCTGCTAGTAAAGGCGCCCGTGTTATTTAATGTAGTAGCGCACATTAGACCAGTACCAGCATGTACCGTCACCAGCAACGACCGTCAGAGCAGATCGTGTCGGTCGAGGTACAATTCTCGCCTGCAATATTTTTGCCCGAAATCTGCACAGGCCTACAAACAAAGTGCGTTTATTTTAGTTCGCTAGACTTTTGGGCACGCTCGTTAGCTCATAAAATTTGACATTCAAAAAGAATTTTTGTTCATGTCTCTTTAGTTGAGGGAACAAATGATGAAATTCACCATATTGTTTCCTCTTTTTGTTTATAGGATGAACTCAAAATCTTCTTTTTTTCTTGGCTTGCTTCTTTTCCTCCTCCTCCTCTTCACACAACATCGTTAACATAAAAATTTCATCCTCCGAACTACACACTTCCGTATTGCACACTCAACCAAATAATCTCTGTGACATCCAGCTATATTTTATTATTAATAATAATAAAGTTGCTGGTCTATGCTGGACAAGTGTGCGAAGCTGTGCAGGTCGCAGGTCCGCGCTGTGCCGGCCCGTGCAGGTATAATCGCGCGATCTTTTACCCTGATTGCTACTGGCTGGATTGACGTTTGTATCATACGTGTACTTTAGTTACTATTAACTAGTTGTTTCATTTATATAATTTGAGGAAGCACAATTAATTAAGAATTAGCGATTAGTAGCAACAATAAAAACATTTTGTAACCTTACGTCGCGTTTACTTTTATTAATTATTGAGTCACATTACTTAAAAAGCTTCAACTATACAATATTTAATAATTAGATTAAAGAACAATATGTTATCTCACTATCAAATAATTTTAAAAATTGGACATATTGAAATTGTTACTATATAGCTATATATTATTGTAATATTTACAGGTGTTGCATGCTAGGTGAAAGTAACAAAATAATACAATAGTGCTTCACAACAGGGGTAATAAATATCACAAACGGATTTACAAATATTGAAACCAATTTTGACAGATGCTGAAAGGTTTTATGACCTAGTTCATGCAGACAATTCCTAATGATAAAACTATTACCAATTTATGTACAAATACATGTGTGGATATTTTTATTTAATCCCTGCTTAGTTGGGTTTACAGCAATCAGGAGACCACAGGAATAAAACTTTAATTGAATATATTAAAAAAAAGGTAAAAGTGAACAAATAAAATAACGTCTTTTCTTCATTAAATCTACAGAAACTCTAAACTTAAAACTAGCCACAAGGGAGTATGTCACCTTCACCAACCCACACTCCTACATCCCTAACCTACGTCTTTTCTCATGCATCCATCTCAATTTCGTACACTCTCTTCCTCGCTCATTCTTCAGCACAGTTCTTACTTACATTCTACGACATCTGCTAATCATCATTCTCACAAACAGCACTTGACACGCTCTACTTAAAATTTGAAACTTACATCTATCTACCCTAATCCTTAAATTTATGACTTAAGTCTACACAAACATAAAATGTTTTGTCCATTATTCCTTACGGTTTCTAATGTATGAGTGTTTTAATGTTATCACACTTGTTGCTTATTTCGGTACATTAAAGTTACCTAGGTGTACCGAAAAAAGATAAATAATATCATTTTTAAAACTTTGCACAGAGTATAAAGTGTAATTGTTCGGGTTTCGCAAGTAAAGAAATTGCAAAATGTTAGTTTGTGAATGCGTGTCTAAAGGTTACACTTCAATGTATTGACCAGTGAAACTAGGTCGAAGGAAATAATAACCCTCCTATTATTTATTTTTCGTGAGTCGATATACTATAAAAGGGTAGTTTTACTACACTGTATTAATTAAAACCATCTATTTATATAAAGCACCAACCCTTTCAGTGGACCCTACGTACATATTTCAATTTTTCTCTTGAAATCGAACCTACACCTATGGAAATGTCTTGCTCTAAGAAGCCAAAATAATTAATTGAAAGAAGTAGCACGTAGCTACATGAAATCGATTTAAAGTAAAATAGCAAAAGCTATTAATGTGAAGTATTCTGGAATGAAGTGAAGACATTTCCCTTGTAATTTTCGTTTCGAGTTAAACTGGATTTGATAATGGCAAAACGTTTATAACACACATACAGACATGTATCTTAATATGTACAATAACATTTTAATGCCAACAACTATGGCATGTGTAAGTCATTAGTTTTAAATGAAAACCATTACTAACATGTTGAAATAACTTTGTCTACTATAATTTGTTCCCTATGGTCTGAAAATTCGTAGTTAACCTAAAACATAACATTTTCTATACTCAAGTTAGATTTTCAAAACTAATTGCTTTTTTTAACAAAACAACTAGATCTGATTACGAATTTGATATATTTATCCGTTGTCCATCTGCCTGACTATTAGAGGCGTCTTGTTTTTAAAAGAAGTACGATAACGATATTTACGCTCAACATGAAGTTTGTTGGCTTAAATTGCAAATTATTCTTAAACTGTGTCCAAATTTGGACGGATGGTCCGTTGTTGGTGATGTACATCACTTATGAAATTTCATACAATACAATACAAGACAATAACAGTCTCATCTGCTAACTGGATAACTAGAAACTCCTTTATTATGACCGAATTAGGGAAGCGTAGATAATTTTACGTTGAGATACATGGAGTTAACAAGTGAATAATAGTTAAGTCAATTTCAAATCGCGCTGATCATGGATCCTGATTTTTTTCTTTCAAGTGGTGACCTCAAATCTGAGAAATAAGCCCAACAAAAGGAGAAGGCTTACTAGTCAGTTAGTAATAAATAAAAAATGTTACGAATTTTCTAGTTCATTTATTTATTTAATCACTTAAACACTACTAACCAACTTAAACTACTTATTTATCTGACAAACAATAATGCACATTATTTATATCACTTTGTATCTCGCCGTTGAATATTTATACTACGCGTCCGGAAATCAACTGTCTCGCTGACCTTGAGACGAGGGTATATTATTTTCGCACACACATATACGTTCGCTACAATATTTACAAGTCATTCGGAAATATCTAAAATATACTAAGTACTTGAAAAATTAAAATAATTTTGAGCGACCTCTGTAAATTGATATATCAACTTGAAATTTTGAGAATATTTACAATTTCGAACAATTAACGAGAGAAAAATAAATTAAATAGAAAAAAATAAATTTTTAGCCATTTAGGAAATTTTTAAAAAACTTGAGTGACCACTTAAAATTTTTTAATCGAAATGATTTTTGGTGAACATTGTATTAAAACATACAAATAAAAATCAAAAGATTTTTTAAGGAAATACTTTGTTTCGTAGTTTCACAGTAAATTAATTAAAAGTTCTGACAATCGTTTGGTGATTAAGTGATTTTCAAAGAGTATTGAATACTGAACATTGTCGAGGAAACAATATATTTAAATATATATCCATTATCGGAGGTCACTACCTGTTCTAAATAATAACAATAGATGAGGAAAAAAATTGTAAAATTTATTCAGGATACAATACTTTTATAAAATAGCTTAACCGTCGATATGATGGTTAAAACTTTTATTAAATTCAATACGAAACCACTAAACCAAGTGTTTTCACTTGATTTTTGATCTTTGGTATTTTTCAATATGTTTAACCAAGTGACCAGTGACTTAACCACCAATATTGTTATTACAATAGTTGAATTAATATATTTTGATTCTTTGGGCCTTCCTTAGTAGGGTGAGGATTTGTATTATGATAATGGAATATCTTGAGTGATTCTTATTATTTTGGCAAATGTTTTAAGCAAAAGTGCTTTCGAATAGTAAATCAATTGGGGACCTTAACTACGATCTTCAAGATTATTTGATGGTCAAGTCATTTCTTAAAAATTAAGCAATTAAAGAAAACACGTTTGAGAGTTTCAAAAATTATTTTTATTGACTACGACTATCGTTTCACCACACCGTGGCTTCATCAAATGGATGAATTACAATACATAAATTTATAATTTCAAACCTTATATATATATCTCTAACTCTACTTAACCTAAAGGGTGGGAGTGCAAAGTTTTAAATTTGGTAGGGGTGAGTTATTTACTTCAGTCTGGTTATTTTTTTTATTTTAACCCTTCAGGTTAAGTACACTTAGATTAGGTTTGAAATTATAAGTTTATGTAGTGTAATTTATCCACTTGATGAAGCTACGGTATGGTGAAACGATCGTCGTATTCAATAAAAATAATTTTTGAAACTCTCAAAAGTGTTTTATTTGATTGTTTAATTTTAACATTGAGTTTCAGCAAGTATGTGCTAATATAGTGAATCATTTCTTTAAATTGGAATACATACTTTTAACTATAGCAATGGAAAGAGCGGAAAAATTTGTAATCGGAAACGCCCCTGAAGTTGACTTTCTTTTAATTTTTCAGTTGGTATTTATAAGCAATAAAAAAAACAAATATCCGAAATATCTTAATGGAATCTTATTATTTTTGAAAAAGTTTTGAACAAAACAAATCAACTGGTGACCTTGATTATTATTTATTGATTATATTTGCATAGGTCTCTTCAGGTTTTTCGAAGGTTAAATCATTGTTTAAAAGCAGGAATACATATTTTTAATCCCCACAGTGAATAAAGCAAGAATATTTGTTATAGGAGATATCCTTGTTGATTTGCTTCTAAATATTCAGTCGATATTTACGAAAACACAAGAACAATCAATTTAAAGGGTATCTTCAATTAGAAAATTTCCCGCTTTTCTATTCCCAGGGTTAAAAATATGTAATCCTGTTTTTAAAAAATAGGCTGACATTCAAATTATCTTAAACTTCACACCCAAGTTCAACAATTTATTTCTCCTTTGTAAGCATACAGCTTTTGTCTAAATGTATTTCCCAAATAATGACAACCAATCAAGATGTTTCATTGTCTCAATATAAATGACTTACCCTATATATGTTATTTATAATTGTGAATACATCTAAACACATATAAGTCCGACTCTAGATAAACCTTCGGGTGAATAATGATCAGATAATTATAAAAAATCCACCATAGAAAACAAATATTTTACAAAATTCCCTAGATTATTTTACAAACAATATTATATACGGGAAAGTATTAAGAGAACACAGTTATGAAAGTCTGTAGGTTCGCCAAAATTGGCAGTCCTAGACCCGTGCGTGATCTGTTTTCCATTGATGGCGGTTAAAAAAGAAAGAAGCTAAGAAGAGATAAGATTATAATTTAGATATTTGTTTTCAGAGACTGTCCATTTCGTTTACAAGTTCATTAACAAGCGAGAGTTTTAATTCCTGCAAATTAAATTTCCCGCACAATTAATTTTAAATAAATGCAAAATGGCGTTAATTCTTTTGACGCGAAATAATTTAGAATAGAATTAAAGGAAATTCAATTTGCGCGAATTTTTTCGTATTATATACTGTTGAATGTTGCACTAACTTTCAAAAGTAAGAGGCGTTATTTAACTTTATATAAATATTTTTGATATTACAATGAGACAAGAGAGATTTATAGAATTGGTCACGTTGTTCGTCCTTAAATTCATAAAATAACTTAAATTCAATGGTTTAATATTAGTAATTAAAAGTTTCGTAAATTGAACGTCAAGCAAGCAAAATTTGTATTTAGGTGAATGTAAGAATACACAGGTTTTGGCAGAGTCATAAGCAGCACCATTTTCAATTTTTGCTCATAAAAACAACCTTTTATGAAACAAATAGGAAAAAACAAAAAAAGATACCAATCAAAAACACCTGAAGCAGTGTGGAGCATCTGCCGAAGCAAAGGCATGGGCCGATTCAGAGAAAGCAAGCACTAATAATTACTTTACAAGGAGAGGCATTCGAAATACTCTAAGGAATGTCCGAGTCTCAACAATATGACTTCCACCATCTTATCAATTGAATTGAAATGAGGTACGGCTATAAGCATTTACAACAGGTATATTAGACGCAACTAACAAGCCGTAATCAACGAACCAATGAGACTCTTCAACAATTTGAGTCTAATATGGAGCGGCTCGTAATATTGGCTTACCTATCTTATCTACCCTTCAAGAGTTCGTTTATCAACAGGGAGTCTAAAAATTTATCGATAGAGTCAGGGATGCCCAACTACAGCAAGTCATTACATTACACTAGTACGCCACAAGACTCTAAGTGAAGGATTGTCTCATGCCTTAGAGTTTGAGGCGGCAAAATAAGTTTCTAAGGTCCATATACGGGTGCAATAACAGAAATTGACAACAATACGACTAACAAGGACACGCATTAGAGAATGCATATTAGATACCAAGAAAGTCACCGCTACAGATACTGAAGGACGGAACCTAATAGGTTATAAATGTGGAAAGATTGGTCATATTGCTCGAGATTCTAATAATTACAGTAGTCGGCCGAAGTGCTAGAATTGTGGTAAAATAGGTCAACTAAGTCGAGAGTATCCCTCAACCAGAACCAGTGGTGATAAACCGCAGTCGGAAAACAAAAATCAGCCAACTTCATGGACCGCAAGTTGACTCACCCTGATCAACTCCGAAGAAGTCATCATTTTATGACTAGAGGGAACTCATTGTTCATCGAAGGATCCATAAATCACCACTATGTTAGAACGGTCATCGACACAGCGGCATAATTAAACTATAATTCAACTTGATGTAGTAACGGAATGGTGAATTCGTGTTTTGGCAATGAGTCTGATTCTGACTATGGCGACTGGAAACACTTCACCAAACCAAGGAGTATGCAATGTAGAAATTAGAATAATTAGAAATTAACATAATTACAACTCTAAATGTAATTTAGAAATTTACACATGAACCCACAAACTCCAATTGTTAAGGAGTATGACTCGCTTGACGAAAACTTATTTTCGTCGGTGTACTGCTGTACCACATGACTAAATACGTTTATTAATTCTATTATATACACAAAAAAAACACTAATTTACAGAAAAATGATACATAAAATGAATTGGTTTGGCCGAATGCTAATACAATAATCTTTTTTATTTGGATCGAACTGTCCTTTTTATAAGTGTTCCGATAATATTTTTATCTTGCTTGTTCCTGTTGCCCGTTGCTACCTCCAACAGTCGGTCAATAGGTAATTCACTTAAACAATAGACGCATTATGTCAAAAGAATCCGAATTGTTTCATAAATTGAATGCAGCTGCATCACAAAGGCACCGAGAACAGTGTTGTTGATAATTGAATAATTGATAACTATTCTATGAAGTCCACCTGCGCCTGCAGATACAAAACTTTATCAATAAATTGATCATGATGAGATCTTAACACCAATGTTATACGGTTTACCAAAGATACATAAAGATAATGTTCTTCTACGCCCGGTTGTGTCTTATGTAAATGCTCCGGCATACAAACTATGTAAAATTATTACTAATATTTTGAAATGTAATCTGAATCTTGATTCCACTCACAGTATAAAAAACTCTTTAGAATTTGTAGATCTGTCCAAAAACATTAATATCCCTAACAATGCTACATTAATTTCATTTGATATAGTAAGTCTTTTCACCTCGGTACCTATTAACGACCTTAAATTAATATTACAAAACATTATTCATGCAAGCAACTTAACTTTGATTAAACAATCAGAATTACTAGAAATCCTAAATACGTGTATTTCCCAGTCTTATTTCTCTTTCAATAATAAGGTTTATTTTCAAAAGGAAGGTCTCCCTATGGAGTCTCTTCTATCTTCGCTTCTAGCCGATATATTCATCTCACATTTTGAAAAACAATTATTTAAATCTCAGAACAAACTTACTAAACACATACATCTTTGGCGGAGGTATGTGGATGATACCTTTTGCATTTGGTTAGGCACACGCAGACAATTAGATATTTTTTTAACTTATTTAAATATTAGTTTTGAAGAAATTTAACGAAACAAACATATACAAAGAGAAAATTCTCTCATGGCTGAGATATGTTGACGATATCTTTTTTATATGGTTAAGAACACAAAGACAGTTAGATCAATTTTTAGCACATGTTAATAGCATTAATAACATAATAAAATTGACAATAGAGCTAGGGAATGATAACGGTTTAAACTTTGTGGACTTAAATATTAAAATTATTAACAACAAATTGGAGTTCAACATTTTTAGAAAACCAACTAACACTGATTGTATAATTAATTCTAAATCTAACCAATTCCAACAAATTAAAATGTCAGTATTTTATAGTTACATTTATAGACTACTAAATTACCCATTAAGCGACGAAAATTACAAAAAAGAACTTCAAATAATAAAACACATTGCTTCAAACAAGGTTATAATGTAAATTTAGTATATAGAATTGTCGTAAAAATCAATAAGAAATTAATAAATAAAAAACTGTATTCCGTGGTGTGTAAAGATAAATCTAATTTTAGCTTCATTAACTATGTTCCAAATTACAGCAACAAAATTTGTAAAAAACTCAAACATTTAGTACGAAATACTATTTCGTTAAATAAATGTAATTTAGGTAAATTGTTAATTAATAATAAAGAAACACAACCTTTGATCAACAGAAGCGGTGTACATAAAATCAATTGTCTACATTATAACGCATATTATTTAGGTCAAACAGGCAGAAAATTATCATTAAGGCAAAATGAACATGTAAAAGGTATTAATGAAGGGAAAAAAAGGACCGGTTTTAGTACGCTTGCATAGAAACTAAACATAACATAGACTTATCAAGTATTAAATTGCTACATCAAGAAAAGAATGGCTAAATACTTAATCCGTTAGAAGAATTCGAAATTAAGAGATCAATTAAGCGAAAAGAAAACATTACCAATGTACACTCAGATTTTAAGAATAATATATTAATAGACACATATTTACGGTTTTCCGTCAATAATATATATTATGTTATTTATAGGTATGTTATTGTTTGCATAGTATTTAAGACTTTGCGCACTATTAAACTCTAGTATTATCTAAGTACTCTTGATAAAGGTATAATATGCCGAAACAATTGTAGTCAATAAATCTTTTTTTGAAACATTACAAAGCAATTTTTTATTTCCTTTATACTATTACTATATATTTATTATTCTACAGAAGACAAAATTATTCTGAAGGCAATCTATTTTGAATATTGCAAAACTTTGAAATGTTACAGCCTTTAAAATGACTTGTGTATTTATGTTGTTTAATAATTTTACATTAAATATGTCTTAATGCATATAAACAATTATGTCTAATACTACCATGCTTACATTAATTCGAAACAAAATTGATATGTTTCAAAATATAACAAGCAAATAAAACGTTAGGAGATACTAACCATAAGTTAACTTAATAAAAAAAAAAAATTTGTGTTTAATTCCCACCAGCAGTCCCTCCGACCTACACTGTAGTGCAAAGCCGGATGGTAGTGCGTAAGGCCCTCTTCAGCTTCCTTGCAGGAATCGTGGGAATGGGTGGGTGGTATGGTTAGGGAGAGAAAGATGAGACGGACGAAATGAAGACAGAAGAGAAGTGAAAGATTATCTGTTGAATATTACTGCCACAGCATTTGCCTAAATAATTCAAGGAAACCAAAGAAAACATGGACCAGAGCAACCGGACCCGGGTTCGAACCGGTGACCTACCGACTGCTAAGCAATGATCTAGAACACTAGACCACGCCGCTCGGTTAACTTGATAGGGAATAGTATGTAATAAAATTTTAAATTTTTACAATGAATGTAAATAATATAATTAAAATAATAATACATAAATTGGATTTGGTCAACGCTGGCTAATATGGTCTTACGTGTTGCAGTCAGTAATGGGCCAAATACATTTGATTTTTGGTTAGTATAATTGACACGCCTAGCATGAGGTTATCATTCCGACTATCAACTAGGATTGGGCCAGTCTTGACGTTCAACTTTGACCAATTTTCGAATATTTGTAATTGATCTTGTAAGGATGTACATCTCCTGGTAAAACCGAGAGCGCGAACTATTTCGCTACTCCCTTTGATGTAATGTAAATTTTTTGCGATCGATCATAAATCATATGTCGCCGTTAAGTGTTAAATAGCAATATACCTGGATAGTGCAGAAAATTATATGAGTTGTGTGTATGTATCGGCATCGTCCAGAAAGCAACATTGTACAACATCTATAAGAGGGAAATTATCGTTCGATCACATAAAAGGGGGTAGAGAAAGGAAATAATTTCTGTTAGTCGTCATAAAGCATCTACTGAGTAAGTGTTTTTATTATGTGTTATTAGAAAAATTGGAATTATATTTGACTAACTATTATTATAATTAGCAATGTGTTGTTTGTACTTAATTTTATTATTAATGTTATTATTTACTTTATAATATCTATAATTCATATCTTTTGTTCCTTTTTATTTATGAAATCTTTTGTTTTTTATTTTTAATTTTATTTTATTAAAAATAGTAAAATCATATAGTGTCTATATACAGTGCAATAACTGTCAATTAATTTATTAAATAAATGTAAATAAAAATATTGATATTTTTTATTTATCTATATAATATTAAAATTTAATTAATAATAATTTTTTTAAACTTGGGCCAACCGTGGGTAATTATTTTTTGAAAATTTGACCTAAGGCTTACAAACGTGTCTTGGTCAAAAACTTGCAAATCGAGTTTTCCCATGACTAGGTAGGTAGTCAAGCTTGGCTCATGACTTGGGAGTGAAGCCTGACCTGTCGCTTTAATTTCGGTGTCAGCCAGTTTTGTGCCTATACTCGATGCCAAGCCTCGCCTAACCTTTGTAAGCAAGTTTAGCCCATTTGTTCTTTCCTACCAGGGCAACTTTACCTGAGACAAATAATCTATTGTTTCGGCCTTTACTTTATGGAAAAACATGTTAAAGGAAACACTAAATAAAACTCAATTTGATTTTTCCACTGTTTATCTTGATAATTGTTTCACCCTACAAGGGCATCTTCAGAAGACAACTGGTTACGTTAGACAACTATTCTAAACTTATACTAGTCTTAGGGTTAATTGGAGGGGTTACATTCTACTATTTTATTTAGTATTGTAGATTCATAAACCTTTTCTATTTCATTTAATGTTAAATCTGTATTTTGGTTTATCTGCTTTAGAGATTTAATTTTAAATGAAATAGAAAACGTTTATGAATCTACAATACTAAATAAAATAGTAGAATGTACCCCTTCCAATTAACCCTAAGACTAGTATAAATTTAGATTGATTATCTATCGTAACCAGTTGTCTTCTGAAGATGCCATTGTAGGGTGAAACAATTGTCAAGATTGAAAATAAACAGTGGAAAAATCAAATTGAGCTTTATTTAGTGTTTCCTTTACCTGAGGCCTAATGTATTTTCTAAATGTATTATTTTTCAAGTATAACATTTTTCTATCCAAGTACATTGTGCTCCTCTTCTGATGACTTTTTAAATATGTGTTCAATGTATACATAGAAGATACCGGTAAATACCGGATTCTAATAACAACTTTTTTTTAAGGAACGGGATAAATTTTGTTAAAATAACGAACGCAACTTTCAGTCTAATTGTAATACGTAATAAATTTCCCAGTTTGGTTATATTACTCCAATATTCTTCCTTGTTTTGGTTAAGAGAAAGCCTTTAATTAAAATTTCCTAAGATGCTATTACACGAGCTGTGACCCACTTAGAGGATAGTATCGGTTTTATCAAAATTAAAATGAAACGCAAATAACGAATATGGACTCAGTACGCAATAAAAAGAAGTGTAGACACTTAGTGCTACCGTAAGACGAGACAACACTATATTTCTCAAATTATCGTCTCAACATCGAAAAATAGTGAAAAATTGAACTTTGTCTTGTTTTTTTTGTACTGAGTATATTCCTTGGTAGCACCTATTCGTTATTTTTATTAACTTTTTTACTGAACTTTATCATTATTCATGCTCATCTTGATTAAATTAGAACCTGGAATGCAAGTTAGGGTGGAACGAAGAAAAAGATTAGTTTTTTTTTAATTGTTACCACGTAGTTATTAAAACGTGGATTTGGATGATATTAGTAACAGCTGCGTAAAAGCTGAGAACCGTACTTTGTTACATTTAGATTCCTCAAGGAGGTCAAAATTTCATAAAAACGCCCTTTTTCTGCTATTCAATTTTCCTTATTATTTTTCGAGTCTCTGGAGAGTGATAAGGTCATGGTTACTAAGAAGTGGCCACTGTTGTCTTGCGCGTTTAACACACGAGGACTTAGTTCACACTCACCTTTGATGAATTTGATTGTTAATTTTGTACATTTTGTAAATATATAATTTCCTGTTATCTTATTTCGCGTGTCTAATTCTTCAGATTTCCATTTCTTGAATTTCTTTAACTTTTACTTCTTTTGAGCCCTTCATCGCAGCACTTATTAAAAAATATCTATTTCTATGCATTCCAAATGTCAGTTTTCCGTTGTTCACTTTTGACTATAATAGTTTTTCCTTTTAATTTTATTCTATTCTTTTTAACTTCTTTACAAATCCATCTCGAACCTTTCCTTACTATTAGTTAGAGTTATTCGATTCTTCACGCTCGTAAACATTTACCCTCGCCAGTAGAAAGTGACCCTTTTCTGCATCCGACCCAAATTTCACTTTTTTACGCCTATTACATTAGTTACTGTTACTTTCCATAAATTCTTGATATCCTTACTTCGAATAACGCCAAACTGAAATCCCTAGAAATAGTTCCCCTACTTCATTCGTTATAATAACTTAGCGATTCATAATAACGCTTCAAACAAAAATTGTTCTCTTAGCCAAACTCAGTCATTCGGTTACAGTCAATCAAACTCAGTCTCAACTCTCAATCAGTCCTTAACGTGTTTCTCACTATTTTGAATTGAATTTTACTTATCTACATTCTTCAATGAAGAGTACAAAAACACAATAAAAAAACAACAGATATAGTTGTACTCTTGAGAATGGCTCTTTAACCGAAACAGTCGTTGAGTTTGATTAAGTATACCTGTTGATGTTTTTTAATGCGTTTTCTACTAATTACGTAATTCAACATGCTTCATCAACCCTGCAACGTCGAAAGTTTAAATTTAATTCTTCAGCGACTTTACTTCATCTTTTTGTACATATATTTTGCCGTATAAATAATGTATATAAAATAAACTATACAGCTACTTGTGTACTTCTTTAATTGTGTCGTTCCCAACATCAAACGACCAAATTTTCACTACGTAATTGGTTAAAATACCAACAAATTTCGAGGGGTATACATTTATCGCGTAAAGCTTTAAAATTCTAATAGCTCTACCAAGCCATCGTGCATGAGAAAGTTTTCCTGTTTTTTTTTCGATGTTGGGGAGCAGAAACATTACCTGATCCAATTTTGACTAACATATTTCTAAGAGGTACCTATAGTCCGTTAGATCATATTGTTTGCTGTTGATCTTTGGAAGATTACTTTTTATTATATCAAATGTTACTACAGGAATAGTTTCAGTGTTGCGGTTTCTGTTTAATGCCACCCTAAAGTCCGTGGGGACCTGACATTTCACTATCTAATTCTGCTATTAGGTGTCTCAGTGGAAGTTCATTTAAATGGAATATACATATTGGCCACCGCAAAGGACACTTTAATTCTATTTCTAATAAACGAATAATTTCATTTTTACTCCCGTATTTACAAACAGTTGGGCTGACTCTACAGCAATCAATTGGGATACGTCAGTTTTCTTTTTAAGAAAATCATGCAGGACCGCTGAGTATGCATTGCACTACCGCTTTTCGGCTTTACGTTACCCAAATATTTAGAACTAGGTCCAATAATAACAGAAATGTGTTGTTCCATAATCTTTTTCGTTTATTTACTTTTTTATTATACACCATTCCACTATGAAACAACAGTCCGATTTTTACTATTTTAGCTGCGATATCCGTAGAGATTTCACGTTCACGATTTTATTGCTTGTTTGACCTCGCTATGTCTATTGTCATTGCAAAATTGTTTCCGAGTACTATACCTAAATCTTTCAAAACCGCATTTGCAATTAAAGCGGCTGCACGATCTGGCACTCCAATTCTATCGCAAGTAAGTGCAACTAAGGGCAATTTAAGTCTCATTTGCATCGAAACTGTTGTTTCCGGCTGATCTTCATCTAAATTAAATTCATTAAATTAATTGGAAATAGGTAGAAACTTTAATCAAAACAGACTTGATGGGGAGTTAAATAAAGTTTCAATTTATTTTTCTTTTCCTTACTTTCAATTTTTTCATATTCGTTGCTAGTCGACAGATTCTTTAAAAAAGGTAGAACCGCTACGTGACACATCTTCAAATTTCACTAAGATAGATGCTGTTACTTATCATTTTCATTTTCTTGGTATCCATTACATCTACTGACCCTATACCTATAATTCTGTTACTTCTCTGATCACTATGTTATTTTAGCCTGCATGATCGCAGCAATTTTCTTGGATTTTAAATTCTTCTGAATTTGTTTATAACGTTTATAAATTTTTATTAGTTTATCCCAGATTTTACTTCGTCGGCAGGAACTGATGCACTTGTCAAATTTCTTCAAGTTTCGGTACAACATTATTAAGTATCTAAGAAATACCTAGATTTTCCAACATATTAGAACGCTTTGAACAAATAAATTGCGTTAAATAACATCCTTATAGGTCGGTAATACAGGGTTACTGAATAGATTAGGAAGGCCAAATATTTCACACTAATCTTGACTTCTAATCATTATATTAATGTAAATATATGATGGACAGGCTACCCACAACTACGAGACAATTTGAAACACACTGGAATAAATAAAACCAGGCTGGAGCTTCTTTACACCCTACCCATGCTGTACAAATCTTACCTGTAATTGGATTCGAGTTCGGTATTTATTACAAATTAGTATAAGCGGCCTAACGTAAGTACCTATTTTAAAAAAGAATATTTATCAAAAAATCATCTTCTTCTTGAAATTACGTAGGTAGTTACATATAAAATCACTTCATTACTTACGAGACAAAGTGCGAAAAACAAAACCCTGATCTACTTAAATCTCGCACCTTTTCTGTTTTAGTATAAGCTTGCATTAAGAGATTGCGCGGATAGCGCAACAATCGATTAGTCAATCTATAACATATATATTAGAAGTGGTTAGTGTATATGTGCTGCAAAGCCGTGAACTGCTAAATTTTTTATACATTTATGAATTTCTGCAATCTCATTACTAATATAACACTTTAGTGTATCTACATCATATCCAACGCTCTTGTGCATGTACAAAATCGCCTTTTCCGTTTGTAGTTTGCGGGATAGTGGACCAAATGAATCCTTTGAGCCTATGGTCGAGCGCATCGTGCTATGGTTAACTGGACCAGCAAAAAGGTTCTGTGCACTAGTGGAACCGTGCTCGCTCCTCTCAGCATCCACTATTGCTAGCACAAAGCAACTAACTTAGGTATGTAATTCGGTTACAATCAATGGATACAGGCATAAGCTCCGCTTCTGTGCGAGGCGAGGAATTACGTCGAATTCCTTTACAAAACGTTGGCAAGCTGTTTCGTCGATTTGTGTAATTATTTATTAGAGTAATTTTTAATTCTAAGTATTTGTTAGAAGTTATATTTTCGATGACAAGAAGTGGTTCGTTCACATTAGTAATGCATGTGAGACATAACCTTTTATGTGTATTTTAGTGGCTACACGTGCCATAGGTGCACGCTTATTATAGTTATTGATTTTATTCGTCTCGTCTCGATACAGATATTGCGATAAATACGCATTGAAGTGAGTGTGGACTTGTAGAGTATAAGTTAATGGAGAATGTATTTATTGTAACACCTGTGATCTATATACACTGGGGATAGTGAATGGTTGTAGTTGTATGTATTGGTGTTTGCTGTCGATGTGTGTAAATACCTAACGGTGTGATTGGTCAAAGTGAAGAAGTACCTCTTCGTGGATGTGTATGAATGTGCGAATGAGATGGTCTGTATGTGTGTATATGCTGGCAATATATATATATATATATATGATTAGATCTAAGAAATCGTTGTTATAGCGTAGTACGTAGTTGTTGGTACGTTCTCAGTGTTTCTGTTCAGTTCGATACAATAGTAAATAAACAAAAAACAGTGAAATTGTGTAATGAACTTAAATTAATTATACGGTTGAATAAAAATGTTTATGAACTTGGTTTGTTATACAACATAAGACGCGTATATAAATATTCAACGACGAGATACAAAATGATATAAATAATAAAAAGTGATATAAATATAGCGTATTATTGGTTGTCAGATAAATAAGTATTTTAACTTTGTTAGTAGTGTTTAAGTGATTAAATAAATAGTTGTAAATAAATAATTGTTAAATAAATAAGTGAACTTGAAAATTCGTTACAATTGGTGTCAGGTGTGGGGTTTGGAGGAACCACACAGAAGAGAATTTTTTAGTAAAGGAAGGAAATAATAAATCAACAAAATGCCCAAAAAGTTGTTAGAATTAAAAGTCGCTGAACTGAAAAGAGAGCTAGAGGAACGAGAAGAAGAGACCTCTGGGAATGAGACCAAGATCCAAGATCAAGTCGAAGTTCCGTCACGTATGAGTTTGAAAATGAACTCAAAAAAAAAATTAAAAGTAAATTCAAAGGAATTGGAAGAAAAATTGAAAGAAAATCTGGAAGAAAAATTAAAAGAAAATTTAAAGGAATTGAAAGAAGAACTGAAAAAAAACTTGAAAGAAGAACTTAAAGGAAATTTAGAGAAATTTGAAGAAAAATTGCAGGATCACGCTACAGCGCTAGACGAATTAAACGATAAATTATCCCCAACAAAACAAGAGCTGAAATCGAGAATTAGAGAAATAGATGAAAGATTATTAAACAAAAATATATCGGGTGAAATAATTAATTTTCCAGAAAAGAACGATGGCTTAACCATTCCCGAAGAAATCATCAAGAAGGAGCCTGGACATCCTGTTTTACCAAAGGCACACACACAACCACCCTACGATAACCTGTTACAAATGATGGAAATGCGGTACGGCCAGATACACATGGCAAGCGTTAACTTGCAAGAATACGGGGCGGATATTGCCCGACTGGCCCGTCTCGCTTATACAAATATACCTGATGACATCTTGGAAAGGTTGGCTGTTGACTTATTCATCGATGGATTGAAGGATGATGATATGTAACAGCGACTTCGATTGGAGAACCCAAAACTCTTGCCGGCGCGTTGGTTGGTTTGAGTATGACATCGTCAAATAGGCGTTACAAAGGGAAAGCAGGTTGCACGAGTTGAAGAAGGCGCATGATGGCAGAGATGACAAAAGCCTGAAAGAAACGATTCGCAGGTAATATGACCAGGAAGGCGAGACCTATTAGAAACTGGAAGTTCGGAAAACTGAGACAAGGGAGAAGAGCTTGCAAGAGTGAAAGATAGGCTTAGGAGTAAAACTTCGATATAGAACATCGAGCTGGAAATAGCAATAAAAACGCCGATGCGTTATCCGGAAGACCATGTTCTGATGATTGCAAACATTGTAACCGCGTGAAGGAGCATGAAGAAGTCAAAAGGATTACTGTGACGGATGATCAATGGCAACCTGAGAACATCAGGCAGAATAAGAGTCTGACTCGGTCCTGAGTGCGTTTCGACAGTGTAAATGCGAAAATAGACGACCGAATTGGTAAGAGGTGTCCCCTAGGCCCATAGAAGTAATATCGTTATGGCCAAATTGTTATTGAGGAGGTCCTACACTGCTCACATGATGGTTCTTCGGGAGGAAATTTTGGTGTAAGCAAGACCCTTGGAAGAGACCGGGAACAATTTTACTGGGCCAAATGTAGAAAGGACGTGAAAGACTCGTGTTAGAAGTGTACAACTTGCGCAGCCAGTAAAGGACCACAAAAGGGACAACGTGCGCTTATGCGTCAGTGTAATCTTGGAAGTCTATAGATGTCGCAGAGCCGTCCCCAGAAACCGATGGCGGTAACAAGTACATCGTAGTGGTGATGGACTAGATTACAACGCGGGTTGAATATTATGCCCTACCCAATCAGACGGCCACCACGGTAGCAGAGGAACCTATTAACCAACTAATTAGTCGATTCGGTGTACCCATGGAGCTTCATTCGGATCAGGGTCGCAACTCGAAAAACACTGCTGCATCCCCAATCGGACGGAACGGTAGAACGCTTGAACAGGACGATCAATAGGTACTTGTCCAAGATGGTGTCTAAACATCAGAGAGACTAGGATCGTCGTTTGCCGTTGTTCCTTATGGCGCACCGATCGTCAAACCACGAGACTACTACAATCACCAACAAAAGTACTGTTTGGTCGGGAGCTGCGCATACCATGCGACCTAATGTTTGGCTCTAAGCCTGGGCAGGATGTGGCCGAAGAAGACTACGTTACTGACCTTCGGAGACGACTTGACGGTGCTCATGAAGAAGTACGTTCCCACATGCAAATAGCTAGCGACCGTATGAAGGACACCTATGAAATGAGGTCCACTGATGGAGGTTTCTAGGAGGGAGACATGGTGTGACTCTACAACCCACAGTATCATAGGGGTCACAAGTCAGACTTGTGCAAACCCGTTCCCCGATCCCCAATACGACGAATTCATGGCCACGCCGAGCTTGTCTTCCAAATTTAGATGAGGGGTCACGTTAGAGAAACCCCAACACTTATTTACTGCCCCAGAAAAGTACTCACTGGTTTATTGCGTAGTCAAAGATTCAAGGATGGGCCGCGGTATTGCAACGGTCTTGAAGAAGAAGTTTGACTGTCTGCAGGAACTACAAAACCAGGTTAGAGAATGGTATTATTGATATTTCTGTTCATATTGTTCATATTGTTGGACCCAGTTTTGTTATTGCCGTTTGATTCATTTGTTATCAAGATAAGAAATTGTTACCAGGACATTCCTGACGATGGCGGCGTGCCTATGTGCGGTCTGTGGCTAACGCCCTTTATTGTTTCCGGAGTGTGATCCACTTTGTTACTGGTATTTGATCCATTTAGTAAGCAGTGTTCAATCTAGGTTTACTATTGTAACGAGCCTGTATGTGTGTGTACAAGAGCGGCGGCGAGTTCCAAAAAACAGATAAGACGGGTTCCTCGAATACGGTCGTCGGTCGGCGCTTTGATAGAAATAAGTAAACAAAAACATAATAGGAGTTCGAGAAAATACTAGAAGATCGTTCCTGATAACTCCAGAACCTTCGATACCTCTGTAAATATTATGTTGTCGACGGTCAAGAACAGTTACAGTTTAGTTTAGTTTAGTTTAGTACACCGTCACGGTTTATAGTTTACAGTTGATAGTAGAATGGTAATATAAATACGATATACCGAGTGATATAAATAAGTGGTAATACAAATACGATATACTGAGTGATATAAATAACACATTTACCTGGTCATATAAATAAGTTGTTGCATTAGAGTTTAAGTGTTAACTAGCGTATAAGTGTTATATAAATAGTGTAAAATAAATAATTGTTTAAATAAATAAGTTGATCTAGAAAATTCGTTACACTTTAAATAACTACTTGTTTGAACATTAAGATGTCGCTATATTGCAAATGCGCAGTTTTGATTTCAGTATTTGAGCCTTGATATACAAAAATCAAACTGATACATCATCCAGAGTGCTCGTCGTGTATGTTTTTTTTGTGGTAGATTTTTTGTTAATTCAGATTGTGAGGCACTCAGTGCCTTAAGGCAAACTTCAGCACCGCCAAAGACCGCCAGGTTTTGGGGTCGTCACTATTCCGCCTACTAGATGTTTTTAACAACTGTGTCTTAACTATGTATGAATCTCGAAAGAAAATCCTTACTGTAAATTCTATGTGTGATATAAATCAACTAATGCCGTTAATTAGTATCATATCTATTATTAATGTAAAAGTAACCAGATTCCATTAAATGGCATAAACTAGGGTATCTGTACCCAAATGTATAGGTAACTATGATAATTTATCTTTGATTTTTTGATTAAGAGAGAGTATGAGAGTTTCAAGCCTGTTATTTATAACTATTGTAGCAGACTACAGAGTTAAAGTTTCAACTAATTTATGTTTATTTTACATGTTTACATAATGAACACAGAAAGATAATCTTGTATCGAATTTACGAACCAAACTGTGGGCTTATCTATGACATTATGCGGCAACTGTGTTTAGAACTGCGAGAATAGAAATTTTTCCAACAAAAAAGGGGTTATTTGATTTTTGCATTCGTTTTTGATTATTTTGAAAAAAATTTTTTTGGAGTATGATTTTCTACTGAGAAGGCTTACTTGGGGCCCGAAAATCCTTGCTCCAACACTGCCCTTAGAACTCCTACCTCCTGCATCTATTTATAGATATCATCCTCTCTTTTGGTACGATAAAAATATTTTCATTAATTCTGGCAAAAAACCTGTATTTTTGTCCAGATTCTTATTTGAAGTTTTGTACTAATGAATTGTAACAGTCATTTATTGTATTAAATTATAAACTGTAGAATAGTGTTATTCTCTTTTTCGATATGTAAAACGGGCAAACAAAATTAATTACCAAATAGAATTAAATAGAATACTTCACATAGCTAGAAATAATGGTTACCCAGTTAGATTAATATATTCTCTTAAACAAGCAAGAAACTCCACAATAAAACCTTAAATTCAATTTACCCGGTTATTAAAGTGAAATCCAACAAGTACAGTTCGATCACATACTTAGGTGATATTTCTTTTAAAATAGGGCGTGAATTGAAAAAATCAAATAATATAATTACGTCCTTTAAAACCAGTAATACTTTATCCAAATATTATAAAACATAATAAAGATAAATCTAACAACGAATCAAAATCTTGAGTTTATTTACTGGAATGCGGAGACTGTGACCAGTTTATGTAGGCCAAATAGACAGATCCTTCAAACAAAGGATTAGTGAATATAGTAGATGCTACACCAACGGCAATGTTGATTCTACATACGCAGTACATTTAATAAACTAAAAACATACTTTTAATGGTAATTTTAAGATTTTTGTGAAAAAGCCAAAAACTAAATTTAACTGAAAGTTTTTACATTAATAAATACAATAAACTAAAAATTTTACTTAACAATCAAACTGATATAAATAATTCTCCGTTATTAAATTTAAATCTTTCTTCAAAAATTTAAGGTTTAACCCACCCCATTAAATTAAGCATATAGTATTTAAGCTTATTTTGTAAAGACTTTATTCAGAACATCTTCACCTGAATAAGCCAATGTTTTGGTGAAACAATTGTTGTGAACAATTAAGAATATTTTTGAGACTTTCCTCTCGTTTTTTTTATTTGACAATACTAATTTCTATTTTTTTATTCTGTCAATCAAATTTGCTTCCAATTTTTGAGGTTTCAGTTTATCAGCTGCACCTTCCAAAACGGAACAATAGCAGGTATAATAAGCGATGGCATTTTAGATCGACACCCTGTTCTCGAATATGTTTTCAGCATTTAAGGAATGACATTAAGGAAGATAAATGGTCGTTAAGGATAGTCAAAGTTGCAAGATCCGTATGCTCTGTATGAACAAAAACTTCCTCTTGGTTTCGCTATCGATCTAGCACGCAAATGACCTCAATAAACCTGGGAACAGCAATGGTGTCGCTTTCATTTAATCCTTCTTCACGATACGTCCATTTCGGGGTTGAAAGTTGGCCTGTTAAATTCTCGTGAACGCAATATCGTCCAAACAATCTCCACGATCCGACCTGAGCATGCAAAGTTTACCTTTTGTTAGATATCGGTATGAAATATTACTTAGTAGGATAAAATTGACTCTATGTATAGTGACTAGTAATAAAATTCAACGAAAAGTTTCAACAAAATATATTTAAGAAAACCTCTTGAAATTGTTTCGACGAGACCGTCATTCTCAAAGAGTAAACAAGAATTACTAAATTAAAAGTTAAAAGTAACTGTTTAAATACATTTTGGCTGGTATACAAAAATACATACATAAATTTCTTAGGGTAATAGCCGATACATGTTGAAAATTATTATTATATTTATACGAAATAGGTGGGTAGGGATACTTATTTTGTTTGTTAAAATTACTATTCAGTAACGGGGAACTATTAGCTTCTATTTGTTTATTTAAAATCACTCCTTGTTTATAGTATCTATTTATTTCTAATTGTTCTAGTAAATTTCACCTGAAACCTTTATTTTGCCTATGTAAAATTAAAAAAAATTCAATTTAAAAATTCAAATCAATCTTCAAATATAAAACATTCAACCTTCTATAACCTACTTCACCATTTAATATCTATCCCATTAAATAAAACTAATTTTGAATGAGAATTCAAAATAATAAAATACCTAGCATACAAAAATTGCTACGACACTAAATTAATACAAAATATGTTAAACAAAAAACTTAAAGACCAAGCAAAAGATGTTATACAATCAAAAAAATAAAAATAAACGTTTTTGGTTCCATTAATTTCATAAACATAACATTAAAACGGTAGAAGTCAATAAAACTAATTAAAAAATAATTATTAGTACACAATAAAAATAAAACAGACATGAATTGTAAAAGTGGGGTCCACGAACTATATTGTAATTAGTGTGATGCTATATACTTAGGTCAATTAAAATATAGAAAACAAGAACACGTAAATAGTATACAAAATAATGTCAATTTAACAGGGTTCTCCGAACATTGTTATGGTGACGGACATGCATTAAATTTAGATAAAATCAGATTAATTCATGCCGGCAAAAAAGTAAGAGATTAAATATACCCGAAAATCTGGAAACTAAAAAAGCCTTATCAGAGGGAAAAAGCATAGTAAACAACCAGAAAGAATTATGTTCAACTAATACACCCTTATTATTACCTAGAATATAATGAGCCTTATTATCATGTTCGGAAATTCCTTATAGGTATAATTTGTACATTTATGTATGTATTTTTGTATATCAGCCAAAATGTATTTAAACAGTTACTTTTAACTATTAATTTAGTAATTCTTGTTTACTCTTTGATAATGACGAAAAAATTATAAGAGATTTTCTTTAATATATTTTGTTGAATTTTATTACTATTAACTATGTTTCATCAAGTTTGCACCAAAAATAACTTATTAAGTATAATAGTGACGATTTCTTTTTTTTTCTGTTTTGATGCTACAGACTTTATTTCACGGAAAGTCTCATTACTACACTTTTAAAAAAAAACGAGTTAATTAATGGTTAGCAAATTAGCGTTTGAATACCATTAAAATTCAGTAAAAAAAATATATTCAAAAAGTTAGGATTCGGAATCTTAATATCTTGCTACCAGTTGCTCCAAAAGAAAACGACCTAATAACCATTTATTTAAAAGAAAATTTTCGCATTACGAATTTTAACGATTTATATCATTTATTGAACCTAAGTCGTTAATGTACTATCTGAAGTAATGTTTCCCATGTACTATATAATTGTAATGTATAAGACATAACATATATCCAAGTTGTTGATTCTTTGTTCATATATGATTTGAATGTAATATTTGCTCGTCTCACAAAAGGCTGTGATATTATAATGTACATATTATAGCATTTTTATAAAACTGTGTGCGTAATCCGCATATTCTGTACGAAGCAATTGGAATAGTACCGACCGAAGTTAGCAACAGTAGATATTGAACTTACTTGTAATATAAAAAAGTAGCTGGTTAACCATAGAACTGGGAATGCAAATGATAATCGTGATGGTGGTACTGTAAAATAACTAAAAGGGAAATGTTGTAAGTGTAGTTATAACTATTGAATTATCAATTCATTTTAAAACCTTCAACAGAAAAGTATGTGTTAAAATAATTGACAGATTGAGAAAATGCTAGTTAAAACACTTCTAGTCTGAAGTCTGAAAATTGTATAAAAAGAAAAAATGTAAATTAAAAAAATATATTATTCATGTTTTAGCTATATTGAAAATACAAGTCATGTAGCAATTGTCTCATTTTTCCAAGCCAAGGTGGGTTGTTTGTCGATTTGGAGTGAATGATACCGTGCATTGTCCATTATAATTATAGATGGTTACTCAAAATTGGGTAGAAGTTAAAAAAATCACTATTCATTTCACCACGGTAGTCAGTTTCCGTTGACGTGGAAGCAAATACTAAACTGTAGTTATTGATGAAGAAGTAATGGGAGTTGCAGGATCTTGAATATATTTTTTATGGCAGTAATAGTTCCCAAGATTATTCCCAGAAATGCAGAAATTCTCTATGACAACAACAGTTTTATAAATATGTCTTATTGTTTTGTTATATCTTACGAGAGTTCCTATTTATATTTTGAGCCTTGGCAATACTATGCGTTTTGTAATTTTGCACAACTTGTATTTTTTACAGTGACTTGAACATTTTGTTTAAGCGAAAAAATGGAATTAACTCGTGAACATTTTCGTGCGATGATTTTTTAATGACATTTGACGTGGATTATCAAGACAGGAGTGCATCGATCAACTTAGTTCGACTTTTGGTGATGAAGCCCCACCCTTGGCCTCTGTGAAACGCTGGTATAGCGAATTTAAAGGTGGCTGCAGTTCGCTCAGGGACGAAACTCGTGGAGGTCGTCCAAAATCAGTTGGTCTACCAGAAAACATTGATGCTGTATGCGAACTGATATTACAAGATTGTCATGTGAATTATCGTAAGATTGAGTTATCTTCGGGCATTAGTATGACAAGTATCACTAAGAAATTGCATGAACATTTAGTTGTGAAGTAGATTTTTTCGCGTTGGATCCCGTTAATTTGATACAAGCTCAAAAAGACGCTCCTGTCAATTGGTGTACAAAAAGCTCAAGAAATACAATTGAGGTGCATCAAAAGCTGTGTATAACATCTACATAGGTGACGAATCTTGGATAAACGCATATGAGTCCGAAACAAATTAGCAATCCACCGTATGGGTCCAAAATAAGCCAAATCCGATAAAAGTGATTCGTGCGAGAAGCACTTCGAAGCAAATGACCTGTTTCTTCGGTATAATTGGACATGTGGCAACCGTGCCCTTAGAGCAATATAGGACGATGAATTCTGAATGGTACACAATCATTTGTTTTCCAGAAGTGCTTGGTCAAATACGAAAAAAGAAGCGGTAACGAAGGATTATTCTTCATTATCACAAAATAAGCTTTTACACATCTACTGAAACAACCACCTATTTAACTGTTTGAGTGGCCAATTCGTCGAATTGATGGGTCAAGCTCCGTACAGCCCCTATTTGTTACCAAATGACTTCTTCATATTCCCGCATATTAAGAAAAAATTGCGTGGCTAATGTTTTTCGGCGCCTGAAGCAGCCGTTGATGCACTTAAAAACCATATTTTGGGAGTACCTTAATCGGAGTGGAAAAAGTGTTACGATAACTAGTATTATACTACGCAAGCCAGCTGAAGAAATAAATATATAATAACATGTAGTATTTACTCATATTAAACACAGCGTCGTATTTTTAAATTGTGAAAAATAATAGACTTTTCAAAAATACCTTTTCTTTTAATAGTTTACAAGTACATACGGAAGAGAAACATGAATAGGGATATTTGTTTTAACCTCCCAAAATTTTTCGGAAGAAACGAGTTAGGGTCGTATTTGCTGCATGAAAAATTTATAAAACTTAAATGAAATTAGAAATCATCATCGCATAGACACTCACTTTCTCCTGGGACCTTTACGGGAAAAATTATGAATACCGCATTCCGTTTTACAATTTTTATAGTCAGCGAAAATATAAGCAATATCAACTATAATTACGCAAAATATCATTCCTATATACAATTTTTTAATAATTTGAATTGTTTTACACACGGATTTAAAACCCTCAGCGATAATGATACAAAGCATTACAGTTACGAGGGTAAGTGAAATGTAAATGTAAAGAGGATTCGATGTTTAAGTGTTGTTTGGTTTATGAGGAGGGGTTAGGTAGCCGCTGCGCTCGGTTCTGTCCGCAGTACAGCCATGACTGAGCGCAAGGTACCTTTGTCTGTTGCACAACGCATAAAGTTCTTAAATTTTTACTCGTTTGAAGGCACAGTCTGCGCATGATAGATTTCCTCGGAATCGAGTGCATACGTGGGTCAGAGAATTCAGGGATGGTCGCTGGGTTTCAAGGTTGTTGACCTAAAATCAAAAACAACAAATCGGAAATCAGTTAAAGACTTCTGAATCGATTTCGACACGAAGGGGAGGTTTTATTGAGGCGTATCGTCACTTGTGATGAGACGTGAGTCCACCACTACACTCCCGAATCAAAAAATGGTGTGGTGTAAGGCGTAAGGAGTGGCGAAAGACGAAAAAAGGAAGGCTGCCCTGTCAAAGCCAAAACCCGTCTCTCAGCCGGAAAAGTGCTTGCGACTATTTTCTTTGATTCAAGGGGAGTTTTACTCATTGATTTTCTTCACGATCAACGAGTTGTTAGAGTCAACAAAAATCGCGTATCGAAGCAAACGGCGGGGTATATCCAGTAGAGGAGTATGTGCGCATTTGGCTGACAACTTGCTCTCAAACTTTTTATGAAGAAGAAAAATTCAAGCTTCCAAATCCGTGGCAAAAGTGTGTAGAGCATGGAGGTGACTACATTGAAAAATGTTAAATATTTATTTTGTGTGTTCCATTAATCAATAAATTTATTTAACAAAATTTCCGTTTATATTTGATTTACCGTCGTAGTTTAATACTAACGCTTATTTATTATTTTTTGATATGTTTGTCCATCTAAACGAGTTATTAGGGAAAACGAGTTTATAGGAATATTATCATTTCTCTCTAATGAAGCACTAAATTTAAAGAAAGTATACTGTTACATCTATACATTTATTAAGACAATTTTAGTAATGTGCTTCCATGTTTAAACTGTTTATAACCCTTACCAAGTACAAAACTTTTGGCAACTACCAACAGCTTGCGTCATTGCACCCAATAAATCACCTTAATTTCCGTAATTCATAATAGAAACAGGGAGACTATGGTGAATTAATAAATAAATAAAATAATTACGACTACCACAATTGTACTTAGCGGATACGTGTTCCGCCCACTTCAAAGGTTGGCGTCATCTGGCGTTGATAATACCCACGTTTGAAGTAGGCGAAACAAATGTCCGCTCAGTAAAATTGTGTTAGTTGTAAGTGGGCTGAGTCTCCCATTTTATTTACTTATGTAGTTCATTAAAAAATCAAAATATTTCTGATTTTGCTAAATTTGAAAAAATAGGGCTTCGTAGGTTGATTAAGAATATTCTGAGCTATCATTTGCCTGAAGATATAAAAAAAGTTTCTCACATTTGTCGATAATAATGAGGCTTTCGATTTGAGATATCAACCATTCTTACAACTTATATGATATTTGACCGTAAACAATAATATGGTAGAGATGTTTTCATTGCCTAGCCAATACTACACAGAAGTTAGAAATTTTGAAGCCCTTTTCATGGCATAGAAGTTCAATAATAGAGGAGTTTTCGAAATTCATCCTGTAATATAAATACACCACGCGCTTATTTAACTTGAAACGATTCACGAATAATAATTTGAGAAGAACTAATCAAACACGAATCTTATCGATTTTTAAGATTCACCCCTTAAGACGATGAATGGAAGATACAAGTAGTAAAAACTTTTAGGAAAAAAAAGCTCGTTATATCACATATATTTTAATAAAAGTATTGTAATTGTTTCAGCACACATCATTATGAACTCGACAATATTGTTTCGGTCAAGTCGGTGTTTGAAAAGAGTAAACAGTAGGAACCTGCCGAGTTCATTAATAAAGTCTGCTGAAATAGTTTAATTGATTTTTGTAAATGTACATTAGACAAGTAATATCGGTTTGAATATTAGAAATATCTTTACAGTTTATTTTATTTTTTTTTTTAATTCTAGAACCCCTTCATACAATGGCGTTTTAATAATGTTTATTGAAATGGTTCCTATCAAAATCATTTATTTTTATACCTTCTGTTGCTTCGTCTGCTGGCGGAATCACCTACTGTAAAAAAAGTGCCCACCGTATAACGAAATTAATGCTACTGCACATAAAGCCCGTAGTCCAGAGGGTAAAAGTATCTATCTTGCATTTTATGCTCAAGCGTTGAAACCTGGAATATTTGTTCGTTGATGTAAGAAATGTTGTCACGGTCGGGGAGCCTTATTACAGCATGGTTGTTTATCTTCAAGGGCGAAACAGCATTCTTGCTTGTTTTGGAGTAAAAAACTGTCGTAGAGAGTTTCAGTCTGGTATATTTATATTTAGAATTTGGGATATTTAAGGGCACAGGCAAATGTTCCAGGAATCATGGTCATTTTTACAAAATCGCGATGGGGAAAATGCATAAAATGACTCCTATCTTAGACTCTTTGAGTTTATATGTTATAGGTGACGAAGAAAATAAAATAGCACTGAACCAAAAATAAATATATAATTGACTAATAAATTTAAATGTAGACTAGGAGTAACAATGAATATAAAGTTGGATGAAGTAAAGAATTTAAGTTGTCGCGAGGAAGATCGAATGAGAACTGTTTGTTGTTTTTAAAATAATATTGTAGGAAAATAGATAAGAGGGGAGCTAGAAGTTTTTTAGTCATAGTAGGAATGAATTTGAAAAGATCGATAACATACAATACTGAAAACCAAAAGTACCGAAGAAACCCATTGTAAAATTGTTATTAGGAAAAGTAAGAATTATGGACGGCATGCTGTTAGTATACAGAGTTGAATTGTTATGAAGGATTATGGGAAAGTTAAGCGAAGAATAGATACAGAGCAGGTAAAGAGCAAGTATAGAAATAGAATTGTAAGAAAATAATATTTACATGATAACAATATGATACACTATACAATAAATTTTGAATATACTGTAAGGGGTGCGCGTTTGCTTGTGTGCGTTCGAGTGCCCATGTATGTGAGCGAGCCGGTCGCGGCCGAGTGATTGATTTAGCCGCGACGTGTGTATCGTAACTGCAAGTGTGCGCGTAATAATTGTGGACATGTTAGCGTATTTGTGTTTCGAGGAGACTTGTTCAATATTTCGGCGAAAAATAAAATGGTCCCGACTTTCTATGTTTCTCGGGAATGTTCCGGAAATTTAACGGAACAGTATATAAGCGAAAAGACGAACGCCGAGGAGAGTGCAGATATAAATTGACGGCCGTGAAAATAATGTGAGAATTAAATCAAGATGCGTAGTAAACAAATAGAAAAGTGAGAAGTGGTATACAGACAGTAACTGTACATAAATAAATAGTGAATTGATAGTAAAGTTAAGTTTAGTAATAAGTTATTCGTTAGTGTTTTAAAAAGTTAATTAATATTAGTATAAATAAATTGTTGTTCCTGTTTAAAAGTCTTCGAGTTTTAATTGTTGAACCCCCGAACGTTACAATACCATAACTACATTACATCTTAACACACCTGAAATAAATTGCAATATAAAGAGACTTAAAATTGTTGGCTGCGGCAAAGATAAAATAAATAAAAATAAATGTAAATTAAATATCGTCACACTACAAAGTACACTTTATCGAATTTGTCAGATGAGGTGTTGTTTGATCTGCTTTTAGGGTCACTGATTTCAAAAAATCATGTTTTGAGTACGCGAGGTCGCAAATAATAACAGGATGAATAAATTGACATAACAGTTTTCTTATAATAATGATGAAATAACACTTTTATTTCATACTATTAAACTGCCTATAACCTAACCTTCAAGAGATGTATAAATTTAAAAATAAAGGTATTTATTTGGAATAGGTCTTCAGATAAAAATTACTCCAAAGTAATGTTTATCTACTGGAGACTATTTTGTATGGTCAAAGTAGATGTTTGAAGGTGGGGGGAGACACTAATTAATGTATATTTATAATAGAAACAAGGCTAGAGTTTCGAAAACCGAAATTCCTCGAGTACCTATAAATTGTTATCTCATACATTGTTACGTACTACATTATGATAATTGTCTACAGTAGGTAAAAACATTGGGAGTTCCAATTCTAAATAGGTCGAAACCGGTCGTGGGATATGGCTTTCGGTTCGTTGTGCCTACTTGGTAGGACGCGTTCCAAATGGGAGATCTTTGATCTTAATATTTAGACGAATAAGGATTTTAATTCCTTTTTTTTAAATATAAAAAAAACTTACGTTTTAATATATACTAGAAATAGCCTAATTGTGCATTGTATTTTATCTTAACATAGAGAAAATGCCGAGAATAGAACCCCGAACGCTTTTTGAAATTCCTACCCATCATTCACTTTTTGGCAAGTTCCACATATTAACTAATAAACTCCAAATTAGAGTTCTTTGTTCGTTTTGTATTTATTGTTTTTAATGAATTTACCTAATGAGAAATCAGTTTTATATGCTATACTACCACCCTAAGTATTAATTCTATATAAACACCTAAGTTGTATATTATCTTCAGAGTAAGTACTCCAAGTCTGACGAAGCCAATGTTTGGCGAAATAATTGTTACTGTGTTTAATAAAAGTTTGTGAAAAGTCTTGTTATTTTATGCTAACTGTGTATGTCTAAGATTGAGATACCCGGGCTAGTATTGGCATAAAAATCGAATGTGGGACAAGGTGTTATGAACAGCGAATCCGTATTACTCTAAATAAAGAAGACAAATAAGTTACTTGAACAGATTCAATCTCGTAAATAACGAATGTAGTTTAGAGTATATATAGACGGATAGTGAAATACCAATATTGGACCGTAACACGCAACTAGTCGTAAGATAAGATTTCGTACTCGCTATAACCGTCAATTACCAGAAAATTTAAACGTTACCTTAAACCGACAGCTAGGATTTATGAGAGCGATTTGTTTATCGAAACTGGGCATCTGGACTAACATAAAATTCTAGCGGCTGCAACGAAAGTGTTGCTGATTACATTCCTGTACAGCTAAGTTGGAAAACGTGCCTAATGTTTGAAATAGATATATCCAAACCATTTTCCCAAGTAGAAGTATTAAAATGTTATACATGTGCGTATAGTAAAATTGAGAGCTTTGGAGGTACAAGTTTTTAAGTAATGTAACTCTATATTAACACATAGAAACACAACGATAAAGTTACAATATACTTATTACTTTTCCATATAATAAGAAGGCACAATGCGATGAAACAATTATTATGGTCAATTAATATACTTGTATCTTCATAACATTACTATATGAAAATAGTACTATTAATAATAGGAATACTACTAATCGTTAATAATACATATACTTTCAAAGTCATTTTACTTGTACTTTCTAATTTTTAGTTTCAAATTGTTTTAGGTAATCTTTATCATTGTTTTAATTCGTTTTGAATACTATTTTAACTGTAAGAAATCCCTTATGGAATACTTCATATTAGTTCATAAGCTAAGGTCGTAATCGTTACCATTATAATTCAATTCTGCTTTTTTTTTAAGTAATAAAGCTTTTGAGATTAATTTTTCTACTTTTTCATTTCATTCCGGAATATTTAAAAATTTTGTTAAGGTATCTACGAGTCTACGTAAGTGAACGTTACTTTGGGAATCCTGAAGAAGATCTACCTAAGTTCATCTAGAAATAAGCCATCGGAACCAACAACTTCTATTATCCGGACGTCGTATCCGAAAGGTTCGTGTCCAACGACATCCACCAACAGTAATTTAACAAGAAGAAACGAGAAAAGCTGTTGGCAATAATCCTGTAATTCCTTTTTACTTTTTCCCCTTTATTTATATACATTTATGCAATTTGATTTAATTACAAAACAGCGATGATTTTGAAAATAATGAGGATCAATTATTCTTCATATTACAAAATAATTTTTAAAAACTTGGAAAAGACAAAAAGTATCAAGCTATATATTTGTATTCACTACAATTGTTTCGCTTAACTTAAGCTTCTTCAGGTAAAGATATAATCTCATATCTATCTTATGGAAGATATAATATTATAATAATAATAATAGATATAAGCTTAAGTTAAGCGAAACAATTGTAGTGAATACAAATATATAGCTGGAAAATTTTTGTGTTTTTCAATTGTTTAAAAATTATGAACCAGTTTTAACAAGATAAGGCTTTCACAATCAACAATTTACAAAATAATTTAAATATCACGTTAGATTCATCCAGTAACTCGTTATGTGTAAATAATACAGAAATGGCTGAAATAAGTCAATTAGAAATGAATATGGCAAGGGAAATGCTTCTAGAATATTCAAGAGGTTTAAAAAATTTAGAGTATTTTATTAAACAAGTGGACAATTTTATAAACATTATTACAAAACCGGATAAAGGTTTTTTATTGAATATTTTATTTTTTGAACAAGTTAAGACAAAATTAATAGGAGAAGTTAGGGAAATGTTAATTAGTAGCAATTGTACAAAATGGTCCGAATTAAAACATAGTCTTCTTAATCGATTTGGTGACTCACGATCAGAAGAACGAACCCGTTATAGTTCCTCAAATACAGATTGGATTCTATTGTATTTCCGAAACAACATGTCAGGCAAATAATGGATTTTGCAACATCCCTATTGGAGAAGAGAAAAAAGTAGAAATAAACTTTCACCATCCTGTAGAAGTTAAACAACTCATTAATGCCGATTTTTCCAAACTAAATAAACGAAATAACGCATTTAATAAATCATAGCTCTATGTAAAAGATATAAAAACATTGCCCTAATGAACATTCTGATTTAACATTTACCGAGGCAGGAAAGCATAAAATTCACACAACTAATAAAGAGCAAATTATCGTAAATCATACCGTTATCATTACCATCTTAAGCAAGAAATTTAAACTCCAATACAAAAACTACTTGATAACAAAATTATTGGACCGTCCATATCACCATATAGTGGTTGCGTGTGGATGGTCCCAAAAAATGGCGCCTGATAATTGACCATAGGTATAAATATGGAATCAACAGAAACAACTACTACGAGAGCTAATACTCCTACCGGCATTGAACTTCACTGTTGATTCCGATGGATTCTTAGACGAAGATATCTTCGTTTTTTTTTTATATATTTATCATATAGCATGTAAAGGACTTTCTGCCGGCGCTCACCTGATGATACCCGATAGGTCGAAACCGGTCGTGGGATATGGCTTTCGGTACGCTGTGCCCACTGTATAGGACGCGTTCGAAATGTGGGATCTGTGATCCTTAAATAAATAAATAAAACGTATTTTAATGCCTTATTTTTTGAATATGACTATAGGTAGCTGAATAATAAAACAATTGAACATAAATATCCACTTCCCACGATAGAAAAGATCTTGGAGGCTTTTGCCAGATAGAAATGTCAACGAAAAGTTTAGAGAAAATGGCCTTCACAGTTAACAACAGTCACTACTACACCCGCATGCGTGAAAATCTGTTCAGGTTCTGCTGCGTTTACATAAATGATGTAGTCATTTTTTTTAAATCCCTCCATGAACATTAGGTTCACCTCAGGCAGGTTTTCGATAAGTTCGAAAAATACAACGTTAAGGTTCAGTTAGGCAAATGTGAGTTTCTTCAAGAAGAGGTCGTCTTCCTACGACACGTCATCACACCGGACGGAGTCAAAGCAAATCCATCTAAGATTAAAGCCGTATAAGATTATTCTTTACCAATAACAGAAAAGGAGATGAAAGCCTTCTTGGGCCTTCGCTAAAATTGTTCAACCGTTTACAAAATGTCTAAGGAAAGGTACAAAAATAGAGAAAGACCCATGAATTCAATACAAATGATAATTTCAAAATCTTGCATTGCTCAAATAGAGTCAAAAAATTAGACATATCTTTTGAATTCAAAAAACAGTTAAACCAAAACTGGGAAATAACGTTAAATGAAATAGAAAACGAATACGAATCTACAGTATTAAATAAAATAGTAGAATGTACCACTACAATTAACCCTAATATTAAAAAGTATAAATGTAGATAGTTACCGAATGTAATCAGTTATCTTCTGAAGATGCCCTTGTAGGGCAAAACAATTGTCAAGTTTGAAAATAAACAGTGAAAAAATCAAATTGAGCCATTTATTTAGTGTCGCTATATTCAGCTGAGAGAAATTATTCTACAATCGAGAGTGAATTATTAACCAAATACTTTCGACCATACCTTTTTGCCCGCAAATTTATAATTGAAACTGACCATTAACTTTATTATGGTTATTTTCACTCAAAGAACGACACTCAAGATTATTCAAGTAGCGATTGCATCTAGAAGACTACTAAGTAATTTATAACAAATTAAATAAAATAATGTAACAAACGCATTAACAAGAATAGAAATCAACACCAAGGATATACTAACAATCGAATAAGAATTAGAACTACAATCAGTTCTACACCAAATTGACGAAAATGAAGAATTATCCAGAAGATGCTAACGAAATTTTTAATGTATACTTCTGAAACGACTTGGAAAAAAGCCAATCAAACGACACTATCCATACCGCCATCTAAAATCCAATCTGTTGAAATAAATACACAGTTGATAACATCCACAATTTATTAAATAAACTTAACACGTGTTTCGCCAACACTGTGGCTTCTTTAGAAGTACAAAATTTACTTAAAACTACCTAGGAGTAGATGTTTTTTAAGAAGAAATTAACAAAAATAAAAATACAGACATATTACTTAATGACCAAGTAGATATAAACCCTCACCACTATTAAATCTTTTCCCTCACTCTAATGAAGATGCACCACCCTATTTATAGACATCTACTCTTAGGTAGTTTTAAGTAGATTTTGTACTTCTGAAGAAGCCACAGTGTTGGCGAAACACGTGTTAAGTTTATTTAATAAATTGTGGAAGTTATCAACTGTGTATTTATTTCAATATGTTAGACTTTCATCAAGTATCCGCTAATTCAATACAATCCAATCTGTTCGTTACCTATTTCAGAAAAACTCATAAATCAATTCCTTAATCGAATATTAATAAAAAGGAGAGATCAGTTTAATGTTTATCATAGTCGACTCTTTTGTAAGCATCATTATGAAATTACAATTAGGGACGGACAAGAAACTCAATATATTAAGTAAGCCATCAAGGAAATCATAGACAAAAAAGCCTCTATGAATATACATTCGATGTATTACGCATGGATACATTTTCTTTGGAAAATAATAAACTTTTAACCATTGTTGACTTCTCTAGCTACGCCCAAGCCTGTGTTATAAACGATGGAACCGGAATAACTATACTAAACAAACTAAGACACTGCTTTGCACATCACAATTGCCATAACAAAATTGTATGTGATGAAGGAAAATAATTCAAAAATTGGACTTTACAGGTGTATTGTGATTTATTTAAAATTATTCTGCACTTCACTACCAATTATAATCTTTCATCCAATTCATTCAACCCTCTTCGAAAAAGTTCGCGTCATCAAATCACAACATAAAAATGACGCTTCAAAAATGGATGATTACAGCTGTACTTATTTATAATCAGTCCAATGACCATGAAATAGACTTATGTAAAAACGTATGTAAAATATATAATAATAACAAAAAAGAAAGGACAAGTTAATACCTTTGTACAAAGACATATCAAATACAAGTAGATAAAAGCTTCAAACTTCTTGAAAAACGTAATTCTGGAAAAGATCCCTCCCTTCAAATAAATCAGCTTAACACATATATGGTAAAGACAATAAAATTGTACACATTAGAGAAAAATCCAAACAAATAACTAATATCCGGACTAGAAAAATAAAAGATTCAGAAAAAGTTTTCTTTGTAGGACAACCCTCCTGAACCAAAACCAGGCCCTTCTCATCGCAAATATTAATGACAAAGGCGATTTCTAGAAGGTATTGGCCTAGCAAAGATAATTAATATCATATCAATTTTATTTCTATTTTAATTTTAGTCAAGTAGAAAATAGATACAATAATATATTAAATAATACTATTACATTAGAAAATAAAATTAATCATAATGAATCACTATTCATTGAAACTTTAAATGACTATTGCTTACAAATAGAAAATGAATTATCAAAATTTAATTAACGCTCAAATCGTGTACTTCTTGAAGGTATAGGTAATACGATTAAGTATATAACTGGAAATTTAGATCAAAACGATTTAAAGAAAATTAATAAAAACTTAAATTCACATTTTACTAATGAAGATAAAGTAACGGAAGAAATCGCTAAGTTTACCTCTTTTAGAACAAACTGGATACTGAAGTTCTGACTGGTGTTCTCTTCAGTCCCTGAAGAAGGTAACTTTGCTACCGAAAAACGTTTCGGACATTTTGTGTCGTGTTTTGGCGTTGGGGTTTGAGCTATCCAGTTTGTTCTACAACTCCGCCAAAGTTTCCAGCATTTTGATTTACTTCTTTTGTTAATCACATAACAAATAGATATAAAGAAGACCTTCAAAGTATTCAAACTGACATTAACACATCTACAGAAGCTCTTGGAAAACTACATAATATTATGAATTATCAATTTCTTATTCAATATAATATTTATTCAAATCAAAAAATATTAAACGTACTACTTAACATACAAGGAACTATTAGTTCAATGTACCACAAAATACTGTCACATTCAGAAAATTTTGAAATATATAATCACTGAAAACTTATTTATAATGACGAAGAATTACTAGGATTGAATTCAACTCATCATTTTAAAATTTTAGAATTGTCAAAAATGAAAATAATTTTTATAAGAAAAATTGTCACACGAATGTTATATATTCCTCTCGTAGCTACCCATATATATCCTTGGCAGCGTATATACCCCATTTCTAGTAGTAAAAATCAAATTCTGTTCCCTTCAACTAAATTCCGCCGTTTTGGAACACATCAAAACTTTGGACAGAAGAACAATGTTCAGAAGTTAAAATATAATTGTGTGTGCCGTGATTCTACCAAAACATAAGTGTTCTTTAATTCACTTTTACCGTAAGTGCGATTTTTTTCTAATTAGAAATAACTATAAATTTATTATACAACTAAAGAACAACAAAGTTTTGTTATCTTCAGAAACTGCAGTAAAAGTGATAGAAGACTGCAAAAAAAATACATTAAGAAACCAAATCTTAATCTGTGTTGTTATCTTCAGATAATAATTGTAAATACATACAATAATACCTCCATTCCGATATTCACAAATGTAAAACAAAATAATTTCAAAAATAAACTACAGTTAACATAAAACCAAAAAGAATTACATGACTTTAGTGAATTAAGAAACGATCTAACATATTTAAATGAAAAGATATAAATAAGCCCTTTAATATATTTTACGCATTTCTCTGTTACCTCTATACTTCTTATTTTTTAGTATCAGAATGTGTTTAGATATAAGTTAATTAAATGTAAATAGCAAATACTATGAAAAGAAAATGTCATTGTACAGTTAGAAGAAATTAAACCAATGTACCCGAAAATCCCTTCTGTATCAAGCGGCGAGGACGCCTTGAACTAAAGGGGGGAGAAATTAAATCTTCATAACATTATAGGAATATTACTATTAATAATGGGAATAATACTATTCGTTAATAATACATTTACTTTCAAAGTTACTTACATGTTCCTTCAAATTTTTACATTTAAATTGTTTTAGGTAATTTTCGTCATTGTTTTAATTTGTTTTGAATACTATGTAAACTGTAAGATATCCCTCATTGAATATTTCATATTAGTCCATAACGTAGGAGATCGCAACTGTTAGTTACCATTATAATACTATTCATATATTTGTAGTAATAAAACTTTAAAGTTAATATTCCAACTTTTATATTTAATTATATGCTGTAATATTACTGTTGTAAAATTCTGTGTTAAAAATATAGAGAATGGTTACAATTATGTATTCATAAAATAAAACTCACTCACCCATATTCATTACATAAAAACTTTAACGAGCGGACACGTGTTTCGTTTCATATTAAAAATAATTTATTTTATTTCACTAATTTACGCACTTGACTTTTTATATTAGCAAATACGAAAGTTATTTCTATGCCCATTTTTCTCTCTTATTTTTGATCATCCTTGACACTTTCGTTTTTGACACTTCCCTTTCAGTTATCATTTTGCATTATTCTGTAAAACGTTGATATGCCAGTATCCACCTGCTTTTGCTCCTATTGCCATATCAACGTTTTATTTAAACCCGCTTTACACCCAGCTCCAGCGATTTGGTCGGTAATTTATCTAATCTGCCTATAGCGTGCTGATGAGATGTAATAAGATCGAAATTACGATCTACGTCTGGTAGTTTTGATAAATTACTTGACCAAAAACTTATTTTTGTTCTTATTCTGTAATATATTTTAAGGTTATTCTCATATTCTGCATAGTCTGTACCTCTTATTATTTTTATAATGTACTAATTTCTGTTTAAATGGAAGAATTGTAGAAATAAGCATATCCGCGTGTTTTAATACTTTATTAATAAACAGTTTTGACGGCAGTAACAAATTTTCAGGCCCTTTACTTACGAGGGGACCTCGTGACATTAATAAACGCAGACACCAGAAAAACGTTATCTTACATTGGGCTGGGGAATACAAAATACCAGACGAAAATGAGTTTCTTACATATTAAATAATTTCATTACAATAAGTTGGTCATGTTTTTTTAATTCGCACCCTTAAGGTATATGTGTATATGTGTATACATTGCGGAGGAATATAACATCATACGAAGCCGGGACAGGTATGGTAAATCATTCTTCAGAATACGGTTCAAGACGATTGAATTTCGAATATATAAAACTAAGTTTATTTGAATATATAATTTTGGTTGAATAAGTAAAATTTTTGGTAGTTTTCAGGTTTATTTGAGTTCTGTGAGAACGTATATCGCCAAATAGATCCATTTACCTATAAGAGTGTTAAAATGTCGTTAAACAGGTGTAAACGAATGCACCAAGGCAACTCAAAAATGAATGAAAAAGTTTTGGCATGATTAATTAATTTGTATTAAATAAATACAGGACAGGTGCTCTTAAAGGAAAATTATAAAACTATTTAGAGCCACGTGTACTATTTATAGTAAAGATTAATTTTACTGCCTCATTTAATCATTAGTCTACAACGTTCCTTTGAACGGCAAACAAGTACTTCGCATGTTCTTTTATTGTAAATAAAGGTTATAAGATATCAAATTCACCGAGTGATGTCCGACGGTCGTGTACAAGGCCGATTAAGTTATTGTGCAACCCAAAATAATTAAATTTCTCAGTGAATAAAGTTAGGAAAAATCAAAAAATCATGCCACATTAGTAACCACCACCAACGGATTTAATACAGAAAAGTCGAAAACTATTTCAAGAAAATTATGCAAGATCTCTAAATGATCAGCAGCAATATTGTAACGAATCTTCTAGTTCACTTATTTATTTACAAATATTTATTTAATCACTTAAAAACTACTAACAAACCTAAAATACTTATTTATCTGACAAGCAATAATGCACTTTATTTATATCACTTTTTATCTCGCCGATGAATATTTATATTACGCGTGCAGAAATCAACTGTCTCGTTGACCCAGAGATGAGGGTATATATTTACTGAAAGAAATTACTAGAAAACTTGCGAAAATATTTCAACCACTTTCTAGAGAAATCGAGTTGTTATTTCAGCAGAATATTCTCGAGCGTCTATTGTCCGGTACCGAACGGTCTCGACATCAAACGCGCCGCCTTTGGGGTGCGTCAGCAGTAATCGATTCATCCCACACACGTATACGCTCGCTAAAATATAATACATGGAAGGATGCTCAGACCCAGAAAAATAGCGCAAACAAAAAGAAGAATATATTGCTACTTCGTATGGAAAAGCTACAAAAAATTAATGACGAAATGTGTTTTAAATATACAGAGATACAAAAAAGACTGAATAACAAAATCGAAACTAAGCCAGATGACGAGGAATTCTCCGAAGGGAAAGGATGGATATTACATAAAAATCGTAAAAAAAGAAAAAATAGATACTTCTCTTACACCACCACAATCAGAGCGCAAAATCTCAAAAATAGTAGAAAGCTATAAAGTTGCGTCCACCTTCACCAATAATTGTAGACCGTATTGAAAAGTTTAATGATTCTCATACATTGGTAAAACATGCAATTAAAGTGATTAACGATAAGGTTATTAAAATCAATGTGGACAACGGAGAAGGGAGAATCCTCAATGAGCAATGATATAAACGAAATTCTTATGAAAATAAACGGAATAGATCAATTAACAAAATGGCTTACAAACTACAAGCTATTTCCATTCAGAAGATATATTGAGTTAACGATTTAAAGAGATAAGAACTTAATGTAACGAATTTTCTAGTTCACTTACGTATTTAACAATTATTAATTTTTAACTATTGATTTAATCACATAAACACTTCTAACAAACTTAAACCACTTATTTATCTGACGAACAATAATGCACTTTATTCATATCACTTTGTATCTCGCCGTTAAATGAAATCAACTGTCTGTCTAACCCAGAGACGGGGATATATTTACTGAAAGAAATTACTAGAACATGTGAATATATTTCGACCGCTTTCCAAAGAAAACGACTTGTTATGACAACAGAATATTCTCGACAAATATATACAGTTGTAAACAGGTAAGAAGGTATAAACAGATGTAATATGAAAAAACCAAAAATCGGGATTTATGTACAAACGTTAAATAGAAGAGACTTATACGTTTGTACATAAATTCCGATTTTTGGTTTTTTCATATTACATCTGTTTATACCTTCTCATCTGTTTATAACTGTATATAGTACCTTTGATCCTGTTTTGTCATTCTGTAGAATCACTTGAAAATGGTACGTGCTGTACCGAAACTATAGTCGTGTTTTTAAATAATAAATTGTGTGATAGATACAAAGTAGTTTTATTCCTGGTTGGCTGCCTCAAAGAAGCATCCTGGTAGCTATCCTGTGTTCGTTGTGCCACTGTACTAGGTAGGCAAAAACTATGAAAAAGACGCAAATAAACTGTAAACAATATTTAACCAAATAACTAATTGGACCAAAAGATGGCATATCAAATTGAACGAGTACAAATGCGTACATGTTAACTTTACAATAAGACTAACCCACCAATACTAACTATTCTCTATGCGAATTCAGAAAAATATCTAGGCATAACATTAGACGCAAGATTTTGCTGGAAAGTCCATGTTAAGAAAAATGGGAAGAGTTTGATATAAGAAAAAGAAAAATGTACTAGTTACTTGGTAGGCACTCCGGCCTATTAACATACAACAAAAGAAAATTAAAAAAATGTCTTACCCCAATTTACCACAACACTTTATCAAAAATGGGGACACGTGTTTCACTCACTTACGTTATGCGCATTTTCAACGCAAGACTGTCGTCTGAATCTAATTGCCTGTTGATCGTGGTAAGTTCGGACGCAGTTTAAGTTATATTTAGTTTCATTTAGATTTAACAATTAAATTTAACTGTTACTTGGTAGTGTTTATGGGAAAAATATTAAGTTTTTTTGGATATGTATATAGTACACATACATATATATATATAGTATATATAACATTTCACTTTAATTTTCATTTCATATTTAGTTATTGTTGTCATTATTTCTTCATAGTATGGAATATACTTTACAAATATCCTAAAACCAAATAGTAAAAAGAAAGAGAAAACAATTCATAAAAAACAAAGTAATTACAAGTCTATTTTATTACGAATTCATTATATCGATTTCGGAGTATCATTTTTATTTTCTTTTTATCTTTAATCGTAAACTTAAAATTTAAAACACACTCTTAAATTAACCATTATCTTTTAATATTATTTTGAGATTTGCTCATTTATCTAAAAGTACCTTAAACAATTGAATAATAAGAAACATAATGAGTGTAGTAAATTACTTATTTCCAATAAACATCATATTTCTGTTTGGATAGATGTTTATCTAACTTAATTGCAAACATGTATTTCAAGCAATGAAGTGGTTAACCGTGATCAGATAATAAAAAAAGTACTGATATAAATGAGTTACAAAGTACCAATAAACATGGAAGGATTGCCTTTAGCTTTACGTTATATAATTGCAATCAGTGTTATGTGTAAATCTGTCTGTAAAAGCATAAAAAGAAGTTTGTTACACCCATTCACAGATCCAATAAACTTTTCGAATACTGAAATTAAAGTTTTCTGAAATGAAAATTTAAATAAGATCATATTACAGACGATAAATCGTCATTTACTTACATTTGCTGCTGATTGTAGCGGTAGTTCTTTAAAATTTAAATAATACTTTAAACAAACGACAGTATGTAAGATTTTCATAATAAAGTAAATCACAGTCAAAAGGAATTAGTGGAAGATAGGTTACAGGGAAAAACAATGACTAAAGTCAATTCGGCGATTAATGGTTTTGCGTTTCGTAATAAAAACGTGGAATAAATAACGAACTAAAAAATAAAATAGGTGAAGTCCACCAAAACACTAGTATACGAAATACAAAATTAAATACAAAGGCATGAAATCCTTGTCTCCTTTTCTTTAAATGTCACTTAAAATCCACAAAGAAAATGTTTCCTAATGCCCGATAGTTTCTTATATTAATTCCCCAGTCTGTAAATTAAGCAAATATTGTAACAATGTACTCCGTAACTCCTTTACTTGCTATTCCAAATATTCTGTAAAAAACTCTATTGAATTTGCTAACAGCGTTAAAAATGTATTAATCCCCGAAAATTCTATATTTGTATCGATGCTTATTCTATGTCTGTCTGTTCTATGTCCATTCACTTCGATACCGGTAAAACCAGTAAGACGAATTATTAAAGATAAATTAAAAATAACCCTAATTTAGATATTAATTTCAATTCAGAATTGATAAACATTTTACCCCTTTGTTTAGATCAAAATTATTTTAGATTTCAAAACAAATATTACAAATAGTTAGATGGTTTGCCAATTGCTTCACATTTGTCTCTTAGCTGAAATTTTCATGGCTGATTTCGAGTCTAAATATAAAATAATTAATAATATAATTTTTGGCGTATGTACGTAGATGATGTTTTTGAATTTGGAAAGGCAGTATTAAACAACTAAATGTATTTTTAAATTTGTGAAATTTTTTTGATAGCACAATTCAGTTCACTATGGAATGGAACAAATCTATAATTATTTTATACCTCAAATTTACTAAAATTAATAAGAAGATCAGTTTTGAAATTTATAGAAAACACACTACAACCGACACTGTTATCCCTTTCGAGTATAATCAATCTTTCAAAATATGGTTTCTTTTAATTCCTTCATTAGAGATTACTAACTATACCTTTAAGTCCTAATTATTTTAACAAAGAATTACGTATAATAAAAACCATAACCCATGATAATGGTTATAAACCTAAGATGATAGATATTATGTTAAACCATAAACAACGCTTTATTCTAAGAAACAGATTTACAATAATTTCACAAAATACAACTCAAATATTAATACTTATAGCTCTTTAAATTATACAAAAAATGTAACCGTGTCAAAAATAAAATTTAATCTTTCAACTATAGACATTAATAAAAAGAATCTTCATTCTTTCTTGGTCAACAACAAAACCTTAGAAAGAAGCGGAGTTTGTCAAGTTTTTTGCAAGGACTGTAATGTTTTTTATATTGGTCAGTTAGGTAGATCTATAAAATGTTGTATTATTGAACATGTTAAAAGCATTAAAAAATTTAAAACAAATACAGGATTGCTGAATATTGTACCTCTAAAAAACATAATATTAATGCAGACTCCGTTAAAAAATTGCATTCAGCCAACGAAAGCCGAAAATTAAATTTATTAGAAAATCAAGAAATTAAGAAGACTGTACATTAAAATTTACCTTTGGTTAACAACCAAAGTGAACTTCTCAGTAATAATACCACCCTCTAGATTGTAGGTATTCCCAAATAAATATGTTTCTATAAATAGCCTAGTACCTTTATTTAACTTTAATACAATTTCATGTATCTTTTGAAAATAACGTAACAGTCGAAACAATTTTGTAAATAATTCTATAATAAATTCATGTGAAACTGGTCCAACATTTTTTTTGTATTCACCTTCATATTTTATTGATTAAAATATGTTTTAAGCCGACGGACCCTACGTGCGCTTAAACTTTTGTAGACTATAAACCCTGCAAAATGTTATCAACCACTGCACTAAATATTACTAATGACTGACGTCACCTAATAGAAAAGGACAAAGCGTCAGCATTTCATCCCAATCCTAATATTAGCGGCTAAAAAGAATATTAGAACATATACGTATACACATCGTAATTTTGTGCCAGTTCGAGTAATAGTACATTCAAAAACCGATGATACAGGTAGTAATGAAATCTTGTTCATGGTCGCCATGCGTTGCTTTAATCGAATACTGTAGAGCAGTGATTCTCAACCACTGTGCCGCAGCACTTTTGTGTGCCCCGAAATTCTAAAAGTGTGCCGCCAAATTTTAGATATATAATAATGTTAATATTATTAAATAATATGATTTAAAAAGAAAAATATTTTTAACAGGAATAGATATTTAAATCCTTAAAAAAAAATAAATTATCTCATTATTTGTTTTGCAACGCGTTCTTTCTTAGTGCCGGATTATAATGAAGCGGCGAACATAGGGAGAGCGCAGAGGAGAGCATAGCGTTTTATTCAAACCAATAGGAATAAATGCATGCGTTTATAGTAAGGCGTTTAACATAGCGGCAAAGAGAGCGTTGCTGCAGCCGTATTGTAGAATTAAAGGTATGTCGCAATATATTCAGTAAAATACTGCAAAAACTCTTACAAATTCAAATTTTTCCCTACAAATCGACGAAACCACAGATATTACAGGAAAAACTCAATTAATTGCATTCGTTAGATTTATTTAGGAAAATGATATAATTCATCAATTTTTATGTTGTCGGGAGTTACCTAATTTTACAACTGGCAAACATATTTTTGATATAATTAGTTCATATTAAAGAAATTAAAGATTCGTGGAAGTCATGTATTAGCATTTGTACAGATGGAGCTCCAGCTATGACTGGACATGTAAAAGGATTTGTAGCACATGTTAAAGAACCGAATGGGGATGAATATATATTAGTTACCTATTGTTTTTTGCATCGAGAAGCACTTGTTACAAAATATTTGTCATCGGAATTGAAAAATTTCTGGAACAATGTGTTAAAATGGTTACTTATATAAAATCAGGACCATTAAAAAGTCGCTTATTTAGTAGATTATTCCTAGCTATGAAAGCCAAGTAAGAATTCTTGTTACTGTATACGGAAGTAAGATGGTTGTCCAGAGGAAGAGTTTTATTTCGTGTGCTGGAATTAAAAGACGAAATGAAAATGTTTTTTTAACAAAATAAAAATTATGAATAATTTGTTCATTTGTTGGAAGATAAGATATGATGCACTAAACTGGCTTACTTATCAACATTTTTGTTATTTTTAATAACATACATTCAAGTATATAGGGGCCTAATGAAAATATCTTAAACTCAACCGACAAGCTGATGGGATTCCAAAAATAAATAACCTTATGGAAGAATAAAGCCCAGCAATCCATTTCTCATAACGGATACTTCTGTATTTGACTTAACTTTGAATGAAGAGGAAGAACTCATTTTGCTTTCCAATAATCGAGATTTAATTTTAAAACATTCAGATGAATCAGTTAATTCATTATGGATTAACATTAGATGCGATTATCCAATGATAGTCAAAAAAGCTTTAAACATATTACTACAATTTTTCACATCTTATTTGTGTGAATTCGGATTTTCAGCATTAACCAACATTAAAACTAAAAAAAATCAAGATTGTTAAATGTAGAAGACGATATGAGAGTAGCATTGTAATTTTTACGACCAAATATAAAGAAATTATCAAAAAACATGAAGCTCAAATTTCGCATTAACAGTATTCTTGTAATCAATCCCTTCATAAACGTACTGTTATTTTTTTAGTAGGTACATATTATTTTATTTCGCACATTTAAAATTATTATCATAAACTATTTTACGCAGTGTATCACAGATAAGTAAATATTTTTAAACTGATCTTTTTCTTTGTGTGCCGACAAATTTAAAAATCGTTAAGTGTGCCGCAATAAAGGAAAGGTTGAGAATCACTGCTGTAGAGGAATACGCCTGTCGTACGCATCATAATCTTCAATAACCCTTGAACACATTTAAATTCCTGTAATAGAATCTCCCTATTTAAATTAGGTATAACTTAGTTCTTATAAAAATGTGTACAATATGTACAAACTATTATTGCCAGCATTCATAGGTTTGTAAATATTTCATTGTACAATTTTTAATTTTCGTCATAGTTTTTAACATCAATCCGAGTATACCACTAAATAATACATGGGCTTAAAAGTCCCAGGCCTAACAAAGAAATTACTTTTTTTTTTCAAAATTTATTCATCAACGTAATCTCCATCAAGAGCAACACAATCATTCCAGCGCCGCTCTATCATTTCAATACCACTTTTGTAGAACAATTTATCTTTTTCCTCAAAATAGGCCTCAGCTTCAGCGATAACCTCTTCATACGAGCGAAATTTCTTGCCGGCGAGCATTTTTTTGAGGTCTGCGAATAGCCAGTAGTCGCTGGGAGCCAAATCTGGAGAATACGGTGGATGTGGGAACAATTCGAAGTTCAATTCAAGTAGTTTTGCCATTTTTTTGATAGATTTATGACATGGTGCTGTGCGTTGTCTTGATGAAACAAATTTTTGTCTTTGCCATATGCGGTCGTTTCTTCTTCAAACTTTCTTTCTTCATCAAATGCTCCAATCACGCTATATAATTACTTTATATAGCTTTTCTAAAACTTTTGTAGAAAAATTATTTTGTGGTTAGGTTTGGACGAGGTTCACCAGTTGCTGTCCACTCAGATGACGATAGTTTTGATTCCGGAATGAAGTGATGGATCCATGTTTCGTCCATTGTCACATATCGACGTAAAAATTCCGGTTTGTTATGTTCGGAGTCTTCATCACACGTTTCAAGCCATTGCTTCGCTTGAACGGTATTTTTTCCCACCAAGAAGCAGTGTAAATTTTAAACACGAAATTGTTTTTTATCCATTATTTTTAAAATAACAAAAGTAGCATCACTCTTACACTCTTAGTACAATAACTCACAAACTGATTAATAGAATATCATGAAATTTTAACAGCTGTCTTTTGAAGGTTAGTACTAACTGAAAAAGATGTGAATGCAATAAAACTAGCGTCATCTACCTGTTATGCCCGGCACTTTCAGCTCATGTGTTAAAGTAGGTTTAGACTTACAAAATCTATAACTAGCTGGCTTAATGCTTATATATTATGAACTTTTGAAGAGGAGATAGAGCAAACATTTATAGGTAAATTTAAATTATTTTGTTTATTATACATAATTATTACAATCTCAAACAAATTCGATTTTTCGCTTTTATTAAATTTTAAAGTTATTGTCGATTATGTATTATGTCCTTCATTATTAAGATGCCTTGGGTTGCTAGAATTGGATATTTTTAATTAATATAATTTAAAATATTCTTTCATTCAAGCTTCAAAGGATCTTCCCTTCAGTGTAATATAAACTTTACTGTATTCTATATATATGAACATATAACCCAGACTTTGGCGTTTTATTGACTTTGTCTGTTTAGTCAAAGTCTGGACAGCGTAAATTTAAACATGGAAGCTGTAATAAAGTTTGTATTATTATATTATTAGATTAAATAAAACAACATAAATGAACTGATGTTGTACTTCTTCGGGTATTTATTTATTTATTTACAATAGCCTTAATCAATTTAACATAAATGAACATAACAAACCTACGTAGAGCATCATAATGAAAACATAATTTTGATAATAATATTATACCATTTGTAAAAGTTAAAAATTTGACTTTTTTCGAGTAATTAGAAATCAATAAGTATACAGAACAAAATGTAATTCTAAATGATTATTATAAATAATACTTAGCTTTCAAAAAGTCAGCAAATATATCACTTACCTTCCTTTTAATAATTTGTAATAAGGATTGTATGTAAGCAGTAAACCAACTAGTTGTAAATATTATATGCATTTATTCACTTGGTGAAACTACTATGTAGCGAAACAATTGTAGTGTTTTAGTAATAAAATTCGTTTAAGTTCCTCAACAATTAGTACAATAAGAAATAGGAATTACTCAATAGTTTAAAAATAAATCCATTATTAGATATAACACTGGAGACAGAGCAGCGATTAAAATAATAAGTAGTGGCTGGTGGAAGAGCTTATTCTCCAAGGTTGTGATTACTATATTTGGGGGTGTATGTAGTGAATAACGTTTATCGACTATTAAAACAAGGGAGAGGCTGTGTCGTTTACACAGCTGTTAGTTTTTTAGGCGTGACGATGTCTGTATTAACAATATTATTGCATAAGTTTTTGTCACAGGAAAATTGAACAGTGATTCTTTACCGTTTAATTTGTATTAGTGGTTTTTTTCTACAACTTCTCATTTGAATGGCGAATACTGCTGGTAGAGAAAAAGATAAAAGTATTGTCTTCTCGTATATCCATTGTTTCTATTTTGTTCTATTTGATGTTACTTATACTTAGTTTATCTTTTAGCAAACAAAAGAACATTAGTATTTTAAATTGATTAGTTCCTTCACTGACTAAAATGCATAAAAGCGACCGATATTACGTAATGCTTGGAGCTACCACCACTAGTAAAAGGGGGTTGATATTCAGGATAGTTACAATAATTTTTATTGGATTATTGGTTGGTTGAATACAGAATATATTACTTATAGATTAATGAGAAAATTCTAGAAATTATAATGAATTTCTTCTAATGCTTATTCTTTGTACCTGTATTATTTTTCCAGGTTGATTTCTGTTGCGATAAAACAAAAAAAGGAAAAAGGAAAGTATATACAGATACTTTATACAGAAAGATATGAAGTTAAAACCTAAAATGTGTTGGAATAAATTGTATTTTATTTTCTTTTCACTCGTCATCGTTAACGGTATTTCATTTGTTTTCAATCCCATATTTTTACTAGTTTTTGGATTCATGGAAGCTTTGCTTTAAAATACTTGATTTGACTTTGCATCTTCTGTTCGTTTTAATATTTTTAGGCTCTTAAAATTATTTAATTATTTTATTTTATTACGACCAATAATTTACTTTCGTCGCAGTTCACAAAAAATATCTGCTACTATTGTTGAGATAGAAAACATCAAAACATCCTTTTTTGATTACTTCGCAACTGCTCTTTCCACTATCATAAATTTTCTGTCAAACATTTTTGAAATTTCTTATATCTTGCTATGTTGTCTAAAATCCATGCCATCTATAACATCTAGCGGTATACATCCTTTTCTAACATTAGTGTCCTATCCTTTTTTAAGGCATTAGCAACACCAAACCCTCCTTCAACCCCCACAAATCTAACTTAACCAATCAATTGTCCAATCGACTATCTAAACCATACCCTTTTTCCCTTTCTATCTTAACAATTTATAATCTATAAAAAACAAAATACGAGTACCAAAAAAAACCCGTATATATATTACTGAATTACAATAAACAACCCAAATTTCAACCAACAAAAAGAAAACAACCTACACTCTGCGAAGTCGACGTGTACAATTAACATTGTCCCTTTTTGTAAGATCCACATATTAAATTAGAACGTATGAATAAAATTTAGGTAAATTCCATTTATATTTACTTTACTAGAGGCCAAAAGAGATTGGTCACGTACTTACTGTCAGCAAATCTGACAAATTTAATATCAGAACCTACAGGTAATGCAAGTAGTCCCTTAATTAATGAAATTATTTTCTTTTAGAAGTATGTAATTCACATTAAGTTATATCACAACTAAAAGGAATACGAGTCTCAGTTACTGCCACGATTTCGAGGTACAATCTTCTCTAACATTGTCACCGCAGTACCACTGATGATGTCAGCCGTAGTTGTTGACGAAACGTCTGTACCTTAACGTTCATTTAGATCACAGCTTTTAACCCGAATCTAAATTTTATTAATTACAACAGAAATAATAATAAGGAAATACATCTCGATCCTATCCAGAAGATAGAAGAAGATGGTCTTCATGTACTTCAGCTGAAGATAGCTGAGAAAATAGGTAGATTCCTTTCAGTTGTGAGCTAACTATTCTTCTAAAAAAAGCAGTTTCATTTCTTATCAGAACTCCTGATACCTATAGATATTGAACATTCTAGAAAAGATAAAGAACATTTAGTTATTAGCTAGAAATTTATGGAAATTACCAGAAATGGATCGCGATTTCGAACTTATTAGTCCTCATCGGCTTCGATAAATCTTTTATCAAACCGAAATTGTTTAATAAAAGGAAGTTGATAAAATATTATGGTACGGACGTAATATACTGATATTTACTGTCAACTGTTATATTTGATTAGACCTTACGAAGATATCTATTTGACAAACTGAATCTATGACGCAGCTTATATGTAATAGGCACGCAAACCAAATTAATAACGAACATTAAGTTCTTAAATACATCAATGTGTTATTAATTATAGAATTAATTTGTACCCACTACAGATTACCTCAAATTAATGAGAAAAAAATTGTTACTGCTGTCACGCCCTCGCCGGGACACGAACCCGGGATCTTTGGCTTTACGCGTCAATACTCTCTACACTAACAAATTTTTCTTTATTAATTTCAGGTAATCTGTAATGGGTACAAATTAAATCAATAGGTTAATGTATTTCCTGCAGTACTCTAGAAATGTTGCATTTAATTGAGATGCTATGCTTGTCATTTGTTGTTAGCTACGCACGTATACAATTTAATAAATGTAAATTTACGTTATTCCTAGCGTTCTGCATTCGCTATCCTACTCCTGCATAATGGTATTTATTACATCGTTTTCTTTGATTTTTGTAAATTTTTATTCATTGAAGAAAATTCTGTTTTATGATTCTTATCTCCTCTAAATATAAGTGCAAGTATGCAGGGTGGTGATAATGAATGTTTTGATAGGATAACTCGACAACCATAATAATTTGAAGGAAGTGAATGTAGATTTGTGATCCTTTTCTGAGCAAAATGAAATGGAGATATCAGATTTTGTTCTTCAGTTTTGAAAGATAACTAAATTTTTCTCAATTTCGAAAGTCAGATCTGAACTGTTTACAATCGAAAAGAGTCATTAAAGAGATGTTAAAAAAATAAGCGAAATGTGGTGAAAAGTGAACACCGACCTTTCTGCCTAAGTAAGGTATTTTTTATAACTGTAACCTGTTATTCACGGTAACTATAGTAAAATTTATTTCTGGAACCAGTACGCTCGCCAAATTTTGACAACCGTCCTACCTGCCTACCCGCTTTCCCTAATCGCCCGTCCGATAAGTTTCGTCCCTAGAAAACGAAAACATTACTTTAATAATTTTTATTATAGAATTAATTGTTTTTTATATCACTCTCATTACATCATATTAATATTAGGCTCGTATCTCATTAGATTTTGTTTATGTAATTGTCTTTCTTTTATATTTTATGTGCGACATATTATTTTTTCTTAAACTTTCAATAGTGCAACATTTGTGAAACATTTTATAAACTGTTAAAAATAACGTAGAATAATAATATGTTGTTTGACAATGACAAGCTTTTTTGTCGAAACTATAGTCAAAAGGATTTGTAAATAAAAAAGTGATCATAAACAAAGTAGTGTTTATTCATTTATCGTGTTTTTATTATTCTATCAACATTGTTTTTGACTCTATGTTTTAGAATGTTTCTAAATTCTTTCGAAATTTCCTAAATCTCATATTTTTTATCCAGGTAATACCGGGCATTACAGCTAGTGCAATAATCTACATAATATACCTCTTTTATATTACCGAGTAGTTACGAGACAACTAACATAAGATCGATTTTGGCAATTGCAAATCTTATATTAGTCTTCTCTGTCGCCATAAAATCTACAACACATTCATGATTTAAGCATATGAGTATTTATTGATTTATACATGCCTGTATAATCTCCGTAAATGTGTCTGATAAAAAATGACATAACGTAGTTGTTACTAGTCTTATGAGTGCAGATAGAATGACGACAACGTTTAATTAGTGTTCTGTGATCACCTTTATAGGGATACAACACATGTATATACAATTTATATATTTTACAAGATTTTATTTTCTACAAATACAGTCGGAGTATTCCGAAAGCGGAGACGAAAGCTTTTCTGTTTTTATTAAACTTTTTTTCTGAATTACAAAGAGAAAGAAGCGTTGAAAAATGATTGGAATTACGCACTGCGGCATTTATGTATGATATATTATTCTACCGATTCGCTTTTCTCAAGTTGAACTCGAAGGTTTACGTCAAATGAAAATCCTGGATATAACATATCGTATGTATGCGTACATAAAATAAAACTGACGTAAGTTACGTAAAGCTCTCTGAAGAGCTGATGTATGCATACAAACAAATATATAAAATTATGCATCAAACAGATAATAAATAAAAATTGTTGGTGGAGACAAAGTTGTTGGCACAGTAAAATTTTCGTTTCAAAATACAATCTTTAAACATGATTTTATCTTCAGTATCAATTTATAAAATATTGTCCCATAATCTTGCAAACATAGTTAAATTGAAGAACCAATAGATCCATTTTTTGATTGAACAATGGTAAGGTAGCATGAGTGCGTATTTATTTATTTGTTAATTGCGATATTGATTCACATAATAACATATTACAATAAATTAATTACGTAAATCGATTGCATAAGCGTACAGCGAGATTTTAAGTACATTTCGCTTTGTTTTATAATCTATTCTGTCATTTTCATACTTATAGCTTTCTTACTTTTACCAATCTCCTTCTTCCTTCCGCATTTACATAACGATTTATATTCAATTATTTTTGTTCTTAGTTCAGTTGATACCAAATTCGTGCAGTTTTTTACTATATGTGAGTAAGCTCTTTTCGCATTCTCAGTATTCATAAGCAGTACATATATTTTCTTTAGTTCACCATCTCTGGTATTTAATTATAGATTTACAAGATTGAATTATAGTTGGAAACTTGCTTTAATCATTACATTCTGACACAAAACGTTAGTTAACCTTTTTATAGCACAAGTTTTAGACAATTCAATAGTTGGGTACCTAATGTCGAAATTATATATTGTCTTCAGAATCGGTTTGTGTAGAACATCCAATTCTTTAAGTAGTTTTGTTGAAGGCGACGAAATAATAAAAAAATAAACAGTAACAAAATTTAGTTAACAAAGAAAGTAAGGAAATAGAAATATTAAAACGCAGATATTTTAGAAGTTGGAACTAGGAAGGTTTGATCAGAACTGCTTTTAATTTTTGAAGTTAGATCTTTTGAAGATTGGTAAGGCGGAACTAGAAAAGGGTTAATAAAAGTAGGGATATATATAAATATAAATATATCTTTAGATTTATTGATAAAGATGCATTGGATTTACCCACTATTACCTTGTTTTCGACAATTTCTATTATATCTTTCGGAGGAATACTTGTAAACAAATTTATAACATCAAATTAATTATTGTATACAGGGTTATTCAGGCTATACGGCACGGAATATTATGGCCAAAATACGAAACTCAAAAATTTTAACTTTTGGGTTATATGGGGGTTTATTATGGTTACTTTTGAAAATTATTTTCATATTATACAGGGTGTTCCAAATGCCCTAAAAGTATCAAAATTATGTTTTTTTAATAGAACTCTCTGTATATTATTGCATTTTTGGATTTTCCGATAAAAATAAGGGTCTATTTTGATAAGGTTTATAATACCTAAACCTTAAGGTTTCTTAAATAATTTGAATTTTATCAAAATCTAACCTAATTTTCATGTTTCAAATACTTAAGAATGTACGTAAGCGAAATTTACAATGAAATGTAACAATAGATCATATTTTATATCTCAATTACAATAAACTCGTCATCTTATACAGGGTGTCCAAAAATTAATACTACTTAAGTAAGAACTTTAAGGGGTTGTAACTTGATTAATTTAAATAGAACACCCTATTTTTTAACATACCAGGAAATGAATTTTTTAATTACCTATCGTTTGATATTAGAGTGTTCATAAGCTAAGACTTCGCTTTATTACAGGAAACGCTGAATCATTGTTTTTTTTTGCGTCATTTGGAGTTTTTTAAATACCTAGAAGCTCCAATGTATGTAGTTGCCTTTGGTGATTATTGTCGGATATCATTTATTATTGAGGTGCTGCTTATGTAAAATGAAAAATTATCAAAAAAAGGAGCGTATTGATATGATTTTTATCCTTGGGGAATGTTATAAGCATTGTTTATTGGCTTCTCGAGTTTATGGTCAAAGGTTTCCTGAAAGAATTGATCCTAAGCCAGCCGTTTTTTAAAGATTACTAAAACAATTTCAGAAAAGCGGAAATGTAATTTATAAAAAAACCCATTACAGAAAAATCAGTCACTGAAGATGAAATGTATTTATGATAGTTGGTTCAGTTATCGAAAATCCCAATATTAGTCAAAATCAGATTTCCGAAAATACGGACATTATTAGCCAACCAAGTGTTTCAACAATTCTTAAAAAACACGGTTTTTATCCTTATAAAATCCAGCTTTGTCAAGAACTATATGGAAGTGATTTCGATAACAGATCTGAATTTTGCATGTGGGTTTTGAATAAAGTGTCAGAAAATAATGTTTTTTTCGATAGTGTTATTTAGTGATGAATGTACTTTTCATAACAATGTTCTTGTGAATAGAAATAACTTTCACTAGTATTCCGATTCGAATCCGCATAAATTCAGAGTAATCAGAAATCAGAATAGGTGGTCCGTTAATGCATGGGATGGAATTTAGTTGGACCGTATTTTTTTGAAGGACCATTAAATGGAATAATGTTTCTGGACTTCCTTTTACACCAACTTCCAATATTATTGGAAGAAGTCTCTTTAAATATTAGAACCACCGTGTGGCTTCAATCGGATGGAGCTCCGCCTCATTATCATCGCAAAGTTGGGGAATTTTTAAATGCTAACTTTCAAAATAGGTGGATTGGAAGAAGTGGATTTAAAACTTGGCCCCCCAGATCCCTAGACTTAATCCCAATAGATTGTTTTTTTGTGGAGATAAATAAAAGGAATTGTTTACAATATGCCTCCGACAACTCCACAAAATATGAAGATACGAATAAGAGACGCTTTAGAAAGTGTTCCTCCGTAAATGTTGTCCAGAGTTAGCAGTGATTTCGAAAAAAGAATTTTCAAGTGTTTGGAAATATATGATCGACATTTCTAACCCCTGTTATAAACATTTGTTTGTTTAATGTTATACCTACTTAATTAGTTGATATACGATTTAGAACATTTAATTAAAATATTTCAAATGACGCACAAAGCAATTATTATATATGTATTATTGAGTTTCAGCTTATGAACACTCTAATACCAAACGATAATTAAAAAATACATTTCCTGGTATGTTTAAAAATAGGGTGTTCTATTTAAATTAATCAAGGTATAACCCCTTAAAATTTTTACTCAAGTAGTACTAATGTTTGGATACCCTGTATAAGATGACGAGTTTATTGTAATTAGGATATAAAATATGATCTATTGTTACATTTCATTGTAAATTTCACCTACATAACTTAAATACTTAAGTATTTGAAAGATGAAAATTAGGTTAAATTTTGATTTTAGGTAGTATAAACCTTATCAAAAATAATATACAGGGGGTTCCATTAAAAAAACATAACTTTGATACTTTTAGGGCATTTGGAACACCCTGTATAATATACAAATAATTTTAAAAAGTAACTATAATAGACCCCATATAACCCAAAAGTTAAACTTTTTGAAATCTCGTATTTTGGTCATAATATTCCGTGCCGTATAGCGTGAATAACTCTGTGTATATATAATAAAGAGAAAAATATTTGGAACGATCAATTAGATGTAAAAAGTTCTTTACTAAATTTCAATATCTATTTCCCCCACCATAACAATTAGTATGTATATATAGGTATGTACTAGTCACAAGTTTTACTATATCTTCACCTGAAAAAGCTTAAGATAAGCGTTTTCTATCAATCCTTCTACTGAATAGTATACATATGTTACTGTTCAGCAATTTTGCACAAACTCTGAATTTATTATAAGTATCACATGTAATAATTACTGAAAAAATGAATGATCTTGTACCGCACCAGTAATTTATAATTTTTGGGAGAAATACAAAACTAAAAATTACAACGCGGGAAAATCTGAATTTGTAGCAAAATATATAACTTATTCAATAATGAATATGAAGTCAAAATAAAATTTTCGATTTTGTGCTATTCGAAAGAGGTATGGTTCATGAAGAACTATTATAGAACGTTGTGAAATGGCATTAGTTAGAATCACTTCAAACTTATTGGCCTTTGTCTTAAGAAATTTACGCCTGCAGATGTAACATGCATTTTAAAGAGTAGCGAAGTGATCTCGCTCGATGTTCTTGTAAGTTCTGCGTGCTAGTAAGTAATATATACGTGTGACAGTTTCTACAGATTACTGATCACGAATGCTCTGTTTGGCATACGTGCCTATCACATAGACACCGATTTGGTGAGTTCAGTTTTCCGAGTCGAAATCCATACATTGAAAAGGACCATATCAAATATTAATGAACCGACAATTACTCACAATTGTCTACAGATGCTTTTAATTCCGCCGTCTATAATTATTTTTCAACGTTATTTAATGTCTGATAGATTACTAATGTTTTCCCGTAGACAGTTTTTTTTTCAACCATCAGAGAGTGCCAGAATAAATTCTTATGGTGAATATTCCGGTATGATGTCATGTTGAATGATCCTAGCACTCTGCTTTCCAATATTTCAAAAACTACACCTCGCAAGGAAACTGTCGCTTGAAGATTTACTCTTAATTTTTGTGCTTTCAAGCAGTTGTCCCATTAAGATAGAAAAACCAGGTACAAACGAATGCCAGTAAAAGCGATTTTTTCTTATGTAGTATGGGATGTCAGCTTTAAGTACATATCTTCTAGAAGCGTTCATACACCTATACAGTATCTGCAAAGGCTGCTTCAAACAGTATGCTTCACTGTTCTGAAGTAAAATTATGTGAGCATTTGTAAAAATAAACCAGATGCAATGCAGTGATGCATTAATAAGGTAAATGCTCTTAAAATGCATAGGCGTAATGAGAATTTTAGCTTGGAAGGGGAGTCCCATTATTATCCCTAGCCGTAATTTGGTGTTAAAAGAGTTATTTACTACGAAGGCATCAATCGCGTAAGGAAAACAATAAAAATAGGAATCAAATAATGTTTATATAAATGAACATTAAAATCCTACTTGCAGAGACTTCTGTTAAAGGGAATTATAATTTCATAAGAAACAGCTAAATTATTTGATTTTATTAAATATTGATAGAGGTGGTTGATCTATAAGATCAGAAGGGGGGGGGGCATACGCCCATTCACATTTTTTGGAAAATGTTTCAATTTTGTAATATTATTATATTATTTTTTAATACACTGTTGGCATACAAATATGTAGGGTACAATTTGAATTCACATAAGACAATGACTTGTGTAACCTTAAGTTATAATTTTACATAAAAAAAAATTTGTTCTTCTACGACTGCATTGTATCATTTCAAAATTTATAGGAATCGTGGCAATAGCAAATTTTGTTCTCAAATTTTCTGGACAGTTCTTGACTATAAAATAGCCAATCAACTAATTTTATTTATATATACAAAGCTAACAGAGTGACTGGAAAAGTACCGTAAGCACAGACATTTTAAAATTTCATATTCTACTTCAAAGACGTCTTTGATACCAATGTATCTGATCGTTGAGAGCAGACATCTAACAGTTACAAAATTTCAGTGTTTATTTATATAATTTTAAATTAAATCTTAAGCTTATGAGATATAAACCGATTTATAGTCTGCTAACCCTGCTATAGAAATACCGAGCTGGAGCTGGTTGAGTTACTCTACATAAGTAAATGGATTTGCAAAAATTTATTTGACTTGGGAACTTTCAGATCCATCCACTCGCATTCTTGATAGTATGGTATTCTTTGGGATCGATTTTATTTAAAGAAGGTGGCCTCAGAGTTTCGAATTAATTAGGCCCGGCACCCTTCTTCATTTTGCATGTCAAAACGTTCATTTTGGTATATATATTATAAATTCGTAAGAGTATTTAGTGCAATTGTTGTGAAACATTATTAATATATATATATATATATTTAAAATCGTAATCAGAGTAATGTCGTATTTTACCATCCAAGCAAAATTTACAAATTTCAAACATGGCTCCCTTTAGGTTTAGGTCTGTGGTAGTATTATCTACTCACACAAAGTCTTATATATCTTATCCATAGGAAATTTATAGTTCCAAGTTCTAGGACTATAATATATATCCAACGGATCAGTTTATTTTGTTTATCTGCATATACAATTACAATAAAGTAGACATAAGGAAAACGTTAATTCTACTTTAGCTTTGGAAAGTTAATAAAGCGATTTTGATGAAATTCTCTTTGAGTTGTCTCAAGAAGATTCCATAATAAAATTTCGAATAGCAATCCTATGTCGTTGCAGGCATGGAGTGAGAGAGCAAAAATACTAGTCGTGTCATCGATAGGAAATACATTCACTTTGATGAGTTTACGATAGGTTAAATAACACCTGGTGAACCGCAATAATATCATGGTGGTTAAAAAGTCATATAAAACGTGAGGAATATACGTATATTGGTACATTACTATTCTCCATTTTCAGTTATACATTTCCCTTTATTTGACAATTTAGAGAGGGTTATAAACAAAATATTGTATTATTGTAACTGTTAAAAGTAACAAACATGTGATCTGACTTGCCTTCATAGCTGATATTAAAGTGCAAACTTTTTTCAATGCTTTTGGCAGATGGAATTGGCATCTTCAGCACGATCCTTATTATGGGTAGCGGTTGACTAAGCCAATATAGCCAAAAATTAGTCATGAGGGGCGGAGTAGTGTCTCTTAGACCATTTCTTTGATGGTTTCTTTCATTAGCTGAGCAGTATGAGGGTTTATAAAAATATCCGCGCTTTATATAACTTTTACTCTACTCTATGTTTCGGTTAGGTGCCAGATGGAGGTTTAACGTGCAGCATCTGCTTTGTAAGGCTTAATTGCATGGCAAATCATGGACCTGGATGATAGACTGACCCCCTGGGGTATCCCGTCCATTAGGCAAATTAATCATAAGGGAGCCAATTTAAAGTTACTTAAGGGTTAACGAGATAAGTAATCCCCATTTTCAGGAGTGAAACAGTATATTAAACAAGTTTGTTTTTCAGTTGTAGGATAAGTCGATGCGATTATCTTTATACAATTCCGATTGTACATCAAAAGAATTTAAACGAGGCTATCTCATATACGTACACATGCAAAATTTGACTAGATTTAAGAATCGTTAATATTCTATTATTCAATTGTGTAACACCGCATTTTATATTTCAACATTTCGATAGCTTACGGAACAATTGGAGAGAGAAAGACCTGTTTTTGTACTATTATCTTACTCTAGTAGACTGTCGTTCTTTCACTCAAATATGTTTACCGAATTTAATTTTTTATATTTACCTGTTTGCTATTAAAATAAAAGGTATTTATAACAATTACAGTATTTAGCATGCAATTGACTGCTGCGTTATTAGAAATATTTGTCTGAAATGATGATATTTATAAATCAAGGATTTTAAATTATTTTTTGGCAAATTTTAGACACAAAATAGCATGCAAAGGTTTTCATTTATAAAATTAAATAACCATTAAGAATAATTAATTACTTATCTCTTTCATGAGTAAATTTGAAATTGTGAGAATTCATACAAAAAAAAATAAATCTGGCATTCGAATGGTCATGTACAGAAATTGCCCTTTTTATCTTTTTAATATTAACAATGAATAGTAAATCGTTCCTTTTATTTTCACCATATTTTCATAACACTTTTCTGTTGCCTTTCAACTTTTTATCACTATCTATCAAGTAATTTAATCAGTAGAATTAAATATTAGTGATAGGGCTGCACGGTGTCTAGTAAGTATAAAATGGACCGACAAAAATTCTAAACGTCAAACATTAATATTCCGCAAACTAACTAGACGAAGTTATTTGTATAACAGAACCAAACAAATATTATTATCATTTATGTTTGCTGTGAATTTCAACAAATTTTTTACGTGTAGTACATTAAAGACGCTAATATACAACTAATAGCAATAAGGACAATGCGCGCACGCTGACTGGTTCTATGGATCGTAATATTTCACTCCATTCGCCCCTTCTTTTAGTCTAGTATACTGCTTGTTATGATCAGTCTCTGCTATAATAAATGTACTATAATCTCAGAGCATTAAAGTATGGAGCCAGCATTTAATAGTATAGCAGTGTTTTTGACGTACCAAATAATTCTGGATCTCCTATCTTGCTCTAACGCGGCCTGATCAGTTGTTTCTTCCCTAGCCGTATCTCCGTCTGCCGATTGGACCGTGTTAGAGCAAAAAAGGAGATCCATAACTATTTTCTGTCAATAAAGCTCCTATAGTATTAAATGCTCCTCCGTGTTTTTTCTTTTGCATATATTTCTTTAACAACGTAAATACTTAGGTTTGATGTTCTGGTTGGAGAATGTGTGGTTATTTAAAGATCTGTATAGTATTTCCGCTGGTTCTGCCTTTTGATGTGTATAACATTTCGGCTGGTTTTATCTCAAGCTCTACTCAAGTGCAAATGATGAATGAATTTGTTCTTGAGTTTGCCTGGAACCAGCCGAGACGTTGTACACATTATAAATAAAGACAAACACGTCCTCCAACAAGGTAAATGTTGATATCTTTTAATAAATAATTAATTAGAAGTCTTAAACACTGTATAATTGGAGTAGTTTCTGATTTATCCAATAAAACAAGGTAGACGCAATGAGACGCAAACAAAATGACTACAACACACGACTCAGTGTCATATTGTCGCAGTTCCTTAAGTACCCAAAGAATTACACAGAAATGAACCATTTCTGATGTTGGAATATAATATCCACTTTCAGGCAAGAAAAACTGCTAATGGATAAACTTCTATTATTATAACTGAAAATCTTGTAGGTATGTGATGTGGCTTGCCATGAGTAAGAAAAGACTTTCGCACTAAGTGTTCTTCTTGAGGAATATATACATTATTTTGATGGACGATATATAAAGCCAGTTTATGCTGTAAAGGGTGAAATGATTTCGCATGGATTATAGTGTCAGTATGTATTGTTTTATGGAAGATCGAGAATTTATGTTTATCATTTACTTTTTTAATGGTTAAAGAAAGAAAATTTATGGAATTATTGACTTCTTCCTCTATAGTAAAATTTATGTTCGGATGTGTATATATATATATATATAGACGCTTATTTAAGATATTTTATTTAAAGGAAATCGTTATGATCATTCAAGTAAACGAGACAACCTTAAAAAAATGTATTTTATTATTATTTTATACTTTTATTAGTTTGTTAACATCAAATTAATAACAAATGGACGATGAGGTTGCAAATCACTGCATTTTTTCTCAAATCGTATAATTAAACTACACACGGCCAGCTTCATTTTTTGTTTCAAGTTGAGTTTTGCTCTATACATGCTTTTTATTACATAGACTGTCGAAAACTACCTGTCGAAAAATACCCTGAGCTTTATCACCTAGAAGAGGATATTAATTCTTTATTGAAATTCAAAATTCTGTCCATTACATGCTGCCAAGTTTTGCATTCAAACTGTTGTCAAAAGATCAATCGATAATAATCTCTTCTTCCGAAGAAGTAAATTCAGAGTAGTACTAGTGTTAAGCTGATCATGAATCCAGACAAACTTATCGAAATATTTGTTTTGAAAGTATTTTTTAAACCGGATAATTAGTTGTGATAACTGCCAATCAAATATGACTTTTACATATTAAAAACGATCAAGTTCATTTCACACTAAAAATTGTTGCGATATTAAGAAATATTCCATGCCTACATCTTGATTCAATTTTCTTTTCTATATTTTCAGTTATTTTATAAGCATATGTGGAAATTCAGCTTTTTAAAAATGTCATATAGATATGGCAGTTATCAAAAGAATAGACACCAAAAAAATCTTTTGTATCTTAGATAGTAATATTAGCTATTCATTTTTTCTTTTGTTTAATTAGGTTAAATGTAAATATCATCATCATCTGAAATAATAAATAAAATTAATAGGCAAAAAAAATTAAAATTTCCAAACGAAAACAAAATGAAAATGCAGTAGTCAACATCGAACATATCAAACCCCTTAATGAAAATGATAATTTTGTTGCAGGGCAATACCAGCTAAAGAATGTCAAGTTCTTATACACAATGGAAATTAGTAATTGATACCAATATAAAACCATTGTTTCAACAACTGGAAATAATCCATTCATACATTAATAAATTGAACCCCTGATTGCGTCCTCATTCATCCAACTTGAAACGGGCTGTGTAGGCCACTTGAACAATGGAATACGCATCACTCACTGCCAATGAAAAACGAATATCCAATGTGACAACAAATGTTACAATAACAGAAATTCTAGAAGATTGTTGCATCACCAAATTACATCTGGTAAAACATGTCAGTGTAGAACCTTTACACATGAAATTATTTAAATAATAAGATATAAATAAAAAAGATTTAGTTATTGGTCAAAAATTTATTGAAATTATCAGATGTGGATCGTCATTTGGATCCTATTGTATCTCACCACCACACCATAGGTAATATCGATAAATTACTGATCAAACCTAAGCTGTTCTGTAAAAGGAAGTTATATATATATTGTATTAAAGTCAGTACGTCCCCATCTATTAATTTTTACTGCTAACTGTGATAATTATTTCATATGTTTGACAAGGTATTACGAATATATCTACTTGAAAAACTGAATTCACGACGCAGCTTATATTAGGTGATAGGCACATAAGGAACATTGAGACCCGATAGGTCGAAACCGGTCGTGGGATGTGGCTTTCAGTTCGTTGTGCCTACTTGGTAGGACGCGTTCAAAATGTGAGACCTTTGATCTTAAAATTAAGACGAATAAGGATTTTAATTCCTTCTTTTTTGAATATGTTATATTTTTGTCTAAGAATCCATCGGAATCAACACTGTAATTCAATGCCGGTAGGGGTATTAGCCTTCGGAGTAGTTGTTTCTGTTAATTCCATATTTATATTTATATTTATATTTTATATTTACTGTTTAGTTTCAAATGGTGTTTTTCATGATCCGTAGGGCGCTATTTTGCGTTCACATGGACATTGTTAAAACCTCTAAGGTTAAAATGGACGTTCGACAGAGAAAATTGGGTGTTGTTGCTGCTGCATACTATCTTTCAAAATAACGTGAAAGTCTTTGGGTACATTTTATTTTCAAACAAAGTTTGTTAAAAGATTCATTTGTGACCCTTTGCGACTTGATCAATTGCAAGTGAAATTATACAATAAATTATTGGATACAATGAAACCTTTCTTAAAAAATCGAAACTAAACCTTTAAAGAAAAAATATATGAAAAGCTGTTAAAATTTATTACTTAGTCATCCATAAAAACGAGTATTTTTAACTTTTCAGTACAATGAAACCTTTCTTAAAAAATAGAAACAAAAACTTCTAATTCGTGAAAGGTATTAATATGAAAAGTAACATTGAAAATAGCTAAACATTGACTGAAACTAATTTATGAAAGTGTCACGGACACAAAATTGTTCATACTATCTCATGAACAAAGTAAAACACTAAAATGACGGTATCTGAGGAAATAAGTACTGTAATCTTGTTTATTTTTTTATAAAAAAGATGTAAATCTAAAGGGGACGAAAGTTGAATGCCATTGATACACTAAAAAGCGCATTTAGTTGGGGGCGAAGGAATGGAAATTCAGGAGGGTGTAGACTAAATTAAGTTGATACATAATTATATTTCTTTTACAAACATCTCATCGTGTTTCATCTTCATATATATTTTAAGTAAAGTTCTTATGTCAGTGTTGCTTCTGCCTTGTGCACTATGAAATGTATGTAAAAATCAAACTACTTTAGCATACACCCCCTGCATCTCCTCTCCTCTGCCTGTACTTAATAACTTTCATAACGCTCTGCAGGTTATTTCCACCCCTCCACCCATTTTCCCCCTCCTCTGACTCCACTCCCTGTGCCACCATGTCTCCGCTCCCACCTAATGACACCTATTTAGTGTTATGCAATGTCTTAGCCATCTAATCCACTCCGTTTCCACCACTTCCTTTAGAAGCGTAAATTGGGCCTTATTGAGAGTCGTCCTTTCACATTATGGTTGGTATAGGTTTTCCTGATTTGAAATGATGGCATGAATCTTGTTCTGTATTGTACTCAATGTGACTTTGATATTATGCATGTGAACCCTGTAATCATTTATAAATTTTTTCTATTCATAAAGTAAGTCTGTTGAGGTATCATACCCTCAATTGTAGTCTACATTTTATGTAATTTATTCATTTCAACGTTCATTTTGTTTATACGCTCAATCAGAAGTAATTATCTCAAATAAATTGACCTAATAGTTATCAGACATAAACTATACTCCGAGCCAGTACTTTTGATGTAGATAAATCAATCTACGAAACTTGACTCATCACCATCCCTTATCAAAAGAGCCTAACAAACTTGTGGAGAGTGGTGCAGGCATAGATATTCCTATTTATTACTTTTAATTATTGAGATAAAATACATATATGTAAAAGTCAAGTGTGTATATGTAGACGCTCACTCTTATCCTTGTCTCTTATAAACAATTTGGTTCCTGATGAAAAACTGAGTAGCTAAGTATACCGATAGGTGAAACATGTATGAATATGCCTGAATTTTGTAAAAAGTTAAAGAACTTTTGAAAAACATCAGAATTTTCAAATATTCCTTCAAAATTAAGTTGAAAATTCTGGAATGTTCCAGAATGTTCTCGAATGTTTCAGTAGCGTTTCCAAGTTCTCGAGAAATTTCCTCAATATTAAATATTCTTTCCCGGCCGTCGCCGAGCAGTAATACAGAAAAGGTTAGAAAATAAATTATTTGTCCATCTATTTGTGGTTATAAAACAAACTACGAATTATTATTCGATTATGTGTGACACAGTTTCCACTACAATAAAATGCCATTACATTTAATTTTTCCGGGTTTTAGCTGATTTTTGATGTATATTCATATATACTTATATAATGGATAATTTATTGCAGAATTAAGATTTGGTCTAAAGGGCCGTGGCCGATGTGAAGTTAGGTCCAGACGTTTCGTCGACAACTGCGGCTGACATCATGAGTGATACTGCGGCAACAACGTGGAGCCGAAGCTCATGGTAGGTTAGACCGCTGCCAAGACTTCTATGTATAACCTTCATCCTCCTTGTCACTGCAGTACCATTGAGAGCGTAACAGCAGTAACAAATTTTTCCTCATTAATATGAGGTAATATGTAGTGGACAAATTGATTAAGGCTTTCGCGGCCAGTTGATGAACTGATGTTGTCCTTCTTCGGGTGTACAGGCCGTCGTCGGTTGGAATTGCTTCCTGTACACCCGAAGAAGGACAACATCAATATGTAGTGGGTACAAATTACTTCAATAATTAATATCTCATTGAAGTACCATTGACGTTGTCAACCGCAATTGCCGACGAAACGTCTGGACTTAATAGTTTATATAGACCACGACCCATTCGCCCGAATCTTAATTCTACTATGGATTCCAACTGTAAAAGCCTACGTTTTTAGGTAATTTATTAATAAACATACTATTAATCCTATTGGAGCATATTTTTATATTTACAATGTTGATAATTTAAATATTTAAGGACGAGATCAAGATTTTTTGAGATAAAAGTAGTTTTTTTGTCATTACTAAATAGGGATTTCCATAACTATATTCTTTTTTACAGGGAATATATGTTCGGAATATTTCGATAAATATATACAAGTCTACGGTGGCATGCATTCACTCAAGAAATACGTTCATAAATTATTAAACACAATTTCATGGATATGTCAATCATCTAAGGCCAACCATTTTTAAGGGCGTAGCCGAAGGTGCCACCAAATTAAGCCTGACCAAAAAAGGAACAAACCGATCTTGCCACTGACCGAAAAGGATCTTTGAAAAGGTACAACCGATTGTGCCACTAACACCTAATAGGTAGAAATTATTCTAATAAGAAAGGAAAATACTTAATTGATATTTTATGGCATTTATTTAATAGTAATTAATAAGGCATTATAAATACATACTATATCAGTCAACATTTTTTTCAACGTAAATATGATATACATTTTATATAGTCGATATTCTATATTGTTTTGTTTTTATATTTTCACACAAATCCATGATAGTTTTCACTTTACTTCTTATGGAGGCATTCTTAATTTTGAAAGGTGTTTTTAAACTTTGAATCTTGACGTAAGTGTCAATTTCAAATTCTTTTTTCCTCTCGACATATACATATATATATATATTGATGGATGAGCTGTGTACAAAGATTCGTTAAATTTTGAGTGAAATGATTCACACGCGTTTGTCGTTTTCGTAACACAAGGACCACACTCCTTACCACAACCTTAACAGGTAGGTGCGCACTCCTTTTCTCTGGTGGCAAGATTGGTTGTTTATTTTTAAAACCCCAACTTTCTAGCAGGTATATCTTTATTTTTAGTGGAAACTTCGGTCCCACCCATTTTTAAATATCTGTTTTTACTTTCGCATAAGTTTATTGAGGCAATTACAATTATTTGCCAACTAACCCTGTTTATTGATTATTAGTGTTTAGTTACTTATCACCTTAAAGGAAAGATTTAAAATTTGATAATGAAAGTTGTCTATTGTCAACGAATAATAAACAGTTAGTGTAATTATTGTAAAAATTGAACCATACGCTAATTTAAGGAGTACTTATTTAGCATACCCAAAAAGTAGGTAATGCTGTTCAGAGACAAATACTAACGATACTGCCGATATAAAAGTGCGTGTTATATCAAATTGTGTACGATTCAATTTGCTCTACGCATTTTTCTTTGCAATTTCTCCGCCTGTTGTAGTGATGAACTTAGGGGTAAGGATGTTTGCTGGCCTGTAGATTCACGAGAATAGAATAAAACAAAATAAGTAAAAATATGTTCCTTTAAAGCAAGATATAACATTGTCAACATATATATATATACTCAAATTTTATATGTTTAGTTGTAATACATGCATAAAAACATTTGCTGGTTAGGGGCTAATTGAGAATCCATGGCTGGTCCCACTTATTGAACAAAAATTGTTAATTATGTTGACTGTAATTGTGATTAATATAAGATATAATTCAAAGGCTTTTATTAGGTATATTAAATTTTTAAGTTATTAGCAAATGGTTCCATTTAACATATTTTAACTGGAAACATTCAATAATTGGTATATTGGGAAAAATATAACTATAAGAGCCTTTTATTACAGGATTTTTAAAAAGAATTTAAAGTAGATATTATATTGCATCCTTTTTCTGTTGCATGAAGAAAATGGGCAACATTGCAGTTATCGTAGTAAATTTCTAACCTTACTTTTACATGATATCACATACTATTAGCACGGTTGATGAGGAAAAGGCATTTGTGTTATCCATGGCGGTTAGAGTAAAGGAGATATATTTTTATTTAAATTCATGCAACAACTTCTTAATTTATAAATGTTATATACATCGAGTGATGTAGACTTTCATGGCCGGAGTCAGTATGGAGGTTTGAAGTGCTCTGTTTCTACACTAAATGTATTGTCACGAACTGTACATGCGGTTTGTGTTGGTTCAGTCCTACTTAACTACACCTTCCTGGAATAGATAATGGATATTCTCGGCTTTCCTAGATACGTCTGGAATAGTCTAGCAACGATCAATAAAAAGACAATAGTAACTAAACTATAAAAGCGAGTGCACTAGTCGGATCAAGTAAGTTTGTTTACATCGTGCGTTGACAAGTGACAGGATCGATAGACAAGCGATAGTCATAGTGTGGCGGCAGTGGAACGCGAGTATAAGTAGTGGCGAAGAATATGGAGACGGGAGAAATAGATTTAGTAGTGTGAAAAATTGTGTAAACTTGTGTTAATCGGAATTGCAGTTAATTTAATTTTAGTTGTTAATATATTTCGTTGTTTTCGTTCGTTTAATTGTGTTTTCGTGACAGAGCACGTCACAGTATCTATATTTACGTCGATTCACCTAATGAACTTGAGCTGCTACATAGCCCTAATGTCACTAGAATGCTTTATATAGAAATACAAATTCAGGGATCATATTTGAGAATTTGGAATGGAGTTTTACTGTATACGGGCTTCATTTACGTACCTACAAGGTTTTCGTTTACGCGTTGTTTTCGTGGAACCAATTACCAGCGTAAATGGATGGATTACTGTATATTACTGTACATACATAATTAGTTCTATTTAAATTAATGGTATATGTTAACGTTAAATACCTGTATTATCTTACAAATCTTACAGAACATTACTTATATTAATTGATGAACGTTGTACCATTGTTCATATACTTATTTACATTGACACTTATTTCATGGTATATAGTTAGATAGCATTTGTAGGGTTTGATGTTTTAAAGCGATGTTTCCAAACAGCTAAATCTATGACTGCATTATTATTAAACAGTGAAAACTGATGGATATAGGTTTCTAAGGAATCGATATAATCAATTCATGTTTAAATGTGTGATACACTATACCTAATAAAACTGTTGTGTCTGGCATTTCTATGAGTTCTTATGAACAAAAGTAACACTAGATGCACGCGTATTTGTTACATTGCTGAATGTATTATTAAAGAAATCAAAACTAAACTCGGGACAAAAAACAATTATAATCAATTGTTGATTTTACGTTGCTGAAATTTTGGTTCCGTTATTGGCCCTACTTAAGAAGATTACAATCTTATTTATACTTTATCGGACAAAAACTGTTTTGTGTTTCATTCCCACCAGCTACTCGTACTGGTGGGCGGGCAGTCCCACCGACCTACACTGTGGTGCAAAGCCAGAGGGTAGGCTGTAAGGCCCTCTTCAGCCTCCTTCCAGGAATCGTGGGAATGGCTGGGTGGTGTGATTAGGGAGAGAAAGATGAGACGGACGAAATGAAGACAGAAGAGAAGTGAAAGATTATCTATGCCCCAGCATTTGCCTAAATGATCCAAAGAAAACTTGGACCAGAGCAGCCGGACCAGGGTTCGAACCGGTGACCTCCCGAATGCTAAGCAATGATCTACAACACTAGACCACGCCGCTCGGTATGACACTTAATAATCCCTTGACATATTTATTTGAAGTTGGTTCGTGCAATTACCAATTTAAACACTAGGATCTGACAAGAACAGGTTAAGACAGACGACACCATACAGCCGAGAAGACAACTACGAGATAGCCAGCCGCAGCCGTTGACGAAACGTTAGGCAACAATTCAGTTTTTAGGCCACGGCCCTCAAGCCCGAAAAATAATCATAATTTACAATAGGTTAAAAGTTTGTATTGAAGTTTGTATGAATAAAACCCCGATTAGGAATTGTAAAGTAAATATACATTTATAATACCTTCAAAACACTACTGTTAATAGTAGAAAATTGTGTTGTGTTGTCTTTCTTCGGGTGTACAGGCCGTCGTCGGTTGGAATTGCTTCCTAACGGTTCGCTAGCACGAGTGGCGAGCTTCTTCAGAGGTCTATCCATTTTCGCTGTTGGTTGTAGAAAATGGATAGACCTCTGAAGAAGCTCGCCACTCGTGCTAGCGAAACGTTAGGAAGCAATTTCAACCGACGACGGCCTGTACACCCGAAGAAAGACAACATCAGTTCGTCAACTGGCCGCGAAAGCCTTAATCAACTTAGAAACTTGCATTATGGGAATTTGGTTTACAGCTGCAAAAATCTTATCACCACCTATTCTATCCCTATAATGATCGTATGTTCACTGTTGTTCATTTAGGAGTGACCATCTGGAGACGGTCCGAAATTCACTTAAACATCTAATGTTGTTCACTTTTCAATTTGAAGAAGATTGGTGGTTGATGGATATTTTCTCGGAAATGACCCTTTAAAGAAATTATTGCTTAGCCATCTAAGAGTGTTTCTTAAAACGTTTCCTGTTTAGGAAACCATCACTAACTACGTTAGCTCAACATATACAGATGATTGTTTCAAAACGAATATATCGACATATATGAGTATTACAGTTTTTTTCTATTTATGAAACGTAAATGACACGGTTGTATATATTTCATCAGCAAAGTGGATTGTAAAATTATGTTTTAGTATCTGAAAGTCAATGAACTTAGATCTTGTTATGGTTTATGCTATTTAAAGGTTCTACATATACCACGATGATGAAGTTTCCTTCAGGTAGTGTTACAAATAATCAATAGCAGCATCAGTGGAGGCGCGTGGGTTTAAATTTTGTGGGTGCAAAATTTAAGGAAACGTAAATTATAGGGTGGTATAATTGTAAAACATATTAAATAAATTAGAAAACCACTTAAGATCGTTTTACCCTTTCTTTATTAGTAGAAAACTCTAACAATTGTTTCGACTGGTTAAGTCATCATCTGAAAGTTCATACAAGAAAAGTAACTTAAAATCAAAGGTACAGCTATTTATATATGATATTACATTGTAAACTTTGGGGTTTTAATATGGGGCTATTCAAATCTTATATCTTGTCGTTTATGATAGTTAAGATCAAATTGATTGCTTCTTGTATCTCAAAAAAATAAAGAAACTGTAAAACGATCTTAGGCGTTTTTTTAATTTATTTAATTAATATTTATTTAATATATATGTATATATATAATAAATTGTATTAATTTTTAAATATCCAAATATATAATTACTACAAGTATCCTGCATACAGGTATTCGCGGTAGACTCACCAAGCAGGAAATTGCGAGAAGCTGTTTGAAAGCTACGCAGGTACTGGGAAACATAACCTTCATCTCCCCTATAAACTGTAGGGACTTCGAAGAATAAATTATTTTGTTTCAGCAAGAAGAAAGCTAGGGCTCTCATGGAAAATTTCACTAACCACTACTTCCTTTTGTCGTTTCTGCGACAAAGAAGAGGAAAGTGCTATCCACATCCTCTGTTACTATTCCAAACTGGTCGAACTCAGGTGCCGAATTTTTGGCTGTCACGATCTTCGAGCTGAAGACATTGCCGCCTGAGACGCCTATATGATGCTTTCCTTTTGGCAAGTTTATGTTACTTTGAGGCGTAAGCAGGACAGGGAACAAAAAAGGGAAAACCATAGGACTTCCCAAGCTTTTGAAATCTGAACAAGCTTAACTCGACCATAATGATAATAATACTAACAAATTCTGTACACAAAATCATTAATTTAAATTACAAATACAAATATAACAATCGTCATCTATGATGGAGGTAATTTGTTCTACGTAATTAGAGACAACTATGTGAGTGAGTCGCAGAGCAAGGTTAGTACGCAGAGACATAACAGGCGGCCTGAAAAGTTCGTAGGGTGAACCATAGATGGCGCTACTAGAATCAAATCCATATGATCTTTTGTTAGCCCTAACGTTCAAAAGACGTGTATAAATTTGACAGCTTTTGCACTATTACTAACTAAGTTATAGAATTTTTAGTGAAAGAACTTGTGTTACTTTGAAAAAATGTATAAAAAGGAATTTTATGTGTTAATAAAGCATTGCTTTTTGGGGGAAAAAATACTGTTGAAAACAATGCTTGGCTTAATAAACATTATTCGGACTTTGCACCAGGAAAATCAACCGTAGAAAAGTGGTTTGCTAGATTTAAAAGAGGCAAAATGAGCACCGAGGATCATGCACGCAGTGGACGCCCCAAAGAGGCTGTTACCGACGAAAACATCAAAAAAGTCCACAAAATAATTTTTGATAACCGTAAAGTAAAGTTGATAGAGATAGCTGAAACCCGACCCTAATGATATCAAAGAAACGTGTTGGTCATATCGTGAATGATTATTTGGATATGCGAAAGCTATGTACAAAGTGGGGGCCGCGCGACCAAAAACAACAACGGATCGAATCCATGACTCTAAGTAGTGTTTGGAGCTGGGAGCTGTTCAATCGTAATAAATCCGAATTTTTGCGTCGATATGTGACGATGAAACATGGCTCCATCATTTCATATCGGAGTCCAATCGACAGTCAGCATGGAAAGACGCAAAAGTTAGCTGGCAAGGTTACGGCATCGGTACTCTGGGATGCTCATGGTATAATATTCATTGACCATCTTAAAAAGGAAAATCATAAACAGCGACTATTACGTAGCGTTATTGGAGCGTTTAAAAGACGAAATCGCGTAAAAGCGGCCTCATTTGAAGAAAAAGAAGGTGCTGCTTCATCAAGACAATGCACCGTGCCATAAATCAATGAAATCGATGGCAAAATCCATGAATTGGGCTTCGAATTGTTTCCGCATCCACCGTACTCTCCAGATCTGACCCCCAGCGACTTTTTTCTGTTCTCAGACCTCAAGAGGATGCTCGCTGGACAGAAATTTCGCGCCGATGAAGAGGTAATCGCCGAAACTGAAGTCTAACATATTTTGAGGCTACAGACAAATCGTATTATAAAAGTGGTATCAAAAATTTGTATGATCGCAATAATCGTTGTATCGCCCTCGAAGGGAACTATATTGAGTAATAAAATCAAATTCTATCAAAAAAAATCTTTTCTATGCTAGCCTACGAACTTATCAGCTCGCCTGTTAAAAATAGAGCGAAGCATACTATTACTTTATACGATTTCTATTCATCTATCCATCCAAATTGTATACATGTATAAAACATTTTCATTAACACGAGTGCTTTGCAGAAAGAATTATTCATTTTGTCTACTACTAAGTTATAGAAGCTTTTAAAGTTAGGGTTTCAAGCGAACTTTTCTTAAATTCTAATGTTGTACCTATATGTATTGTTACAAGTCAAACTCACATTTAGGTAATTTATAGCTACCTGGAGGGGCCCTAAAATCCAGACCGATTTAACTTCCTAAATAGAATGAACAGGGTTATACAACTTGGCAAATTGAAACTACCCAAGTTTCCCATACATGTATGTCAGAAGTAAGTTAAATTTTAGAATTTATCTCACACTAAATTTACGAAACAACGTTGTTATTGTTTACAAATCAGAAAACAAAGCAAAAATTATTGTTGATGTTAATACCCGTTGTAGCTGTCTTTCCTTAATACAAATTTGAAGTAAATTTTCACAAACATGGTTGGATAAAAAAATTAATAAAAGTGGATTAGTAATTGATAGTGAATTTGTTTAATATTAGGTACATTATGCTTCTTATAATAATATTATTTCCAAAGATTCTAATAAAGCTAATCTTTGACTCTTCGTTTTTCTCTACTTAGTGATTGAAAATAAGGCATAACAAACTAGTTGTAATATTAAAGGGAAAATTAGATATCAATAGGCCAACTTTATTAAAAGTAACATTGGAAAATATTATCCACTCTTAATTACAGTTATGCTACTTTTTAAGGAAATAAAACTTGTGCTTTACAACAATCCGTTAAGTGATCCAATTTTAAATATTAGTCACGGCAAAAATGTTGCCCAATAGAATTCATCCCTTATCTGATGGGGGTTTTGTTATTTTATTTGGCAGACATAAATGGAACACCCAAGTTTTGACATTCATTATCAGTAATACTCAAAATCAGTGGCGATTTATCTGTAAGAGCTACAAGGCTATAGCACAAAATTTTTGTAAATATAACATTAATTTTAACATATTCGCCGATACACTTGGTGAAACATAACTAATACTAGTAGTCAATATTATTTGTTACTCCTAGAATTAGGTAACGAATTTTGATTAATACGATTCCCTGCAACTGTGAACAGTGAAAGTTGTCAATAATAGTAATAAACAGAGAAAACTGTATGACTATAAGAACCCGAATAGTGGGTCACATTCACATATTGACCAACTACGGAGAGTGATTAACGTAATTTCAGTGTGATAGGTATAAAGAAAATATTAGTGGAACCACATTCTCGAGGTTTGTAATTCTACTTATATCTCCTACATTCGACTTAGAGCTCGCTAACTCGCTTGTATTGTTTGATTACATATATTTCCAGTACTTTATTGCGGTTTTCCTCATAAATTTGTTTATTATTGACCTTCTTGGTGCTCTCAACATATCTATTGTGAGCTGATTTTCATTTCTACGCTTTTCCTTTTACTTTTTTTCTAACTTTTCTTCCTTTTCATATAAAATTGATTCAGTTTTTGTGTATTGTTGCCACTAAAAACGTTTTACCATTGTTGGCAGATGCCATCTTTAGTGCGTTACATATAATGGTGAATATTGAATGGCTTGGCTAGGGTCGCTAAGTAATTATTACTTTGGTCCCGCCCATTTTTGGATCATCTTTGGAATTACCATAATGCGAGGACCTTGCAGGATAGTTGGGTCTTCTGAAACTTTGTCGTTCTTTTCTCTTTCATTTCTGTTATCATTGAGAGGGTATTGTAGAATAATGCAAAATAAACTGTTAAAAATAACGTAGAATAAAACACAATGTTATTTCACTAATTTTTATTGAACTCGACAATATTGTTTCGATCGTCAGCGATCATTCTCAAGAGTACTTAAACTAGTGATGATCGAAACAATATTGTTCAATAAAAATTAGTGAAATAACATTGTGTTCTATTCTACGTTATTTTTAACAGTTTATAAAATGTTTCACAAGCGTTGTACTATCGAAAGTTTAATTTCAAAATAAGTTATGGGAAGGGATTCAATATAGAATTACGTAGAGAGCAGCATATAAGCCTAACATTCAGATGTAACCATGATACGGAACGCATAGATAAAATGCCATCAGTTTTCAGTTGCAAATGACACGACAACACAACTTAATGATTCAACCTATTTTATATAGTACTGGAGAAATTTCTCTTAATTTTTAATTATATATGTCCTTTTAGATACCAAATATGGTTTATTCTTTTAATGAGACGGATCGGATTCAGATTCTGATGATGATCTATTAAATAAAACTCTCACGTTTTTCAAGCAAGTGTATGACGATAGATAGATAACAAGATTTGTGGTAAATAGATTAGTTCAAATTTTTCAGGCTATTGGACATGTAAAGTGTTTTCTTCAAATCAGGCAGTATACAGGAGTTCTGTTCCACACGTACAAGGTCAAGGTATTTTAAGAGCTATCGGAGAAGGACGATAAACATTGCGAAATAATGCATGAATACTGTTTTCAATTCTGATGAGGTTACATTTATGTTGATTGACACAGTACACCGATACAGTTATCGATATTGATCAGATTAAAAAGCTCACTGGTGACGGAAGCGCATACCCGTTTAGAAAAGTTATGCTTAGGCGAGAATTGTAATAAATACCATTAAAGGACCGTTTTTAATTGAGGGAAAGTTTGATCAGGTCAGGTGCAACTCATCCAAACATCTGCTTCCAGCAAAACAGCGCATCGTCGTACTTTGCAAAAGCAACAGCTGCATCGAATAGGATTTCCCGATATCCGTTAATTCGTTTCGGTGACAATAAATTTTGTAAATTGTAAAGATTTGGTGGTAGAAAATTTATGAATCATAATTAATAAATTAATAAACGAATAAACTTGCTTTTAAATGTTTCCAAAAATTTTATTAAATAACTCTACAGCTGTTTCTGCAAGCGATGCCTTTTTCAAGAGTAAAACATAATACATTTATTAATTATATTTCATAAATATCTCACCGCCCAATCTTTACAATCTACTAGTTTGCCAAGCAAAATTAGCGGGTTTTCTATGAAGAAATGTTCTCAAAATTTCTCTCTTCTTCTTTAGTCTTCCACATGTAAAATATATATAATTCCCGAAATCACAAAAAAAATGTGTATTAACCTATTAACATTTAATGGTAGGTATTGGAAGTAATGTGAGAAGTACTTACCTATATAAATTGAAATTAACTGAAGATGATGTTCCTGGAGTAAAGTTAAATCCTGAAAATTAAAAAAAAATGTTTAAGAACTTGAAAATTAATAAATGGTTTTATTGAAGTACAAATGTTCAATAAATTAGGAGTAAAGTTGTAATCGTTTTGTTTCTTCTTCAATGAACGAATAATGTGAATATTTGTTAAACAATGTAAGTGAATCATAAATACATTGTTTTAATTTTATGATCTTTTTGACAAAAAAATGAATTATTATTAATTATAATTATTTTTTATGTCGTTGTACACTAGACTTACTATTTAATGAATGGTTATTAACAAAAAAAAATATATATATATATATAATGTTTCTATATAAGCAATAAGTGTCATCTGTGGAAATTTGATATATTGTTCCGAAAATTATCATTCATAGTTCATACTATGGTGTACTTATTATTAATAGAATATATGCAATACTAAGCTCTTTTTTCGGTTATTGAACTAGATTAATAAAAGCATTTTTAAATTAAATAGAGTAGATAATTTCTAAACTTCCATATAACTTCCCAGTGATCAGAAAATAGAACTGTGACAATACAGATGTCTCCTACGTAATAATTTGCTAGTTTTTGTTTAGTTACGTATACATGTTTTCTCAAATGAACGTCACAATTGCCATTCTTATATTAAATTAGTAATCCAAGAGAGGTGAATGTAATACATGGGCTAAAAAATTCCGGCCCTAACAAAGAAAGAACGTTTCTTTTTGTTCAAAATTAGCTTTATCCATCAACGTAATCTCTATCAAGAGCAACACAATCATTCCAGCGCCGCTCTAAAATTTCAATACCACTTTTATAGAACAATTCATCTTTTTTTCTCAAAATAGGCCTCAGCTTCAGCTATAACCTTTTTATACGAGCAAAATTTCTTGAGGTCTGCGAACAGTCAGTAGTTGCTGGGAGCCAAATATGGAGAATTCGGTGGATGTGGGAACAATTAGAAGGTCAATCCATGTAGTTTTGATATTTTTTTGATTGACTTGTGACACGGTGCGGTGCGTTGTCTTGATGAAACAAATTGTTTTTCTTTGCCATGTGCGGCTGTTTCTTCTTCAAACTTTCTTTCTTCTTCCAATGCTCCAATAACGCTATATAATTACTACAATTCACTGTTGATGGTATTTCCCTTCTCAATATAGTTAATGAATATAAAACCAGGCACATCGCAAAATACCGAAGTCATAACCTTTCCAGCCGACTGTTGTGCTTTCGGGCGCCAGGTTCACCAGTTACTGTCCACTGCTGTGCCAGATGACACTGATTTGATTCCAGTGTGAAGTGATAGATCCATGGTTCATCCATTGTCCGATTTGTTATTTTTAAACACCAAACACTGCTCAGAATCATTAACACGTTCTTGTTTTTGGTCAACAGTGAGTAAACGCGACACCTTCGTTGAACAGAGCTTTCTCATAGTCAAATGCTAATGCAATATGCCTGCAAAGCCAACACGTTCTTTTGATATCTTTACGATGTCAGCTAACTCTCGCAATTTCACTTTTCGATCATTCAAAACGATTTTGTGAATTTTCTTTTATGTTTTCTGGTGTTCCTCAGTGTCTCTATGACCATGTTTGAAGTCAGCAAACCAACGTTTAATTTTGTTTCGGTTGTTTCCGTTGGAGCAGAGTCTCCATAACACTTTTCAAGCAATTGCTCATTGCTTCGCATGAACGGTTTTTTCCATCAAGAAACAGTGTACAATTAAAACACGGTTTTTGATCCACTGTTTTGAAAATAACAAAAGTAGCGTCAATGTTACATTCTTAGCACAATCACTTACAAACTAATGAATAGAATATCGTGAAATTTTAACAGCTGTCTTTTGAAGGTTAGTACTAACTGAAAAAGAGGTGAATGTAATAAAACTAGCGCCATCTATGTGTTAGGCCCAGGACTTTTCAGCCGATGTGTTAGAGTTACAGTTAATATAAAGACTGTAATCGGAAAACTGGAGGAAGTTTCCGATTTTCAATACTTAGGGAGTTATATAACTCAGGATGTGACATAAACCAAAATAGAATAGCTCATAGTCGAGTCGCTTTTAACAAAAAGAAATTACATATGTGCTCGTGAACGGTTAATTTGGAAACTCGAAAAAAAAAATGCCTAAAGTTTATAATATTTAAGTATTTCATGTTTAAGTTAAGTTTTGTAGGTTTGAATCATTTATCTCAAGCCAGTAACTATTTTTCGGTTACCTAGAAATTAGCACTGACCTTTAAAATTCCTGAATATTAATCTTTATTACACTACTGAGGACTGCTTCAGAAATGTACCCGCTATCTAGAAGGGATATTTTTTTTGTAACTTGGGCGCTTAACGCTCGGATTTGTCCACCTCCTCAAAATATTTGTAACATAAAAAATAGCAAGTAAGTTACCAAGAACGCACCGAGCGGCGTGGTCTAGTGGTTTAGATCAATGTTTGGCATTCAGGAGGTCACCGGTTCGAATCTGGTTCTAGCTGCTCTGGTCTAAGTTTTCTGGTGTTTCCTTGGATCACTTAGGCAAATGCTGGGGCAGTAATTTTCCACAGGTAATCTTTCATTTCTGTTCTGTCTTCATTTCGTCCGTGTGATCTTTCTCTTCCTCACTAACCACACCACCCATCCATTCCCACGATTCCTGAAAGGAGGCCGAAGAGGGCCTTACGCGCTACCCTCCGGCTTTGATCTGCAGTGTAGGTCGGAGGGACTGTCCGCCCACCAGCACGAGTAGAGCTGGTGGGAATGAAACAACAAAAAATACCAAGAACATTTTTACAACATAAGTTTTCATATTGTCAATATATTCTTCAACATAACTTTGCCCTGTACATTTGTGTACATATTTTGCACATTTGGGTTATATTTAATATCCAACGTATTTTTATTCTTCACCAAAGTGTCGTTAACTACATTCAAGTTTTGGCATTCAATCACAATCTAACAGAAGCGAAAGTTCAGTAGTCAGAAGCTATAATTGGTACACTTACCTGTAAAACTGACATTTAACCGTTGAAAAGATCGACAAAGTGTAATTATGTGGGGACGGTCAATATGTATTGAATAAACCTGATCCTGCATTGATATAGCGAGTTTATTATTTGAGAGTGAGTCTAAATAAGAGAATCCATTTTTATCAAATACTTGATTGTAAGATTTTGTGTGTTAGATGAGTACGCATTTAACGAATTTTGACCTGAAAGTCACAGTGATACAAGAAAATCAAACGGAGTTCTGTGAAACTGGACTAAAAAAAAAACATTTTAACTCAAAAGTTCCATATAATTTCGTTTAGAAACCTAAAACGCGTATCGTGTGTCATTCTTAGCTAGAAACTCTAATTGAGAATGATAGCTCGGGTTTTTGTTTTGTTCCTTTATTTTATCGTCTAATAGGGCATAAGTATTTACGTACATATTTTTATGTATGATAATGAGATTCTAGTACATCGGTGTTTAAGTAGTAACAAAGTACGTGTTTGTATTAATGATGTATTACGAGAATAGAATTAAAAATAAACGTATGCTTTTTTTAAATCGTTTACAAATTTGTATAATTTTACTAAATATCATTTTTCGTTGTAACAATTAAGCATATGAACATCTATATAGGTAATTTTGTATAAGATCACTAGTAGGAAAATGATTTAGAAAACTATGGCCTATTTTGCAAGCCTACTTCCCATAAAATAGTCAAATTAAAATAAATATTGAAAACGTAATTTTTCGGAAATCAAATATATTCTAAAATAATTAAAGCAATGGAAATATCAAATTGCTTCCTTCGACTTCTTCTTGTGATCCCAACGATCTCTCGGTATTCTTAATTACTTTCTGATTGCCTAAGATACGTACACATTGGAATGATTTTGCTGCTTAACCATTTTTTTCAATGGCGTTATATTAAACGAAACGATTACTGCTTTTTCTCCAAAAAGGTTTCTCTAAACAAGAATGAATGTAGAACAGTTCCAGCAGTCCTTTTATTATTGTGAAAAAACGAAATGGTTATTTGTCCTCAGCAGACTAACGGTCACAGATGGATTGTTCTTAATGTTTTTTTTGTCCCCGCTTAAACGACTTCTTTCTTTGAATAACGTCCTGTCTATCGTTACTCGACTCTGCTCCACTGAATCGGTTTTCTTGTCGTCATTATCCAAAGCTTTCATTTGGAAATTGTTTTGTGATTTGCATAGCTCTTCTTTTTCTTACATATCTAAAAAATTACCCTTGCTAAATCTTTTGAAATATTTGATGGATGTACAGAGAAAATTATTCGAAGAAAGGGGACTCATAAGTGTTAAAAAACAGGTCTCTAAACATATTCTCTTTTTAAAAAATGTAAAGTATCGTAAAAAAAGGAAGAAAAAAGCAAACTTTTCAAAAAACATGTATATTTTCATTTAATATATTGCTAAATAGTATCTCCACACAAAACTTACAATTATCTTCGAATAAAAAGCGACTATTAGTTACAAACATTAATTGACAAATATTTTTGTCTATTCGGTTTATAATGACTGTGTTGTTTAAAATTTATTACAAAATCCAAGGAACAAGTAATTGACATCATGATATTTAGGTAAAAATAAATAATTTATAACATTTAGTGATCCGTAATAAATTCGTTAAAAGATCTGAAGGATTCTGTAATTAAATAAGTTCATAACCGATTTGATTCCAGCTGTGCCCGAGTATATTGTTTGGAGCAAGAGTCTGAGGCAAAAATCAATGATCTGCAACCCTTACAGCTTTCATTGTCGGTGTCGTAAATCCTTCAGTACATGACAAATAATAGGATGCAGAAGAAAGAAAATTAGTGAGTAAAATGCAATAACAAACATTAAAGATACGGAGGTAAAACAAAAAGTACTTGAAATTCTCAATGAATATAATGACTGTATATGCTCTATGACATCGGGTTTACAAAAATAGTTGAAATGCAAATCAAATTAACAAATAAGAAACCTATTACGTTTAGACCACGACGACTTTTAGAAAGACTTATACCCGCTACCAACTATTGAAGATCTAATTTAGCGCCTAAACGGATATACATACTTTTATAGCCTTAATCTTGCATCAGGTTACTATCAAATCAAAATAAGTGCAGAATCTAATCCCTTAAGTGCGTTTATAACTGAAGATGGGCACTATTTACGGGTATCATTCGGGCTTTGTAACGCTTATGATATTTTGGTCCCTGGAAAGACTCCTGAGGACATACTTACTACCTTAACACAAGTATTACAAATTTTAAGGCTTGACGGATTGAAATTAAAACTATCAAAATGCTTTTTCTTACAAACAACTATTGAATTTCTTGGTTACTAAATTAGTAATTCAACTATTACACCAACTGACTTAAAAATTGAGACGGTATAACCTTCCAATACCAAAAGGCATGCATCAAGTGAGACAGTAATTGTGGTTAACGGGGTATTTTCGCAAATTTATAGAAAAATATGCTGAAAAAGTGAAGCCACTAAGTATGTTGTTGCATAAAGCTCAATCATGGAAGTTGGACACTGTTCAACAGACAGCTCTTGAGTTATTAAAAACTTATTTGGTTTCCAAACCCATTTTGACCCTTTTTGATTCAGTTACCAATCACGTTGTACACAGACGCCAGTCGCTTAGGTTTAGCCGGAGTTTTAGTCCAAGAACAACAACAGTGTGAACATGTAATTGCTTATTTTAGTCGACAACCATCAACAAAAGAACAAAAATATCATTGAACTAGTGTAGTCCTTATTCGAGTCTAAAACTTTAGACCTGAATAAGAACCACATTAGTTCATCAACTGGCCGCGAAAGCTTTAACCAAAAATATCATTCATTTGAACTGGAAACATTAGCGACATAGAATCACTTAAACCGTTTAGGACAATGCTGTATGGCAGGTTTTTCACAATCATTACGGATTGCGCAGCTATACGCAGTACATTTGAAAAGAAAGATTTAAATCTCCGAGTAGGAAGGTGGGTAATCTACTTAAATGAATGTAATTTTGAAATAAAACATCGCGGCAACATACGGATGCGTCACGTTGACGCTCTTAGTCGCAATCCACCTAAGGCCCTTCATAGTGTATTGACTATAAACATAACGGAAAATGATTGGATGTTAGCGGCACAACAACATGACAAAAAATAGTATGTATTAAAAAAATATTAGCAAATGGGGAGTCACATTTAAATAAACAATTTTTCAATGAATACGCGTTGAAAGGTGATATAGTCTATCGAATTTCGAATACTGGTAACAAATGGGTAGTCCCAAAGATGGCCTGTTTCCAAATTTTACGCTTATGCCAGGATAATGTTGACCATCCTCTTATTGAAAGAACCCATGAGTTATTATCTAACAAATATTGGTATAAAAAAGTGCGACACTTTACTAAGAAATACGTAATAAATTGTTTAATTTGCCTTTATTTTAAATCACCGAGCGGTAAGAAGGCAGGCTTTCTCCATCCAATCCAAAAGAAACCGGAACCGTTCCATACTATTCACATGGACCAATTAGGACCATTTATAAAATCTAAACTCGGGAATTTATACATACTCACTATAGTCGACGCCTTCACAAAATTTCTAATAATTTATCCAGTAAAATGTTTAGTAATACAGCATATTATATAGTAGTAAGTATTCTAATAATACATTAATGTGAACTAATTTTTTGAATTCATTTGTACCCATTACTGATTATCTCAAATTAATGAGGAAAAATTGTTAGTGCTGTGACGTTCTCGCTGGAAATTCAACCTGGGTACTTGGCATTACGCGTTAATACTCTGACTACTAAGCCATGATAGGTGCCATCAGTAACAACGACTAAAATACCATCATTAATTATTATTAATGATTAATAATAAAATATTTTGGAGAATTCTTTAGCAGAGGTAATTTCAATACATTAATATGAATTAAACCTCTGGTAGCTTAACCCGGAGGGAGTGTGGTGATAAAATGTTACATACAGTATGGGCCGGGTATAATATACCCGAATATAAAATTGCTCTAAAACTTATGTACCTAACAGATAGTATGAAATTAAATGTGTTTTATTGTAATAGGAAATGTGATAATTTAATTTAAATGAAATACCTGTGGCAGTTTAACATTTTTTATATTATAATTGAAGAATAACAAAATTATTTAACTTATAATATAGAAATATTGACACTTTCAAAAAAGTTACAAAAGAAATAAAAAAAAGCTGCAAAATCTTATAGAACATAAATTTTAGAATTATACGAATAAAAAAAAAACTTAAAGTAAAGATTAAAAAAGTCTTAGGAACTTGAGTCTGAATCAATAAAGTTCTAGCAGAAAAACATCGCATTCTCCGTGCATATGGCTTTTCCACAAGCTGAACATACGTGTTTTGTCTTACGATTCTTCTTGTTTGGGCAATCTTTACATCTAACGTAGTTAGCAAGAATATTTTGGAATGATGGACGTTGAGGTTCATTGATTTGAGATGAGATTCTCTGCCGAATAAACATTCGAATATGTTTTTGATCTCTTCGCAATTTATGGTATTCATAAACTAAATCCAGGCCTAAGTTACGGATAAATTCGGTTCGTTTGGTGTTCTTAACTTGATTTGTACAAAAAATTATGTTTGTATTAACGGCAGCTATATTCAAGAACCCATAAAAGATGGTCATAGGCCAGCGTTTGCTGTTACTAGAAACAATATAACTACCACACAATTCGTCGACAACATCTACTCCAGCTTTAGTTGAGTTATAAAATGTAAGCATCTCAGGTTTTTTCTGATCCCCTGTGGTGTCAGTAATTTTTTCATCATGATGAAGGGTTGACATTACTATGACCACTTTATTTTTTTAGGGGCATCGGAGACCATGGAAATATCCTTTTGATGACAGAATAAGGAACTTCCTGGAGCTTTTCCAGTCTTCAAAAATGCGGCCGGGATACATCTTTTATTTTTCCTAACAGTTCGAATAGATGTAAGCCTGTGCTCAGCTAGCAACTACATCATCAGTTCGTAACTAGTAAACGAGTTGTCAAAAGTCAAATTGCGGTTTGAGTCTGATATAAGCTGAACAAGTCCTTTTACTACTTCAAAAGCCGTGTTACTAGCAGCATACGGCCCTACAGGTTGCTGTTCTGCATATACTTGTAAATTGTATGTGTAAAAGGATCTCGCATCAACGAGAGCTTGGACTTTGATCCCATACTTGGTAGGTTTGCTGGGAATATAAACACGAAATCCGCATCACCCTTTAAATGAAGGATGTAGGCTTTCTGACAGCACTGAACAAATTTATCAAATAATGTTCTAATTGCAGTTATGTTATCAGTATTTTTACGGTTGTCCCTCGTTGATTTGTCGTCAAAGCGAAAACAGTTTTGTAAATAGTAAAATATTTGCAGTGACATTGTTGTTCTAAATATATCCACTCCAGTCCCGTCCGTTCTCCACAAATCTTTGGGACTCTGACGACTCCCATTTCTTTAAATCGTCATTTTATATTTAATTTTGCTGTTTAATGTTTTCAACGTATTTTTCATTTTTCAAGTCATAAAATAAAACCAAACTTCGTGACTTGTATTCACTATTCCATTTTTAGGGTGGCAAATCAGTCGTTGCATGCAATAATTGTTTTTAAAAATTGACCATAAACAAATTAGACCGATAGTAAAATGAGTACTACCTTCATTATATTCATATTTATTTGAATACGAAATCCGGTTATCGTAAAATAACACTATAAGCAATGAAAATAAATAATGGGAGAAAATGTTGGGATCATAAAAGTAACATTCACTCGATTATATATAAAGAATGCAGTCTATTTCATAGAACTAGTTTCTCTACAAATTTTATACACTTGGCAATGTTGTAATAAGTCATAAAAGCAACGAATAAGACACATTAAATTAGTCCATTGTTGCTACAAAGGGCGGGAAAACTGCAAAACGTAAACATATAGCCGATTTTATTTTTGAATAATTTTCATTCATATTGTTTTTAAAATGTTACGATGGCTTCAAAAGTTAATTTACTTAAATGAATAAAGAAACTTTATAAGTTTCATCTAAACTTCAAAAAAGAAGAAGGAATTAAAATCCTTATTCGTCTAAATATTAAGATCAAAGATCTCACATTTGGAACGCATCCTACCAAGTAGGAACAACGAACCGAAAGCCATACCCCATATTTATATTTATAATATAGCCTGTATCTGAACATTGAGTTTTAGAAAAGTAAAACATATGCTATACAATCAATCAAAAACAAAGAACGAGAAGTTTTTTTCCTCTATCACGTCCTTAAAAAATGTAAGCTATGTTTTGACCATTGTCGTTGCTTTGTGTATATTGTTACGGCGGAACTTCGTCTATGGTTCTAAAATAAACTTGTGTCCGTCGTAGATCTTGCTGCTTCTATTGGATAACTCCGGAAGCAGAGTATGTTCGCATATATTCATCTTTTTATTTTTTTTTTGTCTTTGTAATATATTAGCCTTATTAGTCATGCATTTTTTACTTCTCGGATTTTTGTAATTTTTGTATTGTCATGTGCATTTGCTGTCTGTTCCTTTCTTTTGCAATTTATGGTTTTTGTATGTGTCATATTCTTTCCCTTCTTGGTATTGCCATTTGGCCTTATTGTATTATATTTTCTTTGTTTGCAAACGTTCTTTTAGAGTTAACCTTTAACTACAAGCGCTGGTGTATAAAATGCACCAGTTGAATTAACATGTAAATATCTTATTTAAAACGGCAGATCGCACCATCATTGCATCAATTACCCTATTGCCGCAATGTTAGCTACAACCACTGTAAGTTATTCTACTGCAATAGTATCGATAAGATCGTTGTGCAAGCTTAGTTCTATGCGTACCCATTAGCAAATGATCTTTTGAAAGACAAAATTATCTTAGTTGGCACTCTCAGAAAAAATAAAAGAGAAATACCTACAAATTTCTTACCAAGTAAACAAAGAATCGAAGGTACATTGTACTTTTGGCTTTCAAAAGGACATTACTTTTGTTTCATATGCTTGCAAGCAAAATAAGGCGGCAATCTTACACCATGCACCGTGACTCTCAGTGGATTTGTAAACTAATAAGCCAAATATTATTCTGGATTACAATGCACATAAAGGAGGTGTCGATACAGTAGACAAAATGCGCAGTGCCTTTTCTGTGTCGAGACGAACACTAGGTGGCCTTTGGTTATTTTTTTTCAATTATTGAATATCGCAGGTATAAATAGTCAAATTTTATATAACGCAACATATGTCAACTTTACCTCAAGATATACAGTTATTTGTAAATAAGTTTAAGTCACCCCAAGAAGAACACATTGAAGAAGAACCACCAGTGAAAATTCGTAAAAGGTGCTTTTGTTGAGGAAGGAAAAAAAATAAGAGTGACAACAATTAAATGTCATTCATGCAACCGACCCGTTTGTAAGGAACATGCACTTACAGTAATTACTTATCCAAACTGTAGCAACAGCATCGATCATAACGAAGAAACTACATATTAGCATTTATCATAAAGTGCTAAAATTAATAGTTACATATTTTAACACATTTTTCTTTATCATTTTATGTTTTTTGTGATTCCTTTGTCGATTATTATTCTAATGAATATTTACTATTGTGTCACTAAGGTTCAGTATAACATTTCAAATGCATCTTCCACAGTATCTTAATTGAAACCAGATTTTGAGTAAGTGGTGTACAAAATACACCACGCGTGTACTTATGTTACATTTTAAGGCGCGTGTAGTTAAAGGTTAAGTTAGTCGATAGATTTATTGGAGGTAATTTTTTGACCCATCGGTCCATTTCCAGGACGTAGATGATGCACCGCCAGATAGCTTGCAATGTTGCATTTTTGTATGTTTCCCTTCCTTTTTTTTGTTGTTTCAAGTGTCGGTGCATCGGAACCACCCCCTCCTCTGGGAGCGGTTCTTAAATTCATGTTAAAATAAGTATTTTTACATTCAATGAGAGAATCAATCATACTAGATTCAAACCATTAAAACATCAAACATTTTTAGCAGAGATCATTTTAGGACATTAACATATAACACCAATCACATCAAGATCTCTTTAAACATTTTTTAAAGTATTTAATAACATATAGTTTCATGTAATAAATCATAATCTATAGTCATTTAGTATTTTTGTAAAAATAAGTAGCAATTAGGGCGTACAATAAAATTAGTGTGTATATAGTTGTAAATAGTTTGGGTGTAATAAACTTGTAAATCCGTTTATTGCATAGATTCCCCCATACTAATCAAAAGAAGTGGCACATCTGTGCACCGGTGAAATAATCTTATTTCATCAACTAATAAACAGAGTATTTCCACAATAATTAATACAAAACGCACAAAGAACTAACGAATCCAATTAATTCACTTAGTGAGTCCCTTTACAATTTTGTGTTAATTGAAAGTACACGATTCTAATAGCAATAATACCTCAGTATTATTACCACTTAATTAGAACGCAAGAAAACTAGGTTGAAACTTATTAGAACTTTATTCTGATGTCAGATACAAGTCAACTGTCATTTTTTTGTGTAAGGGTACTTTTATCCCTTTTGGAAAAAAGGGCATTTTTTCTTGTTTCCTCAAGGCATGCAAAATATATTCGTCACTAACGATAATTACATTACTTAATTGCCGCAAAAAAAATATTTTGGATACCAAGTGACTGATAATTGCCTAGCTGATTACTAGAAAATAAATATTTGTAGTGACATGTTATACTTAAAAGCATGTAGAATATCTTTGTCACTAACGGTAATGACATTACTTAATTGCCGGAATAGAAATATTTTGCATACAAAGTCACTTGGACATTTACTAGACAGTAACAGTTATATATCAAATTTCGATATGCTCATAGACTAAACAAATCTATCCATCTAATGCCTTGAATGCCTTATAATAATACTTTTTGTAAATATCGATGCTGACTGTTGACAATTCCAGACATAACAATTATTAACATACAATATATATACTCGTTTGAAAAATATATTGGTCAGTTCCGCTTTGGCTTTTCGGGACTCAATAACAATAAAAATTCCGCTCTGTTTTTTCGGGACTCAACAACAATAAAAGGTCCATTCTTGACCACAAAAAATATTGGTCCTTCGAGTTTTCTTTAAAGTAGTACAGCAGTACATCCGTTGAGATAGTTAAACTATTTAATTATCCAACAAAAAACAAGTTATAAAATCAAAAACAGATTAACAAAATTCAATATTAAAACAGTAGAAGCTGACCGACCCAATTTAAAAACACTTCTAGTTCACAATAACGATAAAATAGAAATCAACTCTAAACGTAGTATTTATAATTAAATTGCAACGAGTGTAATTCTATATACATACGACAATGTGGCCGTTAATTAAAACATTGATTGAAAGACCATATTAATAGTATAAAATACCGAATTAATTCAACGGGCTTTTCCAAGCATTGCAACATGAAAGGTCACATTTTAAATATAAATAACATCATATTAATTCATACGGGACAAAAAAGTAAAAACCTAAATCTAACGGAAAACATCGAAATAAATAAGAAAGAGTATCGTTAACAACCAGACAGAAATATTATCAAATAATATACTCTTGCTTCTACCTGAAATCCGAAAGTCTTTGTCTTTGTCTTCCTAGTAATGGTCCGAAAATCATACTTTCGCATTTATGTAAATACACATTTACATATAAATAGATACAATTATTACTACCTTATTTAAACCATCCGTTTTACAATCTAATTTAGTATTTCTTGTATACTCTCTTTGATTATGACAGAAGTTGTCAAAAGAACGTTTTTTCTTTAATAAATTTAATTGAAACTTATTTTACGTGAATTGTGAATTTAAAATGTTTCATCAAGTGTGCACCTCATCTAGCTTATTAATTATTTTTTCCATTTATTCAAAAACAGGTTCGGGTTATTTTCCGAAACACGGTATTTATTGTTATACATTCGCCACAGCGGGATCGTGACCTAGTTCTAGTTGTTAAAAATTCAAATAAGCTCTATGTAGGATCATATAAAGAGCCAAGGTAAATCATTATCGAGAGATTAAGTAAGTCGGTGAGGCTGCCAAGAAGCCTGCGTGGAGAAGAGGTCTAAAGGTCCGGCCAATTTAGTAATCGTCGTGTGCGAGAAGTGCTAACTACTCTATCACAAATTCTCCCCAAGAGACAGATATATTCTACGAGGTTGTAGACCCACTACGGAAGAACTTTTCCGACTTAATCTCCTAGAGCGGCTCTTGGCCCTTGACTTTTAGTATATCATTTATTTTAATTTGTTTATTTGACTTAACCATGTAGTTTATTGTACAGTTCATGTATTCATCTATTTTTATTAAGTAAGTTGTTTATAAATACACGTTACGAAAAGGGAAAATAATTCTTTTGTTGACCAACTTCTCGCAAGTCAAGCGATCCCCGATCTGCGATACATCAAGAAGGCATCTTCGATGCAATACTCGTCTTTTGTATTATAGTAGAGAGATATTTAAAGAAATAAGAGAATAGCATTATATTTTAGGGGAGAATTTCTTTCCTCATAAGTAGTTACCATCGTGGAAACTGAAAATTAGCACGATAGTTGACACTCCCGCGGGCAGTGTGCAATACGTTTTATAAAAATTGAAATAAACTGTACGCACCCTTTTGATGTTTGTATTTAAAAACACGGCTATCTATTGACATACACTTTCAAATCCTCATCGAGGAAGCACTGTTTAATATCATGACATTAATCAAAGATCATATTAGTAGTTACAACCATTCAGCTTTCTTCTCATACCCATTACACATAAAAGAAGTTTATTCATATTTTGTTTGTAAGTGGAGAGGCCTTACCACGAATATTTTCGTTTTTAATAATTAAAAGAAAAAAGAAAACAACTGGTGTTACTGTTATGCATTCTACTATTCATTAAAATATTTTCAACGTATTTGTTACCACCCTAATTAAACTTTAGAAGATTTTTTGTGTAGCTTATTGCAACAAAACATAGAAAACTTTTGGAACTAGAGAATTATCAAAAAGACGCACATTCCAGTTAGCAGATATTTGTAATTAAAACACTACATCTACGTAAATCACAAACTTTTCTCATTTTCTCCACTGAACAGCAACATCAATAAACCTGTCGCAGGCAGAAACAGAAGAATACTCGAACCCATATGGGTTGACTAATTGGTAATACTTTTACTGCTCCACCCCTTCACCCCAAAACAAATAAGATAAATGAGCGAATGACGTAAAATGATAGTATCTACCATCCCCTAAAGCGCAATAACCCATTAGTAACATTAATAAACACGTTAAGTGCTTAAATTAAAAACGACTGATGCATTAATAGATTACTAGTTGAATGAGAAATAAAAGCAACAACTATGATTTCCACTATTTATTTTTAAAGATTTAAACAATTGTTTCACCCTACTACATAATTTAAAAAAACTTTTTTCTTTTTACACTCTTGGTTAAACCAAATGTGTTCACATAAAAACCAGTAGGCTTGTTCTGCTATATGGGAATGCTTTAATTAATTAATTGTTTCTTTTTCCTATATTTTATGGAAATCTGTTGCAAATGAGACATGAAAGTGATAACTATAGTGTTTAGTGACAATTTCTAAAGATTATGAAAAATTCTTTGATGTTAGTTCTATTTCTCATTTATAATAGATTTCTATAAAATAGAGGCAAAAATAATCAATTAGTAGTAATACCCCTCCAAGTTTGTGTGGATGGGTAGCGTAGTCGATACTGTAACCTAATTAATACTTATACTTGTTAAATAATAAAATCAGAATTAACCTCTTCATATCAATTAGAAATTAAAAAACTTGCAAAGGTATCTTCAACGAATCATATATACATAGTAATTGAATCCTCAGGTCCCAAAACTGTACTCACTCATTAAACTTCATAATAAAAAAACCACCCTATCCGCTCAGTAGTTTCTTTTTTATCAGCTGCAAATCTTAAATGTATTATTACTGTAGATATTGTTTCAATTCGTCTAGATATATTGTTAACATTTAGTGAAATGAAACGACTTACCACGATCTGCTGTGTGTTGTTTTAACTCGTATGGATGTACATTTTGAGAAGTTTGAAAGGTCCACGATAGGTTAATCTCCAACACACGATTTGTACTAAACTCGTTTGTAAAATAGAACATTTTTGCTTATTTCTTATTTCTATTCGTACGTTTACATGTTTTAATCATAATTCATAACGTTGAGTTACTTTCAATTGAGTCTGCTTTTTCTGTTAAAGCTAAGAGTATTTATTATTGCGATTATTTCCATGGAACATTTTTTTCAGTTTAATTTTTAACTATGTTGCACTTCACATTTTTTAATGGCGCTAGATTCAATCATAACTTGCACGAATTCTAGGTGCTCAATAACTGTAATAACAATTACATCTCTTTTGTCCCGGGTGTAAGGTCTTTTATTCCTTTTAAAATTTGACTTCTAAACTTTTTCGTATGTATTTCTTATATGTCGGTGTATTATTCTTTAAATCTTTGTACTATTAATATAACAAAATCATGGGTATTCTATATCGTAATATATAAATGAAGTAACCTGTAAATGTAAGTCACTAGACAAGTTTATGGGCTTTTATATTTGAAAGTGAGTAGTCGACCGGTAGCAGTATATATGTTAATTTCATAATGATTATAACTGATACATTGACACAGAGAATGGACCAAGAAATATCTTCGCAAAATTGATTATTCTTTAGAGAGATAAAACAAATATGCGGTCATATCTGACCTTCTGTATAGGACTAAAATGACAAGTGTAAAATATTATTTTCTTAGGTTAGAAAGACAACCACCGGTCGAACGTTCGCTTTGTTTCTCTAACACGTCATTTACCATTCAGTTTGATAGGAAAGACTCAGTCCATATTCCATGTCGGGTGACACATTGTCTAGGATTCGGATCATCGAAATATAAACCTGAACTGGTGCTGTCGAATACGTGAAGATTTTGTACTGGAATGAGGCAGAGTAATGGTCAGAGATGTCTGTCTTCGACGCTCAGGGATGTCAGTGACGGCTTCTTCCCGTGGTGACGTCACAACTAATTAGCCCATGAGAAAATATCACACAGAGAGAAAATGTTCTGACCTATCTTTCTACTATATTTTGTTGCATAGAGGCACATCACCGATCCATTATTCGGATAGAGTCCATAGAAATAAGGTTTAGCCACTTAGTAGGTCACCTTGGATTAGTTGATCAACATAATGGTGAAACCAATCGTTGGGTTGCTTTGATCGGACTTTTTAGTTAACGAATTATCATTTCAAAACAGCTGCTGTGAGAGGAAATTAGAACGATCAACAACACAGATGGTAATAACAGCAGCCATTTTGTTGACTCATCCAGAATAGTAGACAGATTATAGACATAGCGAATGCACTGAGCAATAGCCGCACAACATTAACCATTCTTTAAAAAAAGATAAAACTTATGTTTGGCCTATACCCTCTCTTTCACCACCCATACCCCTTAGAGGCGTCACCTCCGCGTCTATAATAAGACTATACTACGCTCCTATATTATTTTTCCCAAGGAGTAGACCACTCAGTTAGCAAAATCCTAATCTATTTCTAAATCACGCCGATCAGAATTCAGAATTTTCCGCACGAAGTGATATTTGATATCTATATGCTTACTCCTCGAGGGATTATTGTCTAGTCTGAGAGTACTCATGTTGTCGACAAATAGTCTAACATCGGATAACTTCTTGTTCAGCTCAAATAAAATGTTCTTCATGAGAACCGTTTCCTTAGCTGCTTCGGTGAGACTCATATATTCGGCCTTCATAGTCGACAGCGTTGTTGTTTCTTCGACTTTCACACGATAGGAGCGCCAGATAATACAAAAAAGTAGCCCTGAGAGATCGTCTGTGAAATTTCTCTAGTCAGAAGTAACAAATCCTGTGAGTCTCTGGTCATCAGATTTATAAACCAATCCATGTTCAATTGTGTCTTTCAAGTACCCTTTTAGCCGCTGTCGAATGATCGTTACTACAGCAATTATTAAACTGTGCTAAGTGATTTACAGAAAAACTATCAGGACGCGTGCAAAACGCTAATGATGTCAGTGCTTCAAGAAGATCACTGTAGGGTAACTTTTCCTACTCTACAGTTCACTTTTTAGACTTGGATAATTTAACATTTCTAATGGGGAATGTATTCAGTCCTACCAAACCTCTGATATAACCCCTCTGATGTAAATAGATTTGGTTGGGTGGCCGGAAAAATTAGACACCAATGCAGTTTCCAACTTTGCCATGGTCTCTTAAAGCTACTTCATTCTAAATGCTTTTTTTGACTACTTCTATGTATTTTAATTCTTAGGAGACTATGAGTATACTATCCACGTAGATGACAATGATTGCCAAAACTCCATTCCTTCTTAGTCGGTACACACAGGGATCAGCCTTCGTTGGAACAGCTCCGAATCCCTTGAGAATATAATGAAGCTTGGAATACCATACTCTTCCTGCTTACTTTATACTGTATAATAGTTTTTCCAGCAATCGTGCCTTGCATTCGACATCATTCGATGTGATTTCGGAATGGCAGATATTTCTTTTTAATATGTGGTAGAGTTCATTTCACATTTCTATTGGAGTTTCCCTTAAGATCCTTTCTTGCAATTCGTCGTTCGAATAGGCGGATGTAACATCTACCTGATGCATCTTCATATTGATATACAAGCTGTCACTAGCCTTATGGAGCTTAGCCTCGCTACAGGAGAAAATGTTTCATTGAAGTGAATTCATGGCTATTGATTGAACTCTTGAGCTAAATATCTAGTTTTCTTCTTTTCTAAAGATTAATCGGCCGTATACTTGTGTCTAGTACGGTCCTAGTTTCCAAATCCTCTGGGTCGACTCAACTGTAGTTCATATGTCGGTCTTAATTATGCCAGTCATTTCGTCTGCCATACCCTAAATCAATGCCCTGTATAACTCCTTTCTGTGCACATTCCAGATGGCCTTACATTCAGATGGCCTAAAAGATAATGGCAGAGCTTTAGGTTATCATATGAATTAATGATGCTGTTATAAAGTGAACTTCCTGAGTGCATTCTCGAACATAGTGTAAATGGCCAACCCAATCTGCAACGAACTTTCCATTTCCATTCACAACAAGTACGAAAGCGGAAACTGGACGGAATATAATACAATAACAGTAACTCAGCATTTATTTCTACGCTTATATCGCTGAGCTTATTTACTGCGTCGAAGAAGTTCCTCAATTGTTCACGAACGTTTGCACCTTCTGCCATTCGTTGTAGTATGAGTTTCTTAAGAAGGGTTGCTTTTCTAGCTGGCCCCTTCGACTGATGGATTCCTTTGAATTGTAACCAAAATTCACACGTGTTGTAAAATGATATTTGCTTTAATTCTGTCGGGTTAATGGACAGAATGCTATCGAACTTCGCTTTCCTGTCTAATTTGTCCCTAATTTCTACGGGTTTTCTCTAACTTTCCACGCTTTCTGTTACTACTGACTTCTTATTTTCGCCGTTTACGTATCCCCACTCATCGTTTTAATCAATAGTGCTTCCATTTGCATCTTTTATGTGTCGTAATTGTCTTTCTTAAAGGAGTCTATACGCAAAACAGTTTGCACACCCAATTTGTAACACAACACCGAATTATTGGCACGTTTATTTTTTCGATTAAAAAAGCGTATGCTAAATTATTTCTCCGCTTTTGGTTTCTCATCTGGTCTGAGCCTCTACACTGTTATTCGATAGATTTGGCAAAGTCTTCCAAACACGGTTTGCATGGAGACATTTATTGAACAAGAACACAATATAAAACTATATGTAAACGTATAAATACAATATAAAATTATAGAACAATAGCATAAAGTTAGTCAGAACACTGTACATACTAGAAGAGCGGTGATCACGAGGTTGGTCCAGACGCACGGTATCACGTAGCGGATATATGTCCGTATGCACTCGCCTGTTGGTTAGCGCCATCTGCACGCTACCATTCCGTTAGACCATACAGGCATGCGCGCTACAATGTTCAACATACGGAAATTAAAAATTTAACTACGCTTCACAAGATGGAAACAGCAATATCAACCCAAAGGTTTGCAACCCCATTTTAATTTGTAAACTGTTTTCTATTTAAATTTAATTTTTTACCTATAGTGGGGTAAATCACTACATGTGTATAGATACTTCTACAAAAATTGGATAATTTTTGGGCAATAGTTAGTTCCACTGTTTTCTAATATAATAAAATTAATTTTCTTATGAGAATGTAGGAAAAGGTGAATATACTGTACGGGATCAGTAAATTTTGTGATTACTTTTCATGTTTATCAAGTTTTTCTACATTTTTCCTCCATAAGAATGACGAGTATGACATAGGATTGATTAATTTTGACAGTTTTTTTTGTTTTTGAAAATGCTACTTTTGTTGCAAAGTATTTTAAAATTTCTTAGTATGCAACAATAGGAATATGAGCGAGGATATATTTATATCATAAATCGAATCTCATCAATTCCACTACAAAATGATTAAGAAAAAAGAGTTGTTAAATTTTTAGGTAGGTAGTATTTTTTTAGTATGTAGAGGGGGTAGTGCCCCTATCTGTAGCTTTCATCTTGAAAAAGGGAAACTTTTTTGAAATATTTCCTTCGTGTTGTCCTTTGCTTTATACCTTTAAATTGTATTTTCTCCTCTTTACGTATGTACCTTATCTTTTATACCCCTTTATCGTTTTTAATCGAAAATATGCGAATCAAAGTGTAAGTTGAAAGACAAATCTTGAAATAAAATTTGCGCATTATGATCACTATGTTATTTTAGACAGTAACTATACAGAAATTATTACAAATAAGAAACTTTTCTTTCTTGGTCAAAAAATTATTGACTACCAGATGTGGATCGTAATTTTTATCTTATTAAATTTAGCATTTAGCATCGACACATTACTGATGAAACCGAAGTGGTGTCGTAGAAGGTAGTTGACTTGATATCCTATAACAGGCAGTAGGTCAGCATGTACTGATCTTTAATTCTAATTGTTTTATTTCAAATGCTTGACAAGATCTTACGAAGGTATATACTTGACAAACTGAATCCACGACGCATTTCTTATTAATAAATTTTAATTTGGTTTGCTAGCCTATCACGTAATATAAGCTGCATAGTAGATTCTGTTTGTCAAGTTAGCACAGTTACCACAGCGGTAAGTATGAGTGGATGGCCACATACTGTCTTTAATATAATATTAAAAATGTTTACCATGAAGTAGACTTACTTTATAATTATACCCATTGGACTTAACGTTTTTGCGATTTTCTCACGTCATAGTATTAACTTTTTTAGTGCTTTATATACATTTCTTCAAATATCAATTCACAATCAATAATTCACATTATGTGAGCAAATATAAGGAGTTACATTTTTTTTTAAATTAGCGAAAAAATGTGTTAATGTGTCATTTGGCTTATTTATTGTTGGACAACAACAACTTACCCAACTTTTGCAGGATTGGATGCGGATAGAAATAGTGTCATCTAAAAGGAACGACAATTATTTATTTAGGAGTCGCAATAACACCTGATATGTGCATAAATAGCAATATAGTATTACAGAATAATAAATACACACACATATTTTAAATCGGATCATAATTATTCAGCGTAGAATATTTTACCGTTACGTTAAACAATATTTTGTTTCAACACATAATAGTGTTTACAGAGGTGAGGTTAGAAACTAATTTCCATTATGCAAAACGTAACAATTCCTGTCAATACCAGTAATTATTAATATGTGTAGGTACATTTATTTATGTTAATATTTTTAATTTTCAAACAATGGTAAAACATTCAAATATAAACAAGTTATTAATTGCATTAAATTGGATTAAATAGAATAATTGATTAACAGAACACTTTTGTTAACGTGTACCAGAAATATAATAGTTATGTTGTCATCCAAATTGAAAGATAAAATTAATACACTTTTATTAAATCTAATAACTATTTTGCGTAAGTTTGTTTAGTATATCACAAATTGGCGTACATAGTTAAAATAGATAAGATACGATTATATATAAATATGATGTTCAAATACTATTTTTGCGCACTGTTAGCGGGACACCTTATTAGGGGGTTAATTTTGTGTAATTAAAAGAATAAAGAAATGAAAACGGGATAAATCACTGCGGTAAAAAACGGACAGTTTTATTTAAAAATATACAGGAAAACACAAATAATAAGAGAATTTACACTATAAAAAACACATACATATGAATAAAATGAAATAACAAAGAAAATTGCAAATAAAATAGCTTAAAGGGAAGAGCAAGACATCCACCCGCAATATGTAACAATTTCCGACTCCAACTCGTATCGAATAGTGCACGTGTTAGGTTACATACGACTTGGTGGTGGAAAGTATTGATTTTTTGTGTAATTGGCAGAACGCATAAGGGTAGGAAATAAGAGTGGAGTCAAGACGATAGAAATCAAGTATGTTTGCATTTTTAGCACACCATAAGAACGTATGTAAACTCAAGGAATGATGGGTAATTGAACTAGCACGGTCTATTCAATTGTAAACACTGATAAGTACTGCAAACTAAAATTATTTTTATGTATACAGGGTATATATTTGCCACCAATCACTACATTTTTTACAATAAACGCCATTGACTTATTTTTGGATTGCTCTTTTTTCAGCCACTCACCCAGGTCCACCTTAAGAGCCCGGAACAGTTTGGAGGGATTTAATCCTACCCTTAAAACAAACTCCTGGCGTAAACCTTTTGGGGAAGAGGAGGACGATATCACTGGATCTTATTTGGCAGTGCCCGAATCTCAGGCAAGGGCGCTAGCTGCGCTAGGCGACATAGGGCGTACTACTTTTAAGACAACCAGCCGAAAAGAGAAGGGCTCTGAGGCAGCGAAAGAAGTGGCGGTGTAATCCCAATACTGGCGGCATCACACCTCCTTTTCATTCAAATCAACTTGTATTACAGTCAATGCGCCTCTACTATTCTACAGAGGCTCCTAGCCAAGAGGTGCATATAGGCATTTCTCTAATCCAAGAATTTCGATGGTGACAAGTGCAATTAAAGAACTAAGAAGCTCCTTTTCTTTCTGTTTCATGCGAGTTAACCAATCAGCACTGTCTCACTACCTGATTTGTGTATAGGAGTTTGGCAGTTGTATCAATTTCACTTAAGTCTAATGAGTATTAGAAATACAAAAAATAATAAATAATGACGTTTGATAAAATCGTTTAATTAATTTTTTAGCGAAGAAGTTCCTACAACATTTGTATACTTTCGAGCTTTTATAAAAACGGAGCAATTGTTAAAAGACATATCCATTGTTGAAAAAACTTCTGGGCTAAGTTGCCGTGGTCTTGGTTGGTTAATGATACCAGACGTTTCGTCTTCTTCTGCGGAAGACATCTTTGTCAGCGAGAACGCTTCGACCACGCCACTGAAGATGTCTTCCGCAGAAGAAGACGAAACGTCTGATACCATTAACCAACCAAGACCACGGCAACACATCCATTCTTCTAACTGTAATACCCATTTCCCGAAAATTACGGGAAGTGGTAAAAAGAATTCTTTTACGGTTGGTTGGTGATTTCCAATGAATAAGACTAATCGTAACATCCAAATAAGATAAATCAACCCCGTATACGTTGACGGTGAAAGAGATACACGAGTGTTAAATTAAATTCATTAAACAGTTCCAAAGCAATAAATCTTGAATTTTAAAATTAAAATCACAATGTCGTTATTAAAATCAGTTATAAAATAAGTTGGCGTCTTCTTAATGTCAAATTCGTCAATCGCCGTCTACAAGGTAGAGGTACAGTGAGACAGTCTCGCGTTGATAATGCCCCCGTTCGAAGTGGGCGAAACACATGTCCACTCAGTAAAATTGTGTTAGTGGTGAGTCTCCTATTTTTATTTATTTAAAAGACACTCAACTTAAGAATTTAATATAAACTATTTCAATTAAAATTCCTATAAATTAAGTATATTCACACTTGACTTCAATACGTCGAAGAAATTGTTTGTATTTGGACGGGTACGGTAAAATAGTTAGACATATTTCTCAAAATTTTAAATATCATGTCAATAATATCAAATTCGCTGTTGAGAAGGAGTTTAATGAAACCTTAATTTCTAAGATTTAAATATCCCACGCTCTTCTATAGTTATTTTTGATATAATTAGAAAAAATGCTACTACCGATGCCGTTATTTCTTACTCGTGCAATCAAACAAACTCTGTAAAACAAGCTGCTTTCTATAGTTGTATCTTTAGATTAATTAATGTTCTTTTATCCAAAGTAAATTTTAAAAAAGAACTTAATATTTTCAAATAGATTGCTATAAATAACGGCTGTAATACGAATCTTGTAGACAAAATTCTAAAACAAACAAACGCAATCTTTACTCTTTAGTTCTAAAAATCAGTCCTTTAATTATCCTTTATTTTACTCTTTAAATTATGCCAGTAAACTCCCCTTAAAAATTGAAAATAGACTATAGAGATTGGGCATTATAACAACGACTTCAAACAAAAAAACTCTTGGATATTTTCTCCGTAACAGTAGAGAAAAGAATCACAACCCTCTAAAAAACAACTGAGTGTTATAGAATTATCTGTAAAGATTGTGACGCTTTCAATTAGGAACAGTCAGGTAGAGCAGTGAAAAAACGAGTTAAAGAACACTTACACAGTTTCAAGAACAAAATCAATAATGCCGAACTATCTCAACACTGCATTTTTTTCGAACATAAAATTGATCTTGAAAATAAAAATATTACATATTCAGAATAAAAGTAGAAAACATAGTTTACTGGAAAATTTGGAAATTAAAAAAGCACTTAAACAAAATAAAATTCTTGTCAATAACCAAACTGAATTATATTCAGGTAATACCTCACTATTATTAACCACCCCTTGAGACTTAGAGTTTACCCATAATATTATTTTTATTTGCCTGTTCCGCTTTTATGTTAACTTTAATAAAACTGTACCTACTCTTTTAAAATAACTGAGTAATGGTCGAAACAATTGTCAGATTGATAATAAATATTTTGTGAAAGATTAGCAAATGAGTCTTTTCTCCTTTTATATTTTATATTATTAAATTGGACTGCTCTATTTGCTAGCATAAATTAAGCAAATTAAGGCAGATAAGTGAGCTGCATTCAATCAGCTAAGGTGCACAGAAGCGACATCGTGATTCAGTTTTTGTCAACTAAAAAGCCGAGTATAATCTCCATCTCTTGTGATTGATGGATGTACTTCAACGTTTTTGGTCTATGAAAGAATGAGTGGAAGCGTTGTATGTATTGGTGAAGTGTGGAGAAATATAACAGCGTGGTTGGTTAAGAATTAATTGGGAATGTGTGCGAATGTAGTAGTGTGTACACTAGCAATAGATATTTATATATAAGTTTAGTTATATGGAATCTGCAAGTTTATTCAGTTCAATACAATTAGTGACAATGGATTTAATTATGATATGCTTTATTCACGTCAAGGGATATAGGTAATATAAAAATAGCATTATTTAAAAAGTAAAGCTTGGGCTTTGCTTGATGTTATTGTCAGCTGCAGGTGTTAGTCGCGGAAAAATATGTAATCATCAATTAAATTGAGAAATTTATTCCAGAAAAAAATGGATTTATAGGTTTAAAAAAATGCATTATTTTGTTTTACTTGTTTATTTTTTGGCGGCGATAAAGCATGGACGGATGAAGGAGTTTGAAGGTTATTGGCAAGTTTGCTTCTATACAAGACCAGCCAGTCGTGCTGGTGGGCGGGCAGTCCCTCCGACCTACACTGATGTGCAAAGCCGAAGGGTAGGGCGTAAGGCCCTCTTCAACCTCCTAGCAGGAATCGTGGGAATGGGTGGGTGGTGTGGTTAGGGAGAGAAAGATGAGACGGACGAAATGAAGACAGAAGAGGAGTGAAAGATTATCTGTGGAATATTACTGCTCCAGAATTTGCCTAAGTGATCCAAGGAAACCACAGGAAATTTGGACTAGAGCAGCCGGTCCCTATTCGAACCGATGACTAATCCAAATGCTAAGCAATGCTCTAGAGTAGTAGACCACGCCGCCCTAGGATTTGTAGAATATTTATCACAACCCACCACTGCCTTTAACGGTAAATTGAACTAATTGAGGTTTATGTTCGTGAAGGAATTCGGACTATTAGAGCAATTATGCCTCTAACCACCTTAATATACTGTATCTAATGACCAATACGGCTAAATTTATCCCAATAAACCATAAACAAAACAATGCTAAGAATAATAGATTGTAAAAGAGGAAATATTTCCATTAAAAAAGGCAAAGACAGCTTTCAACAGTCCGAATGACAATGACATCAACTTTATAGGATACTAAAAGGTTATTACTTAAAGATTGATTATCTCCAAATGGTAAATCGATTGCAGATGACTACCTTTCTGTTCAAATAATCATGAAGTTAAACTGAACGTAACTGGAGTTTATGGGCATATAGTAGTATTTTGTAATATTTTGCAAGACTTCAGTCCTAGCCCTGGTATAAAATACAAAATTAGTAATAAATACCTATAGATTCGGTCATACCATTACTTACATCGCATTTAAACGTTTCTAGAATTCCTAGGTTAGGATAGGTTAGAATATTGAAAGATAATGTAAGATATTTCAATGTGAACCTATTGCTATTTAAGTGATTTCTGTGGTTAAAATTATTCGTTAACTTTTAAAATTTATTATTTGTATTCTATATTTTTATAACCATTATCGCGAGTGGTCGAAGTTAGATCAACTTTTTTTAGGTGACATAAATTAAGACAGTTGTCAAGCGTTCATATTTATTATAGTTTAGCTTATTAATTATATTAATTAATTTTCAGAATGATTTACTGTATCAACGTTTAACATTGTAACGATCTGTATATATCTTGTAAATTGTTTTGTATAAATTTTATGTAAATATTTTGTATAAAGTTACTAACACCCTTGAGCATGCCTTTTCTACAAATCTGTATTCTACTGTCTTGACTTTTTCAATTCACAGAAACAGCTTTCTTTTTTTTTTCTTTCATTCACATGTCAAAATTTCTATCCCTTCGTTGCCGATTGCCTGTAACGGTCAATCATAGAAAGTACCGTTGCCCGATCCCTAATAAAACTACCGCTTCTTGTCTCGCTACCTTCACATTCTTCCGAAAAATAACCTTTACTGTTTGTATGCTAATTTTCTATTTTTGAATAATACTTCTTCTCCGATCGCGTCAACGATTGCACACATTTTTTTCAGTCAATATTCAATTTATCCCTTAATCTCTTTTCATTACTAAAAGTCTATAAAATTAAATCATATTAATTAACGGTCATAAGTTTTTCTTTTAAATATAATATTATTAGACACCAAAAACACTACAGCATGTATGAAATGTATGTAATGAACTACTTGGAGAATGTTTTTGTAGTTGATTTTCAACACATTAATGGGAACAATAATTGTTGAATTAATTTTTACCAAATACAGATTACCTCAAATTAGTAAGGAAAAATTGTTCCATAGCTTAGTAGTTAGACCATTGGTTTGTAAAGCCGGTGACCCGGGTTCGATTTTCGCAAAAATTTCTCCTCATTAATTTGAGGTAATCTGTAGTGGGTACAATCTGTAGTGGGTACAATCCGACTGACTAGTTAGCTGACGAAAATTATCTAGTGGGCGGGAGCCTGTAATGGTAAAAATTTCAAGAAAATTTATTTGTACGAGTACAATATTGTTTCGCCATACTACAGTTTTGATTTACACAATATATATCCTCTTCAGGTAATGATTATTATATATTGTTTTCTTCACCTGAAGAAAATATAATATAGCGAAACAGTATTGTACTGATACAAATACAATTTCCTCATTATATACACCATTACTTATCTTATCCCAAAATTTCAAGTCTCTACTCCTAATGTTAAACTCATGATATCTAGAAACAATTACCCCTCGTCACGTATATTACTGTATCCCCATAGATGCTTTACAACTACAAAGTTATATATCGCTTATCCACCTTGCGCTACACATTTTAACGATCTCCAGGTGACGTTTAGAATTTCCTAATATTTTCTATCATTGTTTTAACCGTTTCTTCTTTCCGAAAATGCCATAGAACTATAAGATAATGGTGAATCGGCACCAAAGGGATATCTGGATTAATTTTTTAGGATTAGTTGCTGCTAATGAGATTCGTTGATCATGCAAATTTCAGACCTCTGTCTATTTTGGTTTTCGAATAAATCCAAAAGAAAAAAAAAACGAATAATCAGAAAAAATTATCTCATGTTAGCTCAGTGGCCCATGTGTAACCTAGAAGAGTCACTCGGTAATACAAGTGCCAACGGCTGGTCAGCAAATGTAAACCATAGAGTAATGGATCATTGACTCATAGTATTAAAAATAAACATATATATTAATATTTGAGCTACTAATTTAAATTTTGTGTAGGTACGTGATACTCTATAAATTTCAAAAATAATAAGGCCCTATTATTTTTCTTTGTCAAAAATTAAGTGCTGATAATTTTATTAATCCGATATCATTATTATTGTTATGAAATGTTAATTGTTAAACATAGATTTTTTATTTTTGTATTTTCTATAATATTAACAATTGAATATATTCTTTTCGCTACTATTTATTCTATTCATTCTAGTAATAGGTAATACTTTCTTTTGTGATTAAATTTAAATTTATCTCAAAAACTAAGCCCTAAACGAAAAAATTGTCAAGAGGGTTTATTCTTAGAATGACCCAGAAAACAAAAGTACATTGTTTGTTTTACAAGAATCATTTTTTGAACTTTTTTGTTTATAACAAATTATCATTCAGACAAAGATCCAGTCTCGAAGTAGAAAATAGGAGACTGTGTAAAAGAATAATTAAATAAAGAAAGACACACCCTAATTACCACTAACCAAATTTTATATGAGCGGACACGTGTTTCGCCCGCTTCACAAGTGAGCATTATCAACGCGAAACTCGCGGTAATTAGGGTGAGTCTTTCTTTATTTAATTATCCACTCTCGAGAGTCATGATCAACAGCACAAAGAACATAATACATTTCATTTGTGTTATCATCCAAATAAGGCCGAGATCGATATATAGAACAATACTAAGTAATTACCAATGTTTTTATAACTTCCAGTAATTACAATTCCCTTTGACAATAACAGTATATTGAGAATAAAAAATAGTAAAAAACAATACAAAACTGCTTGCTCTGTCTTTTAATGAGAATATCTCCGTATTCAGAAGATGATTGACTTTATTTTTTAGTTAAACGGCATCTCAAATTGTTAATGAAACGTTCCTTGGATTTTTTCAATTAGGTGACTTTTGGAAGATTATGGTTGACCTATATCGATTTCACCAAAGTGCAATGCTACATTCAGGAAAAACAATAAAAAAAACAGAAAAGGTTAATTAAAGAAGAAAACTGCTTGTCGTTGTTAGTGTTAGAAATGTGGGGTTGCTGTTTAATGTGGTGTTGGAGCAGGTGGGTGGGACGATAAGTGAGTCATTTGTGCTATTAATTTCTATATTGAATTGTTCATTTTTTAATTTTCTTTGTATATTCCCAGTTTGTTTTGTGATATTTAGTCCTTAGTAGAATGATGGTTCGGGCTTGTAGGCCGTGGTTGATGTGAACGGTTTAGTCCAGACGTTTCGACTGTCAGTCAGTCGCTGCGGAGACTTCGAGGTATAATCTTCGCCCACGTAGTCAACACAGCACCCACTGAAGATGTCAGCCGCAGTTGCTGACGAAACGTCTGGACGAAACCGTTCACATCGATCACGGCTTACAAGCCCGAACCATCATTCTACTATGAATTTCGGCCGTGAAAGCTTATGTTCTTATATTTAGTCCTTGATAGTTTTTATTATTTAGATGGTATTTTGTATAGTAGTTATAGTAGTTATAGTAGTTTTCAAGAATGATGTTATTTGTTTAAACTCTCAAAGTTTGGGAGAATTTCAATATTCGAATCAAGATGGAGTTGCACACAAAAGTATAACTTTGAAATTATAATTATAAACGATGTGCAAGTATAGTATAAGTATCAATACATAAGTACAAAATTTCTAGGTATATATTGAGTTAAACAAAATAAATAGGTAATAAGAATGCAGGACAATAGAGACCTAATAAACTGTAAATTTGGAAATTTTGAATTGTATATCCAACTGTGCTCAGGTAGAAAAAAGACTTGAATTACATTTTAATGATACAAAAGTTTGGTACTAGGAAAACCGAATTGTCATAAACATCTATTATAATTCTGAAACGCCTATACAAACAGATTACGAGAATAGACACTATAATAATATTTATTAAATTCAGCGAAATTGTAATAGAATATGCTCACCTTGAAAGATACTTAAAAAAACTTTAAAACTAAATACGCACACTAGTGAAATGATGCCTAAATATATAATGTATAACGGTTCAAATTATCAAGTAATCAGATGAAGTAGTCAAGGGTATTTTCAGCACAATATCTGCGGTTTGTATAGATACTACTCTGCTAACACCATCATTTCCGGGAAAGATCTCAATAACACTTCCTACCTGCCATTTGAAAGGTAGAAGGGTTACCAACATTCCAGGATTGATTGGATTGGTTCTGGACCATCGCTTCCCTTGTGTTGCAGTTGATGTAGATACTCCTTTTGCCAATGCTTCCAGAAATGCTGAACTACTTTAAGCATGTGCTGGTATCGGTTGGATAACAATTTTCGGATTTCGAAACAGGCCGCTCATAATGCTGACGACACTTGTCGTTTAGGCCATCGATGTAAAAATATCTAGTAATAGTTCATGATAGTGTATCGTTGTAGGTTTGGAGCAATTCTCCGAGTTTTCATAGGCAGCGGATGGCTAATCATGGCGCCGACGCAGTCCCATAGCTCACTGTGTCGAGTTTGTAATGTTTGATTGGACGTCGGTCGTCTTAATGCACCAACACTTGTCTTTATATCTTTTCAATGTCCCCTGACAAGAGATAGCGATGTTTACTAAAATGAAGAAGAATAGAAACTAGATCGTCATTGACGGTTGTACCAACAAGTTGGACATCTTTCAAAGAAACTCCTGAGTCGGATATTGACGATACATCGAAAACCACGCGTCATGCTGCTGTCTATATTCGTGATGGCGAGATAAATAGTATCCTACAGTTGCTATCGCCGTGGTATCCGAAATTTCAGACATGTGTCCAGATTGTTCATACCTACTCGTCCACGAAGGCTATCTATTGATCGCAAAGTTCTTTGTTCCTGGAAAGTTTTCATTCAAGGGATAGCAACCGTTTTTCAGGGATTAGCCGGCATTTATCTAATTTTTTTGCGTTCTACTTGAATAGAATTCTGACTGCGAAACGTCCCTCAGTGTTTCGTATTGTTGAACTGCGGAAATATTGCTCGCAGCAGTCCTGTTCATTGAGAGTAAGAGTGCCACGCGTTTCTTCACAACATTCAAGTTCCCAATATTTGGAAATTTCTTCATGAAGTTGTTGGTTGGTGACAAGATAGCAAGATATATTTGTAGCTCTGCAATAAGCTGCCAAGTTAGCGGTCCGGTTACTACCCATACCAACCGAGTTTTCTAGATTGTAGGTTGTCCAAGTCCCAATTTGAATCGTCCAATGCACAGCAGCTCCTAGAAGATCTCTGTGCCAATCAGCATGTCAATTGGTCCAGTTTCTCCGAAAGAAGTATCTGCTAGTGGAAGTTTTGATGGAATTGATAACAACATTTAGTTCAATGAAAGGTCAGGCAAATTGCCTGTGAGTTTTGGTAGAAATAAGCATGAGAACAGAGCCTTGAATCTAGAACATCTAGATAACATATTAAAATTAATGTAATATTTTATAGGTCGCGAGGACTGTTGGATTTCATAGACCGTGATATTCAGACATTCTACTGGTAGTTACAATTTTCTTGAGTCCAAAAGTGCTCGGCACATGGACTTCTTTCCCGAGCTGTCCAATACGTAAACCAAGGCAGTTGACAGGAGTATGTGAGGCGTATCACTAGGCGTGGTATGTGCCAAAAGGGTGTTGCTTTACGCATTGGCAACTGATACCTGTTGAGTTCCATCTTTTTCGTCCCTGAGAAGTTACATGTAATAGCGTGTTATGTTATACAAGTTTTGTTTTAGGTTGTTCAATAGTTGATCGTTCCAATTACTTCCAGTGTTGTTGTATAAACATTGTGAAGTTCTTTACAGTAGCTAACAAGCTTAATGAAATACCGTTCCCAATCTCGTTTTGCTGTGGTTTCGAATTTGGTAGATAAAGGATGGACAATAAAGGTGTTCCAATGATTAACTGGTTATTCTATCGATTTTAGAGCCAACAGAAAATTGTTGGCATCGTCAATGAACTGTCCTAGTTTGAATAACCCGCGCTGCGTCTTCCTTCAGTGTCGAATTTAGGTAATGGAATTTCTGTATATTCGACAGTGCACTATTGGTGCCTATTAGTTAGAGACTCGAAGGTGGACACCTTCACACCACAGCCAGCGATCGTACATTCGTCATCGAATTATAGCAATGATATTTTTTGGGTAGTTGAACAGCAGCTTGACTATCCCATGATATTAGCGCTTGGTTGTTGACAGGCACTGTTCGTACAGGCCTCAATTGTGACTGGTTTATGAAGCTCCTAACTGCTGCAATTATCTCGAAAAATAAGACTTTAAAAATATCACGTTCTTGTAGGTGATAGGTTTCTACATCTACCACCAACGAGTTTTCTAATTAGCGACTACACATAATCGAATTTGTCCAATAATTAATCAGCGCGTTGTAAGCGTTCGTGTAAAATACTTGCGTCAGCATTTTAGGTTGTTTTGCAGAGAATCGAAAAAGTTCTCATTTCCTAAAAGAGCTGCCTTTGATTGCCCACGTTCATCCACCAATATTTTAATCGGTAATACTGAATCGGTTGGCATATTAATTCAATATAATTGTTTAATTCGATTTAATGATAAAGATTCTTAATGAAACAAAATAGTCCAATATTAACGAAACTGAATTCTGGCTTGGTTCTTGGTAAAGCATGTTTAATATTAAGGAAAAACAAAACAACTGGTATATGTCCCACAATTTTTATTAAATACTCACAATACTGTTTCGGCTGTTATGCTATGTCAAAGTGACGTGAAGTAGTTATTACTGGCAGTTCCAACAAGCATTTGTTACGATGAACTAGCCACTAACATAGATTTGTTATATTCCGATTCCGAATATTCTATGATCGATTCTCAAAATCGAGTATCAGTGGTCAACCCCGAGCCGAAGAAGGTACGAGTCCCACTAATCGTCACCCGAAAAAGGGAGAAGTGGACTGCTCTATGCAGCGTTATTGAAATAGGAAATAATTTTGGACATTCCTTTTAGCTCTAACGTAACGTGATTGGATCTCTCCTTTATGGCAGCATTTTTCTCTATCAATCAGGCCATGCTAGAACGAGAAAGGAGGCCCAGATTTATTTCCTATTTCAATAACGCTGCTATAGCATTAAATGCTGTCTCCATGAATTTATGCTCTAAGGACTAAACTGACTAGAAAGTATGGCAATTAATAAGATTAAAAACAAAAATGAAGTAATAAATGACTAATTACACTTAACTAATTTAGTTTATTCAGCTTCTGTTCGACTCGTCAATCCCACGTTACTCAGTAACCGATTGGATACAATATTTACAATAAGTTATTAATTAAGTTTGAGCAACCATAAGGTACACTTCTGAAGAAAAAATTTAAAAAAAGTGTCGAAATTATAAACAGTGAGTTATTTTTTAGTTAAAATGAATTTCAATCAAGTCAAAGTAGATTCAAATAATCAAAAATTTTTTTTTAGAATCAACAGTTCTGAATGTGCAACCAAAAGCTTTTTTACTTCAAGTAACAGATTATACAACGCCCTCCCTTTCCATTTGATGAATTCCATAGTTTTTGTTTTTCTTTTTGATATGGTCAAGTTAGTGTTCGTATATCGATGGGTTCGAACACGATCTTGGATTAATCTCATATACGCATATGTATCTAAACAAATAAACGTTAAGGCAGAAGCTAAATGTGAATCTAAAAATACTGATAATAAACATGGGCATGAAGTCAATGCTAGATCATTTAACTGAAATAAAGCTTCTGTTTACGAATTTTAAGAACCTATATATTTAACAGAAGCAAAGTGAAGTCCGAAGCTGAAATAGATAAAATTGAAATTAATACTTAGATTTGCACAGAGAAATTCTCAGATCGGGATGTCCCACAAACATACAGAGAAGCAATGCCTATGGATGATGGAAAATAAATAAAGTAGAAACAATCAATTGAAGATGAGTTGAAGGTACATGAAGAAAATAAGACGGGAGTTAGTAGAAAACCCAGAGTGTGGGAAATTGGTTGTAAATGAGTATTTAAATAAGAAATTAACCATCTGGTCCGCTATTCAAATCAACACTTTTTGTGTCAAGGGGAACTTTCTAGCCAACTGTGAAATATGGTTAAATGCGTATTCTACTTTCAGACGCTCAGCACAGTCTATAAATAATTCGGAACAGCATTTTATAGGAAGTTGTAAAAAGGAACATCCACGTGACATCTTGAGAAGGTTTGAATACTTAGCCGTATCCGGTATGTAAACTTCATTGTTAACATTATTGCCTCAAATAAGCACCAACGTGCTGGAACCACGAATTCAATAGTTTATTGAAGACATTTGGTTTTAAAAGTAATCATGTCCATAGGATGTGAACAATAAAAACGTATATTCATTACTTTATGTTAATACCGGATTTCTATTATCAAGATTTAAGGACTTGTTAGATTGTGTTTTGAATGAGCTGAAACAAATTTTAACATTAAACAATGTGAACCAAAGAATTTTGTAGGTTTACAAATTGGGAATTCAGTTGGATGAATTTTCAGATAAAATACATTCAGCAATTAATTATTGTATTAGCTCAACATTCACAACATTAATAGTAACAACATTCCACATACTATACTGGAAACGGGTACTGTAGGTCCTGACAACAATAATGTAAAAGAAGCTGTGTGATAACTAGTTCACCTGACTACAGTAAGCAGGCCTGATATCATGTACGGAGTCAGTCTGGTAAGTAGATATCTCAATTATTATGATCATACAGACTGGAACATTCTGAATAAAATAATGAAACACTTAAGGGAAACTAAGGGTTATAACCTAAGTATATTGCACATCATTACAACAACACCAACTGGAGGTCTATAGTGATGCACACTATGGTAAAGACTATCACAAACTGGACTTTAGTTGATTACGTATTTACAATAAGCGGACTTGTAACATGGGAAACGCAATACCAGCAGAGTGTTGGTTTATCTACCACCGAAGCAGAGTTTATAGCCATATATTCCGCAAATTCACAAAAGAAACTATGTGGTTTAAAAGACCAATGAGTGATATAGACGCGTTTCGACAGGATTCAGTCTGTTTAAATATCGATAATCAAAGTGCAATATGTTGAATCAAAAACGTGAACTTTCGCAAAAGATGCAAAGACATTGATGTAAAATATGTTTATAAAAAAAAATTTTGAAGAAAAACAAATTGACTTAAAAGGTTTGAACTAGAAATGTCTCGAAAATCCGTTTTATGATTCTTATATTATCCAAAGCGTTTAGAAAATATTTATTTTCTTTAAATATTCTTTAAACATAACGATGTTAATAGTTTGTTTTAAAGTTGTAACAACCAAAATATTAGTTTGTTTTAAAGGTGTAACAACCAAAACATTGAATATATATTTTGTGTTCTTAGAAATTGCCACAAAAAAAACATCAAGCCAGTAAAATTTTTCTGAAACTTGTCCAGTAGCGTTATTTAGTTTATCCCAGTTGGAGTTTAAATTTGTAAGATGATTCATCTAGATTTGTATTTTCAAGTTCGCCGCTGTTCCTATTTTACCGGAAATACTGTTCATAGAATTATTTAGAACAGATGCATATAATCATCATATATTGAACAACTTCAACATAGTCATTTTTAAATGTTTTGCCTAAAATATATTTCTTTGTGAAGTTACTGAGGTACTAACAATTTAGTAAAATTTTAGAAAATGAATAGAGTAACTTCTACCTTATAAGAATGTTTTGTTTTTAATAACTTATACGAATTCCACAGCAGGATGATTATGAAACATAATATTAATAAGAGAATTGCTTTTTTTATACTTCAATAAAACTTTAATATGAAACTCTACATTTGTACCGGTATATGATGAGTACCTAAGATAATTATACTAATATGAGATGAAATTTTTTGAATTCTCAGCTGATTGGTGAAGAATCAGGTAGGGGAATAAATACAAGATATTGGCGAATTTTCTTTTAAAACGTTTCGTTAGTTTGGTTTACCAACCTCATCAGGCAATTATTAATCGTGAAAACACTCGTCAATACTAATAAGTAAAAGCGGGGTGTATAAATTAAATTGTAGTACATGTGTCAAATAGGAAGATTATTTAGGGATAAAATTAATAAACACGTTAAAATGCTGGAAAATCGATGTTTATGATCCACATACAAAAATTTTAATCATGAGTTTAATGTTGATTGTAATTGTGGTACATTACATTACTTCGAAAAAGGGAAAAAACTTGACATGCTAGAATCTGTTGAAATTAAAAGATATTTAAAACAAGACTATTGTGAAATTTTAAATAAAATTGAAAATGTGTACGAACCGATAATCGGTAATAAATTAGTAAGAATAATCCCACCCCAGTAGCAACGTAGTTAGGTGGTACCTATATAAGATAGTCGATAAGGTGTATTAGATTAGTATAACTTCTGAAGATGCTCTTGTAGGGTGAAACAATTGTAAAGACATTAAAATAAACAATAGAAAGTATTTATTTTATTGCTTCTCATTATGATTAATTTCTATTACGTAGATGTAGAAATAATCAATACTTGTAGTATTTCAGTTATTAACAATGACGTATGGGCTGTCTTTTTAAATAAAATAATCAAGGAAGTTATTGAGAATCATTATTGGTAAATCCCATCTTAATTTTGAGCAGTATTTTCCATTTTAGTTAGCAAAATATACAGGCTTGAATTAGCGCATAAGATGGTCTTCTACCTATTAGTAAATATTACGAAACAGTTTACTTGTGTAATATTCGTTCTTACAAATCAGGTTTGACAGATCTATTTTGAATGATTTTGTAAAGATAAAAATTCAATATACCTATATATAAATGGAACACTTTAGAGTATCTCTATCATACATTACAGGTGATGTTATTACACTTTATGAGCCATAATGCTATTTATAAGACAGAAAAGGATAGATTCATTAAATGCTCCTTTTTTTGTTTTCGGGGAGGAGAGGAAATCTTCAAAAGAGACCCAGTCGCACGGCGAGTGTCAAATTACCGAGGCTAAGTGCTACTAAAATGTATACGTATCATGGCAGTTGAAACATTAACAACACTATTGTAGCTTATTGGAAATAAATCACAACGTTATATATATCGCTAACAGTTGAAATTATCAGTAAAATATATATTAAAAAGTGTAAAATTAAAACAATCAAAAAGAACAAAGTTAAGTTCTTGGTCAAGTAATTTAACGAAGCTACCAGACGTGGATCGCGATTTCGATCTCATTAGGTATCATCAGCACGCCATAGGCAGATTCGATAAATTACTGACCAAATCGCTGGAGCTCGGTGTAAAGAGGATTTAAATAAAACGTTGATATAGCAGTACGTCGCCATCTATCTTCTTTTCTTGCTATTGCCGTATTTCATAACGTTAGACAAGTCCTTATTAGGGTATCATCTTGTCTAACTGAATCGGCGCCGCTGCTTATATAAATCCGCTTTACACCGAGCTCCAGCGATTTGGTCAGTAATTTATCAAATCTGCCTATGGCGTGCTGATGAGATCTAATGAGATCGAAATCGCGATCCACGTCAGGTAGCTTCGATAAATTACTTGGCCAAGGACTTAATTTTGTTCTTAATAATTTGCTTTACGTGTCTGTCACGTATGTAAGCTGCGCCGCCGATTCAGTTAGACAAGATGAAACCCTAATGAGGCCTTGTCTAACGTTATGAAATACGGCAATAGCAGTAAAAGAAGGTAGCTGGCGACGTACTGCCATATCAACGTCTTATTAAAATAATTAGTAAAATATACATAATACACACAAGCTTGGTGACGATTTCAAGAATGTTCAATTAAATTAATATACAATTATTTTCCGTTCTACTAACACTAACTACAAATTTCGCCATTTTATATAAAATTTGTAATTAACGTGTTAATCAGATGTGGGTTTATTAAACATATGTGAGAAGCTTACTGGCAAAAAATATCAACACTATTTATAATACAATGCAAATGTTATTATTTTTTGCATATACAAAGTCATCAGAATATTATTTTAAACCTCTTCAATTGCAAATAACATTCCTATTTTAAAGATAACACCATGGTATTTTAAATTCGCATGTTTGTTTTTCTGTTCCTTCGATCGATACTCACAAGGATTCATATTTTTATTAAGAATACTTTGAAAACTTAGAACCCATAAATTATAGGCGAAGGGAATGGTTAGGTATATCGATCGAATGGAAAACTGAAAAAATACTGGAGTTTTCTTTATAAAATAATAGAGTTGTTGATAGCTAAAAATATCCAAGTGAGTCATTTTTTTCTGAATACCCAGTATCGTACTTTCATGTTAAAAGGAATTAATTGGACAATTTAAACATGTTTAATTAACTGACATTTAAATTATATAGTAATTACAAATTTAACGTAAAAAATATAATATCAATCATCAAGTAATAGATGACGTTATAGCCTCTTTTCGGTATAATCGGAAGTGACTCAGTAAAATTATGTATTTAAGTTTAATGAAGTATGATTTAAAATGCGTAGAAATTAATTTTCAGTTAGGAGTTCCCTCCGTCGCCTTTAAAATGTGTAATCTTCTAGCTAAGTTTTCAAAAATCTTGAATACTCGTTCTATTTTAAAATACCCCGGATGAAAATCAGTTAAGCCGGTAAAATATCTCTAAAATAAGTCGACACATAGCCCTGGAAGAGTACAAAAATGTTAATAGTAGTGCTGAATATAACAACCTACCAATTGGCCTCAACCAGCTCCCCCGGTAGCTAAATAATGAAAAACAATTAAATCATGTAGTGCAAGGTAAAGAACATTAGCACGAAGAAAGTAGTAATAATTGAAAAATTATAAGTAAAAAACTGCAAAAATAATATCTATTATTTCGTGCTTGTGCTCCTTTCCTTGCCCTACAAAAGGTGTTTAGATACTCAATATTATTATTTTATTATATTATAAACAAGTTAATTAAATAAATAATATATAGATAAAAATAAAATAAAACACAAGTAAAAATGTTTACACTAAATTTAATCGTAAAACTCGACAATTGTTTCGGACACTGCCCATTATCTAGAGTATAAATTCTAAAGAATAAATTGAAATAAATACACAGTTGATAACTTCCACAATTTATTAAATAAATTTAACACTATTAAATCTTTTCCTCACTCTAATGAAGATGCACCACTCTATTTATAGACATCTACTCTTAGGTAGTTTTAAGTAAATTTTGTACTTCTGAAGAAGCCACAGTGTTGGCGAAACACGTGTTAAGTTTATTTAATAAATTGTGGAAGTTATCAACTGTGTATTTATTTCAATTATTCTTTAGAATTTATACTCTTGATAATGGGCAATGCCCGAAACAATTGTCGAGTTTTACGATTAAATTTAGTGTAAACATTTTTACTGTTGTTTTAGTTTTATTATTATACAATGTTTCACAATAAGTGCACTTTAGAAGATTTAGATTTATATAGATAAATATTTAATGCAAAATAACTTTATAACTATAACTTTCTTTAGAATTTATGATTATCGATTATTAAAAATATAGATAAAATAAAATAAACCAGAACAACCAGAACAGTACAGCTCAAGAAGAAGGGAGTCATGCATAATTCAAGGTCTCAATAGAAATTTGTAAGATCGAATATAATAAAACACGGAGGCCAACAAAGGGTACTGTCCCATCTATTTACATATGTTTCCAGACGGAATAGGCACATAGTAGGAGAGTCAGTGCCATTCGAACCCTATGGCCAACGATAAAGCTAGTTGACATCTAAGGGGACAGTAATACCTGAATTATACAAGTACCTAACCGTCACACCCGGAGGAGCCACGAATATAACCGAATGTCGAATTTGGTTAAAAAAAGGACATTACTTAGCAAAAAGAATAAAAACAAAACAAAACTTAAAGCAACCATAACCTAATCAAACAAGGTTTTAGGTATATCCACCTCCCTTTATAACTTTATTCGACTACTCGTCAACTTCCTTTAGCATTCGTCCATATTCGTGGCTCCTCCAGATATGACGGTTAGATTCTTGTCTGCTTGATACGAAAAGGTGATGGTTTTCAAGATGGAGTGGTCAGGACTGTAAAACGGGTAACTTCCGATTTCCTCAAAACACCATCGTAAAATGTGTAGAAGAATGTAATATATTTTTTAATTGAAAACTGAGATTTTTATCAGCTGACTCGGATGATTCGCAGGTTTCGCTGGTCCGGAATATGCTCAAACGAAGGAAGTCAAAGATTTTCATTTTAAATATTTTTTTCCTGTAAGGTTGACAGGTGTTTGTTGCTTTCCCCGTTTTAAATAGAAAATAATTCTAATGTAGCAGGGTGGTCATGTTCAACTCCTTTTAAAACACGTACTACAGCTTAAACGTCCCATCCGCTACTAAACTGTCATCTAAGAACCAAACATGGAAGCTAACGAATGCGCGCTTGCGTTCCGAATGATATATGTATGCGAACAATTTGAGGGTTATTAAAGTTTTGTCGGCTTTCTTTCCGTCTGTCTAATTTCGGTGGCTATAATGTTGGCGTACTGTTGATGATTTTTTCTTGTTTACATTTAGACGATTGCAACATCGCTTACTTTCCAATCTTTTTCAATGATTAGAAATTACTTCAACTTCAAATCGGTATCAATTCGAATTGTATTTTCACCCGGTATTCATTAACGTTTATTTCCAATATTTATAACCTCATGCGAAACCACGTACTTGAAAACAGTTTGTTTTTTATTACCGACATCTATATTTAACTTGCTTATTCAACCAACTTATTTATTTTTTAATTTATGCTGCTCATCATGTAATTAGCACTTGACCGAGAGATAAAAATAATTTTGCTACTTCCTGTGCAATTGATTCTTTATATTTATATTTTATAAAATAGCATACGTATTAGTTCAGGCAGTGAAAAAAGATAATTGGAGAAGTTAATACTTACTGACTTCCGCTTAATTAAACGAAAAATTCACCAATTGATTTAAAAAGTTATAAAAATTTCAGTTCTACGTGCTGCATAAAAAGTTCAGTAAGTATATTAGCTACAACGATCAGAATACCTTCATAAATCTGAAACATTCTTACAATTTAATTTTAGGGTTTAATTATTGTATGTTTATTATTTATTTTAGTTTAATAAAAAGTAATACAATTTTTAGGTTCTTTATAAAACTATTCACATAGCCTAAAAGTCTAAACTTCTTAGCTCTGGAAATTAAAATTTGGTATTTGAATAAGGCATATCAGTGTGCGATATACATGATTACATTTCAATATGTTGAAAGAAGGTATTTCCTATGTACCTAATTAAAAACCCTCAAAGCACTTTTCTTTAAAATTATGCGGCAAATGGAATGTCATTTAAAACTTTTAGATATGAAAAACATGTAGCATTTCATTCCCGAACCCATGAATGTTTTTTCAGAATTTTAAGTGGAGTGGCAAAACAATATTTACTCTCTTTTTTAATGTTAAAACTTTTCAATTTTAAAAAGACGTATAAAAATTAACCATTTAATTCAATAAAATATTTTATTTATTTACAATGTTATGCGAAGGGGTCCTTAATGTTTTCATGTTTGAATGCTAAACTTATATAATTGTAACATAGAAGCAATTGTTGCTATCTAGTGGATTTTAGCTGCTAACAGAAGATATTAAACTGGACAAGGCCTCACTGAGGTATTTAAACTTGTCCAGTTGAATCAACAACGCAGCCTACATACGTGAATTTACGTAAAGCTTATCAAAACCAATTATTACGTTTTTTGTCAGAAATTTATCGAGACCACCAGACACGGATCGCGATTTCGCTCTTATTAGAAGCTCATCAGCGTGCCATAGGCAGTCTCGATAAATTACTGACCAAGCTGTAATGTTCCGTAAAGAACAGTTAATATAATGGTAACATAGAGGCAATTGTTGTCATCTAGTGGATTTTAGCTGTTAACAGAAGATATTAAACTGGACAAGGCGTCACTGAGGTATTTATACTTGTTTAAACAGTTAACTGTTCTTTACGGAACATTACAGCTTGGTCAGTAATTTATCGAGACTGCCTATGGCACGCTGATGAGCTTCTAATAAGAGCGAAATCGCGATCCGTGTCTGGTGGTCTATATAAATTTCTGACCAAAAACATAATAATTGTTTTTTTTTTAAATATAATTAACTGATTTAGCTGTTACTTGGTTAAAGTTGTACATATTAATGGATCTAAGTAAATACACAATACTTTTCACAGATTTTTATCACAACTATAGTTTCGTTACACCGAAATCACTTGAAAAGGCTACAGTGTAGCGAAACTATAATTGTGATAATAAAAATTTGCGAAAAGTATTGTGTATATACTTATAAAACAAAATCAAACAGTACCTACCTACCAAATATAAGTACCTACCCCTAACCTACAAATTAAATTTTCGTTGGTTGAAACTGATTCATAATGATTTAAAAGAGTTATACTCCTAGCATACAATTTTTCGTAGCATGGTGATCTGACAAAACATTTTTATTTTACTTTAGTTTGTAACTAGTAGACGTCAACACAAATTCGTCTTTCAATTTTTGTTGAGTTAATATTCAACACTAACGTCCATTTAAATTTATTTAGACTACATTTGGTTTGAGTTTCAAATTTGGCATTTTAAACAAGATTATCCGACAAAGTTTGCTGGCCCAGATATAAATGGGTTCCTGTAAAGATATGGAGTAAGTCTGCCTACAGCATCAATTTTATACCTAAATATCAGCTATTATTCAGTAGTTACTTATTATAAGTTCTTTCACGATTCTTAATATGAAGTAAGTTTTTAATTATTGTATTTTTACGTGCAACTACTAGGTAAAGTTTTACTCAAATTATTATAAAATCATAAGTTCGTTCACTCCGTAGTACCAAAGTATTGTGATTAGTGGATATTTTATTTAACAAATAGACAATTGCATTAACTTAAATGGTAATACGTGAAATGATAATAAACCGGAAACGTGCTTTCTATTTTTTTAATGCTTTATTAACGTTTTTAAAAAGCAAGGAAACAATACTGAATTTAAATAAAAGTAAAGCCTTGGAAAATTATTTTGAAACAAATTTACTTTTATTTTTCTTTCTTATCTTAAAATAATTAAAGTGGAATTAAAATTGAAATAGTTCAATGTAGCATGAAATTCTATAAAAGAAAAAAATTGGCGAAATGAAAATTATGTTCCTAATTTTAAATTATTTTTATAATATTAACATAGAAACTGCTCAAGCGTTACGATAAATAGATTCATTTAAATAAACAGTTTATTAGCTGTACTAGTAAAATAACATAGATTTTAATTAAAGCTCACAGAAGAGCAATTTCGAGACGTGCAATTTACTACATAGGTAAGAAAAAAAAATCTTTTACGTACCTCCCAGAGAAAAAAAAGCAGTGGAAAACCAGATGTATGGTATCGTCTCCTTTTTATAGAAGCTAACGCGTAAGAAATATAATTTAGTTTACTTTTCTGTATTATAACTGTTGCGAATTGCGAATGTAATTTTATAAGGCCAAAGAACAGGAGAACACGTCTATAATTGCGTAGAAGTCGACGGCGACTGAATTGGAACGCCGGGTTGCTACCGCCACGACGCGACGTCGTCGTCTACTATTCAACTTTCGCGAAATCTTGACATACAGTGCATTGCAAAAATTTATAACGTAACCCTAAAAATTCTAAAAGCGTACGATTTCAAGGAAAAAAGAAACCGTAGATTACAATATTCATGAAAACATCATGTAACAATTACAGCAACAGACCTAAATAAAAGCTGCATTTATTAGGTTTATGAGAAGCTAACCATAAACATTGGTGATCTTAACATGAACGTCATAGGTAGGTTCTAAGAGTTTTTACGTGCACTGGAGTTAATAATGTTGAGTGCCGACCTTTCGAAGAGGGGATTGCCGGGCAACTCCGAGCTTTAAGGGACGTCAAAAGTCACCCATTAGTTAAATGTCGATTGTTTTTCTTTATAGTTCTACGTAACTCCGACGTAAATATAAGATTATAACGACTTTTAACTTTAAAAGTATTACTTTGCGATTACGTATGGCAATACACTATTGAATTAATAAATTATTTCGACTTTTAACGATTATTTTTTTAAAAAGATAGTAGTTAACAAACATTCAAATAAACTACTTATTATTCCTAGCTACCATTACAATTCCTATAAAAGAGATTAAATTCGTTCTAACTAACATACACTTAAATTTCAATTTTTCGTGTTTTATTTATTAGTAAAATCATGAATAAACTCCGCAAACTTTAAATCTTCTGAGATATCGTTTTTTATAGATAAACTGACAATCTAGTTTATGTTACCGTTGTCCTCATAAAAGTTTCAATTAATTTCAACTTTGGAAAACTTCGCCCTTCGGTAGCTACAGTGACTGGAGTAGTTAAAAGAATACGCATTGAAATCCAAATGTTTTGACGAATTTTGTAGACAGAACACAACCGCGGTAAATTCAAAACTTCAAAAAGTTCGTAGATTAAAAACTGAAATACTACTAAATGCCAGAATTAAAGGTACCAAAAATTGTTTTAAAATCATAAAAGGCTACACCCAAAATTCGAATGATAAACCTTTGAAAACTTTAAGAATAGTAAAATTTTAAAAATTAGAAATACATTTAATAAATAAATTGATATATTTTGCATACCTTGATAAGGCGTGCTATTAAAAACGCTAATATCGGCGCTGACAGTTTTTTTAATAATATAGTTAGTTCACTGTTTTACTGTTTGGCGCTGCTCCTGTCTCAAATTTAAAATAGGGATGCACATAGAACATTGTTGATCAATTCAAAGGTTTTCGCAATACAAATATAGCGGATTTTGAGATTGTTGCAATTTAGAGAAATAAATACCAATCCTAATTTATATAGTTACATTAAATATAATAATGGTATTGTCTTTATTTATTTGAATTACCCATTCTGAAATATTATTATAAACACACCAGCAATCAGAAATGTAATATTTTCAAAATATTTTGGAATGAGTGGGACAATTATTATTGTAATAAAGGTTAAAAATAAAAAGCTATTTTTGTAAATCTCAATTAAATTTTGTTGCACTCGGCAATTGTCTCGTCACACTGTGGCTTCATCAGAAGTACACATAAACACTAATCCTAAAGGGACAAAATTTTTCTTAAATATTATTTGAAGGGGTGGGTATAGGATTGGAAAAGATGTTTAACAAAGAGGAATTGTCTACGTCTATTTGTTCATTAAAAAGTAAAGTACTATGTATAAATTTATTGGTTTCTAAAATTTCTAAAAGTGATTTTTATTTTCAAAATGTAAAGTTGTAAATTCGTCATTCAAAAAATAATTACAATTAATTAAATGGTTTGCATAATTTGAGTCTCTTTTTTTGTTGGAATTTCCAAATTCATTAAGTCTAATTTTAAAAGTTTTCTATTTACAATATCACAAGATTTAAATTTTACTTTATTAGCAGCTGACTTACTCATTTAATCGCTTACATCTTTGTTGTTCTTAATTATTCTCCTACCATGATTATGAAAGCCCTATGAATGTCAATAAGTAAAATTCCAAATAGAATCATCGGACACCTTTTCAGACAAAAAAATTACTGTTAGCTGTTATAGTTAACGATGTTTGTTGATCTTATTGTTTAGCTTAGTGGCCAGAACATTAGTGTGTAAAGCAAAGGACCTCGGTTCGATTCTCGGCGAGGGCATGACAGCAGCAATAACTTTTTCCCACTAATTTGAGGTAATCTGTAGTTGGTAAAGGATAATTAAAAAAGAATTATTTCACATTAATGTTCTGATTATTATTTATACTAAATTTAAAACAATTCCATCCATACCTGTACGATCCAAAAATTGAAATAATCACATACTATCACCTTATGTGGCTGTTTTCTATAAAATATCCTGATAGCAAACTTATAAGATGGAGTTGAAAATTGGAGGAGTTTGACTACGAAGTTGTATATAAAAAGAGATCATTAAACAAAAACGGTGATGTATTAGGCAGAATTAAAATTAATATGTTAGATCATTTTAAAATTATTAGAGACGCTTGTTTTACTAACTTTTTGATGTTTTGAAAACGCAACATCAACAAATGCAATTGAAGAAGTACCGAAATTTTAAATTAACGATCATCTTAAACTTATTTGGATTCAATTAACCGACTTAAACGAAATCGATAGTATTATTTATTGAAGAATTAGGAAAACTGATAGTTAAAATTAAACATTTGTCAAATATCGAATGAATGTTTGTATTTCTCAATGGTTGTGAAATTAATAATTGTAATAAAATGAGATAAGCTTGTGAGAAACTTTCGGTTAATGAAAATAAAAATTTGTATTTACTGCAAACGTAAGTTAATTTAGTTCTCTATTAATTTTTAACTAAACTGGTAAGGTGTATTATTATATTACCACTTTATGACAAAAAATAGCTTACCTTTGTTTATACAAGTTTTATGTTTAAATTAGTAAGCAATTTAGTCTTCCTTAAGAATAACATGATGTTCTAAAAGTAGTTGTCTATGCACAAGTCTGATAAATAGTTGTGTGACAATTTCAATATATTCGTTTTAATAAACTTAATTTAATTTTATTTTAAAAGCCTAATGTTGATATTGACGAATCTGACACACATTTTAATTTACATATATGTATTAAAATACGTATTTATGTACTATACACGGTGGTCTAACAGTCCGTTGAAGTACCATATGTAGGTTATTATACCAGTATGAAAGAAAAATGTTCTTACGACAGTTGTACTTATGTTTATGCAAAGAAAATTGAAAATCTATTAATTAATTAGAAAGGAGAACACATTTGGAATTACAGCTGATGCAATAAAAAACGGCACTCAAAGAATTTATTTTTGGTCATGTGATATTGTTTATCGACGAAATAACAGGCTATCAAACATTAATCGCGGTTTATTTCAAAATAATATGTTGTTGTGTAGTGTAGTTCGGGTGGTACTTTGCCGTTTCCGATTTTAATCATCTCAACCACTTCGTTTTGCAAAGAGTAATTAACCAAAATAGTGCGCTGCACTTCAGCTGGTTTGAAACACAAAATTATTAGTTTTTCCTACAGTGTATTTGTATTACCTTTATAATTTATTTTTTTGTTTTCCTGTTAATGTTATTTCAAAGGGCAGTACTGTATATAAATCTTTTATGGGGTTAGAAAGGTTACGAAAAAACTCCACAAGAGGACGAAATGCTATTCATTAATTCCTTGTTGTTATAATTAACGGAACAGTTCCTCTATCTTTCCGAAGCATTAAACACAACATTTCATATAGAAAGAGGTCGATATAGGATCGAAGACAGAATATCGGATTTGATGTCATCGAAGAATTTTTCAAGCATCGCATGTTACCCCAACAAACCATATATTGTTGATATGGCAGTACGTCGCTGTCTACCTTATTTTGCTGCTATTGCAGTATTTCGTGCTGATGAGATTTAATAAGATCGAAATCGCGATCCACGACTGGTAATTTCGTAAAATTACTTAATCAAGAACTTATTTTTGTTCTTATTAAATCATATATCATTGGAATGCTCTCGAAGAACAAAGAACTATTTTACCAAAATTGAAATATATCATTCCTTATACAACTACGAGTGTCGAAGCAAATATAACGGAATAAATAAAACGCTTAATGGTAATGATGGTAATAATGAAAGCAGCACAAGAAGAAACAAAAAAGGGAAGTGAAGGTATGAAACAAGAAATGAATGTAGGAAAAAAGAAGAAAAGGAAGAGGGACAAGAAGAAATGAAGCAAAAAATTAAAGCAGATATAAAAATTGAGCATGAAGAAGTAAAAACAGCTCAAAAAGGAATGAAACAGGAAATGAAAATCGAAATAAAATAAGAGGCAATTAAAATAGAAAAGAATATTGGGGAAAGGGAGAGTAAGTTAGAGGTCCACATTAAGGAAATGAATGACAAAAATAGAATGCTAAAACTACTCAGTACTGCGAGAATTGACGATTTCGTTGCAAGGCCCGTAAAAATTACACCTCCAACTTTTGATGGTACGACCTCGTGGTCCGTTTAATTTATGCAGATTGGAGCAGTGGAGCAGCGGCAGAAGCAAGCGCATGAACAAATTCAGAGGAAGCAATAGCACTAATAATTGCTTTGCGAAGAGAGGCACTGGAAATACTCCAAGGAATGTCAGAGTTTCAAAACTATAAACATCCTCAACAGGTATATCAGAGGCAATTGAATAGACATAACTAACGAAGCAACGATTCTGATGTGTAGCGCTACATAAGTTTATCTTACCGCTTTGCTCTTCAAAAGTTCATAGACCAAATTGGTAGTACAAAGATTTATTGATCATTATCATTTAAAAGTTCAGGAGGTTTCAAGCTTTTTTGTGATAGTATTTAGAGCAGTTATATGGAGTTTTATTTGGTAGGGGTGGTTTTCATCCTTCCTGGGGTGTATGCCAATTTTTTTGAGATTACGCAGGTTAGCGCCCTATATGTTATTCATTGAACTAGAAGATATATATCATATTACAGACAGTCTATCTCGATCTGTTTCCCATTAGGGAACAAGTTTAGTTTGGTCAGTAATTTATCGATTTATTGTGCTGATGAGAAATCACACCTGGTAAGTTCGACGAATCTCTGACAAAAAACTGTATGTCTTCATCTTCCGCAGATGAACACTGTTTGCAGGTCTCTACGCTCTCCGAAATATTTCATCGGCGTTACCACTGCCCGTAGATTTACCAATATTCAAATCGATTCCATGGTTTTGCAGAAGGTCCATTCAAAAATGACATCATGTACTATGTCGGCCATTAATACCAACTATGAAAGATGGCATTACCAATTAGCCTCTTAGCGATGGGAAGAATTTGCCATTCCGTTTCTACGCCAGGTCGAACTATAGTATACGATGTTCTTGTGTCGATGACCATTCTAACAGGATGGCTGATTTTAGTTTCTTGACTATATTTTATTTAAGGGATACTCCGACTTAGTTGACCTATTTTTCTACAAATCGAGCACTTCGGATGGCCATTATAGTTATTGCAATCGAGAAAAATAACTAGTGATTCTCCCAGACAGGTATAGTCGGATGAAATGTTAATCTTAACCGTTATTCTTTTCCTAAGTAATCGATTGGCAGCTTTGTGAACAAAACTACGAATCTTTTTGTGCAAATCACATTGTTACTACGTTTGTCATTTGAGAACAGTGCTTATTGTATTTTGTTAATTTACAAACTGTCTCAGTAATTGTAGTGTAAATAGTGGTTTTATTTTATATAAATATTCCGAAACAGTTATACTAAAGCCGTTGTAAAAAAAATGTGGCTTCTTTAGTAAGAGATTTTGAACTCGAATATGATAGCATTGGTTCATTAACAGTTAGGCGTCTGCTGCTAGAGAGGTAAAGATTAGTAGTTTCATTAATATAATTATTTTTAAATATACATATATGTTACGGGTAAAGTTACATAAGCGAGTTAAAATAGGTTTACCCGGATAAACTGCGTAATACCCGAGACTCTTGGGTAAAGTCCAAAATATATTTGGAATTGTACACGTTTCGGGCTTTACCCGGGTAAACCGCGTTTTATCTGCTTTCGCTTGGTTAAAGTTGGATGTACCATAAATGACTCATAATAACAAGATGTTATTAAGCTATATCTGCGCTTGTATGGAGGGCGTCAAAAACAAAACTGAGATATGTCAAAAAAGCACTTGTGGTTAGGTTAGGTAAGGTAAAGCTATTGGAAATCTTTGCAACTCGAAATGCCACAGCAGTTTGTCTTGTTTGAACAAATAAGTACTCGTGAGTAGATTACCTTTAAGAGAATACAGTTTTAAAATTCTAATTTTTATTTTTAAAATGTGTTTTTTGAACTAAATGTGTTTTTCAAACATTAATGGTCTTGTCATTTATGGTACATCCAACATTAACCAAGTGAAAGCGGATAAAACGCGGTTTACCCGGGTAAAGCCCGAAACGTGTACAATTCCAAATATATTTTGGACTTTACCCAAGAGGCTTTGGTATTACGCAGTTTACCCGGGTAAACCTAGGTTAACTCGCTTATCTCACTTTACCCGTAACATATATATAGTTGCAGTACAAAGTGGCATCCATACGCGATAAATTTGCGGTTGAAGTGGTATCTAATGTGAAGTGGCATCCAATATACGGACGCCACAGTGAACACCTTAATCTTAACCCCCACTATGCCTTAGAGATGTCACTACGCGGTAAAAAGTGAAATCCGACCGCATGCCAAATTGGATGGTTTTCGTGTATTTATAGACATTGTAGTGCAGGTGGGGGCTAGTAATATCCACGTATATGCAAAATAAGGTAAAAGCTGCGTCTTCAAAAAATTATATAGACTGCGCACATGATGGCAGCCGATATCAATTGTTTATATGTTTTTTATCTAATATAAGCTCGTATCTATAGTTTCTTTTAAATAATATTTTATAATTGGTATACGAAGAAATTAAAACAGAGGGGCCTGAAAATTATAAATGATTTACAGCTGTTCCTATTTTAACAGTTTTTGCTATATTTTTTCCGTTAAATAGAAATAAATATGTACTATGCAATTACGTTAACAAAAGGTAAAAATTATCCATTATCATTTATTATTATTTTTTATTATTTTGTATTATTTAACGGTTAAAATATAACTTTATAAAATACCTAATTACAAGTTTTCTGTTGTGTGAAGGATACTCATTGTAATAGTAAATTGGGTATATTGAATTTTTTACGACCATTTTAATGATAACTTTGAATGACTTCATTTTTATTTTTAGAAATGATGAAACAATTTTATAAATAACTGGCCATATAATGCAACTAAATATTTTATATTGGATAAAATTTAGGGTTCGGTATATTATAAACAAAAAACACAAACCGTTATAGGTTTACATCGTTGTCCAACTGTGTGTGTGTTTCTCCACCCGTTCATCTGCTTGTTTATCGTATCACCATCACGTATCATGTTCATCAAAATCTATAGGTAGTATGGTAGTTGAGCTAAAACTTTCATTTACACTAACGGAATATTTAGGACAAATCTAAAAATTGCTAATTTTCTGTACGTATGCTTCTCTAAAAGTGATCCTGATCACTAAAAGATTTAACACACCTTTAGCAAATCCTTTAAATTTAGGATAAAGGGAAGCATTACACTGTAGGTTCAAGAAAAAATATCAAAAGCGTAAATTTTAAATTAATCGTCTTATCCATTAAAACAATATACAAATGTTTTCACAATTATTTTGTCAACACGACTGAAGTTTCGCTACACTGTAGTCTTTTCAAGTGTGTACTACTAAAAGGTTACAATGTAGCAAATCTGCAGTCGCGTTCATAACATAATTTTGAAAAAGTTTATGTATTTATTCATTTAAAAAGAAATTGAAAACAAAAATTCCTTGTCATTAAAAAAACCAAAAAAGATAGCCAAAAATTTTGATTTGATAGAGCACTTATTTTGGCAAGCTTATCACGTTTTTGTGTTAAACAGGCAAATAACATCAATGTATCTTCAAATGCAAAGTTTTTTTAATTTATTTATAGCCAAATAGATTTGAATAATGATGGAGAACGTTGAATATCCATAAAATTCAAAAAGCAGAATTTTTGTTTTATAAGGAATATCGTTTTGAAACACTTATAAACCGAACATCTTTATTTATTTTTCGTTTCGTAGCCAATGTTGTAGAGTTGTCTATTAAAAAAAATGTAAGTTAAAGGCATTACTATTACTATTCATATGCAATATAATCAGTATCGCTCTTACCACCAGTTTAATATAGAATTAGTTTGCTTAATTTATTAAGTTAAAGATGTACATTGATTTTTCGGTAACGGTCAGTGTGTGCGCAAGTAAGTCTTCATCCAATCAAAAAAATCTGCAGAAATTGTAACAAATGAAATATCTGAAAATGAAGAGGTATCACTTCACCTGCCTTTGAGAATTCTATAGAAGACTTAAACACTGCCCAACAAATATCCGAATCTGAAGCTAATACTTTCAGCAACATGTTGGTACAAGCAGATGTACATAAACTGATGATTTATGAGTCCCATGTAACACCAAGGAAGGAAAATAACAGTGCTTACCAGTCGCCAAAATCTCTTCAAAAATCTGGTCTTGATTCGGGAAAAACATGTCTACCTGGCACCTCTGTCATAACTACTCATGCACCTCATTCTGACTTGGTAAAGATGCACGCATCACCCGATGAAATTGTGCCCTCCCCTTTCAAGTGTGCATTTTTCTAGCCAGAACCTAAGCCCGCAACCTCAAAAAAAAAATGGAAAGTAAAGAAGACACCAGCAGTTGTAACATCAAAAGAATGGCAAGGCTATCATGAAAATAAAGAGAATAATATTTACTAGAGGAAAAAAATAAAACACCTGAAGAGAGGCAGAAGAAAAAACAAGAGTATGATATTTTAAAAAAAGAAAAGCTGTAGCAACACAGAAAACAGAAAGCTATCAAGAACGGAAATATTCCTCAAGTACTGATGACGAGTCATGGGTTGAATCTGGGACGGATGACTTATCTAAAAAAAACTTCCTTTCTTCCATTATAGTGCGTTTAGCTTACCTGTTTGGCTTAAAAAGGAGGTTACAAAAATATACAAAGTAAGCTCAAATCTGTACTGTGGATTAATATAACTTAATAAAACTAAGTTAGAGTTTCAGTCTCTAACTGAGGATTACACTTTGGGTGTAGAAATGCGTTTGAGGTTTCTAAACGTTTTGAATATTTTGTTTGGTTTTATTAAGCTCAAATCAACAAATCGATGGTGTTGAAGTTTATCTCTGTAAATTAATTTCGTACAATAATGTATTTTTTGGAAGTAAGAGTCGCATAGTAATAATAATAATTAGCGGTAAATTTGCCATTTTACGTATAGACTGCTTGTTGACTTTAACGGAGAGTAGAGCTAATGTAGAGAATAAAAAGTTATGCGGTTTTTATTGAAATTTTAAAAAGGAACAAAGAGATATTGAAAAAATACTTTTTTTAATTGATACAGTCTATCATAAACTGTATTTCTAAAACCTAAGCAATATTTTTAAATTTTATATCAGTTAAAAAATTGTTTTAGTTGGTCCGCTTTAATTAAATTAAATCGAAGGGTAACTGAACATTATGTGATGTTTATTATATATGTAAATTTATGTTTTCTTGTGTTTATGAGCTGTTATTATAAATATTTGTTGTTCAGCGATATAGGATGCCGTTTTGAGCACACAAAACTTGGAGTTTGATTATACCTTAAAACAAAAACGAATAATAAAGCGAAATATACAAGCGGATGCCAGATTACTGAAACATTGTTCGGACTCCAATTTGCACTACGGCTACATACATATGAAAGGAAATATTCAATTAAGTTTTTTATATTATTCTCTTTACTTTTTTTTAACTCTGTATGTTCTCGTCAAATAAATTTATATATTGTAATACTTCAGAATGGTTATCGCTTTACAAACTCGACTATGTTTAACAGGCGGGCTGAAAAGTTCGTAGGCTGGCCCATAGATAGAGCTACTAGTATCAAATATATATGATTTTTAGTTAGCCCTAACCTTCAAAAGACGCGTGTATAAATTTTACAACTGTTGCACTATTATCGTAGTATCTGAGTTATAGCATTTTTAGTGTAAGAACTTTTGTTACTTTGAAAAAATGGATAAAAAGGAATTTCGTGTATTAATAAAGCATTGCTTTTTGGTGAAAAACAATACTGTTGAAACCAAGGTTTGGCTTGATAAACAATATTTGGACTTTGCACCAGGAAAATCAACCGTAGAAAAGTGTTTTGCTCAATTTAAACGAGGCGAAATGAGCACTGAGGACGATGCACGCAGTGGACGCCCCAAAGAGGCTGTTGGCTGTTACCGACGAAAACATCAAAAAAGTCCACAAAATAATTTTTGATAACCGTGGAGTGAAGCTGATTGAGGTAGCTGAGATATCAAGGGAACGTGTTGGTCATATCGTAAATGAATATTTTGATATGCGAAACCTCTGTACAAAGTGGGTGCCGCTCGAGCTCACAATCGACCGAAAATAACAACGGATCGAATCGATGATTCTAAGCAGTGTTTGGAGCTGGGAGCTGTTCAATCGTAATAAATCCGAATTTTCGCGTTTGCGTCGACATGTGACGATGGATGAAACATGGGTCCATCATTTCACACCGAAGTCCAATCGACAGTCAGTCGTGGAAAGACGAAAAAGTCGGCTGACAAGATTATGGCATCAGTATTCTGGGATGATCATGGTATAATTACTTGTTAAAACTATCTTAAAAAGGGGAAAACCATAAACAGCGACTATTACGTAGCGTTATTGGAGCGTTTAAAAGACGAAATCGCGGAAAAGCGGCCTCATTTGAAGAAAAAGGAAGTGCTGTTTCATCAAGACAACAAGATAATGCACCGTGTCACAAATCAATAAAATCGCTGGCAAAATTCCATGAATTGGGCTTCTAATTGCTTCCGCATCCACCGTACTCTCCAGATCTGGCCCTAACGACTTTTTTCTGTTCTCAGACCTCAAGAGGATGCTCGCTGGACAGAAATTTCGCGCCGATGAAGAGGTAATCGCCGGAACTGAAGCTTATTTTGAGGCTAAAGGCAAATCGTATTATAACAATGGTACCAAAAAATTGTATGACAGCTATAATCGTTGTATCGTCCTCGAAAGGAACTATATTGAATAATAAAATCAAATTCTATAAAAAAATATTTTTTTCTATGCTAGCCTACGAACTTTTCAGCCCGCCTGTTATGTTGAGGTTTTTGTTTAAGTTTACGTCTAAGAAATGCAACGGTAAGGTAGAGCAGTTACGACTAAAAGTCGTGTTATGATAGTTTGTGTGTGCACAAGGTTCTTGACGTGTTTGTTAGAATATTAATTAGTAAGTTTGATGGATTCTGCGGTTGGATATTTGTAAAACATTTTAATAAACAAAAAGAAAACACACTGGTATTTTCGAATTACAAATTTATTATAAGATGGTCTCTTACAATTGTTTCGACTGCGATGTCATTCTCAAAGAGTTCCTACAGAAACTCAACTCAGTTACCTAAAGACGTCAATGTTTTGGTGAAACAATTGTTGTGAACAATAAATTAACATTTTGATACTTTATTATTTTATTTAAATTACGGATCTGACGTTTCAAAAAGTAGAGCCTACAACAACTAATTATTGGTATTATCGTTGTTGATATAAGCTGACTCAGCATTTTACTTCTAAAATGTTATTTAGAGTTTAATATGAAGCGTAACGACTTTTTGTTGAACTTCAGATTTAAATCAGTTTACTTCTTCAAGTTCTGAGGAAGTTCTTACATCGGCCCCAGAAGAAAATATTAGTAATGGGCCTTTACGGCAAAATGAAAACGAAACAGTTATTACAAGCAGAAAACTCTTGATTCTCTGCATTAAAGTATTCTAAAACTGCTTAATTGGGAAGTACTAAAACGTCATATATTTTCACTGAAATATCAAAACATAGAAAGAAAAGCTTACCACAGAATGTCTATCTGTGAGTGTAAATGAGCAATCAGGAAGTGTTAAATAATTAGTGTTAAATAACACTACATTTCAATAATACCTCAATAAATCGTTTATTAATTCAAATTTAAATTTAATTAATATTATTAATAATGACTATCTAGACATGCAAACAAATACTCAGGTTACCAATACAATATTTTTAAAAATGCGAAATTTATTGAGAATGGTTTTGCAAATTTTGAAGGATTTTTGGAACCAGAAATTAATGTACAGAGGTCAATGTTTTGTTACTCATCTAAAAAAATTACAATTACTTCACAAAGAATGCGATACAAAATTTTTCCATTCAAATTAGTGATTGTGACTATCAAATTTCACTAAATTTAACTTAAAATAAGTTCTGGTTGCATAAGGCAGCAGTTCCGTTTATGTTCTGTTAGTCTTGTTTTTATGGTACGTTTAGTGGTACCAATGTAAACTGCGCTACGGGAACAAGGTATCTTATACACTCCAGCTGATTGGAGGGGTTCTCTCGTGTCTAATGCTGATCTTAACAAGTTGCGTAGCTGGCTTGTAGGCTTGAAAACAGTTTTGACATTATGTCGCTTGAGTAACTTTCCAATACGGTCGGTTACTTGGTTGACATAGGGCAGGAAGGCAGTACCAACGCATGGTTGTACTGGGGGTGAGGACACCTTGTTACGTGGATGGAGAACTCGTCGAATTTCTTGCTGAGTGAAGCCGTTGGATTGGAAGGCAAGGTCTAGGTGTTTCAGTTCTTGGGGTAAAACCTGAGGTTCACAGATTCTGATGGCACGGTCAACCAGGGTAATGCTTGTAGTGGAGGAGGTAATGTTGATAACATCTTTCCCTAAGCATTACTAAAAGTAGGGGAATTTCTCACATTCAGGATATCGAGATCGGTGGTAAATAGATATTCCAGTAGCCTCCTCAGTACCCTTTGTTTCTCGACACGTCACCTCACAGGTTATACAACCTAAGTCATAGAAGTCGCTAAGCACGGACAGCGCTCTTACCCCACTAGGTAAGACCCAGTAGAGTATGTCTCATATTTCCTGGCAGGTTGTAGATGATGACACAACATGTCGAAACAATTGTTTAACAAATTTAACGTGAAGTAGTAGAAATGTCAAGAAAGTTCGGATATGAAAGTGGCCAATATGAAAAAAGAGCTGGATGAGCGAGATGCCAATGCTCTGATTCAGGATAGTCTTCATCTACAGGAATTTTTTATTAAGGCGAATTGGACCACAAATAAATAGAAAATTCTAGGGCATTAAAGAAACAATTTAATGATAATTTTAAACAACATTTAAAAGAACAATTACATGAAAACTTTGGGATTATCGACGAAAAAGCTTGACTCTCAAATTCAGGAAATAGATTCCAATGTGAATGAGTTAGGAGAAAGATCCCTAAACTCAACTACAGAAGCAAACATTATGTTATAAAATGTAATAGTATTTGATAATTATTTTGATAATAAGTTATCGTATTGCGAATGTAGGTATTTTTCGCAGCGCTGAAACAGATTATTAGAACAATGGTTGCTTTGTGTGCTTATAACTTATGTATGTGTTTTGTTACTGTGTTAGGGAACTGCAAAGATTTCGCATATGTTATTGTTGTGTTTGCTCTTCGAGACTAGCTGTTCAATGTATCCTTTAGTAAGGAACTTCATATGTAGAAGAACAATAATTTGATCTCTGAGATAAGTGTAAAACATCGGTACGATATCCTCGTACGTATCTGTCATTGTATGCACTAAATAAATTTCGTATTTTAATTTCAGAGTTTTTTTAATTATATATTGTTGTTCGGGTTATTTTCATCTGACGCGACTAATTGAAAACCAGCTGCCAGAAAGGAGAGGGACGTAGCCATCGGCATGAAGGGGGAGCATATCCTACAACGGAAAGTGCACACGAAACAACGCTCGTTTTACGGGAAGACGTCGACTAACTGTTTAAGCAATTTGAGGCGATCCAAGTGCTTTAGTCCATGACGTTTGGCCGTCGAACGTGGATGCTTCATGTGTACCATTAGTGCAAGGGTATGTTGCCCATTTATGTCCATTGTTACTCAAGTTATCGTATCTCTCCTTTCTGGCAGAGGTTACCGATTTTCGCTTCTGTAGTTGTGTTTGTTATGGAATGTACTATTCTACGAAATTTATTCTCTGATAATATCGCGACAACATACCTGCTTTTCCCGGTGACGTAGTTGTTGCAACAACCTAAATTACCTTGCCGTCTATCTGGTCTACACCTTGCTACAAACGAATCTATACACAACAACTCTATCTATTTTATTTTTTATTTTTCAACAACATATTTATTTATTTTTTATTTTTTTAGTTTACTCATTCTTTTCTTTTCCAATTTGGTTGTAGTTTTCCCTGATGTTCTCCCTTTTTTTTTAAATACCTTTCTTGTATAATTCTTCTTTTTTTCTGTTTTGTTTATATTTATCGTAGAGATTCGTTTCTTTTTTCTACCCTTACGTTTTTATGCATGCCCTATCGTATCCCGCTGTTTTTTCATTTTCACCGCGAAATCAGCGTTAAAAAGAAAATTGCTTTTATCACTGATTTTCGCCCTTCTCTAACCAGCCCACTCTCAACCCCTCTTTTTCCCAACCCTTGCTTGGTACTGGAATTTGTATAAATAAACGTGCTTTCCTCAGTACCGGCACCCACCCCGCGTCATGGTAAACAACCACCTCATCAAATGGAGTCCCTCCGTCACGTACCTTGGCGTTGTCTTCGACAGAATGCTAACCTGGCGTAAACAAGTCATATCAACTCGAAACAAAGCCCTAGGTGCCTTTATCGCCCTCAAACCCTTCTTTAGGAACAACTCCGTGTCTCCCCGTACAAAAATCCGCGCGTTCAACGCGATCATCAGGAGTATTTGTACAAATGCCATTCCCATTTGGGGCTGCGCCACTCTCCGCCGCCTTCAAATTCTACAAGGCACTTACTTGCGGATCCTTCGATCCGCATTATACTATCCCTGGTTCGTCAGAAACTCCCATATTCTGAAAGAAACCGGTCTCCCTTCTCTTCCGGAAGATGCACTCAGTTTCGCAGCAAATCCCGCACTTCAGTGACAGGTCACTCAAACCCGTCCATCTCGCCTCCAAACCAAACGATCGTTTTAGAAGGCCCTGTCACCTTCTACAATGAGTAGTCACCCTTCCCGCTCACCGCCAGCCTTCTAGTTTCGCTTCTCAGCGCGATTTCCCACCCAACCATCTGTGGTGGACCACCGATTCACTAAGGATTTCCCCCCTCCCTCCCCACCTCCCAATCTAATCCTATTCCCTCCACTTTTTCGTCGGGATGTATAACCTTCGAGGAGGGGTTTTAGTCGGTAGGCACTACGGTGAATCCGATACTACCCTCTCGGGGGTGTCTTTTGAAGATTTTCACTCCTCGAGAATAATTATATTAATATTTCACCCACCCGCGACAAGGAAGAGAGAGATCCCTAACCCCACTCACTAACCATTGTCCGTTTTCGCCTATTTCTGACATTCCACCCACCAGTGACAAGGAAGAGAGAGATAGAGCTTGTATATTGTCTGTATTCAATTATGTGTGCTTGTGTATGGAAGTATTGTGGTGTGTGTGTGAGCTTGTCTGTCTTTTTTCTGTATATATTTATTTAGTGTAAGAGCTTCTCCGTCTTTTTTTTATATATATTTATTTCGTGTATTTATTAAGTGGACCGTGGACCAGAACGTCGTTTTAGAGACCCTTCCTCCGTATCTTTCATACTTCAATCCATTTTTATAAGCTTGTTTTTCTCTTCGGCCAATTTTTCGCCGACTACTCAGTAATTCCGCTTTTAAATTGCTTCAATTTTCATTTAGTGTTTCATTGATTTCTGTTGCAAAATTAACTAAGATTCTAGAATTTTCATTTATTTTTTTTATAATCTCTTACAATTTTTATTTAATTTTTCTTCTAAATTTTCTTTTAATTTTTGTTCTATTTTTTTAAAATTTGTTTTCAGTTTTCTTAGCAGGCCATCATGCGCTGCGCTACCTGCCTTGTACCCTTCAAAACAAAATGGTAAATGAACAGGCTGTCAATTATTCCAAGAATGAATTAACATCTGCGAGCCACGTAGAAACGAAAACTTCATCTTCTTATAGCTACTGATATTGTATCTATACATAACATAAAACCGTCTACGTTGAAATAACATTTATAAATGGATTATTTTTATTAATCGATTAATATTTAGTCGTATCGATTATTTGAAATAACCAGACTAAGTAATTAAAAAGTAAAGTAAGTAATAAAATATCTAATAAATGAACGCTGATGTCGCTAGTAGTACAGTATAGTGTCCCTTTTGGATATGTTGAAGAATAATAGATACAATGGTAAAAAATAAGACGTGCTGTTTGGAACAATTCCCATGTTTGCCTTTTCTAAGTGACTACTTAGGCTATAATATTCTTAAAGGAATATATCTCACCTATAATGGGTCCGTATTAGTCGATGGAGTTTATTTTGAACATGCAGGACGAGGATCGATAGAACGGTATTTTTTCTAATTTTAAAGCATATAATTTTATGTTCTTCATCACTACTCACTGCTCCATGAAAGAATAAAGAGAATGACAGAATTTATTTTGAAATTATATTAGTAAACAATCATTATTTAAATGAAAATATTATCTTTACTAACTCTTTAAAAAACTATTTTAAAAGAGGAATTGAATTTTTAAAATATCCAAATAATAATTTTTCTAAAATAGTTTCAGATGTTATTAACGAATTGAAGGAATCCTTCTGTGGTTGGTGGCAAAACAATTAATGAAGGGCTTAGAAACTAGAAAGGGTCAGTTTTGAAATGTTTGGCTTCTTATTTTTTTCAAAAATACAGCAGCTTAAAATAAAATTGAGAATACATGAAATATTATCATTACCTGTATATATATATATATATATATATATATATATATATACATACATTAACTGATTAGTGACAACTCAGCACCTGCCCAGTTACTACTGCAGATGCCGTCAGAAAGGATCGGCGAAACGTTTGGAAAAGTAAAATTCCACGGACTACGGCCGAAAAGCCCGGATGACAACACCACATTTATATACCCAGGCCGTGAAAGCCTAAGACTTACAAAATATAGATCGTTCGCCGAGTCGAGACGGAAAAGCCATATATCATTTCTACGATGGGGTAAGTACAAATATGGAAAAGGACACTTTCTCACCCGATAAGATACGATCCGCTTCAGAAGGAATAGAACATAGTATTTGCAATATTGTACACAAAACATACATAACGCTAAGAAAGAAAATGTTTCATTGATCTGCTCTTAAGGCTTTTTTGCGTCACTAGCAATATTCAATTTTACTGATAACAGTATTCTCGTCAACTATAAAAAAGAAATTAGATAAATATTATACATTTAAATACTATTACCGTTAAATTGATATAAAATGAAGTATCACTAATGGAAGGTGTTAGTCATTCGTTCTCATTAGATGATGGAAATTCAAAATCACTATCACCTATCTCAGTACGAAAATAAGTATTTATACATTTTTAAGAAAATTGTAAAAAGTCGAAAATATCCAAAACTTTCGGTGTTCCTGTGTTTCAAAATTTAGAATCTTATTTCTCAATTTCTATGTCACCTCCTTACGCATCACATAATGATACCAACATCACAAAATATATACTTACTGCCATTAATTTTATTGAAACCTTATATACGGGTGTAGTCTGCGGAATAACAAATTACGAGGAAGAGCTATATTTTGTTATTACAGTACATTAAAGACGATATACTAATGATTTGAATTATATGATTTCAACCCACATTAACTTCAACATTTGAGGAAGAGCGAAGGGGAGGGAAGTGGAGCACGAGCTATTACAAAAAAACCCAAAACTATTGAAAAACTGTACCTATTGAATCACTAAGTGTAAGTTGCAACTTGACTCTTTTATTCTCTTTTAAATAACGACCCACAATCGTGGATAGACTAAACTCAGGGGAGAAGAAAAAGTCGGTTGTAAATGAAGTTTATCGTTGCGAGAGACATACAGACCCCATAAAAAATAGGAAAACTATCAACTTACCTCGTTGCTTATTCTTATGACACTTCTAGGGCCTCACAACAAACAAAAGATAGCGAGCAGTACAAATAAGATTTACTAATAAATATTAGTGAACTAATGATAAGTATAAAATGATAATAATATAAAACTAGCAAAACACGCAATTATACGAAAGTCTCTAGGTCAAGTGTCCATTGGAAAAATTCTCGTGGTCCTCGTTGGGTAGGGCAATCCCTTCCTTTTTCCAAACCACCATACATGGGAAACTCCACAACTTCCACCACACTCTCTCGTCTAACTATGACCGTAACCCAGCGCTTAGAATGTAACCGTGTATCGATTCCAAAAAAAATTTTTTTTTAAGTAACGACTTTTTTTCGTTACAAAGTATAAACGCTACCAATTTATAATCGCTAGGTAGGTTGGGATGCTCTTTTCCTGTTTGCTGTTTGCTTATACACTGCGCTCTTGTAGTTCATATCTGTGAACAACACAATCTAAGTTTTGTGCCTGTTTAATGTAGATGCAAAAAATTGAATATCTTATATAGGCGCGAATAACTCGCAAAAACTAAAAGCAAAAAACATTGTATAGAAGCACCTTATAGAGAACTGAGTCCTTTTCAGAAAAAGTCAAAGTACTAAGTTCATACATTGAGAATTTTTTAAAATATGACTTAAGCATTAATATTTTTGAACCGAATATTTATTTTAAACGTTTAGGGGAATTAATCCTCCTAGACACTGCATTTAAGAATTTAGTGACAATGACCCTTTTTTATACGGAAATTCCTAAATGCTTCTGTACACAAAACTTTCTTATACCTAAAATTAATCTACAAGTCGATAGGAATGAACAAATAACCACTTTACTACTCTACTATCCTTAGTTGTATTTAAGTGTTACATTTTTGTATTATTAAATATCGTTTTTGCGAAGACCATATACTTTCAGAGGGGTGGGGAGACAAGTGCCCTCTCCCAATGTCCCTCATTAGGTAAGTACACCCTCTATTGAGTTAATCCACGGTATTTGTTTTTGGTAATTCCGTTTATTGCTTCTGCAAAGTGGCTCCAAGCATACTTTGGGTTTTTATTAATTATAATTTATCTATACGTTAATATGAATTAATCTTTACCACCAAATTAATGAGGAAAATCTGTAATTGGTAAAAATTAGTCCAATAAATTAATTTATACTAACGTATTGAAATTAATACCTAGAACTAAATTTTCCAAATGTTTCATAATTAAAATAAATCTATTGTAATAATATAACGAAGTAAAACGACAAAGTTTCAAGAAAATATATTTATTGAACCAGTGTTTCGATGATGCTTTCTTAAGGTGTCCTATATCGCGAGTTGCTTGGCATTACTATTTTCCATTTTTGAAAACGTATATTTATAAACAACTATTGATAACTTAATTAATAAATTAAATAAATAAACGAACGGAACAAATTAATAAATCAAATAAATAATTTAAATTAAATGAAATATTATAAATCAGCAGCCAAGAGTGAAATTGGGAGATTAAGTCCTACCTGGTTTAGTCTGCGGATTGATGGAGTATATCTGTCTCTGGGAATTCGGAATAGTCTCACACCCAGAGACGTGATTATAGTATGGACTGAGCGTAATCAATGTTCTCTGTACTAGAAAATGTAATTTGGGTATGCAACCACCAAAGCATATTCTGGGACACGTATTTAAGTTTCCCATGCTCTAAATGGAAATTTACGGACCTTAAAGATTGAAAATCATTTATAATATCATTTAACATACAAACAAAATATATTGAAAACATAATTAAACTTCTTTACAAAAATAATAATACTGTAGTTTACAATAATATATGTGCTATAAGTGAAAATAAAGTTAATTAGTAACGCAAGTAGATTTCTCGTTGTGTGGATGATTGGTGTATGAAGTTGATAAAAAAGATGTGATGACTGTGATTAAAATGATGTATATTAAAGGTACTACTATTTACATGTATTTTGCAAAGTCTGACATTATGGTTCAAATAATAGTTGGTAATATTGAATTTGATAAAATATGTTTCATAAGTTTTTGTTAGTACAAAAATCTAAGGTATGTGAAGTCGTTCATTATGTGTACTCTGTTGGGAAAGTTAGAAAAATAGTATGTTAATCATGAGAAGAAAAGAAGTATGTATTTTAGAACAAATTTAAATTAACTGTTTATCTTAATATTACTCATTCAATTACTTGCTTACTTTAGCTCCTGTGACAAAATACTTCGTTTGTTGCGTCGAGCTACTACTTTTTTAATTAAATTAATTAAATGCTGAGGAAAATCAAAAACGCTAGGTACAGCATTTTGCTTTAATTTACTTTTTTCACGGATATTAAAAAGTCATTTTCTTCATAATGTTTGCTGCAAACAACTGAATATTTTGACGGTGTAAAACTTTCACGCCTTATTCCACTCAACCATTTTTTCTTCAATTATTTGAAATAACTACACTCAACACTTCAACTGCCTCAAACTATCTGAGTGAAGTTACGAGCGCTCTTAATAATTCTCGCGTTTCTGTTTCTTAATTCGCAAAATGGGTTGCCTACCCAAATGGTATCACTTTATAAACGCAAGGCGCAGTCTAGTTATAATCACGTCTCTGCTCACACCCAATGCCAGTACTCCTCGCACACGACAATTTCCTGAACTCGACAGACCCCTGAATCACCTCTTCACAAAGAATTCCTCATGGTTCGCAGACTTACTGAATCTCCTCGATAGTGATATATCCTGGCTGTTTATAAGACCCACATATTGCTTATTGGCATTTTCAACAACTAGGACTTGGTCACGATCCACATTCCTTATGGTCTGGTGCAACGCAAATTCCGCTGAATATATAACAATAAATATTCATGCATGTTTGAATAAATTTTGTGTATTTCATAAATTAACGCGAATATGCTTTGAGTAAATGACAAAATACATATACATAATTTTCTAAATTTCAGTTGATTATTGACAAGCTTGGACTTTTTAATTTAATTTATTTTTGTTTTCGTAGAAACGGAAAAATCTTCAAAAGGCATCCAGTCTTTCGTGCTATAGGATAGTGTTGGATTCTCTCCTACAACGACTTACCAATTGAGAACTTCTACCTTCGGCCGTTTTAAGACCGCTTGATTTGGTCCTTTTCAGCGGAATGGGATTATGAAGGTCTGGAGGTTATGAATTTTGTTGATACAAAAAAAATTAATTTAAACAACCCTAGTATTTATACTAATCCTAATCACAAGGTAATAAAGAAGGAGAGGGGATGATTTGAATATCTACAAACTAAACAATGTAACTATTGTATCTTCTAAAAAATCCACAAAGTGGCGAAACTATCCTGAAGAATATAAAAGTTTGTAGAAATTTAAAAAGTTTTTTTTATTTATACGGTACAATGAACTTCCATCAAGTGCAAGTAAAATCAATCGATTATATTAAAAAAATATTTAACAAAGGTGAATTATTTCAATCAGTTTGGTCGTTTAGTACTAAATTTTGTTTAAAATGTTTATTGATCTCCATACTATCTAATAAATTTAGATTTTTACATGTTAAAAGTAAAATTTTATAATCTAAATTAAAGTTGTGTTTCTAACTATTTCAGTTTTCAGCATAAGAGAACTTATATAATTTTGGAACGATTTAGCATGTATTACTGAATCTGTGTGGGTTGGTTTGTGAAATATATTAAATTCATGTTATGGATTATTATTTTTAACACATAGATCTAAAAAATTAAGTGCACAATTTTTTCTATTTCGATATTGAACTTAATGCGCTTATGAATGTTATGTAAGTATTGGTAAAATTTTATTTAATTGTCTAATTGAATCGTTCAAACAAATAATAACACCGTCCTCATACCTAAGTCATTATAAGCAATGTTTAAACAAAGGGTGAGTTATTGTTTTGTTTTCTAACTAATCCATAAATATCTCGGAAAGTGACGGACTGAATGGGCTACCCATTGCTAATCCATTGTCTTTTGTATAAAATTCCTGATTGCCAATAATTTTTGATTAAATACATTTTTAATAATATTAATATTTCTTGAATTATAAGTGCAGTGGAATTATCTTCAATAATAAGTTTCATAACATTTTGAGGGGCTATGTTGGAAAGCAAGTTAGGTTCTTCGAAGTATAATAATTTGCTGTTATTTAGTTTGATACTACAGATTTTGTCAATAACTTCAATTTTTTAACCACAAAAGAAGATTTCAATTGTGCTCTTTGTTAAATGGTGGATTCTAAATTTAGATAATTTAGAGCAAGAGGCTTGTATATAGCCAATATCTGTATAACACGCATATCTGTTTGATGATGTTTGATTAATCCATATATCTTAAGTGCTTGAAGGTTCTTTACTGTTAAAAATCTTATTGTTTTATTTGCCCAATAAGTAATTAGTTATTTTACCCAATGTTTAATTGGTTTTGATATTTAGCAGTAGGATCAGTATTGAATTTCTTAAAAACTTTTTTACCATATCTAATTTTGGGAATTCTATTATCAATAGTCTGTTTATTACTTTATTTTATCATAAATTTTTTAATTGAATTAGAATATTGAAGCTGGGTCACTTATTTTCATTACATATTTAGTTTCTAATTTTTTAATGATTAGAATGAACATAAACAAAATATAACATTTTCGTTAAAACAAGTTAATTCTAAATAAGAATTCGAAAGACAAGTTTTAAAATGGTCACCCCTCTTCCTCTACAAGTATATTTAACTAATGAATGCTAACAAATACACTTCATAACAGTATCAAGTGGTTCAGGGGCAGGCTATATTAAAACGGAGTATAATAAATTTAAGCCCTTCGTAAGATGGGAAAAGAAAATGTTACATAATGTTACTATATAGTCTCGTAAAGTTCTTAGAGATATGAAACTTATAAGATGAATTCGGATGATAGCTATCACCCTGGGTGGACGTATGAATTAATTACTTCAGAAATGTACAACTATGTCACTATCTCCTCCTAGTGGGAATATCCTCATTTGCATTGAATTGATTAGGTTGTTAAATAATACGGAAAATATATATATATTGTATTAGAGTTTATGGTATATTCAACCTTACTACAACAGAAAATCTTACCTAATTCATATTAGTAAAAGTATTAGAAAAGAGAAGGGAAAGCTATATCTACCACCTATACAAACTGTACTATTTAAATTTAGTTTTTTTGGTACATTACATTCAACTTATTTCTCGTAAATAAAGCAACTTGTACATTATTATACGAGGGTTGCTGCCTAAGCCAGTGAAATCGTTAAAGGTGAAGATCCGATTAAAATTTTTTTTCTGTTTTGAGAGTATGTCATTATCTGTGCATAACCTCAAAACGCTTTTCCCGATCTATGAAACTGTGAATATTTTACAGTGCTTCAAAAGAGACTAGTTGCTTGTGTTGTAAAAATGTAGAGAAGTGAATTCCGCATGCTGATAAAACAATGTTTTGAGAAGAAATGACCATTAAGGAAACCAAAGAAATCCTATCAAAATTTTATGGAAACATTTCTGTTCGAAAATGATTTACTGAATTTCAATGTGGTCGTAGAGGTCAATAGAGTATAATAGATTAAAGAACAATTATTATGTTTTTGGTCAGAGATTTATCGAGACCACCAGGCACGGATCACGATTTCGCTCTTATTAGAAGCTCATCAGCGTGCCATAGGCAGTCTCGATAAATTACTGACCAAGCTGTAATGTTCTGTAAACAACAGTTAGAATAATAATAACGTAGAGGCAATTGTTGCCATCTAGTGGATTTTAGCTGCTGCAGAAGATATTAAACTGGACAAGGCCTCACTGAGGTATTTAAACTTTTCCAGTTGAATCAACAACGAAGCCTACATACGTGAATTCACGTAAAGCTTATCAAAAACAATTATTATGTTTTTGGTCAGAAATTTATTGAGACCATTAGACACCGATCGCGATTTTGCTCTTATTAGAAGCTCATCAGTGTGCCATAGGCAGTCTCCATAAATTACAGACCAAGCTGTAATGTTCTGTAAACAACAGTTTATATAATAATAACATAGAGGCAATTTGTTGCCATCTAGTGGATTTTAGCTTTATCTCCTGTAGCAGCTAAAATCTACTAGATGGCAACAATTGCCTCTATGTTATTAGTATAATAGATTGTTTCAAGGAACTATTTAAAATAACCTCATAATTGTTTCGACTAAAGCATCATTATCAAAGGAACAGACAATACTCAGTATTGTAAGCCATCAGGTATTCTATTAAATAGTTTGTTAAAACAATCTACTGCTTTATTATTTACGATTATAATTATTTTTTTCTGTTTTTGTATTTCGTAGACAAACTATCGAAAAACATGATAGTAGGACTTTCCCGAAAAGGTAACATCGGCGTCATAAAAGTCCGGACAGAAGGCAAATTCGTCAGAAGGAATATTAAAAAATCCGGAATTTGCTATATGTAGGACACGTAAAGTTCTAAATTAGGAGAAACGAAAGAGAGTGAAAAAGTTGTTCGAGCTTCAGGGCTTTCACGTGGCCATGCCATTAATGCCACCAACTCTGAAAGATTTATTCATGAAGTTGTAATAAAATACTTGACACGTAATTGAAACGAATGAACGTAAGCATCTACTTGCTCTACTACAATTTCATACCGTTTCAAAACTCTTAAATTTATGTTAGTGTTAATACATTTATACATTCTATCTAGGAAGTTCTTACTGATTTAGATTCTCGTAACATTTTTACAGAAAACTTGTTTTGAACTGCAAAGAAAAAGCGGTGACAAGAGTTCTTTTTTTAGGATTTTTGATTTATTTAGTTTTTTCTTGTTATATTAATTCAAAATTAATGCTTTTCTTTTTGGTTTAACAAATGCCACATGTAAATTATGCAATGACAAAATAATGCTGCAAGTTATGCTTCATGAAAGGATAATAAAAAAACCTAGAATGTTGTAAATGAAAAATCCTTATTTTCTTATATTTTAAAAATTTACGTTTTGTTTCAAATCGAAAGATATAAAGGTGCAACATATAATTGCTCATTCGAACGAAAGATGCATGACGTTAAAGTATTGAATACATATGCTTAACCGATCTAATTCCTTCATTAGAAATTGTGCACTTTTTAATAGCGCAAAATGGAGACGTGTATATTGCCTCATAGTTGGATAATGGTGAGTTGAGAAACGCAAGGTAAATTATATTATATCTAAAATACACTTGTCAAACATGAAATACCACAGTTAGCAGTAAATATCATGATGATGATATACTGGCTGTAGTACGATATCAAATCAAGTTCCTTTTACGGAACAATTTCGGTTAGGTTAGTAATTTATCGATATGATGCACATCTGATAATTTTGAAAAATTTTTGACCAAGACTAAATGTTCTTTATATAATATTTTAAGCTTGTCCAGCATGCTTTCAGCTGTTGTATGCTCCACAAGATTGTGTTTTCCCTGGTATTCCTGGACTTTTCGTATTATTGAGTTTAAAAACGAACTGGTGAATGAAGACACTGGTGATTATTGAAACTTAACTATAACGAAAAAGGAAGAAAATTGAATTTAAACAGAGACATTGCATTTGCACATGCAATTCTCAGCCGACTAACTTTCTCATCCCTCATGCATTCGAAGCGCCATAAATAACAAACATTGCTCAGGATTTTCTTCGCATTTAATAGATAAGAACTATTCGTGCAATAAAAATAACTTGAAACTGTTACCCCATATACAAGGGGGAAAAGTCTTAGACAGATACGAAATTCTAGAAATTAAAAAAGCAGTTTTATTAAACAAAGAATTAGCAATCGATCAACTGAAATTTGGCAACAACCCCCTCCTAGATCCTAAGTTAGTATCTACCACCTAAGCACCCTAGTATTTAAGAGAATCGCTGTAAAGTAAACTTTAGTATCTAATAATACTCGTTACGACGCCCTAACAAGGCGAAATGTACATTGAGTGAATTAAATATATAATAAGTGAAACTTCTCCACGTGTTACTAATCATACCAATTTTAACAATGTTTCACCAAGAGCTTTCGGCTAATTACTTTCTTAATTTTCTGTGGCTATAATCATCTAGTTTTACCTCGAGGGGGTAAATTCATTGGATTGATCTCGTTAGCCCACCCGATTCAGTTTTCAAGGGAGTTACCCGCACAGCACTATCAATACCAGGAATTAAAGCTCTTACACGAGCTAAAGGCTAATTAATTCGGTTAACATTATCACATTCAATCTGTATAATATCTCCGACATTCACGCTACGAGAAGTTTTAAGGATTTATTTATTAACGCACCTAAGTATTTAATGCAAAATCTTAGTCTTAAAGAATCTAAAGTGCGCCTTAACATACGCTTGAATATACCATTTAGCCTCTCCTAGAAATCATTCCACAAAGGAGCGGATGAATGGATTAAATTTCTATTCTATGCTATTGATAGCTGTTATTTCAAATAATTTTTGGTTATCAATTTTTTACTTAGACTAACAAAGTTGATTCCATTGTCGCTATAAATTACATATGGTCGCCTTCTTCGTCCTATTAGATGTCTTAAAGCCATCAAGAACGTGACTGCAGATAAAGAGCTAACTAATTCTATGTGTACCGCTCTGTACACGGCGCATGTGAATAAACAAACTTTTAAGTATATAGGACCAGTACTGTCCACGCCAATTATTTCACACAAGTGGCAACGGGAAACGTGTATATAGGGTTATTTTAGTATATAAGCTGTTATGTTTAAGATTGTACGTATATTGTAACGTAACTGATGCTCGGAAAAGCATTTTGTCGCTCGTGGGTAGGAACTGTACTCTTCGGGGGTAGTAGGTGGTAGGGTTGTTGAGGAGCTGGCGAGAATTCAAGAGCGGGAGTCGAATTTTGTCCGAAGACGAGTCGTCACATGCTTTGTCTCATGTACATAAATTGTAAATAAAGAAAAACATTCACGAATCTCAACTTTCCTTCATATTCACTATAACTACTACATACATCTTTCATACCATACATAAAGTATTTCTTAAGTTAAAGTGCTAAAAACGCGTGCTGTCGTACAAACGGAAAAAGTGTTTAAAGCTTGCCCCACCTCCTTCCTGGAGATGGCGGCCTCTCAGTCGCCAAGCAAGATAGATAATTTAGAAATAATCAAACAAATAGAACATGAAAACTATATGTTACGTCAACAAATTGACAGACTTGAGATAATCATAAGTAATCTCACAAAATCAGTGCAAAATTTATTAGCCCAGTTAGCCACAAATAATCTTATTGCTGATGAGCAACTTACCGACAGCTCCAGTTCAACAACTATAACATCGTCAGTAGTTAGTTCGATATCAAACAAACGTCGAAAAGTCAAGGCGCGAAAATCAATGACTAAAGACCTAGAAATACTAAATATGTATATGTGAGTATTACATTTTCAACTCCCAGTCTGCGTGTTGTACTCCGTGGCATTCCAGAACCGATACGTGATGAGACAATCCTTGCAGAGTTAAAGGCGGCTAACTTAAATCCCTCATCTGTGAGCCGCATGACTAAAAACAAAGTTACCAAAGCTCCGATGGCCCTTGTTGCTGTTTCCCTTCCAAAAACAGAAAAGGCAATATACCAGCTTGATCGACTCGCAGGTGTGATCATTACTGTGGAGTGCAAGCACTAAAGTCTACACTATCCCAATGTATTAGATGCTTTAGTTTTGGTCATGGTCAACGTCGATGTACAATTAGTCCTAGATGCGTACGTTGTGGGAAAAATCATCTCTCTGTCGACTGTCGTAAACCAACGACCACGCTAGCAACCTGCACCAACTGTGGTGGGCCGCATCCGGCCTCATATAAGGGATGCCCAAAATGGCCTAAACTATAATTTCCAACCGCCACGGAACGAAACAAGCCTAAAATAAGGACAACAGAATCCAATGCTAATGTTCTTAAAAGTAAACCTGAACTTCAACCTCAGATACCCATTAATCATCTCTTTGAAAAACCATGTTTACGAAAATACAAGATATGTATGTGAAGCTAGCCACTATGTTTAAAGTACATACAAAGACACCTGCAAGTTGCAGCACGTCCCACTAGAAAACTCAAAAACGTATACTGGAATGCCGCAGGCGTTTCATCCAAAAAATGACAATTGATGGCTCTTCTAGACTCTGAGGAGGTAGACATCATGTTAATTGGAGAGACATGGCAGAATACTGCTGAACTCTTTAAAATTCCAAACTATAACGCCTACAGGACGGACCGTACAGCCCAACCTTACGACGGTACGGCCGTCCTAATCAAAAAGAATATACCACATGATCATCTTCTCTCAAAGAAAAACCGCATAGAAAACACTACCAATCCAGAACGGATTTTATCATATTGTTCCTGAATACTGCTACCCATCTAAGACACTCTCACATGAGGACCTAAAATCTCTCCTTTTGTCCGCTGAAAAAACTATACTGATGGGAGTCTTAAATGCCAAACACCAGATTTGGGGGTGTAACACTATAAATTCTTCAGGAAAAACGCTACTAAACTAAACCGAAACTATTGAAACAACACTTCACATACCGATCCACCGCACCCGCTTCAGCGCCACAGGCAGGCCAGAAATTTTGGATGTTGCGTTAACCTGCAACATAAACACTAACACCAATTCGAACCTGAAACTCACAGTTATAGACGATTTAAGCTCGGACCACAACCCCATCTCAATTGAACTGTTCACTGACAACCCTCTACCTACACAGAAAACCAAAAGGAGCATCCAGTGCCCAAGTTTTCCAGGTACTCTGCTCAGGAACATGGCACCAATAAATCTTCTTACCACCAATAACGAAATAGAAACAGAAATTGATATCCTGACAAATGAAATTCAAGCTGCTATTGCTATTTGCATCAAACACATCAGTTTATATGCAATATCACCTAACCTCATACCGCCAGACATCCGACAACTCATCAAAAAATAGCGTAAAGCAAGACGTATAGCCAGGCGGACCTTTCGTTCTACAGACCATCTCCTACCCATACGGCTCAATAATAAACTCAAACAAAAACTAAATGAGTTCCACAACGAACGATAGGATGAAAAAGTCTCCACCCTAAATGGTGACCATATGGCTGTCTGTAAGCTAGCCAAAACGCTCTGTAGAAATCACCCCTCCGCTACGAGTACGACATGGTATCGGCAAAGGGGGAAGTGTTTATGTTAACAAAGAAACACAAGTATTTGAAACCTGCATCCTTCAGGTTGGAGGGCAGGAACTCCATATTCAAAAGTCAGTGATGTACGTTAAGGTAATTCTGAACAGAAAAGGGAAACGGAAAAGTATCCATAACGTGTGACGGCAGCCTATGGTTTACCGATGGGCCTAGGAATATGGAGAGGAGTGGAATTAGTATTTAAAACTGCCGAAGTAAAAGTAGGTATCGACTACCTTCGGATCAGTTTGCCACTTCTTTTTAGGCACAAATAATAACTCGATATGCCTGGGAAACGTTGACTAACAACGCGTAAATGTGCATTAGCTACCCTCAGAGGGTTTTCGACGAAGTTAAAGCTGCTATAAGATTGTTACCCAGCTCCCAATGTCTTAAGTTTTTATTAACTTTAGTTTTTGGACAGTATTTTAAACCTTTGTGTAATAAGTTGGTTTCATCCTGGTTAAATTTAGTTGTTGTTAAGTTGATTAGTCTCGGTCCAAACTTAAACTTAAACCAAAAAAAGCCCTTGGAAATAATACCAAACTTCTTGTTAACAATAAAAAAGAATTATGTTCTAATCCCACCCCACTCTTACTTTCGGACTTGTAATCGTACTATTGTTACATCATAGGTTAAGCTATATATAGCGAAATAATTTTTGTATCTTCAGTACTAATGTATTACTCTTTGACAATGACCGGTTGGCTGAAACATATGTCAGAGGTATTCACAAATATAGTTGGAACATCATAAATTCTGTGGTTTTCATTTTATTGAAACATGTTCTAACAAGATTGCACCGATCTAAGTTATTCTATTATTAAACTTAAACTACTTATTTATTTGACAAACGATAATGCACTTTATTTATATCTCTTTGTATCTCGCCGTTGAATATGTATATTACGTGTCTGGAAATCAACTGTCCTGGTTGAAATTCATATTGCACTAATTTTGAATAAAACACTGTTTTATAAATTTCAACAGATTTAATAATCACTTGACAACTGTTTCGCCAAACTATGGCTTTTTCGGAAGTTATATTTGAAGTTCAAATATAGTTCAAGTTCATAATATAAACCTGAGGCAATAAGAAATTGAGGTTATGTATATTAATTCTAAAATTAGAAAAAAGGTACAAAAACATGAGTTATCAAAGCTAAAATAATACAGAATGACATCACCTCGCTTCCCGCTTGTTACATAAGCGTCACACATCTCATAAATGAAGTTAGATGACATCAGAACCAATAGCAAGACGCTTCTGGTCATCTGAGGCAGTTTCTTAAGTATTAACTGGGTGTATGATTTAGTAATCCACTTAATTTTTTAATTTAATTTTAATAATGAATGAATAGTATCCATTAATTCTTTTAGAATAATAATTATTAATGAATAAAAAAGTAACGCAGCTTCAACATATTTGACTTATAACTAATTCTCGTCAGTCGTGTCGATCTATTGTTAATGTAGTTGCTTTTTCCTAAATTTTTAAATACCATAGTTCAATAAAGGTACCTACAAATTTGTTGTTATTGAAAGACATTACTCCATAAAAAATAGGTACAAAAGTATTTCTTCTAGGGTATCTTACTACAACCTTGATTTTCTATTCAGACGATTTACTATTCCTTGAAAAATGAAGATTGACTTGTTTTTGTGTTACGTTGGATTATGTTTATTATAGTTTTATATATGTTGGATGCGTATGTTGGAATGCCTACTGTTACGTGGTGTGGTGGTCAAATCAAGCGAATATGGGGATCAACAGAATAATACGATAATAAAATTATAATAAACTTCTTTTATTATTCTGATGTTCGTTTATCCTCGTTTTTTTCATAAACTTCTTTTAACTTATCCGTTAATATATTTTATAGGATGTATGTGACCAGAACTTATAACTTTTCAGGATTAGACAAGTCACTGAAAATATTATTTTAAGACACTCTTACGAAATGATGTAATGTAACATTAACATTCATGTATCTATAACAGGCATTTTTTAAATGTACTTTTAACATAATTCGTTCGATCTGTTCTGTTAAATTTCACTTCCTAAACTACTCCTTTAGCTCCTTTTTCATTTTCCCACATCTCGAATCTTATAGAAAACTTTGCCTAGCCTGTTAGTAGCATTTCATTTTCATTAAGGATGTTGATCCACTCGCATGTAATTGACAGCTCTTCGAAATCCTCTATCCATCGTTTTATTCTGCTAGAGTAAATCTTTTAGGTCTTTGGAAATTAAAAGTACACGTGAGCGCGTTATTCTTTTTCCATTTCTTAATTTTGACACATTTTATTCATAGCCTCCTTCATCGTCAGATTCACATTCGACATTTTTTTTTGCAAATTCTTCGTCATTCTTCCTACTTACTTCGTCTTCATTTAAATATCGTGCTCTACGAAGACGTTCTCGCAATATAAGCTTCTTTCCTGTTCTGGCACTCCCAATGCTTACAATTTCTTCTTCTATTCACTGACTTTCTTGTCAATGCCATCAGACATAGTAAAAATGTATTCTCCTATTAGTGATTTTACTAATTTGCAACTTAATAGTCCGAATAACTATTTGTCAAACTTAGTAGAATGAAGAAAAACCAAAAATAGGACAGATGAGAAATATAAAATGAAAGTTTGGAGAAAAGCGACAAAGGTCCTTTTAATAGAACCCAATTACCAATAAAGACAACAAAGTAAGCGCTTCTAAACTGCCTCCACAAATCATAGTTAAAACAGACGACGCAAAGTTATTAAACGAAATCTTGGAAATTAATAATGTAAAATTGATAGTGCCCTAGAGTCCACTCACTATACATTTACACCGGCATGCCGATAGCCCCTCGCAACTTAACATTCTCACGCATCACGTCATTTGAGAGACGCAGTGTTCACAGACGCGTCTTGTTACTTTGGTTTAAATATACGAAAAATGGATCTTGTGGAATAAAAGTCTTCAGAACGTCCTTAAATTATTTATTACCCTTATCCTTAATAACACTTAATAACTAGTACAAAAGGTAGTAAATTTACAGGTCGGAGTAGAGACAGAGTAACGGCTTACTGACTGCTGACTGACGTTTGACGAAAATTGATCTTAAATATATTTTCAAATACGCATACGTACATTGAAAGTAGTTCTGATAACAGAATCCGTAATCACATCATAAAAGGAAATTTACACAAGAGCATGAAATAGGCTAGGAATGCAATTATTAGTTTTAGATAGTTGCAATTGTTTGTATTTGCAACGGATGTCACTAATGTGGACATGTTTACCCACGTCCCAGTAATGTAGTACTTCACTCAATAATAAATTAAACTGAAGATAACACAATAACGAAATTATTACAAGACAAAAGAAATTGAAAATTACTTACATAATTATAAGAACATAAGCTTTCACGGCCGGAATTCATAGTAGAATGATGGTTCGGGCTTGTAGACAGAACCATGATTCTACTAATTACATACTTACATTACAACTGCCTTTATAAGTAACTTATAGGTACTGTTACGTCCTGTGATTTCGAGTTCGAATCGAAATATTCAGGGGCACGCACGACAACTAAATTTTATGTGATAGTCGTTAACCCAATGATTTAATGTTCGTTAAATTCAAAAGTTGAATTATAATGTTTATAATATTTTAGGTCATAAGGATGGATTACTTAACGACAAAAACACTTCATTGTAATAAAAACAACGTTATAGTATTTAAATAAAAGAAATAAACGTATACGTTAATTTAAACGTAGTTTATTCGAATGAAACTAATGCTAAACTTAGCCTAGGTCCACAATTCGGGATATTTATAGTCATAATGTAAACAGATACAGCCTTATCCAAATGGACACAGTACCTTCATATAATAATAATAATAATGATCGGATCCCAACAGTACATACGTACAACGTAACCATTTGATTACATTCTATTGTGACGTGTTTGGTCACGTAAAACTCGAATGTACAGTATGTCCAACAAATAACAACGTTTATTGATAAACAAATTTAACAAAACTAATTACAATCCAACTAGTTATACAACCCAAATAACTTCGCACAAAAACAATGTATCGCAAAACTGTCACTAAATCAAGTCACTTATCGCTCTTCAAACTTTCTCGCTTGTTTCGCTGTCAACGCTCGCTATCAACTGACTGTAGTTTGACAGTCGCCGTCGCTTATATACCTCCAGGCCAATTTTCCAGAATGTTCCATTCTTTTCTCGAAGGTTCGAGATTTTTCCCAGTGTATTTTCTGTATTTGTGTTGATGTATTCTTCTGGAATGTTCTCGATTCTTCTAGAGGGGCCCAGAAATCTATTTTCCCGTACAAAAAGATGTTGTTTACCGAAATCGTAAGTACAAATCGTGACACTGCCCCCCTCTTAGAACTGATCGTCCCGATCAATGTCATGACCTTGGTACGGAGCTAGACGATCCAGGTGAACGATCTTCATCTTGGCCTTCGGTCCTCGTTGGATTCGGTAAACAACATCATTTAGCCTTCGGACTATGGTGTAGGGTCCTTCCCAGCTTCGTTGCAACTTCGGCGAGCGGCCTTTTCGTCGGACAGGATTATAAAGCCACACTTGGTTCCCTTCTTTGAATCCTGTGCTGTTGGCTCTTCGGTCATACCTGGTTTTCATGCGGTCGCTCTCTAATCGAATTTTGTCACGAACGGCTCTGTGGATGGTATCGAGTCGTTCCTCCAGTTGCTGTGCGTATTCGGTAGCTGAAGATTGACGATCTTCCGGATGGCCAAACTTGATGTCCATTGGTAACTTCAGCTCTCTTCCAAATACAATACTGGCTGGTGTTCTGCCGGTGATCTCATGAACCGCACTTCGATAAGCCAACAGGAACAAAGGTATATGCCGGTCCCAGTCTGTTTGGTGATCTTCAACAACCATTCTCAAATTGGTTTCTATCGTCGCATTAAACCTCTCGACCATTCCGTCAGATTGTGGATGTAATGGAGTGGTCCTTGTCTTCTGTATTCCCAGCAATTCACAGACCTCTCGGAATACTGCGGATTCGAAATTCCGTCCCTGGTCGGAGTGAATCTCCATCGGAACTCCATAGCGACTGATCCATTGGTTTACAAGTACTTCAGCGACCGTAGTAGCTTCTTGATTAGGAATTGCGTAGACTTCGGGCCATTTGCTGAAGTAGTCCATCACAACTAAGAAGCATTTGTTGCCAGTTGTCGTCATCGGAAAGGGTCCCGCTACGTCCAATGCTGTTCGTTCGAATGGGGCTCCAACGTTGTATTGCTTCATTCGCCCACGGCTTCGAGCCTGAGGTCCCTTGGCTGACGCACATGTTGGACACTTCCTACACCAGTTTTCGACGTCTCTTCTACACTTTAACCAGTAAAATCGCTCTCGCACCTTCTCCAGTGTCTTCGTTACTCCAAAGTGTCCTCCACCAACACCTCCATGAACTTCCGTCAGCACCTCGTCGACTCTGTTCTTCGGAAGGACTATCTGATGTCTAGTTTTAGTCCCGTCAGTGCTTTCCCAAACTCGTTTTAACACACCATTTTCGATGACGAGCGAATCCCATAAGGCCCAGTAACTTTTCGTGATCGCACTTGTGCTACTCACTTCAGCCCAAGTAGGTCGTGCTGCTCCTTCCTTTTTCCATCGCAGTATCGGTTTTATGTCTTCGTCGCTGTCCTGATCTTTTGCCAGTTCTTCACTCTGCCAGTGATCTTCGGGTTCCACAATCGTCTGATGGCATCTCGTCAATTCCATTGGCTCCTTTTTCTCTGCGGCTGCACAATGCTTGCAGTTCTTCGAGCATGGTCTTCGCGAGAGGGCATCGGCGTTACCGTGTTGTTTCCCAGGTCGATGTTCGATGCTGAAGTTGTAGACTTGAAGCCGTTGTAACCATCGAGCCAATTGTCCCTCAGGGTTTTTAAACTGCAACAGCCACTTCAGAGATGCATGGTCCGTCCTTAAGAGAAATTTTCGACCATAAAGATACTTGTGGAAATGTTCGAGGGTCTTCACAACTGCTAGTAATTCTCTACGGGTGACGCAGTAATTTCGTTCTTGCTTAGACAGCGCCTTGCTGAAGTATCCGATTACTTTCTCTTTTCCATCTTGCATCTGTGACAGTACGCCACCAATTCCCACATTACTGGCATCGGTATCGACGATGAAGTCTTCGTTAAACTGCGGATACGTCAGTATCGGGGCTTGGGAAAGTGTAGACTTCAGTGTTTCAAAAGCTTGCTGGCACTGCTCTGTCCATTGGAAAGGGACACCATCTTCTGTTAACTTGTGAAGCGGCCGGGCTATATCTGCAAATCCCTTCACAAACCGTCGGTAGTACGAACATAACCCCAGGAAGCTTCTCAAATCGCGCTGGTTCTTCGGAGCAGGCCAATTTATTACGGCTTCGGTCTTGTCAGGATCGGTTCTTATTCCTTCTGAGGTAATGACGTGGCCAAGATATTTCACCTCCTTACAAAACAGGTTACATTTCTTAGGGCTGAGTTTTAACTTGGCTCCTGCAAGCTTTTTAAACACTTCTTCGACATTCTTGAGGTGGTCGTCGAATGTTTTTCCCAGGACTATCACATCGTCTAAGTACACAAGGCAAATCTTCCAATTGAGACCCTGCAGCACGGTTTCCATCAGTCGCTCAAAGGTGGCGGGAGCGTTACATAGACCAAACGGCATAACATTAAAGTGCCAAAGTCCATAACCAGTCGTGAAAGCGGTCTTCTGTTTGTCTTGTGGATCCAGTTCGACTTGCCAGTACCCACTCTTCAAGTCTAGCGTCGAAAACCATTGGGCACCAACCAGGCTGTCAAGTGTGTCGTCGATTCTGGGTAAGGGATAGCTGTCCTTTAAGGTCACGTCGTTGAGCTTCCTATAGTCAACGCAGAACCTGGTCGATCCATCCTTTTTCCGAACCAATACTATCGGAGAAGCCCATGCACTTTGGGATGGTTCGATTAGCCCCTTTTCTTCCATGCTCTTGACCAAGTTGTTGACTTCCTCTTGTTTAGCCCACGGAACTCGTCTGGGTGGCTGTTTGATAGGGCGAGCTGATCCCGTGTCAATTCGATGATGCGTCAAGTTCGTTCTTCCCACGTCGTCATCTGATAGGGCGAAGACGTTTCGGTATTTTCTCAGCAGTTCTTCGCACTTTTGGGTTTGTTCGCTGTTGAGATTTGTGGCCGAACGCTGCATTAATTCGCGAAGAACGGTTGGTAAAGGTTCGTTTTCTGCCATTGGCGCTTCGTCTTCTACTTCGCACTGGAGGATGGACACCACGGGTTCAAGAACTCCTACTTCCATGCCTTTACACAGTTTCTGCTCGAAGTCTTTCAAATTAGCTACCCTGACAGATGCGGTCGGCGTCCCAGTTCGGATAAGTGTTCGTCCTATCAGTATGGCTTTTTGTGTCAAGTCCGGGTTGTTGGCTTCTACGATGCCCACCAAACCATCAGCAGCGTCGCCGTCGATGTTTATTCTTATAACTGCCTCGGATCTAGCAGGTATTAACTTGTCTTCCGCTACGATGACCCTTCGAAGACTGTACTCTTTGGCAGGGTTTGTCATAACCAACTCTTCTTTGGAGATTCGTAGAATTCCAGAGCCCAAATCCAGATTTATCTTATTTTGTTCTAGAAGGTCCAGTCCGATAATTACATCGTCGGCTACATCGGCAACCAGTGCTCTGTGTCGAAGACATACTCCACCCAGGTTCATCTTGACGTCGCATTCTCCTCTAATCGGCGCCGTCTCTCCAGTAACCGTCGTCAAACGCAGCTTCCTCTGTAGGGGTCGGATTCTCCATTCTGGAACGATGTTCGGTCGGATTATGGAATTCGAAGCCGCGAAGCAAGCTTCCAAAGGCCATGTATCGAGAACATTCCGGAAGAATACATCAACACAAATACAGAAAATACACTGGGAAAAATCTCGAACCTTCCAGAAAAGAATGGAACATTCTGGAAAATTGGCCTGGAGGTATATAAGCGACGGCGACTGTCAAACTACAGTCAGTTGATAGCGAGCGTTGACAGCGAAACAAGCGAGAAAGTTTGAAGAGCGATAAGTGACTTGATTTAGTGACAGTTTTGCGATACATTGTTTTTGTGCGAAGTTATTTGGGTTGTATAACTAGTTGGATTGTAATTAGTTTTGTTAAATTTGTTTATCAATAAACGTTGTTATTTGTTGGACATACTGTACATTCGAGTTTTACGTGACCAAACACGTCACATTTTTAATTTCTGTCTTCATTTCTTCTTGGCCAGATTTTATTTCTTCTTGCACAGCTTTCATTTCATTCTTCATTTCTTTTTGTCCTTCTTCTATTTTATTCTTCATTTCTTTCTGTCCAGCCTTCATTTCTTCCTGTCCAGCTTTCATTTCTTCCTTCATTTGTTGCAACATGGAAAGCAGAGCACTCATTTGTTCGTCCATGGTTACTGACTGACTTCGGGTAACAGGCATAAAGCTTCAAAAATTCTTCTTCTCCTCTTCAAGACCTCTTCAACGATACCCCACACTCAACTTCTTCTGGAATCTTCAAATTCCTCTTCACCCCACACCTGACACCAAATGTGACGTGTTTGGTCACGTAAAACTCGAATGTACAGTATGTCCAACAAATAACAACGTTTATTGATAAACAAATTTAACAAAACTAATTACAATCCAACTAGTTATACAACCCAAATAACTTCGCACAAAAACAATGTATCGCAAAACTGTCACTAAATCAAGTCACTTATCGCTCTTCAAACTTTCTCGCTTGTTTCGCTGTCAACGCTCGCTATCAACTGACTGTAGTTTGACAGTCGCCGTCGCTTATATACCTCCAGGCCAATTTTCCAGAATGTTCCATTCTTTTCTCGAAGGTTCGAGATTTTTCCCAGTGTATTTTCTGTATTTGTGTTGATGTATTCTTCTGGAATGTTCTTGATTCTTCTAGAGGGGCCCAGAAATCTATTTTCCCGTACAAAAAGATGTTGTTTACCGAAATCGTAAGTACAAATCGTGACACTATTTTATTATATAGAAATTTTTAGATAGTCCGACTTACAGGTAGTTAGAGTTATTTTCTTTTTAAAAGATATGTTTGTTTGTCAAAACTATGGATTATTGGTTGCAGAAGAGATGATCCATTAAATTTAAGGAATGGTAGGCAACAATATGTAAACTCTGTTGTTTGATTTATTAAACTGTAACGAACGCGTACGTGTGTGCGGTGAATCGATTAGCGCTGACTCACCTGGAAGGTGGCGCGTTTCATGTTGAGAAAAATCGATGCCGGACAATAGAAGCTCGAGAATATTCTGTTGTCATAATAAGTCACAAGTCGCACGAGCATTCCAGCCGTCCAATCGCAGCCAAGGATTAGGTCCGAAGTTTCTGCACGTACCGAGAAGAGAACGGTTTCGTAAGTAACTGCAACTACGAATCGACAGCTACTGCCCAGCCATTATAGGTAAGTTTTAAATTTATTAATTACAACTAACCAATAGTCTTGGGGACCGAGTACGCAACGTCCCCTTGTACTTCGTCGTTCCCAACCCCCTACAATTACTAACAACCGTCGTCCCCTATCACGATCGACGATTTAGGTCGATCGTTCAGGAGAACGTTTAATTCCAAGATGGCCGCCTCCGAGAGCCCCGCGCTCTTGGAGGGTCTCTCTTATGAGGCCGCAATGGCGGCAATTGCTGAACTACAGGCCAAACTTGAGGCCTTGACCGAATATGTGCGCCGCCCCGCAATCAATGGTCGAAGACGCACCCCCAGCACTTCGACCACCCCCACCCCCAACCATTCAGAGGTACAATCCTTGTGCCACCCCCCGCCTCCGCCGACGGCTTTTCCAAGGCCGTCAATTGCCGCGCCAAGCGCAGAAAAATCGTCGTGTCTTCGGCCACTTCTTCCTCCTCCGGGTCGGACTCTGATTCCGACCTACCTACCCAGAGCACTCAAGCTCTGCCCCCAATAATCATCCGCCAAAAATACCATTAGAAAAAGATTCGTCGCGCCATGGATAGCAATGGCATTACCGACCGCCGCACCGTCAATACTTCGGACTCAGTCAGAGTATACCCGAAATGCTTTGACGACTTTCGTCGGCTATCTGTTCTCCTCGACGAATCAAAGGTTGAGTTCACCACAAACCAGCTCTGCCAGGATAGAGACCTCCACGTTGTCATCCGTGGAGTCTGTGAAACTATCCCGACTGAAGACATCCAGTCCGAGTTAACCAAAAAAGGTTACGCTGTCCGAGGGGTCCACCGCATGTCCAACGGTGACAAAATCTGTCCCCTTATGTCCGTCCGTCTCGACCGCGCCGCTCCAAATTCCAAGTCAATCTTGGAACTTGGTAAGCTCGGCGGAAAGAACGTCAAAGTTGAACCGAAAAGGGCAACTAAAGACGTTCCCCAATGCCGTCGCTGTATGTTCTTCCATACAGCGAATTACTGTTACGCCGCCTGGGTGTGTTCTTTCTGTGGTCGCAATCATGCAACCGCAGTCCAAAGATAGAAAGGACGCCACCCCCACCTGCCCAAACTGCAGAGGCAATCATCGCGCCACCTACCGCGGCTGTCCCAAGGTTCCAAAGAGAACCTCAAATCCCAAAACTAAATCCACCCCCGCCCAAGCTGCTCCCAAAAGGGGATGACCGGCAAGCCGGCCAACAGCAACAACATCCTCCCAAAAATCTTACGCCAAGGCAGTAAGATCCGCTCCTCTCCCCCCCACTCCTTCGGCAACAAAGCTAACTCCAGCCCCAGCACTGGAGTTGCAACTCGCCGCCATCGCCACCGCCATGCCTTGCCACCGTCATCAACCAAATCTCCAATGCCTAAATCAGGCCAACCAAACAACCTTAGAATTGTTACCTGGAATACTCATAGCATTAAAGGCAAAATGACAGAAGTCGAAAGCTTCCTCGAGGAAATGTCAATCGGTATTGCCTGCATCAACCCAACCCATCTTACACATAATGTAAATCTATTCGTTCCCAATTTCACGTCCTACAGATAGGACCGCGAAAATTCAAAGGGCGGCGGTGTAGCCATCCTTGTTAGGAATTCAATAAGACAGAAGCCGCTCTCTCTGGCCACAAACCCCCTTGAGGCAGTGGGCATCGAGGTTTCATTAACTTCCGGTCCACCCGTCAGAGTCATCTCCCTTTACTCCCGACCGTATGATCAATCATTTTCAGATCTCCCGTCCCTTTTCCCGCCAAACGCTCCGACAATAATAGCCGGAGACCTCAACGCCAAACACGTCTCTTGGGGATGCCGGCTAAACAATAAAAATGGCATTTCCCTTCTTGCCAATGCTCTCGACTTCAATTTAACGATTGAAGCTCCTCCCGACCCAACGTTCTTTCACACGAACGACAATTTTCTCCCAGACATTCTTGACATTTTAATTACGAAAAATGTCTCATTTTCCGCCGATCCCGACGTCCTCGATGCTCTAAGCTCGGATCACCTCCCTGCCCTAATAGAAGTAGACTCCCCAACCTACAACCCCCCAATCTCGTCAACTTCGCTAGACTGACTACACCTTCGCTATACCCTCCAAAAGTCTTCCTTTAAGTGCACACAAATTCGCACAACAGCGGAACTGGATGAAGCCGTAAATCTCCTATCAAACGAGATTATCGGCGCTATCGAGATCTCTAGCTCCCTTCGTGTTCGCGTCGGCTCCGCCTCTTCGTCCAGCATACCAGTCACGGCTGGCGTCCCCCAAGGCTATCGCCCTTAGTATTCAACCTTTTCTGCGCCGACATACCATGCCACCCCTCGATCGTCACCGCACTTTATGCTGATGACATCGCACTCATCAATTCTAGCAGAACTATAGCCCACTGCACCGCAAGAATCAACGCTTTTCTGCCCCTGCTCCTAAACTGGTATCAGAGATGAAAACTTTCCATCAACGAAGCCAAGTCGGAATCAATCTTCTTCTCGCGGAGGAACCGTACACCTCCGCCCATCGCTATAAACAATCATCCCATCAAATTGAGCAGCTCAATCACTTACCTAGGCGTTGTGTTCGACAGAAGCCTTACATGGCGTAAACACATGCAAGTCACCCGAGCAAAGGCCCGGGTCGCCTTTATTTCACTCAAGCCCTTCTTCCGAAATAGGTTCATCTCCGACCAAACCAAAATTCGTGCGTTCAACGCAATAATCAGGAGCGTATGCTCCTACGCCATTCCAATTTGAGGCTTAAATCCCGTCGACTTAAATCCCTTCAAGGCACTTACATGCGGATCCTTCGTTCGCACTAGGCTACCCCTGGTTCGTCAGAAATTCCTAAATTCTGAAAAAAACCGAGCTCCCTTCACTTACCGAGGCTGCAAACAAATTCGCAACAAATCTCCGGGCTTCAGTCTCAGGCCACCCAAACCCGTCTATCTCATGACTTTCTACCTTCGCCTCGGAAGCTACCGACCGCTTTAGAAGGCCTTGCCACCTTCTACACTGAGCCGTTACTCCCGCTCAAACTCTAGCTTCGCTCTCTAGCGCGAGCACCCATCCAACATTCGAGATGGGTTACCAGACCCCCTCCCCAATCCCCCCGAACCCCTGAAGCAATCCACTTCCCGTTCCCAACTACCCCAGGGATGAAAAACCTTCGGGTTGCACTCCCTTCTCGAGGAGGGGTTTACTCGGTAAGAATCCGACACTACCCCCACCTTCGGGGGTGTCTATGAAGATTTCCCTCCTCGAGGTTAAAAACTAAATAAAAAACAAGGTTAAACCGACAGTTGATTTCCGGACGCGTAATATAAATATTCAACGACGAGATACAAAGTGGTATAAATAAAGTGTATTATTGTTTGTCAAATAAAGAAGTAGTTTAAGTTTGTTAGTAGTGTGTAAGTCATTGAATAAATAGTTGTAAATAAATAATTGCTTAATAAATAAGTGAACTATAAAATTCGTTAGGAAACGTTTAATATGTAATGTCTTTTGAGATAGGTCTTTATGAATCATTTTGTTAACAAATTTAAATTGGAGAAAAATGCATAAATGCTTCAAACTTATGTATTTAAAAACTCTACAATTGTATGTTGTTTGTACTCTTTAAAAAGGAGTAATAGTTTGAAATAGTTGTAGATTTGTATAAATACATGACCATGAAATATTGTAACATAGTTTTCATGTATTTTAATCGTTAGTGGTTTGTGTATAAGTGTTGGTAATACGCGAAGTGTGTGAGCGGTTACCGACGTGCGTGCGTTTGGCCACCACCGCGAACGTCAGACATAAGGGGTTTTCACCCGTTTGACAGCGATCGATCGGTCGGTGTTGCGGTTCGCGCGAAAACGAACAAGAGGGTTGCATATAGTGTGTCGAAAAGACTGTCATGGTTTACATGTTCTACATATATTCATTTACATTTTATTACTTATTTGTTCATTAAAGACTGTTAATTTCAATAGGTTATGGGCCCAGGTTACGTGAAAAAGAACCTGCGGAACCTTTAGTGAGTGAATAAGTAAAAACGAGTGAAAAACTCATCCGGGTAAAAGTAGTTTCGTGTGTAGTGCGGGAGTCGATAAGTTTACGCGCTAAAGCCAACCATAATGACGGCTTCAATTAAAATCGATCAGCTTATGGCTGATAACTACGACACGTGGAAAATCCATATGACTGCTATTCTGAAAAAGAATGATTTATGGGAGTACGTCAGTGGAATGATTCAACGACCGGCAGAATCCGATTCTGAAGCCTACAGAAAATGGATAAACAATGATGGCAAGGCCGAATCAGACATTTTACTGGCAATCAGTCCAAGTGAAGTGAAACCGTTTGCAGACCTTGGGTCATCAAAAGCTTTCTGGGATAAGCTAAAAGAAACCTTTGAATCAAAAAGAGCAACAAGAATGTCAACGTTACTGAAAAGGTGCGTCAAGTTGCGTATGCTCGAGGGTGACAATTTAAGAAAGCACGTGGTCGAATTTTGTGACACCGCTAAAAAGTTAAAAGATATTGGTTTAGACATTCCTGAAGAGATGTTGGTTATGTTACTTCTTTGTAGTCTACCGGATTCATATGCAATGTTTAAAGAATCCATTGAATCGCAAGACAAATTACCATCGCTAGACGCGCTGAAAACAAAGTTGTATGATAGACTTGAAGGAAAAATGATGATGAAGAATCGAATGTGCAAGGCGCTTTATTTTCGAGAAAATCGAATAAGTATAACCAGTTTAAACAAAGTGCTAAATTTGAGAGGCCAAATCCAGGACAAAGTGCAAAGAGAAAAATAAAGTGTTTTCGTTGTAATGGTGAGGGCCACATGGCAAGAGAATGTCGTTCTAAGCACCCATCCACATCCAACCAAACTGTTAGGCAAGTGGAACATGAAAACAATGAGTCCATTTCGAAACGATCGGGAAAAGTGACACTATTGAGTACTACCGAAAAGGTACTGCACTGTCGCGTGGACGATAACGATTGGTGTATAGACAGTGGATGTACAAGCCATATGTGCAATGAGCTAAATAGTTTCGAAAAATTTAAGCGTGTGAACACCGAACTGACATTGGCGAATAACGAAAGTACGCGCATCACGGGAACGGGAAACGTTAATTTAACGGTGGATACCGGCAAGGGTGATCAAGAAATCACGTTTGAAGATGTGTGCTATGTATCAGACTTACGCATGAACTTACTTTCGGTCGCGAAGGCAACAGATCGCGGTTGTAATGTAACATTTCGTCAAAACGACGCATTAGTTACAGACAAAAACAATCGGCTAATTTTACGGGCAGATCGAAAAGGAAATCTTTACTATGTGCGGAAAAGCGACAATCAAGTAAACAATACGTCAATAAAAGGTGATTCCAAAGGCGAAATTGATATCTGGCATGCCAAAATGGGGCATTTAAATGAAAAAGACTTAAAAGCAATGGCCAAAAGTGGTGAAGTATATGGTCTTAATATCAAAGATAACGAAAAGTTGTCAACGTGCGAAATATGTATTCGTGAAAAACAAACGCGATTACCGTTCGCTAAAACCGTCGGTGAACGCACACAAGACTTACTAGAAATTGTGCACAGCGACGTTTGTGGTCCAATGAGGCATCCGTCATGCTCAGGCATGAGATACTTTGTTACGTTTATCGATGACAAGTCACGGTGGTGCGAAATATTCTTCGTAAAAAGCAAAGCAGAGGTGCTACGGGTATTCCAGCAATACAAAGAAGAATCAGAAAATTTCACTGGAAGAAAAATAAAAATGTTGCAAACAGACAATGGGACAGAATACTGTAATACAGAGTTTGATAGTTTTCTTAGAAGAAATGGAATTCAACGCCGTTTAACAACACCATACACACCACAACAGAACGGTGTTGCCGAGAGGAAAAATAGAACTCTCGTGGAAATGGCGCGATGTATGATGAGTCAAGCAGGCGCTCCTCCTAAATTTTGGGCACAAGCTATTAACAATGCGAATTATACACGAAATAGATGTCCAACTAGTGCTTTAAACGGGAAGATTCCATATAAACTGTGGAAGGGGAAAATCCCAACCGTTAACTATTTTCAAATATTCGGTACAAGAGCGTACGTATTAAATAAAGGTCAAAATCAGGGTAAATTTGACTCTAAATCTGAGAAAGGAATATTTATTGGATATTCACAACAATCAAAAGCTTATCGTGTTTATATATCCGAAACAAGAAAGACAATAACGAGTCGCGACGTGAAATTCGTAAATGTATCGGGCTTTAATCGTGAATATCGCGAAATACTAGATGAGGAAGACTCGAATAAACGTATTTCCATTGAAACAGAAGAGAAACCAAAATTAGTGAAGGTCAAGCCCGAACCAGAGGTGACAAGAAAAACTATATCTACAACATCTGGGAAGAGTTTAGTACAAGATCCAAAGCGGGGCAGAGGACGCCCAAAACTACTTCGCACAGGCTTAGTGGGAAGACCACGCAAAGTATTTAGATCTGTTGCAAGTGGAGGTAGGTCCTCAGAAGAAATAATTCAGATACCTGAAGATGAAGAATCTCACACAGACAGTGAAAACGACGAAGAATGTGGAGAAGATGAAGCTGAATCATTTCTGGAAAGTGCAAACCTTACCATGACGGAAGAACCAACAACATGGAAAGAAGCGAGTAAAACTCATGATGCCGATGTATGGCAACTTGCGTTAGAAGACGAGTATTTGGCTCAAATAAAAAACATCACTTGGGAAATAGTTGAACGTCCGAAGTACCGAAAAGTTATTGGAAGCAGATTCGTATTTTGTACCAAGAAAAATGGAAGCATAGAGAAGAAGAAAGTACGTCTGGTAGCAAAGGGTTGTTCCCAAAAACCAGGTGAGGACTTTAATGAAACATATTCCCCAGTAGCAAGATTGTCGTCAATCAGGATTTTAGCAGCGTTAGCAGCAGAATTAAAATTGGAACTGCATCAAATGGACGTGGTAACCGCTTATCTCAATGGTGAACTAGAAGAAAGCGTTTACATGGAGGTACCGGAACAATTACAAGAAGTAATTACCAAAATAAATTTAAATCAACCAGTGGGTTCTACCGGAAAAGTAGTGAAAGATAGGGAAATTAGGGAAACGGCTAAAAGATGGTCAAAGAATGTTAAAAAGGGTAACAACAGTGTATGTGTGTTAAAAAAGGCTTTATACGGGTTAAGGCAATCCGGGTTACAATGGCATAAGAAATTACTGGAAAAATTACGTGAATTAGGATTTAGGGCATTATCACAAGATCCGTGTATGTTTATTAATAAAAGAGATAGTAAAATCATGTTGATCGCAACTTATGCTGATGATATGCTAATTGCGTCGAATGATCAAGCGTGGATAAATGAAGTGAAAAATTTTCTATCAACGTCTTTTGAAACCAAAGATTTGGGCAAAATTGATCAGTGTCTTGGCATCGAATTTTCTAGAGACGATGATTTTCGTATTTATTTGAAACAACAATATTATACCGAGTCAATTCTAAAGCGTTTTAATATGGAAAATTGTAAGCCCGCGAAAACACCAATGGAACCAAATTGTCAATTGTTAAAACCGGAGTGTGCAAATGAGAGAGAGATGCGAAAGTATCCTTATCAGTGCCTGATAGGTGCGTTAATGTATTTAGCAGTTACAACTAGACCGGACATTGCGTACTCAGTAAATTATTTGAGTCAATTCAACAACAATTATAATTCTGAGCATTGGGTAGCGGCGAAGAGGGTGCTACGTTATTTACGAGGTACTGTTGATTACGGTCTAATGTACGAGAGAACGAACTTAGCATTATTTGGTGTGGTAGATGCCGATTGGGCGGCAAATATAAATGATAGACGTTCATACTCGGGGTACGCGTTCATCCTGGCGGGGTCGGCAATTAACTGGGAAGCACGTAAACAACGAACAGTTGCATTATCGAGTACTGAAGCGGAGTATATTGGACTATCGGATGCGACTAAAGAAGCATTATATTTAAAAAGTGTGTTGCGCGAATTGGGTATACCGGGTGGTGACGAAACTGTCATGCTGTTTAACGACAACCAAGGGGCGATAAAGTTAGTAAAAAATAACTGGTATCACTCGAGAACCAAGCACATTGATGTGAGACATCATTTTGTGCGCGAAGCGTACGACAATAAACAAATCAGTGTAGAATATATGTCTACGGATAAGATGCCAGCCGATGTGCTTACGAAAGGGTTGAGCGGACCTAAGCATCGCGAGTGCCTAATTAACCTAGGTATGATGAATGTGTCCGAAAGGTGAATATACGCTCATTACTTCGAGGGGGAGTGTTGGTAATACGCGAAGTGTGTGAGCGGTTACCGACGTGCGTGCGTTTGGCCACCACCGCGAACGTCAGACATAAGGGGTTTTCACTCGTTTGACAGCGATCGATCGGTCGGTGTTGCGGTTCGCGCGAAAACGAACAAGAGGATTGCATATAGTGTGTCGAAAAGACTGTCATGGTTTACATGTTCTACATATATTCATTTACATTTTATTACTTATTTGTTCATTAAAGACTGTTAATTTCAATAATAAGGCAATCAGAAATATTATAGTAATATGAATATTTATCGTAGATTTTTATACAAATTCATAGATTTGTAATGAAGAAGGTGATCTCGGTAATCGTTTGGTGTAAATAAGATGATCAGAGAAACCCTGATAATTATCACTAGATGCACCAATTTTGATAAATTATGTATTCTGCCCTCTTGCCGAGATTTGTTAGTTTTATAAAAAATTAAGTCAGTACTAATTGTAAAAATAATTGTTTATATTAACTGAAATCATTATCACTTAACACATGTGTATTTTTTGCGTGTTTTATAATTATTAACAATACCTAAAACTATTAGATATTAACAAATATCGAAGAACTATTCCTGAAGGTATGTTTAATTTAAATTTAGATGGGTTTTGTCGTATTTTAACACCTATTTAATGGAAACATAGTAATAGTAATTTTAAGTTACTTCTTATTATAATTCAGTATGTTTTTCATATTTCTCTTTTCAACACCACCGTATCACTATAATATCCAATCAATGTGCTGAATCGTTGGTAATTCATTATTTTTAACACAAATAAAGTCAGCATTACATTCGCAACGGACGTCACGACTCAGGGAGCTCTACCGCTTATAAACGCTAGACATACCAGTGTAAGCGTATCGTGCTATAACCCACAGTACCCGGACTTAACATTTCCTGAATTCGCTTGTGAATTCTTATTAGACTTAATATATAAGCAGCTCAGTTACCACGCGTTGTGTATAATTGAATCAACACGTTTTGTGATTATTTACATTTTTTAAGAAGTGTTACTTCCTTTAAGTGTACGGTGCTGCACGCGAATTTTATTTGTGTTAAACATTTTAATTAAATAATATAATATTCAATAAAAATGATCGTCACAGACATACAGAGCATTGCGGTTGCTGGAATATCATATACGTCGTATATATTATTTTTGTGGAATGGCAACAGAAAATACTGAAATTATATGTCGGCCGTATCTTCCATAATATAACCATAATATTAATACAACACAGCAACCGTAGAAAACTACCAAATCCAAACGAAATGGTTGGGGATTGTGGTCGACACATTATCGTAACGTCGTTTGTAATGCGTTCGATACTCATTTACTTTTTAAAGGTAACTTCCAAGTTATTATTGATATTAAAGGAATGATACGTGGAGAATGCTCTTTTTAGACATAACTAAAATAATATTATTCATACAAAAGAATTGAGAAGTTCCCCATTGTCAAGAAAATGATCAGTAGAAGAAATTTCTACCTTAAACTACTGAGCTAATATCAACCCTAAGGCATGGACGAGACGGGGTTCCACAAAGAGCTTCCCTATCGCCAATGCTTTTCAATATAACAATGGGAGACTTGGAAGAAGCCTCGAAGGAATTATATAAAACGAAGATATGGAAGAGATATTGGAAGGGATTTCCCATTTGTGCAGGATATGGAGAATAGATATCAATGAACGAAAAACTGATATAGGTCGGAAAAGATAAATAACGTACCTACACAGAAAAATAACGTACCTAGGAACACTAATAAATCACAAGATACATTTGCAAAATAAACAAATTATTTATTCAAATAGCTTTTTGCAGCTGCCAAAAAGTATTATTTATAATAATTATTATATTGGAAATAATTTTACAATATTGCTATCTTGACAATTTGTTTGTTCGTTATGTAGTCGCTCGTAGTTCTTAATTTTTCAAAAGGGGCACTTTTAATGGAAAATTACCTATAACTTCCATTAATTCTTGATAAGAAAAGAAAATTAAGCTACGGTAAGAACAAAAGGACCAATTTTAGTAACAGTAACCGAAATGCAAGCAGCTTATGGCGAACAAATATTTTAAAACGCGAAAATTATAGCGTTACTAACAGCTCAATGAGGCTAAAAGCAAATGCGCCGTACTACATAAGAAGAGACTTAAATCTTAAAAACTTGTTGGAAAAAGGAAGAAAAGTGAAACTTAAAATGATTGACAGTTTCAAGAGAAGTACGACCCTATACAGACAGGAAGTAGGGCAGGCCATGTCCTAGAAACCTAGAATGTGAAAAAGGATCAGTCAGAAGTGTCTAATACACTTGAAAAATCACGAAAGAAGATTGTAGCCACCCGTACCCGGGTGTCATAAAATTATAATTAGTATCACGAGTATTATGAATATATTTATAAAAATGACCAAGTTTTGTTTGTTTTCCTTTGTAAGGCATTAACGGTTTATTAATTGAATTGATTCCAAATTGTTTCAGAAAATCTTCTTTTCTTATCAGGTAAATAATTTTATTCCATATAGAATAATTTATAAAAGAGCTACACAAATCTGAAATCCATGTATTTCGTATTGTAGCGAATATATACGTGTGTGCGATGAAAAGATTAGCGTTGACTCACCCTGAAGGCGGCACGTTTTAATGTTGAAACCGATCGATACCGGACAATAGACGTTCGTTTTTCTTCTGTTGAAATAACAAGTCGTTTCATCTGGAAAGCGATGGATATACCTTCGCGTGTTTTCTAGTAGCTCTTTTTAGTAAATATACCCTTGTCTCTGGGTCAGCGGGACAGTTGATTTCCGGACGCGTAATATCATATTCAAAGGCGAGACACAAAGAGATATAAATAAAGTGCATTATTGTTTGTAAGATAAATAAGTAGTTTTTTAGTAGTGCTTAAGTTATTAAATAAATAGTTGTAAATAAATAATTGTTAAATAAATAAGTCACTTGAAAATTCGTTACAGTATGGACTTTGTGACGACGAATAGCACGGTCAGCCGATATGTGGTTTCAAATAGATAACCTGAAAACGTGATATGAGATCGCATTCTATGGTTTAAGAGATAAGAGTCTGCGGGGTTGTATGGCTAGCGATTTTTTTAGTCATGTAGTATTATTCGTTCACAAGAAAGAGGTGTTGTATTTTCGTTATTTTTTCAGGCGTCCTTTTTTTAAAGAAACTATTCAATTCCAATAAGGAAAAGAAGAATGTAGTAAATTAATTGCCCAAGCTATAAATTAGGTAACTAGTCACCTTAAATTCGGATACTACTAGGTATTGGAGTAGGATGGAAGCTTGTTGTTTTGATTTCGTAGGTATAGGCGGGTTAGAGGAAGGTAAAGATATGCCGCGAACTGTGGACTTGCCCAATGAAAAGGGTAGCAGTTTTTGAGTATATAAACCCCTCTAGCTCAACAGGACGACACCGAGTGGCGTGGTCTAGTGCTGTAGATCATTGCTTAGCATTCGGAAGGTCACCGGTTCGAACCCGGGTTCGACTACTCTGGTAGTTACATATATATATATTATTGAATGATTGGTAAAATCACTGTAAAATATGACGAATAAAAGAATTATATAGTAATAAGGTTGCTTTCACTAATTTTTATTGAAAAGACTGAATAATGGTTTAGGCCAAATGCCATTTTCAAGAGTAACAATATTTTTTATATATATATCCATATTTTAGGTAGTTGATCAATGACAGGGCATAATTTGATCGGTCGGTCGTATGAAATTAAGGAATATCAAAAAGCATGACAGGAGACCATTGTGACCTTGTCATTTAGATGTTATCGTCACTATTGATGATGTTTTCCGTCATGTTACTTGAATTAATTCAATTATCTTTCTGCGGAATTAGTAATGTAATTACCTACTAACACTTACTTATGAACGATTTATAAAAGTAATGGCGAGACAGCCCAACAACTAATGTAAACATTTCACTTTTCTGTTTTCCATCATATTATCATTCTGCTAATGTTGTGATTAAAGTAATCGCATGAGTAGATTTCAATGTATGAAGTAGATGTTTTTAAAACCATCGTCATATATACCCACTTTACTGAAGTGTATTTCAATAGAGTAAAGTGTTCGCCATATTTTATTGCAAATTCTTCTTATTTTTTTTTTTTAATACTGTTCTTGTTACTGTCAGGTTATTAAAATGAAAACGTTTCTTAAACGCGAAGATTCCATTTCAGTTACGTGACGCTTATTACTTTTTATCCAATTTTACGTTTCAGTTATTTGTCACACACAGAAATTGATAAGGTACGTTTCTCGACACGTGGTAACTGGAAAATATTTTGTACTGAGAATTCTACGCCCGCCTGCACCTTTTGTGAAATTATTATTATATAATTAAAGGAAATAAGGAAAGCTATTGAGGTCATTGACACTGCTTTTAGATACTAAATTTTAAAGAAATAGTGGTTATGTACATTTTATATATATATATATATATATAAAACAAAAATTCACAATAATGTTTTAACGAAATATATTTCGAAAACATTGAACGGCCTTTATCAAATAATACAATGATATTTCAATCTTCAATATCAAATTACAACTTACATACAATTCAAATACAAGGTAATGTTAATCTATTGAGAAATACCTATAATAAATCGGTAAATAATTAACAATGGGGCGTTGTTTGCGAGTTACTATACATATATGCATATATTTTCTTCTACATTCGCATAAGCCGAGCAAAAGTGCGTACAAATCTGATTGTGTGCTGACGATTTAGCCTGCCACGATGAGCAATGCATACCCCCAAAAGTCACAATTATGCGTGCCACGAATTATCACAATAAACGTGCACAGTTGCTTGGCGTTAAAAATGTATCAGTACGCACAACTGCTTAGATACTTTGGGAAAAATTTAAAATAAATAATAATTACTAAGATACTGTTTTTTAAAAATAAAGAATGCGAAATATTCAAGCAAATAAAAAGTCGAAAAAATCTGGAGTTTATAAAATTAAATGCAACAATTGTAATAGTGTCTATATTGGTAAAACAGGTCGATATTTTGACATTAGATTTGATGAAAATGAAAGATCAATAAAAAATAGAAGTAATTGCACGGGATTATCCCTACATTGTTTATAAAATTGTCACAATATTAATAAAAATAAGCTTTCTGTATTACATTTTCAAAATTATGGCAAAAAATAAAATTTCTAGAAAAATTAGAAATTGAAAAATGTTTATCTTCAAATTTAAACGTTACTTTAAATGATCAAATTGAAGGATACAAAAGCCCACTATTCCGTATTCATGGAACTAATGCTGTAAATTCCACCAATAAAACTTTACCTTAGGTATAAATTGCTTGTTCTATTATTTTCAAACTAATATTCTTGTAATCGTTTTTGACAATGATCGAGAGGTCGAAAGATATGTTAGTGTTTTCTAATAAATACATTGTGTGAAATATTCCGGATGATATATTTTGTGTATGGACAGGTTCAAACAGGCAACTAAAATTATTTCTAATTTTTCTAAATTCTTTTTATGATAGCATTAAATTTAACGTTAATAAGAATCAATAATCACTGATATATTACCCCATGCCAATTCTAATCAGTCAGACAACATAAAACTAAGTAGTTTCCACTCATTTCTACACAAGTTATTATCTCTACCTCTAAGCAATGTTAAATACGGAAAAGAATTAAATATTATAAAAACATTAGCCATAAATAATGGCTACGAAATTTCACTGATTAATAAATTAATTACAAAAGAGAAATAAACTTTATTACAAAAACAACTTTATACCCCATTACCTTTAAAAAATAATGTAAAAAATTATTGTTTAATTAATTATGTACCTAAGTTAAGTTATAAAATTTATAATCGATTAAAGAAACATATTGTCCAAACTATATGTGTTAAAAAATTTAATTTAGAATAATTACTTGTTAATAATAAAGAGAAAATAGATTTACTCTCAAAATCAGGCGTATATGAAATCAAGTGTAAAAATTGCGAAGCCATTTATATCGAACAAACTGGTCGTTCTTTAAAACATAGATTAAATGATCACAAAAAATGTATACAAAATTTAAATATGTGTACGGGAATTGCCGAACATTGCATCCTGTACAACCATTTATTAGATCTTGATAATGTCAAACTATTACACAATGTACCAAAAGGCAAAAGACTCAACCTACTAGAAATTCATGAAATTACTAAGGCCCACCACAGCAACAAGTTTATCATGTATGATAAATTAGATTTTAATATTTCACCCCTTCTCAATTTGATCTCTGTGAACCATATATAAATAATATACACGTTTTAGTTTTTTTTTATCATAACAGCTGAAACAATTGTTAGAATTTGGTTACTTAATAAAATTCGTAAGACTTAGTCAAGTGTTTTTTATTATTATTGTTATTAATTTAAAATCAAGTTTCACCAAGTGCCCTGAGAATCATCGGTTTTACATAATATTTATGTCTCATCGATGTTGCTCGCCATGAGTAAATCTGCCACATTGATTTGCCGCATGCAGAGCTAATAAGTTCGGTTTGATTATTTATTATAATTTTTAATTATTAGGTATTATTATTTCTCGTAGAAGCTGGCAATTTAATGTCTTAGTGCTCTCACAATGTGAGTTTTATACCATTTTTGTCAAAGTGAGGGTTATCTTAAGTGGAACATTACGAAAATCAAATTCAAAATTTATTTTTAATTAAACGTTCATGTTCAAAAATTCGATTCGATAATATAAGTGACGTGACAATCTTTAATAGTATTTTATAGACCCCGTTGTTTTGTAATTTGCCTTGCTTTGATTTCCTGATTATCATAAGGTTCCTTAACATTAATTCATTTACTTCTAACACATTAAAATCTAGGTTTCTTAATGTGTTGGAAATTTCAAAACTAGAATTTTTTAGTATAATTTATCACACAATAAAGATTATAACTTGGTAGTCAGGATCACCAAAGGATGGGCGTTTTTATTTAAGTTTATTAAATTGAACTGTTTTGTTACAAAGAGAAATGAAGAATGAATATACCATGTATTTATACATTTATTCTATGAACAGAACCCTGTTTGGCCACGTAAAAAAATGAGTCACATTCAAAGAGGCTTGTCTTGTCGGTATAAAAAAATGCTACAATAATTTTGAATTTGTAAACCATTATCCAAAATATTTCTTATTTCTGTTTTTAGTTTCTTTTAGCACTCCCGTTACTGGTCGGGGATATTCAAATTGATCAATCATATAGTTACGGGTGCCGAATTGTATGCTGCAAGTTTTTAATCCTTCCAGTCTATATACAAAAAAATTAATTATGTGTGGACGATAATGTAAGAGATTGTTACGATTATTAAAAAGGTTATTTCTGCAAAGAAGCTATAAATATTTCAGGAGATAGGGGAGGGGACGTATTGGTACACCATCTCTTTGTAAATAGAACTTAGTGTCATAAGTGAAGTAACCTTGATGTATACATACGTTATAATTTTTAACAATGCTATTTTTTCTTCTTTGTTTAATTTATAATCTTTAGAATTATCAGCCATAATTGTTTTAAATTCTTAGATGAATGTTGATGCTGATCAACTGCTAACATCAAAGGATAATAGGATTGCATTATATTGAAGCAAATGTCGGAACTGACATGGAGAACACTTTTCTAGTTTTTGGCGGAATGCAAACACGAGGGGTTTATGGTCTGTGTGCACTGAAAAATCACGTCGTTCCACCATGTGTCGAAAATGTTTAATCGCGAGATAAATCGCCAACAGTTCGCGATCGTAAGCACCGTACTTGCGTTCCGAAGGTGATAGTTTTTTTGAGAAAAACGCGAGCGGTTGCCAATTTTCATCAACTTTTTGTTGTAGCACCGCACCAACGGTGTAATCGGATGCGTCCATAAAAATGGTTAGAGGGGCGTTGTGATACGGATGTGCAAGTAATGCAGCGTTTGCAAGGGTTTTCTTGCACCGATCAAAAGCATCTTGAGATTCTGGAGTCCATGGTATTGGAGCATTGCTTTTAATATTTCTCTGAAGTAGGTCATGGAGAGGTGCTTGTACTCGTGCTGCACCGGGTAAAAACCGCCTGTAGAAATTTAGCATCCCCAAAAATTGACGCAGTTGTTTTGCGGTTTTCGGCTGAGGATAATCTAGAACGGCTGCAACCTATTCGGTAAGAGGAGTGGTTCCTTGGGCAGTTACGCGATAGTCAAGAAAACGAACCTCGGAAGCACCAAAGATGCATTTCGCTGCGTTGATGATTATCCCGTGATTTTCCAATCGTTGAAAAACGGTGTGCAAATGCTGAAGATGCTCCTCCTCGGATTCGGACGCTATCAGAACGTCGTCTATGTAACAAAAACAGAAGTCCAGCCCCCGAAGCACGTTATCCATAAACCGCTGGAAAGATTCAGCGGCGTTCCGCAAACCAAAGGACATAAACGGAAATTCGTAGAGTCCATATGGTGTGGAAATGGCTCTTACCAAATCCAAGGTGGAGAACATTCGTTTTCCAGCGAGAGCGTGGGAAAAATCTTGTATATGCGGCACTGGATATTGATCTGAGGTTGTCCTTGCATTGAGGGTCCTGTAGTCTCCACACGGACGCCAATCATCGCCCTTCTTGGGTACCAGATGCAGCGGGGAAGACCAGGGGCACTGAGATGGTCGAACTACACCAAGTAGTAGCATAGCTTCAAACTCCTTTTTGGCGATCTTGAGCTTATCTAGAGCGAGGCGTCTTGGTTTGGAAGCAACTGGAGGACCGGGTGTCGTTCTGATATAGTGGAAAGTACCATGTTTCGGTTCCTTGATTACTCCAGACGGACGGGTAACTTCCGGGAAGTTTCTTAGAACGTCGAGATAAGGAGACGAATTTCTGATGACACGAATCGAATTGTTGTTAGAGTGTCTATTAGCTATTTGTTGCGAATGTCAACAAGTAGTCCATAATGAGATAGGAAATTGGCTCCGAGTATAGGTTTAGTGACATCGGCGACAACGAATCTCCAAGGTAAAATGCGTCGAAGACAAAGATTCAAAGCCAACGAAATGATTCCGTATGTGCGAATACCCGTATTGTTTGCGGCGTATAGTTCATAATCCGTCTACGGAAGTTGAGAATGCACTCGCAATCGCGGAAACACGCACAAATCGGCGCCAGTGTCCACAAGAAATTCAACACGAGTGTCCTTGTCAATGACGAAAAGACGGCGCTGCGTAGGGGTAGGATCGGTAGCCGCCATTAACTATTGCCCTCCCCGTTTTCCGATGAGGAGAACGTACACGGTTTTGTATAATGTTTTGCTTTGTTGCCAAAACGGGAATGGTACCAGCACTGCCCTCGTTTACTGCTACCGGAAGAACGCGAACGGGATTGCGATCGTCCACGCCAATTTTGCTGTCCACGACGTCCACGAGTACCGGCGATCGAAGCAATCTCCTGACGTAGGGTGGTGGTCAGGCTTTCAAATGTTTTCTTTAGTTCTTCTGTTATGTTTCTACTTTCCCCAGATGTAGTGGCGGATACTGCATTTACACAATGAGGGATAGTAGCCTCCGCTACCGCATCAGCCACTTCGCCATGGGTTGGTAAAGGGGATTTCGCTTGGGTTGCCAAAATGGGTTGCAGAGATGATGGCAAACGGCTCAACCAAATTGAACGTAACACGGATTCTGGCACATTGAAAGAAGAAATTGCGAAGGTTTTCGGTCAATTCTTCACGCTCTAAAAGACGCTTAATTTTCTGCTCTTGAATGGCACTCAAACGTTTTATCAACTCAGTCTTTAATTTAGCATATTTAAAAAAATGTAATAAAATTTTGCAGGATGTTGAAAATATTGCAGATCAAAAAGAAAAGTTAATATATTTCCATGAAGGTAAAGCATGCCATAAGGGTATAAATGAAGTTAGATCTTCACTCAACAAGACTTATTATTGACCTAATCTTATTAACGAGATTACTAATTATATATTTCTTGCAATATCAGCCAAATAGCAAAATATGACAGAAATCCTCCCCAATTAAAATTTCAATTAACACCAGACAGCTAGTAAACCCTCCGATCACATTCTTATCGATATTTTTCATATTTACAATCAGTCGTTTTTTCACAATTTTAGATTCTTTATCTAGGTACAGTCAAGCGTACCATATTCAATCCTTGCATGCTATAAATATTATTGATAATCTCATAAAATTCATTTCTCATCACAGTTTACCCTCTAAAATTACTATGGATAGAGAAGGAGAATTTAAAAATAATACCTTGGAAGGCTTTTGTACTTTCCATTACATACAATTACATTATACCACATCAAAAAACCTATTGAAAGGTTTCATTCTACGTTAGCAGAACAACTAAGATGCTTAAAATTAGAAAATCTTCGGGAAAATATAATAACATCAATGAGCTATGCTATCTTTGACCATAATAATCCAATACATTCAGTAACCCAACACACCCCTTTCCATGTAATTAGTGGACATTTTCAATCTAATGATCCTTTTGAATTATCTGATATTGCCGTATTAAATTATATTCAAAATCATAAAGAAATAACAACAAAACTCTATTCAAACATTAAAGAAAAAATGAACAATTTAAAGAAAAAGCATCAATAAATTAAATAAAAATATAAACGAACCTGCATCGTACGAACCCAATAAAGTAGCTTATATTAAAACAAAAATATAAATAATAGTAAACCAAAGTTTTCAAGGGTGTAGTTGTTAATGACGAAATTACCAAAATTGACACTGACAAGGGAATCTATCATAAATCGATCGTAGAAATGCCAAAATTATTAAAGCTATCCCTTCAGGAAAATGGAGATCATCAAAACAGCAATCTTTGTAATCATTCAATTTCCTCTATTAAACTGGACAAAAACCCAAGAGATGGCGATAACACCAATTAACTCCAAGATTTTACCCCTTTTCTTAGGAGAAACTAGAATTGTACAGGGTAAACATACATTCATACATTATGTCGATACTCTAGCCATTGAATCTCTAATTAATAATACTAGTATTTATTTTTCTACTCTCGGTGAATCTTAAAAATTTACCCGCTTCACAAACTACTTATAAGGTAATCTTAAGTAATTTGTTAGAACATAGTCGTTATTTAATGATTGAATCTCAGAATAAAGTCGCAAATTTGTTTCCTCATAGAAGAAACAGGAGAGGTTTAGTTAACCAATTTTTTACTTGGTACATTGGATTCAACAGATCAGGAACATTACGACTATTATTTCGTTAATTAAATAATAAAAATCGTTGTCCGAATCGCAAAATTCTATAAATCAAGAAATACGATGGCAAATCTTTCTAGACAAAGAATTATTAATAAATTATAACGCAACTATTCCTACTCTCAGCAATAATCAAAAACTAATTGAAAGTAGATTAAAGAGTTTCGCAGGAGATGTAAATGTAGCTTTTCAGGACGGGCCTACATTTTTAATAGCTGAAAATCTCTTACACCAAATAGTACTTAATTCTCAAATTTTAATTACCTTTTTGAACACCTTATTTATATATATATATATATATATAATTTGTCAAAATAAACAATTTGCATAATACCATTACAAGACATAATTGGAATATATTAACAATACGGTGAAGATTGTGTACCGAAATTCGGCAATATTTTGTATTATTACCAGATCGCTGAATCACACGTTGTTTTCAAAGATGTTAAAATAATATTTGTTGTACATCTACCTATTCTTATATCCAAACAGTTTGACTATTTTCGCGTTTTTCCTATACCTCAAAATAACTTTACTATTATACCTCCACACCCCTATTGGGTACTTAACCCTTGGCAACATTAATGCCCTCTTATAGGGGTAGCCTAAGTTGCTCCTTATTACATTAGCTATCTGCCAGTGAATGTCCCGTCAAAATCGGTCCAGCCGTTTCAGAGATTAGCCAGAACAAACAGACAGACAGACAAAAATTCTAAAAGCGCCTCCCGCCACTTAATATCACAAAGGCTGCCTGTCGCGCGGGCTCAGAACGCGCGGGCGGGCTATTGCTAACGGTTGTGTCTCAACGAGTCGCGTGCACAGCTAGTTGTTAAATATATCTGTCGCAATATTTCTAAATAAATTCCGTAAAGGTAATTTGGATTTATAATTTAATTAGAAATAAAACATAATTTAAAATACTTTCACTATTATTTATTGCCCTCTATACGTATTTCGCCATATAAGGGCATCCTCAGGAGTAAATAACTATAATAAATAACAAATTGTTACATATTGATATTTATAATGGATGGTTATATAGAGGGGTACAATATCAGTGTTTAATAGAGAGTTATTTCCTAAGTCTACTTGATCGTTTTTAATCATTTTATTTAATTTTATTGCCTTTTTAATTTCCAAAATATCAAACCTGTCTAAAATGGGTCTTTCAAATTATGTAATACCTTGAAATTATTTTTGTTTATTGTATGGGTATTATCAATAAGATGACTGGCTAAACCCGAAGCGTGTTTGTTATATTTTGGAAAATTACCATGTTCGTTAAACCTTCCAATGTATAGAGCTGCACAATTTGAGCAGGTAATGTTTCCAACATAATGACAAAATTTCGCAATGTCTCTTCTACATTCTAATGTCAAAATAATAGCGGTTACAATTTGGTTCGCCAAAATCGATATTCTCAATTTTACATTCTTCCCATAATAGTAACAGACAGCTAATTACAGGTGAAGTCCGTCGGAAGGTGAAGTATTTTTGCGGGTCCAGTGGATCTGTGACATCATTTGAAACACGATTTTTGATCCGAAACATACCTTTTTAAGATTTAAGAATCACCGACACTTCGATAGAGCCGAATGGGTATCCTGTTCACAGCGCCAATTATAGTTAATCGATAAGGCAATTTGTTTTACCTAAAATTTTATTTATTCAAGAACAAAACTGTAAAATATGATCTCACCAATAGAATAACTAATACGAACTGATTTTAAAAATGATGGATACATGGAATGTGATATCATGTGATATCGCAACTAACTATTCGTTTCTTTTGTATACTGTCATGAACGGATGAAGCAGACGAGAATTGTTAAGTTGCGTCGAGTATGATATATATGTTACCGGCCAAACCCGATTTCAGGACAAGTTTTGCTGGGCTAAACTAGTTCTTCCTATACGCGATAGGATTAACTAATATAGCCTAGTCCAATCTAATTTTTCCTAAGCCCGATAGAATAAACCAGTTTAGGCTAGTCCAAACTGATTTGTCCTGATATAAATACGCACACTCTAGGATAAACTGGTGTGGCCTAGTGTAAACAGTATAGTATATCTAGATAAACTGAATAAAATACTCCGTAATTGGAAAAATAATAATTTTTATTAAAACCATAGTGATTTGTCGTTAAAAGTTATGCATATTTGATAATACAAACAATCATACTATAACAAATAATAAGTGCTTGTTTAATAAAAGCAATAATCATATCTCAATTATTAAAATTGTTATTTATTTTTACATGGAGTGCTTTGGTGGAACTGCAGAGTATCATTGCCTTCTTCCACTGGCATCTGTTTGTAGAACAGTTTTCTTTGCAGCTGCATCTTACAAAACCTATATATCATAACCTAACCTCTTTATATCAGGACAAATCAGTTTGTACTAGCCTAAACTAGTTAATCCTATCGCGTATAGGAAGAACTAGTTTAGCTTAGGTAAAACTAGTTTGTCCTGAAATCGGGTTTCGCCGGTAATATATACAAGAATGCAGTACAAACTAATCTGGAATGTTTGATGACTGTATAAATATAAGTTACAGTTTGAGGAGTTCCACCTCCCTTCCCATAGGGACACGTTATCAGGAGTGACGTCATCAAACCAATATAAGCCCATGCAGATGCGTTTTCTATAGAGTTATTGCTGGCTTTTAATTTATAATTTATTATTATTATTGTTAAAAGTAAAGTTTTCTAAATTGTATCAAATAAATTAGTTTTTAAAAAGTGTCTTTCTTGACTCGAGAATAAAACTTATACGAAAGATACCGACGAAGAATAGATAGATTATAGACAGGTTACATAAATAGTGGGATGAACGATAAGTCTAAGTAGTAATAAACTAAAATAAATAAGCAATTGTTGTAATATAAATAAGTCTATTTAGTGTATCAAAATGTTCAATAAATTACCTATTCATTCAATAGTTTTTTTCTATAAATACACTTTACTAGAAAGTCTATTAGTTATACATATGTTTCTGTTGGAGTTGTTTGTGCTAGGTTGTTGTACCAAATCTGCAAATATTTTTTATTATTTATGGAAATAAATAGTTATGATATATCAAAGTCGTTTCCATAACATTGTCGATGTTGATTTAGTTTATTTTGTATATATTCCGAACTCCTAAACTTGAAATTAATGGAAATATAAAGTGAAAGGGTCAAGGATTTGAAGGCAAAGTAATGGTCGGAAGCTCGTATTGTCGACCCCGAAATATAAATGTGCAATTCTAGTATAAAAGAACTGAAAAATTGACGATGTTGGAAATTACTTTTCTGAACAATTTTCTCCTCGTTAAGATAGCCAGGAGTGCAAATCGTGCAAGCGCAACGTAAAACGTTAGTGTGAACTCAGCGAACCTAAACCAAGAACTTTCCAAACGGCTTTGAGCAAGTCGTTGTCCTTATATTATTTCTTTGCATGCCTTTGGGTCTTTTAATCTTTATCCTGAGAGCTGTATAGAAAAATGCTTAGAATAAGGAAAAGTAGAAGAAACATTGAACCAATTGTGAACCAATGTCCATTGTAACTAAGCAACTTAAGAAGAATCAGAAAAAAAATATCTAGGTAACAGAATATTACTAATTACGTTCCGTAGCCAATTACCAACTTCAAACTAATTGCTCCAAAATTGTTACAATAACGGTATTCGAAGTTATTGCATTTGTAAGTACTTACCCATAACAAGTTATTTACAATATTTTTTTCAGAGTTTTATATGATCCTGTTTGGCAATAGCAGCGGGACGACATTGAAATTTTATTACCATTCTCAGACATTACTTTTTTACTATTATTCCCATAAATACAGTTTGCAATGTATTTTTACGGGTAGACGACCTGTGAAACATCAACTTCTGTAGTGGGGTTGCCGTTATTTCAACGAAAATACTAGAAACTTGGAGAACGTCATTATAGAACCTTCTAGAACAAATTAAGTTACCATAAATAAGCTGCTGCGAACTCGGCCAAGTCAGTTCTATATACGATAGAAGATGAATAGCAAAGAGTGAATATTTAACACTGTTGTATACTTATATATTTTTATGGTAGGTTGATAACATTTCAGGATTTTTGTATACAATAAATAAGTTGTATTTACACTGCAGTTAATATAAAATGAAATAAGTTTATTAAATAATATAACAAGACCAAAGAAAAACGTGGAAAATAGCGAGGGCAGAGGTCACCGTGCTAACTCGCAAGACAAAGACTAACTTATAATTACAGTCGTTTTACAGGAACTGGTCCGAGTACTCACGCATGCGCATTACATTATAATATGGAATAACTTAAACACATTTGAATTTTGTACACTATCTATCTTGCTTCGTCCGAAGAGACCAGTTTTTTGTAGTTGTCTCGATCAACTTATTTACAATATGATTTAAGGACAAAGTAAAGGCTACACGAGCAGATTTTAAATAAATATCGTTATATTTAGTCAAATAAAACACAGTATGGTAAGTTTCACCAACTTTATTATTGACAAATTGATTAAGGCTTTCGCGGCCTTTATTATTGTTCTCGGCAATATTGTTTCTAGCTATGTGCTCATTATTAAGAGTAACGTTATACTAACAATACGATTTTTTTTTTCGTGGAGGGGAGGAAATCTTCAAAAGACACCCTGCCGCCCGTGCGACTGAGTAGTGTCGGATTTCTACCGAAAACCTCTCCCCCTCAGGCCGTTATAGGAACTTACGTTCCTCTTCAGCCGTATGGGGTTATAGGGTTGGTTGATTGGTGGTTGTTGGGACAAAGCGACGGAAACAACTACTCCGAGGGCAAATACCCCTACCGGCATTGGATTACACCGTTGGTTTGAGGTTGGGTTGGTACGTTTGATGGAAGTTCTGAACTTGTTTGGTTTCACGTTGAAGGATAAACCAACGGAAACAACTACTCCGAGGGATAATGCCCCTACCGGCATTGGATTATACCGTTCGTTTGGGGTTTGGTTGGTTTGGTTATATATGTTTTTTTTAGGAAGTGTAAACTTGATTAGGATCACGTTGATTGCCGTTGACCGAACAACGGGCGTGTTTTGAGAAATTGGTTTGTTTTGTTGATGTGTTTTAGTAAAAGTGTTAAAATGTGATTTTTGTGAGCTTGGCCGGGTTCACGTTGATTGCCGTTGACCGGGAACAACGGGAGTGTTGAAAGTATTTTGGTTTGTTTTGTTTATTGTGTTTAAGTAGAAGTGTTAAACTGTTTTTTTGTGAACTAGAACAAGATTCACGTCGATTACCGTTGACCGCTAACAACGGGTGTGTTGAGAGTTTTAGTTTTTTTTGTTTATTGTGTTTAAGTAGAAGTTTTGATTTGTTTTGTGTGAACCTGAACAAGACTCATGCTGATTTCCGTTGACCGCGCTAACAACGGCGTGTTGAGAGGATTTAGTCTGATTTGTTAGATGTGTTTTATTTGAAGTACTAAAATGTAGTTTTGTGAGCCTGATCTGTTTACATTGTTGGTTGAGTTTAGAGTTTGGATGGGTTGGTTGGGAGATCTCCCTCTTCCTTGCCGTTGGTGGTGAAATGTCGGAGATGTGGTTTGGTTGGCATGGTTGAGACATCTCGTTCTTCCTTGCCGCTGGTGGGTGGAATGTCGGAGACGCTCGATTTTGGTTTAGGAGAATGGCTTATTTATACTTAGCAGCCTTGCTAGTAAGGGAGGTAGAAAAGAGGGGTTGCGAGTAGAGAACAGAAGAGAAGGGGGTGAACTGCCAAAATGAAAGAAAAAACTAAAGTTTAGCGTAAAAGGTCGGAAAACGATTTAGGAATAAAGAAAATTTAGGTGTACAAGAAAAGAACGCGATTGTAGAACGAATTTAACGGTAAAAAACATAAAACTGGATATGGGGAAAAATAAAAAAAACTAACAAACATAAAAACATAGGAAACAAAAAAAAGACTTAATACCATTAAAAATAAAAAGGCAGGAGAAAAATAAAGAAATAATAATTTGAATATAAATTAAAATTATTTGAACGTAAACGTCCGTTGTTGTGTACGGCAGCTAATTGCGGGTAAAACCCCAATTCCAGAAATAAGGTTGGTAATTGGTCGGTCGATGGTCGGTAGTGGTGACGACACAGTAACGTACATTCCAAGAATAAATTTTGTTAAAAATTACCTGCGGTACAACAAACATCTACCATAGTCTGTTCATATCAATCGCAACTTATGGACAATTGCATGGGGTGGTGCCTCTCAAAAAACAATCAGCAAGCTTAACACACTACAAAATCAGATAATCAAAATAATACATGGACTCCCAACACGTTACCCAACAGAACAGCTACACAACACAACCGCACTGTTAACAATTAAAAAAACGTTCATCCTAAACGCGATATACTATCAGATGAAAACAGGGACGACCGAGTGGAAAACGCACAATACAAGAAAAAAATAAAAATAGTACCGATTCTGTTCAAGCAAAAGAAAGTAGGACAAAATTGTTTTCACTACATAGGAATAAAATATCTCAACTTTCTACCGACAATCATTAAGGATCTCCAAAAAGGAATTTAAAGGAAAAGTAAAAAAATGGATACAACAAATAGACATGTAACAAATGTAATTACTCGTATCCGCACATTATTAATAATTTAATAATCTCCATAAAGAATTCAAAACGTTCAAATCAGTGAATGTAGTTATAAGTTAAGTTACAATTATGTAATATAGTTGTAAGTTTTCTCCCACGGACAAGAACTATTTCTTTTATGGTCTCGTGTAAATACGCAGACGCTACATGAGATATGTATTGCGAATGTGTACATGGCAATTGAGAATAAATATTAATAAAAAATATATAGTTTTGTAACAGTTTAGAAATACGCAACAATATTAAATGGTTACAAAAATCTTAAAACCGAAAATAATAAATCAATGTTATATAAAGGAAATATTTCAGACATAATTGGACAAGAGCTTAAAAGGAACAATTGGTATAAAGATTCAGTTAAAACCTATATGAATTTATAAAAGTGCATAATTAATAGTAAAGATAAGAAGATAGACAAAATGAGTAGAAGTGGAGTATACAAATTCAATTGTAATATTGGCCAAATTGGGAAGATCGCTTAAGGAAAGAATTAAAATATTCATAAAACTATTAAGAAAATCGACTTTTACGAAGCACATATAGAACTCGGTCTAGAGTTTGATAAAAATTCAAACTGTGGTTTCTTACATTACTTAGAAAAAGGAATGAAGCTTGCATGTTAAAATCTATATAAAATTTTTAAAACAAAATAATTATTAAGTTGTAAATGAAATTTAAAATGTATATAACTAATTAATTATTAAAAATGTAGTGGAGAAACTCCCCAGCCCCACAACAACTTAAAGTTAGCATTTAAGATGTTTGTAATATTTATAATACCAGTATTTTTTCTGAAGATTCCATTGTATGCGAAACAATTTTATAAAAAGCTGAAAGTAAACAGCGCAAATTATGTTTGTTATTTTATTATTATTAGAATGCTAGACTTAGATTTACTATTAGTCTAACAACAAAAGATTAACTTCACTTAATTCGTTCCAGACAATATCAGAGAAGAAAGAAACTATTGTAATTTTTACTACTTTTTATATTTTTAACAAATCTATTTAAGTACTCATCATTAACAATTTTTAACTTTTTATACCTATTAATTCTTATACTTACATAACAGATAAAATCGCTGCGTTTAATAGTTTAGTGCATAGTCTAGCGAATATCCCTTTAAATACTGTTTAATATACTGATTTCAAAAAGAATTTCAACACATTTTAACTGTTGCAGAAGATCACGGATTTAACAAAAATGAAATCATAAAAATCATTTCTAAGCAAATAAATAACTGAATGATACCACCAGTATTATTAAACTTTCGCAAAATAAAATTAAGAAAGTTTCATTTACAATCATAGTTTCATAAAAAAAATAAAAAATGTCAGTAAAGGTCTAAATATAAAACCAATATACAATAGTACATCCGAAAAATAAGGATGACTAAGATAAAGCAAGACTGTATAAAGTAAGTTGTAACAGTTGTGAGAAATTATTAATAGGTTAAATTAAAAGAAATATATATACACAGTTTAAAGAGCATTTTCATCGTTTAAAAAACAAACACCACGAAAAATCGGCTGTCGCTTCAAATTTTGTTAAATACTAAACATTGTTTAAACATAAATAATTTGGAATTAATCAAACCCTATAATAGATTTCTAGAACTTGTTACCAGCGAAGCTGCCTACATTCGTAAATAGAGGGAAAACGTTATGAATTTCGATGTTCACCACATAAGTAATTCCTTTATATCTCATGCATCCAAGTACTTATAATTCACCAATAATCAGTTAATTTCTGTTATTTAAGTCCATGTACTGAAGATGACCACATTACGTATGTAGTTCTATTAAATAGATTTTGTGAAGTTTGATAAATTTTTCATTGTAATTTAGTGCTTCATTTCCACACTTAGAAAGTAAATATTATATACATAAGAAAATTGGTAAAACATGATTACTTTTATAGTAATTCGCAATTTTAATTTGCACTGTCTACACAAATAATATTGATTGTATTTATTAATCTACCTAAGTACTTTCATATTTGTATTACGATGTACTATTTCTTGAATTCGAAGTTGTATGCGTGGTATTGGAGGTAATTAAATTAAATTAAATTAAATTTGCAACATGTAATTCACTTATCTGCGTTTTTTTATTATCACGTATTTTCAAACAACTATCACCAATATCCCGTAATTAATGCAACTGTCACTATCAAACTATTTATTTTCGTTAATTAATTCACAAACAACATCACGCTTAACAATTTATAATTGTCTAGCCTACTATTTCACTTCTTCGCTCTTCTATCGCCTGGTTATTAGACCTCCTCCGTCGTCTGAATGAAACTTTTGTGCTTTTTTATTATTATATAGTTTATTCAATATTCAGTTAAATCACTAACTCCAAACTCTTGGATCCATAGAATGCAAGAATACATACGTAGATACAAGGAAGGAAAGTGTTATATTGGTTCTTACAACACACTACATGTCAAACACTTCTAACTTTCCCTTTTTCACCGCGTCCACTGAACACGATGCAGGACTGTGCTCCAAACACACATACACTTTCAATAATCTTTTCCGAATTGCTTCATTAACTGATAGAAGTGATTTTATGCTGCGCTACTTTTTACTTTGTGTCCACCGCTTTTTCCATACTTTTTCAACTAATAAAACAACTTAATTAAATAAATGAAACACAAAGTTTAATTTCCACAATATATTAAAACACTCGACATATGTTTCGCCTAACTTAGGCTACTTCGGAAGTATAATAAACTTAAACTAATACAGATCGGACTTATATTTATACAGATATATAGCTAAGGCTAGGGAGGAATAATTTAACAAATAAATTGAGAAGTCGTGAGTTATTTAATTCAGTTTGTTCATGTAGCAGTTATCCTGTATTTTTGTATTTGTTAATTTCCATTGGTTCTAGAAGAGACAATCTATAACTTTTATTTACAACATGCAGGACATCATAGTCTACATTAAAAGAATGTTTTGTATCGATCCGGTGTTTAGCATAATTTGAGTCAAAGTTGTTTGTTTCAAAAGATTTTTTATGTTCGTTGATTCGTTTTTTAAAAGTACGACCAGTCTGACGTATGTAGAATTTATCATAAGGGTCGCATTTTAGTCTATAAACACCTGATCTATTTCCCTTTTCCGTCTTATCTTTGTTATTTTTAATATGCTTACTTAAAGTATTAGTCGTATAGAAAGCTATATTTAAATTAAGATTTCCAAATAATTTTCGTACTCGGTTTGAAGAACTGCCTAAAAAGGGTATAGTTTTATAACTATTAATTTTATCTTTGATTGGAGGATAGACATTTTTTATAAATTGTTTGAAAAGTAATTTGCCTAATAAACTATCTGAAATCCTACTATCATAGTTGTTACGAGCAGCTAAACCTTTTAATCTATTTAATTGATTATTAAAATCTGATTTATCCAAAGATACATTGATTAATCTATATAACATGCTGTAGAAATCAGACATTTTATGTTGAAAAGGGTGACATGAGTGATTATTAATGATAATATCAGAATGCGTAGGTTTATGAAAAAATGGTAAATTTATGTCTATTGTTTATGCGACTAATACTGAGGTCTAAGAAATCAATTTTTTGATTGTTTTCGGTCTCTAATGTAAATTTAAATGTACATTATTTAATTAATTTAGGAAATTTTGCAATTGTCTATCTGTACCTGTAAAGCACACAAGAATGTCACCAACATAGCGATAATAATAAAGACATTTACAAAATAATTGGAACTTACTAATGAAGGTGTATTCTAAATAATACATAAATAACTCAACTAATAATGGGCTTAACGGATTTCCCATTATTAAACCTCCGTTACATTCGTAGAATCTATTATTAAATACATACGTCAAGTGTTTTAATATATTGTGGAAATTAAACTTTGTGTTTCATTTATTTGTTAAAATGAGTTTCCATCAAGTAAACTTAGATGTGGTAAATCATAACTTAATTATTATTTCCAGTATATCTTCGCTCCTTCTTATATTTATTAAGGTATTGCAGCTTTGTTGGTAATATACAGAGTTGCACTCAAACTGACTAGGTATTGCATATTCTTTCAAATCAAAATAACGTTCCCAAAACTTACATATGTAAACGGACTTGTGTATTTGTCAGTCCATAGTCATATATGTTACAATTAACTATAGGTGCTACGTAGTCAACATTATATGGCAAGCAAAATGAGAAAACTTGGTGAAGCAATTCCGATTCGATGGTGTTGTCAAGAATCTTGTCTATGGGTTCAATCATTTCCATAGTGCGTGGGAGTCTATGGATGCAACGAAAAGAACTCTGGAAACATTAACAACTCGCTTATTAATTGAAGAGTTTGGTTTTCAAAGCGAGAAGTGGATGTTGAAGAAACAACAGCATTAGTGGCAAAAGCGGGGATTAATCAAAGAAGGAATTTTCAGTAGTGGAACGCGGTAAACTGTTTTACGTGCCGTAAAATGGGAAATTTTCGAAACGACTGTACGAGAAATTTTAAGTGCGGGTTAAAACGGCATTTAAAGAAAAGTTGTTAAAATTCAAGTGAGAAGCACGCGTTTATGGGTGGTATCGATTTAGAAAAATTGGGTGACATTTGGCTGATTGATTGAGGATCATCCAATCATACGACGAAGCAAAATCATTGGTTTTGCTAATTCAGGGACTTTTCCGAACCGGTAAAGGTACGTATCGGGAATGGTGCAACGATTTCCACGACTGGATGTGGAAATATAAATTTTCAAACGCATGCGAACGGCAAATGATTAGACTGAACATTTTATGATGTTCTATATGCCCCAAATATAGCATATAATTTATTTTCGGTAAAAGTTGAAACCAAAAAAGAGCACCGATTACAGGATCAGCAATAACAGAAAGAAGTATATCTTTTTCCGCTATAATAAATTGGTGGCGGTTGAAACAGAGGTCGAAAATTTGTATCGTTTGGTTGCACGTGTTATCCTACCGACAAACGAAAATGCGTGCCCTGATGTTTAAGCAATAAACTCTGACACCATACAGTTATGACACGAAAGACTTGATCATCAAGACAAAAACCGTGTGCAAGCATTCATGAAGCGACTCGAGGTAAAATTGTCAAATGATCATAAAGTTTGGGAGGGTTATGCCTACGAAAAAATCATAGACAAAGTTTCTGAAAAAGAAAGGAACCTAACAAGGACCCCGAGATTTAATTCATATGGACGCCGGTAGTCCATAGACATCGAATCGCTAGGTAAATGTAGGTATTATTTACTACTAAAGGATGATTATAGTAAATATTGTTTTTTTACTTTATACGTGAAGAGTGCCGTACAAGGTAAAACAATGTTTATAAGAAACAGAAAACGAATTCGTAAATAAAAATTTGTCTGACTATTTAAAAACCCGTGGAGTTGGACATCGATAGTTTTACCATTCACGCCCAAACAAAACGGGACGATCGAGCGCGAGAATCGAACAATTATCGAGGCAGCGCGTTCCATGTTATGTTCAAAGTATTTAGGGGCAGAATTTTTGAATACCGCTGTCTTCATCCTTAACAGAACGGGACCGACATGGGAGCTGGAAAAACCTGTACACAAAAGAAAAATGGCCCTGAAGCCTTTGAAGAAAATGAAATTGGGAAGTATGAAGTAACTGATGAAACAGTGGTCAAAAGTTAGAGAAGGCGTGATTTTAATGGGGTGCCAGTTGCATTAATGGCTGGGGAATCTATGAACTATGGGGATTTCATGTCTTCAGAATAATCGAAACAATGGAAACAAACCATGAATGAAAAGGTGGACTCATTGTTGAAAAATAATACGTGGGTTTTAACTGACAGACCTGACGATAAGCAAGTGATCGAAAACAGATGAGTGTATCGTGTCAAATATGACAAAAATGGAACAATAAATCATTATAAAACACGTTTGGTCGTAAGGGGTTGTTTACAAAATAATAGTTCCGGTTGCAATGAAACGCTCAGTCCTATCGCAAGGTTTGAAACAGTACGTGTCATGCTCAGCATCGCTGCAGCAGAAATACTATGTTTTCGGCAGTTTGATATAATGAGTGCCTTTTTATATGGAAATCTGGAAGAAGATGTTTACATGAAGTAACCGCAGAGATATGAAGATGGTAATTCCAAAACGTTCAGACTCTTGAAAAGTCTTTATGGTCTGAAACAAACTCCAAGATGCTGAGAAAAACGTTTCACTGAATTTCTACGACAGTGTGAATTAAGGGAAAGTTTTCAGATACTTGTTTATATGTAAGAATAAGAGATAGTGGTTGTATGTCCATGATATTTTAATTGCTTCAACGAGCTGGATGAATCGGGGAGACTGATGAATTATTAAACAGTTTGAAACAAATTTTTGAAGCAAGGATTACAATAAATGTGAGGAATTTTATCGGAGTGGAAATTGAACAACTAAGGGATGGTTCTATTTTTATTAATCAAGAGCTTTATACGAAAAGGGTCCTTCAAAAATAGGGAATGATCGATTCAAAACCGGTTTCTACTCCTATTGAGGTAAGCTGGAATGCAAATGACTCGCAAATACAAGAAGAGCATTTTCCATATCGAGAAATTGTGGGAAGTTTAATGTTTATGAAGGCGGTCCAGACCGAATATTGGTTTCTCTGTGAATATGGCCTCAAGAGGACTGGAAAAATCAACGAAAGCTCACTGCCAACTTGTGAAAAGAATTTTGCGTTACATCAACGGAATGAACGATTTTGGAGTACCTAATGTACCAACAAAGTAAAAAATGGCAAACGTTTTTTGACGCGAATTTCGCGGGTGACGTGAGTACAAGAAAATCTACTACCGGAGTACTTTGTAAACTAAGTGGAGCAGCAGTTACTTTGCAAAGTCGTAAACAAAAGTCCGTTGCCCAATCGACAATTTTAAATAATATCTCAATAAAAAATTTTAGCGCCGGCCCTGCTGCTAGCAGAAAACTGAATACTTGAAACACTTGAAGGACTATGTAAGTATCATATTAATTATTTAAAAGAATTAGTGATTAACTTTATACTTTCACGCAAGTACAGCCACTAGCAATAGCGAGAAGATATAAAAATAAGAATTTATTAAATAAAATTTAATATATCAAATTTCGCATGACAAATTTATAAATTACTCTTAGATAAATAAAAATACTGACTACAATAAATATCACATGGTAGATGGATTGAAACACCTTTTATGCTGATTCTTGATTTTCAGGGATCGAGATTGATTTTCTTGACCTTATCGACGACCTGTTGATAATGTTTGATCGAACTTCTCCTCGCACCGATGCTCTAAGCGAACCGGTTCGCCTAAATTGATTTTTCGGCTTGTATTCGTCGTCTTCATCGTCGCTCTTGCCCCTGCAACCATAAAATAAATATGAAAATTACAATCGCAATTTGCTCGTAATTTCTAGTTCTATCGCTTAACTTAGAACAACATAAATGCATTAGCGGTATGTTTAATTCATGACGTGCAATTCCATGTGATAAAGCTAAACTTGTATGTGGCATAGCAAAATAGGGAGTTCATGAACAGCTATTTATTTCACTATCTACAGGGTGACTGATATAAATAGTTTATTAGAAGTTTATGGGAAACGAAAAGGGATTATCGGTTTGTAGCTAGGCTACCTCTACAAGTTAGACATTTATTTTGTGATAGCAGTTTCGAAATACACATCCGGTTCTACAAAACTGAGCCATTATTTCGATATTTTGTCTGAAATATTAATATTTATCAGTTTTTTAATAGATTATTGAGTTTAAAGTGAACTTTAATAAAGGTATATCACCCTAATCTTAATAGTTTTCAAGATATAAACAACTCAAGGAGAAAATTTTAGTAAAGGCATCAGTGACACAGCAATTAGTACACATTCTTATAAATTAATAATAATATCAGTTGCAGCGATTTTTATTTTGATCACAGCCTATAGGAAGTTAATCATTCGTGATTTTCATATGCTAAATGATATGTGCTAATTTCTCATGATATTTTAAATTAATTTTATTTACATGGTAAGTGTGGAAAAATTACAGAAAGAACTTACAGGCTTCTTAATGAACGTTATCTGCCCTGCCTACAATTGGTTTCGTGTGATTGTTTTGTTTTCAGATACCATTTTGTAAAAAAATTGATTCAATTCTTTTAATTTTTTCGGTTTGTTTCGACAGCGTTCATTAAAAAGTCTGCAAGTTCTTTTTGTAATTTTTCCACATTCACCATGTAAATAAAATAAATTTAAAATATCTTGATTGCTGTAGTTTTGATTTAAATTGTTCAATTCTTTCGAAATCACAGCACACTGCTTTCATTAACATTAAACGTATGCAGTGCAAAAAAGCAACATTCTCACAAATTGTAAATTTTCTCAAAAAGTATAAACAAAGATATACGATAGTCTCATACCAATAGATGCCAAATTCAATGAGAAATTCGAATATGCAGTCAAAAATAGGTCATTCCATTTAAAAAATGACTTATGCCCCTTTGAAGTTGACCAACTTTGACCACAAAATTTGAACACCCTGTACATTTTAGTTAAACGCCACAACTGTTTTCCAATAATGTGAATATTTATAAATAATTGGTACGAGTTATAAAGCAAAATCTCAATAATTAATTGAATTACGGTTTTCTAAATGTTAACGTGAAAATGTAAAAAAAAATTGAAGAAAATTGAATTACTCAAAATTCAATCATCAATATTTTCGGGGTAGTGCTTCCTATAAAAGATACATGAATTCAGATTTTCTATCGGAAAATGTAAAAAAAATTGTCATTCCATTTAAAATAAGATAGTTAACATTTACTTCCGGTGTAACAATAACGAAATGAGCTCAAGTTTCAGAATTGAATTCATTCTACTAACTCATATACTTCCAATAGCCCATCAACTTGAAAAACCCTGTATATATATGTAAAACTTGGGTTACATGCTTATATTATCATCATCATAGGGTCATCATTCCGAAATCTGACATCTCCACTCTTTTCTATTTTGAGCCTATCTTCGCATTTCTCTGAAACTAGAATATTTTACATCCCTTAATATTTTTGAACAGTAATCTAATCTAGGATTTCCGTGCTTATTTATTTTTTATCTGTATTTACTTAAAATTTAGATTTTACTGTGCATCTATGAATAAAGTTGAGAAAGAGCAACTAAAAAATAAAAGGCAAACACTTATGTCTCCTGTTACAGACATGATGAATCCTAAAGAGCATGCATATGCTTCAAGTAATACATTGACGCATACTTTATGTATGCCTTTAGTGCCTCGCAGATTGGCCCTCATAGATACAAAAACACTAACTGTTAGAATGAAGTTGGCATTACCCGTTTCTGTCTATAAATAAGTTGTCCTTGAACAAAACTATTTTTCTAAAAAACATATGACATGTTTTTATAATATCTTAATATCAATCAAATGTTGTAAGTAACATACACTTCCATTTCTTATTACTCTATTGCGTTAAATTTTGCATGCCAAAACACAATACAACTAAATAATATCAGAAGAAAGTAGATATACCACGGAATCATAGAAATTTTATGTGACCTTATAAAGATATTAGTTTAATTTAATTAATTTACTCCTTTTACTCATGTTTTTCCGAATATTATTATATTATTATTATTGCAGTTTATAATGAATAATAAAAAAGATACTTGAACAAATAGCTGCATTGGAAAACGAATCTTTGAACAAGCGATATAACTTTGTTTTCTTGTATAGAAAAATTAAATTTTGTTTAAATTCAAGTTGCCAATTAAAGGGGCATTTCATTTCAAGAGAAAGCGTAAGTTAAAGCAATAAAGTGCAGAGTTATGTAAATACAATATATACCTTTTGCCCTTTATGGTAATCCTCGGCAGCTGTATACAAGTTTGTAAACAAATTAAAAACAAGATGTAAAGAGAAATACTTGTTTGTATTAAGAATTTGTATTTCATCGTGATCTTAGCTTCGTTCCTATTGGAGTAAAACTCCGTTATTGTTAAGTCGTAATGTTATTTTGTAGTGTACTATTGTAGAGTGGATACAATTTCATTTAATTGTTAATGCTACCGTATATTATAAATGATTGTAAATAAATACTATGAGTTAATACTGTAAATTGTATGGAAGCAGTTGAAGTTTGTAGCCTACCTCATGCAGCATGGGAATTCAAGGAATTTCTGGTTCATTCCAAACGATTCACCGTCTTGTAATGTTTGCGGCAATTCGTGGCCTAATGTTTCCGGTAAGAAGAGGGTGAGAATCCCACCAAGTATACCTAATACTCCCAGGATAACTAACGGAAATGACGTCCAAATATTGGCCTGAAATTTTACAATAATAAAAATAATAAATCGAACAAATTCTGAAGCAATATTAATACTTATAGGTGTAGGGATACATAAACAATTTTTTATTATTAAGTGGAGTTAGGAAAAGTATCCAAATTTATAACTAAAAATTAGTTATTTTGGAAAATGACTTCAAAACATGTAAATTTCTACATGAGTTCTATATAAAGCATCTTTTTGTTATAATCTTCCCAGAGTTATAGAGGAATTTCGCTGTAACATGCCACCTTGCATGGCAGTCTCTAAGTGAAAGCCATTCACATTAGTAATTTGTAACTACAACAAGGGTGAATAAAACAAAGCAGAATTTACCTATTTTGTCCTATAATTTGATGAAAAATCGTAAGGAGTAACTAAAAAAAAATGTGTAACACTATGGTGACTGAAGTTTAATAATGCGCCTCGTAGTGTACAAAGCATTTGTGCACCGCACTGTACATATGTTGGTGTATTATTTTTCATCAGTTGGCGTCCGTGGAGACGTGAGCGGCCGCCGCGCGTTGTCCAGCGGAGCAGTGAGCGCTTGGTCACGCCTTTTTCCACCAATAGCTTCAGCGCGACGGTTGGACATCAGCGGCCCCACTAATTATTCAACCCTCACCCGCTCGCACCCCAAGATTACCACATCTTAATTTCCTTATGGCTGAAGAGGACCGACTCCATCGGTCTTAGAACGGCCTACGGACACTACCGAGTCGTACGGACGGCCGGGCGTCTATGAAGATTTCCCCTTTTCCACGAAAACATAAAAGAAAGCACCCCAAGAGGGTGAATAAAAGGCACTGCGCACGTGAGAACGTCAGACCGAGCGGCGTGGTCTAGTGCTCTAAATCATTGCTTAGCATTCCGAAGGTCACCGGTTCGAATCCGGATCTGGCTGCTCTGGTCCAAGTTTTCTGTGGTTTCCTTGGATCACTTAAGTAAATACTGGGGCAGAAATATTCCACAGATAATCTTTCACTTCTCTTCTGTCTTATTTCTCTCACTAACCACACCACCCATCCATTCCCACGATTCCTGTAAGCAGGCTGAAGAGGGCCTTACGCCCTACAGTGTAGTTTGGAAGGACTACCCGCCCACCAGCACGAGTAGCTGGTGGGAATGAAACACAAAAAGGTTTTGTTTTTTTATAACGTCAGATTGCGCTTAAACAAGCAGCATCTCCTCTCCCATAGATTACGCTTGTCTAGCTGCGTCTAACATGCGATCAGAACTCTGCGATTGCACCCACACTGTATCGTATCCGTTTATTATAACGCCTATATGTATATTGTTTTTTACATTTATATTAGTAGTTAAGTGACATTAACTTAGTCTTATTCAATAAATATATCTCTCTGTATCGTTCAATAACCATTTTTTTAAAATTTGATCTGGACAAACGTAGAATGCAAGTAAGTGCATGCTCACGAGTGCCGCGAGTTACGCCGACGACAATATCACTTATCCTTTGTCATTTTTTTTTTGTGAAACAAATCTAACGATCTAATAGTTGTTTACGATTTAAATCGAAACAATATTTTTTTTTATATATTATACAACAAAACAAAATAATACTGCTATAACTAAATATGATATAATGCTCTTAATGAACTCCTATCAAGAGTGTCTCGGGCGTGCCAATAAGATATAATTGGGTCAAAATCGCCATTCATGTTTGGTAGTTTTGATAAATTACTGACGAAGAACTTATGCGGTTTACACTGTTCGGAAATTCTACATTTATTCAGACAAGGAGTTGCTTTTTATGGGATTGTTCATATTAATGATTATTATGCGATGTACCTAACAAAAACCATATTAACCTTCAAAACGATATGAAAATTTCAACTTCTTTCTTATTTGCAATAGAACGGTGTTGTCCGAAAAAATTTTTTAATTAAAGTTATTTATTTAGAGAGGTTGCGGTTGGGAACTTGTAAAACATTTTTAATATATTCAAAAAACAAACACACTTGTTCAAAGGTTTTACAAACTTTATTAAGAATATTCTTGCAATTGTTTCGGCTTGATTAGGCCATTCTCAAGGAGTCGATTAGAAATTAACTAAAGATAAACAAACATAACTATTTATACCTCACATGTGGGTGGGGGAAGTGAACCCACTTACAGTTTTGGAAAAAATGCAGGAAATATAGGGCTATTGTGCCCTTCACACTGTTCATTTTTAATATTTTAAATTAAAAAAAGGCTTTCTGGATTTCTAATTTTTCTAACAAATTTAATAATTTCCTTTTATTAAGGATATGTAAAATTCTGAAATTATTTTCTACGTTAAAATTGTAACTATTTTCAAAACAATGTTGCGAAAAACCAGTACTAAATTTTTTATAATCGATTGAATTTTTGTGTTCTTTAAACCTAATTCTAAACGATCTTCTTGTCTGCCCTATATACATAGCATCGCAGTCTGAACGATGAATTTACATAGTTTTTCGGAATTTGTAATTTTATTGTTAACTAATAATTTACCTAAATTACCCTTATTTGAACATATGGGTTAATTCCTTTATTAGCTAATCTTTTACACATAACTGCACTAATATTTTTGTAATGATTAATGAAATACCAATTGCTATTTTTAGCAAAACATTTACCTGAGTATATTTCCCTAATAGTATGTTTTTTGTATTTCTTAGTTAATATTTTGTCAATAGTATCCGGATTGTACCCATTATTACATGCTATTGTTTTTAATATATCAACTTCGTTTTTATATTGTTGTTCTTTAAGAGAGAGTGAAATAAGCCTATGTATCAAACTGTTGAAATTTTGGTTAGAATGAGAGGGAATGATAGCGTCTGAGAATGTATTTTTTTTGTAAATGTATTGAAATCTAAGGTATTGTTATTACGTGTTATTGTCAAGTCTAAAAAGTTTAAGTAATTTTGGGATTCAATCTCAAGCGTATATTGTATTTTTCTGTTAATAGAGTTTAAACATATCTAATCCACTTAATTACATTATTCATTAGGGAATTCTGTGAATTAAATAAGTTAACTTCAAAATGATTCATGTAAATTTCTGCAAGTAATGGGGAAAAAGGTGACCCCATGGGAATTTCATCTTTCTTTTGTGATAATTACCGTTAAAAGAAAAATAATTTTGTTCTAGACAAACATCAATTAGGTTTAGCCAAAATGAAATATCCTTCAAATTATTGTGAAGAATATTAGAAATTTTAAATCGGTCATTACTATTCCATAATCTTCAATTCGACTCGAACACCACTCGCAAACATCCCGTACTTTTTATATTCTTGTTTTGCTCCTAACTTTTTTCACAGCTTCGTCATGTATATAGCGATATTTGCAATTTTTTTCGTCTTAAGTCCCTTGGAAATGCTACTTTATATAAAATACCTATCTATCTGCACAGTTATAGTTTTTCGCTACCTCATAAATCACTCGTATCATATCTTGTGGAAAGGGCCACACTACAACAAATACGAACGTATGCTAGTAAAATTGACAGATATAACAGCAGAATATATCTCCTGTTCAAGTTGTCATTGTACTCATATACTAGCTGGTACGTTTAAACGTGTATAGATATTACGGCACTTATAAGTATTCTATAGTACAAGTAAAAGTTTAACCAACCAATAGAATATTCTATTGCATATACTTCAAAGTATTGTTAGGGCGATGAGGATTATGACGCGTCAATATGCACGGTTTGTAGTGCCCTATAGTGATTGAATATTGCCGTCGGAGGCAACATAAAACTGGTATTCTTCCATAATAAAATAAGTAACGACATTCCATAAACAACATAAATAATAATTCTTAAAAAAGTAATAAAAAATCAATAGTAATTCTAATGAAAAAAAAAATGTGTTAGTAGGTATCTCGTTAAAAATTACTTTTTAAGGAGATCAAACAGACCATCACACTGTGCCAAAGACAATCCCCGTATGTTCTAAAACATTCGACGAGTGTTTTCCAATATTTCAATTGAAACATTGTTAGTCGCTTCAACTATTTCTGCACGAAACTCATCCAAATTACTGACACAGACGCAGCTACATGAGAAATTGCCGCTTGCTATAGCTAATTGTTACAAAGTAAGGAAGTACGGTCATATCAGAGAAACTGCATGTTTGACACTACCTTGTGAAACGGACTATTTTAAGAATTTTACATGGTATGATAAACTTTTACTTGTAGTGTATATGCGGAAGCCATTCAAAGTGACAAATAGCCTACCGATTTCAGCACGACATTATCTGATATTGAATATTGTATGTTTGATACGTTCACGATTATACGAACAGTAATGGAAATATCGATCTTCACTCAAAGCATTGTGATACTACATACAATAGGTTCTGTGAAAATTAAATTCAAGTAATAGCTGTTACTAAAGTATCTTAAAGGTCTTTAGTAAACGTTAATATTGATTATTACATATAGGTATATACATTAAACATATATACATACATACGAGGCCAGATCAAATATAAATGGGATTGGTTTTGTAAAAAATTCGAACAATATTTAGTTAGACTTCGACATATATACTATTTTTCTACATAGTTTCCCGCCCTAGAAATACATTTTTCCCATCGGATTGAGAGCTTTTTTAGGCCATCATCGTAGAAACTCTTCAGACCATTGAACCATTGGAACACAAATGTTTCCACTGTGTCCTTCTCGTGTAAACGTTGGCCCAAAAAGAAGGACGTTACAAGGGGACAAGTCGAAGCTATATGGCGGAAGTTCCAGCGTTTCCCAGCCTAATTCATCGAAAAACCTTGTGGCATATGAGACCTGGCGTTGTCATGTAAAAGAATGACACTTCTGACCAATTACTTTTTCCTTTTCCCACAATAATATTACAGATTAATCGTGTGTCGATCATGGAGTAAGTCAACGTGAAAAGCACCTTGCTGATCAGAAAACACTCTTTCCATTACCTTTCTGGACCACAAGCGCGTCTTAGCCTTCATTGGTCCCCTCTCGCTGCTTTTTCTCCACTCCATAATCGCCTGTTTCGACTCGAGCGTATAGTTGTGCACGTGTACACATGTTTCGTCACAGGTGACAATGCGATTCAAAAATGCTTCACCCTCTTGCTAGAATTGATTGAAGTGTCGCTGCGAAATCTCCAATCGATGTTGCTTGTAATCCTCCGATAACAGTCGGGGAACCCATCGAGCGGACACTGCGCATTTTCAGGTCATCTGTCATGATCCCGTTTACACTCCCGTAACGAATGGGCAATTCATCAACGATACCCCAGAGAGTTACGCGTCTATTTCCCTCAATGAGATTTCGGACCGCCTCAATGTTGGCTACCGAGACGAGGTATAACAGTCACCCACTTTGTTACTACAGTACTACTAATGCCATCCCTAGTTGCTGACGAAACGCCTGGACCTAACAGTTCATTTAGAACACGGCCCTTCAGTTTGAATTTTAATTCTACGGTCTGTAAACTTCACTATCTTCAAATAGAGGCTATGTGAACGTAGAGTTGGATTATCAAATAATGCAAGGGACATTAGGATATCTTACATTTAGCTACACTGTGAGGGGAAATACATCATAAACGCAACTCAGTTAGTAACTACAAATATCACAAAACTCATCATGTAACTGTTAGTTCTACAAAAAATTTAGTTAGCCGCTAACGAATACGCAGCTGTTTTTTTAGTTGCCTGATTGTATTTGAAATTGTAACATTTTCTCGATTGATTAGGATGATGAATATCTTTATAAATTTCTTGCAAATAATTCGGTACTCGTCTTGGAAAATATATAATAGTAGAATTAAAATTGAGATTGACTGAGTCGCAGACTAAACTTCGAGGTATAACCCACGAATCAACGCAGTACTCCTGAAAATGTCAGATACAGTTGCCGACGAAACTTCTAGAGTTTAACGTTCATTTAAACCGCTAACTGTTTAGCCCAAATCTTAATTATATTTGTATTCAAAGTATACCTATTTTTTAGTTTAAATACAATAGTTTTTTGTACCGGAGCAGATTTTTTTGCAGAGCTTTTGTAGTTTAGAGAATAGAATTACCTATTGCTTACTCTTTAATCCTGTTGCAATAAAACAAAACAATTAAATTTTCAAATGAAATCACTTAATCCTTACATCTTTCGTTTTTATGAAGAATAATAAAGTAAGTCGTAGTAAGTTAATTTAAAAGAAATTCAACCCTAATTACCACAAGTAAGAGAAAACTAATTTGTGTTTGGCCTAAGTTAATTATTGGTATTATCAACCCGAGACAATCCCATGTTTTCCAAAATCGCGCGACCTAAGCTTACTTAAGATAAACTTACGATCAGGATATATTCTATTACAGTTAGCTTATACTTACCGAATCTTTACTTGAAAACAAAAAAAGGTACTTACCAAATATACTACGAAAGGAGCCAATATACTGGCTACGTAGCCCATTATATGAATAAATGCAACACCCTGTCCCCTGACTACTGTCGGTAGTAACTCGGCGGCATACTGCAGTCCTATATTGTAAGTAATGTTGATGGCAAATCTTCCAATAATGGCTAATGTTGCTGTTGGTATGCCTAATAAATAAAGTTTATTTAAATAAATAAAAAAAGTAAAAGGTTTCATTATTTATGTATTAATTGAAAAAAGATGGATGAATTTATTTCACAATCAGTGAAGGAGATAGACGTGAACTTTTTTATTGTATTTGGTGAATTTGAAGCATTGGGATATATTTAATTCTGACCTCAGCCCGGCTAAAGATATTTTATGTTTTTAATAACAACTTAGAAGCGTGGTTTGATAAATAGTTTCGTTCGCATACTAATAGAAGACTAGTGTCATCTGTACATGCAGTCATTGAGTTTTCTTCCTATGAATAAATACTTTGTGTTCTCAAGTCATTATGAGATTAGAAATGGAGAAAATTATAATTCATAGTACTGTAATTCATTTTTCTTTTTAGGGATATCGATCGACTCGAACATTTGGAACGAATCCTACTTATTTTTGAAATATGTATAAATTCATTTTTCAGTAATCTACAAAAAAATCGAATGAAGTGACATGTCGACGTGAATTTTATTCAAATGTAACAATTTAATATCGAAAAGTGAGTCTACTAGGGATTAACTCAAATTAATGAAAAATTTGTTACTACTGTAACGCTCTCGCCGGGAACGAACCCGGGACCTTTGTCTTTACGCGACAATCTTCTGACCACAAAGCTACAAGAGGTAACAGCAGCAACAACGACGAATGTAGTTACAAAATTACAGAATCGTCGGCGATGGCGTGGAGATATTTCTCTGTCTAGCAAACATGCACTTGTGTGTCTTGTATTTTGCAGTTACACTGTATACCTGCTATGTGCGTATTCATGCAGGTGACCAGTTATGCCCTCGGTTACCCTCTCAGTCTTCACTTAATCTTTAAGCAGTTATGTTGTGCATTTATGTTTTCTGTTTTCTACTGTTCTGTTTAAATAATAAAGTTTACTATTCCAACAAAGCACTCTGTTTTAATAATCAACAGATAATTTTTAGTCGAGACTAATTTCAATACATCAATGCCACATGACGACAGTAAAAAAAAATTCCTTATTAATTTGAGGTAATCTGTAGTGGGTAAAAATTAATTAAAAAGTTAAATTACATTAACGTATTGTATGGAACGTATAAGTCTATGACGCACGCCAAAGGCGGCACGTTTGATGTTGAGACCGATCGATACCGGACAATAAACGCGCGAGAATCTTCTGTTGAAATAACAAGTCTTTTTATCTGGAAAGCGGTCGAAATATCTTCCCGTGTTTTTCTAGTAATTGTTTCAGTTCTCTGGGTCAGCGGAACAGTTAATTTCCGGACGCATGATATAAATAATAAGAGTGAGATACAATGTGATATAAATAATGCATTACTATTTGTCAGATAAATAAGTGAAGTAGAAAATTCGTTGTAATACTGTAACTACAGAACGTTTCCTATACTTATCGTTACGGAATCTTAAATGTGTAATTTTAAGGTTGTACTATCAATAACGAAAGTATTTTAAAAAGTTGACTAAAATACATTCGTTAAAGTTGTCATTCACTGAATAACCCACAACTATTTTATATGTTAAAATGTAATTTAATCTCGGTAATTTTTGTCTAGTTCTCCAATGTAGTGCGAGCGGGACGCTGATACGGAAAGGAAAAACCCAACACTAGATTTGGTGTGACACCGCACTATTCCTGCAGAAATCTGAACTATGTTTGGCATATTTACGTCAGGCCGTCGACCAACTGCCATAACCATAACAGCTGGTTGGTGTTTTTAATAAAGATAAAGAATTTTTACTACTATTAAATTTTGATAATCTGCTTCAGTAAGGACGTGACAATCATAAAATTGAAGTACGTGTTGATATATTTTCTTTTTACATTTCATTGTCAATGCATTAATATTTTTTGAGAATGGGTCGTATGATTGCTTAAGAGAAATTAGATTCTTCTGCCAGATAAGTCGGCAACTTCAAAGAAAAATAAAAAACCGTTTTTCCTTTCTATTCCCATTCTACTAAAACGTAATTTAATATCTGGATATTTAATTATTACAGTCAAGTTTTATATAACAAATAATCGGTACTTATTTGTTTAACCATTTAAATCATAATTATATTCCCATTAGCTATTAATTAATTCCATTAGATAAGGTAACTAAAAACACTTTTTACTACTAATCACTTGTAAACAAGTTACGAAATTTAACGTATAAAAATAAAATTGTATTCTATTATATATAAAGTAAGTGTTAATAAGAAAAATGGATAAATAATTATCAGTACTATAACACATTCGGTTTTTGTCGTTTAGAAGCTATTTGAATATTATCCTGAAATAATTTAATTGAAAAGTACTTACAAATAGAAGCTAACTAATTATTAAGCATTTTGACACTTTGCGCAAACCTCTCAGATACCCAAGAATAACATAAGAAATATGAGACTGTAAATAAAGAGTGGAAAAATAATACACTTACGTTAACTCAACGTTTTTATAGTATGTAGTGGTAATAATAATTAATGAATTGGCTTACTCAATCATGATTGCGAAATAAAACTGAGGCGGAGTATATTTGATTCTGTAAATAATGGTTAAAAGGAGTCTAAATTGTTTTTTCGACTTCAAATATAAATCCAACAACACCCCTAATTTCTGACAACATAAACAATACACTTCTGGTATCAAAACTTACCTATAGGAACTATGCATGCTAGAAGACTAAAAACTCCACTAATGGCCATACTGCCAAATGCAAGCCACCTACGACCCCATATGTCCAAAACTGCTGTTAAAAATGTATCTGCGGGAAATTCTGTGGCTGATGCAATACAAAATGTTACGAAAGTGTTTAAACCTAAACTTCCAACATTTCTGACGTGTCCATCAAACACCAAAGATATCGCCATCCAAATTACAATTAGCAATATCGTTATTCTTCGAAGTCTTGGGGTTTTGAATAGGTCCATTACAGAATATGTTTTTGACGACTCTTCCTGCTTCTTAAGTCGGATGCAACTTTCCTACGAAAAAGAGGGAACAAATCAGTGTAATATAATAGCCGCAGGATAAATCAAATGATTTGATGTTTATTTTGAGAGAAATTAAAATACATAAATTGGTACAGTAAGGAGGGATACTTTAAATTAATGTCCTTTCTCTACCTATCTTTTGCATCGTAGCCCCAGACAAAACCAGTGAACTAATTTCATTTTGTATTAACCCTAGTGTTTGCAAGTTCATTCTTAGCAATGATTAATAAAAATTCGTTTAGTCAAAATATGAAACAAAGAAATAAGAAATACGTTTCACAAAGTTATAACGCAGAATAAACAATTGATATATACACATCACTTTTGGTGTAACGTGTTAAATTGGTTTTAAGCGCAAATTAAAGCACACTAAAAATGAGGGACGACCCAGAGTTTCATACAAATTTTTTGTTAATCGTAGAAAAGTACGAAATACTGTCTAATTATAATTTGTTCCAATAAAAATTTCAAAGAGATACCCTGGCAGAAAATCGTTGAAACAGAAAACTCTGTAACCTAGTTATTAAACAAAACTAATGGTTTAAAACTCTAAAACTCTACCACGAAAAAGTAACAGAAAACTAGAAAGTACTAAATAGATTGTTATTTTCAGCTTTTAATGTAATAAAGTAAGAAAAGAGATATAAACATAAATTGCAGATTCAGTATACGGATAGGAAAATACAGCTTTTTAATTCACTTGCTAAAAGAACTGAAACATTTGTTGTTTCCCAATTATTAATTTTTGTAAAAGTTTACAAACTTTATGAGGCTGCAGAAGATCTATGTGTTTCAGTAATTACAAGTAAATGAACTATTAGTTTCCAAAAAAATAACGGATGATCCAATGTCATATTTTAACACATAATTTTAGAGCAAAACAGTTATATTTTTCTGTGGGCGGCTGGTATATATTTGTTATAAAGCTGCAGAACTGTCAAAAGATTTAAATATTTATGTATTGTCGCAATTAAATTCCTAAAATTTACTAATATAATAATTTAGTTTATCTACATTACATGCGACGCAGATTTGCTTGTTACAAATCGCCTCTCGCCAGTCGTCGTATGTTATGTGGTATAATGAATCAAGTCCCTTGGTCGAACTAGTCGCGGTATGTCTGGGTAAACAGACGGGTTCTGTGCACCATTTGAACCGTGCCCGCTTCCCTCAACACCCACATTTACTCGCATAAAAACGCGAATTTAGGCAATTGATGCAAACAAGCATAATATGCTCCGCCTGTGGGCGAGGCAATAGTAAGTAATATGTCGGTAGTAATACGCAGTCTCATATGTGAGACGTAACTTTTTACGTGTGTATTATTGGTTCCATGTGCAACAGATAAACGTCTATTGTGTTTTTTATTTTGTGGAGGAGGTAAGGATGATAGATTTTTCCTTATAGGTTTGTAGGATTAAATTTATTACTAATCAAATAATACTGCTACTGTAAGCAACCATTTATTTTCAACGGCCTATCTTTGAAAACTCAAACATTTACTATTCTGTATTTGATAAAAAAAAATGAACATTTTAAATTTATATCGTAGTTTCTTTATTACAGTGCCATCACGTTTGAATCAACGAATTATTGGAATAAAAAGAAATGTAATTCCAGTGATTACTTACCGAGAATTGTGTATATAGTTTTTCGTCCACTTTTGTTCCATTGATTCTCTCAAACTTCTTTAATATTTCGATGGCTTTGTCAACTTTTCCTTGTGATGCTAGCCACCTGAAAACAAAACAAAAAACAAAATCAAAAACACAAATTCCGCAAAGGAAGGAATTGTTTACCTTGCAGATTCTGGAACAACCCATGGAGTTAAAACTGCTAATGCCAATGGAACGGAAGTTACCACGGTAAACATTCTCCAATCTTCTAAAAACCAAGCAATCCATGGCAAGACGGCTGCGGCAAAAGTGAAAAATATGGCTATTGACATATTTGCCACGAATGTTCTCCACTTTGGACCAACATACTCCAAAACTGCAACCCATTTTTAAGATTAAACTAAAATTAGAGGTACTTTTTAAAAACAAAAGAAAATTCTGCAATTTCTTGCGGCTTTTTTTGGATATTCTACGACAAATATTAACGCACAACACTACAATTTTAAGATTTGGCCTATTTGTAGGTGGAATAATAAATAACCATTTTGACTTGTCGAATCGACGAAGCTTTTAATTATCGTAACTCCATAATAACGACGAAATTAAACACAATGTTTAGGTTGCAAAATTGTTTACTAAATGCCACAGTGACCACTTTATCACAGTGTTGCTTCATCAGATAGAAGGAATTTACTATACTTAAACATATTACAAAATGTCTTATATACTAAACGTAATGCTAAACAGGGCGAACTTAGTATCTACACATTAAATATTTAATAGAGGCGAACTATTGACATCTAATTGGTCGTTTAAAATTAAGCCTAAACTACTTAATTTAGACACTCTAGTAGATTTAATTTTAGACCTTCATTCACTACATGCAAAATTTGAAAATCGTCATCGTAGCTGTGTGATTTGAGAAATAAGTATTCGGCTTATGTTGTTAGTTGTCCATTTTTCAAAACTCTTTTTATGCTCCAGTTTCTTCTATTTGAAGCATTTGCCTTCTTAACCTATGGATGCTTTGTTACATGTGCAGCAGTTAAGTTTGTAAATTTATGATTTTTTATCTTTATTAGTTGCGTCTTTATTGGTTTTTATGAGACTGCCAAAAGCATTCTTTGTTTTAAGGGAAATTATAGAATCGGTGAATTTAGGAATATGTTTACGTATATTCACGGAAATCAAGTACATAAGTAAGAGAATTATAGGTAGAGCCATGGACCTTTTTATTTTTGTTACATTGATAGTAATTTTATTTATTTTCTTGTTTAATAGATTTTTAACTGAAGACATTTTGTAACCGTTGTTTAAGGCAATTATCAAAATTTTATTAATTTCTTTGTTAAAGTTAATTGGGTACTGTTACTAGCCTATGAAGGTTTGAATGAAAAATATTAACTTGTATGAAATTGGGTGAAATGGCTTTGAGTGAATTATAGTATATGTATGTGATTATTTACGGCATATTTAAAAGGAATGTTTACGATTAGTGTTGTATATAGTTAAAATAATGAAATTTGTGGATTTATTCCATTTTGCTAATTCTAATGTAAATTTGATTTTTGGGTATGTGATTGAAAAAGTTCAAATGGAGGAATACTTGAAAATAAGTTGCAGATATCAAATGACACGAATTTACTGTTTGTAGGCAAATTTAAATTTGAAATTTTGTCAATGAGATTAAAGGAATTTTAGACAGTAAAAAGGTTTAAAATTAATTAATGCTTTAATTTTGTTCACTAACAACTTTGACAACGCAATAGAGGGTGCTTGAACATATGACACTACAGGTCTTATGTAATTTAATTATCCCACATAACTTAAGAGGTCGAGGATTCATGACGGTTAGATGGTATTTTTGTTTATTATGAATGAAATGAGAGACCCCACAGTGTGGTATTTAATAAACAATTTTGTAACCTAAACATGTGCTTAATTTCGTCATTATTTTGACTTGTTGCGTTCTGTTATGACACTTAGGACAGTTGGATTTCTACTGTTGTGAATAAATTAATATAGTAAGTTGTAATAATGTGTAATATGTACCTGTTTGCTATTATTTCATTGTAAATTTGCAGAAAACGGCAATTACATTAATCAAAAAATGATTGATACAGCCAAGTACCTCTATTAAATTCGCAATCGTGGAAAACAAATTAAAAATAAATCGTGCATCGAAGGGTGCAACAATATATTAAAGAATATTACAGAAATAAGCGATGATCGAATTAAAAATTATTTTTAAAGGAAGAATTTTTATTTATCACGTACTTCTTAGAAAGTAAGAAATATTTTTTAAAACACAATTAAATTTGCAATTGTACATTTCAATAAAAAACATTAAAAATTATAAGAATTACCTGTATAATAATAGGAACTAATTTAAAATTAACTTTCACAATATGTAACAAAGAATAAATAGTTAGACAATAAAACAAGTTAAATAAAACAATTTCCATGCTATTCATTTTTTTTTCTCAATGTACAAATACTATTCAGATAAACCCAATATGTTATACTACAGTAGATTTAATTTTAATTATACAACATTCGAAGAAGCTACAGAGTTTTTCAGTAATCTAATTCGCAAAAATAGAATTGCTATTCAAATATTATTTTCCATCTAGTATTACTGCAATTGCTTGTTTTGTGACAGTTATTCATTCCTACCATTTTAAAAAAAGAAAGTGGCGTACGTATTTTATTCAGATAAATTTTTAGAAATAAATGTGAAAGTCTTCTTGTTGCACACCCATTTTCATTAATAAATTACGAAAACTTCTGGGTCATTTTTCAAGACAAATCATTGAAAATACAAGAATTATCTATATCCTTTGAATTACAAATAACAAAATGCCTTTATAAGTTTAATTTTCATACATAAATACTATATATACCACAATTTGTATATTTTTCTCATTACGATGGATTGCGCAACAAACGTAACCACTATAAGCGTTCTGATTTGAAAGGAATATAGGAACTGAAAAATTAAGTGCTACTAATGTTAATTTGTCATTGGTTTTTGTTATAGAAGTAGTAATTAGAGACATTTAATGATAACGTATCTACAAAAGGTAGAAGTGAAATGCACAGGAATCCGCTTGGAATCAAGGTTTTATAATACATGCTACCTTTAGTTGTTCAATAAAATTAAAGTGCAACTGCAATATTACAAAAGCGAAGTTGTTTTACTGTCACAAAGTTGGAAACAGTTTGTTATAGTGAACAATAAACATTTTGTAAACAAAACATAATAAGCATAAAAACAATTACGGACTGAATAACCTAATATTTGTTAATAAAAAGTTGTATGTAGATAAGTACATACCTTGTTTATTTCAGTTTGTTTTCTAAAATAACTTACAATAATGTTTCATAATCAAGTTCGTTTCTTTTACATATTTGATTGCATATTGTTATAGGTATATTTATACCTACCTATTTAAATGTATAGTTTTAATTTTAAACAAAATATTCAATATGTAATATTAAATACCCCATGAAAAATAACCTTTAAATACAATTTTACTTGGTAAAATTTCATTTAACATAATGAAGTTAACTCACATTGATTTTTTAAAAATAAATTTAGTGGGGAGAAACTTCAAGAGAAACGTTTGTCACAAATCACCCCAGCTACATGTTATTTATAATAAGTATTGTGATAACTATTAATGAAAACTTCAGTAAGGGTTCCTGACTGCAATATCGTGTCAAATTTCTGGAGTTAGAAATAACATTAATTTAACAAATTAGTAGTCTGCGTTACACCCAAATTTTAGGTAACAATGATTATACGTTGAAAGGTTCTAGTGTATAAGTATTATTAGTTTCCAGAAATTTGTAAACCATACACATGAAAATAAACAGACCATATACCAGCTGTACTGCCGGACGTGAACCATCATGGTTATTCTTACTAATTTAAAAGTTATCAAAAAAAAAAAACTTGGAAAACACTAATTTCAAAATTGTACTCCAACTTTCTTGTATTTAAAATTGTCATTTTTGAGTAATTTTATCTTATTTTTTTATGTACTTTCAAACAGTGAAGTAAATATGTAATTTATTCTTTTGTGTGTGATCCAGCAATATAATTTAAGGTTATGTATTGAACTAGCAGTAATACTTAGAGTTGCTTGTATCTCCCTATCTTGGACATAATAAATAGTTATTCAGAGCTAGTAGTTATAAATTACTAGGGTGCCTAGATCTTATCAGTGGCATATACTATTTATAACTTTCCAATCATAGTAACCTCTCATATAGTAACCTAATATAGAGCAGCTCTTCTAGCTCTTACCCTCTCGCTTCGCTGGACGTAAGTTAAAATGAATGTTACTTGTTTGCCTTGTATGCTTGCTAATGATTATTTTATTGTTTCAAATCAGGGAAACCTACACTACACATGGAAAACAAGAAAAAATTATGAAAAAATAAATAAAAAATGAACAAGAATAAAAAGTATTTTGCTGACAGGGAATAGAAACCCGGGACGCTCACGTGGCAGGCTATCATTCTCATCACTACTGATGTTCCTGCATATAAACTTTACTACCCTGGTTAGGGATGGAACTTCAAAATATCCCTCCACACCGCACTCCTAAAGTACTCAGGGATTATTTCTTCCAAATTTCAAATATGTATGTCCACCGATTTAGGCTCTGCGTTGTCTAGTCACGATACTGCTTCATAGCTATAGATGGAAGATGATCAACGATTTCTCGCTCTTCTATTATATTCGGCTAGGTTTTGAACGAATATATATGCTTTTGTAATTCGTTGTAACTAATTTATTGTTAAAATCATCTATTTTAAAGTTTATTTAATTACAATTCAAAATAAATCTTCAGATGCTATTTTATATATGAGTAAATACTCATTTCAGTGTTAGGTAAATTAATAAATATGATTTAAAATAAATAATAATTGAGAATGACATGGTTAAATTTGTTGTAAATAAAACAAAAAAATCCATTTCTAATCACAATTATTACTTAACATATACTTCACTTATACATAAGCATCATCAGAAGATTTATTATCTTATAACTATATCTATCTTATTTTTCGTATTTATATAATCTTTATCGGTGGGGGAGGTGTTGGTAAATTTAGTTATAAATGGGGAGTTGTAAATGTTTTCTTCTTCATTTAACACTAGTGTTATCATTTTTTACAAATATTTTTATTTCTATTACTTCTAGTCCATCTAACCTTCTTCCTTTATCCATAATGTGTAATTTTTCTACATTATCTTCAATGTTAAATTTGTGTTGGTTTTCTGTTGTGGTTCATAAATGATGATTTGTTGTTATAGTTTTTTATGTGTTCATTTGTTCTTTCCTTAAATGTTTCCCTGTATGACCTATGTATAATGCTTTGTAACTTTGACAATTTAGTTTATAGATACCACTTTTTTGCATCTTTGATGTTTTGTCTTTTTTATTATTAATATAATTTGAACAAATTATTATTAGTTTTGAAAGCTACATTGATTTGTTTGTTCCTTAATTCTGTGGCAATTATGTTTGAAATATATTTTAGATATGTAATGGTTTTAAATTTACATTGTTTTTCTTTTATTTTTGGGTAGATGGAATAGATACCTTTTCGTTCCAATTCTTTATTAATCATGTTTTGAATTAATTCTTCTTTATATCAGTTATTCTTTGCTATTTGTGTAATTATGTTGACTTCTTTTTAAAAATTATCCTTTTTAAGCTGTAATGCAACTTATCTATTAATTAGGGTGTTCAAAGCTGCTAATTTGTGTTGTGTCGGATGACTTAATTTGTTATTAATAATTTTATCTGTATATGTCGGTTTTCTATATATTGAAATGTCTATGTTGTTAATTTTTGTCAAGTTTAAATCTAAAAAAATTATTTTTCTAGGGTGGAGATTGTACTCTTGGAACTCTGTAAGTGTTTCTATTCCTTCTTCCCAAATTACAAAAATTTCATCAACATACCTTTTCCATAATATAATGTTATTTCTATATTTGCCATTATGCATTTTATTTTCTAACGTGTACATGAATATATCAGCTAATATTCCCTATTTGGGATATCTATTCCATCTACCCAAAAATAAAAGAAAAACAATGTAATATTAAAACCATTACATATCTAAAATATATTTCAAACATAATTGCCGCAGAATTAAGGAACAAACAAATCAATGTAGCTTTCAAAACTAATAATAATTTGTTCAAATTATATTAATAATAAAAAAGACAAAACATCAAAGATGCAAAAAAGTGGTATCTATAAACTAAATTGTCAAAGTTGCAAAGTATTATACATAGGTCATACAGGAAGAACATTTAAGGAAAGAACAAATGAACACATAAAAAACTATAACAACAAATCATCATTTATGAACCACATAACAGAAAACCAACACAAATTTAACATTGAAGATAATGTAGAAAAATTACACATTGTGGATAAACGAAAAAGGTTAGACGTACAAGAAGCAATAGAAATAAAAATATTTGTAAAAAATAATACTGTAGTGTTAAATGAAAAAGAAAACAATTTACAACTCCCCACTTATAACTAAATTTACCAACTCCTATCCCCACCGATAAAGATTATATAAATACGAAAAATAAGATAGACATAGTTATATGATAATAAATCTTCTTATGTATAAGTGAAACATATGTTAAGTAATAAATGTGATTAAGAATGGAATACTTTTTGTTTTATTTACAACAAATTTAACAATTATCACAAAGTAGACGCCGATAAGATTAAATATGAGAATTACATTCCACATATGTGGTGAAAAGATGTTTCCTTATTTAGTTGTTAAATATAGATGGCTATAAACAAGGAATATAAGCTTAGAGCATAAAAAATGGAGGCAGCATATAATACAAAGCGTGCTTGAAATGGGAAATGAGTCTGAACGTCCTTTTTTATTATATTCCATTTAGGTAATGAACTTGGCATCTACTTTGGGTTTAATCGGAAATGACTCGCTAAATGCGTTAATTTGATACAGTATTATCGATGTTGTGTATATCTAAAGTTTTAGATTCGGATGACTAATTCTTTTCAAAATGTCTTACAGAGCACCAAACTTCAATAGTTCTATATCAAGTTCAATCTTAGATTTAAAACAATTTTTCTTAGTCAATTAATAGCTTTAGAAGGGTGATACATTTTTGTTCATAACAAATATGACAAATAGTTTAAACGAAATAACGTATGTTTTTATTGCAGTAAATTTTAAGTAGAAATTTTAGGAAAACTGTCGTAGTCTGAATGGAGTTCTAAATTGTTACTAACATAATTAACTTCTTATAATTATATATTTTATTTCGTTAATTAGATTAAAATGTCTTGTATTATTTTGAAACTTTAATTTGTTGAGCAGCTAACATGTTTAACTTCAAGATACACTTACTCGATTATTCCTTTGATTATACGATCTGTGTCTACAATTAATGTTTCGGAAATTGATTTTGCTTTTGATGTGACGGTATGTGAGGTGGTGTATTTTTTGTTTTCTTCGTGGCAAAAGTTAAAGTGACAAATACCAATCTTTCGAGAGGTTCACTCGAGGAGGTTCTCATTGCGGTGTTAATATAGTAATCGATAATGATATCAAAGAGAAACAAATTAAAATATTAAAACAAGTATATATTGAATCTACAGTTGTACAGTGATGTAGTGAGATTATTAGAGAAAATGAAAGAAGTAAAAACACAAAGATGGTAAAAAACTATTGAAAAGCAGGAAAAAGAGAAATTTATTATTGAATATGTAAAAAATTGGTACAAAAACTAAAAAATATTAAAAAGAGAATACAATGATAGAGGAAATGATGAAAATTGAATGAAATAAGCGAAATAATAGATGAAATTAATGAAAGAAACAGGAAAATCATAGTAATAAAATATAAAAAGAATAAAATCGATAACAAAAGAAAGAGAAAAATATTTTTTTTCCAGAAATTATACAGAGACTCAGAAAGGGAAGAATTACAATAAATAAAATTTATATAATAAAAACAGTTACAGAAAAAAAAAAACAAAGAAAAAGGGAAAGGAAAAGTATATCCACTGTTCATAAATCTGAAACAGGTTTTTGGTAATGTAAACAGGAAATTATGGAAAGATGCAAAAAGGAGATGCATTAACAGGAAACTGATAAAGAAATTAAAAGAGATATTTATATTCAGAAACAAATACCAGAGTGTCAGTAGAAGAAGAAAGAAACGAAATATTCTAGTCAAAAAGTGAATTAAGGTAAGGGTGCTCATTAACCTCTTACTGTTCAGTTTATGTACAGCAGATGCAAAAACAATTAAAGAAAAATACAGCAAGGAGGTATTAAAAAATATTTACATTACCGCATATGAATGACTTAGTATTTGGAGCAGACAGAAGAAGTAATCAATAGGAACGTGAAAAGTCTAAAAATATATTTTATAAGAAAAATCTTACAAGCAAATACGAAAAAATTTCAAGTATTAGAATTCAGTAAAAAACGAAACACAAGAAAAAAACGGAATAGATATAGGGGTGCTACCTTACTTCATTTTTTTAAATAGAACACCCTATATAGTTTTTTTCTTATTTAATGCTAAATAACTCCGAAACGGTGCAACTTCGACTCAATATCTGCTCATCAAAGTGACCTTTATTTTCAATGAAAAATTCAAAAATGCAATAATGTATAGGATGTTACATTTAAAAAAATGAAGTAAGGTAGCACCCAGGCGAAACAGAATACCCTGTATAATCGAAAATAATTTTAAAATATGAACGAGTTATTTGATGAAACTTATTCAAATGATATTTTCGTAAAGTCAATAATAAAGACACAATCTTCCGTCCACGTACTATTGGCCCACCCTGCATAGACAAAAAAAAAGAACAGAAATAGAAGCAGTACAATAAATACATTTTAAGAGTATATTAGGTCTGGAGAAGTGCACTACGAGTCATATAGTAAGAGAGGAGACAAAGGCAGAAAAGATTCATATAAAAGCTGCAGTAAGGAAATGCAAGTAAAGAACGGTAATTCGCACTTAAAGCAGAGCAAATAAAATGTTATTAAGGGTTAATAATGTTTTACACATATTCCATGCAAAATATAAACGAGAAATGAAACTATAGCAACGCAAAACTTTTAAGTCAATTAATTATATACACACACTTAAACCCTTTGTTTAGGTATTCGATCATGTCCAGAAAACATAATTATTATTAGTTTAGTAAGGATTGCTTACTTTAACAGGATATCAAATTCCTAGAGTAATAAATATTAAATAATGTTAATTTAATAATTTAATAGAATCTACCCTACACCAAAATATTAGATAATAGCGATTGTGTTACATTGAAAGCTTCCAACGTATTGATAGTTTCTAGAAATTTGTAAACCGTACACACAAAACTTAATAGGTAGCAAACGAGGTTTATAATAGAGATAATTCAAAAATAAATGCTAGTTCCTCACAGATAGACGAAACGTAACTATTTATGATATTTTTGGATTAAAAATTTTTCTTTGTATTAACTAATTCTACGATTTTATATCATCATCCTTTTACGGAACAACTTTGGTTTGGTTAGTAATTTTTCGGTGCTACCTATGGTGTACAGATGTGATCTATTGATAAATTCCTTACTAAGAACTAAATAGATTATTAATTTTATTTACTTGTTGAGAATTTTTTAATATAAACATTGTTTCTTATAAATGACGTAGGTACATTTCAGTAAATAGCGGATATACAAATTGGATTTGAAAATACATTAATAGGGGTATCCAAATTGACCATAATTTACAGGGTGTTCCATTTGAAATTATCAAAAGACAAACTTTTGGGTGTGTCTAGTACACTACCTATCCTGCGTAACTGTTTTTAGCATCCTAACTTAAAAATACCTATAATATATTTTTATAACTCACTTTCTAATAGACTTTCTCTTAATATGAAACGATCTTAACAAGTTTCTTTATTTCTCTCAGTTTCTTGAAAGCTATTCCCAAAATTGAAATTCAACTTTTTGTGAGGTATATTTATATATGGATTACCACTTCTTATGACCATTCGAAGAAAACAAAGTTAAGAAATTCTCTTCTATTAGTCTACTAACTGAGAAGAAAATTTAACAGGTATATAAAGTATTACTCACGTTTAGTTGTGAGTTTAAAAAATATTTTGGTAAAACCTAAAGGAAGTGTTGCATAAATACTATATTTTGTAACAATATTTTCTTCCTTTTCGATTTTCAAGCAGGAATATATTACAATTAAAATGTGACGCAAAACAAAGCATTACATTGAATTTGCATAAAGTTCTAAGTCTGATATATTCGTATTAGTATAAGGAACTTCACCAACTTACAGAATATATCAACAAGTTTTGTAATTTATTAATCCAAAAATGCGACTAAGTTGAAGCCTTTACAGGGATATAATTTTGTCATGAAAATATAAAAGCGTTACTTACCTAAAATGTACATCATAGTAAAGCAATTGTCGAATGCCATTCCGACCAAAAATCGACACAAACAGAACGTCCAAAAAGTATTGCAAAACGCTGTTCCAACTCCTGCTATGAAACCTATCAGGTTTGTACCGACGAGAGCTGAGATACGCCCCTGTGAATCTGATAGCCACCCAAACACCAAACCACCAACGATTGCTCCACAAAAGAATATGGCTTGGGCAATGGTTGGAAGGGCGGAATTATCACAAACCCAGTTTTGCTAAAATAGTATAAATCTACCATGAATGAAGTTAACTATTTTAGTTCATTACAAATTTAGTTAAGTATGAGTACTAATATATTTAAAAAAAGAAGGCATTAAAATTCTCTTTCGTCTAAATTTTAAGGATCACAGATCCCACATTTCGAACACGTCCTACACAGTAGGCACAGCGCACCGAAAGCCATACTCACGACCGGTTTCGACCTATCGGGTGGGCGCTGGCAGAAAGGCCTTTACAGGCTATATGATAAATATACATATAAATATAAATATGCCTACCGGCATGTTGCGGTTGTTTCTGTTGATTCCATATTTATATTTATATTTATCATATAGCCTGTAAAGGCCTTTCTGCCAGCGCCCACCCGATAGGTCGAAACCGGTCGTGAGTATGGCTTTCGGTGCGCTGTGCCTACTGTGTAGGACGTGTTCGAAATGTGGGATCTGTGATCCTTAACATTTAGACGAAAGATAATTTTAATGCCTTTTTTAATATGTTATATCTTTGTCTAAGAATCCATCCGAATCAACAGTGTAATTCAATGCAGCTAGGGGTATTAGCCCTCAGAAGAGTTTTTTCTGTTGATTCTATACTAATATATATTCCGTCAACTGAAATAAGATTTTGGCTAATAATTGTCCATAATGACATACACCATGTACCAACCGAATCTGATCGAACTGAAACCTAGAATTCTAATCATTAATCGTAAAGTTAAGTAAAGCCCTTTTAAGGGTATAGATCAAATATTGTGACATGTAAATTAAAAAAGTGGTTATTGTTCAGAAGTTTATCGAAGCCAAGAGATGTTGTTGTCGACTTTCAAAAACTATCTTAATACCTTTAAACAAAGTACAAAATATAACAAACAAATTAGAACAATTTAAGGTGTGCTAGTGAGAAATAGTCAGTTTGAAATTATGAGCGGTTCGTGGTGTTATTGACAAACTTTTTGATACATTTTTCGTTGATTTATCTTACATGAATTACTCTATTAAGAATAACTATAAATACTACAACTATTTATCCTTGCTACAGATTGATATTGATTACAAATTGGCGACAAAAGAGTGAAGGAGTTTCCGGAACTTCTTTTTAAGTGAATAATTTCTTATTATTATACCAAACCTAATGTTTCTCTCAAAGGTTTAGAGCTTCTTCAAGAGATCTAAATAGACCTGTTAAAGTTATTAAATAAAAAAATAATTAAAATTTTAAACTACTAACTCATGTAATCATTTAATATTAACTAGGTTTGACTAAGATAAATTTTGTCATTCGTCTAAAAGAACAATATTGAATTACTAAAAACCATTACATTGACCTCAAAATTTATAAGTGTATGTTATGTATATTCAAAAGTTTAGGGATTCCCTGATGAATTTCGATTTATGTTTCACTAACAGCCCCCTTTTCTATATTTTTCAATAAGTTACAGATAGATTCTAGGTATATAAAGGTGTAATACGTTCTTAATTTAAACCGAGCGGCGTGGTTTAAATCATTGCTTCTGGTTACTGAAATGTAAACACAATGTAAAAATTAATCTTAAAAATCACCTCGGTTGCTATGGACGGGTAAGGAACATCAGTATACGAGAAATTGTACTCCCATCCATGGCTGCAGTATTTCGTTGGCCATGAGGGATCTGCTTCTTGTACTCCTCTTGCGACCATTTCTGTAAAATTTACTGCAAACATTCGACACTTTTCAAAACCATCATCGACTCGAGGGATTGACAATGCAACTCTGGAAAGAAACTTTGTTCAAAATTTCATCGTTCAGTTTGTATATATCAACATGAATTGAAAAAGTTAGTAGTAGTAGTAGTAGCAAATATATTACACTATTTAAGCAATTTGTATGTATTATACGAAAGCCAGCTGTAGATTATTAGAAATTTGAATTTTGGCTAATCGTGAGTTTATTGTAAATAACTATATATCTTCCAATTGGTAATTAGAAGCGGCACAAAAACCAATTAAATATCGCAAAAGTAACGATTATTGCGAATAATCTTCTTATGCGAACTATGGTAAAGTGGTTTCGTATATTTAAGTGAGGTTAAGATGGGTTGAGACTCTCCTTTGTATATAAAACCCAACATTTTTTAATGTAAACACCAAATTAAAGCTCTGACATTTTTATTCGAAAAAAAAAACACTAACTCCAATTATGCTTCCATCGTAAAATTACAATCAAAGAAATCAGGGACTGAAAATAAATAACTACGACTTTGAGTCTAAATTTAGCCTCAGAAATGCTACAGCACGTCATAATATTATGATATCCTAACCTCACATATAATAATTTCACTTTTGGCCTTTTTGAGGACAATACTACGTGAAGTAAAACTACAATGCAATTAATATGGTAGAGATTTCCAAAACAGTTTTTGGTTTCTGAATTAGAAATCCGGCCTCAGAATTGCCTCAGCAAATCAAGATGTTAAAGTATTACTTATTTTAATCTCAAAATATAAGTGATGCTAAATTGAATTTTCTGTAATTTGAGGCAATTCTGTGTCCAGATTCGCACTCGGCGTTAGAAATGACCTTAGCCTGGCCTTAATTTCCTGATTCACGTTAACCTGTGTCGTTAAATGTTGAATTAATGGTAAAAATAATTTCCTTTCCAAATAATATTTAAAAAATATATATGTTTTGTATTTATATTGTTGTGAATTGTACAATTGTTTTGCATAATTTAGTTTTTTATATATAAATGTACAACTGACTAAATCATAAGAAATGATTATGTACCTACTCATTCTTTATTCAAAAAACACAAATGGGTAACTAAAAATGAAGTATTTCATTTTAATACACAACTCATTATTTGTCTTTTTAAGCAAAAACTAATTTGAAGTTCAACTTTCCATCCTTCTACACATTTATATTGATTGTATATACTTTATGGAACGCATGAAGGTAACCGTATGAACGGCTTCCTGTTATCATTATTATTATCTGACAGGTGCTCTGGTGGTGTTAAGTAATCATTACAGCTACGTAAATTAGATTTCAAGGAAAACTGCACCATTAGGTAAGATACAATGTGTAAAATAAATACAGTATTTCGCCACATGAAACTTATGTTACTGACTCTGCACTTGAAAGGATTACTAACAACAGTAATTATGATTGGAATAAAGTACAATTCTATGCAAAATTTCAATATCAAATTTATGAATTAATTGGTTATGAACGATTATTCAACAATTTACTTAGACATATTTACAAAACTATTACAAATATTAAATGTCAAATAGGATAGAAAAGTCAGAAATTGTTAAGGTGAAAATTTTTATTTTTTAACCAAACCCAACGTTCCGCTCACGTTTTTGAATTTCATCAGAGGGAATTGTTGTAATCATAAAAGATAATAAGATAACATCAACACTGTGTAATTTTAGAAATTATTCATATTCTATTAAAATAAAAAAAAAACAAAAGTTTTACTTAGTAATATAAAAAAAAAACAGGAGACTTTGTTAGAAAAATTATAAATTAGGAAGGCAAAAAGAATTATATCGTAAACAAATTGTAATCCCCACCTACATACCTTACATATAGTAGGTATTGATACACATTGTATACTTTAGTAATCTGTTATACTTCCTTGCGAATGGTCGGTTCGACCGAAACAATTGTCAAGTAAATAAATTGGTGAAACTTTTCAGTGTTTTATTTTTTCGTAAACTAGTTGGTAAAACTAGGAACAATTCTACATATATTGGCAGTGTATTGTTTAGGTTAAATTGATAAAAACATTACAAACGTCTTTTTTTGGAAACCTCAAAATGAATCACACATCCAAAATAAATAAACAAGAACTTTATCGTAAATAAGAAACCATTGATTAGCAATTCTATTTCTTCATAAAAAGTAAAGGCTTCATATGATGTTTGTTTGCTAGTCACATTAATTAAGCTAAAGAGACCTTTATAAATTTAACCTTCAAAGAAAGGGTGGGAGCTTTTTGAATAAAATATATCACCAGGCAATGGAATTAAAGCCTTCAAAGTTGAATGTTGCCGTGTGCGAGAACCGAATCAGCCTAGTTTTTGTTTCAGTCAGGGTTAATGACATTTCTTACGTAATATGATTTTTTCTACACCCAGTGCTCATTCGCTCACTCGTTGTTGAACTTTCACCGAGAAGACTTCGACCACGCCACCACTGAGGATGTCTTCCGCAGCAGAAGACGAAACGTTTGGTAGTTCAAGACAAAATAGACCACGGCAACTCTTTTCCAATTAAATACATAAAAACCTTTGCAAAAAAACCAGCAAAATATTGTAGTGACCTTGAAAATATTCATTTTTATTTTCGAACTCATTACAATAAGTTACTTGTACATTGAAAAGTTAAGAACACATATTGTAACTTAAAATGTAATATAAAGACTATATGTATAGTGAGTTTCACCAAATGTTCATTCTATAATAATTCGTGACAAGCTTCGATTACATGATTATTGTCAGAGGAAGAATTAAAATCTTATGTTAGAGTTCTAAAACGAAAGTAGCTTTATATTTTGTTGTCAACATAAAAGAAAATAGAGAGTCTGTAGCGGAACAGTAAATTATTTTCTTGTATTCTTGTAAAAATGTGTAAATATTATTTTTGTAAATTTTAAATATTCTAAATTTCATTTCTATTTCAATGTAAATCCTTTCACTTCTTATCTTGTGCATGCCTTTGTATATTTTCAAACCAGATACTATTGTTCAGTCACGTAGCCTCTTCGTAGAAATGTATCTTCACCTTTACTTGCATGCACCCTGTACTAATATCTGGTTTTACCTTCAATTACTTCAACCAAACTTTCCCATTGTTTATTTCCATGTGTTTACCGTCTGTAGACTTGTACCACTCTTACTATCGCTATTTCTCCCTCGATAGAACATCCCCTCTTTTTACTAACAACCCTATGTATAAATTCTCAAAATTCTTCTATAAAAGTTAGTCTACTTTATTCTACTGTTCTCGACCTTCCTGTGAAATCGCTACTTTATTCTATTAAACTTATCAAAACGCTAAAAGTCTATAGAACTTAATTCTTTTTGGTTGTTTACTAGGTCTTTATTAAGCACGAGGATCATTTTTAATTTTTAAAGGCTATTTATGCTGCAATGGAGAACTATTTATAACATTGTATAAATCTAAACGGTAGTTATACTAACAGAGACCCAGTACTTTGTGTAGCCTGTTTTAGTTGCCTTTTATTAATAGAATATAGGTGTTCCTTAATTCTAACATTAGTTGCTCTCCCGTTTTGAGCAATTTAATAGGCATCACAAGGAGATTTTTACTAGTTTTTTTTACATGTTTAATTTTATTGTAATAAACTTTACAGATGCAAAAAAATTTCTGTTTATGGTTCATATAGTACTATTTAGGTTCCCGATATACAGTAACTCAAATGTAATTTTGACTTTGTTAGTTTGCTAAAAGTTTATCTATTAGAATAGATTTGAAATGTTTTACAGTATTAATCAAATAAAGGCATTTTCACTAATCTATTTAATAGGGAATGTAAAACATTTCTTTTTAATTCGGTTAAGTCTAATGTAGTCCATTCGTTAAGCATTAAATTTATTTTCATTGGTACAAACGGCAAAAAAGTTCAAATTAAATAAATAAACTTCTGTTTAATAAAGAAATTGATTAGCTCAAATTGTAAGTTGCATTAATCTCGAACTGTAAAAAAGATTGACTTAACGTTTAAATATAGTAGCAACAATTTTTTTTACCTATTATTCATCCAATGTAGAAGGTTAAAATTAGATCATACATTCTCTTTGTTAACCTCGATACATATTTAAAAAAAAAATCAGTTAACATTTTTTTTATTCAGCAATAGATATCTGAAGTGTGTTATCTTTTAATGTAGTGATTTAAATTTACAAAGTATCCAAATTGTAGCACACGCAAATATTACTTACTGGACAAACGACTTATAATCTTTATACGCAGTTACTAAAACTGTGTTCCTAGGTATACATACCTATTCATGAAAAACAAATCTCCAGTTGAATTAATTTAATTTTAACACGAAGACGCTAACCATGCCATTATTATACACGTAGATATTTACATGTAGGTCTCAGCCTTCAGTGTTTTGTTTATTCTACCGAGAAGCATTCAGATGTTTTAATATTGCGAGATTTTATCATCCGTTTAATGTAATGTGGCGTATACAACATTATATATGCTCTTACCAAAGAATTGAGAGAATGTGAATGCGATAAACCGGGAATATAGAACTGTTGTTTATTATTTAAGAAGAATCGACTTCCCAAAACTGTTCTACAAAGTTAAAAAGGAGCTTGTAATTAACCTTTACAAAATTGCAACGTATTCAGAATGTTTAGAATAATAAGTGCATATAAGTACAGGTCCAGAAACAACAACAATTTACACATATTTATTATTAGAAAAGAAAACGTCAAAATAGTAAATACCTATTACCAATTAATTAATTAATTAATTAAACTACTGAGTTTATGTGTATACGTACAAAATTATTTAAGTATCGTTGTTTACATTTTTACTGTTTAGTTTTCAGTATCGACTGACAATTTCCTAAAATACATACGCGTGTAACAGGTGTATAAATTTCTATATATATATATTGCTTGGAACTGATTTCAAAACATACAACTTTGGTAATTTTGAACATTTCTACACAACACAGATCGCGCAATATAGGCGTGTTAATGGTGGGAAAAATATATTTTTTAATAATCATCACCACTAGCAACCACTTGCACATTCATAAGTAACAGACACAAATTGCGATTCGATTCTTGGTTTAGTGGACGAATCCTTGCCTACAACACTACTCTTCGGAACTGTTTTCATATAGAATATTGAACTATCAGTTTACGATTTAGCTAGATTTGTAAAACTTTTGATTGATACATATAAATAATTAAATAACCGATTCTACTGATTTGGTTTCCAATATCATTACTAAAATTTTTCTAAGAGATACAATCATTCAGCTTACGGCAGCAAAATAGAAAAATGAAAAATATTCAACTTCGAAGACACAGAATTTTGCTACTGTTTTTGGTATCACTTGATTGATCTTTTAAATTTAGACTTTTTTGTGACTTTTCAATAATATTAATTAATTTATTGCATTACAGAACTGATTTCTGCAGAACGGAAGAAATTGAGAGAATGTCAGCTATACTTAATTAACAGCGACAAGGACTAAGATGGGCAAGGGAAAGAAAGGCAAAGTATGACAATATGGAAAAAGAAAAATAAATTACAAGATCCAGTTTTACATTTTTATTTATTTTTATACTTTTGTATCGTATTTATTATTGTTTTTCACTTTTTATCAAATTCCAATCAAAAGTTGTATTATGTCACACACTGTTACGTCCTTTGGTGGCTTTCTTTATTCATTTAATTAGATGGCTTACTTTTTGTCGAGCTAAAACGTGTATAGTACATCACACTTTTAGGTATTTACTAGAAGATGTCTAGTTTCCCTTATTTATTTATTCCGTTCCTTTGTAAATTTTAGTAGTTCCTCGAGTCCTTTTCCAATTGCGTCCACATAAATATCCGCCACAAATTTTAGGTCTAAGAAATTTATTGAAGCAGATTTTTCTATTTCTACTGTAATAAATGTAATATAAAGTGTTTAGGAAATTCAAAAATAATTCTATTTGTCTTTCTGTACCTACTCAAATACAAAGGATGTCGTCCACATACCTTTTCCAATACTATATTTTACTGGTTAAGGGGTTCTGAGAATTGAATAGCAAAGCTTCCAAATTTGATATAAATATTTCGATTAAGAGCAGCAACAAAGGAGACCCCATGGGGAGGCCATTTGTTTGTTGATAGATGTTGTTGTTAAATCTAAAGTAGCGGATTATAGTAATTCTTTCTTTTGAATATCACTTAAGTAACATTCATCAGTTAGCCAGTATAATCATTATGAAAACAGCTTATGGCCTTGAACAACGCAGGTGATATTGAAGACTATTGTACAACTCTGGGTAAGATACACAACAATATGATTCTGAATTATTAAACACAATTTATATAAATTAAGAATGAAAAAATAAAACACATAGAAAGTTTCACTAAAAATTTACTTCGAGATCCTCGACAAAATTGTTTCGACCTAAACGAGGTCATTTAGAGAGGAATACAAAAAGATTACTAAAATTTACAACTTATATATAAATTATAGTCAGAGGCGGATCATATAACTCGATCGGTGACACTCGAATTGCGCACAGAGCATAAGCAGGTAAACAAGTAATTATCGAGGGATTGTTTAACAAGAAAGGAATTGAGCACAGGTAACAAATAAAAATACCGATGATAAGAACAACGTTAACGTTGTAATATTGCCAAATATAACTGGTTTGTAAGGGTCGGAAGAAATTAATAAAAACAATGATGGTGAAATATCAGAATACGACTATGTAAAATGTGTTTCTTATAAAAATATCGTTAGTTAAGTTAACATTATGTATCTAATATAAAGCTGAAATATTAAACCTATAAGTACTTGTAACAAATAAACAAAATAATTGAAAATAAATATTACAACATTCCATTAGAAAATTTACTAGTTTACTTACCTACTAACCTAACCTAACCTAACCTTACCTACTGCTTCAAAAAGAACTCAAATCCTCACAGATATTTTAAAAGAAAGCTGGCAACATGGCTTGTGCTCAATTCGGGTGTTTATTTAAACACATACAGGTAAGAAAATCTTTGTGCTAAATTCAGGAATCCGTTTGTGCTTAGTTCATGCTTATTAATCGTGTTTTGTGCTGAATTAAAGTGCACCGACTCGAACAGGCACATGTCAGAATAATCTGATCCGAGACACATACGTTTTGCGTGATCAGGCCCGGATTCGTGAGCCTGATCGGTTTACAACATGTGGAGGCGTTACATTTCAGATATGGCTATGATCAGGCAGCCTAATCAGTACCTAATATTAACTAAGGTTCCAACTCTTAACTAATTTCTGCTCGGGACGTGCAGCCCGTATTATACTTCTAATAGATTCACTAAATTTTTCTTCTTAATTTAATGTTATACACCTCTTGAAGGTCGGGTTACAGAAGTCCTGATTAAAATACTTTTTTATTTATTCTTCATTGTCTTCATAACATCGGTCGCTAGACTTTTAATTTCATGACAGGAATATTCGTAAACATTGTATACATATATTTGTCTATTTTTGGTTTAGTGTATTCTATTTTATTTCTGTTCTGTATATATCAGTAGTCCTCGTAAAGTATTTTCAACCGTAGCACATACCTACAGACAATTTATTTAATGCAGAACCTCCTTCTTTTCATAAAGTAGGTTAAAAATGATGGATAACCAAGGAAAAATGTTCAACGGTTAAAATGTGTCGGATACTAGGTTGTATTATAAATGTATCTCAACAATGGTAAAAATCAGTATCTTTTTCATGCAAGAAATGTCACGTCATGAGGTCACTCAGATGTAAACAAGGTTCCTTATATTAATATCCAATAAAAATGTAATATCATATCAAACCGGATGTTTCTACTTTTAGTTGTAACCGTTTTTAATGTATACAAAAATGTAGTAAATACATGAAGAAAAAGTAAAAATTGAATTTTCCAGAAATAAACTAGCGAATGAAGAAACTGACGCTTCAGCTAATGTATTATATAATAGAGAAATAATATCTTTATAGATAAACCATAAGCAACCATGACCAACAAAACCAAGTTTTTTATAACAGAATTAATTGACTTAATAAAAGTCTTATTACATCAGAATTTTCTACATAAACTGGTTTCTAAAAAACATACATCATTTTTTAACTTTAATAAACACGTGCGATGTAATCAAATTTTAGAAATGAAATTTATTTGAAAAATCAAAATAGAAAAGAAGAAGCGTTACTTATACGATTTTATTCTCTGTACTTATCTCTCTATTTTTTCCTGACTTAAGATTACAGATTTTTATTTATACATTTACCTTACCCTTATCGAAAACGCGGACACGTGTTTCGCTCACTTTCAGTCTTACATTGAAAATGGCCACTCACAAGTAAGTAACAAAAACACGTGTCTATGTTTCCTTTTTGGCTTTTAATTAATTCCATTGCGCCAATCTCCTTCTCTATTTAATAACACAAATCCATAACCATTCCATTCTTTTTGTCAGCCGAAGGGTCATAGTAGAGCATTCTACACAACGCGGCCGATTTAAAATCATTTCACAAAATGGCCTGTAAAATTATTTATTTGCCAAATAATTACCTACAGTAAGTATCAACTAGCTTGAATAACCTTTGTTGACTAGTATAGACAAAAGGTTGCAAATCAACAAGAGATAAAGTAACGTACAGGGGTACGTTTCTGTTCATACTCGAGACAGTGATGTATAATAATTTAACAGATCTCTGAAAGAAAACGGAAGCGAGCCTGTTATAAATGTTGAAATTAATTTATTGGAAGCTGTTCGTGAATTTCTTAATTCCTATTAGTAGTACTGTTGCTTATAGCCAGGGAATTGGTGGCATTATGGGTATATGACTATCTCGTCCATTATCTTTGACAAGAAACAAAATGAAGTTATTGACGTAACGAATCGGTTAGGTTATGTTAGAAAACTACAGTTTCACTGCTGTTATTTTTTAATTTTTTAATAAGAATGAGGTAATTTACAATATATCATTTGCTCATTTCGGAGGTTGAAATACAATATTGTTCAACATATGAACATAGGCTTTCACGGCCAGAATCCATAGTATTAAGACTTGGGCTAAGGGGCAGCGATTGCCAAGACTTCAAAGTATAACCTTCGCCCAAGTTGTCAAGGCAGTACCACTGAAGATGTCATCCACAGTTGCAATGAAACTGAACCCAACTGATCATTTAGACCACGACCCTTTAGTCCGTATCTTAATTCTACTACAATAATGTTCATTTATCAATATTAAAAACAAAGTGGTTAACTAATGCCAATACCTCTGTTTCTTATTTTTTTAATTAATTTATAAAAAATTACTCTTTATACGCAGAAGTCATTCTTTTGAGTTGTTTTTACTTGTGAAACTTTAATATAAGGTAGAATTTTTAGTTTATCAAAAATTAATTAAATGGAAGTGTAACGCATACATGTATATGTAACTTAATTGAATTTACATACTGACAAGCAATGTTTAAAACAATCAAGCGAGCAAACTATGTATGGATATTTTATATTGCATTTTTAATTATTCGTTAATAGAAAATACAGTGTCGCCGTAACGGCAAAATGGCCTTCCTCTTTTTCATCCTTTTCAATTTTAGCTACACGAGCAAATGATTTAATAATTCGGCTCTCAAGCTATTAATTAATTGTTAATTATCATAAAAATAGTTTATTACCTACCTCAAATAAATACGTCGAATTGAGTATCATCATTTTCTCTTACATTGGTTATGCCATTTCAGAACGAATTGGGATAATTGAGCAAAATAATATACATTGAAAGCGTGCGCTTTTTTTAACTATATTTCATGTTGATTGTAAAGACTGCATCGCTCTGTGTTGTTTTATGTTATGTTGTATTTCTAAATAAATAAAATACTTGTCAAATTGTACATGGACAATTATAAAATTATTCGTTATGATATCATTTCTTTTTACCGAACCGTGATCCTTTCTTTAATTAATATTAAGCACCCATTATTTTCGCAGTTTTTTATTTCTTATACCACTGAAAAATTAGTTTTAATTATGGAAGCTGTGAGTACGTCAACTTCTTTCAAACAAATAATGATCTTTAAGTGGTATGGAGTTTTAATTCGCTGTATTTATTTACATTAGTGGATTTCAAGGTCATGTTTAATGAAACAAATAGCATCACTGTTAATTCAACATTCCACTGTAACACACAATTTGTTATTGTTATTTTTCGAATACGGAGCAAAAAACTTGTTTTATACCAGTTTCCAATTTTACACATGAATGTTCGTGGCGTTTTTGTCAACAACAAATTAGTTTATCGTTCTTTAGAGGGCAGAAATTAAGCATAGAAATGATGAATAAACATAATTTCTTATTGTGCAATCCACTATTTTATAGAGAATTATGGAAGAAATGATAAATAAAAGCACACGCTATAATGTTAACAAGTAGTTTTCAAACTGATAGAAAAAAAGGAAAATATACTTAATTAAAATAAATTATAAGAACATTCGGGCTAAAAGATCGTGCTCTTAAAGAACGGTTAGCTCCTTCGCTCACGTTGTCAACCCAGTACCACTGAATATGTTGGCCGCAGTTGCCGAAGAAACGATTGGACCTAATCTACTAAAATTTATTATATAAATGAATTGCAACTTTATTTATTATTAACTTTCTGATTACAAAAGTACTCTAATGGACCAGGGTTGTATAGTGCGCGATTACAAAAAAAAACAATCACTAGTTTTATTTTATGAGCGGAATCAATTATTGTCCATGAGAGTAACTGCTTTTGCCTTGTAGTAGGCAACATCTTTTTTATTGCCTAACACATGAATGTGTTAGGTTACTTCTTCACCTGAAGAAGCATAGCATACTCGAAATAATTATTGTGGAACAACAAAAGTTCTCGTATTACTCAAGTATTGTGATTAAATTAAAAAATAAACAACTTGAACGTTTCAACACATTTGTATTCTCGACAATATTGTGTAAGGTACGCAGTATAAATAGAAACGATTATATCAAAATTATATTCAATAATTATCATCTTTGTATTCGCTTTTCCTTGAATCTCATATTTAACGTCGTAAAGGCTAGTGACTAGCATCCCCACATATTTTGTTAATGTTATCTAAGGGTGACGAAAGACATAGGAAGGAATAGAAGGATGGAAGGGCAACATTTTTCTAATATACAGTATGTGCATAGACGTCGTGCACGATTGCAGTGGCGAGTTTTGCTAGCGATGCGATGCGGTTGCTTTTGCGAGCGTAACGATGCGATGCTTTGCGTTGCAGGTGCATTTATTATGTGTAGATAATTTGTGTAGTTAATTATTGGTTTACTAATGTGTTTACTGGTTATATAAATTTGATATATATGTATTATTTATATTGTGCACAGTACTCTAGAAAGATCTGATTGTGTTAACACGTTATCATTGGCCATTGTATTTATAAGAGCTCGTTGTTGAATTGTGGCTAAAGTGCCTCGACTGTCTGTCACCCCAGTATTATACAGGAGAGACACAGATATATCCGGTGATGCCTATCCAATAGTATGGTGACTTGCCTTGCGTGGGGTGGGCATGGTGCTATAGCGGCACGGGGTTAGGTTTGACCTACCCTGTTGGTCTCCAGAATGTATGTATCCCGTCTGGAGGCGCGGGAGCGCAAACTCATGATTACAGGTATTTAATTCTGCTAGACCGATGAAGATTAATTCATAAGTAGTACAGAGAGGCAGGGGTTCCGAAGGAACCCCGGTGAGTACCTAATTACTTTATGATCTTGTCAACTAGTATGTTTTTTTATTATTTCATGTGATAACTTCCTATGAGCAAGAACGCCTGTTTATCATCATCTCACTTTTACACAGTCGCTAGCCAGTCAAATATATTTATTTGCTAATTATTGGTGAGTAAAATTATGTTGATTATTCTTATTGATTTAAATGTTCTCTTCAACATTAACCAATCTGTCATCAAATCGAATTTAAAAAAAATTCCCCCCTTATGATTGTTTTGAGCTGATACGATCATTCTTTAAATTGCAAACAATATAACGCTATATATATCGGTCAAAGTGGACGATCACTAAAAACCAGATTAAAAGAACATGTATACTATTTAGATAATATTATAAAAAACACAGGCATTGCTGAACACTACGTACTGAACAACCACCAATTAGATATAGGTAACATAAGATTAATACATCACCAAGGAAAAGGCTTAAAGCTCAACCTCCTAGGCAATTTAGAAATTAAAAATACAATAGTATCCAATAAGAATATAGTAAATAATCAAATTGAATTATATACGTCAAATACACCCCTATTTCTTACTAGTTTGTAAATTTCTACCTAAGACAAACCTTAGGCCTTCATAAACATACTGTTACATCTTAAGTTTGGTTGATATAAAACTCTTGAGAATGATATTTAAATGTTTGAATGTTTGCAATTTAAAGAATGACCGTATAATCTGGAAACAATATTGTCGAGAAAACAATAAATGTGTTGAAATGTTCAAGTTATTTATTTTTGAATTTAATAAAAATATTGCATCAAGTGTGCACTTTAAATAGTTTGAATTATATTGTGTTTTGTTTCTAAATTATATGTATATATAATTTATGTAAGATTAAAGATTTTCACTAACTATAAGAGTGCAATCTATAAAACACATCGATCATAATGAAAATAAACAATAAAAATAAACTTTTCGAGATTCCTAGAATCGGATTTTTTTGTCTATACAAAACAATGCCTTTTTAAAGTTTTGTTTGTTAATATAGTAACAACATAGAGGCAATTGCTGCCATCTAGTGGATTTTAGCCGCTACAGAAGATATAAAACTAGACAAGGCCTCACTGAGGTATTTAAACTTGTCCAGATAAATCAACAACGCAGCCTACATACGTGAATTCACGTAAAGCTTAACAATACAATTATTATGATTTTGGTCAGAAATTTATCGAGACTGTCAGACACGGATCGCGATTTCGCTCCTATTAGAAGCTCATCAGCGTGCCCTAGGCAATTTCGACAAATTACTGACCGTAAAGAACATTTCGACTTGGCATAATAATTGTTATTGTTAAGCTTTACGTGAATTCACGTATGTAGGCTGCGTTGTTGATTTATCTGGACAAGTTTAAATACCTCAGTGAGGCCTTGTCTAGTTTTATATCTTCTGTAGCGGCTAGGTAAGTAGTAAAAAATGCATAGGGCCACGTTTGTATAACATGAATCTTCATATAAAATATTCTGGAAATCATAAACGTAACACGTAAAATTAATTAAAAGTTTTATGCTTGAATTAATTGTTTTTTTATGCATTAATCTTAATTAATTGTGTAGTGTATAGGCACATATACAAATATAAGTTTGAAAAAAATCATGCCTTTTCTAGTCACTAAAGATCGGAAATCAAATTATAATGATTTTCATCGATATTTCTAAAAATCCCAAATTATCAACAAACAAAACGATTTATTTAGGATAGTCCCTCCGACCTACAATGTAGTGCAAAGCCGGAGGGTAGAGCGAAAGGCCCTCTGCAGCCTCCTTTCAGGAATCGTGGGAATTGGTGCGTGGTGTGGTTAGGTAGAGAAGAGAAGTGAAAGATTATCTGTGGAATATTTCTGCCTCAGCATCACAGAAAACTTGGACTAGATCAGCCAGACCCGGATTCGAACCGGTAACCAATGATCTAGAGCACTAGACCACGCTCGGTGTATCAACAGAGTATCTAATGGCGTAAATATTAAAATTTTTGGATTATATATTCAACCCTTTTGTTAAGAGTAAGTATATAGAAATGTAAATAATTTCGCATACCATACATGATCGTACCCTATTTCTGAATTTATCAATATTTCTGTTATTAAACTTTGAGAGAATAAAGTGAAAATTCTCAACACCTCTCTCCGGGTATAATGAAATTTTAGAAATAAATCTTTTACCAAGAGAGAATAGAAATTGTGGGACTCGATGAAATGCGGCTGGCATTAATTTCGACATTCTTATTACAAATTACAATAATCAGTTTAAAATAGCATTGTATTAAAAGAAAACAATACCAATTTTTTTATATACTATTGATTCGATTTAAGTTATAACAATGCTTATTTTTCTCTCACTTCCTTAAACACGTTTCTTGCACCGTAAGCATGTACCTAATTACGAAAGTCTTTGCCTGGGTCAGATGTAGTATTACTTAATTCGTGACATTGGCCTGACTCCATGAGAACTGCTATTGTAATTATTACGTTCAACAGTAGATCGTTTCACGCGCCATTTAACATTTTGCTCATATACAACAATTATTTAAAAAAAGGCAATAAAAAATTGTAATGGAGGACTAACCCTTATCTGTTCAAGAGCTTGAGTAGTTGCAAAATTTATGTCAGTCTGACGCCTTTCGTATTTCGAAATTATTTTAGTTGCTGACTTAACAGGATATATGTCTCGATTATAATATGTACATTTATTTTAACAATTGTATGTGGCACTGTTTTGAAAATTATACTGACTAGAGAAGTAATATGTATATTCAAACAAACATGAATATTTGAAAACCTGTTTAGCAGTTAATAAATAACCAACGAACGGCAATAGTAGTTATTAACTGTATTATTAATAATGTGTGCCTAGTGAAACCTGAAGTACTTTCATTAGTTATTTTAAACTGATATTTATCCCAAATTATCACTATTATAAGTTTCTTCTATAATTATAATTATTTAACAGTTAAATTAAGAAGTTACTTTAATTGTAATATAGATGTTAAGCAAAGTTAACACGAGAATGGGTCGTGAATATATAAGGAAATATCAATTTCTAAGTAGCAGTCCGCATTTCAAATTTTTTAGTAAAACGTAAAAGAATAATAGATTTATTTTTGTAAAAAAATCAAGTAATGTAGAAAAAAAAAATTCTGGTTTGTGAAATTAATCACGAATCAGGGCGGACCTAGAAGTCCTTTTTATGGGGGGCGATGGTGAATGAAGAGTATAAAAACATATAAATAAAGAACAACCGAAAACATTAAACCCAACCTATTTGACCCGTAACCCCGATAAATTAAACATTTTAAACTCCTCACCTAAATCGTAAATACCCCCATAAACCCATAAACTAAACCATTTAAACCTCACGATCTTACAGTCCATAATCCGGAGTGTAGCGACTCGATGCTTATTTAGAAACTGAGTTTTGTTTGGTCCCTAAAGAAAGTAACTTTGTTACCGAAAAGTGCTTCGGACGTTTAGAATGATGATTTAAATGATTCACCTGTTTTACCAAATGTGCCCTTAACTTTTTAGAAACATCAAAATGTATTGTAACGCAGATTGGCAGGACCGAAGAGAGGTGAGAGAAAAGGAAGAATCCCAAGTGTAAGTTTTTTGTGGGGGTTCTAATATTCAAAACTAAAGAACAAATATATTTTGAATAAAAATATTTCGCACGAGATTTTATGTATATGGGTCCGTTACTCTGTAGTGTCCAGCCCTAATTTTCCCTGGACAGATAGCGCTGAGGACTGGAGTATCAAGTTTTTTCTTTGACATGTGAATAATTTATAACGAACTAGGATTGCAGTGTACCCGTAATATGATAGTATTGTCGAATTGTATTCACCATTTAATACTGTTGTTTTTTATTGTCATCTTATAAAACATCAGTTCATGACATCTTTTAGGCTTAAAAATATTTTATTTAACTAAAACTATTCCAGTTTAGCCATTGCTTCTATGATTGAATCACAATCTTTTATTAAGTGTAATTTGTTTCAAATTCAATTAGATTTGAGAATGATGTTCACCGTGTGTCGTTTTTAAAATGTCAGGCGTAATTTATTCATTTTTTTATTAACTACCAATTATGATTTCAATAACCCACTTTAATTATACATAAACCTAATTTTGTGACATATTAATTTGTAGTAAATATAAAGAAAACTGTGGTGATTAAAATAAAGAAAAATGAATGGTCTTACCCCAATTAAAGTATGGTTCATTAGGTTTTCTATCAAAACATAAGTTAAGAAAATGCCCGATACATGCAATTATATCTTAAAATACCTTAACATATTCAGAATTATAATCGAATAATGAAGTCCAATACTTATATTCCTTATAAAATATATTATTTAATTTGAATCAGTTAACTAATATAGAGATCCGTTTAGTTTTTTCACGCTGAGTGGTTAATTTCTTAATTTCTTCCACAATTAACGTACGTTATGCAAATCAAAGACTTGTTTAAAAACATACGATCTCTACTTGCTGAAGTCTTTATGCGATCCTTAACCAGTTTATTCAATTGTTTATGCTAAATTCACAAAATCAACACTTTTAATGCGCGACACAGAGTTCAATCACTGAGAAGTTCTCGTAACTACGCAAATAAGTTTCTATAACATTCAAGTAACTTACAACTCAAGTCAGTATAAGAGAAAAACAAAATGAAATAAATGCAATTAAGTGTTTACCATAAATATTCTCGTCACTTAGCAATCCGGCTCTAAAGATCAATGTTTAATGATGGACTATTAAAAAAAGTTTGTTCAAATATTTAAGTAACTTAAAAATCAATAAAAACTAATTCCATATGATAACGCTATGATAGGTCTAATTGTACGATGGTTACTTCTTTAGACTTTCCTACAAAAAGACTTGCACACCAATGGACTAATTTTCACATTCTTCTTAAAAATGATATCTATAATCTATATCTTTTTGAGTGAGTATATAATATTATATTTTAGAATTACAAATATTCATACTGAATTTATTTGTCAAATTTTTAATGGTGAGGAACAAGTTCACAATCGTTCCGTTTTGTACACAGTTTGCCATTTGTACACTTCAAATTTGTCTGTTCTCATTTTTCTTACAAATCGAGTCCTTATGTTGATTTTGTTATCATCCTAATGAATTATGCAATTGGTTACAACGTACAAGAAGGCATTAGGAAGATATTGTCTGTAAAACGTTAATTTAAAGTGTACACTGACCTGTGCCTTTTTCTGTGACAATATAAAAATAAGTTTACTTTTCTATTTTCGATATCAATTGTTCCCAAATGATTTGTCAGGTTACTGACTAGGCCAGTCAATTGGTACATAGAGAAATATTTTGGGTAGGCAGAATTGTTCTTTTAATATATGGGGGTATAGTACAATATGAAATACCTATTTTTATTTATTTTTTTTTATACTGTAACCATTAACCTTTCTTCACAACTCATTACAAGACAATTTTGGAATGGTAGCAAACATTTCTATGTTATGCTACAAATTTCAGCAACAACCTTAGGAAACTGACAGGCGCATTTATACCTCAACAAAAAAAGAGAAAAACCTTCAATTCTCTCGTCATAAATCCATATGCTGAAGAATGTTTCCACACTAATGACTTCCATGCTGACGTCTAAGCAAACTGTACACGTGTGTATATGTGTAAGTATTTATCATTTACGAAGGTCAATTTAACGTTGAAAATGACAAGTTTAGAAATGCAGGTGAATTGATCCAAAACTAACGAATAGCCTTAAGACTTCCTAACAGACTTAAGTAAAAACAGAATTACTTCAATAATGAAAACAGAAGGTTCATGATAATTATTATATTAATAATAACAACACATAATATTTATTCGGTTATTCACATCTACTGGTTGATTTCATTGATAATTATGTAACTGCCACGCAAGTGTTTTGAAGGTAATATATTTCGTATTTACCGGAAGATATTAGCGCTATTAAAACTAATTTTATTGCAAATCTGTTTTAAACAGTCCCCGTTATTAAACACATTACAATTTATAACGACCTCTAAAACAATTAATATGACCGAGTAATAACTGAAACAGACCTCAGTCATCCACTATTTTTTTTGAGAGAGTAAAGTATTTAGCACAATATTTTACGAAAATAAAATAAAAATTAAATACTTCATTTTGCCTTTATCCGTAATGAATAATAGGTAAATAACACGTTGTATTAATTTCCACTATTTATTTTTATAAACCTTTGAAATGGTCTTTCCCTACTAGAGTATCTTCCGTAGGCATATAACATACATCACATAAAATATTCCTACACACATATATATATATACTAACTTAGTCTAAATGTGGTGAGGTGGGGATATTTTCTGCTAATTTGGTTACGATTGTGGATTCGTATACGTTTTATAATAAATGCAAATTTATTAAATTATTATTTATATTAAAATTATAGCTGTTGTTACTCTTATATATATATATATATATATATATATTGTTTTACAAGGATTACAATGTAATTTATGAACCCCACATTTGTTCGTTTTGCCTATTTTGTCTTTAGCATTGATTAAATGTTTTAATGAATTATTTGCTGTTTTGAGCGCAATCTTAAAATTACTGCTGTTAAGTTTGTATGAAATTTTCTTTGAAATGTTCCCTATATTCCAATTTGACATAGAATAAGTACAAGTTTTTAAACTATCAGTATTATCTAGGTAAACTGATTGGGAACATATTTATATTAGTTTTGATGAGTATCCATGTGTAGTGTTTAATTCAAAATTGTAATTAATATTTGATAGTGGTGGATTCAATAATCTGTTCATCATGATATGGAATGTTGCAAGTTTGCATTGAGTAGGGTGTCATGATTGTTGGTGTGTTATAGAGCCTGTTCAAGTCAGTTTTTTTTAAACTGCTGCATTAATTTTGTTTTATTCTTTTGTTAGTGTTAAGTCTAAACAATTAAGTTTATTAGTGTTTTCAATTTTTAAAGTAAATATGACACTATTGTGCAATTTATCAATGTAGCAACATATCTATCAAAATCAACTAATTTGTTTCCTACATTACTAAAATTGTTTATTAAAATATCCACAATAATTATTTCGCCATACTGTGGTTTCATCAGTTGGAGAAAGAGTGAACTTAATCTAATTAAAATTGTCTTGAATACTAAAGTAATTAATGTAAAAGGTTGAAGGGGTACAATTCGATATTTAAACTAAAGAAATATAATCTCATAAACTATTGAGATGTGGATAATGAATTAAATAATCAATTAGATAATTAGATGTTAACAAAAAATTATCCACTTTTGAACACTTTTCGATTATCATGTTCCTGTAGTTCAAAAATTGGATTATACCGCCTTCGCCTTTCACATTATCTACTTAGTATTTACGACAATTTTAATTAGTTTAGGTTTATTTCTTCTTTCATCTGAAGAAGATAAGTGTGGCGAAATAATTATTGCGGATATTTCAATAAATAGTTTCTGTCACTGCAGCATTTGATTGTATGCTTTTTATATAATTTTTGTATTTACATTGCAAACATTTATTTCTAAATTATACCCAAATATATATTTGGTAATAACGGTAATAGTGCCGTTACCCATGGAGAGTCCTTTATTCTGTATGTAAATTTTATTGCTAAACTGGACATAATTTAATCAATTAAATAAATATTCCCGTAATTAAATAATTAACTAAATTGAAATGATTAAATAACAACATCCATTTCATATTATTCCCTTAGTTATTAGTTTTTGTTTGTAAGTCAGATACTAACTTTAAAACGATGAAATATAAAACCTCCTTTGAGTAGGAACTAATTTCAGGTTATATACATATATAATGAATCATTTCAGTGAAAATTGTGATACTTTCGGTATAGTCAAAAGTGACATCAGTTTTTAATTCGGTAGAACAATAACGAAAATCGCCGTAGGTATACAAATTTTCCGGTTAATATTCTTTTAAAAATTTTCACTAAGTCGTACAGACCATGAAACTATTATCTTTCAGTCTCATATCGAATAAAATGAAATATGTAAAATAAATATAAATATAAATATGGAATCAACAGAAACAACTACTCCGAGGGCTAATACCCCTACCGGCGTTGAATTACACTGTTAATTCCGATGGACTCCTAGACGAAAATATAACATATTCAATAAAGAAGGAATTAAAATCCTTATTCGTCTAAATTTTAAGATCAAAGATCTCACATTTTGAACGCGTCCTAACAAGTAGGCACAACGAACCGAAAAGTCACATCCCACGACCGGTTTCGACTTATCGGGTCTTAACAGGTGGGCGATTTTTTGAATATGTTATATCTTCGTCTAATAATACATCGGATTCAACAGTGTAATGCAATGTCGGTAGGAATATTAGCCCTCGGAGTAGTTGTTTCTGTTGATTCCATATTTATATTTATAATATAGCCTGTAAAGGCCTTTCGATAGGTCGAAACCGGTCGTGGGATGTGACTTTCGGTTCGTTGTGCCTACTTGTTAGGACGCGTTCAAAATGTGAGATCTTTGATCTTAAAATTTAGACGAATAAGGATTTTAATTCCTTCTTTTTCTGATTGAATATATAAAAATTTGAAAGATTTTTGAGTTATACAACTCGGAATTATTAGGTTACACTAGATATACAAATATTATTTTACTTTTTAACACTCTTGCTGATATGGTTTTCCCGTTTATTATTGACATTCTGTAACGATACAATTGGAGGTGAGAGTGTTCATATAAAACCTCAGTGTAAATTTTACAATAGTTTTCAGTTCTTTTGTAAATTTTAGTTCCTATCTACTGTCATTTTGTGGAAAAAATGACAATTAGTGTGGCTGCGAAATTAAACCAAATTCAAATGAAAACATCACTCGAAGCAACAAAAAGTACTGCCAACTCAGCTTACTTATCGAAATTGTTTAACTGATTAGATCTAATAAGATCACAATTGCGATGAACGTTTGGTAATTTGGATAAACTACGGACGAAATAGTACATACCTTAACAAGATCCTTATCAAACATATGAAACACTTCAGTTAGCAGCAGATATCAGTAGATGGCGATATACTGCCATAACTACATATCCATTTAAATATTTACAAATTAGTACCTGCAGTACTGGCAACATCGATATTTTATTAGGTTATTTAAAAAAACAAATTAATTACGTATAATTAACAATTAACAATGTTAGCTGTACTCGTCGATTTTCAATTGGTATTTAATACGATCTATGTATAATCGGTAAAAAATTGTTTCTACTGATTAAATGTTTAAGTGTGTTGTAAAACGTCTTTTCCAAACGAATACCTAAATATTTGTTATTTTTCAGATCCTCAGCTGGTGGAAAGTTATATGTTTGCGCATTGTAAATGCGGAATAATTCGATACTGGTAAAGTTCAGTGGCGGCTCGTGGTTAATCTTTTGGAAAGGTCAAAATTGTCAAATCTCAAAATGTCTTAACTGATTCTTATTTCAAGAAAAACATGAAGTTAGAGGTGTGACAGCAACTATTAGTTAAAAATTAGCACATATATGATAAAAAATTTAATTTACATCACAAATATATAAGTATATAACTCAATCAATAAGAAACTGCTAAGGAACAAAAATACAGTAGTTTCCTCGCCGCGACTGTTGACCCAAACTTTGACTTACACCGTTTCAGAAAGCCGTATAATATACAAATTAGATCGGGAAAACTCGGCTGACACTCGCCTCCGTTTACAGTAATGTGGTCATCGCTAGCTGACAGCCCGGTTTATGCCAACTGCCATAGAATGAAAATCATTAATTAAATCACTACCACCAAGAAGATGCATAGTGGTGCGTCGCGCCGGCGATGTTGCGGAATCAGTAAATGAGTCGAGTTTATACACTTAGAATAGTTAGAATAAAGGGGGAATTTCAAAATTTAAAAGATAATGAAAAAATATAACATATAATTTATATCATTAATTTACTTTTATTTGGAAATATATTGTAGGGGGTCATTGACCAAATTACTTAATGGAGGAGACTCGCCTGGTAAAGTTTAAAGACTTATGTATTAGAAACTTGCCTGCAGGCGTGGCTTAAGAAAGATGTCGATAAATAGCTTACAGTTTTAGAAAAATTACACACGTGATAATAGTGTTGATAAATAAAATGTTATTAAACTTTAGTAAAAATCTTTCTTCGGCTGGTAATAATCGAAATTAAATAAATATACACGATGCAGAGCGAATTTTATATGACGGTCATTTAATTAAATGTAGAATAAATGGTGAAAATGTGACACCAACTACCGCGATTTGTATAGGAACGTGTTTCATGAAATTAAAATCTTATGAGATAAATGTAGTAATATTTCACAGTGGAAAAATTATTTCAATTGTTTTTTCGTGTAATGAAGCGTTGCGGTAATATGTAAGCAGTGACCACATTAATTCATTGTTATTGATGGCTTAAAAAATCCTAACCTCCAATTCTCCTATATCATTTTTTTTTATAAAATACATACTTTTTGTGGACTAGCTTTATTGAATAAAAATGTATATTTCAATGCATTCATTTTTTTCCACGTTCCCGAAATAAGTTTATATGACAATATGACGACTTTGGTAAATTATGAAATGTAGCATTTAAATGTTTAGTAGCTTTACTTTAAGGGCCTCTTACTGCACAATAGATTCAAAATTTTGATTTTCGATGTGTTGGAAATATCCCAACTTCCATTTTTACTTAATAATAAACTGTTTAAGGTGCAAATATCGTGAAACATTGTAAATATAAAAACAACAAAATATTTATGTTCACCAAATAATTAATATAATCATATAAAATTAATAGTATTAATTTTACTCTTGATAATGGGATAATTCCCGAAACATATGTCGAGTAATAAAAGTTTGGTTAACATAAATATTTTGTTGTTTTTATATTTCTCCATTTTTACTTTTAGTTTTTAATAAATAATTTATTAAGACTAAATAAAAATGTAAAAATCATATAATAATTAGCTTGTTGTAAATTACAACAACTTTACTTCTTTACTAGAAGATGTTGATTCAATCAGTCAGTTCACAATAGTGAAACTGATTATAAAGAGAATACATCAGAAAAGTGGGAGTTCGTATAATAAAACCAAGGATGTGTGAATTATGGAGATTACTCCATTTTTAAAAATAATTTAAGGTTGCAAAATTCAAAAATCTACATAACTTTTGTTCCTAGAAGACATTTCATTATTTCTTGTGAAGAAATCTTGTTACGAATTGTTAGATTATACTTTTCTTAAATAACCGATAATAATTGTTCTTCTACAGATTTATAAGTGAATACCTATATATGTATACGTTAATGTTAATCATCTAGGTAAGTAAGTAGCAATTATTAACGTATCAATTTTATGAGCAATATTTAGATGGTTATACAGCAGCAACGATAATTACTGTTCACCACACATGAATAAATTGCTGGCTTTTTCCCACACCTAACATTTCTTTTAAATAATGAGATACTAATGAATGAACTGTGTATATTCCGGGGAATAACTTTATTATAGAAGACCTTCGCGCAACGGTTATTCACTGTAGAAATATTTTAATCAAAATCCATCAACCGGTACTATTTGAATGGATAGAAAAATGATTAATATCTTAAAATGCTGTTTGTATCCTATTACAAGTAAATATGACTAAACAAGTTAAGTGCTTGTTGTATTCGGACGCCGGAGATTATTTCATGACCCGTACCTTTATTATTTTTAATAATTGATTTTTTATGCTCGTCTATATCATTCTTTAGACATAGAAAATGTAAAATTATTCCATCAATGTAGTAAAGGTAAACGTCTTAATACGCTCGAAATATTTGAAATAAACAAAGCCAACTCATTAGGTTTTCCCATCATTAATGATCAATTAGACTTCGACGTATCTGCCTTATTATATGTAAACATTCAGGTAGACAGATAACCCTAGTATTTAAAAAAAAATTATGTTATATTATTTAGTAATTTAATACTCTTTGAAAATGGCGTTGTAACCGAAACAATCGTTAGAAAAATAATAAAATCTGTGAAACAAGCCAAGTGTTCTTTTTGAAATATTTTTCAAAGTTTTTATTCAATAATTAATATTGCATCAATGTATTTAACAATTTGTTTGTTACAAAACTTTTCATTGTTAATCTTCAATAATAATTTCGCGACATTGAGGTTTTTTCAGGTGGAAGAATACAATGAACTTAAAAGTAAATGGAAATATTCTTAAATACGCACGCAAATAGGTACGTCTGGATTTTGGGATACCTTCGAATTCCATAATGTTTAATTATTGACCCTTTCGTGAGCATTATTGCATTATTATGTAGAAAAAAAGAACAAATCAACCATGACAGTAGTCATTTCTGATGTATCTTTTGTCGTTCAATTAAAATTAAGTTTTTGATATATTTTAATTTAAAAATTCGAATAATTTTGATTTGCCTTTTGTTTGCTTTTGAGACTAGGATTTCTCGAAACTGTAAAGATCTAAAGCTTTTCTGGGACCATATTTGCGTTCACTAAATCGTAAACGACTGCCCTTTTGAATCCCTGATTTCGTTAACCTGTGCTATTATTTATTTGAAATTATGTGTGGTCGAAATTCGGCCGAGTGGATCACTTTATTTTGCCCAAACCAAATTAAGAAGAAAAAAGGTATTGTATCGGTCGAGAACTGAAACTTGTTTGGGTGTTTTTAAATGATAGGACTACAATATGAAATACAATAATATTTAAACTTTCATTGGTGAGTTCTCGAAGAAACATTATAATAAATAAATTAAAACATAAGTTTTAACAATAAATCTATTCAACTAGACAATTGCTTCGACTTACACATAGTTATTATCAAGAGAGTATTATTTAATTAGTTTATAAACACAATATTTGATAGATTCTGTATTTAATAGTAGTATGAAGGCTTTCACGACCTGGGTCAATAGAATTAGGATAACTTAGCGGGCTTTTGGGTTGTGGTCTATAGGCTTTTTTGTTGCTTGACGTTTCGTCAGCGGCTGCGACTGACATCTTCAGGAGCGTTTGTGGTATGGCCGTTGCAACAGCTTTCGATCTCGAAAACGTCTAATGTCATATGTGACAGCTGTCACAATGACCATATCACAAACGGTTCTGAAGATGTCAGCCGTAGCCGCTGATGAAACGTTAGGCAACAAAAAAGCCCGGTAAGTTATCATGATTCTGTATTTACTTGGTGAAAATTCACTTTGTATAAATAAAAAGGAATAATACAATTTTCACAAAATATATATGTTTGATTTAAATTCTTGAATTGTTTCGAATACTTTTTACGTTTTATTTAGGTATAGGTACATATTATTACTATTTTCACAATTAGGTTGATTATTTGACATTAAAACTTCTGCATCTACTTCTACGCCCTAACTCAACAATTAATAAACTGACATTTCTTTGAAAAAACAAAACAAAATCGCCAAACTTTGAAACGGCCAACGTGATAACGCGATCTTATTGAAAATATCAAAAAAATGCAAATTTCTCAAAAACTACTGCTCACAGATACCAACACCCCTATATCAGTCGAAAGATTATTTAATTTTTATTAGGTTTATACTACGTGAGAAAAAATATCGCATTCCATTTAAAAAAAATAGTTATCCCTGTTTGAATTTGTGAATATTGGCATGGATAAATTTTATACTATTGATAATGAATGTGTCTATCTAGTACCTGTAGTTTATAGGCAATTTCTTCCAGAAACGGAATGTGAAAACCGCAACCCTCTAAGTCCTTTTGTTTTTGAGATATTTAAAATGGCGCCAAACACTGTAAACGACAAATTTTCCAAGAAACCTGAAATAACTCCGGAAGAGAGCGTCCCAGGTCCAATTTAATGTTAATAAATTGACATTGTTTTTTATGGGGAATTCAAAAGTATAATAAAAAATAGGGTGTTCCATTTAAAATAACGAAGTTATGGTGCATTTCCGGTATAACCGGAAGTCCGCCATATTTGAAAATATTTTTACGTTATTCTACACTTAACCCCATATAACTTTTATTTGAAATATTTTTCTCTATTTTGAACTATGCGCGTATAAATGGCCGATTTCGGCTTAGTGACTCACCCTGTATAGGCGTTGTTTTGTATACTTGTCAGTGTAACACTCCACTTAAAAAAGCTACTGTGTTGCGAAACAATTGTCGTGGAATTGAATAAATATATATTGTGTAAATTTTTCTATTTAGTTTTAGTTATTGAAAGTAAACAATCTTTGTAATAGTGCAAATAAACATAAAAATGGCCATATAAGAAGCAGTAAGTTAACAGATACATGGCTATTAGTGGCAAACATGCATTTGGGCGTGATATGTTTTTATTATATATGGTTAGGTATAAACGAGTGTAGCTTATGATCAAAGACCGACAAATTAGTGCTAATGTTTATTGGAAGTAAAACAGGTTTTAAGCTCCTCTTACAAATTCAAAAAATGAAAAGGAAAAAGAAAGGGGATTATTTGCAGAGGTAGACTGGGCCTCATACAATAATATTTTTAATTTTGCAATCATAATTTGTATTTAATAGAAACTATACACTTTGTTTCCTTCTTCTAATTTTGTTTATAAACAAACTTGGAATATCCAAGAAAGAAGGAATTAAAATCCTTATTCGTCTAGATTTTAAAATCAAAGATCTCACATTTGGAATGCGTCCTACCAAGTAGACACAACGAACCGAAAGCCATATCCCACGACCGGTTTCGACCTATCGGGTCTCATCAGGTGGGCGTTGGCAAAAAGGCCTTTACAGGCTATTTTATAAATATAAATATGGAATCAACAGAAACAACTACTCCGAGGGCTAATACCTCTACCAGCATTGAATTACACTGTCGATTCCGATGTACGAGTAGACGAAGATATAACATATCCAAAAAAGAAGGAATTAAGATCCTTATTCATCTAAATATTAAGAAATTGATCTTAATATATAATAATATAAGGTTTTCTAAGACGCTGCAAACGGTTTTTTTCTTCTTTAATACTAAATAACTCCGAAACGGTGCAACTTCGACCCATTATCTGCTCATCAAAGTGACCTTTATTTTCAACGACAAATTCAAAAATGCAATAATATATAGGATGTTCCATTTAAAAAAATGAAGTAAGCACTCAGGCGAAACAGAACACCCTGTATAATCAAAAATAATTTTAAAATACGAACGAGTTCATTTGATGAAACTTTTATTCAAATCATATTTTCGTAAAATCAATAATAAAGACACAATCTTCCGTCCACGCACTATTGGCCCACCCTGTATACACGTATTTTTACGTAGATTGATGTCAAAAACGTGCAAATCACCACGGCTTTAGATTTCACCTTCTTTAAATAAATCGTTAAGTGTTGAAGGTAAATGATGGAAAGACTAGGAAAAAAAGCATTCATGAATTAATAAGTGGTAACTGAACTGATAGTGTAACTACCAACCTTCAATCAAGTGTTCGAAATTTTTACATTAGTGTAAATTGAACTACTTTCGTACACGAAAAAAACCAGTTAATAAATACTTCCTTTTTTCATTTCATTTCTTGCTAAGCCCAGATAGATAAGTACACAATGAAATTGAAATAATCAAGTACATTATGTTATTGTTAGTCGAAGATTGGTCCCTATTTCATTCACAAGTAATTCGTTGACTTGGTTTTCTTGCGTTTTTAAATTCGTTACCTCGATTTTAGCCACTTCAATTTTTTATGTATTTAATGATGCTGTTTATTATTTCCTTTTAATATCTATAATACTCAAGCAGAAACTGGGACAGCTAAAGAATATTTCAATGTTAAGGGGGCGTATTAGTGGTATAAAGAAATAGGGATCTCATCTACATATACGTCAAAATAATAATAAGAGAGGGATATATTGTGGCTGCCCTGTAATTGTTTACTATGGTAATATTTCATAATTTAAGCTGTAAAAAAATAAAGAAACGAATAAGTTTTTTTAAAAAAATGCTTTAATTTTATTTGTAATAGTTTACAAGTACTTAACGTTACAAACTATCGATTTTATTATATTGTGCTATGAATAAAGATATTGATTTTAATCTCTGTAAAAGGGTTTCGGAAGAAATGAAACCCTCAGGAGTTGCGAACTTAGTTGGTACATGAAAATTTACATAACCCAAAAGAAACTACAAGTCTCTACATCCTATCTGTCTGACAGGAAAACTTTTCGAATCCGCGAATCTATTGTTTCTGGAAGTGAAGCACTCCTATATTTTTTTTATTTTCAATTTTTTGTTTTCAAAATGTATCGTCCCTTCTTATGACATCATACGCGTAATCAGTCGTTGTATAAACAAAAAATAACAGGAATCTGTTTACAATGTTTAACTGTCTTTCTATTTGAAACATGTAATCATGAGTGCTATTTAGTGAATTTTTTTATCATTACCATCTAGTGCCCGACTAGAATTCGTTTTACGTATTCCTAAATAAGAATGTGGGCCTAATGAGGTAAATTAAAATATAAAAAGCCCAATTAATACTTTATGCAACTAATTTTTTTAATATAAGTAAAACAAATGAAGTCGATATAGTTTCAACATTATGGAAACCTGAATTTATGTGAATAAACATTTAACAATGTCAATTGTAAGTTAAATTCAACAAATGATCTAATATCCATACTACCCATACCTTTGCAGTTTTACATTACTGTCGCATTTGGGATGGTGGTCGCTCAGACCAAAAAAGAAGATAATGTTACTCAAAATCAGAAGAAAAATGTCATATTATATATATATATATATATATATATTTCTTCTTATTATTTAAATAAAAATGCGGAAACATGTTAATTCATATATATTTATCATACCATATGGTTTTTACTCAATGTAAACATAAACTAAAAATTTATAGAAAAAGTTTATACTGTATCATAATTTGCTCTACCTCAATTTGCGTCACTTGGGCCAAATGAGACTGCCATATTAAGCCCGCATAATCCAATAATCATATGCTATATTTCTTAACTACAACCTAATATTCACCAAAGAGGTCTCCCCAATTAGACACAAAGTAGACGCTGCTTTACAATTTGTAAAGTGGAATTTGGCATGCTTTGTACCAATATTTCGAGTGTACATACAGTCCTTTATGACTTTACTTGCACCTTCTATCGTCAGCATAAGGACATTCAACGAGACTTGAACAGAAGCAGGTAGTTTTTTTTTTAATTTATCAAAGAAAATATCACATTCTTGAGAAGTATAGACAAACACTTCTTCAATTTTTTTTCTGGTTTCTACTTTCTAATGGCTGTACACACCAGCATACTACTTTTTCTGCCATGAAATCCTGCAGTTGTAATTGTGTAAAATTTCCAATTTATCTTTAAATATATTACTTTGTTCTATTATATATTTAGCAAAATTTGAATCCTTTTCTTTTATTTGTTTTAAGGAAACTATTCAAATTTTGCTACTCATATAATAGAAGAAAATCATATTTTTAATGAAAAATTAGAAATTTTACACAAATTCGATAAAACAAAGTATAAAATAAGCACAATGAGAAGTTTCACCAAATTTTATTAGAAAACCTAACAAGTTTCGGTCTATTTTGGTTTCGGGAGAGAGCGTTTTTGATTTCCAAGCATTCTATAAGAGATAACTTTCTACCTTTGTTAATATTGCTATGTAAAACTACTGCATTTTCTTCGTCTAAATTATGGTTAAAGGAGGTGCAATACTCCGAGAAGTTTTTTTTATCTTTTTTACTAATACTATAAATATGTTCTTTTATTCTTATGTTTATAGCTCTTCCGCTCCGTTCAATGTAAAGGGCATTACAAGTATTGCACTTAATACTATAAGTACCACTTTTTTGTAATTTGTTAACTATAGGTTTAAATTTAGATAACAAGAATTTCAAATTGCACTGATTGTTTTCAATCAGAGTTACATTTGTAGCAGCCAAATATTATTATTTACAATAATAATGGCTTGGTATCTACGAATTTCAGATGGCTGGAACAGAACACAGACTCTTCAGGTCGGGGCTGTACGTACCGTCAATACATGTTTATACAACATTATACGCACAAGAAGTCATGTATTGGGTAGATAAAATTCAGTAACAGTCAGACAGCGACCAGTCTGGTAATCACGCTCCCGCTGCTAACACCTCATATGATTAAAAGTGTAAAAATACATTCCTACATCTTTTGATATATCATCGCGCTTATTAACCCCTCAACATTAAATTTATTTAACACGTTTATATTTATGACTAACAGTGTTGATGAATTTCACAGACGAGTAAATTTTGTTTTCAGTTGAAGATGTGTCATTACAAGGGTTGTATAAAAGCCTACAAGCAATGTTTCTTTGTTTGGAACGTAAAAGTTTATCTACAATGGAGGGTTCGAAGCCATTATTTACTGCAACATGCTTAATGATATTAAGTTCTTTTTGAAATAGGGTTTCAAATAAAATTTGGTAAAACTTAAGTATGTTTCACAATAGTTGCACCCCACAAAGTGTTAAGTTTATTGCAACATAAGTCAAAAAATTTTAGAAATAAATAAACATAAAAAACTTAATTTAATACTGAACGACCAAATAGATGGTAATAATTTCCCTCTACTAAATTTATTTTAAATGTATTTCCACCCCCATTAGTTAACTATTTAAACTGTTACGCAACACTTTAGGTTTAGTATTAAATACTTGCATATCTGATGAAGCCAATGTTTGGCGAAACGTCATATGTTTTAAAAAAAAATATGAAAATCTGCTTGTTTGGTGTTTTTATCCCTTGAATTACGGATTTTCATCAAGTGAAGGTAGAAACTATTAATTATATAATTTTTTGTCTATAAAGGCTGATACGATGATTTAAAAAAATGTATTATTTATTAATATTATCAAAGACCACCTGATAGGGGGAGGATAGTAAGAAATGTTCCTAGTCTATTAGATACACGACGTCGACAATAAATTCTGCTAAACTTCACGTACGTATTAACCGACTATTAATTTTGCTGCTCATAGTTCCGTAACCTTATTACACCTTACTCCTATTGCTATAGCTTTGCATACTGAACCTTTCTTCGTTTTACCAGTTATGAAAAACTTTACCTAATGAGTTTAGAGGAATACTATCAGTTCTTAATAGAGATTAAGACTCTTTATATAATTTTAACTGAAACAGTGATTTTACAGAATGTATATTGGTATTTCATGCATTTAATAAGATAATATTAATAAATACGGTTCCAGGTTTAAACTTTAACAAATGCAAAACTTTCGATAGCTACGAACACTAAACATAGTTGGTACTTAGTGGCATCCAATAAATCACCCTAATTCGCTTAAAGCTAGTTGCCAATCACAATTTTTCTGGACTATGCAGTTCTTTAAAAAAAATGTTTCTTTTTCAATTATTAAAAAAAACCGGGCTTCGAACGTTGATTAAGAATACACTGAGCTATTATTTGTCCGAAGCCCAGGTTGTAATTCACTGATACGTATGTGGTTGAAATTTAAAAAATAAATTTTAGCATGTTCTTTGGAAATTAAAAAAAAAAAAAACGAAAAGTGAATTTAAAAAACCGTTTCGCACACTCGTATATAACAATGAGACTTTTGATTTGAGATATCAACCACTCTTCAAATTTACATACATTTCATATACCGATAAACTGCTGATACGGGGCCTTAATGATGATTCGCTTACTTCTGTTTATTGGGATTGCACAACGATTTTAATTTTTAATTAAACTGATAACATACCTACATAAAATTTTGGAAATAAATCAGAAAGTATTCCTATAACAATTCCGTAACATATTAAATCAAAACAATAATTATCTTGATTATTCCATACTTTATGCAACACGGTACTTAAATATAAATTAAAAAAATTAATAAAAAATGAGTGTGTGGTATAAATATATGTAAAATGGGTTAATGACCGATTTACTACAGCACTTGTTTAATATTATTAAAAAAAAGCATTGACCTTTGGTGTCACCTTGCAGCAAACTGAAATACCTATATACGTCAGAACAATGAGACAGACTCTTGTCTTATGTCACTCATTGTACAACATGTTCTGTATGTAATAACCGTTCTCATTCGTTAGTTTATCTAATAACAACAGAACCGTTTGTTTAAAAATTTTCACGTCAATCAATTGCGTTCACAATTTATTATAGTTGCTTTCCAGGTGTATAACAATCGAGGACAGACCGATTAATAATTGTACTAAATATGTAACATTTTTTCCTTCCGTTGTTAATTAAGTGCATGACTAAATAAAATTTTACATTACTTGCACTTTTTTCGGTAGACCTATTGACCAGTAAGTGCTAAAGTGGATGGTTATCTAAGCGCCATCTGGAAAAGAACAGCAAGTAACGACAAGTTGTAATCTTGTGCAGGACGTCTAATAGAAAATACATAAATTGAACTAAAATAAAAACATTTCAATACAACGGACGGAATTTACTTCGAGCTTCATTTTGTAAAAAAAAGTTCTCGAAATCTTCGATAGTTTGATCTTAAATATTTTAACTTTATCCTTGACCTTTTAGTATAACTCTTTATCAGGATTATTATTAGAGTATTAAACATATAATTGTTAATTGTAGAAAAGGAATATCCATATCATAATGTGGTTGTTATTTTCAATTCTCTATCTTGATTTTTTTTAACATTCGCTAAAATCTTTACAGTGGCTTGTACCCGTCATTTTTTTCATTCTCTTAACAAAGACTTGTTAATCTTTGCATTTTATTGTACCACTCTTTTTAAAATATTAATGCCACCTATAATGGACAATGTGGTACAACCATAGAGATTTAGATTTACTTACTTACTTCTACAAATACCAATTTGCACCATTGAGATGAGGTATTTTAAAGTTTATCGCATCAGGGCTTTTGGTTCTTTGGATTAGATATTATTGCTAATAACCGAAATATTCTGCAGAGCTTGCCATTGATATAAAAAAACCAATAAATAATGTATGAAGGTACATCATGCCATGCGGTGTGTGAGAGCAGTGAGAGCAGTGAAGCCACCTATTTGTGTATTTTATGGAAGTGAAATAGTAGGCCAGAGAGTATAAATTGTTAATTGTAGTGTTTGAGAATTAATTAGTGAAAATAGATAGGTTTATAGTGATAGTTGTAGTAATTACGCGATATTGGTTACAATTGTTATCAAATACGCCACATATGTTCTCCGGAGTGGGATATGACGTAGAGAGACATTGACGGATTGGTGGGTGGTATTCGAATCAGATAATCCGGACTTTATTCAGAAAGCATTAATGCCAATAGCCATATAGCCAATAGAATAGCCAATTTGAAAGACTTCGGGCAAATGATCTGCAAAGGCACAAAATTGGAACTATTTGAACAAGTAGCTGAAATTCACCACTGTGACTGGGAAGAAGAACCTGAAGCGAAACCGGTATCACTTCCTGCAGCTCTAACAGAACTAGTAAAACGGTCCATTAACCACCCAAGTGAAACAATTAGAAGAGCTGCTTAGTTGTTTTAAACATGTATTCACCCTCTCAGATAAAGATTTCGGCAAGACCAATTTGATGTTTTACCGCTGTTGTAAAGTATCATAATTGTGTCGCCTTTTTCTTTTCTAACTTTGTTGCCGCACTTGTCTGTCAATGCCCCTAAATGCATCCACCATAATTTATGACCTACTCTACTGTTCCTATATTCTTCTCATATAGCCAGCTACAGTATAACTATCTCTATCCTTTTTTGATGCATCTTCCCTTCTCTATTTTTTCCGCTTCTTACTTCTTAAGTCAGAAATCGCTTCTAAATAGTTAGTCAGTAAGAATTCAATGTACCGCACCAATTCACCGCGCCATAGTTGATAATAATAATAAACAAATCCCTGCAAACCTTCAGTTAGGATTATTAGGAAGTTTCACGTGATACTCAACAGAAAAAGCAAAGTCCACACCGATTTATAGTATGGCGTGAAATAACCGCATTAATACTGGAACCGCAAAACCTATTAAACACCCTCCTCGAAGAGTTCCCTGAGCAAAACAAGAGGAAGTGAATGAATGACCTTATAAAAGACATGCACAAACAAGGAGTTATCGAGACATCGCAAAGTGCTTGGGCATCCTCACATTGCTAGTGCGGAAGAAAGATGGTTTCACAAGATTTTGTGTCGACTACAGGAAGCTTAACGAGGTAACGCAGAAGGACAGTTACCCATTACTTCGAATTGATAATACAGTAGATAATCTAGCTAGAGCTAAATGGTTTTCTAGTCTCGATTTGAAAAGTGAATATCAGCAGGTGGAAGTACATCCGCAGGATAAAGAGATAACTGCGTTTACAATTGGGAATGGTTTATGGAAATTCAACGTGGTGCCTTTTGAATTGTGTACCTCCTACATTCGAAAGACAAGGACACTGTATTACAAGTACTAAACTGGAAAATTTGTTTGGTTTACTTAGATGTCATCATAATACTGGGAAAAACCTGAAGGTTTCAAGAACCTGACAGCAGCAAAATTAAAATTGAGTCCCAAGAAGTGCTGCTTGGATGACAAAACCGATGTCATATGAAGTTGGCACGAACTCAGAAGCAGTCTGGAACTTTACTCCTACTACCGAAGATTAGTTAAATTATACAGACAGACAGAAGATGCATTTTCCTTTCAGTATACACCAGAATGCCAGAAAGCACTTGAAACCATAAAGGTTTACACTCTCTGAAACACCAATATTGACATACCCACTGTTCAGCGAGCCTTTCATCGTCGATGCCGAATATGGAATGAAATTATTGCGTCACTCGTCGAGAGCTACTGAAAGTTTCTCTTAAGAACAGATCAGGCTCCGCTGAAGTGGTTATTGCAATTTAGGAACCTGTATGACAGATTGAACGCTGTTTATAGCGACTGCAAGAATACGAGTTCGATAGCGAGCATTGCCCAGGTAAATAACATAGCAAAACAAATACATTATCTCAGATACCCTGCGTGGAAAACTGCAAACATTGCTTATCTGCATAAAAGACTTCAATTTGTTGTAATCTAACAACCGTTAAGTCTGGCGGAATCTGGGAAGACAGTCAAGTAATCGAATACCAGAGGAAGAACGAAGATATTGGCCCAACAATGAAATGGAAACAATCTGGAACCACAAAACCATTGTGGGTAGATGTGAGCCACCTAAGCCAAACAACAATAACTTATTGGGCCCAGTGGAATTATCTTGCCTTAGACCACGGCATTTTAAAAAAAATTTGGGCAAGCCCGAATGGAACCCTAGACAAACTTCAACCAGTACTTTCGAAGAACAGAATTTCAAAAGCCTTAGAAGAAGTCCATGATGAAGGACATTTCAGCGTTACGAAGATTCTAGGTACGACAACGATTTTATAGGTTATGAAGTATAAACAACGTGGAGGACTGGTGTAAGAAATGCTCGACATTCGCCGCCAGCGGACGCAGCAACACAACGTGGGAGCGCCTTTTGAGAGAATGGCAGTCGACGTAACAGGATCATTCCCAAGGAAAGACTCCGGTAACCAATACAACTTTCTGGTTATGGATTACTTCAGTAAGTGGCCCAAAGCATACGCGATACCAAATAAGAAAGCACACACCGTTGCCGATACACATGTCAGTAGCTGATTAGTCGCTATGGGGTCTCAATGGAATTATACTCGGACCAAGGCAGGAACTTCGAGTCGGAATTGTTCGAGAAAACCCTTGAACTAATGGGCATCACGAAGACAGTGACTACGCCCTTACATTTTCAGTGTGATGGGATGGTTAAATGATTTAGCGCTACCCTAAAGACCAACCTACCAAATTTTGTAAACGTCCACTGAAAGTTTAGTCGGAGATCTATTTCGTTACAGACCTAAACCAAACAGTAGTGTTAAAGACATTTACAATAAAATTTAATTGATTAGGGATAACCTGGTAGTTTCCGCTACCGATGATTACGATTCAGAAGAAGAAATTGTCGCTGTTACAGAATTTATTAATAAATTATCTAAAACTGTGTTTTTAATGAACATAAATCATGAATTAGAATTTGCCATCAAAACCTGTAACATTAGAAAAGGCTTTGGTGTTGGATACGATAATGGTACATAATTTTATAGTAATGGACGTTAATTACTTCACTAAAAAGCGAAATGTCGATGTTGGTTTGATAAATAAACTGTTGCTTAAAATAAGGGAAAAAATGGAAATTAAACTAAGAAAGTATTTATTCAGATATTTAAGATGATATAATTAAGGTCTAGATAACTTGTATAATCCTACAAAGAACATTAACTCATTATTGACTTAATATTCAGCTTTGAGCTGTAGTTTGTGTTTATTTTTATTATAAATATTGCCAAACTTGTTATTTTGTATATAAGTCACCTTCATTATAAAGACCTTCGTTTAAATAAAAAGAAAGCGGTCACTTCAAAAATAAGCTGTTTTTCTCTAATAATATTATAGTGATATTTACGAAATCGATAACCTAATCCTTGAAATTCGTTTTTTATTTAAGTATTTTTTTTTGAAAATAAGATGCGTTTGCTCGTTGACCTTCAATTAATTACATAAATAAAAAACATTAGAAACTGCTTTTCTTTTTTGTAACTGTCCTTCCAAATGAGAAACGAAACTGGAAAACTTTGTAACAAAATCTTCTCATAATCTAGTGGTGTATTAAGAACTAGTATAAACCCTCCAAATCTAAAAAATAATTGAAACATAATTTGCCTAATGCAAATTTTCTAGGTCAATGCTTCTGGCGTTAAGTAACGAGATACATAATAATCTCAAACGAATGTGTGTTAATCCGAACAAATCTTGTTTTATGATATCTTATAAAAATTATTTGCCAATTTTGGTTATTTGAGAAACAATTCGAAACCATCTGAAGATGTTTCAATATTTGCGTTAGTGAAACGTCGAGAGATGTGATGATACACAATTCGCTACATTTGCAATATTTACCAGTAGGGTACTTAATTTACCCGCAATAACGGTACATCTTTCATAGCCAAAACAACAAAAGCTGAATGTCGAACTCTAATACTGACGGTTCATTTTATAATCGAGACGAAGGCCGCTATTATTGTGAATAAAGAGTATATAGAGAAGATAAGAAGATATTCGGTTACACGTTAGCAGGATAAGCCGCTTCATATTTTATTTAATACTAGCTGTGCCCGCGACTTCGTCCGCATGGAATTTAACAAAAAAGTTATTGTTCACAACCGTTACCAATAGCTTGCTCCCGCGTTCAGGCAGCCGTTGGTCAGAGAGTGCCAGGAGGCGCCTGACGTACGGCGCAGCGGTGGTACGCGAGTGGGCTGCGCGCGTGTTGGATAATAGATATCTATTATGAATTTCGTCCGCGCGGAATAGTTATTAATTTCTAAAATAAATTATAATCTTAATTTATAAAATAAAAATAGCCTAAGTCTTTCCTTATTACATTAGCTTTCTGCCAGTGAAAGTCCGGTCAAAATCGGTCTATACGTTGCAGAGGTTAGCCGGAACAAACAGACAGACACAAATTTAAAAAATGTTATTTTGGTATATCTACCGTGTATACATCGATATGCATTTAGTAAAAAGTGGTTATTTTAATATTACAAACAGACGCTTCAAGTTTATTTATCTGTATAGATAATCTAGTCATATCATCACTATAAAATCTTACGCCAAACCTATTAGCCACACGGCTCTTAGGCTAGAGGTTTGCCAGAAATATTCCCGCGTAAACTTGAAGAAACGTTTGAAAATATTTTGAACCGCAAATGAAGCTTCGGACCATTGTGTCTAATTAATAATTTTATTAATGGAATGGGTGAACAGTATGTGCTAACAGCACCCAAATTCAAATACCACCCAGTTACATTTATAAAAATATTTGAAGTGATAGAGAAAACGACATGATTGTTTACGTATACAAGAGTATCTAAATATTAAATAATTGTTAATTATGGTCGGTAAATTATTAACTGTATAGGTACAATACAACAATTAAAAGATACTGTTTATTTGATTATCAAAAATTGCATATTTTGATATTTTTCTTGCATGTTTTGACACTTTAACAGTTTTAACACACATTAACTCTAAAAAGTTAAATTATTAACAAATTTATGTATACATATATGTTGTTCTAAACAAGATGTTATTTTCATTACCTTTTTTTAGTTTACCGATTATTTGGAAAATAAATATTCGAATTTGAATCTCTGATGTGGTTTAAGTTTTTAGGTCAGTTTCTCGTAAAAATAATTATGAAAGGCTATTTTGAGGAACAGAGTTTTAATAATGTAGACAAATATACTTTATCACGCTTACAATATCTTTCATAAGCAAATCATGATGTGAATTTTACAAAAGTTTCTTTTCAAAATAATTTAATTGTTAACTGTCAACAACAATTTTTATGACTATGTATGTTTAAATTACAAACAATGTCGTTTTGTTGAAATTTTACAATGCTTTGACCGACAGGGTAATAAACTGAGTTCAAAATAGATTGATAAGAAGATAATAACTTCCAATTTCTTACCTTTGTTCTTGTCTCAAGTTTTGCAGTTCAGGAACCCAGCACCAGTATTGTTCAGGAGTTATTGTTATGAATATTTGATTGAAATAAACCCAGGCAACGAAAGTTGCAAACGGTATCATGAACAAGAATAGAATTTTCTGGTATCGACCAAATTCGCCAATATAGGGCAGAAGGTCGTCGAATTCTATAGATTGTTGTTCTTCATCGTCAGATTTATCGGAAACTTTTTTACTGGGTATTTCCGACCTTTTGTCGTTGTCCCTCAAAAACCCATTATTAACGTATGCATTATTTGTCACCGTCATTTCTAAGGGACATTGACTTTCTTGCTCTGGTTCCTTTTGCCCGTTCTCGAATTTTTCCTGGGGTGGCATGGTATCTTCTGGAATAAAATTGAACACCGTTCAATTATTTCATCACAATACAATTTAATAATATCACAATGTTTGATTGTGTGTACTGAATTCGTTAAGCACAGCAAATTTTAAATATTCGATTGGTTATGTAATACTATAATCTATAAGTTCATAATCAACAATTTAACTTATTACATGTAAATTAAAATTAAAAAAATCTGAAAAAAGTAAACAAAGAAATACCTGAGAAATATAGGAATACAGGCTTGTTAGATGCAAAAAAATTGAAAAAATGGGCGAAAAATAAGAGGGATTTGAGAAAGAATAGTAAGTCAAAACTTTTGCAACGCTAATCTAACTTAACTCCATCATGAAGGATTCGTTTATTCATCTCGCATTTATTTATGCGTTAAAAATGTCTAGTGTTTATATTGTCCATCAAATAACATAAAAAAGAAACGACAGTCATTGCATTTAGTTCATTATAAAGCAGAAATAAATATATGCTTTACCGCAACATCATTGTGTTGCCTATCTGCACTGTTATGAAATGACCGCGCCTAGCTCTTTTAATTAACCAACCACAAATGTCACAATTATAAATATAATGACACATTTACATAGGAACAGTTTACAATAGTGGTAATGTTCATGCACCATCAAATAGTAGGAGAAATTCAATACCATTAAACAACTCCGTTTCACTTTAAAATTTTTGAAAAACTGTTAATAGGGCAAACGTGGTCAAAATCAGAAAATGGGAACAACAAACTAAACCATTTTCGTGTATTCATTTGTTTACAATTTGTTCATAGTCACCATTTTGAAGTTATTGAGGTTATGCAATCAACTATAATACATGAGTTCAGCTACGGTATCCTTTCTGTACTTGTTACATGTACACCAAATTTTTTAAGCGGGTGTATTCATAATGTTATTATGTCAGTGCACAACATACATAAACATTAAAGTACTTCTGCCTTGTATTTTATATGAAATGCAATTAAATTTTGAAGAAAATCGTTTATGGGCCTAGTTAAGCGTGTCATAAACAATATTTCTTCATATGCAGTTTTGTTATCAGGCAGATAGTCCACTTATAAAAAACGTTTAAGATGTGTCCGTATTATTCTAATATAATTTTTATTTATTTTGGGACGTATCCCTTTCCTTTGTTAAATACTTATGTATCAAAAATCGCGCCCCACCAATAGCCACAAGCTTGTCAAAATAATCAAATTTAGATCACTGGTAGTTTCTATCAACTGATCCACACAAAAGTGAAATCAGACGAACAGGATTGTAAGTAACAAATTCTGTCAATTTGTAGTATTCCTAAAATCTATTCGACATGTCAAACCAATAGAATGTAAATGTACCAATTTCGTAAAGAACAAAAGTTCATGGTAAGTTTTAAAACCGTCAGTCTACACGACTGATACGTAGACATTCCGATGGGGGTAATAACGTTTAATATGTTTATCAATTTTACTTATATTCGGCAAGGGCAGAAATTACCTTCACCTTTAAACAAATTAAATTAAATTATTTTTAGGGTCCATTTATTACTTCAATAACTTTTTATATCCAACAATTTTTATATTTAATTGTGAGGTTTCAAAATCAACAATTAATAATATAATAATAAATGAATAAACACTACTTTATTTATTATCACTTTTTTTCTTACAAAGTAGTGTTTATTCATTAATGTTAAAATGAATTATCACAAAGTAACGGCTGAATCAATCCAATTAGGGGTAATTTTGACCATTATTCTACTTTAATAAAATTAATGTGGACATCAGAAATTTATACTTTAGTATATTTAGTGCCGCGCAGGCAAACTAAATAATTTGGTGTATAAATAAGTTGGGTTAAATCGACTTATTTTGGTCCATGTACACCGAATTTCAGATATAGACAGAAAGCAACAAACTGATACCTCCAACTAGTTTCCTGTTAGACTGTTCAGTTCCATATTGATAATAAATATTATCATCCACTTGCTATGTATATCTCAATAAAAAGTTTCCAGTATTACAGTACGACTTATCCTGTACCAAAAAACTATAACAAAACGAGTGAGTAGAGAAAATGCCAAGTAATATAACGTAATATTATCAATTATTTTTGAGTTATGTTAACTAATAATTTTATCCAACTAATTTTGATAATACCAAGAAATTGTTCTTAAATCTACTAAAGAAAATAGCGTTAACCTGCCTTTTAGGAAATCTTGTCGATGCTGATAATTAAATTTACTTTTGAAAGTTTCTCATTGGAATATAAGGAATGTCAGCTTTTTGAGTTTCAAATCTTTTTTAAGAGAAAATATATTTTAAGAGAACTTAAATGTAAGAAAAAATGAATAACTATTTCCATTTAAAAAATTAACTATAGGTTGCATCTGAAATATGAGAAAACATACTTTAAAGTTGCTGTCATCCTATTTACAAATTAACCATTAACAAATTAGTGTGAAATTTATTTACGATTTATATCCCTATTTACCATAATATAGTAAATTATAAATGTTTGTCTATGACTTCATCATAAGTTGACATATATTCCTAATTAATTAAGTCCATTTTAAAAATCCTTTGGAAAAGTTGCGATACTGTAATAACATTCGCTAAAACGTTTTGAGAGGTAATGGGAAATAGAACACATATATACTTCTAAGTAATATAAATAAAAAAAGAAATACTTAAAATTTTTGAATTTATTAGTGGAGGGTTTCTAGAATAAATTTTGAGAGGGTGGTGGAGGTCTATAACTAATTAAAATTAATTAATTTTAATTATTGTTTTCTCTTAATTAATTAATTAAATCTACGATAAATTTTGTAAAGAAGAGATATTGGTTTCAAATATAAATTAGATAATAATTTAAAACATATCAAATAAAGGACAAAAAATTTAATGAAAATTTATTTATTATGTCAGAATTCTTCCATTTGAAGAACCCACTGTATATTACTAAACAAATTGTCGTGTTTACAGTATTTTTTTTTTGAAACTATTCTACTTTTATTATTATTGGTATGGAGTTTCAAGTATTGACGACAATTATAAAAAATAATTAGACCATGATATACTTTCTTATTAAAAACTTAATTTATCAATAAAAAAAATCATAAGACACAAATATTAACAAGTAAGTGAAAAATTCCTATGGAAATAGACAAAATAACATATGTGACCTTTATTTGCATACATCGCGGTTTAATTTCAACAAGAATGTTTATTTTATTTCGTTGTTCGTGCAAATACCTGATACTTTTAGTAATCTAAAATGTACTAGAGTAGAACGTGTAATATTCGTATATCATAGAAAGAATAACAGCTGCAGCCGCGCGTCCTTCGCTATTCTTATGGTAATTTGCGTTGTAACAATGTCAACTTTTTCGCTGTTATAAATAAAATGCAATTAACGGTTAGGGGTCAAAATAAATATCGCTGACAGCTCGTTGCTGTTGAAACAAATCCTTTTTTAAAAAACCCATCGACTAATTACTGTACTACTTTCTTAAATTAACAATTACTCGTTGCTCTATGTTATAAATGTCAATTATTTTGAAATATAAATATATTATTAAATTGGCCAAGACTATATCTTATTTTTAGGTTAGAATTTGCACTTGAAGCCACTCGTTCTTTCAACTGTGTATTTTAAAATTTTCACCTTTTTTACTGTCTTCTTTCTTACGTATGATTTGTATTTTTGTTTTATAATTGTACGATTAGGCTATGTCGCTGCCAAGACATTTAGGTACGATCTTCGCCCACGGTGTCAATGTAGTGCCACCGATATCAGCCACAGTTGCGATGAAACGTCTGGACCTAAATACTCATTTAGTCCACGACTCTTTAGTCTGAATTGTAATTTTACTATGGATGTTGGCCGTGCAGGCCTATGTTCTTATATAATTATGTTTTATTGTTGTACTTTATAATGTTTGAAAAGGTATTTACTGGTAAAAATGAATCTACTGTGCTGCCTACGTTTCGATAGATAATACTTAAACCTAAACTAATTAGATAAGTAACATTAAGTTATTGATCAGCAATGTACCAACTACTAAATGTGGACAACGATTTTGAACAAGATGACTATATTTAAGGAAATTAGCAGTATAGGTTACTATTTGCTACTAATTGTTTGTATAACAGTTACCTCGCTTTTGTTATGATTTTGTAAAAAAATACTTTTCTTGGAAACTTTTGCTATATTTATTAAAAAAAAGAAAAACAAACGTTTCGCCATACAATGGCAACCTCAAAAAAGGACTATATCCTAAATATTGACAGTAAGCGCGTTAGTTAGTATAGTTCATTAATTAGACGTTTCAATAATCAAATAATCAGGTAGTTCCATAATTTTGTATCTTGAGAACAGATAGATCCACAAAATTAACTTACAAACCTAACTTATACGCTAACACCATATATATATATAAATAGCGATTAATTTTTTATAAATAATAAAAAGCATTTACCCTTGTGAATTAACCTCCACATTCACGTAATTAAAGATTTGGGAAACACTGTGAACAGAGAAGTACAGTGTTTACAATTAGTAATGAATAAATTAACCATACGTACTTTAAATTACTCTCGGTTAAATATATTTGTTTATACAAACGATTTGTCATTATGACTAATTAATTAGTAGTATTAAAAAAGAGGAGGTAAATACAAATTAACTCTAATATTTTGAATGATAATTTTACACTTACTAAATATTTTTATCGGTTACAGTACCGATTATCAAAACATTCATATGACAGCATACTATCACAAACAAATGTTTTTGTGTATTTCAACCTTCAAAAGTCCTACATAAAAGTGTCCACACGAATATTAACGTTTACGGGAATAGGTTAAAATAATATCGCAAGATAAAAATTATGTTCATAGTTAATAATTCGTACAATTGTTATTATAGTGTGTATCTATGTTCACGTTTTATAACAATATTGCGAAAAACTCTAAAATTATTAAGTTTATTCAAAAATAAAATAATTACTTATTTTTGCGCATAATGTCGGTCTAAGATTATTTGGAAATTCACCACTGAACGAGAAAATGCGGACATTTACTAATTTTCATTCCTACACAATAAGAAAATAGTATTTTACGATTAGAATGCATGGTTAAGATTCGGTTATATAGGACGGGGTCAAAAATAAAAACGTTTAGTCGAGAACTACAGTTTGCATCTTTAGTGAATACTATGTTGATAACGTGGGCGAAGATTTTGCATCAGTGTCCACTGATAATGTCAGCCGTAGTTGCTGACGAAACGTGGACCACGGTTTATAAATCTGAATAATCATTTTACTTTTACTACATATGTTCCGGTGGTACTCAACTCACAGTACACAAGTATATATAAAAGTTTAGTTGCAGTCTAAGGTTAAAGTTAGGGTGTACTATTACTAAAGTATTGAAGTAATTTATCGAAACTATCAGATTTCGGTTTATTACCTAATTAGAATTAGAATTATAGTTATTAGAAGTAGGAAGTATTTTGTAGTTAATCTTGAATTAAATATTTATCATAAGACATTTTTAGATAAATATGTGTTTTAAAGCTGTAAATGGACAAGTGCACAAATTACGTAAATTCATAATCCATAAATATAATCATAAAGTTTAATATAGAGCTTGAAAATAATATTCACATGAGTGTTTTAGATATTTAGATTGCTATATATATCTATATTATCTATATTTTTACTATAATATCATCAACAACTCATACCTATTAACACAAATATGTCGCCTTTTATATTATATCATACATTAATAAAGTTACCAATTAATTTTTCAAATTGCCAAAAAGAATTAACCTTAGTTAAAATAATTTCTCTCAATAATGACTACAATCCAAACATCACGGACAATTTATTGAACAAAATATTATACATAGAAGCTATTAAAAGAATATGTTTAATCAATTCAAATAGAATACAAAAATTCAAAACCATCACTTACATTGGTCCAATTTCGAACAAACTAAGAAGATAAATTAATTAATTCAGACCTAATACACATTTAAAACCAATAACAATTTTATGAATTTCATTAAAGTCAAAAAGACAGTTACATCCCAATTTAAATATAGTTTTACAGATTACGGTTATATGCTCTTTATAACACAGTTTATAACGAAAGATTTATCTAAACGAGTTTACCGTGTATATGAGATATATCAGGGCAATTTACTTTAAGTTAACAAAAGAGAACAGTCAGAAAATATTTCAGAAGTTAATCGTTATTTCTTGATTCCGTGTATTACATAATAAATTGCTACTACAATTTTGTTTAAGTAAAATTAATTATTTAATTTACTAACCGCAAAATTCCCACAAGATCTTTCTACAAGCCATTAATAAATACAAACCTGATTAAAGAATTTTTTCAATGTAAGAGTTCTAGTATTGTTTTAAGAAACGTTGAAAGTGGGCAAAAAAGACAAATGAAAGATAAACTGCAAAATAAAAGGCAATTTTAAGAAGAAATGGGAATGAATTTTAATGAATTAAGAAATCGAATTGTTACTATAAAAATCCCGTCGTACAATGTGTTTGCTTTACAATTACTTATTTAACAACTGTCTGAAATATAATAATTAAAAGCTGATTTATTTAAATAGATAAAAGGATTCTATGTATTATTGAAGAATTTTCTAACTTTTATTGTGGTAGAGATACAGTTTTGTTTTGTTTAAATATTTTTAGACAACAATACAATGCTTTTACATATTGCATTCTGTAGAGTACATAGCATCTGTACTCAATCTAACGCTTTTAAAACATCAGAAGTTTTGTTCTAACATAAATTAGCTGCTTACAATAGTTATGGTTCATAGACTCCTAATTACTCGGATGTCAAAAAAAAATACAATAATGATTGCAACCCTTCAATTATAGGCAAACTACTATTTCAGTAGGAAAATTCATAAAAAATAATAAAGATAAAGTTGATAAAATAAACTAATCTGGTGTTTACTAACTAACCTGTACTTCTTGTCGAAAAGTATATATTAGACAACCAAGAAGGAATTTTCCAAAACGTACTGGTGAACATAAAAACAGTTTCTTAAAAAATGAAATAGATTCCAATTTTGCTAACCATATCATAGAAGAAAATCACATTTTTAACAATAATATTGAAATCCTACATATTTATAATAAAAATAAAGAATTGAACTTACTTGAGAACATATAAATTAATAAATTCAAAAACTCAACATAATTTTAAATGATCAAACAGAAAGAAATAATTAATCATTTCTAAGTTTACTTTAATTAAAAATCCACCCCAAATTGCAACCTAGGTATTTAAGACGTTAGGCGACACTTCAGAGTTGGTAGTACGTACTCATGTCAGAAGAAGTCAAGGTTTGGCGAAACATGCCACGTTATATTTTGTTAAATAAAGTTTGTGAAAATCTACGTTTTGTGGTGTTTTATTCCTGGATTATGGATTTTCATCAAGTAAAAGTCGAAACTATTGAAATGCAATTTTCCTTTAGGAACATGTTTATAAATTTACGGCTTTGAAAATACAAATATAAGGATTTTAAAAAATCCGCTTGCTGGTAAAGTATATAAAATGTTATTGATTTCAAATGAATAAAGCGGTTCTTCAGTTTGTAAAATAACATATCTGCAAAGGTATCAGTTATAAAGATATCTACTTGAGTTCTTAAAACTATTTAAAATATTTTACCTTTTATAGCACCAGTTTCACTGTTGTGGAATTTTTTCAAGGTGAAGAAGTTCAAAATTCACATTAAAAAATACTAACAAATTTAGAGAACCGCCACTAACACGAACGTTTTTATAATTGTGGGTCGAACGAACCTTTGCCTTACGCTCGAAGAGCAAATTTATAATATTTATTAATTAACTGATCGAAGTGTTAGGCTAACCCGGTACCAGGCAATTCCTAACGTGAAAACGCTCGTTCAACTGACGACTACACTTGCTGATGAAGACAACGAAGGTTTTTATATTTGTGGCAAAGGCCGCAGCGAACGGGGTTCCCTACCTACCTCCAAGGCGTCCGTTATTTCGTATAGTGATTCCGAATCCAGTCACCTCCGATGAATGAAAGTCGACGCCAGAAGGAATTAGTTAGTTGTAGTCGATGCATTAAAAGTCCGTGCGTATTTTACCATGTATATTACATACACACTGTATCCTAAATTGCGTAGAATTCATTGTCACTTGAATGGTAATAAGTAGCGGAAAATCGTGTCCACAGCGTCAGTCGGCCTGGTATTTCCAATCACTGGGACTTTCACTCCACCCGATCTTGTTCTCTTTCTTTTCTGAGTCAAGTTCGCAACTTGCTACATTGAATTTAGCTTGAAGAGACTGCAACTGTCACGTGCCTTTCAGATGAATATGTGATAAAACCTGTTCTTATAAACAGCAATTTAAAATTATTTGAGGCATGTGCAATTTTGATTTTTTTATAATTTAGTATATAAACGTAACCATGAAATGCTGACAGTTTTATTTGTTGTGATTGATTATAATTGAAATTAATTGTACAATTTGTGCTACTAGGTTTTCTAAATATATCAAATTCTGAGTCGCATAATCCCATCTGCCATTAATTTAGATTTTCTATTAAAAATCCACACGAATTCCTGGGAACAGTTAAACATTTGAATATCCCTAATAATGTAAAATTAGTATATTTTGTATTCTTGAAAAGGTATAATCTGACGAAACAATTCTAGAATTATAATAAAATTTGTGAAACATTAAAAGCATTACTTGTTTTTTTTTTTTAATTTAGAATAATTTTACTGCCTCTTATATTTATGCTTTGAGTTGGCCTTTACACAGCACTTGATTTTTTCCAAAATATCTAAGAAATTAATTTAGCCTAACGTAATATAACTTTTCCCAAGGCTAAAAACTGTAATATTTAACATTTTTTTCGGGTATGTGTGAACTTGGTCTAAACTGGTATTAGCAGTATTTGATATTTGAACAGTACAATATACAGAATAGTCGAGTATAGTAGATTAGTAGAAGGATTTTCCTGATACGAGTTACAATATTGGCTGAAGATATATGTAAAATGTTTGTTTGATACGATTTAATTGGTTGGTACGTATATCAAAAGTTTCTTAGGAAAGCAAACGCCCACTTCTGATAAAATGGTAGTTGTATGACGCTCTTTTAATTATTTGTTTTATTCATTATGGTCTTTGTTGGATGTTATACAAAATAAATGTATTGACATTCGATCCAAATGTAGTTTATGCTTTCACATGCTTCGCGGAACTACTATGCATATGTAGGTACATATGTAGATAAAAAAAATTACCGCGTGAAAATAAAACAATTTATTAGCACCTTCAATAATATCAGGGCAACTAATATATTCCGTATATATGTTATTAGTCGGCCGATTGATTTGATATTCGGTTGCGCTGGTTACCTACTGTTGGAATTACACGGTTTAACTTTTTCTGAAGTAAAACTTCTTAGGCTGCGATCCGGGAGAGAGAGAAAGAAATACAGTATTAAGAGAGAGAGAGAGAGATAAAGATAGAGAGAGAGAGTTTAATCTTTTCGCTCCGGGCCATTCAAATGCAATTCTAGATTTGGGTCCCAAATTTAACGAAAACAACAAATTTTTAAATAATTGCGGTAAATAATTTAAGAAGGTAAATAAATTAATGTTTATATACCTAAAGTTTAAGGGGGGGAGGGATACAGTCATATATTCGTAAATCTATTGAAAGTGTATTAACAATATTTTCTTTTTATAAATAGCTTTTTTAATTCCTAATTGTCCTAATAACTCTAAACGTTTTCCTTTTTTGGAATTGTGTAACAATTTTACATTTTCTGAATCTATATTATGTTTATTATTAATACAATAAGATGCTAAGCCAGTTCAGTATTTTAAGTTGGTTATTGGTTTTTTGTGTTCATCTATTCTAGTTTTGATATTACGTCCACTATGCCCTATATAAAATGCGTTACAATTTTTACAATTTATATTGTATATTCCTGATTTTTGGAGTTTATCATATTTTCCTTTTTTATTATTAAAAAGTAAAAGACGCGAGACTCGCATTGATAATGCCCACGTGTGAAGTGGGCGAACCACGTGTCCGCTCATATTAAATTTAGTTAGTGGTAATTAAGGTGAGTCTTTCTTTATTTAATTATTATAGGTGGTGACGGATTCATTATTCTATGTTTGTTTGATAAAATTAAATCGTTATTTTTTTATTAATTTTGAAACTATTGTCTGAAATTTATTTGTGGGATCTGTTTTTTACGTTAACTATTTCATTAGATTCTATTATATTTTATATATTTTCAAAATATGTAAATATCTTCTAGGATAATTATTGAATTAGCTTTGTCTGCTTTGCAAAGAGTTAGATTGTTGTTAGATAATTATGTTTTTATTGATTTTATGGTTTTTTTGTTCCCCTTTGCTATTTAAAGGATTTTAAATTATTATGAATATTGATATTATATTTACTATTGTTATTGTTATGTGAATCCAAAAGTGCTAATTGACAATTAACCGTTAATAAGTCCAAATCTGATTTTTTATAAATTTGAGGTGAATATTTTAAACTTTTATTCAACAACGTTAATTCATTACTCAAAAATGTTGTATCAGTTGTATTTATAACTCTAGGGAAAAAATTGAACTTGTATTAAGTTAAGTTATTAAGTTATTTATTTTCCAGTGATTCTCAGTGCTTGATACTTTTTTAACAGAGTTTTATAATGTTTATGTATTATTTCCCCGAATATTACTTCTCTCATTATCTCCGTGTCGTTAAGAAAAGATTAAGTTAATTTTACTAAAAGCTGAAACTTTACCAAAGTTAACTTTAGTGTATCATCTTACTCTCTTGAGAAAGGCTTAAATCAGCCGAAACAATTGTCGAGATATAATAAAATTTCAAGTATAAAACAAAACAGCAGTAATATTTCTTTTCTTTAGCTACATTTTGATTTATATAGAAAATCTACCTGTACAGATGCAATTATACCATCATATTCTAACCAATCTTTACAAATAAAATTAGCAACGTTTCATAGCCTCATACATACAATGTTTAATTACCCTTTAAGTAAAACCAAATTTTGTAAAGAATTAGATATCATAAAGCAAATAGCAAATAGTAATAATAATTACAGTTAGTCCTTAATAGATAAACTAATCAAGAAAAAGGAATAACAAATAATATCCAAACAAATGTATCCTTTCATAAAAGAATCAAGAACATATAAATTTATAAATTATTGTGGAAAAAAGACAACAAAAATCGTTAACAATCTTAAAAAATTAGATATTGGCACTATATTAGTAAATAGATGCAATTTAAGAACCATACTTTTTAAAAATAAAAAAGAAAAATATGATAAACCCCAAAAATCAGGAATATACAAAATAAATTGTAAAAATTGCTACGCATTTTATATAGGGCAGACTGGACGTAATGTCAGAACTAGAATAGATGAACACAAAAAATCAATAATAAACTTGAAGCACTCAACTGGCTTAGCATCTCATTGTATTAATAATAACCATAAAATAAATTCAGAAAATGTAAAATTGTTACACAATTTCAAAAAAGGAAAACGTGAAGATTTATTAGAACAATTAGAAATTAAAAAAGCTATTTATAAAAAGAAAATATTGTTAATGACCAACAACAATTTTTAAATACACCTTTAATAGATTTAAGAATATATTACTGTATCCCTCCTCCCACCTCTTAAACTTTAGTTATATAAACACTGTTTAATAATTTTAATTTGTGTAATAAGATTACTCTTGAAAAAGGCATAACATGCCGAAACAATTGTAGAGGTATTACAATATATATTTGAAACATATAGAAGCGTTTAATTTATTTACCTTCTTAAATAATTAAACTGTTTCACAAGGAACCGATCTTACAATCCATATTATTATTCAATTCTTTAATATTGAAAATTGTTATGTTACATAGGGGACATAAGAATTTTAGAAAAGCTAAGGTGGGGGCGTGGCACAACAAAGTTTGGGAAACACTAGTTTAGACTATCCCTCTCTCGCTTTTGTACGGTCCTTCGTTTTTACCACCACTCCTACGCTGTAAAGTTCTGAGTTTGAAATGCATGAGAAGGGGGACTAGTGTATTGTAATAATATTATAGGAGCGAGAGACAACCACGTAAATATATAATATATGTAAGGAAAACCGCCAATATGCTGGCCCCACAACCAATTATTAGAATACGTATGACATCACGACATTCGGGCCGATTCTTTTACATTAGATAGAGTGCGAGACGGCGCCGGCGGAAGATACGTAATCGAAATCGTTTAATTGTTTCAGAGCTACTTAAACCTTGCTTACAATACGGAAAGCACTAGCAAAATCGAAGCTGGTGCTAATTAAAATTATTGTGTAATTTTGTAATATTTAGTGATCATAACTGAGACACTGGGAATATTTTCAGTGTATCGTTTATTATAACAATTATTACATCGAGCATGGTGAACAACTGTTGTGTACCAAATTGCAGCAGCAATTATGAAACAAATAAGACTAAAGTTCATGTCTTCAAGTTTCCCAAAGCTGAAGTTCTTCGTAAAAGGTGGTTAAGTGCAATACACCGAGAAAATTTTATAATATCGGAGAATACTGTAGTCTGCCATCTTCACTTCCAGGTAACCGATATTGTTTACACTATTTCAGAAGTCGATTGGAAAACAGGTAAGATTTTAACAGTTTATTTGAAAAAGCTAAAATTAATTGAAAATGCAGTTCCTTGCATTTTTCCCGGAGCTCCATCATATTTAAGTAAAAGTAGTCAATTCAATCGGGAAGATCCTAATCAAAAGAAACAACGCTTGGAAGCCATTGAAATAGTTTTAGGTGCGAGTCTTGAGACAGCTGCCGAAAATCATAAAACATTGAGCATTGGTAACATTGAATAGATATTATCAAAAATTAATCAGGTTGATAAAGCTGATGGCTAGGACGGTATAAAAAAAAGATTCAGTAATTTTCTGTTATTTTGATTTAAATAAAACGCCGCACAATATATGGTACATAATAACTGATAATTCAGTGACAGTTTCTGTAAATAGGAATGGTACTTTAACAATTCTTGAAAATTTACCCGTGCATGTAAATAGTATAACTCAAATAGATTATATTATACACCAATGTGCAACCATTATTAAAGGTGATAACAGCTACATCGACTTTAAAAAATATATTGTAGATAATATATCAAATTTACTAGATGTTCTTGATAATGCCGAAGATAACAGCAATAGTATAGTAAACCTATACGATTCATAAAGTCACAGATACAGTTATTTACGCAATGTAAAACCCATCACAAATTTGAATCAGAACACTTAATTATCTCATTAATTTTATATAATATTTCTTCCATTGTTACAAATTCTTAAGGCATTCTGGTATGGTATACTTACATTGCCGCATTCAAACACTAAAAAAATTATGATCCAACACCAATGTTGATCCTTCTTGTTCAACTTTTTCTTGTCATATATTAGAGAAAAGAAATCGTCATTGCAGGCTCAAGACCTTCGCGTTACACTGATGTTGGATGAAATTCATATTAAGCCATATTTAGATTACAAAGGAGGCAATTTTATTGGAATGTCCTCAAATTAGTCAATTTTAGCTACAACTGCTCATTCTTTTATGACTCAAATTTTTATGTCAAAATATAAAGACGTAGTACATATTCTTCCAGTACACAAATTAACCGCAAAACCATTATTTGAAATGATTAAAATAATAGTCACAGGTCTTGATCAACGAGAGTCTCGCGTTGATAATGCCCACATTCAAAGTGGGCGAAACACGTGTCTGCTTTGTCAGTTTTTTGTGGTAAAAGGGGTGAGTCTCTTTAATTATTATTTTTTGTAATTTGCCACAGTCTCCGATAAATATTCTCTTGATAAAGGAGATGTTGATGTAAGGCGGTAGTTGAAATAGGGTGAGACGCGCACGCGCGCAATTTTTACGTACTAGATGAAATTCAAAGGGCTTTTACCTGGTGTAAGGTACTCATCATCGAAAATGAAATCACAAAACGATACTTTCACAAAATTTATTTGACAACAACAATTGATTCGCTAGAAACAGTGGGCGAAAGAATGAAACATATAACAGGGGACAAAATACAATAAGATAAAAATATACAAAGACTAAAAATATTACAATTAAAATTTTTTTTAACAGATTAAAAAAGATTAAAATAACATAATATTAGGTAAATACCTATAATGAGAGATGGAATAAACAAACATATAACAATAGAATAAATTCAATGTCACAATAATTCAATGAAATAAGTACGCAATAACTAAAATAATTAAAATTATAAGTTTAAATTAATTAATGGAGAAAAGTTAACATCTAATTGTTCATTTAATAATAATAAAGAATATTTATGCTTATTAATTTCTAATGACTCCAATAAATTTAATTTTGGGTCTTTTGCCGAAATGTGTAAAATTTCGTAATTAAAATTGGCAATATGGTTAGTTTCAATTAAATGATTGACATAATTAGAATTTAGTTTTTTATCAATGAAAGACTTATTATGTTCTGAAATTCTGGTCAACCAAACAAACCAAAATTTCGTTAAAACCAATTATTAGAATACGTATGACATCATGACATTCGGGCCGATTCTTTTAAATTAGCTAGAGAGCGAGACGGCGCCGGCGGAAGATACGTAATCGAAATCGTTTAATTGTTTCAGAGCTACTTAAACCTTGCTTACAATACGGAAAGCAATTTCTAATGACTCCAATAAATTTAATTTTGGGCCTTTTGCCGAAATGTGTAAAATTTCATAATTAAAATTGGCAATATGGTTAGTTTCAATTAAATGATTGACATAATTAGAATTTAGTTTTTTATCAATGAAAGACTTATTATGTTCTGAAATTCTGGTCTTAAAATTTTTACCTGTAACGCCCAAAATTAAATATATTGGAGTCATTAGAAATTAATAAACATAAGTCTTCATTATTATTATTAAATGAACAATTAGATGTTAACTTTTCTCCATTAATTAATTTAAAATTATAATTTTAATTATTTTACTTATTGCATACTTATTTCATTGAATTATTGTGACATTGAATTTATTCTATTGTTATATGTTTGTTTATTCCATCTCTCATTTTAGGTATTTCACCAATATAATGTTATTTTAATCTTTTTTAATCTGTTAAAAAAATTTAATTGTAATATTTTTATTCTTTGTATATTTTTATCTTATTGTTCTTTTTCCCCTGTTATATGTTTAATTCTTTCCCCCACTGTGTCTATCTGTCTATCAATACCCAATATTAATAGTTCGCTACTATGTTAGCGAAACAATTATTGTTGTCAAATAGATTTTGTGAAAGTATCGTTTTGTGATTTTATTTTCGATTTAACGTACTACTCCGACGCTACGGTGGGAAGAAAGAAAGAGGAAGAGTATTGAAAGAATAAGATAGATAGAGTAGCGCACATGCGCGCGTTACAGCAGTACATGTTAAAATTAGAGGTTTTATATGAGTAGCTGAGTTACTACGCATTGTGTATAATGGAATCATCGTATTTTCTGATTATATACATTTTTTAAAAAGTTTTACTTCCCGAACGTGTACAGTGCTGCACGCGAGTTCTTTTATACATCGTATTGGGAAGTTGCCTGTATGGATTTCAAGGAACGCACTATGGATTTTTTGCTTTTGTCGCCTAAACTTGTCTTACACATATTGAGAATCCATTACGTTTTGTATAGATTTGAACAAAAATTCCCCTTTTCCAAAGCTGGATTTAAATTCCCTGGGTGTAGGGAAGCTTTCCTACGTGTGACTGCTACCCTATTGAGTGCGTCTCCGAATGAACATTCGGCGAATGCCCTGGTTCCTATAGCCGATTGGCCCAATTCTGGGCCGTAAATAAAACCCGATAAGGGTATACGTACATTTCGGCAGGGACAAAATCAAATATGAAAAGAAACAAGTGATTAAGTACGACCCTCGAAATTTACGCGATCAACTTACCAGTGTGATGAGTAGACATAATAATAACGATTATAATAATAACAGATGTTTAATACCAGTGTGATGAGTAGACATAATAATAACGATTATAATAATAACAGATGTTTAAAAGTATCGATAGTAATTGATAAATCACACCTGATGAAGGCAATGTTTGCTGAAACAATTGTAGTGTCCAAAAATATAATATTTTGAAACCAAGTGTATTTTTAATTTTTTAATTAAGTATCGACAGTCACTAGAAAAAATTAAATACGATAAATCCTCAAATTCACTCTTTTGTGGTTTCTTGCAATGTAAAGAAGCGGCATGCTCAAATTTGGCAAATGTTCCTTCACATTACACACATACGCGCTACTACTTTACAATACAGTGTAAAAATACAGTAATGAAATTGAAACATGAAGATCTGGAGATACATTTAAAATTTTGATTTCCATATTCGGGCTCTCATATCTTAATCTTTGTATAATGGAAAATAAGATCTATCTCGCCCTGTTCGTATGCAAGTCTTCCTATTTGCGACAAACATAATATATATTCTGGTTGTAATCAAAGTACATTATCGGCGAATGAGAGATGTCACCATGAATACATTTTTAGAGGTTGCATAACGCCGCAATTTTAAAACAAAGCCAACCGATTCATAAAAGTCTGTAGTTCTTGCAGTTGTACTACTTGCGGTCGAGTATTAACATAGCAGATGCGGTCTAACCAATACACAGCAATTAATTAAATGGTTAACCAGCCCTTGTACAAGCTTAGCTAATTAGAGCAATTTAAGTTTACCTAACCTAATTTAATTTTATAAATTCATTATTAATTATTTACCTTCTATAATAAAATTATAAAATCTGTGAGATTGTTTCATTTAACCACTTAATTAAGAAAGAAAAACAAAAAATAAGGAAATATCTTGTCACAATTTAGAACACAACAATAGACTTATTTCTGTTAGATTGGTATACATTACACCGAATAATGCATAACGAAGAATGATAAATCCATGAATATCTTTTTAGCTGACCTCGACTACAACCACTGTAAAAACGATGAGACGAATTTACATTGTTCTAAGGTGAAGTTCAATAAGATTTCATAGAAGGTAAAAAAATATGAATGATAGTTGCAAAATGTCTAGACAGAATAAAATACTATGTCTGACTGCATCGATCATTATCTATACTAAGTTAAATTGTTTACGGTATTTAATTTTTAATTTTGGGAATTAAGCCAGTGAATATGTATTTATATATAATTTTAAAACAATTTTTCACCGAAACACACATCAAAAGTATGAGTTACTGAAACATAAAATCTAATTACACAAAATATTAAAATAACAAAGTTGGTGTCTATTTTAATATAATAGAGACTGTTCTACAACTTGAATCACACAACCCTTGAAATCGTTGTTTTAAAAGTTGAAGATGCCAAATTCGAAAATTACCACATAACTTATTTAAATAAAATACCATATAAATGTTTTGCAGATTTACCAAATAAAATTTAATTAAAAAAGAAAAGAAATAAATTTTGTTTCTGGTATTTCGAAGTTAAATTTTCATATCATATTAAAAGACACATGCTAATTGTATCTACATAGAACACTAAACTGAAAATATCACTTTTCCGTATTGATTTGTTTATAGTTGGTCCTTAGACTGCTTTTTTCTACGCAAGTTATGCATTCAACTGTACGTGACTTCCCAGTATATCCAACACCTCTTCTACAAAGACCGACAACCAAGGTATGACGTCAGCCAGTTCAGGCCGATGTGAGACACCGATACTTAAGCGATACGTTCACATGCAAGTAAAAACATCGCGGATCGGAGTAGAAATGAAAAATGTAACGTTTAAAATTATGTTTTATGTTTAAGACCAATTAAAAAATATTGTTAGTGCGCATTGTAATGGGACATCTTTTAGATAATATGTTATCGTACATTCTTAATTTTATTATCTGACCATTGAGAATTGAGTAAGGAAGGTGAATGCAGGGTTACAGCTGGGATATTTAAAAGGAATACTTCTGTATTCACGAAAGGTTAATATATAAATTAGAAAAATATTATTAAAAGTAAATGTTTGGAACACGGATCTGTACAGGTGCGAAATGTTGAAAAGAAAAGGTGTTTGAGATGTGGTGTTATAGGAAGATGATGAAAACACTGTGGTTGGTAAAGGTTAGAAAATGGAGACCTATTATCAGAAGTGGGAAAACAGTCAATAAAGAAAAGAAAGGTAGGATATGGTAAGGAACCTTCGCAGACACAAGTGCTAGATGGAAATACAGTAGAAACAGAAACAGAAGTAAGGAGGCAGAGGAAGATATAGATCAGATTAATGTTCTCAAATAGTTAGAGATGCAAAGATTGAATCAAATTGGATCTCTTCGGACTAAAGACCTTCTGATGACGATATAATATTTTGAAAACTATCTTGTGGTATGGGATTGTTCATTCATTTCTCCAAATTTATATATTAGTTGGTTAGTTGATGTATAGCAATAATAATATGCCCATATCCTTCTAATTACTGCCCTTGGAAGGATATTTCAAGGTTTTTGATGAATATTTTATGGCATGGTACGTTCATGTAGCAATTTAACTTGATCGGTGAAGTTTTCGATATCCATTCCAAAAAAAAAGCGATATAGATCGATCTAAAGTTAGCATTGTATAGTATCGACTATGTATTATATTCTGCGACGATTGTGAAGCACAAAGATGCAATAAAGTCTGAGTTGCACATATCGCGGACCCTTTAAAACAGGCGTCTGTAACATTGTCAATTGTCGTCAATTCCTACGCGTGTATACTACGTACCTACTTATTCGCATGTATTTGTGAGACCATTTTCGGCTCCTTCGTTGATCTTCATAGGTACCCAAACATGTTTGTGGAAATGCCACTGTAGCTGCCGGAAAATTCCTATATTGTAAATTAAGTGGTGATATACCAACACAAACATCAGACCCCTTCGAAAATTTTGTTTTTTACCTTCTTACTATTATCATTCGAAAAAATGTATTACTTACTAGTTTATGTTTTTAGAATTTTTGGATTCTGTGTACTCCCTCAATACTGGTTCTAGAAACATCGAGTTTGAGCCTTACTGCCTTTGTAGTTATTTTTTATCAGTTTTGTGTGCTCTACATTTAAAAAAAGTTGTGCTTCTTTTTGATATTTGTTTATTTTATTTTCACACTACAGCACTTATAAACTTGAAAATTTACAATGACGATGAAATATGGTTGTTTGTCCTTCAATAGTAGGAGTCCTTGACATGTATTATAGTGTTTATACTCTTCAATAAGTTGCACGTTTATTCTTTATTAACTAGGAATATTATCTGTAACATATCTTTATATTGGCCGAGTCGTGTGCTACACCTACTGTAGGGGTCAAAAGGCGGCCACTCTTGTAATTATATAGATTTGATCATAAGGGTATCACAGGCGTTGCTGTGTACCATTAGGTGGTACTTTACACAATATACATATATACATACCCAAGTGTTGTACAAATGTGTTTATCTCTTAACACCTTATATTTTCTGTATTCTTGTTTTCTTTCAATCCACCCAGACCTTGGACAATTTACCATTATAGCTAATTATTTTTTATGTATACAAGTTTATTCATGAATAGCTCTGACAGATTCGTATATAATACAATATATTCAAATATTGTAACTGCTCTGGGCATTTAAAACGAATACGTATCTAAGGCACAAGTCCTCCACAAATGGTCCATTGCTATTTAACAAAATAATTAAAAGTAGCATACAAAATGTAGAAGATAAATAACACAGGTCAACGGATCAGAAAACAATGAAAGAGGTGTCATTTTTGAGGTAGTTTGCCTCAACATGAAGTATTCCTTCTTAACTTCTGATTTTGTTTGCCTGTATTCTTACCATAACTTACTCGTCTGCATATTTCATATCCTTTTCGTAATCTTCATCGTCGTCTTGGTAGGAACACTACAATTTCACTGCACTTTCCCCCCAAACCTCTTTTGCAGCCATTTTATTCATTGTCTAATTTATCATGTAAGTTTTAGCAAGTATAGTAAACCAATGAGGGGGTGAACACCCCTTAAAATCCTATTAAAAAACATGCATCTTACTGTTCATCCTGAGATGATCTAGACGACGAAAAACCGTGTCTTTTAGAAGCTCCGTTGTACAAAATCCGTGTCATTTGAAATCCTCGCCTGTAGTCTAAAATCCTGAAAACGGTTACCGATTGAGAACGATAACAACGCCCAAGAATGAAAATCCCGAAAACTCGCGGTTTCTGAGCTTACAGGCGTATACACATTGTACACGTTTCTCTGAAAGCGGCGCGAAGTAATATATGGAACTTCTGAACACTCCCGATACTCCTGTATTCCTGTGCGGGTGCACTTATATACGGTATGATAACTTCGGCGAATAAAAAAGGTAATCACGGAACAGTTGAAAACGTAAACTTGAGTGCGATAATATACTGAACTCCCGAACACTCCCGACACTCCCTACACTCTCGAGCAAATAATTAACTTTTCGGTGTTTCATTTCCACCAGCTACTCGTGCTGGTCGGCGTATGGTCTCTCAGACCTATAGTAAAAAGCCGGAAAGTAGGGCGTAAAGCTCCTTTCAGGAATCGTAAGAATGAGTGGGTTGTGATTAAGTAGAGAAAGATGAGACGAATGAAATGAAGACAGAAGAGAAGTGAAATATTTTCTGTGGAATATGACTGAACCAGCATTTGCCTAAGTGATCCAAGGAAACCACAGAAAACGTGGACCAGAGCACCATTAATCTGTACTTACCAATTTATAGTTTTTACGTTCCATTTATTTGAAGGGGGGATCGATTACATAATTCCGTGATCGATTTAAATATTTTAAACTACATTTTATAATTTCACCAAATGTAACGAGTAAAATATTGACCTTTATAATCTCTATATTACGTATTATTATTTAAGCACGTTTCCTATTGGTAATGATAACAACAATAAAATTAATCAATTGTGTGACGACCACCAACACCTACTATGTATAATAGCATTTTATTAGGATATCCTTAAATTTTTTAGTAGTTCTTCAAACCACCTGTCGGACTCGAGAGGTGAGACAAATTTATTCCTTTGTCTGGGAATAAGAGCGAGAAAGAAATTCACAGGGGTTGTTAAATATTTACAGTCGCTGTTAATTTAATTAAGGCGTGACAACGTTTTCAATTTGTTTTATTGGAAAAATTAACACCGTAGAAAATTCTTACTGACAAAAATAATATATAAAAATAAATTAATCATTTATTTATAATGCCACATGCTGTTACCCAAAAATTAAAAGAAAAACGTTTTGATACTTAATGGTCATTATCAGTTTTTTTTATCAGGGAATCTACGACCGTTTTTTTTAAAGTTTTTATTCTAATAAATTAAATTTAAAAAGTAAATACTTGAATTGTTAACGGGTATGTATATAATTGTATAAGTTAGAAGCAGTTCTATGGTGACATTCTTTAGGACCATTATTAACCAATGAGAGCTAATAAATTAAGCAAAAGACAAAATCTAGCTAACGTTCTATAGATTATATTAACCAGGAACACGCTGCGTTCTCGGCTTTATATAATCTCTCGGTTTCACATTTAATTTTAATCCTTTTATTAAAACGTACGGTAACATTCTTTACGCATGTCCATTTTAATTAGACAACATTAATTTTCTCATAGAGGGAATCTTTCAAATTATTTAATGTTACGCCGATGCCAATTATTTAATTATAGTAGTGAATGACTGTCGCAATAAGTGATGATATATTTCCTAGAATAAGTAAACATTACACCATTAAAATAAAGCTTTTATATCTGCTAGGCAGGCATTCTGAAGTGAGTATTTTATATCATATTGAGTGTATGATCCAATACATTCAATTTTGATCGAAATTTACGGATCAAACATGGCGTTGTAAATATCTTACACGTTTATTAAAATTAAGTTATGTAATTGATGCTGTTCGCGGTGAAAGATAAATAATTTGGTGGATTATTTTAGAAATTTTAACTTCGAATGCTTGACGACCGTTTCGGCTGTTGAGGCATTTTCAAAAGAATCTACCCGATATATATAGTAATATTCTTAGGTCTGCAAGTTGGGGTAGTGTACTAATAGGAGTTGTTAGTATTGAACTATAGCTGGTTATTTACTAGATTAACTTTGTCTTTTAAACATTTCCTGATTTTCAAAGTTTGGTTTAAGCTTAATTTTTTCTTTTTATTGAACCTTCTGAAATATTATGTTTTGAATTAACGAATGCTCAGATAAGCCTGTACACAATTAAACGAATAAAAACAACGAAATTTATTAACAACTAAAATTGAATAAACTTAAGTTCTGATTAACACAAGTCTGTACAATTTTTTACACTAGTAAATCTATTTCTCCCGTCACCGTATACTCGCGTTCCACTGTCGCCACTCTATGACTATGGCCTATCTATCGCTCCTGTCACTTGTCAACGCACGATGTAAACAAACTCATTCGGTATTCAATATGGAAACCACAACTTAGGCAAATGCTGGGGCAGTAATATTCAACAGATAATATTTCACTTCTCTTCTGTCTTTATTTCATCCGTCTTATCCTTTTCTCCCTAACCAAACCACCCACTCATTCCCACGATTCCTTAAAGGAGGCTGACGAGGGCCTTACGCCCTACCTTCCGGCTTGGCACTACAGTGTAGGTCGGAAGGACTGCCTGCCCACCGGCACGAGTACCTGGTGGAAATGAAACACAAACTTTTTTTTTAATTTTATTCAGTAAACAATCTTACTCATGATAATGACAGGCTACTGTCGAAACTATTATCGAGTTTATTTATATATTAGTGAAAAGATTCCAAAGTGTTTTATTAATAAACATGTTCATTTTAATTATGTCATTTACCGTTTTTAGTTTGAGTTTAACCTCGAGAAGGGGAATCTTCTAAAGACACTGCTGAGGGGTAATGCCGGATTGGACGAAACCCCTACCGACTAAAACCCCTCCTCGAGTTGGGAGATCAACCCGCATGTTATACATCCCGGGAGAAAAGATAGGAGAAGGATTTGGATAGGAGGGGGAGGCTTGAGTAGGGAAATGAAGGGGGAGGAACGAAGCGTTGAGAGATCGGTGGCCCACCACAGACGGTTGGGTGGACACTCGCGCTAAAAAGCGAAATTAGGACGAGCGAAACGGGACGTCTCAGACTGGAAGGTGACAGGATCTTCTGCAACGGGCATTACGTTTTGGGAAAGTGAAACTATGAGTGAACAGTAATGTAACAACTCCGAGCAGAAGGTGACAAGCCCTTCTGAAACCATCGTTCGGTTTAAGGGCGAAGTAGGATGGTGCCAAGATAAACGGGTTTATGTGACCTGACACTGAGGCACGGAGATTTTACGCGAATTTGTTTGCAACTTCGGGGAGCTAAGATAGGCCGGGTAGTCGAGATCGGAACGAAGGATCCGCATGTGTCCAGATGGGAATGGCGTAGCACCAGATACTCCTGATAATTGCGTTTAATGCACGGATTTTGGTTTGTTGGCACAGGTTGCTTATACCTGTTTAATCCAAATGAGTCTTCTGTCGAAGCGTCGCCGGCATTTCTCCGTTTGATGGGGCGGTCATTTATAGAGATGGGGGAGGGGTTGGGTTTTATCGGGAGAAGAAAATTGTTTGCGACTTGGCTTCGTTAATGGAGACTTTCTATCTACGGTATCACTTTAGCAGCAGGTGCAGAAATTTGTTAACTTTAGTGGTGTAATGAAAAATGGAGCCTTGAGGGATACCGGTCGGTCGTGATGGGTTTGCTGGGCGATAAGGCAGAGCCAACGCGGACACAAAGGGTTCTGTCCGAAAGGAATGACCGAATAACTCCGATTAGGAAATGTGGGGTGTTAAGGGCAATAATTTTGGTAATGAGGCCTGCCCGTATGACGGCGCTTGTTAAGTTTATCAGCAATGAGTTCGAAGACACGCAGGTGTTGGTAGCATGTGTCGTATTTCCTGCGAAAGCCGTGATATAAATCGGGAAGAAGGTTGCTTTGCTCTACATGGTCAAGATGCCAATTATGGGGGGCGGATTCGACGACTTTGCTCAGCAAACTGAGCAAACTGGTCGATCTGTAGCTGGGTGGAGAGCTCAGGGGCTTTCCTTTCTTGGGATGGCAGATGACGGTGGCTTCTTTCCAAGCCAGAGGGAAGTACTGGAGCAGCATGATAGCGTATTTATATTGCAAAGTGCAGTTAGATGCTTTCGTAGCAGGACTTATAGGACGCCGTTGGGAATGCTGTCAGCGTCAGGGGCTTTCACTTTTTTAGAGATCGGATGGTAAAGGCAATTTCGCGAGGCGACGCATGTATAAAATTAGAGACAGAAGGCAGGAAGTTATGGGAGGTGGCATTGGTGCGCTCATGAATGTCGGCTATATCCACAGCGCTGGGTAGTGGAGAGCACTGGTAACAGAGGGAATCTGCGAAGATTGCAGCTTTTTCCTTATCCGAAGTGTAAATATAGCAATATCCTCTCGACAATCAGTTTATGTCTACAACGAGACAATTACGTCAACAAACACAGCTCTGAAGATGCACGGTTATCCAGCCCCGAATCTTTGGTAACTACATTGCTAGCTACTAGTAAAATTTCCGTCTTATAACTATATGTCTTTTCTCTCCGAAAAATACCCTTTCACTGCTCTAACACTCTCTCTATTCCTTAGTCTAATCGATAGGTGATGCACACAACCACACGCACATGCTTTTTCGGTCCGAATATAAAAAGAAACGTCTCATATAGTACAAAATCGAAATAGTATGAAAACATGCATTCAAAGAAATCTACAAAACTGGGATAGTTAGAAAAAAATTATTATTTTAGTTGTAAATGCCTTCTTATCATCAATCAACAAAAACTATGGGTCAGTTTTAGTATGTTACAAGAAAAGATACTGAATTAACAAAACAGTAAATGTATCGTCAGTTATAAAATACCTTTTTTAATGTATTTAACTTTATTTGTAACGATATTCAAAGAACACATTTCAATAATATCGAATTTATTACATATACAAGAAAACGACACATCTTGGTACAACCACACCCATATTCATATTGGTGACGATAGATAGTAATAGGTTGTTTTGTGGCGCCGCCAATGTTAAATGTATATTACCAACAGTTAGATTTACATCTACCTGTATAATATAAAGGTAAAAAGGGGCCTAATTTCCCTTTTTTTATCATTGCCTTAATGACCAGTAACAGCAATTTCTATACATTTATTTTGTTTCATTATATTTCTCAAAAAAGTTTAAGCATATGAACACGCATTTTAATGTTGAAAAACACCTTTACATTATTGAGGTAATAGTTGGTATAGTAATAAAAATATGCATGTCTACAAAATTAGGGTGAAACAGAATAATAAATAATAGGGTAGCCATTTTCAACGTAACTTGCATCCTGAAGCCGAGTTTGACTCCCAATATTATCTCAATTCGTCAAGATTTCGAGAAATCTCTAAACTCAAAGTATCCAAATTAGCATTGGATAAAATCAAGTAGACTCGCCACTATATACCACAAACTGTTATAAATACGGACACATGTTTCGCCCACTTCTATTGTGGGTATTATCAACGCGAGACTGATTTCCTAAAGAAGTGTTTTTGTCATAATAGTTTAACAAAATTTATTTCATTTGAAGTATCGGATAGTTGTATAAATATACACTACTTTGTTTATTATCACTTTTTTATTTACAAATCCTTTTGACTATAGTTTCGACAAAAAAGCTTGTCATTGTCAAACGAATAATTCAAATTAAATATAAGCAGATTTGTCAAAACAAATGATTACAAATTGAATGTATGTAAACAGATGTACAGTAGTGTTGATATATATTTTTTAGAAATACCATTAATTATTAAATGTATTGAATAGTACTGAGTGGTACAAATCTACCTGGTCATTTAACAAGTTATTTTCCGAAATTTTTGATGCTTTATATATTTCTAATGATTCTAAAATATTAAATTTAAAGCCTTTATTTAGATTATTAATAATTTTAAGATTTTCTATAGTAGGAAACTGATGGCCTGTTTCTAAAAAATGGTTTGCAAAATTGGAATTATCTTTTCCTAATCTAAATGATCTATAGTGTTCATTATAGCGAGTTCTAAATGACCTTCCAGTTTGGCCTAAGTAAAAGGAATCACATTCTGTACATTCTAGCTTATAGACTCCAGTTTTTCAAAATTTTCAGTTTTATCTTTTGAATTAAGAAGAATGTGTTTTAAATATGTGTTTGTCTTAAAACTAACAGTTGGATTGTTTGCAGATAGAACATTAGCGATTTTTATTGATATATTACCAAAGTACGTTAAAGATATGTATTTGCATTTTGTAATCATTTGTTTTGACAAATCTGTTTATATTCATTAAATTTGAATTATTCGTTTGACAATGACAAGCTTTTTTGTCGAAACTATAGTCAAAAGGATTTGTAAATAAAAAAGTGATAATAAACAAAGTAGTGTTTATTCATTTATAGTAAAGATGAATTATCACAGAGTAACGGCTGAATCAATCCAATTTTTTTTTTGTATAAATATACTTTCAATTGTAACAACCGCACAATGCAAATGAGTTTCCACGGAAATTAATTATCTTTACTGCTAAAGTAAAAAAAGTGGAGTGAGCGAAACACGTATACGGATATGAGTCTCTTTAATTTCCATTTATTCTAGTTAATTACCACAGTCTCGTTTACTATTCTATTTCAAATTAACTATAATGAAATTTTGAGGTTATGATATGTAGAAATTATGATTTGGTGGAGCAGTTCTTAGTTTTAGTAGATACCTTCTTTGTTCCATAACTAGGTACTTCCGAAACCAGATTAAAACACACTGTCGCAAATTAGGTGAAAATATCCATTGCTTTTATTTCCCAGTCCATGTAGATATACAAATTACCCGCCAAAAGGAACACACCACTTGAAAAGTAACAAATTCAAAAGTTAATTGTCTACCACTAAACTAATTTTTAGGATGTTTTTTGGTCATATACAGAGTGCATACAAAATAATCAATGGTTTTTTATCTGAAATTGGCAATGGCCTGAAGGATCTTACGGTTACAGTAGTCAATATCTATTGATATCATACTGTAGCCCAATCTTTTCTGAACATGACAACATACAAAAAGATGATACATTGTAAGCAAATTTTGATCCACAAGGCGTCATATTGCAGTTGACAGACTTCTTTGGACATTATGCGTTGTATTAAATTCTACTTAAAGATTTATTGTTTTTACAAATAATTATCTGTATGCAATGGAATAGAATTATCACAAATCTTTTCTCCGTGTTTCCTTCCTTGGCCATGGCCTCTGTTGTGATTACTATTTTCATAAAAACGTTGGATTGTTGAAAGTTTTATTTTCAATAGTAGGTAGCCGTTAAGCTTAATTATTAATAACGATAATAACATAACAGCGATAGATCCCGGCTGTTTTAACCGTAACATCCCACAGTGTATTGCAAATTTCAGGTAAAAAGTTATCATCATTTATACGCTCTGTATATTACCAAAACCAAAATTCAAAAAACCATTTCAAGCACACTGTCTTAACCAAAGAAGTAAGCTACATTTTAATAACAAATGGTAAAAATCGAAGTAGTGATTTGCGAGAAAATTAAGATTGAATTTATGCCACTTTTCAGGTGTTGCATTAATTTTAACATATAGTATATATAAATCTCTAAGACTGCTTTGATATACTGATTTTATTTTGTACAATTCAAGTGGATTTTATTGATTCTCGTTGAAGCAATGCCAATGTACTTGCCTCTCATCCAAGCTTTCACGTGTTAAAAAACGGCAGTGTAGTACACTACTTTTAAAATGATAGGTATAAGGGGTTGATTTAGTATAAATATTTACACACAACGATTGCGATTAGGGAGTTTTGCAAAAAAATTGTTGGATTTATTAAACGTGCTAAAGCAAATTATCTATAAACATAGCAAAATTACAATCTTACATAACGTACTAATTATGTTAGTGTGAATACATAGATATTTATAAACGTTCTACTATAAAGAATGAGTATATCAGGAAAATTCATATTATTATAAACTGGTTCAAATTAGATTAAGTCGCATTGTCAGAGGTATTTTATTGTTAAAAATCTATTATTATTCTTTCTCGATCAGCTGTTACTCAGGGCACTTATTACAGACCACTATTTTTTACGGTTTCTTTTAATGACAGGCTACAAAATTGTTTCACCAAAATGTCTTCCATGCGCACGAACATAAGAAAATTTCAATGGTCGGCACTGTAAGTATCGAAAACCTGTCTTCGCTTATTAATTTTCCTGCAAAATATGTTGAAATTTGTTTACCCAAATCTGCTTTTACTTTTTATTAGTTTTACTTTTAGTTATTACAGGAACCACTGGAATGAAACTTCTTTGTTCACATCATATTTATATTGAACAAAAACAGAAAAAAGACAACTTAAACAACTTCACCATCTTCGTTACATGCGCTATGTTCTTTGGAACTATCAACCATAGATAACTCAACAGAATGTATGAAAGTAAAAACTCATAGATTGTAACTATATACATTCACCTTAAAAATTATGAACACATACAGAATACAAATACCTATTCAATATTTAACAAAATAATAATAACTAATTAAATAAATAGGTATCCTTTATAAGAAAATTGTTTATAAAAATCCCCCCAGCTCTTATGTAGAAACCGCCACTTATTGCATGAAGTAAGTACCAAATTGATTAAACAGTCTCCAAGGGTTTGATCTTTGTACAAATTATGGCACACTGTCGATATTATAAAGAGCAACAATAAAAAAGCAAGTCACAATGTGGTGTTTACATGATTATCTACGATCTAGAATTTAAACCGATTCATTGAAATTTATATTATAAAAACAATAATTATTATATCCAAAAAAGAAGGAATTAAAATCCTTATTCGTCTAAATATTAAGATAAAAGATCTCAAATTTTTGAACGCGTCCTACCAAATAGGCACAACGAACTGAAAGCCATATCCCACGACCCATTTCGACCTATCGGATCCCATCAGGTGGGCGTTGGCAGAAATGCCTTTACAGGCTATATTATAAATATGAATATAAATATAAATATGGAATCAACAGAAACAACTACTCCGAGTTTATATTTATATTTATATTTATAATATAGCCTGTAAAGGCATTTCTGCCAACGCCCACCTGATGAGACCCGATAGGTCGAAACCGGTCGTGGGATATGGCTTTCAGTTCGTTGTGCCTACTTGATAGAACGCGTTCAAAAATTTGAGATCTTTGATCTTAATATTTAGACGAATAAGGATTTTAATTCCTTCTTTCTTGGATATGTTATATCTTCGTCTAAGAATACATCGGAATCAACAGCGTAATTCAATGCCGGTAGGGATATTATCCCTCGGATTCCATATTTATATTTATATTTATATTTACAATAACTATTAGTTTGACATATACTATATGGAGAAATTGACAACGTAAATAGACGTTAAATAAATGCCCATTTCAAAAAAAAACAATTCAAGTAATGGGTAATAAATACAAATATTGTTGTAACGAAAAATAGCCTGCTCATAATAAAAGAATTAAAGTGACTGTTTAAATATAAAAAATATTTCAGAATTTAAATCGGTTATAATTAATGTTAAGGAACAAACAAACACATAACTTTAAAAAAGTTAAACCAACCATTTCAAACAAGCAAATTAATTCAGTATAAGTGACTTTTACGTATACCGTCAACCCGAAAAATCATCTTTTTTATCAAGCGCAGTTCGTCTTCCACTATAATCAATTAATGCAGGAATTATTGTATAATTAGCGTGAGAGTGCAGACATGAGACCATGAAGGTTATCAGTCTGAAATAATTTCCAGAACATGACATACGCTGTTCGTTAAAATATTGTATATGCATCTCTGCACAAAACCTTTATTTACCTCCATTGTTACTGTTGTTATAAACAACAACAAGAGAGAGGGAGCCGGTTTGCCTAACATGACCTCCAACGCTACGGATAGAACATAATGTTAATTAGCGATCGTATTACAAATACATATTAAGTTAGATATTCCTGTATAATCTGGTAACTGATTAAATGTCTCTCTTAATTGTTGTAAAGAATGTCCTAATGTGTCCCGTCACTACCACGATACGCAACACTAACCAAACAGGAAAAACAAACTAGGTAATGAAAAATAATAAGTGGACGAACATGTCCCTCACGAAAGGTTCTTGGGTACATACTTATTACATGTGATACAATAATTTAAATATTCTAATTTTATGGTTTATCGTGAATTATTTCAAAGGAACTTGGAGAATAAAGGGAAAATGGAGCAATTAGGAATTTAAAATTAATAAGATGTACGGTTTCGTAAAATTTGACTTTCTTCGCATTTAAACTAAAATTAGTAAAATATGTTCATCGGGTGTATTTAAAAAATGAAGATAATTTTTTAAATTTTAACGTAAATGAATAAAATTTATTGTCGAACAAATTCAATCAAATTAAAGATAAAAAAATAAGGACAATAACTAATATTATTATGTGGTCAAGCAGGTCTGAAATGACACATCTGAAAATAAACAAAAAGAAATATGTAAGCGACCAATTAAATCATTAATGCAGAATTAATCATGATGAACGAATTTATAAAGTTATAATTTAAAACAAACTTTTCTTTGTAACAAAACTTTATTTGAAAATTAGAGTGTTCATTTAGTAGCGTACAAGTATGTTCTGACGATTGGATTCTAAAATGTGCTAATAAAAACTAAGAGATAAGAAAAGGAAATACAAACAAATGAATTGGTCCAATTGGTAGCAACACCGCCAATAGAAAGGTCTCACAACCAATTATTAGAATACGTATGACGTTGCATTGTTTTACATTCGATAGAGCGCGAGCGGCGCCGGCCGAAGATTCGGTATCGAAAACGTTTAATTGTTTCAGAGCTACTTAAACCTTGCTTACAACACGGAAAGTATTAGCAAAATCGGAGCTAGTGCAAATTAAAGTTATTCTGCAATTGTACAATATTTCGTTATCATAATTAGACACTGGCAACATTTTCAGTGTATCGTTTATTGTAATAATTATAAAATCGAGCATGGTGAACAAGTGTTGCATCCCACATTGAACTAGCAATTATAAAATAAATAAGACTAAAGTTCATATCTTCAAGTTTCCCAAACTGAAGATCTTCGTAAAAGGTGGTTAACTGAAATACACCGAGAAAATTTTATAATATCGGAGCATTCTATCGTTTGTCATCTTCACTTCCAGGTAGCCGATATTGTTTACACTATTTCAGAAGTTGATTGGGAAATAGGTAAGATTTTAACAGTTGATTTGAAAAATACAAAAATAAAAGAATATGCAGTTCCTTGCATTTTTCCCGGAGCTCCATCATATTTAAGTAAAAGTAGTCAATTTTCTCGTGAAGATCCCAATCAATAGAAACAACGTTTGGAAGCTACTGCCACTGAAAGAGCTTTAGGTGCGAGTCTTGAGACAGCTGCCAAAAATAATAAAAAATTAAGCATTGATAACATTGAACAGTTATTATCAAAAATTAATCAGGTTGATAAAGCTGATGGTTGTTATTTTGATTTTAATAAAACGCCTAACGTAATATGGTACATAGTAATTGATAATTCACTGGCAGTGTAACCCACGGTCTTAGCCCTACAAATCAGATATGTGTACCATCCGTAAAATATGAAATGTATATAAATTAAAAATATTACTCTGTGAAAATTTACCCTGCACGATTCACATACACAGACACAAGTAAACAATCATTTAAAACTAAAGAATATTGATATCAGTTAGCAGACAATGTAAAAAATAAAGGAACTGAGGTCCCATACGGGAGGCAACCCAGCTATAAGTTGAGATTTTAGAGCACAATCTGGGCCTCACATAAAAATAAATTGCAGTAAATAAATACCAAAATAAACACACAAATAAACATGTAAATAAATGCGATGAATAAATATCAAAACGAAATATACACACATTTGTGAATACTCTCAGATCAATACTCTACACAGGAGAAAATATTAGTAAATTCAACAGCTCGAAACATTCTGAACGCACCAGGTAGATCAACAAAGAGCAAAATCATAAAAATTGGGAACAAAGAAAAATCACAAAATAATTGTTACACATCACCTTTTTGTTCAAATTAATAAAATAAAAGTTCAAATTAAACAAAACATCACAAGCTATGTAGGATACAAATTATTGTGTCATTATAAAATGGATTGAAAGAACCATGAAAATTGACAACTTTTGTGTAAATTTTATAACAGTAAAAAACAACATAATAAAAATTAAAACCTAGTTGAAAAATACATGGAAGTACAATAGTTTATTACCTGTGAATGCAACTTGAAAAACACACAAAGATAGCAATAAAAAAACAAAGAACCAACAAACGTGACACTTCCTACACTCTCTATCTCCATCATCTAGAATTTTTATCGTTCGTTCGCGTCTAAGATAACTAAACAGTTACTGATTTATGAGTAGTAGGTAATAATTTAGGGAAATGTGAAATTATTGAAATAAGCGATAGAGAACGACAGACCCTGGTTACTACAATAGGAATGGTATTTCAACAGTTCCTGAAAATTTACCCGTGCATGTAAATAGTATAACTCAAATAGATTATATTGTACATCAATGTGCAACTATTATTAAAGGTGATAACAGCTCCACCGATTTAAAAAAAAATATTGTAGATAATATATCCAATTTACTAGATGTTCTTGATAATGCCGAAGATAACAGCAATAGTATAATAAAGCTATACAATTCATAAAGTCACAGATACAGTTATTTACGCAATGTAAAACCCATCACAAATTTGAATCAGAACACTTAACTATCTCATCAATTTTACATAATATTTCTCCTCATTGTTACAAATTCTTAAGGCATTCTGGTATGGTATACTTACATTGCCGCATTCAAACACTCTAAAAACATTTATGCTCCTACACCAGTGTTGATCCTTCTTGTTCAACTTTCTTGTCATATATTAGAGAAAAGAAATCTTTGCTAGCTTCAGTATACAAATTAATCGTAAAACTATTATTTGAAATGATTAAAATTATAGTCACAGGTCATGAACAAATTGGTTTTTCTGTTATTGCAATAATAATTGAATCAATGGGAAGCCTGTACCACATTTTACAAATCTTTCTCAACTAAGCATAATGTATCCAAATCCTAGCAATCCTAACAAACCATTGTTTTTAGGGTTCCGTACCCAAAGGGTAAAACGGGAATCCATGTACCCAACAGTATTTGGTTGACTTAGGAAAAAATAGTTTTAATTGTAATTACCATGACTCATAACAATTATTGAAAGTCTGTTAAAAAGGAAAAGTTGGAGAGTGCTCGTTATAACTTACCACAAAAAAAAAACAGAAAATTAACCACGTTAGTTAATAAACCGAAGTAAAAATAGTGTATCCAAATTAAGTCATATTAAATGTACAAATTGCAGTAAACACATCAATTTTACATTTACACTTCGATTTGAACATATATGCGCCTGTCTAAATTTGCATTTATATACTTCTAACTAATTCAAATGTACTTCTATATCTATTTAGGTACTCGTATATTTTCCATTGTACCTAAATGTGTGGTTTTAACGAAATTTTGGTTTGTTTGGTTGACCAGAATTTCAGAACATAATAAGTCTTTCATTGATAAAAAACTAAATTCTAATTATGTCAATCATTTAATTGAAACTAACCATATTGCCAATTTTAATTACGAAATTTTACACATTTCGGCAAAAGACCCAAAATTAAATTTATTGGAGTCATTAGAAATTATTAAGCATAAATATTCTTTATTATTATTAAATGAACAATTAGATGTTAACTTTTCTCCATTAATTAATTTAAACTTATAATTTTAATTATTTTAGTTATTGCGTACTTATTTCATTGAATTATTGTGACATTGAATTTATTCTATTATTATATGTTTGTTTATTCCATCTCTCATTTTAGGTATTTACCTAATATTATGTTATTTTAATCTTTTTTAATCTGTTAAAAAAATTTTTAATTGTAATATTTTTAGTCTTTGTATATTTTTATCTTATTGTATTTTGTCCCCTGTTATATGTTTCATTCTTTCGCCCACTGTTTCTAGCGAATCAATTGTTGTTGTCAAATAAATTTTGTGAAAGTATCGTTTTGTGATTTCATTTTCGATGATGAGTACCTTACACCAAGTAAAAGCCCTTTGAATTTCATCTAGTACGTAAAAATTGCGCGCGTGCGCGTCTCACCCTATTTCAACTACCGCCTTACATCAACATCTCCTTTATCAAGAGAATATTTATCGGAGACTGTGGCAAATTACAAAAAATAATAATTAAAGAGACTCACCCCTTTTACCACAAAAAACTGACAAAGCAGACACGTGTTTCGCCCACTTTGAATGTGGGCATTATCAACGCGAGACTCTCGTTGATCAAGACCTGTGACTATTATTTTAATCATTTCAAATAATGGTTTTGCGGTTAATTTGTGTACTGGAAGAATATGTACTACGTCTTTATATTTTGACATAAAAATTTGAGTCATAAAAGAATGAGCAGTTGTAACCAAAATTGACTAATTTGAGGACATTCCAATGAAATTGCCTCCTTTGTAATCTAAATATGGCTTAATATGAATTTCATCCAACATCAGTGTAACGCGAAGGTCTTGAGCCTGCAATGACGATTTCTTTTCTCTAATATATGACAAGAAAAAGTTGAACAAGAAGGATCAACATTGGTGTTGGATCATAAATTTTTTAGTGTTTGAATGCGGCAATGTAAGTATACCATACCAGAATGCCTTAAGAATTTGTAACAATGGAAGAAATATTATATAAAATTAATGAGATAATTAAGTGTTCTGATTCAAATTTGTGATGGGTTTTACATTGCGTAAATAACTGTATCTGTGACTTTATGAATCGTATAGGTTTACTATACTATTGCTGTTATCTTCGGCATTATCAAGAACATCTAGTAAATTTGATATATTATCTACAATATATTTTTTAAAGTCGATGTAGCTGTTATCACCTTTAATAATAGTTGCACATTGGTGTATAATATAATCTATTTGAGTTATACTATTTACATGCACGGGTAAATTTTCAAGAATTGTTAAAGTACCATTCCTATTTACAGAAACTGTCACTGAATTATCAGTTATTATGTACCATATATCGTGAGGCGTTTTATTAAAATCACAATAACAGAAAATTACTGAATCGTTTTTTTTATAGCGTCCTAGCCATCCGCTTTATCAATCTGAATAATTTTTGATAATATCTATTCAATGTTACCAATGCTCAATGTTTTATGATTTTCGGCAGCTGTCTCAAGACTCGCACCTAAAACTCTTTCAATGGCTTCCAAGCGTTGTCTGTTTTGATTGGGATCTTCCCGATTGAATTGACTACTTTTACTTAAATATGATGGAGCTCCGGGAAAAATGCAAGGAACTGCATTTTCAATTAATTTTAGCTTTTTCAAATAAACTGTTAAAATCTTACCTGTTTTCCAATCGACTTCTGAAATAGTGTAAACAATATCGGTTACCTGGAAGTGAAGATGACAAACGATAGAATGCTCCGATATTATAAAATTTTCTCGGTGTATTTCACTTAACCACCTTTTACGAAGATCTTCAGTTTGGGAAACTTGAAGATATGAACTTTAGTCTTATTTATTTTATAATTGCTAGTTCAATGTGGGATGCAACACTTGTTCACCATGCTCGATTTTATAATTATTACAATAAACGATACACTGAAAATGTTGCCAGTGTCTAATTATGATAACGAAATATTGTACAATTGCAGAATAACTTTAATTTGCACTAGCTCCGATTTTGCTAATACTTTCCGTGTTGTAAGCAAGGTTTAAGTAGCTCTGAAACAATTAAACGATTTCGATTACGTATCTTCCGCCGGCGGCGTCTCGCACTCTATCTAATGTAAAAGAATCGGCCCGAATGTCGTGATGTCATACGTATTCTAATAATTGGTTGTGGGGCCAGCATATTGGCGGTTTTCCTTACATACATTATATATTTACGTGGTTGTCTCTCGCTCCTATAATATTATTACAATACACTAGTCCCCCTTCTCATGCATTTCAAACTCAGAACTTTACAGCGTAGGAGTGGTGGTAAAAACGAAGGACCGTACAAAAGCGAGAGAGGGATAGCCTAAACTAGCTTTTCTAAAATTCTTATGACCCCTATGTAACATATTAATTTTCAATATTAAAGAATTGAATAATAATTTACGATAATTTGAATGGAATTTAAGGTCTGTTCCTTGTGAAACAGTTTAATTATTTAAGAAGGTAAGAATTTTCGCAAAACTGTTCCAAAGGCGGCGGGGGCTATTTCGTTTTGATTTTGGAAAAAATGTTCCAAATGGGGGTGGGGGTATTTGGTTCGATTTTGCAACAAAATTTCGAAAATAATAGCAAAAATGCTAGGAATTTTCGAAAAAATGCTCCTTGGGGGGTGGGGCTATTTCGTTCGATTTTGGAAAAAATGTTCCAAATTGGGGTGGGGGTTTTTGGTTCGATTTTGGAAAAAATGTTCCAAGTAAGGGTGAGGGTATTTGGTTCGATTTTGGAACAAAATTTCGAAAATAATAAAAAATACAAAGAATTTTCGCAAAACTGTTCCAAAGGGGGCGGGGGGTATTTCATTTTGATTATGGAAAAAATTTTCCAAATGGGGATGGGGGCATTTGGTTCGATTTTGGAACAAAATTTCGAAAATAATAGCAAAAATACTAGGAATTTTCGAAACAATATTCCAAAGGGTGAAGGGGTATTTCGTTTGATTTTGGAAAAAATGTTCCAAATGTGGGTGGGGGTATTTGGCTCGATTTGGGAGAAAATGTTACGAAGGGGTGGGGGTATTTGGTACGATTTTGGAACAAAATGTCGAAAATAATAGCCAAAATACAAGGAATTTTCGAAAAAATGTTCCTTAGGGCGTGGGTCTATTTCGTTCAATTTTGGAAAAAAAGTTCCAAAGGGGGGGGAGTATTTGGTATGATTTTGGAAATAATGTACCAAATAAGGGTGAGGGTATTTGGTTCGACTTTGGAACAAAATTTTGAAAATAATAATAATACAAAGAATTTTCGAAGAAATATTCCAAAGGGTTGGGGTATTTCGCTCGTTTTTGGAAATAATGTTCCAAAAAAGGGTGGGGGTATTTGGTTCGATTTTGGAACAAAATTCGGAAAATAATAAAGAAAATAACAAAGAATTTTCGCAAAATTGTTCCAAAGGGGGTGGGGGTATTTCGTTTTGAGTTTGGTAAAAATGTTTCAAATGGGGGTGGGGTATCTGGGTCCATTTTGGAAAAAAATTTGGAAAATAATAGCAAAAATGATCCAAAGGGGAGGGGATATGTCGCTAGATTTTGGAAAAAATGTTCCAAAGGGGGGCGGGGTATTTGGTTCGATTTTGGAACAAAATGTCGATGTTAATAGCAATAATACAAAGAATTTTCGAAAATATGTTCCTTGGGGGGTGGGGCTATTTGGTTCGATTTTGGAACAAAATGTCCAAAATAATAGCAAAGCTACAAAGAATTTTCGAAAAAATGTTCCTTGGGGGGTGGGGCTATTTCGTTCGATTTTAGAAATAATGTTCCAAATAAGGGTGAGGGTATTTGGTTCGATTTTGGAACAAAATGTCGAAAATAATAGCAAAGATACAAGGAATTTTCAAAAATATGCTCCAAAGGTGGGTGGGGTATTTCGTATTGATATTGGAAAAAATATTCCGAATGGGGTGGGGGTATTTGGTTCGATTTTGGAAAAAATGTTCCAAATAAGGGTGAGGGTATTTGGTTCGATTTTGGAACAAAAATTCGAAATTAATAAAAAATACAGAGTTCTCGCAAAACTGTTCCAAAGAGGGTGGGGGGTTTTTCGTTTAGATTTTGGAAAAAATCTTCCAAATGGGGGTGGGGGTATTTGGTTCGATTTTGGAACAAAATTTCCGAAATAATAGCAAAAATACTAGGAATCTTCGAAAAAATGTTCTTTGGAGGGTGGGGCAATTTCGTTCGATTTTGGAAAAAATGTTCCAAATTGGGGTGGGGGTTTTTGGTTCGATTGTGGAATAAAATGTCGAAAATGATAGCCAAATACAAAGAATTTTTGAAAAAATGTTCCGCGAGGGGGGGTTCCAAATGGGGATGGGGGTATTTGGTTCGATTTTGGAGAAAATGTTCCGAGGGGGTGGGGGTATTTGGTTCGATTTTGGAACAAAATGTCGAAGATAATAGCAAAAATACAAAGAATTTTCGAAAAAAATGTTCCAAAGGGGTGGGGTATTTGGTTCGATTTTGGAAGAAAACTTCGAAAATAATAAAAAGTACAAAGAATTGTCGCAAAACTGTTCCAAAGGGGTGGGGGTATTTAGTTTTGATTTTGAAAAAATGTTCCAAAAAGGGGTGGGGGTATTTGGTTCGATTTTGGAATAAAATGTCGAAACAATAGCACAAATACAATGAATTTTCGAAAAAATGTTCCAAAGGGGTGGGGTATTTGGTTCGATATTGGAACAAAATGTCGAAGATAATAGCAAAAATACAAATAATTTTCGAAAAACTATTCCATATAGGTATTTCTTTCGTTTTGGAAAAAATATTCCAAAGGGCGGGCGTGTATTACGTTCGATTTAGAAATTGGGGTGGGGGTATTTGGTTCGATTATGGAACAAAATGTCGAAGATAATAGCAGAAGTACAAAGAATTTTCGCAAAACGGTTCCAAAGGGGTGGGGTATTTATTTGGTTCGATTTTGGAACAAAATGTCGAAAATAATAAGAAGTACAAAGATTTTTCGCAAAACTGTTCCAAAGGGGGGGTGGTATTTCATTTCGATTTTGAAAAAATGTTCCAAATGGGGGTGGGGGTATTTGGTTCGATTTTGGAACAAAATTTCCAAAATAATAGAAAAGGTACAAAGAATTTTCGAAAAAAATTGCCAAAGGGAAGTGGGGATTTCGTTCGATTTTGGAAAAAATGTTTCAAATGGTGGTGAAAATATTTGGTTCGATTTTGGAACAAAATGTCGAAAATAATAGCAAAGATACAAGGAATTTTCAAAAATATGCTCCAAGGGTGGGTGGGGTATTTCGTTTTGATATTGGAAAAAATATTCCGAATGGGGTGGGGGTATTTGTTTCGATTTTGGAACAAAATTTCGAAAATAATAGCAAAAATACTAGGAATTTTCGAAGAAATGTTCCTTGGGGGGTGGGGCTATTTCGTTCGATTTTGTAAAAAATGTTCCAAAGGGGGAGGGGGGTATTTGGTCCGATTTTGGAACAAAATGTCGAAGATAATAGCAAAAATACAAAGAATTTTGGAAAAAATATTCCAAGGTTAGGGGGGTATTTCGTTCGATTTTGGAAAAAATGTTACAAAGGGGGGTTATTTGGTTCGATTTTGGAACAAAATGTTTAAAATAATAGCAACAATACATAGAATTTTCGAAAAAACATTCCAAAGGGGTGGGGGTATTTCGCTAGTTTTTGGAAACGATGTTCCAAAAGGGGGGGAGGTATTAGGTAGGATTTTGGAACAAAATGTCGAAAATAATAGCAAAAATACAAGGAATTTTCGAAAAAGTGTTCCTTGGAGGGTGGGGCTATTTCGTTCGATTGTGGAAAAAATGTTCCATATTGGGGTGGGGGTTTTTGGTTCGATTTTGAAACAAAGTGTTGAAAATAATAGCAAAAATACAATGAATTTTCAAAAAAATATTCCAAAGGGGTGGGGGTATTTCGCTAGATTTTGGAAAAATGTTCCAAAGGGGTGGTGGGATATTTGGTTCGATTTTGAAACAAAATGTTGAAAATAATATCAAAAATACAAAGAACTTTCAAAAGAATATTCCAAAGTGATGAGGGTAATTCGCTAGATTTTGGAGAAGATGTTCCATAGGGGTGGGGGTATTTGGTTGGATTTTGGAACAAAATGTTGAAAATAATAGCAAAAATACAAAGAATTTTCAAACAAATATTTCAAGGGTTGGGGGTATATCGCTATATTTTTGAAAAATCTTCCAAAGGGGTGGTGGGGTATTTGGTTCGATTTTGAAACAAAAAGTCGGAAATAAAAGCAAGAATACAAAGAACTTTCAAAAACATATTCCAAAGGAGTGGGGGTATTTCGCTAGATTTTGGAAAAAATGTTCCGAAGGGGGTGGAGTAATTTAATTCGATTATGGAACAAAATGTTTAAAATAAAGGCAAGAATACACAGAATTTTCGAAAAAATATTCCAAAGGGATGGGAGTGTTTCGCTAGATTTTCGAAAAGATGTTCCAAAGGGGGTGGGGGGTTTTTGGTTCGATTTCGGAACAAAATGTTGAAACTAATAGCAAAAATACAAAGAATTATCAAAAAAATATTCTAAGGGGGTGGGTGTATTTCGCTAGATTTTGGAAAAGATGTTCTAAAGGGGATCGGGGGTATTTGGATCGATTTTGGGACAATATGTTGAAAATAAAAGTAAAAATAACTTCTCCAATATCTGGCGAAATCCCCACCCCGTTGGAATATTTTTTGGATATTCTTTGTATTTTTGCTATTATTTTTAACATTTTGTTCCAAAATCCAACCAAATACCCCCATCCCCGTTGGAACATCTTTTCCAAAATCTAGCGAAATACCCCCACTCGTTTGGAATATTTTTTTGAATTTTTTTTATTTTCAACATTTTGTTTCAAAATCGAACCAAATACCCCACCACCCCTTTGGCACATTTTTCCAAAATCTAGCGAAATACTCCCACCCCATTGGGATATTTTTTTGAAAATTCTCTGTATCTTTGCTATTATTTTCTACATTATGTTTCAAAATCAAGCCAAATACCCCACCACACCTTTGGAACATTTTTCCAAAATCTAGAGAAATACCCCCACCCCTTTGGGATATTTTTTTGAAAATTCCTCGTATTTTTGCTATTAGTTTCTACATTTTGTTTCAAAATCCAACCAAATACCCCCCGCCCCCTTTTGGAAAATTTTTCAAAAATCTAGCAAAATACCCCCACCCATTTGGAATATTTTTTCGAAAATTCTGTGTATTTTAGCTATTATTTTCAACAGTTTGCTCAAAAATCGAACCAAATGCCCCTCGCCCCCTTTGGATCGATTTTGGACAATATGTTGGAAATAAAAGTAAAAATACACAGAATTTTCGAAAAAATATTCCAAAGGGGCGGGAGTATTTCGCTAGACATTTGAAAAATTGTTCCAAAGGGGGTGGGGTATTTGGATCTATTTTGGTACAGAATGTTGAAAATAATTGCAAAAATGCAAAGAATTTTCAAAAGAATACTCCAAAGGGGCTGGGGGGTATTTGGTTCGATATTTGAACAAACTGTTCAAAATAATAGCTAAAATACACAGAATTTTCAAAAAAATATTCCAAAGGGGTGGGGGTATTTCGCTAAATTTTGGAAAAAAATGTTCCGAAGGGGGGGGGAAGGTATTTATTTCGATTTTGTAACAAAACGTTGAAAATAATAGCAAAATACAAAGAGTTTTCAAAAAAATATTCCAAAGGGGTGGGAGTATTTCGCTAGACATTTGAAAAATTGTTCCAAATGGGGTGGGCTATTTGGTTCGATTTTGGAACAAGATGTTGAAAATAATAGCAAAAATACAAAGAATTTTCAAAAAACTATTCCAAAGGGGTTGGGGTGTTTCGCTAGATTTTTGAAAATTTTTCCAAAGGGTCGGAGGCTATTTGGTTCGACTTTGTAACAAAATGTTAAAAATAATAACAAAAATACAAAGAATTTTCAAAGACATGTTCCAAAGGGGTTGGGGCATTTCGCTAGATTTTTTTAAATTTTCCAAAGGGGCGGGGGGTATTTGGTTCGATTCTGAAACAAAATGTTGAAAATGATAGCAAAAATACAAAGAATTTTCAAACAAATATTGCAGGGAGTGGGGGTATATCGCTAGATTTTTTAAAATGTTCCAAAGAGGGTGGGGTATTTGGTTCGATTTTGGAACAAAATGTTGAAAATAATAGCAAAAATTCAAAGAATTTTCAAAAAAGTATTCCAAAGGAGTGGGGGTATTTCGCTAGGTTTTTGAAAAAATGTTCGAAAGGGGTGGAGGTATTTCGCTAGAGTTTTGAAAAAATGTTCCGAAGGGTGGCGGGAGGTGTTTATTTCGATTATGGAACAAAATATTTAAAATAAAAGCAACAATACATAGAATTTTCGAAAAAATATTCCAAATGGGTGGTGGTATTTCGCTAGATTTTGGAAAAGTTGTTCCAAAAGGGGGGGGGGGGGGAATTTGTTTCGATCTTGGAACAAAATGTTGAAAATAAAAGTAAAAATAAAAAGAATTTTCGAAAAAATATTCCAAAGGAGTGGGGGTATTTCGCTAGATTTTGGAAAAGAAATTCCAAAGGGGTTGGGGGGTATTTGGTTGGATTTTGAAACAAAATGTAGAAAACAATAGCAAAAATACAAAGAATTTTCAAACAAATATTGCAGGGAGTGGGGGTATATCGCTAGATTTTTTAAAATGTTCCAGAGGGTGGGGTATTTGGTTCGATTTTGGAACAAAATGTTGAAAATAACAGCAAAAATTCAAAGAAATTTCAAAAAAATATCCCAATGGATGGGGGGGGGGGGTATTTCGCTAGATTTTGGAAAAATGTGCCAATGGGGTGGCGGGGTATTTGGTTCGATTTTGGGACAATATCTTGAAAATAAAAGTGAAAATACAAAGAATCTTCAAACAAATATTGCAAGGGGTGGAAGTATATCGCTAGATTTTTTAAAATGTTCCAAAGAGGGTGGGGTTTTTGGTTCAATCTTGGAACAAAATGTTGAAACTAATAGCAAAAGTACAAAGAATTATCAAAAAAATATTCCAAAGGGGTGGTGGTATTTCGCTAGATTTTTGAGAAAATATTCCAGTGGGTGGTGGAGTATTTGGTTCGATTTTGGAACAAAACGTTGAAAATAATAGCAAAATACAAAGAATTTTCAAAAGAATATTCCAAAGGGGGTGGGAGGTATTTGGTTCGATTTTGAAACAAAAAGTCGAAAATAAAAGCAAAAATACGAAGATTTTTAAAAAATATATTCCAAAGGAAAAGGGGTATTTCGCTAGATTTTGGAAAAGATGTTCCAAAGGGGGTGGGGGGTAGTTGGATCAATTTTGGGACAATATGTTGAAAATAAAAGTAAAACTACAAAGAATTTTCGAAAACATATTCCATAGGGGTGGGAGTATTTCGTTAGACATTTGAAAAGTTGTTCCAAAGGGGGTGGAGTAGTTGGTTAGATTTTGGAACAAAATGTTGAAAATAATAGCAAAATGCAAAGAATTTTCAGAAGAATATTCCAAAGGGGGTGGGAGGTATTTGGTTCGATTTTTGAACAAACTGTTCAAAATAATAGCAAATATACACAGAATTTTCAAAAAAACCTTCCAAAGGGGTGGGGGTAGTTCGCTAAATTTTGGAAAAATGCTCCGAAGGGGGGGAGGTATTTAATTCGATTATGGAACAAAATGTTTAAAATAAAAGCAACAATACATAGAATTTTCGAAAAAATATTCCAAAGGGGTGAGGGTATTTCGCTAGATTTTGGAAAAGATGGTCCAAAGGGGGTGGGGTATTTGGTTCGATTTTGGAACAAGATGTTGAAAATAATAGCAAAAATGCAAAGAATTTTCAAAAAAAATTTCCAAAGGGGTTGGGGTATTTCGCGAGATTTTTGAAAAAATGTTCCAAAGGGGTGGAGGTATTTCGCTAGATTTTTGAAAAAATGTTCCGAAGGGGAGCGGGAGGTATTTATTTCGATTATGGAACAAAATGTTTAAAATAAAAGCAACAATACATAGAATTTTCCAAAAAATATTCCAAAGCTGTGGGAGTATTTCGCTAGATTTTCGAAATGATGTTCCAAAGGGGGTGGGGGGTATTTGGTTCGATTTCGGAACAAAATGTTGAAACTAATAGCAAAAGTACAAAGAATTATCAAAAAAATATTCCAAAGGGGTGGCGGTATTTCGCTAGATTTTTGAGAAAATATTCCAAAAGGGTGGAGGTATTTCGCTAGAGTTTTGAAAAAATGTTCCGAAGGGGGGCGGGAGGTATTTATTTCGATTATGGAACAAAATGTTTAAAATAAAAGCAACAATACATAGTATTTTCGTAAAAATATTCCAAAGGGGTGGGGGTATTTCGCTAGATTTTGGAAAAGAAATTCCAAAGGGGTTGGGGGGTATTTGGTTGGATTTTGAAACAAAATGTCGAAAATAAAAGCAAAAATACAAAGACGTTTAAAAAATGTATTCCAAAGGAGTGGGGGTATTTTGCTAGATATTGGAAAAGATGTTCCAAAGGGGTGGTGGGGTATTTGGTTCGATTTTTGAACAAACTGTTCAAAATAATAGCAAAAATACAAAGAATTTTCAAACAAATATTTCAAGGGGTGGGGGCATATCGCTAGATTTTTGAAAAATGTTCCAAAGAGGTGGTGGGGTATTTGGTCCGATCTTGAAACAAAATGTTGAAAATCAAAGTAAAAATAAAAAGAATTTTCGAAAAAATATTCCAAAGGGGTGGGAGTATGTCGCTAGACATTTGAAAAATTATTCCAAAGGGGGTGGGGTATTTGGTTCGATTTTGGAACAAAATGTTGAAAATAATAGCAAAAATGCAAAGAATTTTCAAAAGAATATTCCAGAGGGGGTGGGGGGAATTGGTTCGATTTTTGAACAAACTGTTCAAAATAATAGCAAAAATACAAAGAATTTCCAAAAAAATATTCCAAAGGGGTGGGGGTATTTGGCTAGATTTTGGAAAAGATGTTCCATAGTGGATGGGTTGAATTTGGTTCGATTTTGGAGCAAAATGTTTAAAATAATAGCAACAATACATAGAATTTTCGAAAAAATATTCCAAAGGGGTGGGGGTATTTCGCTAGTTCTTGGAAAAGATGTTCTAAGAGGGGGGGAGGTATTCGGTAGGATTTTGGAACAAAATGTTGAAAATAATTGCAAAAATACATAGAATTTTCAATAAACCATTCCAAAGGTGTGGGGGTATTTCGCCAGATTTTGGAAAAGATGTTCCATAGTGGATGGGTGGTATTTGGTTGGATTTTGGAACAAAACGTTGAAAATAATAGCAAAAATACAAATAATTTTCGAAAAACTATTCCATATAGGAATTTCTTTCGATTTTGGAAAAAATATTCCAAAGGGCGGGGGTGTATTTCGTTCGATTTACAAATTGGGGTGGGGGTATTTGGTTCGATTATGGAACAAAATGTCGAAGATAATAGCAGAAATACAAAGAATTTTCGAAAAAATGTTCCAAAGGGGTGGGGTATTCGGTTCGATTTTGGAAGAAAACATCGAAAATAATAAAAAGTACAAAGAATTTTCGCAAAACTGTTCCAAAGGGGTGGGGTATTTATTTGGTTCGATTTTGGAACAAAATGTCGAAAATAATAAGAAGTACAAAGATTTTTCGCAAAACTGTTCCAAAGGGTGGGGGTATTTCATTTCGATTTTGAAAAAATATTCCAAATGGGGGTGGGGGTATTTGGTTCGATTTTGGAACAAAATGTCCAAAATAATAGAAAAGGTAAAAAGAATTTTCGAAAAAAATTGCCAAAGGGAAGTGGGGATTTCGTTCGATTTTGGAAAAAATGTTTCAAATGGTGGTGAAAATATTTGGTTCGATTTTGGAACAAAATTTCGAAAATAATAGCAAAGATACAAGGAATTTTCAAAAATATGCTCCAAAGGGGGGTGGGGTATTTCGTTTTGATATTGGAAAAAATATTCCGAATGGGGTGGGGGTATTTGTTTCGATTTTGGAACAAAATTTCGAAAATAATAGCAAAAATACTAGGAATTTTCGAAGAAATTTTCCTTCGGGGGTGGGGCTATTTCGTTCGATTTTGTAAAAAATGTTCCAAAGGGGGAGGGGGGTATTTGGTCCGATTTTGGAACAAAATGTCGAAGATAATAGCAAAAATACAAAGAATTTAGGAAAAAATATTCCAAGGTTAGGGGGGTATTTCGTTCGATTTTGGAAAAAATGTTACAAAGGGGGGTTATTTGGTTCGATTTTGGAACAAAATGTTGAAAATAATAGCAAAAATACAAAGAATTTTCAAACAAATATTTCAAGGGTTGGGGGTATATCGCTATATTTTTGAAAAATCTTCCAAAGGGGTGGTGGAGGCATTTAATTCGATTATGGAACAAAATGTTTAAAATAAAGGCAAGAATACATAGAATTTTCGAAAAAATATTCCAAAGGGATGGGAGTATTTCGCTAGATTTTCGAAAAGATGTTCCAAAGGGGGTGGGGGGTTTTTGGTTCGATTTCGGAACAAAATGTTGAAACTAATAGCAAAAATACAAAGAATCATCAAAAAAATATTCTAAGGGGGTGGGTGTATTTCGCTAGATTTTGGAAAAGATGTTCTAAAGGGGGTGGGGGGTATTTGGATCGATTTTGGGACAATATAAAAGTAAAAATAACTTCTCCAAAATCTAGCGAAATCCCCACCCCGTTGGAATATTTTTTTGAGTATTCCTTGTATTTTTGCTATTATTTTTAACATTTTGTTCCAAAATCCAACCAAATACCCCCATCCCCGTTGGAACATCTTTTCCAAAATCTAGCGAAATACCCCCACTCGTTTGGAATATTTTTTCGATTTTTTTTTGTATTTTTACCTTTATTTTCAACATTTTGTTCTAAGATTGAACCAAACTAACCCCCCCCACTCTTTGGAACATCTAGTCCAAAATCTAGCGAGATACACCCACACCCCTTTTGAATATTTTTTTGAAAATACTTTGTATTTTTGCTATTATTTTCAACATTTTGTTTCAAAATCGAACCAAATACCCCACCACCCCTTTGGCACATTTTTCCAAAATCTAGCGAAATACTCCCACCCCATTGGGATATTTTTTTGAAAATTCTCTGTATCTTTGCTATTATTTTCCACATTATGTTTCAAAATCAAGCCAAATACCCCACCACACCTTTGGAACATTTTTCCAAAATCTAGAGAAATACCCCCACCCCTTTGGGATATTTTTTTGAAAATTCCTCGTATTTTTGCTATTAGTTTCTACACTTTGTTTCAAAATCCAACCAAATACCCCCCGCCCCCTTTTGGAAAATTTTTCAAAAATCTAGCAAAATACCCCCACCCATTTGGAATATTTTTTCGAAAATTCTGTGTATTTTAGCTATTATTTTCAACAGTTTGCTGAAAAATCGAACCAAATGCCCCTTACCCCCTTTGGATCGATTTTGGGACAATATGTTGGAAATAAAAGTAAAAATACAAAGAATTTTCGAAGAAATATTCCAAATGGGTGGGGGTATTTTGCTAGATTTTTGAAAAATTTTCCAAAAGGGGGCGGGGGGTATTTGGTTGGATTTTGAAACAAAGTGTAGAAACTAATAGCAAAAATACGAGGAATTTTCAAAAAAATATCCCAAAGGGGTGGGGGTATTTCTCTAGATTTTGGAAAAATGTTCCAAAGGTGTGGTGGGGTATTTGGCTTGATTTTGAAACATAATGTAGAAAATAATAGCAAAGATACAGAGAATTTTCAAAAAAATATCCCAATGGGGTGGGAGTATTTCGCTAGACATTTGAAAAATTGTTCCAAAGGGGGTGGGGTATTTGGATCGATTTTGGTACAGAATGTTGAAAATAATAGCAAAAATGCAAAGAATTTTCAAAAGAATACTCCAAAGGGGGTGGGGGGTATTTGGTTCGATATTTGAACAAACTGTTCAAAATAATAGCTAAAATACACAGAATTTTCAAAAAAATATTCCAAAGGGGTGGGGGTATTTCGCTAAATTTTGGAAAAAAATGTTCCGAAGGGGGGGGGGAAAGGTATTTATTTCGATTACGGAACAAAATGTTTAAAACAAAAGCAACAATACATAGAATTTTCGAAAAAATATTCCAAATGGGTGGGGGTATTTCGCTAGATTTTGGAAAAGATGTTCCAAAGGGGGGTGGGGTATTTGGTTCGATTTTGGAACAAGATGTTGAAAATAATAGCAAAAATACAAAGAATTTTCAAAAAACTATTCCAAAGGGGTTGGGGCATTTCGCTAGATTTTTTTAAATTTTCCAAAGGGGGCGGGGGGTATTTGGTTCGATTCTGAAACAAAATGTTGAAAATAATAACAAAAATACAAAGAGTTTTCAAAAAAATGTTCCAAAGGGGTTGGGGCATTTCGCTAGATTTTTTAAAATGTTCCAAAGAGGGTGGGGTATTTGGTTCGATTTTGGAACAAAATGTTGAAAATAACAGCAAAAATTCAAAGAAATTTCAAAAAAATATCCCAATGGATGGGGGGAGGGTATTTCGCTAGATTTTGGAAAAATGTGCCAATGGGGTGGCGGGGTATTTGGTTCGATTTTGGGACAATATCTTGAAAATAAAAGTAAAAATACAAAGAATCTTCAAACAAATATTGCAAGGGGTGGGGTATATCGCTAGATTTTTTAAAATGTTCCAAAGAGGGTGGGGTTTTTGGTTCAATCTTGGAACAAAATGTTGCAAATAAAGGTAAAAATACAAAAAACTTTCGAAAAAATATTCCAAAGGAGTGGGAGTATTTCGCTTGTCATTTGAAAAGATGTTCCAAAGGGGGTGGGGTATTTGGTTCGATTTTGGAACAAAATGTTGAAACTAATAGCAAAAGTACAAAGAATTATCAAAAAAATATTCCAAAGGGGTGGCGGTATTTTGCTAGATTTTTGAGAAAATATTCCAATGGGTGGTGGAGTATTTGGTTCGATTTTGGAACAAAACGTTGAAAATAATAGCAAAATACAAAGAATTTTCAAAAGAATATTCCAAAGGGGGTGGGAGGTATTTGGTTCGATTTTGAAACAAAAAGTCGAAAATAAAAGCATAAATACGAAGAATTTTAAAAAATATATTCCAAAGGAAAAGGGGTATTTCGCTAGATTTTGGAAAAGATGTTCCAAAGGGGGTGGGGGGTAGTTGGATCAATTTTGGGACAATATGTTGAAAATAAAAGTAAAACTACAAAGAATTTTCGAAAAAATATTCCATAGGGGTGGGAGTATTTCGTTAGACATTTGAAAAGTTGTTCCAAAGGGGGTGGAGTAGTTGGTTAGATTTTGGAACAAAATGTTGAAAATAATAGCAAAATGCAAAGAATTTTCAGAAGAATATTCCAAAGGGGTTGGGAGGTATTTGGTTCGATTTTTGAACAAACTGTTCAAAATAATAGCAAATATACGCAGAATTTTCAAAAAAACTTTCCAAAGGGGTGGGTGTAGTTAGCTAAATTTTGGAAAAAATGCTCCGAAGGGGGGGGAGGTATTTAATTCGATTATGGAACAAAATGTTTAAAATAAAAGCAACAATACATAGAATTTTCGAAAAAATATTCCAAAGGGGTGAGGGTATTTCGCTAGATTTTGGAAAAGATGTTCCAAAGGGGGTGGGGTATTTGGTTCGATTTTGGAACAAGATGTTGAAAATAATAGCAAAAATGCAAAGAATGTTCAAAAAATTTTCCAAAGGGGTTGGGGTATTTCGCTATATTTTTGAAAAATTTTCCAAAGGGGTCGTGGGGTATTTAGTTCGATTTTGAAACAAAATGGTGAAAATAATAGCAAAGATACATAGAATTTTCAAAAAGAATATTCCAAAGGAGCGGGGTATTTCGCTAGATTTTTGAAAGAATGTTCCAAAGGGGTGGAGGTATTTCGCTAGATTTTTGAAAAAATGTTCCGAAGGGGGGCGGGAGGTATTTATTTCGATTATGGAACAAAATGTTTAAAATAAAAGCAACAATACATAGAATTTTCGAAAAAATATTCCAAAGGTGTGGGAGTATTTCGCTAGATTTTCGAAAAGATGTTCCAAAGGGGGTGGGGGTATTTGGTTCGATTTCGGAACAAAATGTTGAAATTAATAGCAAAAGTACAAAGAATGATTTTCCAATAAAGACGTTAAAATTAACCAAAATTTGAAAACGATGCTATCTAGATGATTTGGAAGAAATTTAAGAATAATTGAATTTTAGCGAATTTCCGAGTAAACTGTAAAAATTAACCGAATTTCTAAATCGTTGCTATTTCTACGTATATCGACGATTTGGATTATAAGAAAAACTGAAATTTTAGCGAATTTCCAAGAAAAATGTAAAAATTAACCAAAATTGGATAACGATGCTATTTAGATGATTTGGACGATATTTAAGAAAAATTGAATTTTACCGAATTTCCGAATAAACTGTACAAATTAACAGAAATTCTAAATCGTTGCTACTTCTACGTATATCGACGATTTGGATGATAAATAAGAAATACTGAAATTTTAGCGAATTTCCAAGAAAAATGTAAAAATTAACCAAAATTGGATAACGATGCTATTTAGATGATTTGGACGATATTTAAGAAAAATTGAATTTTAGCGAATTTCCGAGTAAACTGTACAAATTAACAGAAATTCTAAATCGTTGCTATTTCTACGTATATCGACGATTTGGATGATATATAAGAAAAACTGAAATTTTAACGATTTTCCAATAAAGATGTTAAAATTAACCAAAATTTGAAAACGATGCTATCTAGATGATTTGGAAGAAAATTAAGAAAAATTGAATTTTAGCGAATTTCCCAGTAAACTGTAAAAATTAACCGAAATTCTAAATCGTTGCTATTTCTACGTATATCGACGAATTGTATGATATATAAGAAAAACTGAATTTTAGCGAATTTCCGAGTAAACTGTAAAAATTAACCGAAATTCTAAATCGTTGCTATTTCTACGTATATCGACGATTTGGATGATATATAAGAAAAACTGAAATTTTAACGATTTTCCAATAAAGATGTTAAAATTAACCAAAATTTGAAAACGATGCTATCTAGATGATTTGGAAGAAATTTAAGAAAAACTGAATTTTGCGAATTTCCGAGTAAACTGTAAAAATTAACGGAAATTCTAAATCATTGCTATTTCTACGTATATCGACGATTTGGATGATAAATAAGAAAAACTGAAATTTTAGCGATTTCAAAGAAAAACTGAAATTTTAACGAATTTCCAAGAAAAATGTAAAAATTAATCGAAATTTGAAGACGATGCTATCTAGATGATTTGGAGATATTTGAGAAAAACTGAAATTTTAGCGAATTTCCAAGAAAAATTTAAAATTAACCAAAATTGGAAAACGATGCTATCTAGATGATTTTGACGATATTTAAGAAAAATTGAATTTTACCGAATTTCCGAATAAACTGTACAAATTAACAGAAATTCTAAATCGTTGCTACTTCTACGTATATCGACGATTTGGATGATAAATAAGAAATACTGAAATTTTAGCGAATTTCCAAGAAAAATGTAAAAATTAACCAAAATTGGATAACGATGCTATTTAGATGATTTGGACGATATTTAAGAAAAATTGAATTTTACCGAATTTCCGAATAAACTGTACAAATTAACAGAAATTCTAAATCGTTGCTACTTCTACGTATATCGACGATTTGGATGATAAATAAGAAATACTGAAATTTTAGCGAATTTCCAAGAAAAATGTAAAAATTAACCAAAATTGGATAACGATGCTATTTAGATGATTTGGACGATATTTAAGAAAAATTGAATTTTACCGAATTTCCGAATAAACTGTACAAATTAACAGAAATTCTAAATCGTTGCTACTTCTACGTATATCGACGATTTGGATGATAAATAAGAAATACTGAAATTTTAGCGAATTTCCAAGAAAAATGTAAAAATTAACCAAAATTGGATAACGATGCTATTTAGATGATTTGGACGATATTTAAGAAAAATTGAATTTTACCGAATTTCCGAATAAACTGTACAAATTAACAGAAATTCTAAATCGTTGCTACTTCTACGTATATCGACGATTTGGATGATAAATAAGAAATACTGAAATTTTAGCGAATTTCCAAGAAAAATGTAAAAATTAACCAAAATTGGATAACGATGCTATTTAGATGATTTGGACGATATTTAAGAAAAATTGAATTTTAGCGAATTTCCGAGTAAACTGTACAAATTAACAGAAATTCTCAATCGTTGCTATTTCTACGTATATTGACAATTTGGAAGATATTTAAGAAAAATTGAATTTTAGCGAATTTCCGAGTAAACTGTAAAAATTAACCGAAATTCTAAATCGTTGCTATTTCTACGTATATGGACGATTTGGATGATATATAAGAAAAACTGAAATTTTAACGAATTTCCAAGAAAAATGTAAAATTTATCCAAAATTTAAAAACGATGCTATTTCTATAGATATATAAGAAAAATTGAATTTTAGCGAATTTCCAAGAAAAATGTAAAAATTACACGAAATTCGAAAACGATGCTATTTCTGCGTATATGGACGATTTGGATGATATATAAGAAAAACTGAAATTTTAGCAAACTTCCAAGAAATATGTAAAAATTAACCAAAATTTGAAAACGATGCCATCTGGATGATTTGGAAGAAATTGAAGAAAAATTGAATTTTTGCGAATTTCCGAGTAAACTGTAAAAATTAACCGAAATTCGAAAGCGATGCTATTTCTACGTATATCGACGATTTGGATGATATATAAGAAAAACTGAAATTTTAGCGAATTTCCAAGAATAATGTAAAAATTTACCAAAATTTGAAAACGATGCCATCTGGATGATTTGGAAGAAATTGAAGAAAAATTGAATTTTTGCAAATTTCCGAGTAAACTGTAAAAATTAACCGAAATTCGAAAGCGATGCTATTTCTACGTATATCGACGATTTGGATGATATATAAGAAAAACTGAAATTTTAGCGATTTCCAAGAAAAACTGAAATTTTAGCGATTTCCAAGAAAAACCGAAATTTTAGCGAATTTCCAAGAAAAATGTAAAAATTAACGAAAATTTGAAAACGATGTTATCTAGATGATTTGGAAGAAATTTAAGAAAAAATGAATTCTAGCGAATTTCCGAGTAGACTATAAAAATTACCCGAAATTCTAAATCGTTGCTACTTCTACGTATATCGACGATTTGGATGATAAATAAGAAATACTGAAATTTTAGCGAATTTCCAAGAAAAATGTAAAAATTAACCAAAATTGGATAACGATGCTATTTAGATGATTTGGACGATATTTAAGAAAAATTGAATTTTAGCGAATTTCCGAGTAAACTGTACAAATTGACAGAAATTCTAAATCGTTGCTATTTCTACGTATATCGACGATTTGGATGATATATAAGAAAAACTGAAATTTTAACGATTTTCCAATAAAGATGTTAAAATTAACCAAAATTTGAAAACGATGCTATCTAGATGATTTGGAAGAAAATTAAGAAAAATTGAATTTTTGCGAATTTCCCAGTAAACTGTAAAAATTAACCGAAATTCTAAATCGTTGCTATTTCTACGTATATCGACGAATTGTATGATATATAAGAAAAACTGAATTTTAGCGAATTTCCGAGTAAACTGTAAAAATTAACCGAAATTCTAAATCGTTGCTATTTCTACGTATATCGACGATTTGGATGATATATAAGAAAAACTGAAATTTTAACGATTTTCCAATAAAGATGTTAAAATTAACCAAAATTTGAAAACGATGCTATCTAGATGATTTGGAAGAAATTTAAGAAAAACTGAATTTTGCGAATTTCCGAGTAAACTGTAAAAATTAACGGAAATTCTAAATCATTGCTATTTCTACGTATATCGACGATTTGGATGATAAATAAGAAAAACTGAAATTTTAGCGATTTCAAAGAAAAACTGAAATTTTAACGAATTTCCAAGAAAAATGTAAAAATTAATCGAAATTTGAAGACGATGCTATCTAGATGATTTGGAGATATTTGAGAAAAACTGAAATTTTAGCGAATTTCCAAGAAAAATTTAAAATTAACCAAAATTGGAAAACGATGCTATCTAGATGATTTTGACGATATTTAAGAAAAATTGAATTTTAGCGAATTTCCGAGTAAACTGTACAAATTAACAGAAATTCTCAATCGTTGCTATTTCTACGTATATTGACAATTTGGAAGATATTTAAGAAAAATTGAATTTTAGCGAATTTCCGAGTAAACTGTAAAAATTAACCGAAATTCTAAATCGTTGCTATTTCTACGTATATGGACGATTTGGATGATATATAAGAAAAACTGAAATTTTAACGAATTTCCAAGAAAAATGTAAAATTTATCCAAAATTTAAAAACGATGCTATTTCTATAGATATATAAGAAAAATTGAATTTTAGCGAATTTCCAAGAAAAATGTAAAAATTACACGAAATTCGAAAACGATGCTATTTCTGCGTATATGGACGATTTGGATGATATATAAGAAAAACTGAAATTTTAGCAAACTTCCAAGAAATATGTAAAAATTAACCAAAATTTGAAAACGATGCCATCTGGATGATTTGGAAGAAATTGAAGAAAAATTGAATTTTTGCGAATTTCCGAGTAAACTGTAAAAATTAACCGAAATTCGAAAGCGATGCTATTTCTACGTATATCGACGATTTGGATGATATATAAGAAAAACTGAAATTTTAGCGAATTTCCAAGAATAATGTAAAAATTTACCAAAATTTGAAAACGATGCCATCTGGATGATTTGGAAGAAATTGAAGAAAAATTGAATTTTTGCAAATTTCCGAGTAAACTGTAAAAATTAACCGAAATTCGAAAGCGATGCTATTTCTACGTATATCGACGATTTGGATGATATATAAGAAAAACTGAAATTTTAGCGATTTCCAAGAAAAACTGAAATTTTAGCGATTTCCAAGAAAAACCGAAATTTTAGCGAATTTCCAAGAAAAATGTAAAAATTAACGAAAATTTGAAAACGATGTTATCTAGATGATTTGGAAGAAATTTAAGAAAAAATGAATTCTAGCGAATTTCCGAGTAGACTATAAAAATTACCCGAAATTCTAAATCGTTGCTATTTCTGCGTATATCGACGATTTGGATGATATATAAGGTAAACTGAAATTTTAGCAAATTTCCAAGAAAAATGTAAAAACTTACCAAAATTTGAAAACGATGCTATCTGGATGATTTGGAAGAAATTGAAGAAAAATTGAATTTTAGCGAATTTCCGAGTAATGTGTAAAAATTAACCGAAATTCGAAAACGATGCTATTTCTACGTATATCGGCGATTTGGATGATATATCAGAAAAACTGAAATTTTAGCGAATATCCAAGAAAAATGCAAAAACTAACCAAAATTTGAAAACGATGCTATCTGGATGATTTGGAAGAAATTGAAGAAAAATAGAATTTTAGCGAATTTCCGAGTAAACTGTAAAAATTAACCGAAATTCGAAAACGATGCAATTTCTACGTATATCAACGATTTGAATAATATATAAGAAAAACTGAAATTTTAGCGATTTCCAAGAAAAACTGAAATTTTAGCGATTTCCAAGAAAAACCGAAATTTTAGCGAATTTCCAAGAAAAATGTAAAAATTAACGAAAATTTGAAAACGATGTTATCTAGATGATTTGGAAGAAATTTAAGAAAAAATGAATTCTAGCGAATTTCCGAGTAGACTATAAAAATTACCCGAAATTCTAAATCGTTGCTATTTCTGCGTATATCGACGATTTGGATGATATATAAGGTAAACTGAAATTTTAGCAAATTTCCAAGAAAAATGTAAAAACTTACCAAAATTTGAAAACGATGCTATCTGGATGATTTGGAAGAAATTGAAGAAAAATAGAATTTTAGCGAATTTCCGAGTAAACTGTAAAAATTAACCGAAATTCGAAAACGATGCTATTTCTACGTATATCGACGATTTGGATGATATATAAGAAAAACTGAAATTTTAGCGAATTTCCGAGTAAACTGTAAAAATTAACCGAAATTCTAAATCGTTGCTATTTCTACGTATATGGACGATATGGATGATATATAAGAAAAACTGAAATTTTAACGAATTTCCAAGAAAAATGTAAAATTTATCCAAAATTTAAAAACGATGCTATTTCTATAGATATATAAGAAAAATTGAATTTTAGCGAATTTCCAAGAAAAATGTAAAAATTACACGAAATTCGAAAACGATGCTATTTCTGCGTATATGGACGATTTGGATGATATATAAGAAAAACTGAAATTTTAGCAAACTTGCAAGAAATATGTAAAAATTAACCAAAATTTGAAAACGATGCCATCTGGATGATTTGGAAGAAATTGAAGAAAAATTGAATTTTTGCGAATTTCCAAGTAAACTGTAAAAATTAACCGAAATTCGAAAGCGATGCTATTTCTACGTATATCGACGATTTGGATGATATATAAGAAAAACTGAAATTTTAGCGAATTTCCAAGAATAATGTAAAAATTTACCAAAATTTGAAAACGATTCTGTTTTTATAGATATACAAGAAAAATTGAATTTTAGCGAATTTCCAAGAAAAATCTAAAAATTACACGAAATTCGAAAACGATGCTATTTCTACGTATATCGACGATTTGGATATATAAGAAAAACTGAAATTTTAGCGAATTTCCAAGAATAATGTAAAAATTAATTAAATATTTGAAGACGATGCTATCTAGATGATTTGGAGATATTTGAGAAAAACTGAAATTTTAGCGAATTTCCGAGTAAACTGTAAAAATTAACAGAAATTGTAAATCGTTGCTATTTCTACGTATATAGACGATTTGGATGATATATAAGAAAAACTGAAATTTTAGCGATTTCAAAGAAAAACTGAAATTTTAGCGAATTTCCAAGAAAAATGTAAAAATTAATCAGAATTTGAAGACGATGCTATCTAGATGATTTGGAGATATTTGAGAAAAACTGAAATTTTAGCGAATTTCCGAGTAAACTGTAAAAATTAACAGAAATTCTAAATCGTTGCTATTTCTACGTATATCGACGATTTGGAAGATATTTAAAAAAAATTGAATTTTAGCGAATTTCCGAGTAAACTGTAAAAATTAACCGAAATTCTAAATCGTTGCTATTTCTACGTATATAGACGATTTGGATGATATATAAGAAAAACTGAAATTTTAGCGATTTCCAAGAAAAACTGAAATTTTAGCGAATTTCCAAGAATAATGTAAAAATTAACCAAAATTTGAAAACGATGCTATCTGGATGATTTGGAAGAAATTGAAGAAAAATAGAATTTTAGCGAATTTCCGAGTAAACTGTAAAAATTAACCGAAATTCGAAAACGATGCTATTTCTACGTATATCGGCGATTTGGATGATATATCAGAAAAACTGAAATTTTAGCGAATTTCCAAGAAAAATGCAAAAACTAACCAAAATTTGAAAACGATGCTATCTGGATGATTTGGAAGAAATTGAAGAAAAATAGAATTTTAGCGAATTTCCGAGTAAACTGTAAAAATTAACCGAAATTCGAAAACGATGCAATTTCTACGTATATCAACGATTTGAATAATATATAAGAAAAACTGAAATTTTAGCGATTTCCAAGAAAAACTGAAATTTTAGCGAATTTCCAAGAAAAATGTAAAAATTAACCAATATTTGATAACGATGCCATCTAGCTGATTTGGAAGATATTTATGAAAAATCGAATTTTAGCGAATTTCCGTGTAAACTGTAAAAATTAACCGAAATTCGAAAACGATGCTATTTCTACGTATATCGACGATTTGGATGATATATAAGAAAAACTGAAATTTTAGCGAATTTCCGAGTAAACTGTAAAAATTAACCGAAATTCTAAATCGTTGCTATTTCTACGTATATGGACGATATGGATGATATATAAGAAAAACTGAAATTTTAACGAATTTCCAAGAAAAATGTTAAATTTATTCAAAATTTAAAAACGATGCTATTTCTATAGATATATAAGAAAAATTGAATTTTAGCGAATTTCCAAGAAAAATGTAAAAATTACACGAAATTCGAAAACGATGCTATTTCTGCGTATATGGACGATTTGGATGATATATAAGAAAAACTGAAATTTTTGCAAACTTCCAAGAAATATGTAAAAATTAACCAAAATTTGAAAACGATGCCATCTGGATGATTTGGAAGAAATTGAAGAAAAATTGAATTTTTGCGAATTTCCAAGTAAACTGTAAAAATTAACCGAAATTCGAAAGCGATGCTATTTCTACGTATATCGACGATTTGGATGATATATAAGAAAAACTGAAATTTTAGCGAATTTCCAAGAATAATGTAAAAATTTACCAAAATTTGAAAACGATTCTGTTTTTATAGATATACAAGAAAAATTGAATTTTAGCGAATTTCCAAGAAAAATCTAAAAATTACACGAAATTCGAAAACGATGCTATTTCTACGTATATCGACGATTTGGATGATATATAAGAAAAACTGAAATTTTAGCGAATTTCCAAGAATAATGTAAAAATTAATTAAATATTTGAAGACGATGCTATCTAGATGATTTGGAGATATTTGAGAAAAACTGAAATTTTAGCGAATTTCCGAGTAAACTGTAAAAATTAACAGAAATTGTAAATCGTTGCTATTTCTACGTATATAGACGATTTGGATGATATATAAGAAAAACTGAAATTTTAGCGATTTCAAAGAAAAACTGAAATTTTAGCGAATTTCCAAGAAAAATGTAAAAATTAATCAGAATTTGAAGACGATGCTATCTAGATGATTTGGAGATATTTGAGAAAAACTGAAATTTTAGCGAATTTCCGAGTAAACTGTAAAAATTAACAGAAATTCTAAATCGTTGCTATTTCTACGTATATCGACGATTTGGAAGATATTTAAAAAAAATTGAATTTTAGCGAATTTCCGAGTAAACTGTAAAAATTAACCGAAATTCTAAATCGTTGCTATTTCTACGTATATAGACGATTTGGATGATATATAAGAAAAACTGAAATTTTAGCGATTTCAAAGAAAAACTGAAATTTTAGCGAATTTCCAAGAAAAATGTAAAAATTAATCAAAATTTGAAGACGATGCTATCTAGATGATTTGGAGATATTTGAGAAAAACTGAAATTTTAGCGAATTTCCGAGTAAACTGTAAAAATTAACAGAAATTGTAAATCGTTGCTATTTCTACGTATATCGACGATTTGGATGATATATAAGAAAAACTGAAATTTTAGCGAATTTCCAAGAATAATGTAAAAATTAATTAAATATTTGAAGACGATGCTATCTAGATGATTTGGAGATATTTGAGAAAAACTGAAATTTTAGCGAATTTCCGAGTAAACTGTAAAAATTAACAGAAATTCTAAATCGTTGCTATTTCTACGTATATCGACGATTTGGCTGATAAATAAGAAATACTGATATTTTAGCGAATTTCCAAGAAAAATGTAAAAATTAACCAAAATTGGATAACGATGCTATTTAGATGATTTGGACGATATTTAAGAAAAATTGAATTTTAGCGAATTTCCGAGTAAACTGTACAAATTAACAGAAATTCTAAATCGTTGCTATTTCTACGTATATCGACGATTTGGATGATATATAAGAAAAACTGAAATTTTAACGATTTTCCAATAAAAATGTTAAAATTAGCCAAAATTTGAAAACGATGCTATTTCTATAGATATATAAGAAAAATTGAATTTTAGCGAATTTCCAAGAAAAATGTAAAAATTACACGAAATTCGAAAACGATGCTATTTCTACCTATATCGACGATTTGGATGATATATAAGAAAAACTGAAATTTTAACGAATTTCCAAGAAAGATGTAAAAATTATCCATAATTTAAAAACGATGCTATTTCTATAGATATATAAGAAAAATTGAATTTTAGCGAATTTCCGAGTAAACTGTAAAAATTAACAGAAATTCTAAATCGTTGCTATTTCTACGTATATCGACGATCTGGAAGATATTTAAAAAGAATTGAATTTTAGCGAATTTCCGAGTAAACTGTAAAAATTAACCGAAATTCTAAATCGTTGCTATTTCTACGTATATGGACGATTTGGAAGCTATTTAAGAAAAATTGAATTTTAGCGAATTTCCGAGCGAACTGTAAAAATTAACCGAAATTCCAAATTGTTGCTATTTCTACGTATATCGACGATTTGGATGATATATAAGAAAAACTGAAATTTTAGCGAATTTCCAAGAAAAATGTAAAAATTACACGAAATTCGAAAACGATGCTATTTCTACGTATATCGACGATTTGGATGATATATAAGAAAAACTGAAATTTTAGCGATTTCCAAGAAAAACTGAAATTTTAGCGAATTTCCAAGAATAATGTAAAAATTAACCAAAATTTGAAAACGATGCTATCTGGATGATTTGGAAGAAATTGAAGAAAAATAGAATTTTAGCGAATTTCCGAGTAAACTGTAAAAATTAACCGAAATTCGAAAACGATGCTATTTCTACGTATATCGGCGATTTGGATGATATATCAGAAAAACTGAAATTTTAGCGAATTTCCAAGAAAAATGCAAAAACTAACCAAAATTTGAAAACGATGCTATCTGGATGATTTGGAAGAAATTGAAGAAAAATAGAATTTTAGCGAATTTCCGAGTAAACTGTAAAAATTAACCGAAATTCGAAAACGATGCAATTTCTACGTATATCAACGATTTGAATAATATATAAGAAAAACTGAAATTTTAGCGATTTCCAAGAAAAACTGAAATTTTAGCGAATTTCCAAGAAAAATGTAAAAATTAACCAATATTTGATAACGATGCCATCTAGCTGATTTGGAAGATATTTATGAAAAATCGAATTTTAGCGAATTTCCGTGTAAACTGTAAAAATTAACCGAAATTCGAAAACGATGCTATTTCTACGTATATCGACGATTTGGATGATATATAAGAAAAACTGAAATTTTAGCGAATTTCCGAGTAAACTGTAAAAATTAACCGAAATTCTAAATCGTTGCTATTTCTACGTATATGGACGATATGGATGATATATAAGAAAAACTGAAATTTTAACGAATTTCCAAGAAAAATGTTAAATTTATTCAAAATTTAAAAACGATGCTATTTCTATAGATATATAAGAAAAATTGAATTTTAGCGAATTTCCAAGAAAAATGTAAAAATTACACGAAATTCGAAAACGATGCTATTTCTGCGTATATGGACGATTTGGATGATATATAAGAAAAACTGAAATTTTTGCAAACTTCCAAGAAATATGTAAAAATTAACCAAAATTTGAAAACGATGCCATCTGGATGATTTGGAAGAAATTGAAGAAAAATTGAATTTTTGCGAATTTCCAAGTAAACTGTAAAAATTAACCGAAATTCGAAAGCGATGCTATTTCTACGTATATCGACGATTTGGATGATATATAAGAAAAACTGAAATTTTAGCGAATTTCCAAGAATAATGTAAAAATTTACCAAAATTTGAAAACGATTCTGTTTTTATAGATATACAAGAAAAATTGAATTTTAGCGAATTTCCAAGAAAAATCTAAAAATTACACGAAATTCGAAAACGATGCTATTTCTACGTATATCGACGATTTGGATGATATATAAGAAAAACTGAAATTTTAGCGAATTTCCAAGAATAATGTAAAAATTAATTAAATATTTGAAGACGATGCTATCTAGATGATTTGGAGATATTTGAGAAAAACTGAAATTTTAGCGAATTTCCGAGTAAACTGTAAAAATTAACAGAAATTGTAAATCGTTGCTATTTCTACGTATATAGACGATTTGGATGATATATAAGAAAAACTGAAATTTTAGCGATTTCAAAGAAAAACTGAAATTTTAGCGAATTTCCAAGAAAAATGTAAAAATTAATCAGAATTTGAAGACGATGCTATCTAGATGATTTGGAGATATTTGAGAAAAACTGAAATTTTAGCGAATTTCCGAGTAAACTGTAAAAATTAACAGAAATTCTAAATCGTTGCTATTTCTACGTATATCGACGATTTGGAAGATATTTAAAAAAAATTGAATTTTAGCGAATTTCCGAGTAAACTGTAAAAATTAACCGAAATTCTAAATCGTTGCTATTTCTACGTATATAGACGATTTGGATGATATATAAGAAAAACTGAAATTTTAGCGATTTCAAAGAAAAACTGAAATTTTAGCGAATTTCCAAGAAAAATGTAAAAATTAATCAAAATTTGAAGACGATGCTATCTAGATGATTTGGAGATATTTGAGAAAAACTGAAATTTTAGCGAATTTCCGAGTAAACTGTAAAAATTAACAGAAATTGTAAATCGTTGCTATTTCTACGTATATCGACGATTTGGATGATATATAAGAAAAACTGAAATTTTAGCGAATTTCCAAGAATAATGTAAAAATTAATTAAATATTTGAAGACGATGCTATCTAGATGATTTGGAGATATTTGAGAAAAACTGAAATTTTAGCGAATTTCCGAGTAAACTGTAAAAATTAACAGAAATTCTAAATCGTTGCTATTTCTACGTATATCGACGATTTGGCTGATAAATAAGAAATACTGATATTTTAGCGAATTTCCAAGAAAAATGTAAAAATTAACCAAAATTGGATAACGATGCTATTTAGATGATTTGGACGATATTTAAGAAAAATTGAATTTTAGCGAATTTCCGAGTAAACTGTACAAATTAACAGAAATTCTAAATCGTTGCTATTTCTACGTATATCGACGATTTGGATGATATATAAGAAAAACTGAAATTTTAACGATTTTCCAATAAAAATGTTAAAATTAGCCAAAATTTGAAAACGATGCTATTTCTATAGATATATAAGAAAAATTGAATTTTAGCGAATTTCCAAGAAAAATGTAAAAATTACACGAAATTCGAAAACGATGCTATTTCTACCTATATCGACGATTTGGATGATATATAAGAAAAACTGAAATTTTAACGAATTTCCAAGAAAGATGTAAAAATTATCCATAATTTAAAAACGATGCTATTTCTATAGATATATAAGAAAAATTGAATTTTAGCGAATTTCCGAGTAAACTGTAAAAATTAACAGAAATTCTAAATCGTTGCTATTTCTACGTATATCGACGATCTGGAAGATATTTAAAAAGAATTGAATTTTAGCGAATTTCCGAGTAAACTGTAAAAATTAACCGAAATTCTAAATCGTTGCTATTTCTACGTATATGGACGATTTGGAAGCTATTTAAGAAAAATTGAATTTTAGCGAATTTCCGAGCGAACTGTAAAAATTAACCGAAATTCCAAATTGTTGCTATTTCTACGTATATCGACGATTTGGATGATATATAAGAAAAACTGAAATTTTAGCGAATTTCCAAGAAAAATGTAAAAATTACACGAAATTCGAAAACGATGCTATTTCTACGTATATCGACGATTTGGATGATATATAAGAAAAACTGAAATTTTAGCGATTTCCAAGAAAAACTGAAATTTTAGCGAATTTCCAAGAATAATGTAAAAATTAACCAAAATTTGAAAACGATGCTATCTGGATGATTTGGAAGAAATTGAAGGAAAATAGAATTTTAGCGAATTTCCGAGTAAACTGTAAAAATTAACCGAAATTCGAAAACGATGCTATTTCTACGTATATCGGCGATTTGGATGATATATCAGAAAAACTGAAATTTTAGCGAATTTCCAAGAAAAATGCAAAAACTAACCAAAATTTGAAAACGATGCTATCTGGATGATTTGGAAGAAATTGAAGAAAAATAGAATTTTAGCGAATTTCCGAGTAAACTGTAAAAATTAACCGAAATTCGAAAACGATGCAATTTCTACGTATATCAACGATTTGAATAATATATAAGAAAAACTGAAATTTTAGCGATTTCCAAGAAAAACTGAAATTTTAGCGAATTTCCAAGAAAAATGTAAAAATTAACCAATATTTGATAACGATGCCATCTAGCTGATTTGGAAGATATTTATGAAAAATCGAATTTTAGCGAATTTCCGTGTAAACTGTAAAAATTAACCGAAATTCGAAAACGATGCTATTTCTACGTATATCGACGATTTGGATGATATATAAGAAAAACTGAAATTTTAGCGAATTTCCGAGTAAACTGTAAAAATTAACCGAAATTCTAAATCGTTGCTATTTCTACGTATATGGACGATATGGATGATATATAAGAAAAACTGAAATTTTAACGAATTTCCAAGAAAAATGTTAAATTTATTCAAAATTTAAAAACGATGCTATTTCTATAGATATATAAGAAAAATTGAATTTTAGCGAATTTCCAAGAAAAATGTAAAAATTACACGAAATTCGAAAACGATGCTATTTCTGCGTATATGGACGATTTGGATGATATATAAGAAAAACTGAAATTTTTGCAAACTTCCAAGAAATATGTAAAAATTAACCAAAATTTGAAAACGATGCCATCTGGATGATTTGGAAGAAATTGAAGAAAAATTGAATTTTTGCGAATTTCCAAGTAAACTGTAAAAATTAACCGAAATTCGAAAGCGATGCTATTTCTACGTATATCGACGATTTGGATGATATATAAGAAAAACTGAAATTTTAGCGAATTTCCAAGAATAATGTAAAAATTTACCAAAATTTGAAAACGATTCTGTTTTTATAGATATACAAGAAAAATTGAATTTTAGCGAATTTCCAAGAAAAATCTAAAAATTACACGAAATTCGAAAACGATGCTATTTCTACGTATATCGACGATTTGGATGATATATAAGAAAAACTGAAATTTTAGCGAATTTCCGAGTAAACTGTAAAAATTAACCGAAATTCTAAATCGTTGCTATTTCTACGTATATGGACGATATGGATGATATATAAGAAAAACTGAAATTTTAACGAATTTCCAAGAAAAATGTAAAATTTATCCAAAATTTAAAAACGATGCTATATCTATAGATATATAAGAAAAATTGAATTTTAGCGAATTTCCAAGAAAAATGTAAAAATTACACGAAATTCGAAAACAATGCTATTTCTGCGTATATGGACGATTTGGATGACATATAAGAAAAACTGAAATTTTAGCAAACTTCCAAGAAATATGTAAAAATTAACCAAAATTTGAAAACGATGCCATCTGGATGATTTGGAAGAAATTGAAGAAAAATTGAATTTTTGCGAATTTCCGAGTAAACTGTAAAAATTAACCGAAATTCGAAAGCGATGCTATTTCTACGTATATCGACGATTTGGATGATATATAAGAAAAACTGAAATTTTAGCGATTTCCAAGAAAAACTGAAATTTTAGCGATTTCCAAGAAAAACTGAAATTTTAGAGAATTTCCAAGAAAAATGTAAAAATTAACGAAAATTTGAAAACGATGTTATCTAGATGATTTGGAAGAAATTTAAGAAAAAATGAATTCTAGCGAATTTCCGAGTAGACTATAAAAATTACCGGAAATTCTAAATCGTTGCTATTTCTGCGTATATCGACGATTTGGATGATATATAAGGTAAACTGAAATTTTAGCAAATTTCCAAGAAAAATGTAAAAACTTACCAAAATTTGAAAACGATGCTATCTGGATGATTTGGAAGATATTTAAAAAATAATTGAATTTTAGCGAATTTCCGAGTAAACTGTAAAAATTAACCGAAATTCGAAAACGATGCAATTTCTACGTATATCAACGATTTGAATAATATATAAGAAAAACTGAAATTTTAGCGATTTCCAAGAAAAACTGAAATTTTAGCGAATTTCCAAGAAAAATGTAAAAATTAACCAATATTTGATAACGATGCCATCTAGATGATTTGGAAGATGTTTATGAAAAATCGAATTTTAGCGAAAAATCGTTGCTATTTCTACGTATATCGACGATTTGGAAGATATTTAAGAAAAATTCAATTTTAGCGAATTTCCGAGTAAACTGTAAAAATTAACCAAAATTCGAAAACGGTGCTATTTCTACGTATATCGACGATTTGGATGATATATAAGAAAAACTGAAATTTTAGCAAATTTCCAAGAAATATGTAAAAATTAACCAAAATTCGAAAACGATGCTATCTGGATGATGTGGAAGAAATTGAAGAAAAATTGAATTTTAGAGAATTTCCGAGTAAACTGTAAAAATTAACCGAAATTTCAAATTGTTGCTATTTCTACGTATATCGACGATTTGGATGATATATAAGAGAAACTGAAATTTTAGCGAATTTCCAAGAAAAATGTAAAAATTACACGAAATTCGAAAACGATGCTATTTCTACGTATATCGACGATTTGGATGATATATAAGAAAAACTGAAATTTTAGCAAATTTCCAAAAAAAATGCAAAAACTAACCAAAATTTGAAAACGATGCTATCTGGATGATTTGGAAGAAATTGAAGAAAAATTGAATTTTAGCGAATTTCCGAGTAAACTGTAAAAATTAACCGAAATTCGAAAACGATGCAATTTCTACGTATATCAACGATTTGAATGATATATAAGAAAAACTGAAATTTTAGCGATTTCCAAGAAAAACTGAAATTTTAGCGAATTTCCAAGAAAAATGTAAAAATTAACCTATATTTGATAAAGATGCCATCTAGATGATTTGGAAGATATTTATGAAAAATCGAATTTTAGCGAATTTACGTGTAAACTGTAGAAATTAACCGAAATTCTAAATCGTTGCTATTTCTACGTATATCGACGATTTGGATGATATATAAGAAAATCTAAATCGTTGCTAATTCTAAGTATATCGACGATTTCGATGATATATAAGAAAAACTGAAATTTTAGCGAATTTCCAAGAAAAATGTAAAAATTAACCAAAATTTGAAAACGATGCCATCTAGATGATTTGGAAGATATTTATGAAAAATCGAATTTTAGCGAATTTCCGTGTAAACTGTAGAAATTAACCGAAATTATAAATCGTTGCTATTTACGTATATCGACGATTTGGATGACATATAAGAAAAACTGAAATTTTAGCGAATTTCCAAGAAAAATGTAAAAATTACACGAAATTCGAAAACGATGCTACTTCTGCGTATATGGACGATTTGGATGATATATAAGAAAAACTGAAATTTTAGCAAATTTCCAAGAAATATGTAAAAATTAACCAAAATTTGAAAACGATGCCATCTGGATGATTTGGAAGAAATTGAAGAAAAATTGAATTTTAGAGAATTTCCGAGTAAACTGTAAAAATTAACCAAAATTCCAAATTGTTGCTATTTCTACGTATATCGACGATTTGGATGATATATAAGAAAAACTGAAATTTTAGCAAATTTCCAAGAAATATGTAAAAATTAACCAAAATTCGAAAACGATGCTATCTGGATGATGTGGAAGAAATTGAAGAAAAATTGAATTTTAGAGAATTTCTGAGTAAACTGTAAAAATTAACCAAAATTCCAAATTGTTGCTATTTCTACGTATATCGACGATTTGGATGATATATAAGAAAAACTGAAATTTTAGCGAATTTCCAAGAATAATGTAAAAATTAACCAAAATTTGAAAACGATTCTATTTCTATAGATATATAAGAAAAATTTGATTTTAGCGAATTTCCAAGAAAAATGTAAAAATTACACGAAATTCGAAAACGATGCTATTTCTACCTATATCGACGATTTGGATGATATATAAGAAAAACTGAAATTTTAGCGATTTCCAAGAAAAACTGAAATTTTAGCGAATTTCCAAGAATAATGTAAAAATTAACCAAAATTTGAAAACGATTCTATTTCTATAGATATATAAGAAAAATTTAATTTTAGCGAATTTCCAAGAAAAATGTAAAAATTACACGAAATTCGAAAACGATGCTATTTCTACGTATATCGACGATTTGGATGATATATTAGAAAAACCGAAATTTTAGCAAATTTCCGAGTAAACTGTAAAAATTAACAGAAATTCTAAATCGTTGCTATTTATACGTATATAGACGATTTGGACGATATTGTAACGGGCCTGTGTGTGTGTGTACGAGAGCGACGGCGAGTTCCGGAAACAGATAAGACGGGTTCCCCGAATACGGTCGTCGGTCGGAGCTTTGATAGAAATAAGTAAACAACAACATAATGGGAGTTCGAGAAAATACTAGAAGGTCGTTCCTGATTACTCCAGAACTTCGATACCTCTATAAATACGATGTTGTCGACGGTCAAGAACAGTTATAGTTATAGTATAGTTAGAGACAGTTGCGATATACCGAGTGATATAAATAAGTGGTAATATAAATACGATATACTAAGTGATATAAATAACACATTTACCTGGTCATATAAATAAGTTGTTGCATTAGAGTTTAAGTGTTAAGTAGCGTATAAGTGTTATATAAATAGTGTAAAATAAATAATTGTTAAATAAATAAGTTGATCTAGAAAATTCGTTACAATATATAAGAAAAACTGAAATTTTAGCGATTTCAAAGAAAAACTGAAATTTTAGCGAATTTCTAAGAAAAATGTAAAAATTAATCAAAATTTGAAGACGATGCTATCTAGATGATTTGGAGATATTTGAGAAAAACTGAAATTTTAGCGAATTTCCGAGTAAACTGTAAAAATTAACAGAAATTGTAAATCGTTGCTATTTCTACGTATATCAACGATTTGGAAGATATTTAAAAAAATTGAATTTTAGCGAATTTCCGAGTAAACTGTAAAAATTAACCGAAATTCTAAATTGTTGCTATTTCTACGTATATCTACGATTTGGATGATATATAAGAAAAACTGAAATTTTAACGATTTCAAAGAAAAACTGAAATTTTAGCGAATTTCTAAGAAAAATGTAAAAATTAACCAAAATTGGATAACGATGCTATTTAGATGATTTGGAGATATTTGAGAAAAACTGAAATTTTAGCGAATTTCCGAGTAAACTGTAAAAATTAACAGAAATTCTAAATCGTTGCTATTTCTACGTATATCTACGATTTGGACGATATTGTAACGGGCCTGTGTGTGTGTATACGAGAGCGACGGCGAGTTCCGGAAACAGATAAGACGGGTTCCCCGAATACGGTCGTCGGTCGGAGCTTTGATAGAAATAAGTAAACAACAACATAATGGGAGTTCGAGAAAATACTAGAAGGTCGTTCCTGATTACTCCAGAACTTCGATACCTCTATAAATACGATGTTGTCGACGGTCAAGAACAGTTATAGTTATAGTATAGTTAGAGACAGTTGCGATATACCGAGTGATATAAATAAGTGGTAATATAAATACGATATACTAAGTGATATAAATAACACATTTACCTGGTCATATAAATAAGTTGTTGCATTAGAGTTTAAGTGTTAAGTAGCGTATAAGTGTTATATAAATAGTGTAAAATAAATAATTGTTAAATAAATAAGTTGATCTAGAAAATTCGTTACAATATATAAGAAAAACTGAAATTTTAGCGATTTCAAAGAAAAACTGAAATTTTAGCGAATTTCTAAGAAAAATGTAAAAATTAATCAAAATTTGAAGACGATGCTATCTAGATGATTTGGAGATATTTGAGAAAAACTGAAATTTTAGCGAATTTCCGAGTAAACTGTAAAAATTAACAGAAATTGTAAATCGTTGCTATTTCTACGTATATCAACGATTTGGAAGATATTTAAAAAAATTGAATTTTAGCGAATTTCCGAGTAAACTGTAAAAATTAACCGAAATTCTAAATTGTTGCTATTTCTACGTATATCTACGATTTGGATGATATATAAGAAAAACTGAAATTTTAACGATTTCAAAGAAAAACTGAAATTTTAGCGAATTTCTAAGAAAAATGTAAAAATTAACCAAAATTGGATAACGATGCTATTTAGATGATTTGGAGATATTTGAGAAAAACTGAAATTTTAGCGAATTTCCGAGTAAACTGTAAAAATTAACAGAAATTCTAAATCGTTGCTATTTCTACGTATATCTACGATTTGGACGATATTGTAACGGGCCTGTGTGTGTGTGTACGAGAGCGACGGCGAGTTCCGGAAACAGATAAGACGGGTTCCCCGAATACGGTCGTCGGTCGGAGCTTTGATAGAAATAAGTAAACAACAACATAATGGGAGTTCGAGAAAATACTAGAAGGTCGTTCCTGATTACTCCAGAACTTCGATACCTCTATAAATACGATGTTGTCGACGGTCAAGAACAGTTATAGTTATAGTATAGTTAGAGACAGTTGCGATATACCGAGTGATATAAATAAGTGGTAATATAAATACGATATACTAAGTGATATAAATAACACATTTACCTGGTCATATAAATAAGTTGTTGCATTAGAGTTTAAGTGTTAAGTAGCGTATAAGTGTTATATAAATAGTGTAAAATAAATAATTGTTAAATAAGTAAGTTGATCTAGAAAATTCGTTACAATATATAAGAAAAACTGAAATTTTAGCGATTTCAAAGAAAAACTGAAATTTTAGCGAATTTCTAAGAAAAATGTAAAAATTAACCAAAATTGGATAACGATGCTATTTAGATGATTTGGACGATATTTAAGAAAAATTGAATTTTAGCGAATTTCCGAGTAAACTGTACAAATTAACAGAAATTCTAAATCGTTGCTATTTCTACGTATATCTACGATTTGGATGATATATAAGAAAAACTGAAATTTTAACGATTTTCCAATAAAGATGTTAAAATTAACCAAAATTTGAAAACGATGCTATCTAGATGATTTGGAAGAAATTTAAGAAAAATTGAATTTTGCGAATTTCCGGGTAAACTGTAAAAATTAACGGAAATTCTAAATCATTGCTATTTCTACGTATATCGATGATTTGGATGATAAATAAGAAAAACTGAAATTTTAGCGATTTCAAAGAAAAACTGAAATTTTAGCGAATTTCCAAGAAAAATGTAAAAATTAATAAAAATTTGAAGACGATGCTATCTAGATGATTTGGAGATATTTGAGAAAAACTGAAATTTTAGCGAATTTCCGAGTAAACTGTAAAAATTAACCGAAATTCTAAATTGTTGCTATTTCTACGTATACAGACGATTTGGATGATATATAAGAAAAACTGAAATTTTAGCGATTTCAAAGAAAAACTGAAATTTTAGCGAATTTCCAAGAAAAATGTAAAAATTAATCAAATATTTGAAGACGATGCTATCTAGATGATTTGGAGATATTTGAGAAAAACTGAAATTTTAGCGAATTTCCGAGTAAACTGTAAAAATTAACAGAAATTCTAAATCGTTGCTATTTCTACGTATATAGACGATTTGGATGATATATAAGAAAAACTGAAATTTTAGCGATTTCAAAGAAAAACTGAAATTTTAGCGAATTTCCAAGAAAAATGTAAAAATTAATCAGAATTTGAAGACGATGCTATCTAGATGATTTGGAGATATTTGAGAAAAACTGAAATTTTAGCGAATTTCCGAGTAAACTGTAAAAATTAACAGAAATTCTAAATCGTTGCTATTTCTACGTATATCGACGATTTGGAAGATATTTAAAAAAAATTGAATTTTAGCGAATTTCCGAGTAAACTGTAAAAATTAACAGAAATTCTAAATCGTTGCTATTTCTACGTATATAGACGATTTGGATGATATATAAGAAAAACTGAAATTTTAGCGATTTCAAAGAAAAACTGAAATTTTAGCGAATTTCCAAGAAAAATGTAAAAATTAATCAAAATTTGAAGACGATGCTATCTAGATGATTTGGAGATATTTGAGAAAAACTGAAATTTTAGCGAATTTCCGAGTAAACTGTAAAAATTAACCGAAATTCGAAAACGATGCAATTTCTACGTATATCAACGATTTGAATGATATATAAGAAAAACTGAAATTTTAGCGATTTCCAAGAAAAACTGAAATTTTAGCGAATTTCCAAGAAAAATGTAAAAATTAACCTATATTTGATAACGATGCCATCTAGATGATTTGGAAGATATTTATGAAAAATCGAATTTTAGCGAATTTACGTGTAAACTGTAGAAATTAACCGAAATTCTAAATCGTTGCTATTTCTACGTATATCGACGATTTGGATGATATATAAGAAAATCTAAATCGTTGCTATTTCTAAGTATATCGACGATTTCGATGATATATAAGAAAAACTGAAATTTTAGCGAATTTCCAAGAAAAATGTAAAAATTAACCAAAATTTGAAAACGATGCCATCTAGATGATTTGGAAGATATTTATGAAAAATCGAATTTTAGCGAATTTCCGTGTAAACTGTAGAAATTAACCGAAATTATAAATCGTTGCTATTTACGTATATCGACGATTTGGATGACATATAAGAAAAACTGAAATTTTAGCGAATTTCCAAGAAAAATGTAAAAATTACACGAAATTCGAAAACGATGCTACTTCTGCGTATATGGACGATTTGGATGATATATAAGAAAAACTGAAATTTTAGCAAATTTCCAAGAAATATGTAAAAATTAACCAAAATTTGAAAACGATGCCATCTGGATGATTTGGAAGAAATTGAAGAAAAATTGAATTTTAGAGAATTTCCGAGTAAACTGTAAAAATTAACCAAAATTCCAAATTGTTGCTATTTCTACGTATATCGACGATTTGGATGATGTATAAGAAAAACTGAAATTTTAGCAAATTTCCAAGAAATATGTAAAAATTAACCAAAATTTGAAAACGATGCCATCTGGATGATTTGGAAGAAATTGAAGAAAAATTGAATTTTTGCGAATTTCCGAGTAAACTGTAAAAATTAACCGAAATTCGAAAGCGATGCTATTTCTACGTATATCGACGATTTGGATGATATATAAGAAAAACTGAAATTTTAGCGATTTCCAAGAAAAACTGAAATTTTAGCGATTTCCAAGAAAAACTGAAATTTTAGAGAATTTCCAAGAAAAATGTAAAAATTAATGAAAATTTGAAAACGATGTTATCTAGATGATTTGGAAGAAATTTAAGAAAAAATGAATTCTAGCGAATTTCCGAGTAGACTATAAAAATTACCGGAAATTCTAAATCGTTGCTATTTCTGCGTATATCGACGATTTGGATGATATATAAGGTAAACTGAAATTTTAGCAAATTTCCAAGAAAAATGTAAAAACTTACCAAAATTTGAAAACGATGCTATCTGGATGATTTGGAAGATATTTAAAAAATAATTGAATTTTAGCGAATTTCCGAGTAAACTGTAAAAATTAACCGAAATTCGAAAACGATGCAATTTCTACGTATATCAACGATTTGAATAATATATAAGAAAAACTGAAATTTTAGCGATTTCCAAGAAAAACTGAAATTTTAGCGAATTTCCAAGAAAAATGTAAAAATTAACCAATATTTGATAACGATGCCATCTAGATGATTTGGAAGATGTTTATGAAAAATCGAATTTTAGCGAAAAATCGTTGCTATTTCTACGTATATCGACGATTTGGAAGATATTTAAGAAAAATTCAATTTTAGCGAATTTCCGAGTAAACTGTAAAAATTAACCAAAATTCGAAAACGGTGCTATTTCTACGTATATCGACGATTTGGATGATATATAAGAAAAACTGAAATTTTAGCAAATTTCCAAGAAATATGTAAAAATTAACCAAAATTCGAAAACGATGCTATCTGGATGATGTGGAAGAAATTGAAGAAAAATTGAATTTTAGAGAATTTCCGAGTAAACTGTAAAAATTAACCGAAATTTCAAATTGTTGCTATTTCTACGTATATCGACGATTTGGATGATATATAAGAGAAACTGAAATTTTAGCGAATTTCCAAGAAAAATGTAGGAATTACACGAAATTCGAAAACGATGCTATTTCTACGTATATCGACGATTTGGATGATATATAAGAAAAACTGAAATTTTAGCAAATTTCCAAAAAAAATGCAAAAACTAACCAAAATTTGAAAACGATGCTATCTGGATGATTTGGAAGAAATTGAAGAAAAATTGAATTTTAGCGAATTTCCGAGTAAACTGTAAAAATTAACCGAAATTCGAAAACGATGCAATTTCTACGTATATCAACGATTTGAATGATATATAAGAAAAACTGAAATTTTAGCGATTTCCAAGAAAAACTGAAATTTTAGCGAATTTCCAAGAAAAATGTAAAAATTAACCTATATTTGATAACGATGCCATCTAGATGATTTGGAAGATATTTATGAAAAATCGAATTTTAGCGAATTTACGTGTAAACTGTAGAAATTAACCGAAATTCTAAATCGTTGCTATTTCTACGTATATCGACGATTTGGATGATATATAAGAAAAACTGAAATTTTAGCAAATTTCCAAAAAAAATGCAAAAACTAACCAAAATTTGAAAACGATGCTATCTGGATGATTTGGAAGAAATTGAAGAAAAATTGAATTTTAGCGAATTTCCGAGTAAACTGTAAAAATTAACCAAAATTCCAAATTGTTGCTATTTCTACGTATATCGACGATTTGGATGATATATAAGAAAAACTGAAATTTTAGCAAATTTCCAAGAAATATGTAAAAATTAACCAAAATTCGAAAACGATGCTATCTGGATGATGTGGAAGAAATTGAAGAAAAATTGAATTTTAGAGAATTTCCGAGTAAACTGTAAAAATTAACCAAAATTCCAAATTGTTGCTATTTCTACGTATATCGACGATTTGGATGATATATAAGAAAAACTGAAATTTTAGCGAATTTCCAAGAATAATGTAAAAATTAACCAAAATTTGAAAACGATTCTATTTCTATAGATATATAAGAAAAATTTGATTTTAGCGAATTTCCAAGAAAAATGTAAAAATTACACGAAATTCGAAAACGATGCTATTTCTACCTATATCGACGATTTGGATGATATATAAGAAAAACTGAAATTTTAGCGATTTCCAAGAAAAACTGAAATTTTAGCGAATTTCCAAGAATAATGTAAAAATTAACCAAAATTTGAAAACGATTCTATTTCTATAGATATATAAGAAAAATTTAATTTTAGCGAATTTCCAAGAAAAATGTAAAAATTACACGAAATTCGAAAACGATGCTATTTCTACGTATATCGACGATTTGGATGATATATTAGAAAAACCGAAATTTTAGCAAATTTCCGAGTAAACTGTAAAAATTAACAGAAATTCTAAATCGTTGCTATTTCTACGTATATCTACGATTTGGACGATATTGTAACGGGCCTGTGTGTGTGTGTACGAGAGCGACGGCGAGTTCCGGAAACAGATAAGACGGGTTCCCCGAATACGGTCGTCGGTCGGAGCTTTGATAGAAATAAGTAAACAACAACATAATGGGAGTTCGAGAAAATACTAGAAGGTCGTTCCTGATTACTCCAGAACTTCGATACCTCTATAAATACGATGTTGTCGACGGTCAAGAACAGTTATAGTTATAGTATAGTTAGAGACAGTTGCGATATACCGAGTGATATAAATAAGTGGTAATATAAATACGATATACTAAGTGATATAAATAACACATTTACCTGGTCATATAAATAAGTTGTTGCATTAGAGTTTAAGTGTTAAGTAGCGTATAAGTGTTATATAAATAGTGTAAAATAAATAATTGTTAAATAAATAAGTTGATCTAGAAAATTCGTTACAATATATAAGAAAAACTGAAATTTTAGCGATTTCAAAGAAAAACTGAAATTTTAGCGAATTTCTAAGAAAAATGTAAAAATTAATCAAAATTTGAAGACGATGCTATCTAGATGATTTGGAGATATTTGAGAAAAACTGAAATTTTAGCGAATTTCCGAGTAAACTGTAAAAATTAACAGAAATTGTAAATCGTTGCTATTTCTACGTATATCAACGATTTGGAAGATATTTAAAAAAATTGAATTTTAGCGAATTTCCGAGTAAACTGTAAAAATTAACCGAAATTCTAAATTGTTGCTATTTCTACGTATATCTACGATTTGGATGATATATAAGAAAAACTGAAATTTTAACGATTTCAAAGAAAAACTGAAATTTTAGCGAATTTCTAAGAAAAATGTAAAAATTAACCAAAATTGGATAACGATGCTATTTAGATGATTTGGAGATATTTGAGAAAAACTGAAATTTTAGCGAATTTCCGAGTAAACTGTAAAAATTAACAGAAATTCTAAATCGTTGCTATTTCTACGTATATCTACGATTTGGACGATATTGTAACGGGCCTGTGTGTGTGTGTACGAGAGCGACGGCGAGTTCCGGAAACAGATAAGACGGGTTCCCCGAATACGGTCGTCGGTCGGAGCTTTGATAGAAATAAGTAAACAACAACATAATGGGAGTTCGAGAAAATACTAGAAGGTCGTTCCTGATTACTCCAGAACTTCGATACCTCTATAAATACGATGTTGTCGACGGTCAAGAACAGTTATAGTTATAGTATAGTTAGAGACAGTTGCGATATACCGAGTGATATAAATAAGTGGTAATATAAATACGATATACTAAGTGATATAAATAACACATTTACCTGGTCATATAAATAAGTTGTTGCATTAGAGTTTAAGTGTTAAGTAGCGTATAAGTGTTATATAAATAGTGTAAAATAAATAATTGTTAAATAAATAAGTTGATCTAGAAAATTCGTTACAATATATAAGAAAAACTGAAATTTTAGCGATTTCAAAGAAAAACTGAAATTTTAGCGAATTTCTAAGAAAAATGTAAAAATTAATCAAAATTTGAAGACGATGCTATCTAGATGATTTGGAGATATTTGAGAAAAACTGAAATTTTAGCGAATTTCCGAGTAAACTGTAAAAATTAACAGAAATTGTAAATCGTTGCTATTTCTACGTATATCAACGATTTGGAAGATATTTAAAAAAATTGAATTTTAGCGAATTTCCGAGTAAACTGTAAAAATTAACCGAAATTCTAAATTGTTGCTATTTCTACGTATATCTACGATTTGGATGATATATAAGAAAAACTGAAATTTTAACGATTTCAAAGAAAAACTGAAATTTTAGCGAATTTCTAAGAAAAATGTAAAAATTAACCAAAATTGGATAACGATGCTATTTAGATGATTTGGAGATATTTGAGAAAAACTGAAATTTTAGCGAATTTCCGAGTAAACTGTAAAAATTAACAGAAATTCTAAATCGTTGCTATTTCTACGTATATCTACGATTTGGACGATATTGTAACGGGCCTGTGTGTGTGTGTACGAGAGCGACGGCGAGTTCCGGAAACAGATAAGACGGGTTCCCCGAATACGGTCGTCGGTCGGAGCTTTGATAGAAATAAGTAAACAACAACATAATGGGAGTTCGAGAAAATACTAGAAGGTCGTTCCTGATTACTCCAGAACTTCGATACCTCTATAAATACGATGTTGTCGACGGTCAAGAACAGTTATAGTTATAGTATAGTTAGAGACAGTTGCGATATACCGAGTGATATAAATAAGTGGTAATATAAATACGATATACTAAGTGATATAAATAACACATTTACCTGGTCATATAAATAAGTTGTTGCATTAGAGTTTAAGTGTTAAGTAGCGTATAAGTGTTATATAAATAGTGTAAAATAAATAATTGTTAAATAAATAAGTTGATCTAGAAAATTCGTTACAATATATAAGAAAAACTGAAATTTTAGCGATTTCAAAGAAAAACTGAAATTTTAGCGAATTTCTAAGAAAAATGTAAAAATTAACCAAAATTGGATAACGATGCTATTTAGATGATTTGGACGATATTTAAGAAAAATTGAATTTTAGCGAATTTCCGAGTAAACTGTACAAATTAACAGAAATTCTAAATCGTTGCTATTTCTACGTATATCTACGATTTGGATGATATATAAGAAAAACTGAAATTTTAACGATTTTCCAATAAAGATGTTAAAATTAACCAAAATTTGAAAACGATGCTATCTAGATGATTTGGAAGAAATTTAAGAAAAATTGAATTTTGCGAATTTCCGGGTAAACTGTAAAAATTAACGGAAATTCTAAATCATTGCTATTTCTACGTATATCGATGATTTGGATGATAAATAAGAAAAACTGAAATTTTAGCGATTTCAAAGAAAAACTGAAATTTCAGCGAATTTCCAAGAAAAATGTAAAAATTAATCAAAATTTGAAGACGATGCTATCTAGATGATTTGGAGATATTTGAGAAAAACTGAAATTTTAGCGAATTTCCGAGTAAACTGTAAAAATTAACAGAAATTCTAAATCGTTGCTATTTCTACGTATATCGACGATTTGGAAGATATTTAAAAAAAATTGAATTTTAGCGAATTTCCGAGTAAACTGTAAAAATTAACAGAAATTCTAAATCGTTGCTATTTCTACGTATATAGACGATTTGGATGATATATAAGAAAAACTGAAATTTTAGCGATTTCAAAGAAAAACTGAAATTTTAGCGAATTTCCAAGAAAAATGTAAAAATTAATCAAAATTTGAAGACGATGCTATCTAGATGATTTGGAGATATTTGAGAAAAACTGAAATTTTAGCGAATTTCCGAGTAAACTGTAAAAATTAACCGAAATTCGAAAACGATGCAATTTCTACGTATATCAACGATTTGAATGATATATAAGAAAAACTGAAATTTTAGCGATTTCCAAGAAAAACTGAAATTTTAGCGAATTTCCAAGAAAAATGTAAAAATTAACCTATATTTGATAACGATGCCATCTAGATGATTTGGAAGATATTTATGAAAAATCGAATTTTAGCGAATTTACGTGTAAACTGTAGAAATTAACCGAAATTCTAAATCGTTGCTATTTCTACGTATATCGACGATTTGGATGATATATAAGAAAATCTAAATCGTTGCTATTTCTAAGTATATCGACGATTTCGATGATATATAAGAAAAACTGAAATTTTAGCGAATTTCCAAGAAAAATGTAAAAATTAACCAAAATTTGAAAACGATGCCATCTAGATGATTTGGAAGATATTTATGAAAAATCGAATTTTAGCGAATTTCCGTGTAAACTGTAGAAATTAACCGAAATTATAAATCGTTGCTATTTACGTATATCGACGATTTGGATGACATATAAGAAAAACTGAAATTTTAGCGAATTTCCAAGAAAAATGTAAAAATTACACGAAATTCGAAAACGATGCTACTTCTGCGTATATGGACGATTTGGATGATATATAAGAAAAACTGAAATTTTAGCAAATTTCCAAGAAATATGTAAAAATTAACCAAAATTTGAAAACGATGCCATCTGGATGATTTGGAAGAAATTGAAGAAAAATTGAATTTTAGAGAATTTCCGAGTAAACTGTAAAAATTAACCAAAATTCCAAATTGTTGCTATTTCTACGTATATCGACGATTTGGATGATGTATAAGAAAAACTGAAATTTTAGCAAATTTCCAAGAAATATGTAAAAATTAACCAAAATTTGAAAACGATGCCATCTGGATGATTTGGAAGAAATTGAAGAAAAATTGAATTTTTGCGAATTTCCGAGTAAACTGTAAAAATTAACCGAAATTCGAAAGCGATGCTATTTCTACGTATATCGACGATTTGGATGATATATAAGAAAAACTGAAATTTTAGCGATTTCCAAGAAAAACTGAAATTTTAGCGATTTCCAAGAAAAACTGAAATTTTAGAGAATTTCCAAGAAAAATGTAAAAATTAATGAAAATTTGAAAACGATGTTATCTAGATGATTTGGAAGAAATTTAAGAAAAAATGAATTCTAGCGAATTTCCGAGTAGACTATAAAAATTACCGGAAATTCTAAATCGTTGCTATTTCTGCGTATATCGACGATTTGGATGATATATAAGGTAAACTGAAATTTTAGCAAATTTCCAAGAAAAATGTAAAAACTTACCAAAATTTGAAAACGATGCTATCTGGATGATTTGGAAGATATTTAAAAAATAATTGAATTTTAGCGAATTTCCGAGTAAACTGTAAAAATTAACCGAAATTCGAAAACGATGCAATTTCTACGTATATCAACGATTTGAATAATATATAAGAAAAACTGAAATTTTAGCGATTTCCAAGAAAAACTGAAATTTTAGCGAATTTCCAAGAAAAATGTAAAAATTAACCAATATTTGATAACGATGCCATCTAGATGATTTGGAAGATGTTTATGAAAAATCGAATTTTAGCGAAAAATCGTTGCTATTTCTACGTATATCGACGATTTGGAAGATATTTAAGAAAAATTCAATTTTAGCGAATTTCCGAGTAAACTGTAAAAATTAACCAAAATTCGAAAACGGTGCTATTTCTACGTATATCGACGATTTGGATGATATATAAGAAAAACTGAAATTTTAGCAAATTTCCAAGAAATATGTAAAAATTAACCAAAATTCGAAAACGATGCTATCTGGATGATGTGGAAGAAATTGAAGAAAAATTGAATTTTAGAGAATTTCCGAGTAAACTGTAAAAATTAACCGAAATTTCAAATTGTTGCTATTTCTACGTATATCGACGATTTGGATGATATATAAGAGAAACTGAAATTTTAGCGAATTTCCAAGAAAAATGTAGGAATTACACGAAATTCGAAAACGATGCTATTTCTACGTATATCGACGATTTGGATGATATATAAGAAAAACTGAAATTTTAGCAAATTTCCAAAAAAAATGCAAAAACTAACCAAAATTTGAAAACGATGCTATCTGGATGATTTGGAAGAAATTGAAGAAAAATTGAATTTTAGCGAATTTCCGAGTAAACTGTAAAAATTAACCGAAATTCGAAAACGATGCAATTTCTACGTATATCAACGATTTGAATGATATATAAGAAAAACTGAAATTTTAGCGATTTCCAAGAAAAACTGAAATTTTAGCGAATTTCCAAGAAAAATGTAAAAATTAACCTATATTTGATAACGATGCCATCTAGATGATTTGGAAGATATTTATGAAAAATCGAATTTTAGCGAATTTACGTGTAAACTGTAGAAATTAACCGAAATTCTAAATCGTTGCTATTTCTACGTATATCGACGATTTGGATGATATATAAGAAAAACTGAAATTTTAGCAAATTTCCAAAAAAAATGCAAAAACTAACCAAAATTTGAAAACGATGCTATCTGGATGATTTGGAAGAAATTGAAGAAAAATTGAATTTTAGCGAATTTCCGAGTAAACTGTAAAAATTAACCAAAATTCCAAATTGTTGCTATTTCTACGTATATCGACGATTTGGATGATATATAAGAAAAACTGAAATTTTAGCAAATTTCCAAGAAATATGTAAAAATTAACCAAAATTCGAAAACGATGCTATCTGGATGATGTGGAAGAAATTGAAGAAAAATTGAATTTTAGAGAATTTCCGAGTAAACTGTAAAAATTAACCAAAATTCCAAATTGTTGCTATTTCTACGTATATCGACGATTTGGATGATATATAAGAAAAACTGAAATTTTAGCGAATTTCCAAGAATAATGTAAAAATTAACCAAAATTTGAAAACGATTCTATTTCTATAGATATATAAGAAAAATTTGATTTTAGCGAATTTCCAAGAAAAATGTAAAAATTACACGAAATTCGAAAACGATGCTATTTCTACCTATATCGACGATTTGGATGATATATAAGAAAAACTGAAATTTTAGCGATTTCCAAGAAAAACTGAAATTTTAGCGAATTTCCAAGAATAATGTAAAAATTAACCAAAATTTGAAAACGATTCTATTTCTATAGATATATAAGAAAAATTTAATTTTAGCGAATTTCCAAGAAAAATGTAAAAATTACACGAAATTCGAAAACGATGCTATTTCTACGTATATCGACGATTTGGATGATATATTAGAAAAACCGAAATTTTAGCAAATTTCCGAGTAAACTGTAAAAATTAACAGAAATTCTAAATCGTTGCTATTTCTACGTATATCTACGATTTGGACGATATTGTAACGGGCCTGTGTGTGTGTGTACGAGAGCGACGGCGAGTTCCGGAAACAGATAAGACGGGTTCCCCGAATACGGTCGTCGGTCGGAGCTTTGATAGAAATAAGTAAACAACAACATAATGGGAGTTCGAGAAAATACTAGAAGGTCGTTCCTGATTACTCCAGAACTTCGATACCTCTATAAATACGATGTTGTCGACGGTCAAGAACAGTTATAGTTATAGTATAGTTAGAGACAGTTGCGATATACCGAGTGATATAAATAAGTGGTAATATAAATACGATATACTAAGTGATATAAATAACACATTTACCTGGTCATATAAATAAGTTGTTGCATTAGAGTTTAAGTGTTAAGTAGCGTATAAGTGTTATATAAATAGTGTAAAATAAATAATTGTTAAATAAATAAGTTGATCTAGAAAATTCGTTACAATATATAAGAAAAACTGAAATTTTAGCGATTTCAAAGAAAAACTGAAATTTTAGCGAATTTCTAAGAAAAATGTAAAAATTAATCAAAATTTGAAGACGATGCTATCTAGATGATTTGGAGATATTTGAGAAAAACTGAAATTTTAGCGAATTTCCGAGTAAACTGTAAAAATTAACAGAAATTGTAAATCGTTGCTATTTCTACGTATATCAACGATTTGGAAGATATTTAAAAAAATTGAATTTTAGCGAATTTCCGAGTAAACTGTAAAAATTAACCGAAATTCTAAATTGTTGCTATTTCTACGTATATCTACGATTTGGATGATATATAAGAAAAACTGAAATTTTAACGATTTCAAAGAAAAACTGAAATTTTAGCGAATTTCTAAGAAAAATGTAAAAATTAACCAAAATTGGATAACGATGCTATTTAGATGATTTGGAGATATTTGAGAAAAACTGAAATTTTAGCGAATTTCCGAGTAAACTGTAAAAATTAACAGAAATTCTAAATCGTTGCTATTTCTACGTATATCTACGATTTGGACGATATTGTAACGGGCCTGTGTGTGTGTGTACGAGAGCGACGGCGAGTTCCGGAAACAGATAAGACGGGTTCCCCGAATACGGTCGTCGGTCGGAGCTTTGATAGAAATAAGTAAACAACAACATAATGGGAGTTCGAGAAAATACTAGAAGGTCGTTCCTGATTACTCCAGAACTTCGATACCTCTATAAATACGATGTTGTCGACGGTCAAGAACAGTTATAGTTATAGTATAGTTAGAGACAGTTGCGATATACCGAGTGATATAAATAAGTGGTAATATAAATACGATATACTAAGTGATATAAATAACACATTTACCTGGTCATATAAATAAGTTGTTGCATTAGAGTTTAAGTGTTAAGTAGCGTATAAGTGTTATATAAATAGTGTAAAATAAATAATTGTTAAATAAATAAGTTGATCTAGAAAATTCGTTACAATATATAAGAAAAACTGAAATTTTAGCGATTTCAAAGAAAAACTGAAATTTTAGCGAATTTCTAAGAAAAATGTAAAAATTAATCAAAATTTGAAGACGATGCTATCTAGATGATTTGGAGATATTTGAGAAAAACTGAAATTTTAGCGAATTTCCGAGTAAACTGTAAAAATTAACAGAAATTGTAAATCGTTGCTATTTCTACGTATATCAACGATTTGGAAGATATTTAAAAAAATTGAATTTTAGCGAATTTCCGAGTAAACTGTAAAAATTAACCGAAATTCTAAATTGTTGCTATTTCTACGTATATCTACGATTTGGATGATATATAAGAAAAACTGAAATTTTAACGATTTCAAAGAAAAACTGAAATTTTAGCGAATTTCTAAGAAAAATGTAAAAATTAACCAAAATTGGATAACGATGCTATTTAGATGATTTGGAGATATTTGAGAAAAACTGAAATTTTAGCGAATTTCCGAGTAAACTGTAAAAATTAACAGAAATTCTAAATCGTTGCTATTTCTACGTATATCTACGATTTGGACGATATTGTAACGGGCCTGTGTGTGTGTGTACGAGAGCGACGGCGAGTTCCGGAAACAGATAAGACGGGTTCCCCGAATACGGTCGTCGGTCGGAGCTTTGATAGAAATAAGTAAACAACAACATAATGGGAGTTCGAGAAAATACTAGAAGGTCGTTCCTGATTACTCCAGAACTTCGATACCTCTATAAATACGATGTTGTCGACGGTCAAGAACAGTTATAGTTATAGTATAGTTAGAGACAGTTGCGATATACCGAGTGATATAAATAAGTGGTAATATAAATACGATATACTAAGTGATATAAATAACACATTTACCTGGTCATATAAATAAGTTGTTGCATTAGAGTTTAAGTGTTAAGTAGCGTATAAGTGTTATATAAATAGTGTAAAATAAATAATTGTTAAATAAATAAGTTGATCTAGAAAATTCGTTACAATATATAAGAAAAACTGAAATTTTAGCGATTTCAAAGAAAAACTGAAATTTTAGCGAATTTCTAAGAAAAATGTAAAAATTAATCAAAATTTGAAGACGATGCTATCTAGATGATTTGGAGATATTTGAGAAAAACTGAAATTTTAGCGAATTTCCGAGTAAACTGTAAAAATTAACAGAAATTGTAAATCGTTGCTATTTCTACGTATATCAACGATTTGGAAGATATTTAAAAAAATTGAATTTTAGCGAATTTCCGAGTAAACTGTAAAAATTAACCGAAATTCTAAATTGTTGCTATTTCTACGTATATCTACGATTTGGATGATATATAAGAAAAACTGAAATTTTAACGATTTCAAAGAAAAACTGAAATTTTAGCGAATTTCTAAGAAAAATGTAAAAATTAACCAAAATTGGATAACGATGCTATTTAGATGATTTGGAGATATTTGAGAAAAACTGAAATTTTAGCGAATTTCCGAGTAAACTGTAAAAATTAACAGAAATTCTAAATCGTTGCTATTTCTACGTATATCTACGATTTGGACGATATTGTAACGGGCCTGTGTGTGTGTGTACGAGAGCGACGGCGAGTTCCGGAAACAGATAAGACGGGTTCCCCGAATACGGTCGTCGGTCGGAGCTTTGATAGAAATAAGTAAACAACAACATAATGGGAGTTCGAGAAAATACTAGAAGGTCGTTCCTGATTACTCCAGAACTTCGATACCTCTATAAATACGATGTTGTCGACGGTCAAGAACAGTTATAGTTATAGTATAGTTAGAGACAGTTGCGATATACCGAGTGATATAAATAAGTGGTAATATAAATACGATATACTAAGTGATATAAATAACACATTTACCTGGTCATATAAATAAGTTGTTGCATTAGAGTTTAAGTGTTAAGTAGCGTATAAGTGTTATATAAATAGTGTAAAATAAATAATTGTTAAATAAATAAGTTGATCTAGAAAATTCGTTACAATATATAAGAAAAACTGAAATTTTAGCGATTTCAAAGAAAAACTGAAATTTTAGCGAATTTCCAAGAAAAATGTAAAAATTAATCAAAATTTGAAGACGATGCTATCTAGATGATTTGGAGATATTTGAGAAAAACTGAAATTTTAGCGAATTTCCGAGTAAACTGTAAAAATTAACAGAAATTGTAAATCGTTGCTATTTCTACGTATATCAACGATTTGGAAGATATTTAAAAAAATTGAATTTTAGCGAATTTCCGAGTAAACTGTAAAAATTAACCGAAATTCTAAATTGTTGCTATTTCTACGTATACAGACGATTTGGATGATATATAAGAAAAACTGAAATTTTAGCGATTTCAAAGAAAAACTGAAATTTTAGCGAATTTCCAAGAAAAATGTAAAAATTAATCAAATATATGAAGACGATGCTATCTAGATGATTTGGAGATATTTGAGAAAAACTGAAATTTTAGCGAATTTCCGAGTAAACTGTAAAAATTAACAGAAATTCTAAATCGTTGCTATTTCTACGTATATCGACGATTTGGAAGATATTTAAAAAAAATTGAATTTTAGCGAATTTCCGAGTAAACTGTAAAAATTAACCGAAATTCTAAATCGTTGCTATTTCTACGTATATAGACGATTTGGATGATATATAAGAAAAACTGAAATTTTAGCGATTTCAAAGAAAAACTGAAATTTTAGCGAATTTCCAAGAAAAATGTAAAAATTAATCAAATATTTGAAGACGATGCTATCTAGATGATTTGGAGATATTTGAGAAAAACTGAAATTTTAGCGAATTTCCGAGTAAACTGTAAAAATTAACCGAAATTCTAAATCGTTGCTATTTCTACGTATATCGACGATTTGGAAGCTATTTAAGAAAAATTGAATTTTAGCGAATTTCCGAGCAAACTGTAAAAATTAACCGATTTTCTAACTCGTTGCTATTTCTACGTATATCGACGATTTGGAAGATATTTAAGAAAAATTCAATTTTTGCGAATTTCAGAGTAAACTAAAAATTAACGGAAATTTTAAATAGTTGCTATTTCTAAGTATATCGACGATTTGGATGATATATAAGAAAAACTGAAATTTTAACGATTTTCCAATAAAAATGTTAAAATTAGCCAAAATTTGAAAACGATGCTATTTCTATAGATATATAAGAAAAATTGAATTTTAGCGAATTTCCAAGAAAAATGTAAAAATTACACGAAATTCGAAAACGATGCTATTTCTACCTATATCGACGATTTGGATGATATATAAGAAAAACTGAAATTTTAACGAATTTCCAAGAAAGATGTAAAAATTATCCATAATTTAAAAACGATGCTATTTCTATAGATATATAAGAAAAATTGAATTTTAGCGAATTTCCGAGTAAACTGTAAAAATTAACAGAAATTCTAAATCGTTGCTATTTCTACGTATATCGACGATCTGGAAGATATTTAAAAAAAAATTGAATTTTAGCGAATTTCCGAGTAAACGGTAAAAATTAACCGAAATTCTAAATCGTTGCTATTTCTACGTATATCGACGATTTGGAAGCTATTTAAGAAAAATTGAATTTTAGCGAATTTCCGAGCGAACTGTAAAAATTAACCGATTTTCTGAATCGTTGCTATTTCTACGTATATCGACGATTTGGATGATATATAAGAAAAACTGAAATTTTAGCGAATTTCCAAGAATAATGTAAAAATTAATCAAATATTTGAAGACGATGCTATCTAGATGATTTGGAGATATTTGAGAAAAACTGAAATTTTAGCGAATTTCCGAGTAAACTGTAAAAATTAACAGAAATTCTAAATCGTTGCTATTTCTACGTATATAGACGATTTGGATGATATATAAGAAAAACTGAAATTTTAGCGATTTCAAAGAAAAACTGAAATTTTAGCGAATTTCCAAGAAAAATGTAGAAATTAATCAAAATTTGAAGACGATGCTATCTAGATGATTTGGAGATATTTGAGAAAAACTGAAATTTTAGCGAATTTCCGAGTAAACTGTAAAAATTAACAGAAATTCTAAATCGTTGCTATTTCTACGTATATCGACGATTTGGAGGATATTTAAAAAAAAATTGAATTTTAGCGAATTTCCGAGTAAACTGTAAAAATTAACCGAAATTCTAAATCGTTGCTATTTCTACGTATATCGACGATTTGGAAGCTATTTAAGAAAAATTGAATTTTAGCGAATTTCCGAGCAAACTGTAAAAATTAACCGATTTTCTAAATCGTTGCTATTTCTACGTATATCGACGATTTGGAAGATATTTAAGAAAAATTCAATTTTTGCGAATTTCAGAGTAAACTAAAAATTAACGGAAATTTTAAATAGTTGCTATTTCTAAGTATATCGACGATTTGGATGATATATAAGAAAAACTGAAATTTTAACGATTTTCCAATAAAAATGTTAAAATTAGCCAAAATTTGAAAACGATGCTATTTCTATAGATATATAAGAAAAATTGAATTTTAGCGAATTTCCAAGAAAAATGTTAAAATTACACGAAATTCGAAAACGATGCTATTTCTACCTATATCGACGATTTGGATGATATATAAGAAAAACTGAAATTTTAACGAATTTCCAAGAAAGATGTAAAAATTATCCATAATTTAAAAACGATGCTATTTCTATAGATATATAAGAAAAATTGAATTTTAGCGAATTTCCGAGTAAACTGTAAAAATTAACAGAAATTCTAAATCGTTGCTATTTCTACGTATATCGACGATCTGGAAGATATTTAAAAAAAATTGAATTTTAGCGAATTTCCGAGTAAACTGTAAAAATTAACCGAAATTCTAAATCGTTGCTATTTCTACGTATATGGACGATTTGGAAGCTATTTAAGAAAAATTGAATTTTAGCGAATTTCCGATTAAACTGTAAAAATTAACCGAAACTCGAAAACGATGCTATTTCTACGTATATCGACGATTTGGATGATACATAAGAAAAACTGAAATTTTAACGAATTTCCAAGAAATATGTATAAATTAACCAAAATTTGAAAACGATGCTATCTAGATGATTTGGAAGAAATTTAAGAAAAATTGAATTTTAGCGAAATTCCGAGTAAACTGTACAAATTAACCGAAATTCTAAATCGTTGCTATTTCTACGTATATCGACGATTTGGATTATAAGAAAAACTGAAATTTTAGCGAATTTCCAAGAAAAATGTTAAAATTATCCAAAATGGGAAAGCGATGCTATCTAGATGATTCGGACGATATTTAAGAAAAATGGAATTTTAGCGAATTTCCGAGTAAACTGTAAAAATTAACCCAAATTCTAAATCGTTGCTATTTCTACGTATATCGACGATTTGGATGATAAATAAGAAAAACTGAAATTTTAGCGAATTTCCAAGAAAAATGTAAAAATTAACCAAAATTGGATAACGATGCTATTTAGATGATTTGGACGGTATTTAAGAAAAATTGAATTTTAGCGAACTTCCGAGTAAACTGTACAAATTAACAGAAATTCTAAATCGTTGCTATTTCTACGTATATCGACGATTTGTATGATATATAAGAAAAACTGAAATTTTAACGATTTTCCAATAAAGATGTTAAAATTAACCAAAATTTGAAAACGATGCTATCTAGATGATTTGGACGATATTTAAGAAAAATTGAATTTTAGCGAATTTCCGGGTAAACTGTACAAATTAACAGAAATTCTAAATCGTTGCTATTTCTACGTATATCGACGATTTGGATGATATATAAGAAAAACTGAAATTTTAACGATTTTCCAATAAAGATGTTAAAATTAACCAAAATTTGAAAACGATGCTATCTAGATGATTCGGACGATATTTAAGAAAAATTGAATTTTAGCGAATTTCCGAGTAAACTGTAAAAATTAACCGAAATTCTAAATCGTTGCTATTTCTACGTATATCGACGATTTGGATGATAAATAAGAAATACTGATATTTTAGCGAATTTCCAAGAAAAATGTAAAAATTAACCAAAATTGGATAACGATGCTATTTAGATGATTTGGACGATATTTAAGAAAAATTGAATTTTAGCGAATTTCCGAGTAAACTGTACAAATTAACAGTAATTCTAAATCGTTGCTATTTCTACGTATATCGACGATTTGGATGATATATAAGAAAAACTGAAATTTTAACGATTTTCCAATAAAGATGTTAAAATTAACCAAAATTTGAAAACGATGCTATCTAGATGATTTGGAAGAAATTTAAGAAAAATTGAATTTTGCGAATTTCTGAGTAAACTGTAAAAATTAACGGAAATTCTAAATCATTGCTATTTCTACGTATATCGATGATTTGGATGATAAATAAGAAAAACTGAAATTTTAGCGATTTCAAAGAAAAACTGAAATTTTAGCGAATTTCCAAGAAAAATGTAAGAATTAATCAAAATTTGAAGACGATGCTATCTAGATGATTTGGAGATATTTGAGAAAAACTGAAATTTTAGCGAATTTCCAAGAAAAATTTAAAATTAACCAAAATTGGAAAACGATGTTATCTAGATGATTTGGACGATATTTAAGAAAAATTGAATTTTAGCGAATTTCCGAGTAAACTACAAATTAACAGAAATTCTCAATCTTTGCTATTTCTACGTATATTGACAATTTGGAAGATATTTAAGAAAAATTGAATTTTAGCGAATTTCCGAGTAAACTGTAAAAATTAACCGAAATTCTAAATCGTTGCTATTTCTACGTATATCGACGATTTGGATGATAAATAAGAAATACTGATATTTTAGCGAATTTCTAAGAAAAATGTAAAAATTAACCAAAATTGGATAACGATGCTATTTAGATGATTTGGACGATATTTAAGAAAAATTGAATTTTAGCGAATTTCCGAGTAAACTGTACAAATTAACAGAAATTCTAAATCGTTGCTATTTCTACGTATATCGACGATTTGGATGATATATAAGAAAAACTGAAATTTTAACGATTTTCCAATAAAGATGTTAAAATTAACCAAAATTTGAAAACGATGCTATCTAGATGATTTGGAAGAAATTTAAGAAAAATTGAATTTTGCGAATTTCTGAGTAAACTGTAAAAGTTAACGGAAATTCTAAATCATTGCTATTTCTACGTATATCGATGATTTGGATGATAAATAAGAAAAACTGAAATTTTAGCGATTTCAAAGAAAAACTGAAATTTTAGCGAATTTCCAAGAAAAATGTAAGAATTAATCAAAATTTGAAGACGATGCTATCTAGATGATTTGGAGATATTTGAGAAAAACTGAAATTTTAGCGAATTTCCAAGAAAAATTTAAAATTAACCAAAATTGGAAAACGATGCTATCTAGATGATTTGGACGATAGTTAAGAAAAATTGAATTTTAGCGAATTTCCGAGTAAACTGTACAAATTAACAGAAATTCTCAATCGTTGCTATTTCTACGTATATTGACAATTTGGAAGATATTTAAGAAAAATTGAATTTTAGCGAATTTCCGAGTAAACTGTAAAAATTAACCGAAATTCTAAATCGTTGCTATTTCTACGTATATGGACGATTTGGATGATATATAAGAAAAACTGAAATTTTAACGAATTTCCAAGAAATATGTATAAATTAACCAAAATTTGAAAACGATGCTATCTAGATGATTTGGAAGAAATTTAAGAAAAATTGAATTTTAGCGAATTTCCGAGTAAACTGTAAAAATTAACCGAAATTCTAAATCGTTGCTATTTCTACGTATATCGACGATTTGTATGATATATAAGAAAAACTGAAATTTTAACGATTTTCCAATAAAGATGTTAAAATTAACCAAAATTTGAAAACGATGCTATCTAGATGATTTGGAAGAAATTTAAGAAAAATTGAATTTTAGCGAATTTCCGAGTAAACTGTAAAAATTAACCGAAATTCTAAATCGTTGCTATTTCTACGTATATGGACGATTTGGATGATATATAAGAAAAACTGAAATTTTAACGAATTTCCAAGAAATATGTATAAATTAACCAAAATTTGAAAACGATGCTATCTAGATGATTCGGACGATATTTAAGAAAAACTGAAATTTTAGCGAATTTCCAAGAAAAATTTAAAATTAACCAAAATTGGAAAACGATACTATCTAGATGATTTCTACGATATTTAAGAAAAATTGAATTTTAGCGAATTTCCGAGTAAACTGTACAAATTAACAGAAATTCTCAATCGTTGCTATTTCTACGTATATTGACAATTTGGAAGATATTTAAGAAAAATTGAATTTTAGCGAATTTCCGAGTAAACTGTAAAAATTAACCGAAATTCTAAATCGTTGCTATTTCTACGTATATCGACGATCTGGAAGATATTTAAAAAAAATTGAATTTTAGCGAATTTCCGAGTAAACTGTTAAAATTAACGGAAATTCTAAATCATTGCTATTTCTACGTATATCGATGATTTGGATGATAAATAAGAAAAACTGAAATTTTAGCGATTTCAAAGAAAAACTGAAATTTTAGCGAATTTCCAAGAAAAATGTAAGAATTAATCAAAATTTGAAGACGATGCTATCTAGATGATTTGGAAGAAATTTAAGAAAAATTGAATTTTAGCGAATTTTCGAGTAAACTGTAAAAATTAACCGAATTTCTAAATCGTTGCTATTTCTACGTATATGGACGATTTGGATGATATATAAGAAAAACTGAAATTTTAACGAATTTCCAAGAAATATGTATAAATTAACCAAAATTTGAAAACGATGCTATCTAGATGATTTGGAAGAAATTTAAGAAAAATTGAATTTTAGCGAATTTCCGAGTAAACTGTAAAAATTAACCGAAATTCTAAATCGTTTCTATTTCTACGTATATCGACGATTTGTATGATATATAAGAAAAACTGAAATTTTAACGATTTTCCAATAAAGATGTTAAAATTAACCAAAATTTGAAAACGATGCTATCTAGATGATTTGGAAGAAATTTAAGAAAAATTGAATTTTAGCGAATTTTCGAGTAAACTGTAAAAATTAACCGAAATTCTAAATCGTTGCTATTTCTACGTATATCGACGATCTGGAAGATATTTAAAAAAAATTGAATTTTAGCGAATTTCCGAGTAAACTGTAAAAATTAACGGAAATTCTAAATCATTGCTATTTCTACGTATATCGATGATTTGGATGATAAATAAGAAAAACTGAAATTTTAGCGATTTCAAAGAAAAACTGAAATTTTAACGATTTTCCAATAAAGATGTTAAAATTAACCAAAATTTGAAAACGATGCTATCTAGATGATTTGGAAGAAATTTAAGAAAAATTGAATTTAAGCGAATTTTCGAGTAAACTGTAAAAATTAACCGAATTTCTAAATCGTTGCTATTTCTACGTATATCGACGATTCGGATTATAAGAAAAACTGAAATTTTAGCGAATTTCCAAGAAAAATTTAAAATTAACCAAAATTGGAAAACGATGCTATCTAGATGATTTGGACGATATTTAAGAAAAATTGAATTTTAGCGAATTTCCGAGTTAACTGTACAATTTAACAGAAATTCTCAATCGTTGCTATTTCTACGTATATTGACAATTTGGAAGATATTTATGAAAAATTGAATTTTAGCGAATTTCCGAGTAAACTGTAAAAATTAACCGAAATTCTAAATCGTTGCTATTTCTACGTATATCGACGATTTGGATGATATATAAGAAAAACTGAAATTTTAGCGAATTTCCGAGTAAACTGCAAAAATTAACCGAAATTATAAATCGTTGCTATTTCTACGTATATGGACGATATGGATGATAAATAAGAAATACTGAAATTTTAGCGAATTTCCAAGAAAAATGTAAAAATTAACCAAAATTGGATAACGATGCTATTTAGATGATTTGGACGATATTTAAGAAAAATTGAATTTTAGCGAATTTCCGAGTAAACTCTACAAATTAACAGAAATTCTAAATCGTTGCTATTTCTACGTATATCGACGATTTGGATGATATATAAGAAAAACTGAAATTTTAACGAATTTCCAAGAAATATGTATAAATTAACCAAAATTTGAAAACGATGCTATCTAGATGATTTGGAAGAAATTTAAGAAAAATTGAATTTTAGCGAATTTCCGAGTAAACTGTAAAAATTAACCGAAATTCTAAATCGTTGCTATTTCTACGTATATCGACGATTTGGATTATAAGAAAAACTGAAATTTTAGCGAATTTCCAAGAAAAATGTTAAAATTATCCAAAATTGGAAAGCGATGCTATCTAGATGATTCGGACGATATTTAAGAAAAATGGAATTTTAGCGAATTTCCGAGTAAACTGTAAAAATTAACCCAAATTCTAAATCGTTGCTATTTCTACGTATATCGACGATTTGGATGATAAATAAGAAAAACTGAAATTTTAGCGATTTCAAAGAAAAACTGAAATTTTAACGATTTTCCAATAAAGATGTTAAAATTAACCAAAATTTGAAAACGATGCTATCTAGATGATTTGGAAGAAATTTAAGAAAAATTGAATTTAAGCGAATTTTCGAGTAAACTGTAAAAATTAACCGAATTTCTAAATCGTTGCTATTTCTACGTATATCGACGATTCGGATTATAAGAAAAACTGAAATTTTAGCGAATTTCCAAGAAAAATTTAAAATTAACCAAAATTGGAAAACGATGCTATCTAGATGATTTGGACGATATTTAAGAAAAATTGAATTTTAGCGAATTTCCGAGTAAACTGTACAATTTAACAGAAATTCTCAATCGTTGCTATTTCTACGTATATTGACAATTTGGAAGATATTTATGAAAAATTGAATTTTAGCGAATTTCCGAGTAAACTGTAAAAATTAACCGAAATTCTAAATCGTTGCTATTTCTACGTATATCGACGATTTGTATGATATATAAGAAAAACTGAAATTTTAACGATTTTCCAATAAAGATGTTAAAATTAACCAAAATTTGAAAACGATGCTATCTAGATGATTTGGAAGAAATTTAAGAAAAATTGAATTTTAGCGAATTTTCGAGTAAACTGTAAAAATTAACCGAAATTCTAAATCGTTGCTATTTCTACGTATATCGACGATCTGGAAGATATTTAAAAAAAATTGAATTTTAGCGAATTTCCGAGTAAACTGTAAAAATTAACGGAAATTCTAAATCATTGCTATTTCTACGTATATCGATGATTTGGATGATAAATAAGAAAAACTGAAATTTTAGCGATTTCAAAGAAAAACTGAAATTTTAACGATTTTCCAATAAAGATGTTAAAATTAACCAAAATTTGAAAACGATGCTATCTAGATGATTTGGAAGAAATTTAAGAAAAATTGAATTTAAGCGAATTTTCGAGTAAACTGTAAGAATTAACCGAATTTCTAAATCGTTGCTATTTCTACGTATATCGACGATTCGGATTATAAGAAAAACTGAAATTTTAGCGAATTTCCAAGAAAAATTTAAAATTAACCAAAATTGGAAAACGATGCTATCTAGATGATTTGGACGATATTTAAGAAAAATTGAATTTTAGCGAATTTCCGAGTAAACTGTACAATTTAACAGAAATTCTCAATCGTTGCTATTTCTACGTATATTGACAATTTGGAAGATATTTATGAAAAATTGAATTTTAGCGAATTTCCGAGTAAACTGTAAAAATTAACCGAAATTCTAAATCGTTGCTATTTCAACGTATATCGACGATTTGGATGATATATAAGAAAAACTGAAATTTTAGCGAATTTCCGAGTAAACTGTAAAAATTAACCGAAATTCTAAATCGTTGCTATTTCTACGTATATGGACGATATGGATGATAAATAAGAAATACTGAAATTTTAGCGAATTTCCAAGAAAAATGTTAAAATTATCCAAAATTGGAAAGCGATGCTATCTAGATGATTCGGACGATATTTAAGAAAAATGGAATTTTAGCGAATTTCCGAGTAAACTGTAAAAATTAACCCAAATTCTAAATCGTTGCTATTTCTACGTATATCGACGATTTGGATGATAAATAAGAAAAACTGAAATTTTAGCGAATTTCCAAGAAAAATGTAAAAATTAACCAAAATTGGATAACGATGCTATTTAGATGATTTGGACGGTATTTAAGAAAAATTGAATTTTAGCGAACTTCCGAGTAAACTGTACAAATTAACAGAAATTCTAAATCGTTGCTATTTCTACGTATATGGACAATTTTGAAGATATTTAAGAAAAATTGAATTTTAGCGAATTTCCGAGTAAACTGTAAAAATTAACCGAAATTCTAAATCGTTGCTATTTCTACGTATATCGACGATTTGTATGATATATAAGAAAAACTGAAATTTTAACGATTTTCCAATAAAGATGTTAAAATTAACCAAAATTTGAAAACGATGCTATCTAGATGATTTGGACGATATTTAAGAAAAATTGAATTTTAGCGAATTTCCGGGTAATCTGTACAAATTAACAGAAATTCTAAATCGTTGCTATTTCTACGTATATCGACGATTTGGATGATATATAAGAAAAACTGAAATTTTAACGATTTTCCAATAAAGATGTTAAAATTAACCAAAATTTGAAAACGATGCTATCTAGATGATTCGGACGATATTTAAGAAAAATTGAATTTTAGCGAATTTCCGAGTAAACTGTAAAAATTAACGGAAATTCTAAATCATTGCTATTTCTACGTATATCGATGATTTGGATGATAAATAAGAAAAACTGAAATTTTAGCGATTTCAAAGAAAAACTGAAATTTTAGCGAATTTCCAAGAAAAATGTAAGAATTAATCAAAATTTGAAGACGATGCTATCTAGATGATTTGGAAGAAATTTAAGAAAAATTGAATTTTAGCGAATTTTCGAGTAAACTGTAAAAATTAACCGAATTTCTAAATCGTTGCTATTTCTACGTATATGGACGATTTGGATGATATATAAGAAAAACTGAAATTTTAACGAATTTCCAAGAAATATGTATAAATTAACCAAAATTTGAAAACGATGCTATCTAGATGATTTGGAAGAAATTTAAGAAAAATTGAATTTTAGCGAATTTCCGAGTAAACTGTAAAAATTAACCGAAATTCTAAATCGTTTCTATTTCTACGTATATCGACGATTTGTATGATATATAAGAAAAACTGAAATTTTAACGATTTTCCAATAAAGATGTTAAAATTAACCAAAATTGGAAAACGATGCTATCTAGATGATTTGGACGATATTTAAGAAAAATTGAATTTTAGCGAATTTCCGAGTAAACTGTACAATTTAACAGAAATTCTCAATCGTTGCTATTTCTACGTATATTGACAATTTGGAAGATATTTATGAAAAATTGAATTTTAGCGAATTTCCGAGTAAACTGTAAAAATTAACCGAAATTCTAAATCGTTGCTATTTCAACGTATATCGACGATTTGGATGATATATAAGAAAAACTGAAATTTTAGCGAATTTCCGAGTAAACTGTAAAAATTAACCGAAATTCTAAATCGTTGCTATTTCTACGTATATGGACGATATGGATGATAAATAAGAAATACTGAAATTTTAGCGAATTTCCAAGAAAAATGTTAAAATTATCCAAAATTGGAAAGCGATGCTATCTAGATGATTCGGACGATATTTAAGAAAAATGGAATTTTAGCGAATTTCCGAGTAAACTGTAAAAATTAACCCAAATTCTAAATCGTTGCTATTTCTACGTATATCGACGATTTGGATGATAAATAAGAAAAACTGAAATTTTAGCGAATTTCCAAGAAAAATGTAAAAATTAACCAAAATTGGATAACGATGCTATTTAGATGATTTGGACGGTATTTAAGAAAAATTGAATTTTAGCGAACTTCCGAGTAAACTGTACAAATTAACAGAAATTCTAAATCGTTGCTATTTCTACGTATATGGACAATTTTGAAGATATTTAAGAAAAATTGAATTTTAGCGAATTTCCGAGTAAACTGTAAAAATTAACCGAAATTCTAAATCGTTGCTATTTCTACGTATATCGACGATTTGTATGATATATAAGAAAAACTGAAATTTTAACGATTTTCCAATAAAGATGTTAAAATTAACCAAAATTTGAAAACGATGCTATCTAGATGATTTGGACGATATTTAAGAAAAATTGAATTTTAGCGAATTTCCGGGTAATCTGTACAAATTAACAGAAATTCTAAATCGTTGCTATTTCTACGTATATCGACGATTTGGATGATATATAAGAAAAACTGAAATTTTAACGATTTTCCAATAAAGATGTTAAAATTAACCAAAATTTGAAAACGATGCTATCTAGATGATTCGGACGATATTTAAGAAAAATTGAATTTTAGCGAATTTCCGAGTAAACTGTAAAAATTAACCGAAATTCTAAATCGTTGCTATTTCTACGTATATCGACGATTTGGATGATAAATAAGAAATACTGATATTTTAGCGAATTTCCAAGAAAAATGTAAAAATTAACCAAAATTGGATAACGATGCTATTTAGATGATTTGGACGATATTTAAGAAAAATTGAATTTTAGCGAATTTCCGAGTAAACTGTACAAATTAACAGAAATTCTAAATCGTTGCTATTTCTACGTATATCGACGATTTGGATGATATATAAGAAAAACTGAAATTTTAACGATTTTCCAATAAAGATGTTAAAATTAACCAAAATTTGAAAACGATGCTATCTAGATGATTTGGAAGAAATTTAAGAAAAATTGAATTTTAGCGAATTTTCGAGTAAACTGTAAAAATTAACCGAAATTCTAAATCGTTGCTATTTCTACGTATATCGACGATCTGGAAGATATTTAAAAAAAATTGAATTTTAGCGAATTTCCGAGTAAACTGTAAAAATTAACGGAAATTCTAAATCATTGCTATTTCTACGTATATCGATGATTTGGATGATAAATAAGAAAAACTGAAATTTTAGCGATTTCAAAGAAAAACTGAAATTTTAACGATTTTCCAATAAAGATGTTAAAATTAACCAAAATTTGAAAACGATGCTATCTAGATGATTTGGAAGAAATTTAAGAAAAATTGAATTTAAGCGAATTTTCGAGTAAACTGTAAAAATTAACCGAATTTCTAAATCGTTGCTATTTCTACGTATATCGACGATTCGGATTATAAGAAAAACTGAAATTTTAGCGAATTTCCAAGAAAAATTTAAAATTAACCAAAATTGGAAAACGATGCTATCTAGATGATTTGGACGATATTTAAGAAAAATTGAATTTTAGCGAATTTCCGAGTTAACTGTACAATTTAACAGAAATTCTCAATCGTTGCTATTTCTACGTATATTGACAATTTGGAAGATATTTATGAAAAATTGAATTTTAGCGAATTTCCGAGTAAACTGTAAAAATTAACCGAAATTCTAAATCGTTGCTATTTCTACGTATATCGACGATTTGGATGATATATAAGAAAAACTGAAATTTTAGCGAATTTCCGAGTAAACTGCAAAAATTAACCGAAATTATAAATCGTTGCTATTTCTACGTATATGGACGATATGGATGATAAATAAGAAATACTGAAATTTTAGCGAATTTCCAAGAAAAATGTAAAAATTAACCAAAATTGGATAACGATGCTATTTAGATGATTTGGACGATATTTAAGAAAAATTGAATTTTAGCGAATTTCCGAGTAAACTCTACAAATTAACAGAAATTCTAAATCGTTGCTATTTCTACGTATATCGACGATTTGGATGATATATAAGAAAAACTGAAATTTTAACGAATTTCCAAGAAATATGTATAAATTAACCAAAATTTGAAAACGATGCTATCTAGATGATTTGGAAGAAATTTAAGAAAAATTGAATTTTAGCGAATTTCCGAGTAAACTGTAAAAATTAACCGAAATTCTAAATCGTTGCTATTTCTACGTATATCGACGATTTGGATTATAAGAAAAACTGAAATTTTAGCGAATTTCCAAGAAAAATGTTAAAATTATCCAAAATTGGAAAGCGATGCTATCTAGATGATTCGGACGATATTTAAGAAAAATGGAATTTTAGCGAATTTCCGAGTAAACTGTAAAAATTAACCCAAATTCTAAATCGTTGCTATTTCTACGTATATCGACGATTTGGATGATAAATAAGAAAAACTGAAATTTTAGCGATTTCAAAGAAAAACTGAAATTTTAACGATTTTCCAATAAAGATGTTAAAATTAACCAAAATTTGAAAACGATGCTATCTAGATGATTTGGAAGAAATTTAAGAAAAATTGAATTTAAGCGAATTTTCGAGTAAACTGTAAAAATTAACCGAATTTCTAAATCGTTGCTATTTCTACGTATATCGACGATTCGGATTATAAGAAAAACTGAAATTTTAGCGAATTTCCAAGAAAAATTTAAAATTAACCAAAATTGGAAAACGATGCTATCTAGATGATTTGGACGATATTTAAGAAAAATTGAATTTTAGCGAATTTCCGAGTAAACTGTACAATTTAACAGAAATTCTCAATCGTTGCTATTTCTACGTATATTGACAATTTGGAAGATATTTATGAAAAATTGAATTTTAGCGAATTTCCGAGTAAACTGTAAAAATTAACCGAAATTCTAAATCGTTGCTATTTCTACGTATATCGACGATTTGTATGATATATAAGAAAAACTGAAATTTTAACGATTTTCCAATAAAGATGTTAAAATTAACCAAAATTTGAAAACGATGCTATCTAGATGATTTGGAAGAAATTTAAGAAAAATTGAATTTTAGCGAATTTTCGAGTAAACTGTAAAAATTAACCGAAATTCTAAATCGTTGCTATTTCTACGTATATCGACGATCTGGAAGATATTTAAAAAAAATTGAATTTTAGCGAATTTCCGAGTAAACTGTAAAAATTAACGGAAATTCTAAATCATTGCTATTTCTACGTATATCGATGATTTGGATGATAAATAAGAAAAACTGAAATTTTAGCGATTTCAAAGAAAAACTGAAATTTTAACGATTTTCCAATAAAGATGTTAAAATTAACCAAAATTTGAAAACGATGCTATCTAGATGATTTGGAAGAAATTTAAGAAAAATTGAATTTAAGCGAATTTTCGAGTAAACTGTAAGAATTAACCGAATTTCTAAATCGTTGCTATTTCTACGTATATCGACGATTCGGATTATAAGAAAAACTGAAATTTTAGCGAATTTCCAAGAAAAATTTAAAATTAACCAAAATTGGAAAACGATGCTATCTAGATGATTTGGACGATATTTAAGAAAAATTGAATTTTAGCGAATTTCCGAGTAAACTGTACAATTTAACAGAAATTCTCAATCGTTGCTATTTCTACGTATATTGACAATTTGGAAGATATTTATGAAAAATTGAATTTTAGCGAATTTCCGAGTAAACTGTAAAAATTAACCGAAATTCTAAATCGTTGCTATTTCAACGTATATCGACGATTTGGATGATATATAAGAAAAACTGAAATTTTAGCGAATTTCCGAGTAAACTGTAAAAATTAACCGAAATTCTAAATCGTTGCTATTTCTACGTATATGGACGATATGGATGATAAATAAGAAATACTGAAATTTTAGCGAATTTCCAAGAAAAATGTTAAAATTATCCAAAATTGGAAAGCGATGCTATCTAGATGATTCGGACGATATTTAAGAAAAATGGAATTTTAGCGAATTTCCGAGTAAACTGTAAAAATTAACCCAAATTCTAAATCGTTGCTATTTCTACGTATATCGACGATTTGGATGATAAATAAGAAAAACTGAAATTTTAGCGAATTTCCAAGAAAAATGTAAAAATTAACCAAAATTGGATAACGATGCTATTTAGATGATTTGGACGGTATTTAAGAAAAATTGAATTTTAGCGAACTTCCGAGTAAACTGTACAAATTAACAGAAATTCTAAATCGTTGCTATTTCTACGTATATGGACAATTTTGAAGATATTTAAGAAAAATTGAATTTTAGCGAATTTCCGAGTAAACTGTAAAAATTAACCCAAATTCTAAATCGTTGCTATTTCTACGTATATCGACGATCTGGAAGATATTTAAAAAAAATTGAATTTTAGCGAATTTCCGAGTAAACTGTAAAAATTAACCGAAATTCTAAATCGTTGCTATTTCAACGTATATCGACGATTTGGATGATATATAAGAAAAACTGAAATTTTAGCGAATTTCCGAGTAAACTGTAAAAATTAACCGAAATTCTAAATCGTTGCTATTTCAACGTATATCGACGATTTGGATGATATATAAGAAAAACTGAAATTTTAGCGAATTTCCGAGTAAACTGTAAAAATTAACCGAAATTCTAAATCGTTGCTATTTCTACGTATATGGACGATATGGATGATAAATAAGAAATACTGAAATTTTAACGAATTTCCAAGAAAAATGTTAAAATTATCCAAAATTGGAAAGCGATGCTATCTAGATGATTCGGACGATATTTAAGAAAAATGGAATTTTAGCGAATTTCCGAGTAAACTGTAAAAATTAACCCAAATTCTAAATCGTTGCTATTTCTACGTATATCGACGATTTGGATGATAAATAAGAAAAACTGAAATTTTAGCGAATTTCCAAGGAAAATGTAAAAATTAACCAAAATTGGATAACGATGCTATTTAGATGATTTGGACGGTATTTAAGAAAAATTGAATTTTAGCGAACTTCCGAGTAAACTGTACAAATTAACAGAAATTCTAAATCGTTGCTATTTCTACGTATATGGACAATTTTGAAGATATTTAAGAAAAATTGAATTTTAGCGAATTTCCGAGTAAACTGTAAAAATTAACCGAAATTCTAAATCGTTGCTATTTCTACGTATATCGACGATTTGTATGATATATAAGAAAAACTGAAATTTTAACGATTTTCCAATAAAGATGTTAAAATTAACCAAAATTTGAAAACGATGCTATCTAGATGATTTGGACGATATTTAAGAAAAATTGAATTTTAGCGAATTTCCGGGTAATCTGTACAAATTAACAGAAATTCTAAATCGTTGCTATTTCTACGTATATCGACGATTTGGATGATATATAAGAAAAACTTAAATTTTAACGATTTTCCAATAAAGATGTTAAAATTAACCAAAATTTGAAAACGATGCTATCTAGATGATTCGGACGATATTTAAGAAAAATTGAATTTTAGCGAATTTCCGAGTAAACTGTAAAAATTAACCGAAATTCTAAATCGTTGCTATTTCTACGTATATCGACGATTTGGATGATAAATAAGAAATACTGATATTTTAGCGAATTTCCAAGAAAAATGTAAAAATTAACCAAAATTGGATAACGATGCTATTTAGATGATTTGGACGATATTTAAGAAAAATTGAATTTTAGCGAATTTCCGAGTAAACTGTACAAATTAACAGAAATTCTAAATCGTTGCTATTTCTACGTATATCGACGATTTGGATGATATATAAGAAAAACTGAAATTTTAACGATTTTCCAATAAAGATGTTAAAATTAACCAAAATTTGAAAACGATGCTATCTAGATGATTTGGAAGAAATTTAAGAAAAATTGAATTTTGCGAATTTCTGAGTAAACTGTAAAAATTAACGGAAATTCTAAATCATTGCTATTTCTACGTATATCGATGATTTGGATGATAAATAAGAAAAACTGAAATTTTAGCGATTTCAAAGAAAAACTGAAATTTTAGCGAATTTCCAAGAAAAATGTAAGAATTAATCAAAATTTGAAGACGATGCTATCTAGATGATTTGGAGATATTTGAGAAAAACTGAAATTTTAGCGAATTTCCAAGAAAAATTTAAAATTAACCAAAATTGGAAAACGATGCTATCTAGATGATTTGGACGATAGTTAAGAAAAATTGAATTTTAGCGAATTTCCGGGTAATCTGTACAAATTAACAGAAATTCTAAATCGTTGCTATTTCTACGTATATCGACGATTTGGATGATATATAAGAAAAACTGAAATTTTAACGATTTTCCAATAAAGATGTTAAAATTAACCAAAATTTGAAAACGATGCTATCTAGATGATTCGGACGATATTTAAGAAAAATTGAATTTTAGCGAATTTCCGAGTAAACTGTAAAAATTAACCGAAATTCTAAATCGCTGCTATTTCTACGTATATCGACGATTTGGATGATAAATAAGAAATACTGATATTTTAGCGAATTTCCAAGAAAAATGTAAAAATTAACCAAAATTGGATAACGATGCTATTTAGATGATTTGGACGATATTTAAGAAAAATTGAATTTTAGCGAATTTCCGAGTAAACTGTACAAATTAACAGAAATTCTAAATCGTTGCTATTTCTACGTATATCGACGATTTGGATGATATATAAGAAAAACTGAAATTTTAACGATTTTCCAATAAAGATGTTAAAATTAACCAAAATTTGAAAACGATGCTATCTAGATGATTTGGAAGAAATTTAAGAAAAATTGAATTTTGCGAATTTCTGAGTAAACTGTAAAAATTAACGGAAATTCTAAATCATTGCTATTTCTACGTATATCGATGATTTGGATGATAAATAAGAAAAACTGAAATTTTAGCGATTTCAAAGAAAAACTGAAATTTTAGCGAATTTCCAAGAAAAATGTAAGAATTAATCAAAATTTGAAGACGATGCTATCTAGATGATTTGGAGATATTTGAGAAAAACTGAAATTTTAGCGAATTTCCAAGAAAAATTTAAAATTAACCAAAATTGGAAAACGATGCTATCTAGATGATTTGGACGATAGTTAAGAAAAATTGAATTTTAGCGAATTTCCGAGTAAACTGTACAAATTAACAGAAATTCTCAATCGTTGCTATTTCTACGTATATTGACAATTTGGAAGATATTTAAGAAAAATTGAATTTTAGCGAATTTCCGAGTAAACTGTAAAAATTAACCGAAATTCTAAATCGTTGCTATTTCTACGTATATGGACGATTTGGATGATATATAAGAAAAACTGAAATTTTAACGAATTTCCAAGAAATATGTATAAATTAACCAAAATTTGAAAACGATGCTATCTAGATGATTTGGAAGAAATTTAAGAAAAATTGAATTTTAGCGAATTTCCGAGTAAACTGTAAAAATTAACCGAAATTCTAAATCGTTGCTATTTCTACGTATATCGACGATTTGTATGATATATAAGAAAAACTGAAATTTTAACGATTTTCCAATAAAGATGTTAAAATTAACCAAAATTTGAAAACGATGCTATCTAGATGATTTGAAAGAAATTTAAGAAAAATTGAATTTTAGCGAATTTTCGAGTAAACTGTAAAAATTAACCGAATTTCTAAATCGTTGCTATTTCTACGTATATCGACGATTTGGATTATAAGAAAAACTGAAATTTTAGCGAATTTCCTAGAAAAAATGTAAAAATTATCCAAAATTGGAAAATGATGCTATCTAGATGATTCGGACATTATTTAAGAAAAACTGAAATTTTAGCGAATTTCCAAGAAAAATTTAAAATTAACCAAAATTGGAAAACGATGCTATCTAGATGATTTGTACGATATTTAAGAAAAATTGAATTTTAGCGAATTTCCGAGTAAACTGTAAAAATTAACCGAAATTCTAAATCGCTGCTATTTCTACGTATATCGACGATTTGGATGATAAATAAGAAATACTGATATTTTAGCGAATTTCCAAGAAAAATGTAAAAATTAACCAAAATTGGATAACGATGCTATTTAGATGATTTGGACGATATTTAAGAAAAATTGAATTTTAGCGAATTTCCGAGTAAACTGTACAAATTAACAGAAATTCTAAATCGTTGCTATTTCTACGTATATCGACGATTTGGATGATATATAAGAAAAACTGAAATTTTAACGATTTTCCAATAAAGATGTTAAAATTAACCAAAATTTGAAAACGATGCTATCTAGATGATTTGGAAGAAATTTAAGAAAAATTGAATTTTGCGAATTTCTGAGTAAACTGTAAAAATTAACGGAAATTCTAAATCATTGCTATTTCTACGTATATCGATGATTTGGATGATAAATAAGAAAAACTGAAATTTTAGCGATTTCAAAGAAAAACTGAAATTTTAGCGAATTTCCAAGAAAAATGTAAGAATTAATCAAAATTTGAAGACGATGCTATCTAGATGATTTGGAAGAAATTTAAGAAAAATGGAATTTTAGCGAATTTCCGAGTAAACTGTAAAAATTAACCCAAATTCTAAATCGTTGCTATTTCTACGTATATCGACGATTTGGATGATAAATAAGAAAAACTGAAATTTTAGCGATTTCAAAGAAAAACTGAAATTTTAACGATTTTCCAATAAAGATGTTAAAATTAACCAAAATTTGAAAACGATGCTATCTAGATGATTTGGAAGAAATTTAAGAAAAATTGAATTTTAGCGAATTTTCGAGTAAACTGTAAAAATTAACCGAAATTCTAAATCGTTGCTATTTCTACGTATATCGACGATCTGGAAGATATTTAAAAAAAATTGAATTTTAGCGAATTTCCGAGTAAACTGTAAAAATTAACGGAAATTCTAAATCATTGCTATTTCTACGTATATCGATGATTTGGATGATAAATAAGAAAAACTGAAATTTTAGCGATTTCAAAGAAAAACTGAAATTTTAACGATTTTCCAATAAAGATGTTAAAATTAACCAAAATTTGAAAACGATGCTATCTAGATGATTTGGAAGAAATTTAAGAAAAATTGAATTTAAGCGAATTTTCGAGTAAACTGTAAAAATTAACCGAATTTCTAAATCGTTGCTATTTCTACGTATATCGACGATTCGGATTATAAGAAAAACTGAAATTTTAGCGAATTTCCAAGAAAAATTTAAAATTAACCAAAATTGGAAAACGATGCTATCTAGATGATTTGGACGATATTTAAGAAAAATTGAATTTTAGCGAATTTCCGAGTTAACTGTACAATTTAACAGAAATTCTCAATCGTTGCTATTTCTACGTATATTGACAATTTGGAAGATATTTATGAAAAATTGAATTTTAGCGAATTTCCGAGTAAACTGTAAAAATTAACCGAAATTCTAAATCGTTGCTATTTCTACGTATATCGACGATTTGGATGATATATAAGAAAAACTGAAATTTTAGCGAATTTCCGAGTAAACTGCAAAAATTAACCGAAATTATAAATCGTTGCTATTTCTACGTATATGGACGATATGGATGATAAATAAGAAATACTGAAATTTTAGCGAATTTCCAAGAAAAATGTAAAAATTAACCAAAATTGGATAACGATGCTATTTAGATGATTTGGACGATATTTAAGAAAAATTGAATTTTAGCGAATTTCCGAGTAAACTCTACAAATTAACAGAAATTCTAAATCGTTGCTATTTCTACGTATATCGACGATTTGGATGATATATAAGAAAAACTGAAATTTTAACGAATTTCCAAGAAATATGTATAAATTAACCAAAATTTGAAAACGATGCTATCTAGATGATTTGGAAGAAATTTAAGAAAAATTGAATTTTAGCGAATTTCCGAGTAAACTGTAAAAATTAACCGAAATTCTAAATCGTTGCTATTTCTACGTATATCGACGATTTGGATTATAAGAAAAACTGAAATTTTAGCGAATTTCCAAGAAAAATGTTAAAATTATCCAAAATTGGAAAGCGATGCTATCTAGATGATTCGGACGATATTTAAGAAAAATGGAATTTTAGCGAATTTCCGAGTAAACTGTAAAAATTAACCCAAATTCTAAATCGTTGCTATTTCTACGTATATCGACGATTTGGATGATAAATAAGAAAAACTGAAATTTTAGCGATTTCAAAGAAAAACTGAAATTTTAACGATTTTCCAATAAAGATGTTAAAATTAACCAAAATTTGAAAACGATGCTATCTAGATGATTTGGAAGAAATTTAAGAAAAATTGAATTTAAGCGAATTTTCGAGTAAACTGTAAAAATTAACCGAATTTCTAAATCGTTGCTATTTCTACGTATATCGACGATTCGGATTATAAGAAAAACTGAAATTTTAGCGAATTTCCAAGAAAAATTTAAAATTAACCAAAATTGGAAAACGATGCTATCTAGATGATTTGGACGATATTTAAGAAAAATTGAATTTTAGCGAATTTCCGAGTAAACTGTACAATTTAACAGAAATTCTCAATCGTTGCTATTTCTACGTATATTGACAATTTGGAAGATATTTATGAAAAATTGAATTTTAGCGAATTTCCGAGTAAACTGTAAAAATTAACCGAAATTCTAAATCGTTGCTATTTCTACGTATATCGACGATTTGTATGATATATAAGAAAAACTGAAATTTTAACGATTTTCCAATAAAGATGTTAAAATTAACCAAAATTTGAAAACGATGCTATCTAGATGATTTGGAAGAAATTTAAGAAAAATTGAATTTTAGCGAATTTTCGAGTAAACTGTAAAAATTAACCGAAATTCTAAATCGTTGCTATTTCTACGTATATCGACGATCTGGAAGATATTTAAAAAAAATTGAATTTTAGCGAATTTCCGAGTAAACTGTAAAAATTAACGGAAATTCTAAATCATTGCTATTTCTACGTATATCGATGATTTGGATGATAAATAAGAAAAACTGAAATTTTAGCGATTTCAAAGAAAAACTGAAATTTTAACGATTTTCCAATAAAGATGTTAAAATTAACCAAAATTTGAAAACGATGCTATCTAGATGATTTGGAAGAAATTTAAGAAAAATTGAATTTAAGCGAATTTTCGAGTAAACTGTAAGAATTAACCGAATTTCTAAATCGTTGCTATTTCTACGTATATCGACGATTCGGATTATAAGAAAAACTGAAATTTTAGCGAATTTCCAAGAAAAATTTAAAATTAACCAAAATTGGAAAACGATGCTATCTAGATGATTTGGACGATATTTAAGAAAAATTGAATTTTAGCGAATTTCCGAGTAAACTGTACAATTTAACAGAAATTCTCAATCGTTGCTATTTCTACGTATATTGACAATTTGGAAGATATTTATGAAAAATTGAATTTTAGCGAATTTCCGAGTAAACTGTAAAAATTAACCGAAATTCTAAATCGTTGCTATTTCAACGTATATCGACGATTTGGATGATATATAAGAAAAACTGAAATTTTAGCGAATTTCCGAGTAAACTGTAAAAATTAACCGAAATTCTAAATCGTTGCTATTTCTACGTATATGGACGATATGGATGATAAATAAGAAATACTGAAATTTTAGCGAATTTCCAAGAAAAATGTTAAAATTATCCAAAATTGGAAAGCGATGCTATCTAGATGATTCGGACGATATTTAAGAAAAATGGAATTTTAGCGAATTTCCGAGTAAACTGTAAAAATTAACCCAAATTCTAAATCGTTGCTATTTCTACGTATATCGACGATTTGGATGATAAATAAGAAAAACTGAAATTTTAGCGAATTTCCAAGAAAAATGTAAAAATTAACCAAAATTGGATAACGATGCTATTTAGATGATTTGGACGGTATTTAAGAAAAATTGAATTTTAGCGAACTTCCGAGTAAACTGTACAAATTAACAGAAATTCTAAATCGTTGCTATTTCTACGTATATGGACAATTTTGAAGATATTTAAGAAAAATTGAATTTTAGCGAATTTCCGAGTAAACTGTAAAAATTAACCGAAATTCTAAATCGTTGCTATTTCTACGTATATCGACGATTTGTATGATATATAAGAAAAACTGAAATTTTAACGATTTTCCAATAAAGATGTTAAAATTAACCAAAATTTGAAAACGATGCTATCTAGATGATTTGGACGATATTTAAGAAAAATTGAATTTTAGCGAATTTCCGGGTAATCTGTACAAATTAACAGAAATTCTAAATCGTTGCTATTTCTACGTATATCGACGATTTGGATGATATATAAGAAAAACTGAAATTTTAACGATTTTCCAATAAAGATGTTAAAATTAACCAAAATTTGAAAACGATGCTATCTAGATGATTCGGACGATATTTAAGAAAAATTGAATTTTAGCGAATTTCCGAGTAAACTGTAAAAATTAACCGAAATTCTAAATCGTTGCTATTTCTACGTATATCGACGATTTGGATGATAAATAAGAAATACTGATATTTTAGCGAATTTCCAAGAAAAATGTAAAAATTAACCAAAATTGGATAACGATGCTATTTAGATGATTTGGACGATATTTAAGAAAAATTGAATTTTAGCGAATTTCCGAGTAAACTGTACAAATTAACAGAAATTCTAAATCGTTGCTATTTCTACGTATATCGACGATTTGGATGATATATAAGAAAAACTGAAATTTTAACGATTTTCCAATAAAGATGTTAAAATTAACCAAAATTTGAAAACGATGCTATCTAGATGATTTGGAAGAAATTTAAGAAAAATTGAATTTTGCGAATTTCTGAGTAAACTGTAAAAATTAACGGAAATTCTAAATCATTGCTATTTCTACGTATATCGATGATTTGGATGATAAATAAGAAAAACTGAAATTTTAGCGATTTCAAAGAAAAACTGAAATTTTAGCGAATTTCCAAGAAAAATGTAAGAATTAATCAAAATTTGAAGACGATGCTATCTAGATGATTTGGAGATATTTGAGAAAAACTGAAATTTTAGCGAATTTCCAAGAAAAATTTAAAATTAACCAAAATTGGAAAACGATGCTATCTAGATGATTTGGACGATAGTTAAGAAAAATTGAATTTTAGCGAATTTCCGGGTAATCTGTACAAATTAACAGAAATTCTAAATCGTTGCTATTTCTACGTATATCGACGATTTGGATGATATATAAGAAAAACTGAAATTTTAACGATTTTCCAATAAAGATGTTAAAATTAACCAAAATTTGAAAACGATGCTATCTAGATGATTCGGACGATATTTAAGAAAAATTGAATTTTAGCGAATTTCCGAGTAAACTGTAAAAATTAACCGAAATTCTAAATCGCTGCTATTTCTACGTATATCGACGATTTGGATGATAAATAAGAAATACTGATATTTTAGCGAATTTCCAAGAAAAATGTAAAAATTAACCAAAATTGGATAACGATGCTATTTAGATGATTTGGACGATATTTAAGAAAAATTGAATTTTAGCGAATTTCCGAGTAAACTGTACAAATTAACAGAAATTCTAAATCGTTGCTATTTCTACGTATATCGACGATTTGGATGATATATAAGAAAAACTGAAATTTTAACGATTTTCCAATAAAGATGTTAAAATTAACCAAAATTTGAAAACGATGCTATCTAGATGATTTGGAAGAAATTTAAGAAAAATTGAATTTTGCGAATTTCTGAGTAAACTGTAAAAATTAACGGAAATTCTAAATCATTGCTATTTCTACGTATATCGATGATTTGGATGATAAATAAGAAAAACTGAAATTTTAGCGATTTCAAAGAAAAACTGAAATTTTAGCGAATTTCCAAGAAAAATGTAAGAATTAATCAAAATTTGAAGACGATGCTATCTAGATGATTTGGAGATATTTGAGAAAAACTGAAATTTTAGCGAATTTCCAAGAAAAATTTAAAATTAACCAAAATTGGAAAACGATGCTATCTAGATGATTTGGACGATAGTTAAGAAAAATTGAATTTTAGCGAATTTCCGAGTAAACTGTACAAATTAACAGAAATTCTCAATCGTTGCTATTTCTACGTATATTGACAATTTGGAAGATATTTAAGAAAAATTGAATTTTAGCGAATTTCCGAGTAAACTGTAAAAATTAACCGAAATTCTAAATCGTTGCTATTTCTACGTATATGGACGATTTGGATGATATATAAGAAAAACTGAAATTTTAACGAATTTCCAAGAAATATGTATAAATTAACCAAAATTTGAAAACGATGCTATCTAGATGATTTGGAAGAAATTTAAGAAAAATTGAATTTTAGCGAATTTCCGAGTAAACTGTAAAAATTAACCGAAATTCTAAATCGTTGCTATTTCTACGTATATCGACGATTTGTATGATATATAAGAAAAACTGAAATTTTAACGATTTTCCAATAAAGATGTTAAAATTAACCAAAATTTGAAAACGATGCTATCTAGATGATTTGAAAGAAATTTAAGAAAAATTGAATTTTAGCGAATTTTCGAGTAAACTGTAAAAATTAACCGAATTTCTAAATCGTTGCTATTTCTACGTATATCGACGATTTGGATTATAAGAAAAACTGAAATTTTAGCGAATTTCCTAGAAAAAATGTAAAAATTATCCAAAATTGGAAAATGATGCTATCTAGATGATTCGGACATTATTTAAGAAAAACTGAAATTTTAGCGAATTTCCAAGAAAAATTTAAAATTAACCAAAATTGGAAAACGATGCTATCTAGATGATTTGTACGATATTTAAGAAAAATTGAATTTTAGCGAATTTCCGAGTAAACTGTAAAAATTAACCGAAATTCTAAATCGCTGCTATTTCTACGTATATCGACGATTTGGATGATAAATAAGAAATACTGATATTTTAGCGAATTTCCAAGAAAAATGTAAAAATTAACCAAAATTGGATAACGATGCTATTTAGATGATTTGGACGATATTTAAGAAAAATTGAATTTTAGCGAATTTCCGAGTAAACTGTACAAATTAACAGAAATTCTAAATCGTTGCTATTTCTACGTATATCGACGATTTGGATGATATATAAGAAAAACTGAAATTTTAACGATTTTCCAATAAAGATGTTAAAATTAACCAAAATTTGAAAACGATGCTATCTAGATGATTTGGAAGAAATTTAAGAAAAATTGAATTTTGCGAATTTCTGAGTAAACTGTAAAAATTAACGGAAATTCTAAATCATTGCTATTTCTACGTATATCGATGATTTGGATGATAAATAAGAAAAACTGAAATTTTAGCGATTTCAAAGAAAAACTGAAATTTTAACGATTTTCCAATAAAGATGTTAAAATTAACCAAAATTTGAAAACGATGCTATCTAGATGATTTGGAAGAAATTTAAGAAAAATTGAATTTAAGCGAATTTTCGAGTAAACTGTAAGAATTAACCGAATTTCTAAATCGTTGCTATTTCTACGTATATCGACGATTCGGATTATAAGAAAAACTGAAATTTTAGCGAATTTCCAAGAAAAATTTAAAATTAACCAAAATTGGAAAACGATGCTATCTAGATGATTTGGACGATATTTAAGAAAAATTGAATTTTAGCGAATTTCCGAGTAAACTGTACAATTTAACAGAAATTCTCAATCGTTGCTATTTCTACGTATATTGACAATTTGGAAGATATTTATGAAAAATTGAATTTTAGCGAATTTCCGAGTAAACTGTAAAAATTAACCGAAATTCTAAATCGTTGCTATTTCAACGTATATCGACGATTTGGATGATATATAAGAAAAACTGAAATTTTAGCGAATTTCCGAGTAAACTGTAAAAATTAACCGAAATTCTAAATCGTTGCTATTTCTACGTATATGGACGATATGGATGATAAATAAGAAATACTGAAATTTTAGCGAATTTCCAAGAAAAATGTTAAAATTATCCAAAATTGGAAAGCGATGCTATCTAGATGATTCGGACGATATTTAAGAAAAATGGAATTTTAGCGAATTTCCGAGTAAACTGTAAAAATTAACCCAAATTCTAAATCGTTGCTATTTCTACGTATATCGACGATTTGGATGATAAATAAGAAAAACTGAAATTTTAGCGAATTTCCAAGAAAAATGTAAAAATTAACCAAAATTGGATAACGATGCTATTTAGATGATTTGGACGGTATTTAAGAAAAATTGAATTTTAGCGAACTTCCGAGTAAACTGTACAAATTAACAGAAATTCTAAATCGTTGCTATTTCTACGTATATGGACAATTTTGAAGATATTTAAGAAAAATTGAATTTTAGCGAATTTCCGAGTAAACTGTAAAAATTAACCGAAATTCTAAATCGTTGCTATTTCTACGTATATCGACGATTTGTATGATATATAAGAAAAACTGAAATTTTAACGATTTTCCAATAAAGATGTTAAAATTAACCAAAATTTGAAAACGATGCTATCTAGATGATTTGGACGATATTTAAGAAAAATTGAATTTTAGCGAATTTCCGGGTAATCTGTACAAATTAACAGAAATTCTAAATCGTTGCTATTTCTACGTATATCGACGATTTGGATGATATATAAGAAAAACTGAAATTTTAACGATTTTCCAATAAAGATGTTAAAATTAACCAAAATTTGAAAACGATGCTATCTAGATGATTCGGACGATATTTAAGAAAAATTGAATTTTAGCGAATTTCCGAGTAAACTGTAAAAATTAACCGAAATTCTAAATCGTTGCTATTTCTACGTATATCGACGATTTGGATAATAAATAAGAAATACTGATATTTTAGCGAATTTCCAAGAAAAATGTAAAAATTAACCAAAATTGGATAACGATGCTATTTAGATGATTTGGACGATATTTAAGAAAAATTGAATTTTAGCGAATTTCCGAGTAAACTGTACAAATTAACAGAAATTCTAAATCGTTGCTATTTCTACGTATATCGACGATTTGGATGATATATAAGAAAAACTGAAATTTTAACGATTTTCCAATAAAGATGTTAAAATTAACCAAAATTTGAAAACGATGCTATCTAGATGATTTGGAAGAAATTTAAGAAAAATTGAATTTTGCGAATTTCTGAGTAAACTGTAAAAATTAACGGAAATTCTAAATCATTGCTATTTCTACGTATATCGATGATTTGGATGATAAATAAGAAAAACTGAAATTTTAGCGATTTCAAAGAAAAACTGAAATTTTAGCGAATTTCCAAGAAAAATGTAAGAATTAATCAAAATTTGAAGACGATGCTATCTAGATGATTTGGAGATATTTGAGAAAAACTGAAATTTTAGCGAATTTCCAAGAAAAATTTAAAATTAACCAAAATTGGAAAACGATGCTATCTAGATGATTTGGACGATAGTTAAGAAAAATTGAATTTTAGCGAATTTCCGGGTAATCTGTACAAATTAACAGAAATTCTAAATCGTTGCTATTTCTACGTATATCGACGATTTGGATGATATATAAGAAAAACTGAAATTTTAACGATTTTCCAATAAAGATGTTAAAATTAACCAAAATTTGAAAACGATGCTATCTAGATGATTCGGACGATATTTAAGAAAAATTGAATTTTAGCGAATTTCCGAGTAAACTGTAAAAATTAACCGAAATTCTAAATCGCTGCTATTTCTACGTATATCGACGATTTGGATGATAAATAAGAAATACTGATATTTTAGCGAATTTCCAAGAAAAATGTAAAAATTAACCAAAATTGGATAACGATGCTATTTAGATGATTTGGACGATATTTAAGAAAAATTGAATTTTAGCGAATTTCCGAGTAAACTGTACAAATTAACAGAAATTCTAAATCGTTGCTATTTCTACGTATATCGACGATTTGGATGATATATAAGAAAAACTGAAATTTTAACGATTTTCCAATAAAGATGTTAAAATTAACCAAAATTTGAAAACGATGCTATCTAGATGATTTGGAAGAAATTTAAGAAAAATTGAATTTTGCGAATTTCTGAGTAAACTGTAAAAATTAACGGAAATTCTAAATCATTGCTATTTCTACGTATATCGATGATTTGGATGATAAATAAGAAAAACTGAAATTTTAGCGATTTCAAAGAAAAACTGAAATTTTAGCGAATTTCCAAGAAAAATGTAAGAATTAATCAAAATTTGAAGACGATGCTATCTAGATGATTTGGAGATATTTGAGAAAAACTGAAATTTTAGCGAATTTCCAAGAAAAATTTAAAATTAACCAAAATTGGAAAACGATGCTATCTAGATGATTTGGACGATAGTTAAGAAAAATTGAATTTTAGCGAATTTCCGAGTAAACTGTACAAATTAACAGAAATTCTCAATCGTTGCTATTTCTACGTATATTGACAATTTGGAAGATATTTAAGAAAAATTGAATTTTAGCGAATTTCCGAGTAAACTGTAAAAATTAACCGAAATTCTAAATCGTTGCTATTTCTACGTATATGGACGATTTGGATGATATATAAGAAAAACTGAAATTTTAACGAATTTCCAAGAAATATGTATAAATTAACCAAAATTTGAAAACGATGCTATCTAGATGATTTGGAAGAAATTTAAGAAAAATTGAATTTTAGCGAATTTCCGAGTAAACTGTAAAAATTAACCGAAATTCTAAATCGTTGCTATTTCTACGTATATCGACGATTTGTATGATATATAAGAAAAACTGAAATTTTAACGATTTTCCAATAAAGATGTTAAAATTAACCAAAATTTGAAAACGATGCTATCTAGATGATTTGAAAGAAATTTAAGAAAAATTGAATTTTAGCGAATTTTCGAGTAAACTGTAAAAATTAACCGAATTTCTAAATCGTTGCTATTTCTACGTATATCGACGATTTGGATTATAAGAAAAACTGAAATTTTAGCGAATTTCCTAGAAAAAATGTAAAAATTATCCAAAATTGGAAAATGATGCTATCTAGATGATTCGGACATTATTTAAGAAAAACTGAAATTTTAGCGAATTTCCAAGAAAAATTTAAAATTAACCAAAATTGGAAAACGATGCTATCTAGATGATTTGTACGATATTTAAGAAAAATTGAATTTTAGCGAATTTCCGAGTAAACTGTAAAAATTAACCGAAATTCTAAATCGCTGCTATTTCTACGTATATCGACGATTTGGATGATAAATAAGAAATACTGATATTTTAGCGAATTTCCAAGAAAAATGTAAAAATTAACCAAAATTGGATAACGATGCTATTTAGATGATTTGGACGATATTTAAGAAAAATTGAATTTTAGCGAATTTCCGAGTAAACTGTACAAATTAACAGAAATTCTAAATCGTTGCTATTTCTACGTATATCGACGATTTGGATGATATATAAGAAAAACTGAAATTTTAACGATTTTCCAATAAAGATGTTAAAATTAACCAAAATTTGAAAACGATGCTATCTAGATGATTTGGAAGAAATTTAAGAAAAATTGAATTTTGCGAATTTCTGAGTAAACTGTAAAAATTAACGGAAATTCTAAATCATTGCTATTTCTACGTATATCGATGATTTGGATGATAAATAAGAAAAACTGAAATTTTAGCGATTTCAAAGAAAAACTGAAATTTTAGCGAATTTCCAAGAAAAATGTAAGAATTAATCAAAATTTGAAGACGATGCTATCTAGATGATTTGGAGATATTTGAGAAAAACTGAAATTTTAGCGAATTTCCAAGAAAAATTTAAAATTAACCAAAATTGGAAAACGATGCTATCTAGATGATTTGGACGATAGTTAAGAAAAATTGAATTTTAGCGAATTTCCGAGTAAACTGTACAAATTAACAGAAATTCTCAATCGTTGCTATTTCTACGTATATTGACAATTTGGAAGATATTTAAGAAAAATTGAATTTTAGCGAATTTCCGAGTAAACTGTAAAAATTAACCGAAATTCTAAATCGTTGCTATTTCTACGTATATGGACGATTTGGATGATATATAAGAAAAACTGAAACGAATTTCCAAGAAATATGTATAAATTAACCAAAATTTGAAAACGATGCTATCTAGATGATTTGGAAGAAATTTAAGAAAAATTGAATTTTAGCGAATTTCCGAGTAAACTGTACAAATTAACAGAAATTCTCAATCGTTGCTATTTCTACGTATATTGACAATTTGGAAGATATTTAAGAAAAATTGAATTTTAGCGAATTTCCGAGTAAACTGTAAAAATTAACCGAAATTCTAAATCGTTGCTATTTCTACGTATATCGACGATTTGTATGATATATAAGAAAAACTGAAATTTTAACGATTTTCCAATAAAGATGTTAAAATTAACCAAAATTTGAAAACGATGCTATCTAGATGATTTGGAAGAAATTTAAGAAAAATTGAATTTTAGCGAATTTCCGAGTAAACTGTAAAAATTAACCGAATTTCTAAATCGTTGCTATTTCTACGTATATCGACGATTTGGATTATAAGAAAAACTGAAATTTTAGCGAATTTCCAAGAAAAATTTAAAATTAACCAAAATTGGAAAACGATGCTATCTAGATGATTTGGACGATATTTAAGAAAAATTGAATTTTAGCGAATTTCCGAGTAAACTGTACAATTTAACAGAAATTCTCAATCGTTGCTATTTCTACGTATATTGACAATTTGGAAGATATCTATGAAAAATTGAATTTTAGCGAATTTCCGAGTAAACTGTAAAAATTAACGGAAATTCTAAATCATTGCTATTTCTACGTATATCGACGATTTGGATTATAAGAAAAACTGAAATTTTAACGATTTTCCAATAAAGATGTTAAAATTAACCAAAATTGGAAAACGATGCTATCTAGATGATTTGGACGATATTTAAGAAAAATTGAATTTTAGCGAATTTCCGAGTAAACTGTACAATTTAACCGAAATTCTAAATCGTTGCTATTTCTACGTATATCGACGATTTGTATGATATATAAGAAAAACTGAAATTTTAACGATTTTCCAATAAAGATGTTAAAATTAACCAATATTTGAAAACGATGCTATCTAGATGATTTGGAAGAAATTTAAGAAAAATTGAATTTTAGCGAATTTCCGAGTAAACTGTAAAAATTAACCGAATTTCTAAATCGTTGCTATTTCTACGTATATCGACGATTTGGATTATAAGAAAAACTGAAATTTTATCGAATTTCCAAGAAAAAATGTAAAAATTATCCAAAATTGGAAAGCGATGCTATCTAGATGATTCGGACGATATTTAAGAAAAATTGAATTTTAGCGAATTTCCGAGTAAACTGTAAAAATTAACCGAAATTCTAAATCGTTGCTATTTCTACGTATATGGACGATTTGGATGATAAATAAGAAATACTGATATTTTAACGATTTTCCAATAAAGATGTTAAAATTAACCAAAATTTGAAAACGATGATCTAGATGATTTGGAAGAAATTTAAGAAAAATTGAATTTTAGCGAATTTCCGAGTAAACTGTAAAAATTAACCGAATTTCTAAATCGTTGCTATTTCTACGTATATCGACGATTTGGAAGATATTTAAGAAAAATTCAATTTTTGCGAATTTCAGAGTAAACTAAAAATTAACGGAAATTTTAAATAGTTGCTATTTCTAAGTATATCGACGATTTGGATGATATATAAGAAAAACTGAAATTTTAACGATTTTCCAATAAAAATGTTAAAATTAGCCAAAATTTGAAAACGATGCTATTTCTATAGATATATAAGAAAAATTGAATTTTAGCGAATTTCCAAGAAAAATGTAAAAAGTACACGAAATTCGAAAACGATGCTATCTGGATGATTTGGAAGAAATTGAAGAAAAATTGAATTTTTGCGAATTTCCGAGTAAACTGTACAAATTAACATAAATTCTAAATCGTTGCTATTTCTACGTATATCGACGATTTGGATGATATATAAGAAAAACTGAAATTTTAACGATTTTCCAATAAAAATGTTAAAATTAGCCAAAATTTGAAAACGATGCTATTTCTATAGATATATAAGAAAAATTGAATTTTAGCGAATTTCCGAGTAAACTGTAAAAATTAACCGAATTTCTAAATCGTTGCTATTTCTACGTATATCGACGATTTGGAAGATATTTAAGAAAAATTCAATTTTTGCGAATTTCAGAGTAAACTAAAAATTAACGGAAATTTTAAATAGTTGCTATTTCTAAGTATATCGACGATTTGGATGATATATAAGAAAAACTGAAATTTTAACGATTTTCCAATAAAAATGTTAAAATTAGCCAAAATTTGAAAACGATGCTATTTCTATAGATATATAAGAAAAATTGAATTTTAGCGAATTTCCAAGTAAAATGTAAAAATTACACGAAATTCGAAAACGATGCTATTTCTACGTATATCGACGATTTGGATGATATATAAGAAAAACTGAAATTTTAGCGAATTTCCAAGAAATATGTATAAATTAACCAAAATTTGAAAACGATGCTATCTAGATGATTCGGACGATATTTAAGAAAAATTGAATTTTAGCGAATTTCCGAGTAAACTGTAAAAATTAGCCGAAATTCTAAATCGTTGCTATTTTTACGTATATCGACGATTTGGATGATAAATAAGAAAAACTGAAATTTTAGCGAATTTCCAAGAAAAATGTAAAAATTAACCAAAATTGGATAACGATGCTATTTAGATGATTTGGACGGTATTTAAGAAAAATTGAATTTTAGCGAACTTCCGAGTAAACAGTACAAATTAACAGAAATTCTAAATCGTTGCTATTTCTACGTATATGGACAATTTGGAAGATATTTAAGAAAAATTGAATTTTAGCGAATTTCCGAGTAAACTGTAAAAATTAACCGAAATTCTGAATCGTTGCTATTTCTACGTATATCGACGATTTGGATTATAAGAAAAACTGAAATTTTAGCGAATTTCCAAGAAAAATGTAAAAATTATCCAAAATTGGAAAGCGATGCTATCTAGATGATTCGGACGATATTTAAGAAAAATGGAATTTTAGCGAATTTCCGAGTAAACTGTAAAAATTAACCGAATTTCTAAATCGTTGCTATTTCTACGTATATCGACGATTTGGATTATAAGAAAAACTGAAATTTTAGCGAATTTCCAAGAAAAATGTAAAAATTATCCAAAATTGGAAAGCGATGCTATCTAGATGATTCGGACGATATTTAAGAAAAATGGAATTTTAGCGAATTTCCGAGTAAACTGTAAAAATTAACCCAAATTCTAAATCGTTGCTATTTCTACGTATATGGACAATTTGGAAGATATTTAAGAAAAATTGAATTTTAGCGAATTTCCGAGTAAACTGTAAAAATTAACCGAAATTCTAAATCGTTGCTATTTCTACGTATATCGACGATTTGTATGATATATAAGAAAAACTGAAATTTTAACGATTTTCCAATAAAGATGTTAAAATTAACCAAAATTTGAAAACGATGCTATCTAGATGATGTGGAAGAAATTTAAGAAAAATTGAATTTTAGCGAATTTCCGAGTAAACTGTAAAAATTAACCGAAATTCTAAATCGTTGCTATTTCTACGTATATCGACGATTTGGATTATAAGAAAAACTGAAATTTTAGCGAATTTCCAAGAAAAATGTAAAAATTATCCAAAATTGGAAAGCGATGCTATCTAGATGATTCGGACGATATTTAAGAAAAATGGAATTTTAGCGAATTTCCGAGTAAACTGTAAAAATTTACCCAAATTCTAAATCGTTGCTATTTCTATGTATATCGACGATTTGGATGATAAATAAGAAAAACTGAAATTTTAGCGAATTTCCAAGAAAAATGTAAAAATTAACCAAAATTGGATAACGATGCTATTTAGATGATTTGGACGGTATTTAAGAAAAATTGAATTTTAGCGAACTTCCGAGTAAACTGTACAAATTAACAGAAATTCTAAATCGTTGCTATTTCTACGTATATGGACAATTTGGAAGATATTTAAGAAAAATTGAATTTTAGCGAATTTCCGAGTAAACTGTAAAAATTAACCGAAATTCTAAATCGTTGCTATTTCTACGTATATCGACGATTTGGATTATAAGAAAAACTGAAATTTTAGCGAATTTCCAAGAAAAATGTAAAAATTATCCAAAATTGGAAAGCGATGCTATCTAGATGATTCGGACGATATTTAAGAAAAATGGAATTTTAGCGAATTTCCGAGTAAACTGTAAAAATTAACCGAATTTCTAAATCGTTGCTATTTCTACGTATATCGACGATTTGGATTATAAGAAAAACTGAAATTTTAGCGAATTTCCAAGAAAAATGTAAAAATTATCCAAAATTGGAAAGCGATGCTATCTAGATGATTCGGACGATATTTAAGAAAAATGGAATTTTAGCGAATTTCCGAGTAAACTGTAAAAATTAACCCAAATTCTAAATCGTTGCTATTTCTACGTATATGGACAATTTGGAAGATATTTAAGAAAAATTGAATTTTAGCGAATTTCCGAGTAAACTGTAAAAATTAACCGAAATTCTAAATCGTTGCTATTTCTACGTATATCGACGATTTGTATGATATATAAGAAAAACTGAAATTTTAACGATTTTCCAATAAAGATGTTAAAATTAACCAAAATTTGAAAACGATGCTATCTAGATGATGTGGAAGAAATTTAAGAAAAATTGAATTTTAGCGAATTTCCGAGTAAACTGTAAAAATTAACCGAAATTCTAAATCGTTGCTATTTCTACGTATATCGACGATTTGGATTATAAGAAAAACTGAAATTTTAGCGAATTTCCAAGAAAAATGTAAAAATTATCCAAAATTGGAAAGCGATGCTATCTAGATGATTCGGACGATATTTAAGAAAAATGGAATTTTAGCGAATTTCCGAGTAAACTGTAAAAATTTACACAAATTCTAAATCGTTGCTATTTCTATGTATATCGACGATTTGGATGATAAATAAGAAAAACTGAAATTTTAGCGAATTTCCAAGAAAAATGTAAAAATTAACCAAAATTGGATAACGATGCTATTTAGATGATTTGGACGGTATTTAAGAAAAATTGAATTTTAGCGAACTTCCGAGTAAACTGTACAAATTAACAGAAATTCTAAATCGTTGCTATTTCTACGTATATGGACAATTTGGAAGATATTTAAGAAAAATTGAATTTTAGCGAATTTCCGAGTAAACTGTAAAAATTAACCGAATTTCTAAATCGTTGCTATTTCTACGTATATCGACGATTTGTATGATATATAAGAAAAACTGAAATTTTAACGATTTTCCAATAAAGATGTTAAAATTAACCAAAATTTGAAAACGATGCTATCTAGATGATGTGGAAGAAATTTAAGAAAAATTGAATTTTAGCGAATTTCCGAGTAAACTGTAAAAATTAACCGAAATTCTAAATCGTTGCTATTTCTACGTATATCGACGATTTGGATGATAAATAAGAAATACTGATATTTTAGCGAATTTCCAAGAAAAATGTAAAAATTAACCAAAATAGGATAACGATGCTATTTAGATGATTTGGACGATATTTAAGAAAAATTGAATTTTAGCGAATTTCCGAGTAAACTGAACAAATTAACAGAAATTCTAAATCGTTGCTATTTCTACGTATATCGACGATTTGGATTATAAGAAAAACTGAAATTTTAGCGAATTTCCAGGAAAAATGTAAAAATTATCCAAAACTGGAAAGCGATGCTATCTAGATGATTCGGACGATATTTAAGAAAAATTGAATTTTAGCGAATTTCCGAGTAAACTGTAAAAATTAACCGAAATTCTAAATCGTTGCTATTTCTACGTATATCGACGATTTGGATGATAAATAAGAAATACTGATATTTTAGCGAATTTCCAAGAAAAATGTAAAAATTAACCAAAATTGGATAACGATGCTATTTAGATGATTTGGACGATATTTAAGAAAAATTGAATTTTAGCGAATTTCCGAGTAAACTGAACAAATTAACAGAAATTCTAAATCGTTTCTATTTCTACGTATATCGACGATTTAGATGATACATAAGAAAAACTGAAATTTTAACGATTTTCCAATAAAGATGTTAAAATTAACCAAAATTTGAAAACGATGCTATCTAGATGATTTGGAAGAAATTTAAGAAAAATTGAATTTTGCGAATTTCTGAGTAAACTGTAAAAATTAACGGAAATTCTAAATCATTGCTATTTCTACGTATATCGATGATTTGGATGATAAATAAGAAAAACTGAAATTTTAACGATTTTCCAATAAAGATGTTAAAATTAACCAAAATTTGAAAACGATGATCTAGATGATTTGGAAGAAATTTAAGAAAAATTGAATTTTAGCGAATTTCCGAGTAAACTGTAAAAATTAACCGAATTTCTAAATCGTTGCTATTTCTACGTATATCGACGATTTGGAAGATATTTAAGAAAAATTCAATTTTTGCGAATTTCAGAGTAAACTAAAAATTAACGGAAATTTTAAATAGTTGCTATTTCTATGTATGTCGACGATTTGGATGATATATAAGAAAAACTGAAATTTTAACGATTTTCCAATAAAAATGTTAAAATTAGCCAAAATTTGAAAACGATGCTATTTCTATAGATATATAAGAAAAATTGAATTTTAGCGAATTTCCAAGAAAAATGTAAAAATTACACGAAATTCGAAAACGATGCTATTTCTACCTATATCGACGATTTGGATGATATATAAGAAAAACTGAAATTTTAACGAATTTCCAAGGAAGATGTAAAAATTATCCATAATTTAAAAACGATGCTATTTCTATAGATATATAAGAAAAATTGAATTTTAGCGAATTTCCGAGTAAACTGTAAAAATTAACAGAAATTCTAAATCGTTGCTATTTCTACGTATATCGACGATCTGGAAGATATTTAAAAAAAATTGAATTTTAGCGAATTTCCGAGTAAACGGTAAAAATTAACCGAAATTCTAAATCGTTGCTATTTCTACGTATATCGACGATTTGGAAGCTATTTAAGAAAAATTGAATTTTAGCGAATTTCCGAGCGAACTGTAAAAATTAACCGATTTTCTAAATCGTTGCTATTTCTACGTATATCGACGATTTGGAAGATATTTAAGAAAAATTCAATTTTTGCGAATTTCCGAGTTAACTAAAGATTAACGGGAATTTTAAATAGTTGCTATTTCTAAGTATGTCGACGATTTGGATGAAATATAAAAAAACTGAAATTTTAACGATTTTCCAATAAAAATGTTAAAATTAACCAAAATTTGGAAACGATGCTATTTCTACAGATATATAGGAAAAATTTAATTTTAGCGAATTTCCAAGTAAAATGTAAAAATTACACGAAATTCGAAAACGATGCTATTTCTACGTATATCGACGATTTGGATGATATATAAGAAAAACTGAAATTTTAGCGAATTTCCAAGAATAATGCAAAAATTAACCAAAACATAAAAACGATGCTATTTATATAGATATATAAGAAAAATTGAATTTTAGCGAATTTCCGATTAAACTGTAAAAATTAACCGAAACTCGAAAACGATGCTATTTCTACGTATATCGACGATTTGGATGATACATAAGAAAAACTGAAATTTTAACGAATTTCCAAGAAATATGTATAAATTAACCAAAATTTGAAAACGATGCTATCTAGATGATTTGGAAGAAATTTAAGAAAAATTGAATTTTAGCGAATTTCCGAGTAAACTGTAAAAATTAACCGAAATTCTAAATCGTTGCTATTTCTACGTATATCGACGATTTGGATTATAAGAAAAACTGAAATTTTAGCGAATTTCCAAGAAAAATGTAAAAATTATCCAAAATTGGAAAGCGATGCTATCTAGATGATTCGGACGATATTTAAGAAAAATTGAATTTTAGCGAATTTCCGAGTAAACTGTAAAAATTAACCGAAATTCTAAATCGTTGCTATTTCTACGTATATCGACGATTTGGATGATAAATAAGAAATACTGAAATTTTAGCGAATTTCCAAGAATAATGCAAAAATTAACCAAAACTTAAAAACGATGCTATTTATATAGATATATAAGAAAAATTGAATTTTAGCGAATTTCCGAGTAAACTGTAAAAATTAACCGAAATTCTAAATCGTTGCTATTTCTACGTATATCGACGATTTGGATGATAAATAAGAAAAACTGAAATTTTAGCGAATTTCCAAGAAAAATGTAAAAATTAACCAAAATTGGATAACGATGCTATTTAGATGATTTGGACGGTATTTAAGAAAAATTGAATTTTAGCGAACTTCCGAGTAAACTGTACAAATTAACAGAAATTCTAAATCGTTGCTATTTCTACGTATATGGACAATTTGGAAGATATTTAAGAAAAATTGAATTTTAGCGAATTTCCGAGTAAACTGTAAAAATTAACCGAAATTCTAAATCGTTGCTATTTCTACGTATATCGACGATTTGTATGATATATAAGAAAAACTGAAATTTTAACGATTTTCCAATAAAGATGTTAAAATTAACCAAAATTTGAAAACGATGCTATCTAGATGATGTAGAAGAAATTTAAGAAAAATTGAATTTTAGCGAATTTCCGAGTAAACTGTAAAAATTAACCGAATTTCTAAATCGTTGCTATTTCTACGTATATCGACGATTTGGATTATAAGAAAAACTGAAATTTTAGCGAATTTCCAGGAAAAATGTAAAAATTATCCAAAGCTGGAAAGCGATGCTATCTAGATGATTCGGACGATATTTAAGAAAAATTGAATTTTAGCGAATTTCCGAGTAAACTGTAAAAATTAACCGAAATTCTAAATCGTTGCTATTTCTACGTATATCGACGATTTGGATGATAAATAAGAAATACTGATATTTTAGCGAATTTCCAAGAAAAATGTAAAAATTAACCAAAATTGGATAACGATGCTATTTAGATGATTTGGACGATATTTAAGAAAAATTGAATTTTAGCGAATTTCCGAGTAAACTGAACAAATTAGCAGAAATTCTAAATCGTTGCTATTTCTACGTATATCGACGATTTGGATGATATATAAGAAAAACTGAAATTTTAACGATTTTCCAATAAAGATGTTAAAATTAACCAAAATTTGAAAACGATGCTATCTAGATGATTTGGAAGAAATTTAAGAAAAATTGAATTTTGCGAATTTCTGAGTAAACTGTAAAAATTAACGGAAATTCTAAATCATTGCTATTTCTACGTATATCGATGATTTGGATGATAAATAAGAAAAACTGAAATTTTAGCGATTTCAAAGAAAAACTGAAATTTTAGCGACTTTCCAAGAAAAATGTAAGAATTAATCAAAATTTGAAGACGATGCTATCTAGATGATTTGGAGATATTTGAGAAAAACTGAAATTTTAGCGAATTTCCAAGAAAAATTTAAAATTAACCAAAATTGGAAAACGATGCTATCTAGATGATTTGGACGATATTTAAGAAAAATTGAATTTTAGCGAATTTCCGAGTAAACTGTACAAATTAACAGAAATTCTCAATCGTTGCTATTTCTACGTATATTGACAATTTGGAAGATATTTAAGAAAAATTGAATTTTAGCGAATTTCCGAGTAAACTGTAAAAATTAACCGAAATTCTAAATCGTTGCTATTTCTACGTATATGGACGATTTGGATGATATATAAGAAAAACTGAAATTTTAACGAATTTCCAACAAATATGTATAAATTAACCAAAATTTGAAAACGATGCTATCTAGATGATTTGGAAGAAATTTAAGAAAAATTGAATTTTAGCGAATTTCCGAGTAAACTGTAAAAATTAATCGAAATTCTAAATCGTTGGTATTTCTACGTATATCGACGATTTGTATGATATATAGGAAAAACTGAAATTTTAACGATTATCCAATAAAGATGTTAAAATTAACCAAAACTTGAAAACGATGCTATCTAGATGATTTGGAAGAAATTTAAGAAAAATTGAATTTTAGCGAATTTTCGAGTAAACTGTAAAAATTAACCGAATTTCTAAATCGTTGCTATTTCTACGTATATCGACGATTTGGATTATAAGAAAAACTGAAATTTTATCGAATTTCCAAGAAAAAATGTAAAAATTATCCAAAATTGGAAAGCGATGCTATCTAGATGATTCGGACGATATTTAAGAAAAATTGAATTTTAGCGAATTTCCGAGTAAACTGTAAAAATTAACCGAAATTCTAAATCGTTGCTCTTTCTACGTATATCGACGATTTGGATGATAAATAAGAAATACTGATATTTTAACGATTTTCCAATAAAGATGTTAAAATTAACCAAAATTTGAAAACGATGCTATCTAGATGATTTCGAAGAAATTTAAGAAAAATTGAATTTTAGCGAATTTCCGAGTAAACTGTAAAAATTAACCGAATTTCTAAATCGTTGCTATTTCTACGTATATCGACAATTTGGATTATAAGAAAAACTGAAATTTTAGCGAATTTCCAAGAAAAATGCAAAATTTATCCAAAATTTAAAAACGATGCTATTTCTATAGATATATAAGAAAAATTGAATTTTAGCGAATTTCCGATTAAACTGTAAAAATTAACCGAAATTCGAAAACGATGCTATTTCTACGTATATCGACGATTTGGATGATACATAAGAAAAACTGAAATTTTAACGAATTTCCAAGAAATATGTATAAATTAACCAAAATTTGAAAACGATGCTATCTAGATGATTTGGAAGAAATTTAAGAAAAATTGAATTTTAGCGAATTTCCGAGTAAACTGTAAAAATTAACCGAAATTCTAAATCGTTGCTATTTCTACGTATATCGACGATTTGTATGATATACAAGAAAAACTGAAATTTTAACGATTTTCCAATAAAGATGTTAAAATTAACCAAAATTTGAAAACGATGCTATCTAGATGATTTGGAAGAAATTTAAGAAAAATTGAATTTTAGCGAATTTCCGAGTAAACTGTAAAAATTAACCGAATTTCTAAATCGTTGCTATTTCTACGTATATCGACGATTTGGATTATAAGAAAAACTGAAATTTTATCGAATTTCCAAGAAAAAATATAAAAATTATCCAAAATTGGAAAGCGATGCTATCTAGATGATTCGGACGATATTTAAGAAAAATTGAATTTTAGCGAATTTCCGAGTAAACTGTAAAAATTAACCGAAATTCTAAATCGTTGCTATTTCTACGTATATGGACGATTTGGATGATAAATAAGAAATACTGATATTTTAGTGAATTTCCAAGAAAAATGTAAAAATTAACCAAAATTGGATAACGATGCTATTTAGATGATTTGGACGATATTTAAGAAAAATTGAATTTTAGCGAATTTCCGAGTAAACTGTACAAATTAACAGAAATTCTAAATCGTTGTTATTTCTACGTATATCGACGATTTGTATGATATATAAGAAAAACTGAAATTTTAACGATTTTCCAATAAAGATGTTAAAATTAACCAAAATTTGAAAACGATGCGATCTAGATGATTTGGAAGAAATTTAAGAAAAATTGAATTTTAGCGAATTTTCGAGTAAACTGTAAAAATTAACCGAATTTCTAAATCGTTGCTATTTCTACGTATATCGACGATTTGGATTATAAGAAAAACTGAAATTTTAGCGAATTTCCAAGAAAAAATGTAAAAATTATCCAAAATTGGAAAGCGATGCTATCTAGATGATTCGGACGATATTTAAGAAAAATTGAATTTTAGCGAATTTCCGAGTAAACTGTAAAAATTAACCGAAATTCTAAATCGTTGCTATTTTTACGTATATCGACGATTTGGATGATAAATAAGAAATACTGATATTTTAACGATTTTCCAACAAAGTTGTTAAAATTAACCAAAATTTGAAAACGATGCTATCTAGATGATTTGGAAGAAATTTAAGAAAAATTGAATTTTAGCGAATTTCCGAGTAAACTGTAAAAATTAACCGAATTTCTAAATCGTTGCTATTTCTACGTATATCGACGATTTGGATTATAAGAAAAACTGAAATTTTAGCGAATTTCCAAGAAAAAATGTAAAAATTATCCAAAATTGGAAAGCGATGCTATCTAGATGATTCGGACGATATTTAAGAAAAATTGAATTTTAGCGAATTTCCGAGTAAACTGTAAAAATTAACCGAAATTCTAAATCGTTGCTATTTCTACGTATGTCGACGATTTGGATGATAAATAAGAAATACTGATATTTTAGTGAATTTCCAAGAAAAATGTAAAAATTAACCAAAATTGGATAACGATGCTATTTAGATGATTTGGACGATATTTAAGAAAAATTGAATTTTAGCGAATTTCCGAGTAAACTGTACAAATTAACAGAAATTCTAAATCGTTGTTATTTCTACGTATATCGACGATTTGTATGATATATAAGAAAAACTGAAATTTTAACGATTTTCCAATAAAGATGTTAAAATTAACCAAAATTTGAAAACGATGCGATCTAGATGATTTGGAAGAAATTTAAGAAAAATTGAATTTTAGCGAATTTTCCAGTAAACTGTAAAAATTAACCGAATTTCTAAATCGTTGCTATTTCTACGTATATCGACGATTTGGATTATAAGAAAAACTGAAATTTTAGCGAATTTCCAAGAAAAAATGTAAAAATTATCCAAAATTGGAAAGCGATGCTATCTAGATGATTCGGACGATATTTAAGAAAAATTGAATTTTAGCGAATTTCCGAGTAAACTGTAAAAATTAACCGAAATTCTAAATCGTTGCTATTTTTACGTATATCGACGATTTGGATGATAAATAAGAAATACTGATATTTTAACGATTTTCCAATAAAGATGTTAAAATTAACCAAAATTTGAAAACGATGCTATCTAGATGATTTGGAAGAAATTTAAGAAAAATTGAATTTTAGCGAATTTCCGAGTAAACTGTAAAAATTAACCGAATTTCTAAATCGTTGCTATTTCTACGTATATCGACGATTTGGATTATAAGAAAAACTGAAATTTTAGCGAATTTCCAAGAAAAAATGTAAAAATTATCCAAAATTGGAAAGCGATGCTATCTAGATGATTCGGACGATATTCAAGAAAAATTGAATTTTAGCGAATTTCCGAGTAAACTGTAAAAATTAACCGAAATTCTAAATCGTTGCTATTTCTACGTATGTCGACGATTTGGATGATAAATAAGAAATACTGATATTTTAGTGAATTTCCAAGAAAAATGTAAAAATTAACCAAAATTGGATAACGATGCTATTTAGATGATTTGGACGATATTTAAGAAAAATTGAATTTTAGCGAATTTCCGAGTAAACTGTACAAATTAACAGAAATTCTAAATCGTTGTTATTTCTACGTATATCGACGATTTGTATGATATATAAGAAAAACTGAAATTTTAACGATTTTCCAATAAAGATGTTAAAATTAACCAAAATTTGAAAACGATGCGATCTAGATGATTTGGAAGAAATTTAAGAAAAATTGAATTTTAGCGAATTTTCCAGTAAACTGTAAAAATTAACCGAATTTCTAAATCGTTGCTATTTCTACGTATATCGACGATTTGGATTATAAGAAAAACTGAAATTTTAGCGAATTTCCAAGAAAAAATGTAAAAATTATCCAAAATTGGAAAGCGATGCTATCTAGATGATTCGGACGATATTTAAGAAAAATTGAATTTTAGCGAATTTCCGAGTAAACTGTAAAAATTAACCGAAATTCTAAATCGTTGCTATTTTTACGTATATCGACGATTTGGATGATAAATAAGAAATACTGATATTTTAACGATTTTCCAATAAAGATGTTAAAATTAACCAAAATTTGAAAACGATGCTATCTAGATGATTTGGAAGAAATTTAAGAAAAATTGAATTTTAGCGAATTTCCGAGTAAACTGTAAAAATTAACCGAATTTCTAAATCGTTGCTATTTCTACGTATATCGACGATTTGGATTATAAGAAAAACTGAAATTTTAACGAATTTCCAAGAAAAATGCAAAATTTATCCAAAATTTAAAAACGATGCTATTTCTATAGATATATAAGAAAAATTGAATTTTAGCGAATTTCCGATTAAACTGTAAAAATTAACCGAAATTCGAAAACGATGCTATTTCTACGTATATCGACGATTTGGATGATACATAAGAAAAACTGAAATTTTAACGAATTTCCAAGAAATATGTATAAATTAACCAAAATTTGAAAACGATGCTATCTAGATGATTTGGAAGAAATTTAAGAAAAATTGAATTTTAGCGAATTTCCGATTAAACTGTAAAAATTAACCGAATTTCTAAATCGTTGCTATTTCTACGTATATCGACGATTTGGATTATAAGAAAAACTGAAATTTTAGCGAATTTCCAAGAAAAATGTAAAAATTAATCAAAATTTGAAGACGATGCTATCTAGATGATTTGGAGATATTTGAGAAAAACTGAAATTTTAGCGAATTTCCGAGTAAACTGTAAAAATTAACAGAAATTCTAAATCGTTGCTATTTCTACGTATATCGACGATCTGGAAGATATTTAAAAAAAATTGAATTTTAGCGAATTTCCGAGTAAACGGTAAAAATTAACCGAAATTCTAAATCGTTGCTATTTCTACGTATATCGACGATTTGGAAGCTATTTAAGAAAAATTGAATTTTAGCGAATTTCCGAGCGAACTGTAAAAATTAACCGAAATTCTAAATCGTTGCTATTTCTACGTATATAGACGATTTGGATGATATATAAGAAAAACTGAAATTTTAGCGATTTCAAAGAAAAACTGAAATTTTAGCGAATTTCCAAGAAAAATGTAAAAATTACACGAAATTCGAAAACGATGCTATTTCTACCTATATCGACGATTTGGATGATATATAAGAAAAACTGAAATTTTAACGAATTTCCAAGAAAGATGTAAAAATTATCCATAATTTAAAAACTATGCTATTTCTATAGATATATAAGAAAAATTGAATTTTAGCGAATTTCCGAGTAAACTGTAAAAATTAACAGAAATTCTAAATCGTTGCTATTTCTACGTATATCGACGATCTGGAAGATATTTAAAAAAAATTGAATTTTAGCGAACTTCCGAGTAAACTGTAAAAATTAACCGAAATTCTAAATCGTTGCTATTTCTACGTATATCGACGATTTGGAAGCTATTTAAGAAAAATTGAATTTTAGCGAATTTCCGAGCGAACTGTAAAAATTAACCGATTTTCTAAATCGTTGCTATTTCTACGTATATCGACGATTTGGAAGATATTTAAGAAAAATTCAATTTTTGCGAATTTCCGAGTTAACTAAAGATTAACGGGAATTTTAAATAGTTGCTATTTTTAAGTATATCGACGATTTGGATGATATATAAGAAAAACTGAAATTTTAACGATTTACCAATAAAAATGTTAAAATTAGCCAAAATTTGAAAACGATGCTATTTCTATAGATATATAAGAAAAATTGAATTTTACCGAATTTCCAAGAAAAATGTAAAAATTACACGAAATTCGAAAACGATGCTATTTCTACGTATATCGACGATTTGGATGATATATAAGAAAAAGTGAAATTTTAGCACATTTCCAAGAAATGTGCAAAAATTAACCAAACTTTGAAAACGATGCTATCTGGATGATGTGCAAGAAATGGAAGAAAAATTGCATTTTAGCGAATTTCCGAGTAAACTGTAAAAATTAACCGAAATTCGAAAACGATGCTATTTCTACGTATATCGACGATTTCGATGATATATAGGAAAAACTGAAATTTTAGCGAATTTCCAAGAATAATGTAAAAATTAACCAAAATTGGATAACGATGCTATCTAGATGATTTGGACGATATTTAAGAAAAATTAAATTTTAGCGAAATTTCGAGTAAACTGTACAAATTAACAGAACTTCTAAATCGTTGCTATTACTACGTATATCGACAATTTGGAAGATACTTAAGGAAAATTGAATTTTAGCGAATTTCCGAGTGAACCGTAAAAATTAACCGATTTTCTAATCGTTGCTATTTCTACGTATATCGACGATTTGGATGATATATAAAAAAACTGAAATTTTAACGATTTTCCAATAAAAATGTTAAAATTAACCAAAATTTGGAAACGATGCTATTTCTACAGATATATAGGAAAAATTTAATTTTAGCGAATTTCCAAGTAAAATGTAAAAATTACACGAAATTCGAAAACGATGCTATTTCTACGTATATCGACGATTTGGATGATATATAAGAAAAACTGAAATTTTAGCGAATTTCCAAGAATAATGCAAAAATTAACCAAAACTTAAATACGATGCTATTTATATAGATATATAAGAAAGATTGAATTTTAGCGAATTTCCGATTAAACTGTAAAAATTAACCGAAACTCGAAAACGATGCTATTTCTACGTATATCGACGATTTGGATGATACATAAGAAAAACTGAAATTTTAACGAATTTCCAAGAAATATGTATAAATTAACCAAAATTTGAAAACGATGCTATCTAGATGATTTGGAAGAAATTTAAGAAAAATTGAATTTTAGCGAATTTCCGAGTAAACTGTAAAAATTAACCGAAATTCTAAATCGTTGCTATTTCTACGTATATCGACGATTTGGATTACAAGAAAAACTGAAATTTTAGCGAATTTCCAAGAAAAATGTAAAAATTATCCAAAATTGGAAAGCGATGCTATCTAGATGATTCGGACGATATTTAAGAAAAATGGAATTTTAGCGAATTTCCGAGTAAACTGTAAAAATTAACCCAAATTCTACATCGTTGCTATTTCTACGTATATCGACGATTTGGATGATAAATAAGAAAAACTGAAATTTTAGCGAATTTCCAAGAAAAATGTAAAAATTAACCAAAATTGGATAACGATGCTATTTAGATGATTTGGACGGTATTTAAGAAAAATTGAATTTTCAGCGAACTTCCGAGTAAACTGTACAAATTAACAGAAATTCTAAATCGTTGCTATTTCTACGTATATGGACAATTTGGAAGATATTTAAGAAAAATTGAATTTTAGCGAATTTCCGAGTAAACTGTAAAAATTAACCGAAATTCTAAATCGTTGCTATTTCTACGTATATCGACGATTTGGATGATAAATAAGAAATACTGATATTTTAGCGAATTTCCAAGAAAAATGTAAAAATTAACCAAAATTGGATAACGATGCTATTTAGATGATTTGGACGATATTTAAGAAAAATTGAATTTTAGCGAATTTCCGAGTAAACTGTACAAATTAACAGAAATTCTAAATCGTTGCTATTTCTACGTATATCGACGATTTGGATGATATATAAAAAAAACTGAAATTTTAACGATTTGCCAATAAAGATGTTAAAATTAACCAAAATTTGAAAACGATGGTATCTAGATGATTTGGAAGAAATTTAAGAAAAATTGAATTTTGCGAATTTCTGAGTAAACTGTAAAAATTAACGGAAATTCTAAATCATTGCTATTTCTACGTATATCGATGATTTGGATGATAAATAAGAAAAACTGAAATTTTAGCGATTTCAAAGAAAAACTGAAATTTTAGCGAATTTCCAAGAAAAATGTAAGAATTAATCAAAATTTGAAGACGATGCAATCTAGATGATTTGGAGATATTTGAGAAAAACTGAAATTTTAGCGAATTTCCAAGAAAAATTTAAAATTAACCAAAATTGGAAAACGATGCTATCTAGATGATTTGGACGATATTTAAGAAAAATTGAATTTTAGCGAATTTCCGAGTAAACTGTACAAATTAACAGAAATTCTCAATCGTTGCTATTTCTACGTATATTGACAAATTGGAAGATATTTAAGAAAAATTGAATTTTAGCGAATTTCCGAGTAAACTGTAAAAATTAACCGAAATTCTAAATCGTTGCTATTTCTACGTATATGGACGATTTGCATGATAAATAAGAAATACTGATATTTTAGCGAATTTCCAAGAAAAATGTGAAAATTAACCAAAATTGGATAACGATGCTATCTAGATGATTCGGACGATATTTAAGAAAAATTGAATTTTAGCGAATTTCCGAGTAAACTGTAAAAATTAACCGAAATTCTAAATCGTTGCTATTTCTACGTATATCGACGATTTGGATGATAAATAAGAAATACTGATATTTTAGCGAATTTCCAAGAAAAATGTGAAAATTAACCAAAATTGGATAACGATGCTATTTAGATGATTTGGACGATATTTAAGAAAAATTGAATTTTAGCGAATTTCCGAGTAAACTGTACAAATTAACAGAAATTCTAAATCGTTGCTATTTCTACGTATATTGACAAATTGGAAGATATTTAAGAAAAATTGAATTTTAGCGAATTTCCGAGTAAACTGTAAAAATTAACCGAAATTCTAAATCGTTGCTATTTCTACGTATATGGACGATTTGCATGATAAATAAGAAATACTGATATTTTAGCGAATTTCCAAGAAAAATGTGAAAATTAACCAAAATTGGATAACGATGCTATCTAGATGATTCGGACGATATTTAAGAAAAATTGAATTTTAGCGAATTTCCGAGTAAACTGTAAAAATTAACCGAAATTCTAAATCGTTGCTATTTCTACGTATATCTACGATTTGGATGATATATAAGAAAAACTGAAATTTTAACGATTTTCCAATAAAGATGTTAAAATTAACCAAAATTTGAAAACGATGCTATCTAGATGATTTGGAAGAAATTTAAGAAAAATTGAATTTTGCGAATTTCCGGGTAAACTGTAAAAATTAACGGAAATTCTAAATCATTGCTATTTCTACGTATATCGATAATTTGGATGATAAATAAGAAAAACTGAAATTTTAGCGATTTCAAAGAAAAACTGAAATTTTAGCGAATTTCCAAGAAAAATGTAAAAATTAATCAAAATTTGAATACGATGCTATCTAGATGATTTGGAGATATTTGAGAAAAACTGAAATTTTAGCGAATTTCCAAGAAAAATTTAAAATTAACCAAAATTGGAAAACGATGCTATCTAGATGATTTGGACGATATTTAAGAAAAATTGAATTTTAGCGAATTTCGGAGTAAACTGTACAAATTAACAGAAATTCTCAATCGTTGCTATTTCTACTTATATTGACAATTTGGAAGATATTTAAGAAAAATTGAATTTTAGCGAATTTCCGAGTAAACTGTAAAAATTAAACGAAATTCTAAATCGTTGCTATTTCTACGTATATGGACGATTTGGATGATATATAAGAAAAACTGAAATTTTAAAGGATTTCCAAGAAAAATGTAAAATTTATCCAAAATTTAAAAACGATGCTATTTCTATAGATATATAAGAAAAATTGAATTTTAGCGAATTTCCAAGAAAAATGTAAAAAGTACACGAAATTCGAAAACGATGCTATCTGGATGATTTGGAAGAAATTGAAGAAAAATTGAATTTTTGCGAATTTCCGAGTAAACTGTACAAATTAACATAAATTCTAAATACTTGCTATTTCTACGTATATAGACGATTTGGATGATATATAAGAAAAACTGAAATTTTAGCGATTTCAAAGAAAAACTGAAATTTTAGCGAATTTCCAAGAAAAATGTAAAAATTAATCAAAATTTGAAGACGATGCTATCTAGATGATTTGGAGATATTTGAGAAAAACTGAAATTTTAGCGAATTTCCGAGTAAACTGTAAAAATTAATAGAAATTCTAAATCGTTGCTATTTCTACGTATATCGACGATTTGGAAGATATTTAAAAAAAATTGAATTTTAGCGAATTTCCGAGTAAACTGTAAAAATTAACCGAAATTCTAAATCGTTGCTATTTCTACGTATATCGACGATTTGGAAGCTATTTAAGAAAAATTGAATTTTAGCGAATTTCCGAGCAAACTGTAAAAATTAACCGATTTTCTAAATCGTTGCTATTTCTACGTATATCGACGATTTGGAAGATATTTAAGAAAAATTCAATTTTTGCGAATTTCAGAGTAAACTAAAAATTAACGGAAATTTTAAATGGTTGCTATTTCTATGTATATCGACGATTTGGATGATATATAAGAAAAACTGAAATTTTAACGATTTTCCAATAAAAATGTTAAAATTAGCCAAAATTTGAAAACGATGCTTTTTCTATAGATATATAAGAAAAATTGAATTTTAGCGAATTTCCAAGAAAAATGTAAAAATTACACGAAATTCGAAAACGATGCTATTTCTACCTATATCGACGATTTGGATGATATATAAGAAAAACTGAAATTTTAACGAATTTCCAAGAAAGATGTAAAAATTATCCATAATTTAAAAACGATGCTATTTCTATAGATATATAAGAAAAATTGAATTTTAGCGAATTTCCGAGTAAACTGTAAAAATTAACAGAAATTCTAAATCGTTGCTATTTCTACGTATATCGACGATTTGGAAGCTATTTAAGAAAAATTGAATTTTAGCGAATTTCCGAGCGAACTGTAAAAATTAACCGATTTTCTAAATCGTTGCTATTTCTACGTATATCGACGATTTGGAAGATATTTAAGAAAAATTCAATTTTTGCGAATTTCCGAGTTAACTAAAGATTAACGGGAATTTTAAATAGTTGCTATTTCTAAGTATATCGACGATTTGGATGATATATAAGAAAAACTGAAATTTTAACGATTTACCAATAAAAATGTTAAAATTAGCCAAAATTTGAAAACGATGCTATTTCTATAGATATATAAGAAAAATTGAATTTTACCGAATTTCCAAGAAAAATGTAAAAATTACACGAAATTCGAAAACGATGCTATTTCTACGTATATCGACGATTTGGATGATATATAAGAAAAAGTGAAATTTTAGCACATTTCCAAGAAATGAGTAAAAATTAACCAAAATTTGAAAACGATGCTATCTGGATGATGTGCAAGAAATGGAAGAAAAATTGCATTTTAGCGAATTTCCGAGTAAACTGTAAAAATTAACCGAAATTCGAAAACGATGCTATTTCTACGTATATCGACGATTTCGATGATATATAAGAAAAACTGAAATTTTAGCGAATTTCCAAGAATAATGTAAAAATTAACCAAAATTGGATAACGATGCTATCCAGATGATTTGGACGATATTTAAGAAAAATTAAATTTTAGCGAAATTTCGAGTAAACTGTACAAATTAACAGAACTTCTAAATCGTTGCTATTACTACGTATATCGACAATTTGGAAGATATTTAAGGAAAATTGAATTTTAGCGAATTTCCGAGTAAACTGTACAAATTAACAGAAATTCTCAATCGTTGCTATTTCTACGTATATTGACAATTTGGAAGATATTTAAGAAAAATTGAATTTTAGCGAATTTCCGAGTAAACTGTAAAAATTAACCGAAATTCTAAATCGTTGCTATTTCTACGTATATCGACGATTTGTATGATATATAAGAAAAACTGAAATTTTAACGATTTTCCAATAAAGATGTTAAAATTAACCAAAATTTGAAAACGATGCTATCTAGATGATTTGGAAGAAATTTAAGAAAAATTGAATTTTAGCGAATTTTCAAGTAAACTGTAAAAATTAACCGAATTTCTAAATCGTTGCTATTTCTACGTATATCGACGATTTGGATTATAAGAAAAACTGAAATTTTAACGATTTTCCAATAAAGATGTTAAAATTAACCAAAATCTGAAAACGATGCTATCTAGATGATTTGGAAGAAATTTAAGAAAAATTGAATTTTAGCGAATTTCCGAGTAAACTGTAAAAATTAACCGAAATTCTAAATCGTTGCTATTTCTACGTATGTCGACGATTTGGATGATAAATAAGAAATACTGATATTTTAGTGAATTTCCAAGAAAAATGTAAAAATTAACCAAAATTGGATAACGATGCTATTTAGATGATTTGGACGATATATAAGAAAAATTGAATTTTAGCGAATTTCCGAGTAAACTGTACAAATTAACAGAAATTCTAAATCGTTGCTATTTCTACGTATATCGACGATTTGTATGATATATAAGAAAAACTGAAATTTTAGCGAATTTCCAAGAAAAATGTGAAAATTAACCAAAATTGGATAACGATGCTATTTAGATGATTTGGACGATATTTAAGAAAAATTGAATTTTAGCGAATTTCCGAGTAAACTGTACAAATTAACAGAAATTCTAAATCGTTGCTATTTCTACGTATATCTACGATTTGGATGATATATAAGAAAAACTGAAATTTTAACGATTTTCCAATAAAGATGTTAAAATTAACCAAAATTTGAAAACGATGCTATCTAGATGATTTGGAAGAAATTTAAGAAAAATTGAATTTTAGCGAATTTCCGAGTAAACTGTAAAAATTAACCGAATTTCTAAATCGTTGCTATTTCTACGTATATCGACGATTTGGATTATAAGAAAAACTGAAATTTTAGCGAATTTCCAAGAAAAATGCAAAATTTATCCAAAATTTAAAAACGATGCTATTTCTATAGATATATAAGAAAAATTGAATTTTAGCGAATTTCCGAGTAAACTGTAAAAATTAACCGAATTTCTAAATCGTTGCTATTTCTACGTATATCGACGATTTGGATTATAAGAAAAACTGAAATTTTAGCGAATTTCCAAGAAAAATGCAAAATTTATCCAAAATTTAAAAACGATGCTATTTCTATAGATATATAAGAAAAATTGAATTTTAGCGAATTTCCGATTAAACTGTAAAAATTAACCGAAATTCGAAAACGATGCTATTTCTACGTATATCGACGATTTGGATGATACATAAGAAAAACTGAAATCTTAACGAATTTCCAAGAAATATGTATAAATTAACCAAAATTTGAAAACGATGCTATCTAGATGATTTGGAAGATATTTAAAAAAAAATTGAATTTTAGCGAATTTCCGAGTAAACTGTAAAAATTAACCGAAATTCTAAATCGTTTCTATTTCTACGTATATCGACGATTTGGAAGCTATTTAAGAAAAATTGAATTTTAGCGAATTTCCGAGCAAACTGTAAAAATTAACCGAAATTCTAAATCGTTGCTATTTCTACGTATATCGACGATTTGTATGATATATAAGAAAAACTGAAATTTTAACGATTTTCCAATAAAGATGTTAAAATTAACCAAAATTTGAAAACGATGCTATCTAGATGATTTGGAAGAAATTTAAGAAAAATTGAATTTTAGCGAATTTTCAAGTAAACTGTAAAAATTAACCGAATTTCTAAATCGTTGCTATTTCTAAGTATATCGACGATTTGGATGATATATAAGAAAAACTGAAATTTTAACGAACTTCCAAGAAAGATGTAAAAATTATCCATAATTTAAAAACGATGCAATTTCTATAGATATATAAGAAAAATTGAATTTTAGCGAATTTCCGAGTAAACTGTAAAAATTAACCGAAATTCTAAATCGTTGCTATTTTTACGTATATCGACGATTTGGATGATAAATAAGAAATACTGATATTTTAACGATTTTCCAATAAAGATGTTAAAATTAACCAAAATTTGAAAACGATGCTATCTAGATGATTTGGAAGAAATTTAAGAAAAATTGAATTTTAGCGAATTTCCGAGTAAACTGTAAAAATTAACCGAATTTCTAAATCGTTGCTATTTCTACGTATATCGACGATTTGGATTATAAGAAAAACTGAAATTTTAGCGAATTTCCAAGAAAAATGCAAAATTTATCCAAAATTTAAAAACGATGCTATTTCTATAGATATATAAGAAAAATTGAATTTTAGCGAATTTCCGATTAAACTGTAAAAATTAACCGAAATTCGAAAACGATGTTAATTCTACGTATATCGACGATTTGGATGATACATAAGAAAAACTGAAATTTTAACGAATTTCCAAGAAATATGTATAAATTAACCAAAATTTGAAAACGATGCTATCTAGATGATTTGGAAGAAATTTAAGAAAAATTGAATTTTAGCGAATTTCCGATTAAACTGTAAAAATTAACCGAATTTCTAAATCGTTGCTATTTCTACGTATATCGACGATTTGGATTATAAGAAAAACTGAAATTTTAGCGAATTTCCAAGAAAAATGTAAAAATTAATCAAAATTTGAAGACGATGCTATCTAGATGATTTGGAGATATTTGAGAAAAACTGAAATTTTAGCGAATTTCCGAGTAAACTGTAAAAATTAACAGAAATTCTAAATCGTTGCTATTTCTACGTATATCGACGATCTGGAAGATATTTAAAAAAAATTGAATCTAAGCGAATTTCCGAGTAAACGGTAAAAATTAACCGAAATTCTAAATCGTTGCTATTTCTACGTATATCGACGATTTGGAAGCTATTTAAGAAAAATTGAATCTAAGCGAATTTCCGAGCGAACTGTAAAAATTAACCGAAATTCTAAATCGTTGCTATTTCTACGTATATAGACGATTTGGATGATATATAAGAAAAACTGAAATTTTATCGATTTCAAAGGAAAACTGAAATTTTAGCGAATTTCCAAGAAAAATGTAAAAATTAATCAAAATTTGAAGACGATGCTATCTAGATGATTTGGAGATATTTGAGAAAAACTGAAATTTTAGCGAATTTCCGAGTAAACTGTAAAAATTAACAGAAATTCTAAATCGTTGCTATTTCTACGTATATCGACGATTTGGAAGATATTTAAAAAAAAATTGAATTTTAGCGAATTTCCGAGTAAACTGTAAAAATTAACCGATTTTCTAAATCGTTGCTATTTCTACGTATATCGACGATTTGGAAGATATTTAAGAAAAATTCAATTTTTGCGAATTTCAGAGTAAACTAAAAATTAACGGAAATTTTAAATAGTTGCTATTTCTAAGTATTTCGACGATTTGGATGATATATAAGAAAAACTGAAATTTTAACGATTTTCCAATAAAAATGTTAAAATTAGCCAAAATTTGAAAACGATGCTATTTCTATAGATATATAAGAAAAATTGAATTTTAGCGAATTTCCGAGTAAACTGTAAAAATTAACCGAAATTCTAAATCGTTGCTATTTCTACGTATATCGACGATTTGGAAGCTATTTAAGAAAAATTGAATTTTAGCGAATTTCCGAGCGAACTGTAAAAATTAACCGATTTTCTAAATCGTTGCTATTTCTACGTATATCGACGATTTGGATGATATATAAGAAAAACTGAAATTTTAACGATTTACCAATAAAAATGTTAAAATTAGCCAAAATTTGAAAACGATGCTATTTCTATAGATATATAAGAAAAATTGAATTTTACCGAATTTCCAAGAAAAATGTAAAAATTACACGAAATTCGAAAACGATGCTATTTCTACGTATATCGACGATTTGGATGATATATAAGAAAAAGTGAAATTTTAGCACATTTCCAAGAAATGTGCAAAAATTAACCAAAATTTGAAAACGATGCTATCTGGATGATGTGCAAGAAATGGAAGAAAAATTGCATTTTAGCGAAATTTCGAGTAAACTGTACAAATTAACAGAACTTCTAAATCGTTGCTATTACTACGTATATCGACAATTTGAAAGGTATATAAAAAAACTGAAATTTTAACGATTTTCCAATAAAAATGTTAAAATTAACCAAAATTTGGAAACGATGCTATTTCTACAGATATATAGGAAAAATTTAATTTTAGCGAATTTCCAAGTAAAATGTAAAAATTACACGAAATTCGAAAACGATGCTATTTCTACGTATATCGACGATTTGGATGATATATAAGAAAAACTGAAATTTTAACGAATTTCCAAGAAAGATATAAAAATTATCCGTAATTTAAAAACGATGCTATTTCTATAGATATATAAGAAAAATTGAATTTTAGCGAATTTCCGATTAAACTGTAAAAATTAACCGAATTTCTAAATCGTTGCTATTTCTACGTATATCGACGATTTGGATTATAAGAAAAACTGAAATTTTAGCGAATTTCCAAGAAAAATGCAAAATTTATCCAAAATTTAAAAACGATGCTATTTCTATAGATATATAAGAAAAATTGAATTTTAGCGAATTTCCGATTAAACTGTAAAAATTAACCGAAATTCGAAAACGATGCTAATTCTACGTATATCGACGATTTGGATGATACATAAGAAAAACTGAAATTTTAACGAATTTCCAAGAAATATGTATAAATTAACCAAAATTTGAAAACGATGCTATCTAGATGATTTGGAAGAAATTTAAGAAAAATTGAATTTTAGCGAATTTCCGATTAAACTGTAAAAATTAACCGAATTTCTAAATCGTTGCTATTTCTACGTATATCGACGATTTGGATTATAAGAAAAACTGAAATTTTAGCGAATTTCCAAGAAAAATGTAAAAATTAATCAAAATTTGAAGACGATGCTATCTAGATGATTTGGAGATATTTGAGAAATACTGAAATTTTAGCGAATTTCCGAGTAAACTGTAAAAATTAACAGAAATTCTAAATCGTTGCTATTTCTACGTATATCGACGATCTGGAAGATATTTAAAAAAAATTGAATCTAAGCGAATTTCCGAGTAAACGGTAAAAATTAACCGAAATTCTAAATCGTTGCTATTTCTACGTATATCGACGATTTGGAAGCTATTTAAGAAAAATTGAATCTAAGCGAATTTCCGAGCGAACTGTAAAAATTAACCGAAATTCTAAATCGTTGCTATTTCTACGTATATAGACGATTTGGATGATATATAAGAAAAACTGAAATTTTAGCGATTTCAAAGAAAAACTGAAATTTTAGCGAATTTCCAAGAAAAATGTAAAAATTAATCAAAATTTGAAGACGATGCTATCTAGATGATTTGGAGATATTTGAGAAAAACTGAAATTTTAGCGAATTTCCCAGTAAACTGTAAAAATTAACAGAAATTCTAAATCGTTGCTATTTCTACGTATATCGACGATTTGGAAGATATTTAAAAAAAAATTGAATTTTAGCGAATTTCCGAGTAAACTGTAAAAATTAACCGATTTTCTAAATCGTTGCTATTTCTACGTATATCGACGATTTGGAAGATATTTAAGAAAAATTCAATTTTTGCGAATTTCAGAGTAAACTAAAAATTAACGGAAATTTTAAATAGTTGCTATTTCTAAGTATATCGACGATTTGGATGATATATAAGAAAAACTGAAATTTTAACGATTTTCCAATAAAAATGTTAAAATTAGCCAAAATTTGAAAACGATGCTATTTCTATAGATATATAAGAAAAATTGAATTTTAGCGAATTTCCGAGTAAACTGTAAAAATTAACCGAAATTCTAAATCGTTGCTATTTCTACGTATATCGACGATTTGGAAGCTATTTAAGAAAAATTGAATTTTAGCGAATTTCCGAGCGAACTGTAAAAATTAACCGATTTTCTAAATCGTTGCTATTTCTACGTATATCGACGATTTGGATGATATATAAGAAAAACTGAAATTTTAACGATTTACCAATAAAAATGTTAAAATTAGCCAAAATTTGAAAACGATGCTATTTCTATAGATATATAAGAAAAATTGAATTTTACCGAATTTCCAAGAAAAATGTAAAAATTACACGAAATTCGAAAACGATGCTATTTCTACGTATATCGACGATTTGGATGATATATAAGAAAAAGTGAAATTTTAGCACATTTCCAAGAAATGTGCAAAAATTAACCAAAATTTGAAAACGATGCTATCTGGATGATGTGCAAGAAATGGAAGAAAAATTGCATTTTAGCGAAATTTCGAGTAAACTGTACAAATTAACAGAACTTCTAAATCGTTGCTATTACTACGTATATCGACAATTTGAAAGATATATAAAAAAACTGAAATTTTAACGATTTTCCAATAAAAATGTTAAAATTAACCAAAATTTGGAAACGATGCTATTTCTACAGATATATAGGAAAAATTTAATTTTAGCGAATTTCCAAGTAAAATGTAAAAATTACACGAAATTCGAAAACGATGCTATTTCTACGTATATCGACGATTTGGATGATATATAAGAAAAACTGAAATTTTAACGAATTTCCAAGAAAGATGTAAAAATTATCCGTAATTTAAAAACGATGCTATTTCTATAGATATATAAGAAAAATTGAATTTTAGCGAATTTCCGAGTGAACTGTAAAAATTAACCGATTTTCTAATCGTTGCTATTTCTACGTATATCGACGATTTGGATGATATATAAAAAAACTGAAATTTTAACGATTTTCCAATAAAAATGTTAAAATTAACCAAAATTTGGAAACGATGCTATTTCTACAGATATATAGGAAAAATTTAATTTTAGCGAATTTCCAAGTAAAATGTAAAAATTACACGAAATTCGAAAACGATGCTATTTCTACGTATATCGACGATTTGGATGATATATAAGAAAAACTGAAATTTTAACGAATTTCCAAGAAAGATGTAAAAATTATCCGTAATTTAAAAACGATGCTATTTCTATAGATATATAAGAAAAATTGAATTTTAGCGAATTTCCGATTAAACTGTAAAAATTAACCGAATTTCTAAATCGTTGCTATTTCTACGTATATCGACGATTTGGATTATAAGAAAAACTGAAATTTTAGCGAATTTCCAAGAAAAATGCAAAATTTATCCAAAATTTAAAAACGATGCTATTTCTATAGATATATAAGAAAAATTGAATTTTAGCGAATTTCCGATTAAACTGTAAAAATTAACCGAAATTCGAAAACGATGCTAATTCTACGTATATCGACGATTTGGATGATACATAAGAAAAACTGAAATTTTAACGAATTTCCAAGAAATATGTATAAATTAACCAAAATTTGAAAACGATGCTATCTAGATGATTTGGAAGAAATTTAAGAAAAATTGAATTTTAGCGAATTTCCGATTAAACTGTAAAAATTAACCGAATTTCTAAATCGTTGCTATTTCTACGTATATCGACGATTTGGATTATAAGAAAAACTGAAATTTTAGCGAATTTCCAAGAAAAATGTAAAAATTAATCAAAATTTGAAGACGATGCTATCTAGATGATTTGGAGATATTTGAGAAAAACTGAAATTTTAGCGAATTTCCGAGTAAACTGTAAAAATTAACAGAAATTCTAAATCGTTGCTATTTCTACGTATATCGACGATCTGGAAGATATTTAAAAAAAATTGAATCTAAGCGAATTTCCGAGTAAACGGTAAAAATTAACCGAAATTCTAAATCGTTGCTATTTCTACGTATATCGACGATTTGGAAGCTATTTAAGAAAAATTGAATCTAAGCGAATTTCCGAGCGAACTGTAAAAATTAACCGAAATTCTAAATCGTTGCTATTTCTACGTATATAGACGATTTGGATGATATATAAGAAAAACTGAAATTTTAGCGATTTCAAAGAAAAACTGAAATTTTAGCGAATTTCCAAGAAAAATGTAAAAATTAATCAAAATTTGAAGACGATGCTATCTAGATGATTTGGAGATATTTGAGAAAAACTGAAATTTTAGCGAATTTCCGAGTAAACTGTAAAAATTAACCGAAATTCTAAATCGTTGCTATTTCTACGTATATCGACGATTTGGATTATAAGAAAAACTGAAATTTTAGCGAATTTCCAAGAAAAATGTAAAAATTAACCAAAACTTAAAAACGATGCTATTTATATAGATATATAAGAAAGATTGAATGTTAGCGAATTTCCGATTAAACTGTAAAAATTAACCGAAACCCGAAAACGATGCTATTTCTACGTATATCGACGATTTGGATGATACATAAGAAAATCTGAAATTTTAACGAATTTCCAAGAAATATGTATAAATTAACCAAAATTTGAAAACGATGCTATTTATATAGATATATAAGAAAGATTGAATGTTAGCGAATTTCCGATTAAACTGTAAAAATTAACCGAAACCCGAAAACGATGCTATTTCTACGTATATCGACGAATTGGATGATATATAAGAAAAACTGAAATTTTAACGAATTTCCAAGAAAGATGTAAAAATTATCCGTAATTTAAAAACGATGCTATTTCTATAGATATATAAGAAAAATTGAATTTTAGCGAATTTCCGAGTGAACTGTAAAAATTAACCGATTTTCTAATCGTTGCTATTTCTACGTATATCGACGATTTGGATGATATATAAAAAAACTGAAATTTTAACGATTTTCCAATAAAAATGTTAAAATTAACCAAAATTTGGAAACGATGCTATTTCTACAGATATATAGGAAAAATTTAATTTTAGCGAATTTCCAAGTAAAATGTAAAAATTACACGAAATTCGAAAACGATGCTATTTCTACGTATATCGACGATTTGGATGATATATAAGAAAAACTGAAATTTTAACGAATTTCCAAGAAAGATGTAAAAATTATCCGTAATTTAAAAACGATGCTATTTCTATAGATATATAAGAAAAATTGAATTTTAGCGAATTTCCGATTAAACTGTAAAAATTAACCGAATTTCTAAATCGTTGCTATTTCTACGTATATCGACGATTTGGATTATAAGAAAAACTGAAATTTTAGCGAATTTCCAAGAAAAATGCAAAATTTATCCAAAATTTAAAAACGATGCTATTTCTATAGATATATAAGAAAAATTGAATTTTAGCGAATTTCCGATTAAACTGTAAAAATTAACCGAAATTCGAAAACGATGCTAATTCTACGTATATCGACGATTTGGATGATACATAAGAAAAACTGAAATTTTAACGAATTTCCAAGAAATATGTATAAATTAACCAAAATTTGAAAACGATGCTATCTAGATGATTTGGAAGAAATTTAAGAAAAATTGAATTTTAGCGAATTTCCGATTAAACTGTAAAAATTAACCGAATTTCTAAATCGTTGCTATTTCTACGTATATCGACGATTTGGATTATAAGAAAAACTGAAATTTTAGCGAATTTCCAAGAAAAATGTAAAAATTAACCAAAACTTAAAAACGATGCTATTTATATAGATATATAAGAAAGATTGAATGTTAGCGAATTTCCGATTAAACTGTAAAAATTAACCGAAACCCGAAAACGATGCTATTTCTACGTATATCGACGATTTGGATGATACATAAGAAAATCTGAAATTTTAACGAATTTCCAAGAAATATGTATAAATTAACCAAAATTTGAAAACGATGCTATTTATATAGATATATAAGAAAGATTGAATGTTAGCGAATTTCCGAGTAAACTGTAAAAATTAACCGAAATTCTAGATCGTTGCTATTTCTACGTATATAGACGATTTGGATGATATATAAGAAAAACTGAAATTTTAGCGAATTTCCAAGAATAATGCAAAAATTAACCAAAACTTAAAAACGATGCAATTTATATAGATATATAAGAAAGATTGAATGTTAGCGAATTTCCGATTAAACTGTAAAAATTAACCGAAACCCGAAAACGATGCTATTTCTACGTATATCGACGATTTGGATGATACATAAGAAAATCTGAAATTTTAACGAATTTCCAAGAAATATGTATAAATTAACCAAAATTTGAAAACGATGCTATCTAGATGATTTGGAAGAAATTTAAGAAAAATTGAATTTTAGCGAATTTCCGAGTAAACTGTAAAAATTAACCGAAATTCTAAATCGTTGCTATTTCTACGTATATCGACTATTTGGATTATAAGAAAAACTGAAATTTTAGCGAATTTCCAAGAAAAATGTAAAAATTATCCAAAATTGGAAAGCGATGCTATCTAGATGATTCGGACGATATTTAAGAAAATTGGAATTTTAGCGAATTTCCGAGTAAACTGTAAAAATTAACCCAAATTCTAAATCGTTGCTATTTCTACGTATATCGACGATTTGGATGATAAATAAGAAAAACTGAAATTTTAGCGAATTTCCAAGAAAAATGTAAAAATTAACCAAAATTGGATAACGATGCTATTTAGATGATTTGGACGGTATTTAAGAAAAATTGAATTTTAGCGAACTTCCGAGTAAACTGTACAAATTAACAGAAATTCTAAATCGTTGCTATTTCTACGTATATGGACAATTTGGAAGATATTTAAGAAAAATTGAATTTTAGCGAATTTCCGAGTAAACTGTAAAAATTAACCGAAATTCTAAATCGTTGCTATTTCTACGTATATCGACGATTTGGATGATAAATAAGAAATACTGATATTTTAGCGAATTTCCAAGAAAAATGTAAAAATTAACCAAAATTGGATAACGATGCTATTTAGATGATTTGGACGATATTTAAGAAAAATTGAATTTTAGCGAATTTCCGAGTAAACTGTACAAATTAACAGAAATTCTAAATCGTTGCTATTTCTACGTATATCGGCGATTTGGATGATATATAAGAAAAACTGAAATTTTAACGATTTGCCAATAAAGATGTTAAAATTAACCAAAATTTGAAAACGATGGTATCTAGATGATTTGGAAGAAATTTAAGAAAAATTGAATTTTGCGAATTTCTGAGTAAACTGTAAAAATTAACGGAAATTCTAAATCATTGCTATTTCTACGTATATCGATGATTTGGATGATAAATAGGAAAAACTGAAATTTTAGCGATTTCAAAGAAAAACTGAAATTTTAGCGAATTTCCAAGAAAAATGTAAGAATTAATCAAAATTTGAAGACGATGCAATCTAGATGATTTGGAGATATTTGAGAAAAACTGAAATTTTAGCGAATTTCCAAGAAAAATTTAAAATTAACCAAAATTGGAAAACGATGCTATCTAGATGATTTGGACGATATTTAAGAAAAATTGAATTTTAGCGAATTTCCGAGTAAACTGTACAAATTAACAGAAATTCTCAATCGTTGCTATTTCTACGTATATTGACAAATTGGAAGATATTTAAGAAAAATTGAATTTTAGCGAATTTCCGAGTAAACTGTAAAAATTAACCGAAATTCTAAATCGTTGCTATTTCTACGTATATGGACGATTTGGATGATATATAAGAAAAACTGAAATTTTAACGAATTTCCAAGAAATATGTATAAATTAACCAAAATTTGAAAACGATGCTATCTAGATGATTTGGAAGAAATTTAAGAAAAATTGAATTTTAGCGAATTTCCGAGTAAACTGTAAAAATTAACCGAAATTCTAAATCGTTGCTATTTCTACGTATATCGACGATTTGTATGATATATAAGAAAAACTGAAATTTTAACGATTTTCCAATAAAGATGTTAAAATTAACCAAAATTTGGAAACGATGCTATTTCTACAGATATATAGGAAAAATTTCATTTTAGCGAATTTCCAAGTAAAATGTAAAAATTACACGAAATTCGAAAACGATGCTATTTCTACGTATATCGACGATTTGGATGATATATAAGAAAAACTGAAATTTTAGCGAATTTCCAAGAATAATGCAAAAATTAACCAAAACTTAAATACGATGCTATTTATATAGATATATAAGAAAGATTGAATTTTAGCGAATTTCCGATTAAACTGTAAAAATTAACCGAAACTCGAAAACGATGCTATTTCTACGTATATCGACGATTTGGATGATACATAAGAAAAACTGAAATTTTAACGAATTTGCAAGAAATATGTATAAATTAACCAAAATTTGAAAACGATGCTATCTAGATGATTTGGAAGAAATTTAAGAAAAATTGAATTTTAGCGAATTTCCGAGTAAACTGTAAAAATTAACCGAAATTCTAAATCGTTGCTATTTCTACGTATATCGACGATTTGGATTACAAGAAAAACTGAAATTTTAGCGAATTTCCAAGAAAAATGTAAAAATTATCCAAAATTGGAAAGCGATGCTATCTAGATGATTCGGACGATATTTAAGAAAAATGGAATTTTAGCGAATTTCCGAGTAAACTGTAAAAATTAACCCAAATTCTACATCGTTGCTATTTCTACGTATATCGACGATTTGGATGATAAATAAGAAAAACTGAAATTTTAGCGAATTTCCAAGAAAAATGTAAAAATTAACCAAAATTGGATAACGATGCTATTTAGATGATTTGGACGGTATTTAAGAAAAATTGAATTTTCAGCGAACTTCCGAGTAAACTGTACAAATTAACAGAAATTCTAAATCGTTGCTATTTCTACGTATATGGACAATTTGGAAGATATTTAAGAAAAATTGAATTTTAGCGAATTTCCGAGTAAACTGTAAAAATTAACCGAAATTCTAAATCGTTGCTATTTCTACGTATATCGACGATTTGGATGATAAATAAGAAATACTGATATTTTAGCGAATTTCCAAGAAAAATGTAAAAATTAACCAAAATTGGATAACGATGCTATTTAGATGATTTGGACGATATTTAAGAAAAATTGAATTTTAGCGAATTTCCGAGTAAACTGTACAAATTAACAGAAATTCTAAATCGTTGCTATTTCTACGTATATCGACGATTTGGATGATATATAAGAAAAACTGAAATTTTAACGATTTGCCAATAAAGATGTTAAAATTAACCAAAATTGGATAACGATGCTATTTAGATGATTTGGACGATATTTAAGAAAAATTGAATTTTAGCGAATTTCCGAGTAAACTGTACAAATTAACAGAAATTCTAAATCGTTGCTATTTCTACGTATATCGACGATTTGGATGATAAATAAGAAAAACTGAAATTTTAGCGATTTCAAAGAAAAACTGAAATTTTAGCGAATTTCCAAGAAAAATGTAAGAATTAATCAAAATTTGAAGACGATGCAATCTAGATGATTTGGAGATATTTGAGAAAAACTGAAATTTTAGCGAATTTCCAAGAAAAATTTAAAATTAACCAAAATTGGAAAACGATGCTATCTAGATGATTTGGACGATATTTAAGAAAAATTGAATTTTAGCGAATTTCCGAGTAAACTGTACAAATTAACAGAAATTCTCAATCGTTGCTATTTCTACGTATATTGACAAATTGGAAGATATGTAAGAAAAATTGAATTTTAGCGAATTTCCGAGTAAACTGTAAAAATTAACCGAAATTCTAAATCGTTGCTATTTCTACGTATATGGACGATTTGGATGATAAATAAGAAATACTGATATTTTAGCGAATTTCCAAGAAAAATGTGAAAATTAACCAAAATTGGATAACGATGCTATCTAGATGATTCGGACGATATTTAAGAAAAATTGAATTTTAGCGAATTTCCGAGTAAACTGTAAAAATTAACCGAAATTCTAAATCGTTGCTATTTCTACGTATATAGACGATTTGGATGATAAATAAGAAATACTGATATTTTAGCGAATTTCCAAGAAAAATGTGAAAATTAACCAAAATTGGATAACGATGCTATTTAGATGATTTGGACGATATTTAAGAAAAATTGAATTTTAGCGAATTTCCGAGTAAACTGTACAAATTAACAGAAATTCTAAATCGTTGCTATTTCTACGTATATCTACGATTTGGATGATATATAAGAAAAACTGAAATTTTAACGATTTTCCAATAAAGATGTTAAAATTAACCAAAATTTGATAACGATGCTATCTAGATGATTTGGAAGAAATTTAAGAAAAATTGAATTTTGCGAATTTCCGGGTAAACTGTAAAAATTAACGGAAATTCTAAATCATTGCTATTTCTACGTATATCGATGATTTGGATGATAAATAAGAAAAACTGAAATTTTAGCGATTTCAAAGAAAAACTGAAATTTTAGCGAATTTCCAAGAAAAATGTAAAAATTAATCAAAATTTGAAGACGATGCTATCTAGATGATTTGGAGATATTTGAGAAAAACTGAAATTTTAGCGAATTTCCAAGAAAAATTTAAAATTAACCAAAATTGGAAAACGATGCTATCTAGATGATTTGGACGATATTTAAGAAAAATTGAATTTTAGCGAATTTCGGAGTAAACTGTACAAATTAACAGAAATTCTCAATCGTTGCTATTTCTACTTATATTGACAATTTGGAAGATATTTAAGAAAAATTGAATTTTAGCGAATTTCCGAGTAAACTGTAAAAATTAAACGAAATTCTAAATCGTTGCTATTTCTACGTATATGGACGATTTGGATGATATATAAGAAAAACTGAAATTTTAACGGATTTCCAAGAAAAATGTAAAATTTATCCAAAATTTAAAAACGATGCTATTTCTATAGATATATAAGAAAAATTGAATTTTAGCGAATTTCCAAGAAAAATGTAAAAAGTACACGAAATTCGAAAACGATGCTATCTGGATGATTTGGAAGAAATTGAAGAAAAATTGAATTTTAGCGAATTTCCGAGTAAACTGTACAAATTAACAGAAATTCTAAATCGTTGCTATTTCTACGTATATCTACGATTTGGATGATATATAAGAAAAACTGAAATTTTAACGATTTACCAATAAAAATGTTAAAATTAGCCAAAATTTGAAAACGATGCTATTTCTATAGATATATAAGAAAAATTGAATTTTACCGAATTTCCAAGAAAAATGTAAAAATTACACGAAATTCGGAAACGATGCTATTTCTACGTATATCGACGATTTGGATGATATATAAGAAAAAGTGAAATTTTAGCACATTTCCAAGAAATGTGTAAAAATTAACCAAAATTTGAAAACGATGCTATCTGGATGATGTGCAAGAAATGGAAGAAAAATTGCATTTTAGCGAATTTCCGAGTAAACTGTAAAAATTAACCGAAATTCGAAAACGATGCTATTTCTACGTATATCGACGATTTCGATGATATATAAGAAAAACTGAAATTTTAGCGAATTTCCAAGAATAATGTAAAAATTAACCAAAATTGGATAACGATGCTATCCAGATGATTTGGACGATATTTAAGAAAAATTAAATTTTAGCGAAATTTCGAGTAAACTGTACAAATTAACAGAACTTCTAAATGGTTGCTATTACTACGTATATCGACAATTTGGAAGATACTTAAGGAAAATTGAATTTTAGCGAATTTCAGAGTAAACTGTACAAATTAACAGAAATTCTCAATCGTTGCTATTTCTACGTATATTGACAATTTGGAAGATATTTAAGAAAAATTGAATTTTAGCGAATTTCCGAGTAAACTGTAAAAATTAACCGAAATTCTAAATCGTTGCTATTTCTACGTATATCGACGATTTGTATGATATATAAGAAAAACTGAAATTTTAACGATTTTCCAATAAAGATGTTAAAATTAACCAAAATTTGAAAACGATGCTATCTAGATGATTTGGAAGAAATTTAAGAAAAATTGAATTTTAGCGAATTTTCAAGTAAACTGTAAAAATTAACCGAATTTCTAAATCGTTGCTATTTCTACGTATATCGACGATTTGGATTATAAGAAAAACTGAAATTTTAGCGAATTTCCAGGAAAAATGTAAAAATTATCCAAAATTGGAAAGCGATGCTATCTAGATGATTCGGACGATATTTAAGAAAAATTGAATTTTAGCGAATTTCCGAGTAAACTGTAAAAATTAACCGAAATTCTAAATCGTTGCTATTTCTACGTATATCGACGATTTGTATGATATATAAGAAAAACTGAAATTTTAACGATTTGCCAATAAAGATGTTAAAATTAACCAAAATCTGAAAACGATGCTATCTAGATGATTTGGAAGAAATTTAAGAAAAATTGAATTTTAGCGAATTTCCGAGTAAACTGTAAAAATTAACCGAATTTCTAAATCGTTCCTATTTCTACGTATATCGACGATTTGGAAGCTATTTAAGAAAAATTGAATCTAAGCGAATTTCCGAGTAAACGGTAAAAATTAACCGAAATTCTAAATCGTTGCTATTTCTACGTATATCGTCGATTTGGAAGCTATTTAAGAAAAATTGAATCTAAGCGAATTTCCGAGCGAACTGTAAAAATTAACCGAAATTCTAAATCGTTGCTATTTCTACGTATATAGACGATTTGGATGATATATAAGAAAAACTGAAATTTTAGCGATTTCAAAGAAAAACTGAAATTTTAGCGAATTTCCAAGAAAAATGTAAAAATTAATCAAAATTTGAAGACGATGCTATCTAGATGATTTGGAGATATTTGAGAAAAACTGAAATTTTAGCGAATTTCCGAGTAAACTGTAAAAATTAACAGAAATTCTAAATCGTTGCTATTTCTACGTATATCGATGATTTGGATGATAAATAAGAAAAACTGAAATTTTAGCGAATTTCCAAGAAAAATGTAAAAATTAACCAAAATTGGATAACGATGCTATTTAGATGATTTGGACGATATTTAAGAAAAATTGAATTTTAGCGAATTTCCGAGTAAACTGTACAAATTAACAGAAATTCTAAATCGTTGCTATTTCTACGTATATCGACGATTTGGAAGATATTTAAAAAAAAATTGAATTTTAGCGAATTTCCGAGTAAACTGTAAAAATTAACCGATTTTCTAAATCGTTGCTATTTCTACGTATATCGACGATTTGGAAGATATTTAAGAAAAATTCAATTTTTGCGAATTTCAGAGTAAACTAAAAATTAACGGAAATTTTAAATAGTTGCTATTTCTAAGTATATCGACGATTTGGATGATATATAAGAAAAACTGAAATTTTAACGATTTTCCAATAAAAATGTTAAAATTAGCCAAAATTTGAAAACGATGCTATTTCTATAGATATATAAGAAAAATTGAATTTTAGCGAATTTCCGAGTAAACTGTAAAAATTAACCGAAATTCTAAATCGTTGCTATTTCTACGTATATCGACGATTTGGAAGCTATTTAAGAAAAATTGAATTTTAGCGAATTTCCGAGCGAACTGTAAAAATTAACCGATTTTCTAAATCGTTGCTATTTCTACGTATATCGACGATTTGGATGATATATAAGAAAAACTGAAATTTTAACGATTTACCAATAAAAATGTTAAAATTAGCCAAAATTTGAAAACGATGCTATTTCTATAGATATATAAGAAAAATTGAATTTTACCGAATTTCCAAGAAAAATGTAAAAATTACACGAAATTCGAAAACGATGCTATTTCTACGTATATCGACGATTTGGATGATATATAAGAAAAAGTGAAATTTTAGCACATTTCCAAGAAATGTGCAAAAATTAACCAAAATTTGAAAACGATGCTATCTGGATGATGTGCAAGAAATGGAAGAAAAATTGCATTTTAGCGAAATTTCGAGTAAACTGTACAAATTAACAGAACTTCTAAATCGTTGCTATTACTACGTATATCGACAATTTGAAAGATATATAAAAAAACTGAAATTTTAACGATGTTCCAATAAAAATGTTAAAATTAACCAAAATTTGGAAACGATGCTATTTCTACAGATATATAGGAAAAATTTAATTTTAGCGAATTTCCAAGTAAAATGTAAAAATTACACGAAATTCGAAAACGATGCTATTTCTACGTATATCGACGATTTGGATGATATATAAGAAAAACTGAAATTTTAACGAATTTCCAAGAAAGATGTAAAAATTATCCGTAATTTAAAAACGATGCTATTTCTATAGATATATAAGAAAAATTGAATTTTAGCGAATTTCCGATTAAACTGTAAAAATTAACCGAATTTCTAAATCGTTGCTATTTCTACGTATATCGACGATTTGGATTATAAGAAAAACTGAAATTTTAGCGAATTTCCAAGAAAAATGCAAAATTTATCCAAAATTTAAAAACGATGCTATTTCTATAGATATATAAGAAAAATTGAATTTTAGCGAATTTCCGATTAAACTGTAAAAATTAACCGAAATTCGAAAACGATGCTAATTCTACGTATATCGACGATTTGGATGATACATAAGAAAAACTGAAATTTTAACGAATTTCCAAGAAATATGTATAAATTAACCAAAATTTGAAAACGATGCTATCTAGATGATTTGGAAGAAATTTAAGAAAAATTGAATTTTAGCGAATTTCCGATTAAACTGTAAAAATTAACCGAATTTCTAAATCGTTGCTATTTCTACGTATATCGACGATTTGGATTATAAGAAAAACTGAAATTTTAGCGAATTTCCAAGAAAAATGTAAAAATTAATCAAAATTTGAAGACGATGCTATCTAGATGATTTGGAGATATTTGAGAAAAACTGAAATTTTAGCGAATTTCCGAGTAAACTGTAAAAATTAACAGAAATTCTAAATCGTTGCTATTTCTACGTATATCGACGATCTGGAAGATATTTAAAAAAAATTGAATCTAAGCGAATTTCCGAGTAAACGGTAAAAATTAACCGAAATTCTAAATCGTTGCTATTTCTACGTATATCGACGATTTGGAAGCTATTTAAGAAAAATTGAATCTAAGCGAATTTCCGAGCGAACTGTAAAAATTAACCGAAATTCTAAATCGTTGCTATTTCTACGTATATAGACGATTTGGATGATATATAAGAAAAACTGAAATTTTAGCGATTTCAAAGAAAAACTGAAATTTTAGCGAATTTCCAAGAAAAATGTAAAAATTAATCAAAATTTGAAGACGATGCTATCTAGATGATTTGGAGATATTTGAGAAAAACTGAAATTTTAGCGAATTTCCGAGTAAACTGTAAAAATTAACAGAAATTCTAAATCGTTGCTATTTCTACGTATATCGACGATTTGGAAGATATTTAAAAAAAAATTGAATTTTAGCGAATTTCCGAGTAAACTGTAAAAATTAACCGATTTTCTAAATCGTTGCTATTTCTACGTATATCGACGATTTGGAAGATATTTAAGAAAAATTGAATTTTTGCGAATTTCAGAGTAAACTAAAAATTAACGGAAATTTTAAATAGTTGCTATTTCTATGTATATCGACGATTTGGATGATATATAAGAAAAACTGAAATTTTAACGATTTTCCAATAAAAATGTTAAAATTAGCCAAAATTTGAAAACGATGCTATTTCTATAGATATATAAGAAAAATTGAATTTTAGCGAATTTCCGAGTAAACTGTAAAAATTAACCGAAATTCTAAATCGTTGCTATTTCTACGTATATCGACGATTTGGAAGCTATTTAAGAAAAATTGAATTTTAGCGAATTTCCGAGCGAACTGTAAAAATTAACCGATTTTCTAAATCGTTGCTATTTCTACGTATATCGACGATTTGGATGATATATAAGAAAAACTGAAATTTTAACGATTTACCAATAAAAATGTTAAAATTAGCCAAAATTTGAAAACGATGCTATTTCTATAGATATATAAGAAAAATTGAATTTTACCGAATTTCCAAGAAAAATGTAAAAATTACACGAAATTCGAAAACGATGCTATTTCTACGTATATCGACGATTTGGATGATATATAAGAAAAAGTGAAATTTTAGCACATTTCCAAGAAATGTGCAAAAATTAACCAAAATTTGAAAACGATGCTATCTGGATGATGTGCAAGAAATGGAAGAAAAATTGCATTTTAGCGAAATTTCGAGTAAACTGTACAAATTAACAGAACTTCTAAATCGTTGCTATTACTACGTATATCGACGATTTGGATGATATATAAGAAAAACTGAAATTTTAGCGAATTTCCAAGAATAATGCAAAAATTAACCAAAACTTAAAAACGATGCTATTTATATAGATATATAAGAAAGATTGAATGTTAGCGAATTTCCGATTAAACTGTAAAAATTAACCGAAACCCGAAAACGATGCTATTTCTACGTATATCGACGATTTGGATGATACATAAGAAAATCTGAAATTTTAACGAATTTCCAAGAAATCAGTATAAATTAACCAAAATTTGAAAACGATGCTATCTAGATGATTTGGAAGAAATTTAAGAAAAATTGAATTTTAGCGAATTTCCGAGTAAACTGTAAAAATTAACCGAATTTCTAAATCGTTGCTATTTCTACGTATATCGACGATTTGGATTATAAGAAAAACTGAAATTTTAGCGAATTTCCAAGAAAAATGTAAAAATTATCCAAAATTGGAAAGCGATGCTATCTAGATGATTCGGACGATATTTAAGAAAATTGGAATTTTAGCGAATTTCCGAGTAAACTGTAAAAATTAACCCAAATTCTAAATCGTTGCTATTTCTACGTATATCGACGATTTGGATGATAAATAAGAAAAACTGAAATTTTAGCGAATTTCCAAGAAAAATGTAAAAATTAACCAAAATTGGATAACGATGCTATTTAGATGATTTGGACGGTATTTAAGAAAAATTGAATTTTAGCGAACTTCCGAGTAAACTGTACAAATTAACAGAAATTCTAAATCGTTGCTATTTCTACGTATATGGACAATTTGGAAGATATTTAAGAAAAATTGAATTTTAGCGAATTTCCGAGTAAACTGTAAAAATTAACCGAAATTCTAAATCGTTGCTATTTCTACGTATATCGACGATTTGGATGATAAATAAGAAATACTGATATTTTAGCGAATTTCCAAGAAAAATGTAAAAATTAACCAAAATTGGATAACGATGCTATTTAGATGATTTGGACGATATTTAAAAAAATTGAATTTTAGCGAATTTCCGAGTAAACTGTACAAATTAACAGAAATTCTAAATCGTTGCTATTTCTACGTATATGGACGATTTGGATGATATATAAGAAAAACTGAAATTTTAACGAATTTCCAAGAAATATGTATAAATTAACCAAAATTTGAAAACGATGCTATCTAGATGATTTGGAAGAAATTTAAGAAAAATTGAATTTTAGCGAATTTCCGAGTAAACTGTAAAAATTAACCGAAATTCTAAATCGTTGCTATTTCTACGTATATCGACGATTTGTATGATATATAAGAAAAACTGAAATTTTAACGATTTTCCAATAAAGATGTTAAAATTAACCAAAATTTGGAAACGATGCTATTTCTACAGATATATAGGAAAAATTTCATTTTAGCGAATTTCCAAGTAAAATGTAAAAATTACACGAAATTCGAAAACGATGCTATTTCTACGTATATCGACGATTTGGATGATATATAAGAAAAACTGAAATTTTAGCGAATTTCCAAGAATAATGCAAAAATTAACCAAAACTTAAATACGATGCTATTTATATAGATATATAAGAAAGATTGAATTTTAGCGAATTTCCGATTAAACTGTAAAAATTAACCGAAACTCGAAAACGATGCTATTTCTACGTATATCGACGATTTGGATGATACATAAGAAAAACTGAAATTTTAACGAATTTCCAAGAAATATGTATAAATTAACCAAAATTTGAAAACGATGCTATCTAGATGATTTGGAAGAAATTTAAGAAAAATTGAATTTTAGCGAATTTCCGAGTAAACTGTAAAAATTAACCGAAATTCTAAATCGTTGCTATTTCTACGTATATCGACGATTTGGATTACAAGAAAAACTGAAATTTTAGCGAATTTCCAAGAAAAATGTAAAAATTATCCAAAATTGGAAAGCGATGCTATCTAGATGATTCGGACGATATTTAAGAAAAATGGAATTTTAGCGAATTTCCGAGTAAACTGTAAAAATTAACCCAAATTCTACATCGTTGCTATTTCTACGTATATCGACGATTTGGATGATAAATAAGAAAAACTGAAATTTTAGCGAATTTCCAAGAAAAATGTAAAAATTAACCAAAATTGGATAACGATGCTATTTAGATGATTTGGACGGTATTTAAGAAAAATTGAATTTTCAGCGAACTTCCGAGTAAACTGTACAAATTAACAGAAATTCTAAATCGTTGCTATTTCTACGTATATGGACAATTTGGAAGATATTTAAGAAAAATTGAATTTTAGCGAATTTCCGAGTAAACTGTAAAAATTAACCGAAATTCTAAATCGTTGCTATTTCTACGTATATCGACGATTTGGATGATAAATAAGAAATACTGATATTTTAGCGAATTTCCAAGAAAAATGTAAAAATTAACCAAAATTGGATAACGATGCTATTTAGATGATTTGGACGATATTTAAGAAAAATTGAATTTTAGCGAATTTCCGAGTAAACTGTACAAATTAACAGAAATTCTAAATCGTTGCTATTTCTACGTATATCGACGATTTGGATGATATATAAGAAAAACTGAAATTTTAACGATTTGCCAATAAAGATGTTAAAATTAACCAAAATTTGAAAACGATGGTATCTAGATGATTTGGAAGAAATTTAACAAAAATTGAATTTTGCGAATTTCTGAGTAAACTGTAAAAATTAACGGAAATTCTAAATCATTGCTATTTCTACGTATATCGATGATTTGGATGATAAATAAGAAAAACTGAAATTTTAGCGATTTCAAAGAAAAACTGAAATTTTAGCGAATTTCCAAGAAAAATGTAAGAATTAATCAAAATTTGAAGACGATGCAATCTAGATGATTTGGAGATATTTGAGAAAAACTGAAATTTTAGCGAATTTCCAAGAAAAATTTAAAATTAACCAAAATTGGAAAACGATGCTATCTAGATGATTTGGACGATATTTAAGAAAAATTGAATTTTAGCGAATTTCCGAGTAAACTGTACAAATTAACAGAAATTCTCAATCGTTGCTATTTCTACGTATATTGACAAATTGGAAGATATTTAAGAAAAATTGAATTTTAGCGAATTTTCAAGTAAACTGTAAAAATTAACCGAATTTCTAAATCGTTGCTATTTCTACGTATATCGACGATTTGGATTATAAGAAAAACTGAAATTTTAGCGAATTTCCAGGAAAAATGTAAAAATTATCCAAAATTGGAAAGCGATGCTATCTAGATGATTCGGACGATATTTAAGAAAAATTGAATTTTAGCGAATTTCCGAGTAAACTGTAAAAATTAACCGAAATTCTAAATCGTTGCTATTTCTACGTATATCGACGATTTGTATGATATATAAGAAAAACTGAAATTTTAACGATTTTCCAATAAAGATGTTAAAATTAACCAAAATCTGAAAACGATGCTATCTAGATGATTTGGAAGAAATTTAAGAAAAATTGAATTTTAGCGAATTTCCGAGTAAACTGTAAAAATTAACCGAATTTCTAAATCGTTCCTATTTCTACGTATATCGACGATTTGGATTATAAGAAAAACTGAAATTTTAGCGAATTTCCAAGAAAAAATGTAAAAATTATCCAAAATTGGAAAGCGATGCTATCTAGATGATTCGGACGATATTTAAGAAAAATTGAATTTTAGCGAATTTCCGAGTAAACTGTAAAAATTAACCGAAATTCTAAATCGTTGCTATTTCTACGTATGTCGACGATTTGGATGATAAATAAGAAATACTGATATTTTAGTGAATTTCCAAGAAAAATGTAAAAATTAACCAAAATTGGATAACGATGCTATTTAGATGATTTGGACGATATTTAAGAAAAATTGAATTTTAGCGAATTTCCGAGTAAACTGTACAAATTGACAGAAATTCTAAATCGTTGCTATTTCTACGTATATCGACGATTTGTATGATATATAAGAAAAACTGAAATTTTAACGATTTTCCAATAAAGATGTTAAAATTAACCAAAATTTGAAAACGATGCTATCTAGATGATTTGGAAGAAATTTAAGAAAAATTGAATTTTAGCGAATTTCCGAGTAAACTGTAAAAATTAACCGAATTTCTAAATCGTTGCTATTTCTACGTATATCGACGATTTGGATTATAAGAAAAACTGAAATTTTAGCGAATTTCCAAGAAAAATGCAAAATTTATCCAAAATTTAAAAACGATGCTATTTCTATAGATATATAAGAAAAATTGAATTTTAGCGAATTTCCGAGTAAACTGTAAAAATTAACCGAATTTCTAAATCGTTGCTATTTATACGTATATCGACGATTTGGATTATAAGAAAAACTGAAATTTTAGCGAATTTCCAAGAAAAATGCAAAATTTATCCAAAATTTAAAAACGATGCTATTTCTATAGATATATAAGAAAAATTGAATTTTAGCGAATTTCCGATTAAACTGTAAAAATTAACCGAAATTCGAAAACGATGCTATTTCTACGTATATCGACGATTTGGATGATACATAAGAAAAACTGAAATCTTAACGAATTTCCAAGAAATATGTATAAATTAACCAAAATTTGAAAACGATGCTATCTAGATGATTTGGAAGATATTTAAAAAAAAATTGAATTTTAGCGAATTTCCGAGTAAACTGTAAAAATTAACCGAATTTCTAAATCGTTGCTATTTCTACGTATATCGACGATTTGGATTATAAGAAAAACTGAAATTTTAGCGAATTTCCAAGAAAAATGCAAAATTTATCCAAAATTTAAAAACGATGCTATTTCTACAGATATATAGGAAAAATTTCATTTTAGCGAATTTCCAAGTAAAATGTAAAAATTACACGAAATTCGAAAACGATGCTATTTCTACGTATATCGACGATTTGGATGATATATAAGAAAAACTGAAATTTTAGCGAATTTCCAAGAATAATGCAAAAATTAACCAAAACTTAAATACGATGCTATTTATATAGATATATAAGAAAGATTGAATTTTAGCGAATTTCCGATTAAACTGTAAAAATTAACCGAAACTCGAAAACGATGCTATTTCTACGTATATCGACGATTTGGATGATACATAAGAAAAACTGAAATTTTAACGAATTTCCAAGAAATATGTATAAATTAACCAAAATTTGAAAACGATGCTATCTAGATGATTTGGAAGAAATTTAAGAAAAATTGAATTTTAGCGAATTTCCGAGTAAACTGTAAAAATTAACCCAAATTCTACATCGTTGCTATTTCTACGTATATCGACGATTTGGATGATAAATAAGAAAAACTGAAATTTTAGCGAATTTCCAAGAAAAATGTAAAAATTAACCAAAATTGGATAACGATGCTATTTAGATGATTTGGACGGTATTTAAGAAAAATTGAATTTTCAGCGAACTTCCGAGTAAACTGTACAAATTAACAGAAATTCTAAATCGTTGCTATTTCTACGTATATGGACAATTTGGAAGATATTTAAGAAAAATTGAATTTTAGCGAATTTCCGAGTAAACTGTAAAAATTAACCGAAATTCTAAATCGTTGCTATTTCTACGTATATCGACGATTTGGATGATAAATAAGAAATACTGATATTTTAGCGAATTTCCAAGAAAAATGTAAAAATTAACCAAAATTGGATAACGATGCTATTTAGATGATTTGGACGATATTTAAGAAAAATTGAATTTTAGCGAATTTCCGAGTAAACTGTACAAATTAACAGAAATTCTAAATCGTTGCTATTTCTACGTATATCGACGATTTGGATGATATATAAGAAAAACTGAAATTTTAACGATTTGCCAATAAAGATGTTAAAATTAACCAAAATTTGAAAACGATGGTATCTAGATGATTTGGAAGAAATTTAACAAAAATTGAATTTTGCGAATTTCTGAGTAAACTGTAAAAATTAACGGAAATTCTAAATCATTGCTATTTCTACGTATATCGATGATTTGGATGATAAATAAGAAAAACTGAAATTTTAGCGATTTCAAAGAAAAACTGAAATTTTAGCGAATTTCCAAGAAAAATGTAAGAATTAATCAAAATTTGAAGACGATGCAATCTAGATGATTTGGAGATATTTGAGAAAAACTGAAATTTTAGCGAATTTCCAAGAAAAATTTAAAATTAACCAAAATTGGAAAACGATGCTATCTAGATGATTTGGACGATATTTAAGAAAAATTGAATTTTAGCGAATTTCCGAGTAAACTGTACAAATTAACAGAAATTCTCAATCGTTGCTATTTCTACGTATATTGACAAATTGGAAGATATTTAAGAAAAATTGAATTTTAGCGAATTTCCGAGTAAACTGTAAAAATTAACCGAAATTCTAAATCGTTGCTATTTCTACGTATATGGACGATTTGGATGATAAATAAGAAATACTGATATTTTAGCGAATTTCCAAGAAAAATGTGAAAATTAACCAAAATTGGATAACGATGCTATCTAGATGATTCGGACGATATTTAAGAAAAATTGAATTTTAGCGAATTTCCGAGTAAACTGTAAAAATTAACCGAAATTCTAAATCGTTGCTATTTCTACGTATATAGACGATTTGGATGATAAATAAGAAATACTGATATTTTAGCGAATTTCCAAGAAAAATGTGAAAATTAACCAAAATTGGATAACGATGCTATTTAGATGATTTGGACGATATTTAAGAAAAATTGAATTTTAGCGAATTTCCGAGTAAACTGTACAAATTAACAGAAATTCTAAATCGTTGCTATTTCTACGTATATCTACGATTTGGATGATATATAAGAAAAACTGAAATTTTAACGATTTTCCAATAAAGATGTTAAAATTAACCAAAATTTGAAAACGATGCTATCTAGATGATTTGGAAGAAATTTAAGAAAAATTGAATTTTGCGAATTTCCGGGTAAACTGTAAAAATTAACGGAAATTCTAAATCATTGCTATTTCTACGTATATCGATGATTTGGATGATAAATAAGAAAAACTGAAATTTTAGCGATTTCAAAGAAAAACTGAAATTTTAGCGAATTTCCAAGAAAAATGTAAAAATTAATCAAAATTTGAAGACGATGCTATCTAGATGATTTGGAGATATTTGAGAAAAACTGAAATTTTAGCGAATTTCCAAGAAAAATTTAAAATTAACCAAAATTGGAAAACGATGCTATCTAGATGATTTGGACGATATTTAAGAAAAATTGAATTTTAGCGAATTTCGGAGTAAACTGTACAAATTAACAGAAATTCTCAATCGTTGCTATTTCTACTTATATTGACAATTTGGAAGATATTTAAGAAAAATTGAATTTTAGCGAATTTCCGAGTAAACTGTAAAAATTAAACGAAATTCTAAATCGTTGCTATTTCTACGTATATGGACGATTTGGATGATATATAAGAAAAACTGAAATTTTAACGGATTTCCAAGAAAAATGTAAAATTTATCCAAAATTTAAAAACGATGCTATTTCTATAGATATATAAGAAAAATTGAATTTTAGCGAATTTCCAAGAAAAATGTAAAAAGTACACGAAATTCGAAAACGATGCTATCTGGATGATTTGGAAGAAATTGAAGAAAAATTGAATTTTTGCGAATTTCCGAGTAAACTGTACAAATTAACATAAATTCTAAATCGTTGCTATTTCTACGTATATAGACGATTTGGATGATATATAAGAAAAACTGAAATTTTAGCGATTTCAAAGAAAAACTGAAATTTTAGCGAATTTCCAAGAAAAATGTAAAAATTAATCAAAATTTGAAGACGATGCTATCTAGATGATTTGGAGATATTTGAGAAAAACTGAAATTTTAGCGAATTTCCGAGTAAACTGTAAAAATTAATAGAAATTCTAAATCGTTGCTATTTCTACGTATATCGACGATTTGGAAGATATTTAAAAAAAATTGAATTTTAGCGAATTTCCGAGTAAACTGTAAAAATTAACCGAAATTCTAAATCGTTGCTATTTCTACGTATATCGACGATTTGGAAGCTATTTAAGAAAAATTGAATTTTAGCGAATTTCCGAGCAAACTGTAAAAATTAACCGATTTTCTAAATCGTTGCTATTTCTACGTATATCGACGATTTGGAAGATATTTAAGAAAAATTCAATTTTTGCGAATTTCAGAGTAAACTAAAAATTAACGGAAATTTTAAATGGTTGCTATTTCTAAGTATATCGACGATTTGGATGATATATAAGAAAAACTGAAATTTTAACGATTTTCCAATAAAAATGTTAAAATTAGCCAAAATTTGAAAACGATGCTATTTCTATAGATATATAAGAAAAATTGAATTTTAGCGAATTTCCAAGAAAAATGTAAAAATTACACGAAATTCGAAAACGATGCTATTTCTACCTATATCGACGATTTGGATGATATATAAGAAAAACTGAAATTTTAACGAATTTCCAAGAAAGATGTAAAAATTATCCATAATTTAAAAACGATGCTATTTCTATAGATATATAAGAAAAATTGAATTTTAGCGAATTTCCGAGTAAACTGTAAAAATTAACCGAAATTCTAAATCGTTGCTATTTCTACGTATATCGACGATTTGGAAGCTATTTAAGAAAAATTGAATTTTAGCGAATTTCCGAGCGAACTGTAAAAATTAACCGATTTTCTAAATCGTTGCTATTTCTACGTATATCGACGATTTGGAAGATATTTAAGAAAAATTCAATTTTTGCGAATTTCCGAGTTAACTAAAGATTAACGGGAATTTTAAATAGTTGCTATTTCTAAGTATATCGACGATTTGGATGATATATAAGAAAAACTGAAATTTTAACGATTTACCAATAAAAATGTTAAAATTAGCCAAAATTTGAAAACGATGCTATTTCTATAGATATATAAGAAAAATTGAATTTTACCGAATTTCCAAGAAAAATGTAAAAATTACACGAAATTCGAAAACGATGCTATTTCTACGTATATCGACGATTTGGATGATATATAAGAAAAAGTGAAATTTTAGCACATTTCCAAGAAATGTGTAAAAATTAACCAAAATTTGAAAACGATGCTATCTGGATGATGTGCAAGAAATGGAAGAAAAATTGCATTTTAGCGAATTTCCGAGTAAACTGTAAAAATTAACCGAAATTCGAAAACGATGCTATTTCTACGTATATCGACGATTTCGATGATATATAAGAAAAACTGAAATTTTAGCGAATTTCCAAGAATAATGTAAAAATTAACCAAAATTGGATAACGATGCTATCCAGATGATTTGGACGATATTTAAGAAAAATTAAATTTTAGCGAAATTTCGAGTAAACTGTACAAATTAACAGAACTTCTAAATCGTTGCTATTACTACGTATATCGACAATTTGGAAGATACTTAAGGAAAATTGAATTTTAGCGAATTTCCGAGTAAACTGTACAAATTAACAGAAATTCTCAATCGTTGCTATTTCTACGTATATTGACAATTTGGAAGATATTTAAGAAAAATTGAATTTTAGCGAATTTCCGAGTAAACTGTAAAAATTAACCGAAATTCTAAATCGTTGCTATTTCTACGTATATCGACGATTTGTATGATATATAAGAAAAACTGAAATTTTAACGATTTTCCAATAAAGATGTTAAAATTAACCAAAATTTGAAAACGATGCTATCTAGATGATTTGGAAGAAATTTAAGAAAAATTGAATTTTAGCGAATTTTCAAGTAAACTGTAAAAATTAACCGAATTTCTAAATCGTTGCTATTTCTACGTATATCGACGATTTGGATTATAAGAAAAACTGAAATTTTAGCGAATTTCCAGGAAAAATGTAAAAATTATCCAAAATTGGAAAGCGATGCTATCTAGATGATTCGGACGATATTTAAGAAAAATTGAATTTTAGCGAATTTCCGAGTAAACTGTAAAAATTAACCGAAATTCTAAATCGTTGCTATTTCTACGTATATCGACGATTTGTATGATATATAAGAAAAACTGAAATTTTAACGATTTTCCAATAAAGATGTTAAAATTAACCAAAATCTGAAAACGATGCTATCTAGATGATTTGGAAGAAATTTAAGAAAAATTGAATTTTAGCGAATTTCCGAGTAAACTGTAAAAATTAACCGAATTTCTAAATCGTTCCTATTTCTACGTATATCGACGATTTGGATTATAAGAAAAACTGAAATTTTAGCGAATTTCCAAGAAAAAATGTAAAAATTATCCAAAATTGGAAAGCGATGCTATCTAGATGATTCGGACGATATTTAAGAAAAATTGAATTTTAGCGAATTTCCGAGTAAACTGTAAAAATTAACCGAAATTCTAAATCGTTGCTATTTCTACGTATGTCGACGATTTGGATGATAAATAAGAAATACTGATATTTTAGTGAATTTCCAAGAAAAATGTAAAAATTAACCAAAATTGGATAACGATGCTATTTAGATGATTTGGACGATATTTAAGAAAAATTGAATTTTAGCGAATTTCCGAGTAAACTGTACAAATTGACAGAAATTCTAAATCGTTGCTATTTCTACGTATATCGACGATTTGTATGATATATAAGAAAAACTGAAATTTTAACGATTTTCCAATAAAGATGTTAAAATTAACCAAAATTTGAAAACGATGCTATCTAGATGATTTGGAAGAAATTTAAGAAAAATTGAATTTTAGCGAATTTCCGAGTAAACTGTAAAAATTAACCGAATTTCTAAATCGTTGCTATTTCTACGTATATCGACGATTTGGATTATAAGAAAAACTGAAATTTTAGCGAATTTCCAAGAAAAATGCAAAATTTATCCAAAATTTAAAAACGATGCTATTTCTATAGATATATAAGAAAAATTGAATTTTAGCGAATTTCCGAGTAAACTGTAAAAATTAACCGAATTTCTAAATCGTTGCTATTTCTACGTATATCGACGATTTGGATTATAAGAAAAACTGAAATTTTAGCGAATTTCCAAGAAAAATGCAAAATTTATCCAAAATTTAAAAACGATGCTATTTCTATAGATATATAAGAAAAATTGAATTTTAGCGAATTTCCGATTAAACTGTAAAAATTAACCGAAATTCGAAAACGATGCTATTTCTACGTATATCGACGATTTGGATGATACATAAGAAAAACTGAAATCTTAACGAATTTCCAAGAAATATGTATAAATTAACCAAAATTTGAAAACGATGCTATCTAGATGATTTGGAAGATATTTAAAAAAAATTGAATTTTAGCGAATTTCCGAGTAAACTGTAAAAATTAACCGAAATTCTAAATCGTTTCTATTTCTACGTATATCGACGATTTGGAAGCTATTTAAGAAAAATTGAATTTTAGCGAATTTCCGAGCAAACTGTAAAAATTAACCGATTTTCTAAATCGTTGCTATTTCTACGTATATCGACGATTTGGAAGATATTTAAGAAAAATTAAATTTTTGCGAATTTCAGAGTAAACTAAAAATTAACGGAAATTTTAAATAGTTGCTATTTCTAAGTATATCGACGATTTGGATGATATATAAGAAAAACTGAAATTTTAACGAACTTCCAAGAAAGATGTAAAAATTATCCATAATTTAAAAACGATGCTATTTCTATAGATATATAAGAAAAATTGAATTTTAGCGAATTTCCGAGTAAACTGTAAAAATTAACCGAAATTCTAAATCGTTGCTATTTTTACGTATATCGACGATTTGGATGATAAATAAGAAATACTGATATTTTAACGATTTTCCAATAAAGATGTTAAAATTAACCAAAATTTGAAAACGATGCTATCTAGATGATTTGGAAGAAATTTAAGAAAAATTGAATTTTAGCGAATTTCCGAGTAAACTGTAAAAATTAACCGAATTTCTAAATCGTTGCTATTTCTACGTGTATCGACGATTTGGATTATAAGAAAAACTGAAATTTTAGCGAATTTCCAAGAAAAATGCAAAATTTATCCAAAATTTAAAAACGATGCTATTTCTATAGATATATAAGAAAAATTGAATCTAAGCGAATTTCCGATTAAACTGTAAAAATTAACCGAAATTCGAAAACGATGCTAATTCTACGTATATCGACGATTTGGATGATACATAAGAAAAACTGAAATTTTAACGAATTTCCAAGAAATATGTATAAATTAACCAAAATTTGAAAACGATGCTATCTAGATGATTTGGAAGAAATTTAAGAAAAATTGAATTTTAGCGAATTTCCGATTAAACTGTAAAAATTAACCGAATTTCTAAATCGTTGCTATTTCTACGTATATCGACGATTTGGATTATAAGAAAAACTGAAATTTTAGCGAATTTCCAAGAAAAATGTAAAAATTAATCAAAATTTGAAGACGATGCTATGTAGATGATTTGGAGATATTTGAGAAAAACTGAAATTTTAGCGAATTTCCGAGTAAACTGTAAAAATTAACAGAAATTCTAAATCGTTGCTATTTCTACGTATATCGACGATCTGGAAGATATTTAAAAAAAATTGAATCTAAGCGAATTTCCGAGTAAACGGTAAAAATTAACCGAAATTCTAAATCGTTGCTATTTCTACGTATATCGACGATTTGGAAGCTATTTAAGAAAAATTGAATCTAAGCGAATTTCCGAGCGAACTGTAAAAATTAACCGAAATTCTAAATCGTTGCTATTTCTACGTATATAGACGATTTGGATGATATATAAGAAAAACTGAAATTTTAGCGATTTCAAAGAAAAACTGAAATTTTAGCGAATTTCCAAGAAAAATGTAAAAATTAATCAAAATTTGAAGACGATGCTATCTAGATGATTTGGAGATATTTGAGAAAAACTGAAATTTTAGCGAATTTCCGAGTAAACTGTAAAAATTAACAGAAATTCTAAATCGTTGCTATTTCTACGTATATCGACGATTTGGAAGATATTTAAGAAAAATTGAATTTTAGCGAATTTCCGAGCGAACTGTAAAAATTAACCGATTTTCTAAATCGTTGCTATTTCTACGTATATCGACGATTTGGATTATAAGAAAAACTGAAATTTTAGCGAATTTCCAAGAAAAATGTAAAAATTATCCAAAATTGGAAAGCGATGCTATCTAGATGATTCGGACGATATTTAAGAAAATTGGAATTTTAGCGAATTTCCGAGTAAACTGTAAAAATTAACCCAAATTCTAAATCGTTGCTATTTCTACGTATATCGACGATTTGGATGATAAATAAGAAAAACTGAAATTTTAGCGAATTTCCAAGAAAAATGTAAAAATTAACCAAAATTGGATAACGATGCTATTTAGATGATTTGGACGGTATTTAAGAAAAATTGAATTTTAGCGAACTTCCGAGTAAACTGTACAAATTAACAGAAATTCTAAATCGTTGCTATTTCTACGTATATGGACAATTTGGAAGATATTTAAGAAAAATTGAATTTTAGCGAATTTCCGAGTAAACTGTAAAAATTAACCGAAATTCTAAATCGTTGCTATTTCTACGTATATCGACGATTTGGATGATAAATAAGAAATACTGATATTTTAGCGAATTTCCAAGAAAAATGTAAAAATTAACCAAAATTGGATAACGATGCTATTTAGATGATTTGGACGATATTTAAGAAAAATTGAATTTTAGCGAATTTCCGAGTAAACTGTACAAATTAACAGAAATTCTAAATCGTTGCTATTTCTACGTATATGGACGATTTGGATGATATATAAGAAAAACTGAAATTTTAACGAATTTCCAAGAAATATGTATAAATTAACCAAAATTTGAAAACGATGCTATCTAGATGATTTGGAAGAAATTTAAGAAAAATTGAATTTTAGCGAATTTCCGAGTAAACTGTAAAAATTAACCGAAATTCTAAATCGTTGCTATTTCTACGTATATCGACGATTTGTATGATATATAAGAAAAACTGAAATTTTAACGATTTTCCAATAAAGATGTTAAAATTAACCAAAATTTGGAAACGATGCTATTTCTACAGATATATAGGAAAAATTTCATTTTAGCGAATTTCCAAGTAAAATGTAAAAATTACACGAAATTCGAAAACGATGCTATTTCTACGTATATCGACGATTTGGATGATATATAAGAAAAACTGAAATTTTAGCGAATTTCCAAGAATAATGCAAAAATTAACCAAAACTTAAATACGATGCTATTTATATAGATATATAAGAAAGATTGAATTTTAGCGAATTTCCGATTAAACTGTAAAAATTAACCGAAACTCGAAAACGATGCTATTTCTACGTATATCGACGATTTGGATGATACATAAGAAAAACTGAAATTTTAACGAATTTCCAAGAAATATGTATAAATTAACCAAAATTTGAAAACGATGCTATCTAGATGATTTGGAAGAAATTTAAGAAAAATTGAATTTTAGCGAATTTCCGAGTAAACTGTAAAAATTAACCGAAATTCTAAATCGTTGCTATTTCTACGTATATCGACGATTTGGATTACAAGAAAAACTGAAATTTTAGCGAATTTCCAAGAAAAATGTAAAAATTATCCAAAATTGGAAAGCGATGCTATCTAGATGATTCGGACGATATTTAAGAAAAATGGAATTTTAGCGAATTTCCGAGTAAACTGTAAAAATTAACCCAAATTCTACATCGTTGCTATTTCTACGTATATCGACGATTTGGATGATAAATAAGAAAAACTGAAATTTTAGCGAATTTCCAAGAAAAATGTAAAAATTAACCAAAATTGGATAACGATGCTATTTAGATGATTTGGACGGTATTTAAGAAAAATTGAATTTTCAGCGAACTTCCGAGTAAACTGTACAAATTAACAGAAATTCTAAATCGTTGCTATTTCTACGTATATGGACAATTTGGAAGATATTTAAGAAAAATTGAATTTTAGCGAATTTCCGAGTAAACTGTAAAAATTAATCGAAATTCTAAATCGTTGCTATTTCTACGTATATCGACGATTTGGATGATAAATAAGAAATACTGATATTTTAGCGAATTTCCAAGAAAAATGTAAAAATTAACCAAAATTGGATAACGATGCTATTTAGATGATTTGGACGATATTTAAGAAAAATTGAATTTTAGCGAATTTCCGAGTAAACTGTACAAATTAACAGAAATTCTAAATCGTTGCTATTTCTACGTATATCGACGATTTGGATGATATATAAGAAAAACTGAAATTTTAACGATTTGCCAATAAAGATGTTAAAATTAACCAAAATTTGAAAACGATGGTATCTAGATGATTTGGAAGAAATTTAACAAAAATTGAATTTTGCGAATTTCTGAGTAAACTGTAAAAATTAACGGAAATTCTAAATCATTGCTATTTCTACGTATATCGATGATTTGGATGATAAATAAGAAAAACTGAAATTTTAGCGATTTCAAAGAAAAACTGAAATTTTAGCGAATTTCCAAGAAAAATGTAAAAATTAATCAAAATTTGAAGACGATGCAATCTAGATGATTTGGAGATATTTGAGAAAAACTGAAATTTTAGCGAATTTCCAAGAAAAATTTAAAATTAACCAAAATTGGAAAACGATGCTATCTAGATGATTTGGACGATATTTAAGAAAAATTGAATTTTAGCGAATTTCCGAGTAAACTGTACAAATTAACAGAAATTCTCAATCGTTGCTATTTCTACGTATATTGACAAATTGGAAGATATTTAAGAAAAATTGAATTTTAGCGAATTTCCGAGTAAACTGTAAAAATTAACCGAAATTCTAAATCGTTGCTATTTCTACGTATATGGACGATTTGGATGATAAATAAGAAATACTGATATTTTAGCGAATTTCCAAGAAAAATGTGAAAATTAACCAAAATTGGATAACGATGCTATCTAGATGATTCGGACGATATTTAAGAAAAATTGAATTTTAGCGAATTTCCGAGTAAACTGTAAAAATTAACCGAAATTCTAAATCGTTGCTATTTCTACGTATATAGACGATTTGGATGATAAATAAGAAATACTGATATTTTAGCGAATTTCCAAGAAAAATGTGAAAATTAACCAAAATTGGATAACGATGCTATTTAGATGATTTGGACGATATTTAAGAAAAATTGAATTTTAGCGAATTTCCGAGTAAACTGTACAAATTAACAGAAATTCTAAATCGTTGCTATTTCTACGTATATCTACGATTTGGATGATATATAAGAAAAACTGAAATTTTAACGATTTTCCAATAAAGATGTTAAAATTAACCAAAATTTGAAAACGATGCTATCTAGATGATTTGGAAGAAATTTAAGAAAAATTGAATTTTGCGAATTTCCGGGTAAACTGTAAAAATTAACGGAAATTCTAAATCATTGCTATTTCTACGTATATCGATGATTTGGATGATAAATAAGAAAAACTGAAATTTTAGCGATTTCAAAGAAAAACTGAAATTTTAGCGAATTTCCAAGAAAAATGTAAAAATTAATCAAAATTTGAAGACGATGCTATCTAGATGATTTGGAGATATTTGAGAAAAACTGAAATTTTAGCGAATTTCCAAGAAAAATTTAAAATTAACCAAAATTGGAAAACGATGCTATCTAGATGATTTGGACGATATTTAAGAAAAATTGAATTTTAGCGAATTTCGGAGTAAACTGTACAAATTAACAGAAATTCTCAATCGTTGCTATTTCTACTTATATTGACAATTTGGAAGATATTTAAGAAAAATTGAATTTTAGCGAATTTCCGAGTAAACTGTAAAAATTAAACGAAATTCTAAATCGTTGCTATTTCTACGTATATGGACGATTTGGATGATATATAAGAAAAACTGAAATTTTAACGGATTTCCAAGAAAAATGTAAAATTTATCCAAAATTTAAAAACGATGCTATTTCTATAGATATATAAGAAAAATTGAATTTTAGCGAATTTCCAAGAAAAATGTAAAAAGTACACGAAATTCGAAAACGATGCTATCTGGATGATTTGGAAGAAATTGAAGAAAAATTGAATTTTTGCGAATTTCCGAGTAAACTGTACAAATTAACATAAATTCTAAATCGTTGCTATTTCTACGTATATAGACGATTTGGATGATATATAAGAAAAACTGAAATTTTAGCGATTTCAAAGAAAAACTGAAATTTTAGCGAATTTCCAAGAAAAATGTAAAAATTAATCAAAATTTGAAGACGATGCTATCTAGATGATTTGGAGATATTTGAGAAAAACTGAAATTTTAGCGAATTTCCGAGTAAACTGTAAAAATTAATAGAAATTCTAAATCGTTGCTATTTCTACGTATATCGACGATTTGGAAGATATTTAAAAAAAATTGAATTTTAGCGAATTTCCGAGTAAACTGTAAAAATTAACCGAAATTCTAAATCGTTGCTATTTCTACGTATATCGACGATTTGGAAGCTATTTAAGAAAAATTGAATTTTAGCGAATTTCCGAGCAAACTGTAAAAATTAACCGATTTTCTAAATCGTTGCTATTTCTACGTATATCGACGATTTGGAAGATATTTAAGAAAAATTCAATTTTTGCGAATTTCAGAGTAAACTAAAAATTAACGGAAATTTTAAATGGTTGCTATTTCTAAGTATATCGACGATTTGGATGATATATAAGAAAAACTGAAATTTTAACGATTTTCCAATAAAAATGTTAAAATTAGCCAAAATTTGAAAACGATGCTATTTCTATAGATATATAAGAAAAATTGAATTTTAGCGAATTTCCAAGAAAAATGTAAAAATTACACGAAATTCGAAAACGATGCTATTTCTACCTATATCGACGATTTGGATGATATATAAGAAAAACTGAAATTTTAACGAATTTCCAAGAAAGATGTAAAAATTATCCATAATTTAAAAACGATGCTATTTCTATAGATATATAAGAAAAATTGAATTTTAGCGAATTTCCGAGTAAACTGTAAAAATTAACCGAAATTCTAAATCGTTGCTATTTCTACGTATATCGACGATTTGGAAGCTATTTAAGAAAAATTGAATTTTAGCGAATTTCCGAGCGAACTGTAAAAATTAACCGATTTTCTAAATCGTTGCTATTTCTACGTATATCGACGATTTGGAAGATATTTAAGAAAAATTCAATTTTTGCGAATTTCCGAGTTAACTAAAGATTAACGGGAATTTTAAATAGTTGCTATTTCTAAGTATATCGACGATTTGGATGATATATAAGAAAAACTGAAATTTTAACGATTTACCAATAAAAATGTTAAAATTAGCCAAAATTTGAAAACGATGCTATTTCTATAGATATATAAGAAAAATTGAATTTTACCGAATTTCCAAGAAAAATGTAAAAATTACACGAAATTCGAAAACGATGCTATTTCTACGTATATCGACGATTTGGATGATATATAAGAAAAAGTGAAATTTTAGCACATTTCCAAGAAATGTGTAAAAATTAACCAAAATTTGAAAACGATGCTATCTGGATGATGTGCAAGAAATGGAAGAAAAATTGCATTTTAGCGAATTTCCGAGTAAACTGTAAAAATTAACCGAAATTCGAAAACGATGCTATTTCTACGTATATCGACGATTTCGATGATATATAAGAAAAACTGAAATTTTAGCGAATTTCCAAGAATAATGTAAAAATTAACCAAAATTGGATAACGATGCTATCCAGATGATTTGGACGATATTTAAGAAAAATTAAATTTTAGCGAAATTTCGAGTAAACTGTACAAATTAACAGAACTTCTAAATCGTTGCTATTACTACGTATATCGACAATTTGGAAGATACTTAAGGAAAATTGAATTTTAGCGAATTTCCGAGTAAACTGTACAAATTAACAGAAATTCTCAATCGTTGCTATTTCTACGTATATTGACAATTTGGAAGATATTTAAGAAAAATTGAATTTTAGCGAATTTCCGAGTAAACTGTAAAAATTAACCGAAATTCTAAATCGTTGCTATTTCTACGTATATCGACGATTTGTATGATATATAAGAAAAACTGAAATTTTAACGATTTTCCAATAAAGATGTTAAAATTAACCAAAATTTGAAAACGATGCTATCTAGATGATTTGGAAGAAATTTAAGAAAAATTGAATTTTAGCGAATTTTCAAGTAAACTGTAAAAATTAACCGAATTTCTAAATCGTTGCTATTTCTACGTATATCGACGATTTGGATTATAAGAAAAACTGAAATTTTAGCGAATTTCCAGGAAAAATGTAAAAATTATCCAAAATTGGAAAGCGATGCTATCTAGATGATTCGGACGATATTTAAGAAAAATTGAATTTTAGCGAATTTCCGAGTAAACTGTAAAAATTAACCGAAATTCTAAATCGTTGCTATTTCTACGTATATCGACGATTTGTATGATATATAAGAAAAACTGAAATTTTAACGATTTTCCAATAAAGATGTTAAAATTAACCAAAATCTGAAAACGATGCTATCTAGATGATTTGGAAGAAATTTAAGAAAAATTGAATTTTAGCGAATTTCCGAGTAAACTGTAAAAATTAACCGAATTTCTAAATCGTTCCTATTTCTACGTATATCGACGATTTGGATTATAAGAAAAACTGAAATTTTAGCGAATTTCCAAGAAAAAATGTAAAAATTATCCAAAATTGGAAAGCGATGCTATCTAGATGATTCGGACGATATTTAAGAAAGATTGAATTTTAGCGAATTTCCGAGTAAACTGTAAAAATTAACCGAAATTCTAAATCGTTGCTATTTCTACGTATGTCGACGATTTGGATGATAAATAAGAAATACTGATATTTTAGTGAATTTCCAAGAAAAATGTAAAAATTAACCAAAATTGGATAACGATACTATTTAGATGATTTGGACGATATTTAAGAAAAATTGAATTTTAGCGAATTTCCGAGTAAACTGTACAAATTGACAGAAATTCTAAATCGTTGCTATTTCTACGTATATCGACGATTTGTATGATATATAAGAAAAACTGTAATTTTAACGATTTTCCAATAAAGATGTTAAAATTAACCAAAATTTGAAAACGATGCTATCTAGATGATTTGGAAGAAATTTAAGAAAAATTGAATTTTAGCGAATTTCCGAGTAAACTGTAAAAATTAACCGAATTTCTAAATCGTTGCTATTTCTACGTATATCGACGATTTGGATTATAAGAAAAACTGAAATTTTAGCGAATTTCCAAGAAAAATGCAAAATTTATCCAAAATTTAAAAACGATGCTATTTCTATAGATATATAAGAAAAATTGAATTTTAGCGAATTTCCGATTAAACTGTAAAAATTAACCGAAATTCGAAAACGATGCTATTTCTACGTATATCGACGATTTGGATGATACATAAGAAAAACTGAAATCTTAACGAATTTCCAAGAAATATGTATAAATTAACCAAAATTTGAAAACGATGCTATCTAGATGATTTGGAAGATATTTAAAAAAAAATTGAATTTTAGCGAATTTCCGAGTAAACTGTAAAAATTAACCGAAATTCTAAATCGTTTCTATTTCTACGTATATCGACGATTTGGAAGCTATTTAAGAAAAATTGAATTTTAGCGAATTTCCGAGCAAACTGTAAAAATTAACCGATTTTCTAAATCGTTGCTATTTCTACGTATATCGACGATTTGGAAGATATTTAAGAAAAATTCAATTTTTGCGAATTTCAGAGTAAACTAAAAATTAACGGAAATTTTAAATAGTTGCTATTTCTAAGTATATCGACGATTTGGATGATATATAAGAAAAACTGAAATTTTAACGAACTTCCAAGAAAGATGTAAAAATTATCCATAATTTAAAAACGATGCTATTTCTATAGATATATAAGAAAAATTGAATTTTAGCGAATTTCCGAGTAAACTGTAAAAATTAACCGAAATTCTAAATCGTTGCTATTTTTACGTATATCGACGATTTGGATGATAAATAAGAAATACTGATATTTTAACGATTTTCCAATAAAGATGTTAAAATTAACCAAAATTTGAAAACGATGCTATCTAGATGATTTGGAAGAAATTTAAGAAAAATTGAATTTTAGCGAATTTCCGAGTAAACTGTAAAAATTAACCGAATTTCTAAATCGTTGCTATTTCTACGTATATCGACGATTTGGATTATAAGAAAAACTGAAATTTTAGCGAATTTCCAAGAAAAATGCAAAATTTATCCAAAATTTAAAAACGATGCTATTTCTATAGATATATAAGAAAAATTGAATCTAAGCGAATTTCCGATTAAACTGTAAAAATTAACCGAAATTCGAAAACGATGCTAATTCTACGTATATCGACGATTTGGATGATACATAAGAAAAACTGAAATTTTAACGAATTTCCAAGAAATATGTATAAATTAACCAAAATTTGAAAACGATGCTATCTAGATGATTTGGAAGAAATTTAAGAAAAATTGAATTTTAGCGAATTTCCGATTAAACTGTAAAAATTAACCGAATTTCTAAATCGTTGCTATTTCTACGTATATCGACGATTTGGATTATAAGAAAAACTGAAATTTTAGCGAATTTCCAAGAAAAATGTAAAAATTAATCAAAATTTGAAGACGATGCTATCTAGATGATTTGGAGATATTTGAGAAAAACTGAAATTTTAGCGAATTTCCGAGTAAACTGTAAAAATTAACAGAAATTCTAAATCGTTGCTATTTCTACGTATATCGACGATCTGGAAGATATTTAAAAAAAATTGAATCTAAGCGAATTTCCGAGTAAACGGTAAAAATTAACCGAAATTCTAAATCGTTGCTATTTCTACGTATATCGACGATTTGGAAGCTATTTAAGAAAAATTGAATCTAAGCGAATTTCCGAGCGAACTGTAAAAATTAACCGAAATTCTAAATCGTTGCTATTTCTACGTATATAGACGATTTGGATGATATATAAGAAAAACTGAAATTTTAGCGATTTCAAAGAAAAACTGAAATTTTAGCGAATTTCCAAGAAAAATGTAAAAATTAATCAAAATTTGAAGACGATGCTATCTAGATGATTTGGAGATATTTGAGAAAAACTGAAATTTTAGCGAATTTCCGAGTAAACTGTAAAAATTAACAGAAATTCTAAATCGTTGCTATTTCTACGTATATCGACGATTTGGAAGATATTTAAGAAAAATTGAATTTTAGCGAATTTCCGAGCGAACTGTAAAAATTAACCGATTTTCTAAATCGTTGCTATTTCTACGTATATCGACGATTTGGATGATATATAAGAAAAACTGAAATTTTAACGATTTACCAATAAAAATGTTAAAATTAGCCAAAATTTGAAAACGATGCTATTTCTATAGATATATAAGAAAAATTGAATTTTACCGAATTTCCAAGAAAAATTTAAAAATTACACGAAATTCGAAAACGATGCTATTTCTACGTATATCGACGATTTGGATGATATATAAGAAAAACTGAAATTTTAACGATTTTCCAATAAAAATGTTAAAATTAGCCAAAATTTGAAAACGATGCTATTTCTATAGATATATAAGAAAAATTGAATTTTAGCGAATTTCCAAGAAAAATGTAAAAATTACACGAAATTCGAAAACGATGCTATTTCTACCTATATCGACGATTTGGATGATATATAAGAAAAACTGAAATTTTAACGAATTTCCAAGAAAGATGTAAAAATTATCCATAATTTAAAAACGATGCTATTTCTATAGATATATAAGAAAAATTGAATTTTAGCGAATTTCCGAGTAAACTGTAAAAATTAACCGAAATTCTAAATCGTTGCTATTTCTACGTATATCGACGATTTGGAAGCTATTTAAGAAAAATTGAATTTTAGCGAATTTCCGAGCGAACTGTAAAAATTAACCGATTTTCTAAATCGTTGCTATTTCTACGTATATCGACGATTTGGAAGATATTTAAGAAAAATTCAATTTTTGCGAATTTTCGAGTTAACTAAAGATTAACGGGAATTTTAAATAGTTGCTATTTCTAAGTATATCGACGATTTGGATGATATATAAGAAAAACTGAAATTTTAACGATTTACCAATAAAAATGTTAAAATTAGCCAAAATTTGAAAACGATGCTATTTCTATAGATATATAAGAAAAATTGAATTTTACCGAATTTCCGATTAAACTGTAAAAATTAACCGAAATTCGAAAACGATGCTATTTCTACGTATATCGACGATTTGGATGATACATAAGAAAAACTGAAATCTTAACGAATTTCCAAGAAATATGTATAAATTAACCAAAATTTGAAAACGATGCTATCTAGATGATTTGGAAGATATTTAAAAAAAAATTGAATTTTAGCGAATTTCCGAGTAAACTGTAAAAATTAACCGAAATTCTAAATCGTTGCTATTTTTACGTATATCGACGATTTGGATGATAAATAAGAAATACTGATATTTTAACGATTTTCCAATAAAGATGTTAAAATTAACCAAAATTTGAAAACGATGCTATCTAGATGATTTGGAAGAAATTTAAGAAAAATTGAATTTTAGCGAATTTCCGAGTAAACTGTAAAAATTAACCGAATTTCTAAATCGTTGCTATTTCTACGTATATCGACGATTTGGATTATAAGAAAAACTGAAATTTTAGCGAATTTCCAAGAAAAATGCAAAATTTATCCAAAATTTAAAAACGATGCTATTTCTATAGATATATAAGAAAAATTGAATCTAAGCGAATTTCCGATTAAACTGTAAAAATTAACCGAAATTCGAAAACGATGCTAATTCTACGTATATCGACGATTTGGATGATACATAAGAAAAACTGAAATTTTAACGAATTTCCAAGAAATATGTATAAATTAACCAAAATTTGAAAACGATGCTATCTAGATGATTTGGAAGAAATTTAAGAAAAATTGAATTTTAGCGAATTTCCGATTAAACTGTAAAAATTAACCGAATTTCTAAATCGTTGCTATTTCTACGTATATCGACGATTTGGATTATAAGAAAAACTGAAATTTTAGCGAATTTCCAAGAAAAATGTAAAAATTAATCAAAATTTGAAGACGATGCTATCTAGATGATTTGGAGATATTTGAGAAAAACTGAAATTTTAGCGAATTTCCGAGTAAACTGTAAAAATTAACAGAAATTCTAAATCGTTGCTATTTCTACGTATATCGACGATCTGGAAGATATTTAAAAAAAATTGAATCTAAGCGAATTTCCGAGTAAACGGTAAAAATTAACCGAAATTCTAAATCGTTGCTATTTCTACGTATATCGACGATTTGGAAGCTATTTAAGAAAAATTGAATCTAAGCGAATTTCCGAGCGAACTGTAAAAATTAACCGAAATTCTAAATCGTTGCTATTTCTACGTATATAGACGATTTGGATGATATATAAGAAAAACTGAAATTTTAGCGATTTCAAAGAAAAACTGAAATTTTAGCGAATTTCCAAGAAAAATGTAAAAATTAATCAAAATTTGAAGACGATGCTATCTAGATGATTTGGAGATATTTGAGAAAAACTGAAATTTTAGCGAATTTCCGAGTAAACTGTAAAAATTAACAGAAATTCTAAATCGTTGCTATTTCTACGTATATCGACGATTTGGAAGATATTTAAGAAAAATTGAATTTTAGCGAATTTCCGAGCGAACTGTAAAAATTAACCGATTTTCTAAATCGTTGCTATTTCTACGTATATCGACGATTTGGATGATATATAAGAAAAACTGAAATTTTAACGATTTACCAATAAAAATGTTAAAATTAGCCAAAATTTGAAAACGATGCTATTTCTATAGATATATAAGAAAAATTGAATTTTACCGAATTTCCAAGAAAAATGTAAAAATTACACGAAATTCGAAAACGATGCTATTTCTACGTATATCGACGATTTGGATGATATATAAGAAAAACTGAAATTTTAACGATTTTCCAATAAAAATGTTAAAATTAGCCAAAATTTGAAAACGATGCTATTTCTATAGATATATAAGAAAAATTGAATTTTAGCGAATTTCCAAGAAAAATGTAAAAATTACACGAAATTCGAAAACGATGCTATTTCTACCTATATCGACGATTTGGATGATATATAAGAAAAACTGAAATTTTAACGAATTTCCAAGAAAGATGTAAAAATTATCCATAATTTAAAAACGATGCTATTTCTATAGATATATAAGAAAAATTGAATTTTAGCGAATTTCCGAGTAAACTGTAAAAATTAACCGAAATTCTAAATCGTTGCTATTTCTACGTATATCGACGATTTGGAAGCTATTTAAGAAAAATTGAATTTTAGCGAATTTCCGAGCGAACTGTAAAAATTAACCGATTTTCTAAATCGTTGCTATTTCTACGTATATCGACGATTTGGAAGATATTTAAGAAAAATTCAATTTTTGCGAATTTTCGAGTTAACTAAAGATTAACGGGAATTTTAAATAGTTGCTATTTCTAAGTATATCGACGATTTGGATGATATATAAGAAAAACTGAAATTTTAACGATTTACCAATAAAAATGTTAAAATTAGCCAAAATTTGAAAACGATGCTATTTCTATAGATATATAAGAAAAATTGAATTTTACCGAATTTCCAAGAAAAATGTAAAAATTACACGAAATTCGAAAACGATGCTATTTCTACGTATATCGACGATTTGGATGATATATAAGAAAAAGTGAAATTTTAGCACATTTCCAAGAAATGTGTAAAAATTAACCAAAATTTGAAAACGATGCTATCTGGATGATGTGCAAGAAATGGAAGAAAAATTGCATTTTAGCGAATTTCCGAGTAAACTGTAAAAATTAACCGAAATTCGAAAACGATGCTATTTCTACGTATATCGACGATTTCGATGATATATAAGAAAAACTGAAATTTTAGCGAATTTCCAAGAATAATGTAAAAATTAACCAAAATTGGATAACGATGCTATCCAGATGATTTGGACGATATTTAAGAAAAATTAAATTTTAGCGAAATTTCGAGTAAACTGTACAAATTAACAGAACTTCTAAATCGTTGCTATTACTATGTATATCGACAATTTGGAAGATACTTAAGGAAAATTGAATTTTAGCGAATTTCCGAGTAAACTGTACAAATTAACAGAAATTCTCAATCGTTGCTATTTCTACGTATATTGACAATTTGGAAGATATTTAAGAAAAATTGAATTTTAGCGAATTTCCGAGTAAACTGTAAAAATTAACCGAAATTCTAAATCGTTGCTATTTCTACGTATATCGACGATTTGTATGATATATAAGAAAAACTGAAATTTTAACGATTTTCCAATAAAGATGTTAAAATTAACCAAAATTTGAAAACGATGCTATCTAGATGATTTGGAAGAAATTTAAGAAAAATTGAATTTTAGCGAATTTTCAAGTAAACTGTAAAAATTAACCGAATTTCTAAATCGTTGCTATTTCTACGTATATCGACGATTTGGATTATAAGAAAAACTGAAATTTTAGCGAATTTCCAGGAAAAATGTAAAAATTATCCAAAATTGGAAAGCGATGCTATCTAGATGATTCGGACGATATTTAAGAAAAATTGAATTTTAGCGAATTTCCGAGTAAACTGTAAAAATTAACCGAAATTCTAAATCGTTGCTATTTCTACGTATATCGACGATTTGTATGATATATAAGAAAAACTGAAATATTAACGATTTTCCAATAAAGATGTTAAAATTAACCAAAATCTGAAAACGATGCTATCTAGATGATTTGGAAGAAATTTAAGAAAAATTGAATTTTAGCGAATTTCCGAGTAAACTGTAAAAATTAACCGAATTTCTAAATCGTTCCTATTTCTACGTATATCGACGATTTGGATTATAAGAAAAACTGAAATTTTAGCGAATTTCCAAGTAAAAATGTAAAAATTATCCAAAATTGGAAAGCGATGCTATCTAGATGATTCGGACGATATTTAAGAAAAATTGAATTTTAGCGAATTTCCGAGTAAACTGTAAAAATTAACCGAAATTCTAAATCGTTGCTATTTCTACGTATATCGACGATTTGTATGATATATAAGAAAAACTGAAATTTTAACGATTTTCCAATAAAGATGTTAAAATTAACCAAAATCTGAAAACGATGCTATCTAGATGATTTGGAAGAAATTTAAGAAAAATTGAATTTTAGCGAATTTCCGAGTAAACTGTAAAAATTAACCGAATTTCTAAATCGTTCCTATTTCTACGTATATCGACGATTTGGATTATAAGAAAAACTGAAATTTTAGCGAATTTCCAAGAAAAAATGTAAAAATTATCCAAAATTGGAAAGCGATGCTATCTAGATGATTCGGACGATATTTAAGAAAAATTGAATTTTAGCGAATTTCCGAGTAAACTGTAAAAATTAACCGAAATTCTAAATCGTTGCTATTTCTACGTATGTCGACGATTTGGATGATAAATAAGAAATACTGATATTTTAGTGAATTTCCAAGAAAAATGTAAAAATTAACCAAAATTGGATAACGATGCTATTTAGATGATTTGGACGATATTTAAGAAAAATTGAATTTTAGCGAATTTCCGAGTAAACTGTACAAATTGACAGAAATTCTAAATCGTTGCTATTTCTACGTATATCGACGATTTGTATGATATATAAGAAAAACTGAAATTTTAACGATTTTCCAATAAAGATGTTAAAATTAACCAAAATTTGAAAACGATGCTATCTAGATGATTTGGAAGAAATTTAAGAAAAATTGAATTTTAGCGAATTTCCGAGTAAACTGTAAAAATTAACCGAATTTCTAAATCGTTGCTATTTCTACGTATATCGACGATTTGGATTATAAGAAAAACTGAAATTTTAGCGAATTTCCAAGAAAAATGCAAAATTTATCCAAAATTTAAAAACGATGCTATTTCTATAGATATATAAGAAAAATTGAATTTTAGCGAATTTCCGAGTAAACTGTAAAAATTAACCGAATTTCTAAATCGTTGCTATTTCTACGTATATCGACGATTTGGATTATAAGAAAAACTGAAATTTTAGCGAATTTCCAAGAAAAATGCAAAATTTATCCAAAATTTAAAAACGATGCTATTTCTATAGATATATAAGAAAAATTGAATTTTAGCGAATTTCCGATTAAACTGTAAAAATTAACCGAAATTCGAAAACGATGCTATTTCTACGTATATCGACGATTTGGATGATACATAAGAAAAACTGAAATCTTAACGAATTTCCAAGAAATATGTATAAATTAACCAAAATTTGAAAACGATGCTATCTAGATGATTTGGAAGATATTTAAAAAAAAATTGAATTTTAGCGAATTTCCGAGTAAACTGTAAAAATTAACCGAAATTCTAAATCGTTTCTATTTCTACGTATATCGACGATTTGGAAGCTATTTAAGAAAAATTGAATTTTAGCGAATTTCCGAGCAAACTGTAAAAATTAACCGATTTTCTAAATCGTTGCTATTTCTACGTATATCGACGATTTGGAAGATATTTAAGAAAAATTCAATTTTTGCGAATTTCAGAGTAAACTAAAAATTAACGGAAATTTTAAATAGTTGCTATTTCTAAGTATATCGACGATTTGGATGATATATAAGAAAAACTGAAATTTTAACGAACTTCCAAGAAAGATGTAAAAATTATCCATAATTTAAAAACGATGCTATTTCTATAGATATATAAGAAAAATTGAATTTTAGCGAATTTCCGAGTAAACTGTAAAAATTAACCGAAATTCTAAATCGTTGCTATTTTTACGTATATCGACGATTTGGATGATAAATAAGAAATACTGATATTTTAACGATTTTCCAATAAAGATGTTAAAATTAACCAAAATTTGAAAACGATGCTATCTAGATGATTTGGAAGAAATTTAAGAAAAATTGAATTTTAGCGAATTTCCGAGTAAACTGTAAAAATTAACCGAATTTCTAAATCGTTGCTATTTCTACGTATATCGACGATTTGGATTATAAGAAAAACTGAAATTTTAGCGAATTTCCAAGAAAAATGCAAAATTTATCCAAAATTTAAAAACGATGCTATTTCTATAGATATATAAGAAAAATTGAATCTAAGCGAATTTCCGATTAAACTGTAAAAATTAACCGAAATTCGAAAACGATGCTAATTCTACGTATATCGACGATTTGGATGATACATAAGAAAAACTGAAATTTTAACGAATTTCCAAGAAATATGTATAAATTAACCAAAATTTGAAAACGATGCTATCTAGATGATTTGGAAGAAATTTAAGAAAAATTGAATTTTAGCGAATTTCCGATTAAACTGTAAAAATTAACCGAATTTCTAAATCGTTGCTATTTCTACGTATATCGACGATTTGGATTATAAGAAAAACTGAAATTTTAGCGAATTTCCAAGAAAAATGTAAAAATTAATCAAAATTTGAAGACGATGCTATCTAGATGATTTGGAGATATTTGAGAAAAACTGAAATTTTAGCGAATTTCCGAGTAAACTGTAAAAATTAACAGAAATTCTAAATCGTTGCTATTTCTACGTATATCGACGATCTGGAAGATATTTAAAAAAAATTGAATCTAAGCGAATTTCCGAGTAAACGGTAAAAATTAACCGAAATTCTAAATCGTTGCTATTTCTACGTATATCGACGATTTGGAAGCTATTTAAGAAAAATTGAATCTAAGCGAATTTCCGAGCGAACTGTAAAAATTAACCGAAATTCTAAATCGTTGCTATTTCTACGTATATAGACGATTTGGATGATATATAAGAAAAACTGAAATTTTAGCGATTTCAAAGAAAAACTGAAATTTTAGCGAATTTCCAAGAAAAATGTAAAAATTAATCAAAATTTGAAGACGATGCTATCTAGATGATTTGGAGATATTTGAGAAAAACTGAAATTTTAGCGAATTTCCGAGTAAACTGTAAAAATTAACAGAAATTCTAAATCGTTGCTATTTCTACGTATATCGACGATTTGGAAGATATTTAAGAAAAATTGAATTTTAGCGAATTTCCGAGCGAACTGTAAAAATTAACCGATTTTCTAAATCGTTGCTATTTCTACGTATATCGACGATTTGGATGATATATAAGAAAAACTGAAATTTTAACGATTTACCAATAAAAATGTTAAAATTAGCCAAAATTTGAAAACGATGCTATTTCTATAGATATATAAGAAAAATTGAATTTTACCGAATTTCCAAGAAAAATGTAAAAATTACACGAAATTCGAAAACGATGCTATTTCTACGTATATCGACGATTTGGATGATATATAAGAAAAACTGAAATTTTAACGATTTTCCAATAAAAATGTTAAAATTAGCCAAAATTTGAAAACGATGCTATTTCTATAGATATATAAGAAAAATTGAATTTTAGCGAATTTCCAAGAAAAATGTAAAAATTACACGAAATTCGAAAACGATGCTATTTCTACCTATATCGACGATTTGGATGATATATAAGAAAAACTGAAATTTTAACGAATTTCCAAGAAAGATGTAAAAATTATCCATAATTTAAAAACGATGCTATTTCTATAGATATATAAGAAAAATTGAATTTTAGCGAATTTCCGAGTAAACTGTAAAAATTAACCGAAATTCTAAATCGTTGCTATTTCTACGTATATCGACGATTTGGAAGCTATTTAAGAAAAATTGAATTTTAGCGAATTTCCGAGCGAACTGTAAAAATTAACCGATTTTCTAAATCGTTGCTATTTCTACGTATATCGACGATTTGGAAGATATTTAAGAAAAATTCAATTTTTGCGAATTTTCGAGTTAACTAAAGATTAACGGGAATTTTAAATAGTTGCTATTTCTAAGTATATCGACGATTTGGATGATATATAAGAAAAACTGAAATTTTAACGATTTACCAATAAAAATGTTAAAATTAGCCAAAATTTGAAAACGATGCTATTTCTATAGATATATAAGAAAAATTGAATTTTACCGAATTTCCAAGAAAAATGTAAAAATTACACGAAATTCGAAAACGATGCTATTTCTACGTATATCGACGATTTGGATGATATATAAGAAAAAGTGAAATTTTAGCACATTTCCAAGAAATGTGTAAAAATTAACCAAAATTTGAAAACGATGCTATCTGGATGATGTGCAAGAAATGGAAGAAAAATTGCATTTTAGCGAATTTCCGAGTAAACTGTAAAAATTAACCGAAATTCGAAAACGATGCTATTTCTACGTATATCGACGATTTCGATGATATATAAGAAAAACTGAAATTTTAGCGAATTTCCAAGAATAATGTAAAAATTAACCAAAATTGGATAACGATGCTATCCAGATGATTTGGACGATATTTAAGAAAAATTAAATTTTAGCGAAATTTCGAGTAAACTGTACAAATTAACAGAACTTCTAAATCGTTGCTATTACTATGTATATCGACAATTTGGAAGATACTTAAGGAAAATTGAATTTTAGCGAATTTCCGAGTAAACTGTACAAATTAACAGAAATTCTCAATCGTTGCTATTTCTACGTATATTGACAATTTGGAAGATATTTAAGAAAAATTGAATTTTAGCGAATTTCCGAGTAAACTGTAAAAATTAACCGAAATTCTAAATCGTTGCTATTTCTACGTATATCGACGATTTGTATGATATATAAGAAAAACTGAAATTTTAACGATTTTCCAATAAAGATGTTAAAATTAACCAAAATTTGAAAACGATGCTATCTAGATGATTTGGAAGAAATTTAAGAAAAATTGAATTTTAGCGAATTTTCAAGTAAACTGTAAAAATTAACCGAATTTCTAAATCGTTGCTATTTCTACGTATATCGACGATTTGGATTATAAGAAAAACTGAAATTTTAGCGAATTTCCAGGAAAAATGTAAAAATTATCCAAAATTGGAAAGCGATGCTATCTAGATGATTCGGACGATATTTAAGAAAAATTGAATTTTAGCGAATTTCCGAGTAAACTGTAAAAATTAACCGAAATTCTAAATCGTTGCTATTTCTACGTATATCGACGATTTGTATGATATATAAGAAAAACTGAAATATTAACGATTTTCCAATAAAGATGTTAAAATTAACCAAAATCTGAAAACGATGCTATCTAGATGATTTGGAAGAAATTTAAGAAAAATTGAATTTTAGCGAATTTCCGAGTAAACTGTAAAAATTAACCGAATTTCTAAATCGTTCCTATTTCTACGTATATCGACGATTTGGATTATAAGAAAAACTGAAATTTTAGCGAATTTCCAAGTAAAAATGTAAAAATTATCCAAAATTGGAAAGCGATGCTATCTAGATGATTCGGACGATATTTAAGAAAAATTGAATTTTAGCGAATTTCCGAGTAAACTGTAAAAATTAACCGAAATTCTAAATCGTTGCTATTTCTACGTATGTCGACGATTTGGATGATAAATAAGAAATACTGATATTTTAGTGAATTTCCAAGAAAAATGTAAAAATTAACCAAAATTGGATAACGATGCTATTTAGATGATTTGGACGATATTTAAGAAAAATTGAATTTTAGCGAATTTCCGAGTAAACTGTACAAATTAACAGAAATTCTAAATCGTTGCTATTTCTACGTATATCGACGATTTGTATGATATATAAGAAAAACTGAAATTTTAACGATTTTCCAATAAAGATGTTAAAATTAACCAAAATTTGAAAACGATGCTATCTAGATGATTTGGAAGAAATTTAAGAAAAATTGAATTTTAGCGAATTTCCGAGTAAACTGTAAAAATTAACCGAATTTCTAAATCGTTGCTATTTCTACGTATATCGACGATTTGGATTATAAGAAAAACTGAAATTTTAGCGAATTTCCAAGAAAAATGCAAAATTTATCCAAAATTTAAAAACGATGCTATTTCTATAGATATATAAGAAAAATTGAATTTTAGCGAATTTCCGAGTAAACTGTAAAAATTAACCGAAATTCTAAATCGTTGCTATTTCTACGTATATCGACGATTTGGATGATAAATAAGAAATACTGATATTTTAGCGAATTTCCAAGAAAAATGTAAAAATTAACCAAAATTGGATAACGATGCTATTTAGATGATTTGGACGATATTTAAGAAAAATTGAATTTTAGCGAATTTCCGAGTAAACTGTACAAATTAACAGAAATTCTAAATCGTTGCTATTTCTACGTATATCGACGATTTGGATGATATATAAGAAAAACTGAAATTTTAACGATTTGCCAATAAAAATGTTAAAATTAGCCAAAATTTGAAAACGATGCTATTTCTATAGATATATAAGAAAAATTGAATTTTAGCGAATTTCCAAGAAAAATGTAAAAATTACACGAAATTCGAAAACGATGCTATTTCTACCTATATCGACGATTTGGATGATATATAAGAAAAACTGAAATTTTAACGGATTTCCAAGAAAAATGTAAAATTTATCCAAAATTTAAAAACGATGCTATTTCTATAGATATATAAGAAAAATTGAATTTTAGCGAATTTCGGAGTAAACTGTACAAATTAACAGAAATTCTCAATCGTTGCTATTTCTACTTATATTGACAATTTGGAAGATATTTAAGAAAAATTGAATTTTAGCGAATTTCCGAGTAAACTGTAAAAATTAAACGAAATTCTAAATCGTTGCTATTTCTACGTATATGGACGATTTGGATGATATATAAGAAAAACTGAAATTTTAACGGATTTCCAAGAAAAATGTAAAATTTATCCAAAATTTAAAAACGATGCTATTTCTATAGATATATAAGAAAGATTGAATTTTAGCGAATTTCCGAGTAAACTGTAAAAATTAACCGAAATTCTAAATCGTTGCTATTTCTACGTATATCGACGATTTGGATGATAAATAAGAAATACTGATATTTTAGCGAATTTCCAAGAAAAATGTAAAAATTAACCAAAATTGGATAACGATGCTATTTAGATGATTTGGACGATATTTAAGAAAAATTGAATTTTAGCGAATTTCCGAGTAAACTGTACAAATTAACAGAAATTCTAAATCGTTGCTATTTCTACGTATATCGACGATTTGGATGATATATAAGAAAAACTGAAATTTTAACGATTTGCCAATAAAGATGTTAAAATTAACCAAAATTTGAAAACGATGGTATCTAGATGATTTGGAAGAAATTTAAGAAAAATTGAATTTTGCGAATTTCTGAGTAAACTGTAAAAATTAACGGAAATTCTAAATCATTGCTATTTCTACGTATATCGATGATTTGGATGATAAATAAGAAAAACTGAAATTTTAGCGATTTCAAAGAAAAACTGAAATTTTAGCGAATTTCCAAGAAAAATGTAAGAATTAATCAAAATTTGAAGACGATGCAATCTAGATGATTTGGAGATATTTGAGAAAAACTGAAATTTTAGCGAATTTCCAAGAAAAATTTAAAATTAACCAAAATTGGAAAACGATGCTATCTAGATGATTTGGACGATATTTAAGAAAAATTGAATTTTAGCGAATTTCCGAGTAAACTGTACAAATTAACAGAAATTCTCAATCGTTGCTATTTCTACGTATATTGACAAATTGGAAGATATTTAAGAAAAATTGAATTTTAGCGAATTTCCGAGTAAACTGTAAAAATTAACCGAAATTCTAAATCGTTGCTATTTCTACGTATATGGACGATTTGGATGATAAATAAGAAATACTGATATTTTAGCGAATTTCCAAGAAAAATGTGAAAATTAACCAAAATTGGATAACGATGCTATCTAGATGATTCGGACGATATTTAAGAAAAATTGAATTTTAGCGAATTTCCGAGTAAACTGTAAAAATTAACCGAAATTCTAAATCGTTGCTATTTCTACGTATATAGACGATTTGGATGATAAATAAGAAATACTGATATTTTAGCGAATTTCCAAGAAAAATGTGAAAATTAACCAAAATTGGATAACGATGCTATTTAGATGATTTGGACGATATTTAAGAAAAATTGAATTTTAGCGAATTTCCGAGTAAACTGTACAAATTAACAGAAATTCTAAATCGTTGCTATTTCTACGTATATCTACGATTTGGATGATATATAAGAAAAACTGAAATTTTAACGATTTTCCAATAAAGATGTTAAAATTAACCAAAATTTGAAAACGATGCTATCTAGATGATTTAAAAGAAATTTAAGAAAAATTGAATTTTGCGAATTTCCGGGTAAACTGTAAAAATTAACGGAAATTCTAAATCATTGCTATTTCTACGTATATCGATGATTTGGATGATAAATAAGAAAAACTGAAATTTTAGCGATTTCAAAGAAAAACTGAAATTTTAGCGAATTTCCAAGAAAAATGTAAAAATTAATCAAAATTTGAAGACGATGCTATCTAGATGATTTGGAGATATTTGAGAAAAACTGAAATTTTAGCGAATTTCCAAGAAAAATTTAAAATTAACCAAAATTGGAAAACGATGCTATCTAGATGATTTGGACGATATTTAAGAAAAATTGAATTTTAGCGAATTTCGGAGTAAACTGTACAAATTAACAGAAATTCTCAATCGTTGCTATTTCTACTTATATTGACAATTTGGAAGATATTTAAGAAAAATTGAATTTTAGCGAATTTCCGAGTAAACTGTAAAAATTAAACGAAATTCTAAATCGTTGCTATTTCTACGTATATGGACGATTTGGATGATATATAAGAAAAACTGAAATTTTAACGGATTTCCAAGAAAAATGTAAAATTTATCCAAAATTTAAAAACGATGCTATTTCTATGGATATATAAGAAAAATTGAATTTTAGCGAATTTCCAAGAAAAATGTAAAAAGTACACGAAATTCGAAAACGATGCTATCTGGATGATTTGGAAGAAATTGAAGAAAAATTGAATTTTTGCGAATTTCCGAGTAAACTGTACAAATTAACATAAATTCTAAATCGTTGCTATTTCTACGTATATAGACGATTTGGATGATATATAAGAAAAACTGAAATTTTAGCGATTTCAAAGAAAAACTGAAATTTTAGCGAATTTCCAAGAAAAATGTAAAAATTAATCAAAATTTGAAGACGATGCTATCTAGATGATTTGGAGATATTTGAGAAAAACTGAAATTTTAGCGAATTTCCGAGTAAACTGTAAAAATTAATAGAAATTCTAAATCGTTGCTATTTCTACGTATATCGACGATTTGGAAGATATTTAAAAAAAATTGAATTTTAGCGAATTTCCGAGTAAACTGTAAAAATTAACCGAAATTCTAAATCGTTGCTATTTCTACGTATATCGACGATTTGGAAGCTATTTAAGAAAAATTGAATTTTAGCGAATTTCCGAGCAAACTGTAAAAATTAACCGATTTTCTAAATCGTTGCTATTTCTACGTATATCGACGATTTGGAAGATATTTAAGAAAAATTCAATTTTTGCGAATTTCAGAGTAAACTAAAAATTAACGGAAATTTTAAATGGTTGCTATTTCTAAGTATATCGACGATTTGGATGATATATAAGAAAAACTGAAATTTTAACGATTTTCCAATAAAAATGTTAAAATTAGCCAAAATTTGAAAACGATGCTATTTCTATAGATATATAAGAAAAATTGAATTTTAGCGAATTTCCAAGAAAAATGTAAAAATTACACGAAATTCGAAAACGATGCTATTTCTACCTATATCGACGATTTGGATGATATATAAGAAAAACTGAAATTTTAACGGATTTCCAAGAAAAATGTAAAATTTATCCAAAATTTAAAAACGATGCTATTTCTATAGATATATAAGAAAAATTGAATTTTAGCGAATTTCCAAGAAAAATGTAAAAAGTACACGAAATTCGAAAACGATGCTATCTGGATGATTTGGAAGAAATTGAAGAAAAATTGAATTTTTGCGAATTTCCGAGTAAACTGTACAAATTAACATAAATTCTAAATCGTTGCTATTTCTACGTATATAGACGATTTGGATGATATATAAGAAAAACTGAAATTTTAGCGATTTCAAAGAAAAACTGAAATTTTAGCGAATTTCCAAGAAAAATGTAAAAATTAATCAAAATTTGAAGACGATGCTATCTAGATGATTTGGAGATATTTGAGAAAAACTGAAATTTTAGCGAATTTCCGAGTAAACTGTAAAAATTAATAGAAATTCTAAATCGTTGCTATTTCTACGTATATCGACGATTTGGAAGATATTTAAAAAAAATTGAATTTTAGCGAATTTCCGAGTAAACTGTAAAAATTAACCGAAATTCTAAATCGTTGCTATTGCTACGTATATCGACGATTTGGAAGCTATTTAAGAAAAATTGAATTTTAGCGAATTTCCGAGCAAACTGTAAAAATTAACCGATTTTCTAAATCGTTGCTATTTCTACGTATATCGACGATTTGGAAGATATTTAAGAAAAATTCAATTTTTGCGAATTTCAGAGTAAACTAAAAATTAACGGAAATTTTAAATGGTTGCTATTTCTAAGTATATCGACGATTTGGATGATATATAAGAAAAACTGAAATTTTAACGATTTTCCAATAAAAATGTTAAAATTAGCCAAAATTTGAAAACGATGCTATTTCTATAGATATATAAGAAAAATTGAATTTTAGCGAATTTCCAAGAAAAATGTAAAAATTACACGAAATTCGAAAACGATGCTATTTCTACCTATATCGACGATTTGGATGATATATAAGAAAAACTGAAATTTTAACGAATTTCCAAGAAAGATGTAAAAATTATCCATAATTTAAAAACGATGCTATTTCTATAGATATATAAGAAAAATTGAATTTTAGCGAATTTCCGAGTAAACTGTAAAAATTAACCGAAATTCTAAATCGTTGCTATTTCTACGTATATCGACGATTTGGAAGCTATTTAAGAAAAATTGAATTTTAGCGAATTTCCGAGCGAACTGTAAAAATTAACCGATTTTCTAAATCGTTGCTATTTCTACGTATATCGACGATTTGGAAGATATTTAAGAAAAATTCAATTTTTGCGAATTTCCGAGTTAACTAAAGATTAACGGGAATTTTAAATAGTTGCTATTTCTAAGTATATCGACGATTTGGATGATATATAAGAAAAACTGAAATTTTAACGATTTACCAATAAAAATGTTAAAATTAGCCAAAATTTGAAAACGATGCTATTTCTATAGATATATAAGAAAAATTGAATTTTACCGAATTTCCAAGAAAAATGTAAAAATTACACGAAATTCGAAAACGATGCTATTTCTACGTATATCGACGATTTGGATGATATATAAGAAAAAGTGAAATTTTAGCACATTTCCAAGAAATGTGTAAAAATTAACCAAAATTTGAAAACGATGCTATCTGGATGATGTGCAAGAAATGGAAGAAAAATTGCATTTTAGCGAATTTCCGAGTAAACTGTAAAAATTAACCGAAATTCGAAAACGATGCTATTTCTACGTATATCGACGATTTCGATGATATATAAGAAAAACTGAAATTTTAGCGAATTTCCAAGAATAATGTAAAAATTAACCAAAATTGGATAACGATGCTATCCAGATGATTTGGACGATATTTAAGAAAAATTAAATTTTAGCGAAATTTCGAGTAAACTGTACAAATTAACAGAACTTCTAAATCGTTGCTATTACTACGTATATCGACAATTTGGAAGATACTTAAGGAAAATTGAATTTTAGCGAATTTCCGAGTAAACTGTACAAATTAACAGAAATTCTCAATCGTTGCTATTTCTACGTATATTGACAATTTGGAAGATATTTAAGAAAAATTGAATTTTAGCGAATTTCCGAGTAAACTGTAAAAATTAACCGAAATTCTAAATCGTTGCTATTTCTACGTATATCGACGATTTGTATGATATATAAGAAAAACTGAAATTTTAACGATTTTCCAATAAAGATGTTAAAATTAACCAAAATTTGAAAACGATGCTATCTAGATGATTTGGAAGAAATTTAAGAAAAATTGAATTTTAGCGAATTTTCAAGTAAACTGTAAAAATTAACCGAAATTCTAAATCGTTGCTATTTCTACGTATGTCGACGATTTGGATGATAAATAAGAAATACTGATATTTTAGTGAATTTCCAAGAAAAATGTAAAAATTAACCAAAATTGGATAACGATGCTATTTAGATGATTTGGACGATATTTAAGAAAAATTGAATTTTAGCGAATTTCCGAGTAAACTGTACAAATTAACAGAAATTCTAAATCGTTGCTATTTCTACGTATATCGACGATTTGTATGATATATAAGAAAAACTGAAATTTTAACGATTTTCCAATAAAGATGTTAAAATTAACCAAAATTTGAAAACGATGCTATCTAGATGATTTGGAAGAAATTTAAGAAAAATTGAATTTTAGCGAATTTCCGAGTAAACTGTAAAAATTAACCGAAATTCTAAATCGTTGCTATTTCTACGTATATCGACGATTTGGAAGCTATTTAAGAAAAATTGAATTTTAGCGAATTTCCGAGCGAACTGTAAAAATTAACCGATTTTCTAAATCGTTGCTATTTCTACGTATATCGACGATTTGGAAGATATTTAAGAAAAATTCAATTTTTGCGAATTTTCGAGTTAACTAAAGATTAACGGGAATTTTAAATAGTTGCTATTTCTAAGTATATCGACGATTTGGATGATATATAAGAAAAACTGAAATTTTAACGATTTACCAATAAAAATGTTAAAATTAGCCAAAATTTGAAAACGATGCTATTTCTATAGATATATAAGAAAAATTGAATTTTACCGAATTTCCAAGAAAAATGTAAAAATTACACGAAATTCGAAAACGATGCTATTTCTACGTATATCGACGATTTGGATGATATATAAGAAAAAGTGAAATTTTAGCACATTTCCAAGAAATGTGTAAAAATTAACCAAAATTTGAAAACGATGCTATCTGGATGATGTGCAAGAAATGGAAGAAAAATTGCATTTTAGCGAATTTCCGAGTAAACTGTAAAAATTAACCGAAATTCGAAAACGATGCTATTTCTACGTATATCGACGATTTCGATGATATATAAGAAAAACTGAAATTTTAGCGAATTTCCAAGAATAATGTAAAAATTAACCAAAATTGGATAACGATGCTATCCAGATGATTTGGACGATATTTAAGAAAAATTAAATTTTAGCGAAATTTCGAGTAAACTGTACAAATTAACAGAACTTCTAAATCGTTGCTATTACTATGTATATCGACAATTTGGAAGATACTTAAGGAAAATTGAATTTTAGCGAATTTCCGAGTAAACTGTACAAATTAACAGAAATTCTCAATCGTTGCTATTTCTACGTATATTGACAATTTGGAAGATATTTAAGAAAAATTGAATTTTAGCGAATTTCCGAGTAAACTGTAAAAATTAACCGAAATTCTAAATCGTTGCTATTTCTACGTATATCGACGATTTGTATGATATATAAGAAAAACTGAAATTTTAACGATTTTCCAATAAAGATGTTAAAATTAACCAAAATTTGAAAACGATGCTATCTAGATGATTTGGAAGAAATTTAAGAAAAATTGAATTTTAGCGAATTTTCAAGTAAACTGTAAAAATTAACCGAATTTCTAAATCGTTGCTATTTCTACGTATATCGACGATTTGGATTATAAGAAAAACTGAAATTTTAGCGAATTTCCAGGAAAAATGTAAAAATTATCCAAAATTGGAAAGCGATGCTATCTAGATGATTCGGACGATATTTAAGAAAAATTGAATTTTAGCGAATTTCCGAGTAAACTGTAAAAATTAACCGAAATTCTAAATCGTTGCTATTTCTACGTATATCGACGATTTGTATGATATATAAGAAAAACTGAAATTTTAACGATTTTCCAATAAAGATGTTAAAATTAACCAAAATCTGAAAACGATGCTATCTAGATGATTTGGAAGAAATTTAAGAAAAATTGAATTTTAGCGAATTTCCGAGTAAACTGTAAAAATTAACCGAATTTCTAAATCGTTCCTATTTCTACGTATATCGACGATTTGGATTATAAGAAAAACTGAAATTTTAGCGAATTTCCAAGTAAAAATGTAAAAATTATCCAAAATTGGAAAGCGATGCTATCTAGATGATTCGGACGATATTTAAGAAAAATTGAATTTTAGCGAATTTCCGAGTAAACTGTAAAAATTAACCGAAATTCTAAATCGTTGCTATTTCTACGTATGTCGACGATTTGGATGATAAATAAGAAATACTGATATTTTAGTGAATTTCCAAGAAAAATGTAAAAATTAACCAAAATTGGATAACGATGCTATTTAGATGATTTGGACGATATTTAAGAAAAATTGAATTTTAGCGAATTTCCGAGTAAACTGTACAAATTAACAGAAATTCTAAATCGTTGCTATTTCTACGTATATCGACGATTTGTATGATATATAAGAAAAACTGAAATTTTAACGATTTTCCAATAAAGATGTTAAAATTAACCAAAATTTGAAAACGATGCTATCTAGATGATTTGGAAGAAATTTAAGAAAAATTGAATTTTAGCGAATTTCCGAGTAAACTGTAAAAATTAACCGAATTTCTAAATCGTTGCTATTTCTACGTATATCGACGATTTGGATTATAAGAAAAACTGAAATTTTAGCGAATTTCCAAGAAAAATGCAAAATTTATCCAAAATTTAAAAACGATGCTATTTCTATAGATATATAAGAAAAATTGAATTTTAGCGAATTTCCGAGTAAACTGTAAAAATTAACCGAAATTCTAAATCGTTGCTATTTCTACGTATATCGACGATTTGGATGATAAATAAGAAATACTGATATTTTAGCGAATTTCCAAGAAAAATGTAAAAATTAACCAAAATTGGATAACGATGCTATTTAGATGATTTGGACGATATTTAAGAAAAATTGAATTTTAGCGAATTTCCGAGTAAACTGTACAAATTAACAGAAATTCTAAATCGTTGCTATTTCTACGTATATCGACGATTTGGATGATATATAAGAAAAACTGAAATTTTAACGATTTGCCAATAAAAATGTTAAAATTAGCCAAAATTTGAAAACGATGCTATTTCTATAGATATATAAGAAAAATTGAATTTTAGCGAATTTCCAAGAAAAATGTAAAAATTACACGAAATTCGAAAACGATGCTATTTCTACCTATATCGACGATTTGGATGATATATAAGAAAAACTGAAATTTTAACGGATTTCCAAGAAAAATGTAAAATTTATCCAAAATTTAAAAACGATGCTATTTCTATAGATATATAAGAAAAATTGAATTTTAGCGAATTTCGGAGTAAACTGTACAAATTAACAGAAATTCTCAATCGTTGCTATTTCTACTTATATTGACAATTTGGAAGATATTTAAGAAAAATTGAATTTTAGCGAATTTCCGAGTAAACTGTAAAAATTAAACGAAATTCTAAATCGTTGCTATTTCTACGTATATGGACGATTTGGATGATATATAAGAAAAACTGAAATTTTAACGGATTTCCAAGAAAAATGTAAAATTTATCCAAAATTTAAAAACGATGCTATTTCTATAGATATATAAGAAAGATTGAATTTTAGCGAATTTCCGAGTAAACTGTAAAAATTAACCGAAATTCTAAATCGTTGCTATTTCTACGTATATCGACGATTTGGATGATAAATAAGAAATACTGATATTTTAGCGAATTTCCAAGAAAAATGTAAAAATTAACCAAAATTGGATAACGATGCTATTTAGATGATTTGGACGATATTTAAGAAAAATTGAATTTTAGCGAATTTCCGAGTAAACTGTACAAATTAACAGAAATTCTAAATCGTTGCTATTTCTACGTATATCGACGATTTGGATGATATATAAGAAAAACTGAAATTTTAACGATTTGCCAATAAATATGTTAAAATTAACCAAAATTTGAAAACGATGGTATCTAGATGATTTGGAAGAAATTTAAGAAAAATTGAATTTTGCGAATTTCTGAGTAAACTGTAAAAATTAACGGAAATTCTAAATCATTGCTATTTCTACGTATATCGATGATTTGGATGATAAATAAGAAAAACTGAAATTTTAGCGATTTCAAAGAAAAACTGAAATTTTAGCGAATTTCCAAGAAAAATGTAAGAATTAATCAAAATTTGAAGACGATGCAATCTAGATGATTTGGAGATATTTGAGAAAAACTGAAATTTTAGCGAATTTCCAAGAAAAATTTAAAATTAACCAAAATTGGAAAACGATGCTATCTAGATGATTTGGACGATATTTAAGAAAAATTGAATTTTAGCGAATTTCCGAGTAAACTGTACAAATTAACAGAAATTCTCAATCGTTGCTATTTCTACGTATATTGACAAATTGGAAGATATTTAAGAAAAATTGAATTTTAGCGAATTTCCGAGTAAACTGTAAAAATTAACCGAAATTCTAAATCGTTGCTATTTCTACGTATATGGACGATTTGGATGATAAATAAGAAATACTGATATTTTAGCGAATTTCCAAGAAAAATGTGAAAATTAACCAAAATTGGATAACGATGCTATCTAGATGATTCGGACGATATTTAAGAAAAATTGAATTTTAGCGAATTTCCGAGTAAACTGTAAAAATTAACCGAAATTCTAAATCGTTGCTATTTCTACGTATATAGACGATTTGGATGATAAATAAGAAATACTGATATTTTAGCGAATTTCCAAGAAAAATGTGAAAATTAACCAAAATTGGATAACGATGCTATTTAGATGATTTGGACGATATTTAAGAAAAATTGAATTTTAGCGAATTTCCGAGTAAACTGTACAAATTAACAGAAATTCTAAATCGTTGCTATTTCTACGTATATCTACGATTTGGATGATATATAAGAAAAACTGAAATTTTAACGATTTTCCAATAAAGATGTTAAAATTAACCAAAATTTGAAAACGATGCTATCTAGATGATTTAAAAGAAATTTAAGAAAAATTGAATTTTGCGAATTTCCGGGTAAACTGTAAAAATTAACGGAAATTCTAAATCATTGCTATTTCTACGTATATCGATGATTTGGATGATAAATAAGAAAAACTGAAATTTTAGCGATTTCAAAGAAAAACTGAAATTTTAGCGAATTTCCAAGAAAAATGTAAAAATTAATCAAAATTTGAAGACGATGCTATATAGATGATTTGGAGATATTTGAGAAAAACTGAAATTTTAGCGAATTTCCAAGAAAAATTTAAAATTAACCAAAATTGGAAAACGATGCTATCTAGATGATTTGGACGATATTTAAGAAAAATTGAATTTTAGCGAATTTCGGAGTAAACTGTACAAATTAACAGAAATTCTCAATCGTTGCTATTTCTACTTATATTGACAATTTGGAAGATATTTAAGAAAAATTGAATTTTAGCGAATTTCCGAGTAAACTGTAAAAATTAAACGAAATTCTAAATCGTTGCTATTTCTACGTATATGGACGATTTGGATGATATATAAGAAAAACTGAAATTTTAACGGATTTCCAAGAAAAATGTAAAATTTATCCAAAATTTAAAAACGATGCTATTTCTATGGATATATAAGAAAAATTGAATTTTAGCGAATTTCCAAGAAAAATGTAAAAAGTACACGAAATTCGAAAACGATGCTATCTGGATGATTTGGAAGAAATTGAAGAAAAATTGAATTTTTGCGAATTTCCGAGTAAACTGTACAAATTAACATAAATTCTAAATCGTTGCTATTTCTACGTATATAGACGATTTGGATGATATATAAGAAAAACTGAAATTTTAGCGATTTCAAAGAAAAACTGAAATTTTAGCGAATTTCCAAGAAAAATGTAAAAATTAATCAAAATTTGAAGACGATGCTATCTAGATGATTTGGAGATATTTGAGAAAAACTGAAATTTTAGCGAATTTCCGAGTAAACTGTAAAAATTAATAGAAATTCTAAATCGTTGCTATTTCTACGTATATCGACGATTTGGAAGATATTTAAAAAAAATTGAATTTTAGCGAATTTCCGAGTAAACTGTAAAAATTAACCGAAATTCTAAATCGTTGCTATTTCTACGTATATCGACGATTTGGAAGCTATTTAAGAAAAATTGAATTTTAGCGAATTTCCGAGCAAACTGTAAAAATTAACCGATTTTCTAAATCGTTGCTATTTCTACGTATATCGACGATTTGGAAGATATTTAAGAAAAATTCAATTTTTGCGAATTTCAGAGTAAACTAAAAATTAACGGAAATTTTAAATGGTTGCTATTTCTAAGTATATCGACGATTTGGATGATATATAAGAAAAACTGAAATTTTAACGATTTTCCAATAAAAATGTTAAAATTAGCCAAAATTTGAAAACGATGCTATTTCTATAGATATATAAGAAAAATTGAATTTTAGCGAATTTCCAAGAAAAATGTAAAAATTACACGAAATTCGAAAACGATGCTATTTCTACCTATATCGACGATTTGGATGATATATAAGAAAAACTGAAATTTTAACGGATTTCCAAGAAAAATGTAAAATTTATCCAAAATTTAAAAACGATGCTATTTCTATAGATATATAAGAAAAATTGAATTTTAGCGAATTTCCAAGAAAAATGTAAAAAGTACACGAAATTCGAAAACGATGCTATCTGGATGATTTGGAAGAAATTGAAGAAAAATTGAATTTTTGCGAATTTCCGAGTAAACTGTACAAATTAACATAAATTCTAAATCGTTGCTATTTCTACGTATATAGACGATTTGGATGATATATAAGAAAAACTGAAATTTTAGCGATTTCAAAGAAAAACTGAAATTTTAGCGAATTTCCAAGAAAAATGTAAAAATTAATCAAAATTTGAAGACGATGCTATCTAGATGATTTGGAGATATTTGAGAAAAACTGAAATTTTAGCGAATTTCCGAGTAAACTGTAAAAATTAATAGAAATTCTAAATCGTTGCTATTTCTACGTATATCGACGATTTGGAAGATATTTAAAAAAAATTGAATTTTAGCGAATTTCCGAGTAAACTGTAAAAATTAACCGAAATTCTAAATCGTTGCTATTTCTACGTATATCGACGATTTGGAAGCTATTTAAGAAAAATTGAATTTTAGCGAATTTCCGAGCAAACTGTAAAAATTAACCGATTTTCTAAATCGTTGCTATTTCTACGTATATCGACGATTTGGAAGATATTTAAGAAAAATTCAATTTTTGCGAATTTCAGAGTAAACTAAAAATTAACGGAAATTTTAAATGGTTGCTATTTCTAAGTATATCGACGATTTGGATGATATATAAGAAAAACTGAAATTTTAACGATTTTCCAATAAAAATGTTAAAATTAGCCAAAATTTGAAAACGATGCTATTTCTATAGATATATAAGAAAAATTGAATTTTAGCGAATTTCCAAGAAAAATGTAAAAATTACACGAAATTCGAAAACGATGCTATTTCTACCTATATCGACGATTTGGATGATATATAAGAAAAACTGAAATTTTAACGAATTTCCAAGAAAGATGTAAAAATTATCCATAATTTAAAAACGATGCTATTTCTATAGATATATAAGAAAAATTGAATTTTAGCGAATTTCCGAGTAAACTGTAAAAATTAACCGAAATTCTAAATCGTTGCTATTTCTACGTATATCGACGATTTGGAAGCTATTTAAGAAAAATTGAATTTTAGCGAATTTCCGAGCGAACTGTAAAAATTAACCGATTTTCTAAATCGTTGCTATTTCTACGTATATCGACGATTTGGAAGATATTTAAGAAAAATTCAATTTTTGCGAATTTCCGAGTTAACTAAAGATTAACGGGAATTTTAAATAGTTGCTATTTCTAAGTATATCGACGATTTGGATGATATATAAGAAAAACTGAAATTTTAACGATTTACCAATAAAAATGTTAAAATTAGCCAAAATTTGAAAACGATGCTATTTCTATAGATATATAAGAAAAATTGAATTTTACCGAATTTCCAAGAAAAATGTAAAAATTACACGAAATTCGAAAACGATGCTATTTCTACGTATATCGACGATTTGGATGATATATAAGAAAAAGTGAAATTTTAGCACATTTCCAAGAAATGTGTAAAAATTAACCAAAATTTGAAAACGATGCTATCTGGATGATGTGCAAGAAATGGAAGAAAAATTGCATTTTAGCGAATTTCCGAGTAAACTGTAAAAATTAACCGAAATTCGAAAACGATGCTATTTCTACGTATATCGACGATTTGGATGATATATAAGAAAAAGTGAAATTTTAGCACATTTCCAAGAAATGTGTAAAAATTAACCAAAATTTGAAAACGATGCTATCTGGATGATGTGCAAGAAATGGAAGAAAAATTGCATTTTAGCGAATTTCCGAGTAAACTGTAAAAATTAACCGAAATTCGAAAACGATGCTATTTCTACGTATATCGACGATTTCGATGATATATAAGAAAAACTGAAATTTTAGCGAATTTCCAAGAATAATGTAAAAATTAACCAAAATTGGATAACGATGCTATCCAGATGATTTGGACGATATTTAAGAAAAATTAAATTTTAGCGAAATTTCGAGTAAACTGTACAAATTAACAGAACTTCTAAATCGTTGCTATTACTATGTATATCGACAATTTGGAAGATACTTAAGGAAAATTGAATTTTAGCGAATTTCCGAGTAAACTGTACAAATTAACAGAAATTCTCAATCGTTGCTATTTCTACGTATATTGACAATTTGGAAGATATTTAAGAAAAATTGAATTTTAGCGAATTTCCGAGTAAACTGTAAAAATTAACCGAAATTCTAAATCGTTGCTATTTCTACGTATATCGACGATTTGTATGATATATAAGAAAAACTGAAATTTTAACGATTTTCCAATAAAGATGTTAAAATTAACCAAAATTTGAAAACGATGCTATCTAGATGATTTGGAAGAAATTTAAGAAAAATTGAATTTTAGCGAATTTTCAAGTAAACTGTAAAAATTAACCGAATTTCTAAATCGTTGCTATTTCTACGTATATCGACGATTTGGATTATAAGAAAAACTGAAATTTTAGCGAATTTCCAGGAAAAATGTAAAAATTATCCAAAATTGGAAAGCGATGCTATCTAGATGATTCGGACGATATTTAAGAAAAATTGAATTTTAGCGAATTTCCGAGTAAACTGTAAAAATTAACCGAAATTCTAAATCGTTGCTATTTCTACGTATATCGACGATTTGTATGATATATAAGAAAAACTGAAATTTTAACGATTTTCCAATAAAGATGTTAAAATTAACCAAAATCTGAAAACGATGCTATCTAGATGATTTGGAAGAAATTTAAGAAAAATTGAATTTTAGCGAATTTCCGAGTAAACTGTAAAAATTAACCGAATTTCTAAATCGTTCCTATTTCTACGTATATCGACGATTTGGATTATAAGAAAAACTGAAATTTTAGCGAATTTCCAAGTAAAAATGTAAAAATTATCCAAAATTGGAAAGCGATGCTATCTAGATGATTCGGACGATATTTAAGAAAAATTGAATTTTAGCGAATTTCCGAGTAAACTGTAAAAATTAACCGAAATTCTAAATCGTTGCTATTTCTACGTATGTCGACGATTTGGATGATAAATAAGAAATACTGATATTTTAGTGAATTTCCAAGAAAAATGTAAAAATTAACCAAAATTGGATAACGATGCTATTTAGATGATTTGGACGATATTTAAGAAAAATTGAATTTTAGCGAATTTCCGAGTAAACTGTACAAATTAACAGAAATTCTAAATCGTTGCTATTTCTACGTATATCGACGATTTGTATGATATATAAGAAAAACTGAAATTTTAACGATTTTCCAATAAAGATGTTAAAATTAACCAAAATTTGAAAACGATGCTATCTAGATGATTTGGAAGAAATTTAAGAAAAATTGAATTTTAGCGAATTTCCGAGTAAACTGTAAAAATTAACCGAATTTCTAAATCGTTGCTATTTCTACGTATATCGACGATTTGGATTATAAGAAAAACTGAAATTTTAGCGAATTTCCAAGAAAAATGCAAAATTTATCCAAAATTTAAAAACGATGCTATTTCTATAGATATATAAGAAAAATTGAATTTTAGCGAATTTCCGAGTAAACTGTAAAAATTAACCGAAATTCTAAATCGTTGCTATTTCTACGTATATCGACGATTTGGATGATAAATAAGAAATACTGATATTTTAGCGAATTTCCAAGAAAAATGTAAAAATTAACCAAAATTGGATAACGATGCTATTTAGATGATTTGGACGATATTTAAGAAAAATTGAATTTTAGCGAATTTCCGAGTAAACTGTACAAATTAACAGAAATTCTAAATCGTTGCTATTTCTACGTATATCGACGATTTGGATGATATATAAGAAAAACTGAAATTTTAACGATTTGCCAATAAAAATGTTAAAATTAGCCAAAATTTGAAAACGATGCTATTTCTATAGATATATAAGAAAAATTGAATTTTAGCGAATTTCCAAGAAAAATGTAAAAATTACACGAAATTCGAAAACGATGCTATTTCTACCTATATCGACGATTTGGATGATATATAAGAAAAACTGAAATTTTAACGGATTTCCAAGAAAAATGTAAAATTTATCCAAAATTTAAAAACGATGCTATTTCTATAGATATATAAGAAAAATTGAATTTTAGCGAATTTCGGAGTAAACTGTACAAATTAACAGAAATTCTCAATCGTTGCTATTTCTACTTATATTGACAATTTGGAAGATATTTAAGAAAAATTGAATTTTAGCGAATTTCCGAGTAAACTGTAAAAATTAAACGAAATTCTAAATCGTTGCTATTTCTACGTATATGGACGATTTGGATGATATATAAGAAAAACTGAAATTTTAACGGATTTCCAAGAAAAATGTAAAATTTATCCAAAATTTAAAAACGATGCTATTTCTATAGATATATAAGAAAGATTGAATTTTAGCGAATTTCCGAGTAAACTGTAAAAATTAACCGAAATTCTAAATCGTTGCTATTTCTACGTATATCGACGATTTGGATGATAAATAAGAAATACTGATATTTTAGCGAATTTCCAAGAAAAATGTAAAAATTAACCAAAATTGGATAACGATGCTATTTAGATGATTTGGACGATATTTAAGAAAAATTGAATTTTAGCGAATTTCCGAGTAAACTGTACAAATTAACAGAAATTCTAAATCGTTGCTATTTCTACGTATATCGACGATTTGGATGATATATAAGAAAAACTGAAATTTTAACGATTTGCCAATAAATATGTTAAAATTAACCAAAATTTGAAAACGATGGTATCTAGATGATTTGGAAGAAATTTAAGAAAAATTGAATTTTGCGAATTTCTGAGTAAACTGTAAAAATTAACGGAAATTCTAAATCATTGCTATTTCTACGTATATCGATGATTTGGATGATAAATAAGAAAAACTGAAATTTTAGCGATTTCAAAGAAAAACTGAAATTTTAGCGAATTTCCAAGAAAAATGTAAGAATTAATCAAAATTTGAAGACGATGCAATCTAGATGATTTGGAGATATTTGAGAAAAACTGAAATTTTAGCGAATTTCCAAGAAAAATTTAAAATTAACCAAAATTGGAAAACGATGCTATCTAGATGATTTGGACGATATTTAAGAAAAATTGAATTTTAGCGAATTTCCGAGTAAACTGTACAAATTAACAGAAATTCTCAATCGTTGCTATTTCTACGTATATTGACAAATTGGAAGATATTTAAGAAAAATTGAATTTTAGCGAATTTCCGAGTAAACTGTAAAAATTAACCGAAATTCTAAATCGTTGCTATTTCTACGTATATGGACGATTTGGATGATAAATAAGAAATACTGATATTTTAGCGAATTTCCAAGAAAAATGTGAAAATTAACCAAAATTGGATAACGATGCTATCTAGATGATTCGGACGATATTTAAGAAAAATTGAATTTTAGCGAATTTCCTAGTAAACTGTAAAAATTAACCGAAATTCTAAATCGTTGCTATTTCTACGTATATAGACGATTTGGATGATAAATAAGAAATACTGATATTTTAGCGAATTTCCAAGAAAAATGTGAAAATTAACCAAAATTGGATAACGATGCTATTTAGATGATTTGGACGATATTTAAGAAAAATTGAATTTTAGCGAATTTCCGAGTAAACTGTACAAATTAACAGAAATTCTAAATCGTTGCTATTTCTACGTATATCTACGATTTGGATGATATATAAGAAAAACTGAAATTTTAACGATTTTCCAATAAAGATGTTAAAATTAACCAAAATTTGAAAACGATGCTATCTAGATGATTTAAAAGAAATTTAAGAAAAATTGAATTTTGCGAATTTCCGGGTAAACTGTAAAAATTAACGGAAATTCTAAATCATTGCTATTTCTACGTATATCGATGATTTGGATGATAAATAAGAAAAACTGAAATTTTAGCGATTTCAAAGAAAAACTGAAATTTTAGCGAATTTCCAAGAAAAATGTAAAAATTAATCAAAATTTGAAGACGATGCTATCTAGATGATTTGGAGATATTTGAGAAAAACTGAAATTTTAGCGAATTTCCAAGAAAAATTTAAAATTAACCAAAATTGGAAAACGATGCTATCTAGATGATTTGGACGATATTTAAGAAAAATTGAATTTTAGCGAATTTCGGAGTAAACTGTACAAATTAACAGAAATTCTCAATCGTTGCTATTTCTACTTATATTGACAATTTGGAAGATATTTAAGAAAAATTGAATTTTAGCGAATTTCCGAGTAAACTGTAAAAATTAAACGAAATTCTAAATCGTTGCTATTTCTACGTATATGGACGATTTGGATGATATATAAGAAAAACTGAAATTTTAACGGATTTCCAAGAAAAATGTAAAATTTATCCAAAATTTAAAAACGATGCTATTTCTATGGATATATAAGAAAAATTGAATTTTAGCGAATTTCCAAGAAAAATGTAAAAAGTACACGAAATTCGAAAACGATGCTATCTGGATGATTTGGAAGAAATTGAAGAAAAATTGAATTTTTGCGAATTTCCGAGTAAACTGTACAAATTAACATAAATTCTAAATCGTTGCTATTTCTACGTATATAGACGATTTGGATGATATATAAGAAAAACTGAAATTTTAGCGATTTCAAAGAAAAACTGAAATTTTAGCGAATTTCCAAGAAAAATGTAAAAATTAATCAAAATTTGAAGACGATGCTATCTAGATGATTTGGAGATATTTGAGAAAAACTGAAATTTTAGCGAATTTCCGAGTAAACTGTAAAAATTAATAGAAATTCTAAATCGTTGCTATTTCTACGTATATCGACGATTTGGAAGATATTTAAAAAAAATTGAATTTTAGCGAATTTCCGAGTAAACTGTAAAAATTAACCGAAATTCTAAATCGTTGCTATTTCTACGTATATCGACGATTTGGAAGCTATTTAAGAAAAATTGAATTTTAGCGAATTTCCGAGCAAACTGTAAAAATTAACCGATTTTCTAAATCGTTGCTATTTCTACGTATATCGACGATTTGGAAGATATTTAAGAAAAATTCAATTTTTGCGAATTTCAGAGTAAACTAAAAATTAACGGAAATTTTAAATGGTTGCTATTTCTAAGTATATCGACGATTTGGATGATATATAAGAAAAACTGAAATTTTAACGATTTTCCAATAAAAATGTTAAAATTAGCCAAAATTTGAAAACGATGCTATTTCTATAGATATATAAGAAAAATTGAATTTTAGCGAATTTCCAAGAAAAATGTAAAAATTACACGAAATTCGAAAACGATGCTATTTCTACCTATATCGACGATTTGGATGATATATAAGAAAAACTGAAATTTTAACGGATTTCCAAGAAAAATGTAAAATTTATCCAAAATTTAAAAACGATGCTATTTCTATAGATATATAAGAAAAATTGAATTTTAGCGAATTTCCAAGAAAAATGTAAAAAGTACACGAAATTCGAAAACGATGCTATCTGGATGATTTGGAAGAAATTGAAGAAAAATTGAATTTTTGCGAATTTCCGAGTAAACTGTACAAATTAACATAAATTCTAAATCGTTGCTATTTCTACGTATATAGACGATTTGGATGATATATAAGAAAAACTGAAATTTTAGCGATTTCAAAGAAAAACTGAAATTTTAGCGAATTTCCAAGAAAAATGTAAAAATTAATCAAAATTTGAAGACGATGCTATCTAGATGATTTGGAGATATTTGAGAAAAACTGAAATTTTAGCGAATTTCCGAGTAAACTGTAAAAATTAATAGAAATTCTAAATCGTTGCTATTTCTACGTATATCGACGATTTGGAAGATATTTAAAAAAAATTGAATTTTAGCGAATTTCCGAGTAAACTGTAAAAATTAACCGAAATTCTAAATCGTTGCTATTTCTACGTATATCGACGATTTGGAAGCTATTTAAGAAAAATTGAATTTTAGCGAATTTCCGAGCAAACTGTAAAAATTAACCGATTTTCTAAATCGTTGCTATTTCTACGTATATCGACGATTTGGAAGATATTTAAGAAAAATTCAATTTTTGCGAATTTCAGAGTAAACTAAAAATTAACGGAAATTTTAAATGGTTGCTATTTCTAAGTATATCGACGATTTGGATGATATATAAGAAAAACTGAAATTTTAACGATTTTCCAATAAAAATGTTAAAATTAGCCAAAATTTGAAAACGATGCTATTTCTATAGATATATAAGAAAAATTGAATTTTAGCGAATTTCCAAGAAAAATGTAAAAATTACACGAAATTCGAAAACGATGCTATTTCTACCTATATCGACGATTTGGATGATATATAAGAAAAACTGAAATTTAGCGAATTTCCAAGAAAGATGTAAAAATTATCCATAATTTAAAAACGATGCTATTTCTATAGATATATAAGAAAAATTGAATTTTAGCGAATTTCCGAGTAAACTGTAAAAATTAACCGAAATTCTAAATCGTTGCTATTTCTACGTATATCGACGATTTGGAAGCTATTTAAGAAAAATTGAATTTTAGCGAATTTCCGAGCGAACTGTAAAAATTAACCGATTTTCTAAATCGTTGCTATTTCTACGTATATCGACGATTTGGAAGATATTTAAGAAAAATTCAATTTTTGCGAATTTCCGAGTTAACTAAAGATTAACGGGAATTTTAAATAGTTGCTATTTCTAAGTATATCGACGATTTGGATGATATATAAGAAAAACTGAAATTTTAACGATTTACCAATAAAAATGTTAAAATTAGCCAAAATTTGAAAACGATGCTATTTCTATAGATATATAAGAAAAATTGAATTTTACCGAATTTCCAAGAAAAATGTAAAAATTACACGAAATTCGAAAACGATGCTATTTCTACGTATATCGACGATTTGGATGATATATAAGAAAAAGTGAAATTTTAGCACATTTCCAAGAAATGTGTAAAAATTAACCAAAATTTGAAAACGATGCTATCTGGATGATGTGCAAGAAATGGAAGAAAAATTGCATTTTAGCGAATTTCCGAGTAAACTGTAAAAATTAACCGAAATTCGAAAACGATGCTATTTCTACGTATATCGACGATTTCGATGATATATAAGAAAAACTGAAATTTTAGCGAATTTCCAAGAATAATGTAAAAATTAACCAAAATTGGATAACGATGCTATCCAGATGATTTGGACGATATTTAAGAAAAATTAAATTTTAGCGAAATTTCGAGTAAACTGTACAAATTAACAGAACTTCTAAATCGTTGCTATTACTACGTATATCGACAATTTGGAAGATACTTAAGGAAAATTGAATTTTAGCGAATTTCCGAGTAAACTGTACAAATTAACAGAAATTCTCAATCGTTGCTATTTCTACGTATATTGACAATTTGGAAGATATTTAAGAAAAATTGAATTTTAGCGAATTTCCGAGTAAACTGTAAAAATTAACCGAAATTCTAAATCGTTGCTATTTCTACGTATATCGACGATTTGTATGATATATAAGAAAAACTGAAATTTTAACGATTTTCCAATAAAGATGTTAAAATTAACCAAAATTTGAAAACGATGCTATCTAGATGATTTGGAAGAAATTTAAGAAAAATTGAATTTTAGCGAATTTTCAAGTAAACTGTAAAAATTAACCGAAATTCTAAATCGTTGCTATTTCTACGTATGTCGACGATTTGGATGATAAATAAGAAATACTGATATTTTAGTGAATTTCCAAGAAAAATGTAAAAATTAACCAAAATTGGATAACGATGCTATTTAGATGATTTGGACGATATTTAAGAAAAATTGAATTTTAGCGAATTTCCGAGTAAACTGTACAAATTAACAGAAATTCTAAATCGTTGCTATTTCTACGTATATCGACGATTTGTATGATATATAAGAAAAACTGAAATTTTAACGATTTTCCAATAAAGATGTTAAAATTAACCAAAATTTGAAAACGATGCTATCTAGATGATTTGGAAGAAATTTAAGAAAAATTGAATTTTAGCGAATTTCCGAGTAAACTGTAAAAATTAACCGAATTTCTAAATCGTTGCTATTTCTACGTATATCGACGATTTGGATTATAAGAAAAACTGAAATTTTAGCGAATTTCCAAGAAAAATGCAAAATTTATCCAAAATTTAAAAACGATGCTATTTCTATAGATATATAAGAAAAATTGAATTTTAGCGAATTTCCGAGTAAACTGTAAAAATTAACCGAATTTCTAAATCGTTGCTATTTCTACGTATATCGACGATTTGGATGATAAATAAGAAATACTGATATTTTAGCGAATTTCCAAGAAAAATGTAAAAATTAACCAAAATTGGATAACGATGCTATTTAGATGATTTGGACGATATTTAAGAAAAATTGAATTTTAGCGAATTTCCGAGTAAACTGTACAAATTAACAGAAATTCTAAATCGTTGCTATTTCTACGTATATCGACGATTTGGATGATATATAAGAAAAACTGAAATTTTAACGATTTGCCAATAAAGATGTTAAAATTAACCAAAATTTGAAAACGATGGTATCTAGATGATTTGGAAGAAATTTAAGAAAAATTGAATTTTGCGAATTTCTGAGTAAACTGTAAAAATTAACGGAAATTCTAAATCATTGCTATTTCTACGTATATCGATGATTTGGATGATAAATAAGAAAAACTGAAATTTTAGCGATTTCAAAGAAAAACTGAAATTTTAGCGAATTTCCAAGAAAAATGTAAGAATTAATCAAAATTTGAAGACGATGCAATCTAGATGATTTGGAGATATTTGAGAAAAACTGAAATTTTAGCGAATTTCCAAGAAAAATTTAAAATTAACCAAAATTGGAAAACGATGCTATCTAGATGATTTGGACGATATTTAAGAAAAATTGAATTTTAGCGAATTTCCGAGTAAACTGTACAAATTAACAGAAATTCTCAATCGTTGCTATTTCTACGTATATTGACAAATTGGAAGATATTTAAGAAAAATTGAATTTTAGCGAATTTCCGAGTAAACTGTAAAAATTAACCGAAATTCTAAATCGTTGCTATTTCTACGTATATGGACGATTTGGATGATAAATAAGAAATACTGATATTTTAGCGAATTTCCAAGAAAAATGTGAAAATTAACCAAAATTGGATAACGATGCTATCTAGATGATTCGGACGATATTTAAGAAAAATTGAATTTTAGCGAATTTCCGAGTAAACTGTAAAAATTAACCGAAATTCTAAATCGTTGCTATTTCTACGTATATAGACGATTTGGATGATAAATAAGAAATACTGATATTTTAGCGAATTTCCAAGAAAAATGTGAAAATTAACCAAAATTGGATAACGATGCTATTTAGATGATTTGGACGATATTTAAGAAAAATTGAATTTTAGCGAATTTCCGAGTAAACTGTACAAATTAACAGAAATTCTAAATCGTTGCTATTTCTACGTATATCTACGATTTGGATGATATATAAGAAAAACTGAAATTTTAACGATTTTCCAATAAAGATGTTAAAATTAACCAAAATTTGAAAACGATGCTATCTAGATGATTTGGAAGAAATTTAAGAAAAATTGAATTTTGCGAATTTCCGGGTAAACTGTAAAAATTAACGGAAATTCTAAATCATTGCTATTTCTACGTATATCGATGATTTGGATGATAAATAAGAAAAACTGAAATTTTAGCGATTTCAAAGAAAAACTGAAATTTTAGCGAATTTCCAAGAAAAATGTAAAAATTAATCAAAATTTGAAGACGATGCTATCTAGATGATTTGGAGATATTTGAGAAAAACTGAAATTTTAGCGAATTTCCAAGAAAAATTTAAAATTAACCAAAATTGGAAAACGATGCTATCTAGATGATTTGGACGATATTTAAGAAAAATTGAATTTTAGCGAACTTCGGAGTAAACTGTACAAATTAACAGAAATTCTCAATCGTTGCTATTTCTACGTATATTGACAAATTGGAAGATATTTAAGAAAAATTGAATTTTAGCGAATTTCCGAGTAAACTGTAAAAATTAACCGAAATTCTAAATCGTTGCTATTTCTACGTATATGGACGATTTGGATGATAAATAAGAAATACTGATATTTTAGCGAATTTCCAAGAAAAATGTGAAAATTAACCAAAATTGGATAACGATGCTATCTAGATGATTCGGACGATATTTAAGAAAAATTGAATTTTGCGAATTTCCGGGTAAACTGTAAAAATTAACGGAAATTCTAAATCATTGCTATTTCTACGTATATCGATGATTTGGATGATATATAAGAAAAACTGAAATTTTAACGGATTTCCAAGAAAAATGTAAAATTTATCCAAAATTTAAAAACGATGCTATTTCTATAGATATATAAGAAAAATTGAATTTTAGCGAATTTCCAAGAAAAATGTAAAAAGTACACGAAATTCGAAAACGATGCTATCTGGATGATTTGGAAGAAATTGAAGAAAAATTGAATTTTTGCGAATTTCCGAGTAAACTGTACAAATTAACATAAATTCTAAATCGTTGCTATTTCTACGTATATAGACGATTTGGATGATATATAAGAAAAACTGAAATTTTAGCGATTTCAAAGAAAAACTGAAATTTTAGCGAATTTCCAAGAAAGATGTAAAAATTAATCAAAATTTGAAGACGATGCTATCTAGATGATTTGGAGATATTTGAGAAAAACTGAAATTTTAGCGAATTTCCGAGTAAACTGTAAAAATTAATAGAAATTCTAAATCGTTGCTATTTCTACGTATATCGACGATTTGGAAGATATTTAAAAAAAATTGAATTTTAGCGAATTTCCGAGTAAACTGTAAAAATTAACCGAAATTCTAAATCGTTGCTATTTCTACGTATATCGACGATTTGGAAGCTATTTAAGAAAAATTGAATTTTAGCGAATTTCCGAGCAAACTGTAAAAATTAACCGATTTTCTAAATCGTTGCTATTTCTACGTATATCGACGATTTGGAAGATATTTAAGAAAAATTCAATTTTTGCGAATTTCAGAGTAAACTAAAAATTAACGGAAATTTTAAATGGTTGCTATTTCTAAGTATATCGACGATTTGGATGATATATAAGAAAAACTGAAATTTTAACGATTTTCCAATAAAAATGTTAAAATTAGCCAAAATTTGAAAACGATGCTATTTCTATAGATATATAAGAAAAATTGAATTTTAGCGAATTTCCAAGAAAAATGTAAAAATTACACGAAATTCGAAAACGATGCTATTTCTACCTATATCGACGATTTGGATGATATATAAGAAAAACTGAAATTTTAACGAATTTCCAAGAAAGATGTAAAAATTATCCATAATTTAAAAACGATGCTATTTCTATAGATATATAAGAAAAATTGAATTTTAGCGAATTTCCGAGTAAACTGTAAAAATTAACCGAAATTCTAAATCGTTGCTATTTCTACGTATATCGACGATTTGGAAGCTATTTAAGAAAAATTGAATTTTAGCGAATTTCCGAGCGAACTGTAAAAATTAACCGATTTTCTAAATCGTTGCTATTTCTACGTATATCGACGATTTGGAAGATATTTAAGAAAAATTCAATTTTTGCGAATTTCCGAGTTAACTAAAGATTAACGGGAATTTTAAATAGTTGCTATTTCTAAGTATATCGACGATTTGGATGATATATAAGAAAAACTGAAATTTTAACGATTTACCAATAAAAATGTTAAAATTAGCCAAAATTTGAAAACGATGCTATTTCTATAGATATATAAGAAAAATTGAATTTTACCGAATTTCCAAGAAAAATGTAAAAATTACACGAAATTCGAAAACGATGCTATTTCTACGTATATCGACGATTTGGATGATATATAAGAAAAAGTGAAATTTTAGCACATTTCCAAGAAATGTGTAAAAATTAACCAAAATTTGAAAACGATGCTATCTGGATGATGTGCAAGAAATGGAAGAAAAATTGCATTTTAGCGAATTTCCGAGTAAACTGTAAAAATTAACCGAAATTCGAAAACGATGCTATTTCTACGTATATCGACGATTTCGATGATATATAAGAAAAACTGAAATTTTAGCGAATTTCCAAGAATAATGTAAAAATTAACCAAAATTGGATAACGATGCTATCCAGATGATTTGGACGATATTTAAGAAAAATTAAATTTTAGCGAAATTTCGAGTAAACTGTACAAATTAACAGAACTTCTAAATCGTTGCTATTACTACGTATATCGACAATTTGGAAGATACTTAAGGAAAATTGAATTTTAGCGAATTTCCGAGTAAACTGTACAAATTAACAGAAATTCTCAATCGTTGCTATTTCTACGTATATTGACAATTTGGAAGATATTTAAGAAAAATTGAATTTTAGCGAATTTCCGAGTAAACTGTAAAAATTAACCGAAATTCTAAATCGTTGCTATTTCTACGTATATCGACGATTTGTATGATATATAAGAAAAACTGAAATTTTAACGATTTTCCAATAAAGATGTTAAAATTAACCAAAATTTGAAAACGATGCTATCTAGATGATTTGGAAGAAATTTAAGAAAAATTGAATTTTAGCGAATTTTCAAGTAAACTGTAAAAATTAACCGAATTTCTAAATCGTTGCTATTTCTACGTATATCGACGATTTGGATTATAAGAAAAACTGAAATTTTAGCGAATTTCCAGGAAAAATGTAAAAATTATCCAAAATTGGAAAGCGATGCTATCTAGATGATTCGGACGACATTTAAGAAAAATTGAATTTTAGCGAATTTCCGAGTAAACTGTAAAAATTAACCGAAATTCTAAATCGTTGCTATTTCTACGTATATCGACGATTTGTATGATATATAAGAAAAACTGAAATTTTAACGATTTTCCAATAAAGATGTTAAAATTAACCAAAATCTGAAAACGATGCTATCTAGATGATTTGGAAGAAATTTAAGAAAAATTGAATTTTAGCGAATTTCCGAGTAAACTGTAAAAATTAACCGAATTTCTAAATCGTTCCTATTTCTACGTATATCGACGATTTGGATTATAAGAAAAACTGAAATTTTAGCGAATTTCCAAGAAAAAATGTAAAAATTATCCAAAATTGGAAAGCGATGCTATCTAGATGATTCGGACGATATTTAAGAAAAATTGAATTTTAGCGAATTTCCGAGTAAACTGTAAAAATTAACCGAAATTCTAAATCGTTGCTATTTCTACGTATGTCGACGATTTGGATGATAAATAAGAAATACTGATATTTTAGTGAATTTCCAAGAAAAATGTAAAAATTAACCAAAATTGGATAACGATGCTATTTAGATGATTTGGACGATATTTAAGAAAAATTGAATTTTAGCGAATTTCCGAGTAAACTGTACAAATTAACAGAAATTCTAAATCGTTGCTATTTCTACGTATATCGACGATTTGTATGATATATAAGAAAAACTGAAATTTTAACGATTTTCCAATAAAGATGTTAAAATTAACCAAAATTTGAAAACGATGCTATCTAGATGATTTGGAAGAAATTTAAGAAAAATTGAATTTTAGCGAATTTCCGAGTAAACTGTAAAAATTAACCGAATTTCTAAATCGTTGCTATTTCTACGTATATCGACGATTTGGATTATAAGAAAAACTGAAATTTTAGCGAATTTCCAAGAAAAATGCAAAATTTATCCAAAATTTAAAAACGATGCTATTTCTATAGATATATAAGAAAAATTGAATTTTAGCGAATTTCCGAGTAAACTGTAAAAATTAACCGAATTTCTAAATCGTTGCTATTTCTACGTATATCGACGATTTGGATTATAAGAAAAACTGAAATTTTAGCGAATTTCCAAGAAAAATGCAAAATTTATCCAAAATTTAAAAACGATGCTATTTCTATAGATATATAAGAAAAATTGAATTTTAGCGAATTTCCGATTAAACTGTAAAAATTAACCGAAATTCGAAAACGATGCTATTTCTACGTATATCGACGATTTGGATGATACATAAGAAAAACTGAAATCTTAACGAATTTCCAAGAAATATGTATAAATTAACCAAAATTTGAAAACGATGCTATCTAGATGATTTGGAAGATATTTAAAAAAAATTGAATTTTAGCGAATTTCCGAGTAAACTGTAAAAATTAACCGAAATTCTAAATCGTTTCTATTTCTACGTATATCGACGATTTGGAAGCTATTTAAGAAAAATTGAATTTTAGCGAATTTCCGAGCAAACTGTAAAAATTAACCGATTTTCTAAATCGTTGCTATTTCTACGTATATCGACGATTTGGAAGATATTTAAGAAAAATTCAATTTTTGCGAATTTCAGAGTAAACTAAAAATTAACGGAAATTTTAAATAGTTGCTATTTCTAAGTATATCGACGATTTGGATGATATATAAGAAAAACTGAAATTTTAACGAACTTCCAAGAAAGATGTAAAAATCATCCATAATTTAAAAACGATGCTATTTCTATAGATATATAAGAAAAATTGAATTTTAGCGAATTTCCGAGTAAACTGTAAAAATTAACCGAAATTCTAAATCGTTGCTATTTTTACGTATATCGACGATTTGGATGATAAATAAGAAATACTGATATTTTAACGATTTTCCAATAAAGATGTTAAAATTAACCAAAATTTGAAAACGATGCTATCTAGATGATTTGGAAGAAATTTAAGAAAAATTGAATTTTAGCGAATTTCCAAGTAAACTGTAAAAATTAACCGAATTTCTAAATCGTTGCTATTTCTACGTATATCGACGATTTGGATTATAAGAAAAACTGAAATTTTAGCGAATTTCCAAGAAAAATGCAAAATTTATCCAAAATTTAAAAACGATGCTATTTCTATAGATATATAAGAAAAATTGAATTTTAGCGAATTTCCGATTAAACTGTAAAAATTAACCGAAATTCGAAAACGATGCTAATTCTACGTATATCGACGATTTGGATGATACATAAGAAAAACTGAAATTTTAACGAATTTCCAAGAAATATGTATAAATTAACCAAAATTTGAAAACGATGCTATCTAGATGATTTGGAAGAAATTTAAGAAAAATTGAATTTTAGCGAATTTCCGATTAAACTGTAAAAATTAACCGAATTTCTAAATCGTTGCTATTTCTACGTATATCGACGATTTGGATTATAAGAAAAACTGAAATTTTAGCGAATTTCCAAGAAAAATGTAAAAATTAATCAAAATTTGAAGACGATGCTATCTAGATGATTTGGAGATATTTGAGAAAAACTGAAATTTTAGCGAATTTCCGAGTAAACTGTAAAAATTAACAGAAATTCTAAATCGTTGCTATTTCTACGTATATCGACGATCTGGAAGATATTTAAAAAAAATTGAATCTAAGCGAGTTTCCGAGTAAACGGTAAAAATTAACCGAAATTCTAAATCGTTGCTATTTCTACGTATATCGACGATTTGGAAGCTATTTAAGAAAAATTGAATCTAAGCGAATTTCCGAGCGAACTGTAAAAATTAACCGAAATTCTAAATCGTTGCTATTTCTACGTATATAGACGATTTGGATGATATATAAGAAAAACTGAAATTTTAGCGATTTCAAAGAAAAACTGAAATTTTAGCGAATTTCCAAGAAAAATGTAAAAATTAATCAAAATTTGAAGACGATGCTATCTAGATGATTTGGAGATATTTGAGAAAAACTGAAATTTTAGCGAATTTCCGAGTAAACTGTAAAAATTAACAGAAATTCTAAATCGTTGCTATTTCTACGTATATCGACGATTTGGAAGATATTTAAGAAAAATTGAATTTTAGCGAATTTCCGAGCGAACTGTAAAAATTAACCGATTTTCTAAATCGTTGCTATTTCTACGTATATCGACGATTTGGATGATATATAAGAAAAACTGAAATTTTAACGATTTACCAATAAAAATGTTAAAATTAGCCAAAATTTGAAAACGATGCTATTTCTATAGATATATAAGAAAAATTGAATTTTACCGAATTTCCAAGAAAAATGTAAAAATTACACGAAATTCGAAAACGATGCTATTTCTACGTATATCGACGATTTGGATGATATATAAGAAAAAGTGAAATTTTAGCACATTTCCAAGAAATGTGCAAAAATTAACCAAAATTTGAAAACGATGCTATCTGGATGATGTGCAAGAAATGGAAGAAAAATTGCATTTTAGCGAAATTTCGAGTAAACTGTACAAATTAACAGAACTTCTAAATCGTTGCTATTACTACGTATATCGACAATTTGAAAGATATATAAAAAAACTGAAATTTTAACGATTTTCCAATAAAAATGTTAAAATTAACCAAAATTTGGAAACGATGCTATTTCTACAGATATATAGGAAAAATTTAATTTTAGCGAATTTCCAAGTAAAATGTAAAAATTACACGAAATTCGAAAACGATGCTATTTCTACGTATATCGACGATTTGGATGATATATAAGAAAAACTGAAATTTTAACGAATTTCCAAGAAAGATGTAAAAATTATCCGTAATTTAAAAACGATGCTATTTCTATAGATATATAAGAAATATTGAATTTTAGCGAATTTCCGAGTGAACTGTAAAAATTAACCGATTTTCTAATCGTTGCTATTTCTACGTATATCGACGATTTGGATGATATATAAAAAAACTGAAAATTAACGATTTTCCAATAAAAATGTTAAAATTAACCAAAATTTGGAAACGATGCTATTTCTACAGATATATAGGAAAAATTTAATTTTAGCGAATTTCCAAGTAAAATGTAAAAATTACACGAAATTCGAAAACGATGCTATTTCTACGTATATCGACGATTTGGATGATATATAAGAAAAACTGAAATTTTAACGAATTTCCAAGAAAGATGTAAAAATTATCCCTAATTTAAAAACGATGCTATTTCTATAGATATATAAGAAAAATTGAATTTTAGCGAATTTCCGATTAAACTGTAAAAATTAACCGAATTTCTAAATCGTTGCTATTTCTACGTATATCGACGATTTGGATTATAAGAAAAACTGAAATTTTAGCGAATTTCCAAGAAAAATGCAAAATTTATCCAAAATTTAAAAACGATGCTATTTCTATAGATATATAAGAAAAATTGAATTTTAGCGAATTTCCGATTAAACTGTAAAAATTAACCGAAATTCGAAAACGATGCTAATTCTACGTATATCGACGATTTGGATGATACATAAGAAAAACTGAAATTTTAACGAATTTCCAAGAAATATGTATAAATTAACCAAAATTTGAAAACGATGCTATCTAGATGATTTGGAAGAAATTTAAGAAAAATTGAATTTTAGCGAATTTCCGATTAAACTGTAAAAATTAACCGAATTTCTAAATCGTTGCTATTTCTACGTATATCGACGATTTGGATTATAAGAAAAACTGAAATTTTAGCGAATTTCCAAGAAAAATGTAAAAATTAATCAAAATTTGAAAACGATGCTATTTCTATAGATATATAAGAAAAATTGAATTTTACCGAATTTCCAAGAAAAATGTAAAAATTACACGAAATTCGAAAACGATGCTATTTCTACGTATATCGACGATTTGGATGATATATAAGAAAAAGTGAAATTTTAGCACATTTCCAAGAAATGTGCAAAAATTAACCAAAATTTGAAAACGATGCTATCTGGATGATGTGCAAGAAATGGAAGAAAAATTGCATTTTAGCGAAATTTCGAGTAAACTGTACAAATTAACAGAACTTCTAAATCGTTGCTATTACTACGTATATCGACAATTTGAAAGATATATAAAAAAACTGAAATTTTAACGATTTTCCAATAAAAATGTTAAAATTAACCAAAATTTGGAAACGATGCTATTTCTACAGATATATAGGAAAAATTTAATTTTAGCGAATTTCCAAGTAAAATGTAAAAATTACACGAAATTCGAAAACGATGCTATTTCTACGTATATCGACGATTTGGATGATATATAAGAAAAACTGAAATTTTAACGAATTTCCAAGAAAGATGTAAAAATTATCCGTAATTTAAAAACGATGCTATTTCTATAGATATATAAGAAAAATTGAATTTTAGCGAATTTCCGAGTGAACTGTAAAAATTAACCGATTTTCTAATCGTTGCTATTTCTACGTATATCGACGATTTGGATGATATATAAAAAAACTGAAATTTTAACGATTTTCCAATAAAAATGTTAAAATTAACCAAAATTTGGAAACGATGCTATTTCTACAGATATATAGGAAAAATTTAATTTTAGCGAATTTCCAAGTAAAATGTAAAAATTACACGAAATTCGAAAACGATGCTAATTCTACGTATATCGACGATTTGGATGATACATAAGAAAGACTGAAATTTTAACGAATTTCCAAGAAATATGTATAAATTAACCAAAATTTGAAAACGATGCTATCTAGATGATTTGGAAGAAATTTAAGAAAAATTGAATTTTAGCGAATTTCCGATTAAACTGTAAAAATTAACCGAATTTCTAAATCGTTGCTATTTCTACGTATATCGACGATTTGGATTATAAGAAAAACTGAAATTTTAGCGAATTTCCAAGAAAAATGTAAAAATTAATCAAAATTTGAAAACGATGCTATTTCTATAGATATATAAGAAAAATTGAATTTTACCGAATTTCCAAGAAAAATGTAAAAATTACACGAAATTCGAAAACGATGCTATTTCTACGTATATCGACGATTTGGATGATATATAAGAAAAAGTGAAATTTTAGCACATTTCCAAGAAATGTGCAAAAATTAACCAAAATTTGAAAACGATGCTATCTGGATGATGTGCAAGAAATGGAAGAAAAATTGCATTTTAGCGAAATTTCGAGTAAACTGTACAAATTAACAGAACTTCTAAATCGTTGCTATTACTACGTATATCGACAATTTGAAAGATATATAAAAAAACTGAAATTTTAACGATTTTCCAATAAAAATGTTAAAATTAACCAAAATTTGGAAACGATGCTATTTCTACAGATATATAGGAAAAATTTAATTTTAGCGAATTTCCAAGTAAAATGTAAAAATTACACGAAATTCGAAAACGATGCTATTTCTACGTATATCGACGATTTGGATGATATATAAGAAAAACTGAAATTTTAACGAATTTCCAAGAAAGATGTAAAAATTATCCGTAATTTAAAAACGATGCTATTTCTATAGATATATAAGAAAAATTGAATTTTAGCGAATTTCCGAGTGAACTGTAAAAATTAACCGATTTTCTAATCGTTGCTATTTCTACGTATATCGACGATTTGGATGATATATAAAAAAACTCAAATTTTAACGATTTTCCAATAAAAATGTTAAAATTAACCAAAATTTGGAAACGATACTATTTCTACAGATATATAGGAAAAATTTAATTTTAGCGAATTTCCAAGTAAAATGTAAAAATTACACGAAATTCGAAAACGATGCTATTTCTACGTATATCGACGATTTGGATGATATATAAGAAAAACTGAAATTTTAACGAATTTCCAAGAAAGATGTAAAAATTATCCGTAATTTAAAAACGATGCTATTTCTATAGATATATAAGAAAAATTGAATTTTAGCGAATTTCCGATTAAACTGTAAAAATTAACCGAATTTCTAAATCGTTGCTATTTCTACGTATATCGACGATTTGGATTATAAGAAAAACTGAAATTTTAGCGAATTACCAAGAAAAATGCAAAATTTATCCAAAATTTAAAAACGATGCTATTTCTATAGATATATAAGAAAAATTGAATTTTAGCGAATTTCCGATTAAACTGTAAAAATTAACCGAAATTCGAAAACGATGCTAATTCTACGTATATCGACGATTTGGATGATACATAAGAAAAACTGAAATTTTAACGAATTTCCAAGAAATATGTATAAATTAACCAAAATTTGAAAACGATGCTATCTAGATGATTTGGAAGAAATTTAAGAAAAATTGAATTTTAGCGAATTTCCGATTAAACTGTAAAAATTAACCGAATTTCTAAATCGTTGCTATTTCTACGTATATCGACGATTTGGATTATAAGAAAAACTGAAATTTTAGCGAATTTCCAAGAAAAATGTAAAAATTAATCAAAATTTGAAGACGATGCTATCTAGATGATTTGGAGATATTTGAGAAAAACTGAAATTTTAGCGAATTTCCGAGTAAACTGTAAAAATTAACAGAAATTCTAAATCGTTGCTATTTCTACGTATATCGACGATCTGGAAGATATTTAAAAAAAATTGAATCTAAGCGAATTTCCGAGTAAACGGTAAAAATTAACCGAAATTCTAAATCGTTGCTATTTCTACGTATATCGACGATTTGGAAGTTATTTAAGAAAAATTGAATCTAAGCGAATTTCCGAGCGAACTGTAAAAATTAACCGAAATTCTAAATCGTTGCTATTTCTACGTATATAGACGATTTGGATGATATTTAAGAAAAATTCAATTTTTGCGAATTTCAGAGTAAACTAAAAATTAACGGAAATTTTAAATAGTTGCTATTTCTAAGTATATCGACGATTTGGATGATATATAAGAAAAACTGAAATTTTAACGATTTTCCAATAAAAATGTTAAAATTAGCCAAAATTTGAAAACGATGCTATTTCTATAGATATATAAGAAAAATTGAATTTTAGCGAATTTCCGAGCGAACTGTAAAAATTAACCGATTTTCTAAATCGTTGCTATTTCTACGTATATCGACGATTTGGATGATATATAAGAAAAACTGAAATTTTAACGATTTACCAATAAAAATGTTAAAATTAGCCAAAATTTGAAAACGATGCTATTTCTATAGATATATAAGAAAAATTGAATTTTACCGAATTTCCAAGAAAAATGTAAAAATTACACGAAATTCGAAAACGATGCTATTTCTACGTATATCGACGATTTGGATGATATATAAGAAAAAGTGAAATTTTAGCACATTTCCAAGAAATGTGCAAAAATTAACCAAAATTTGAAAACGATGCTATCTGGATGATGTGCAAGAAATGGAAGAAAAATTGCATTTTAGCGAAATTTCGAGTAAACTGTACAAATTAACAGAACTTCTAAATCGTTGCTATTACTACGTATATCGACAATTTGAAAGATATATAAAAAAACTGAAATTTTAACGATTTTCCAATAAAAATGTTAAAATTAACCAAAATTTGGAAACGATGCTATTTCTACAGATATATAGGAAAAATTTAATTTTAGCGAATTTCCAAGTAAAATGTAAAAATTACACGAAATTCGAAAACGATGCTATTTCTACGTATATCGACGATTTGGATGATATATAAGAAAAACTGAAATTTTAACGAATTTCCAAGAAAGATGTAAAAATTATCCGTAATTTAAAAACGATGCTATTTCTATAGATATATAAGAAAAATTGAATTTTAGCGAATTTCCGAGTGAACTGTAAAAATTAACCGATTTTCTAATCGTTGCTATTTCTACGTATATCGACGATTTGGATGATATATAAAAAAACTGAAATTTTAACGATTTTCCAATAAAAATGTTAAAATTAACCAAAATTTGGAAACGATGCTATTTCTACAGATATATAGGAAAAATTTAATTTTAGCGAATTTCCAAGTAAAATGTAAAAATTACACGAAATTCGAAAACGATGCTATTTCTACGTATATCGACGATTTGGATGATATATAAGAAAAACTGAAATTTTAGCGAATTTCCAAGAATAATGCAAAAATTAACCAAAACTTAAAAACGATGCTATTTATATAGATATATAAGAAAGATTGAATGTTAGCGAATTTCCGATTAAACTGTAAAAATTAACCGAAACTCGAAAACGATGCTATTTCTACGTATATCGACGATTTGGATGATACATAAGAAAATCTGAAATTTTAACGAATTTCCAAGAAATATGTATAAATTAACCAAAATTTGAAAACGATGATCTAGATATCTAGATGATTTGGAAGAAATTTAAGAAAAATTGAATTTTAGCGAATTTCCGAGTAAACTGTAAAAATTAACCGAAATTCTAAATCGTTGCTATTTCTACGTATATCGACGATTTGGATTATAAGAAAAACTGAAATTTTAGCGAATTTCCAAGAAAAATGTAAAAATTATCCAAAATTGGAAAGCGATGCTATCTAGATGATTCGGACGATATTTAAGAAAAATTGAATTTTAGCGAATTTCCGAATAAACTGTACAAATTAACAGAAATTCTAAATCGTTGCTATTTCTACGTATATCGACGATTTGGATGATATATAAGAAAAACTGAAATTTTAACGATTTGCCAATAAAGATGTTAAAATTAACCAAAATTGGATAACGATGCTATTTAGATGATTTGGACGATATTTAAGAAAAATTGAATTTTAGCGAATTTCCGAGTAAACTGTAAAAATTAACCGAAATTCTAAATCGTTGCTATTTCTACGTATATCGACGATTTGGATGATAAATAAGAAAAACTGAAATTTTAGCGAATTTCCAAGAAAAATGTAAAAATTAACCAAAATTGGATAACGATGCTATTTAGATGATTTGGACGGTATTTAAGAAAAATTGAATTTTAGCGAACTTCCGAGTAAACTGTACAAATTAACAGAAATTCTAAATCGTTGCTATTTCTACGTATATGGACAATTTGGAAGATATTTAAGAAAAATTGAATTTTAGCGAATTTCCGAGTAAACTGTAAAAATTAACCGAAATTCTAAATCGTTGCTATTTCTACGTATATCGACGATTTGGATGATAAATAAGAAATACTGATATTTTAGCGAATTTCCAAGAAAAATGTAAAAATTAACCAAAATTGGATAACGATGCTATTTAGATGATTTGGACGATATTTAAGAAAAATTGAATTTTAGCGAATTTCCGAGTAAACTGTACAAATTAACAGAAATTCTAAATCGTTGCTATTTCTACGTATATCGACGATTTGGATGATATATAAGAAAAACTGAAATTTCAACGATTTGCCAATAAAGATGTTAAAATTAACCAAAATTTGAAAACGATGGTATCTAGATGATTTGGAAGAAATTTAAGAAAAATTGAATTTTGCGAATTTCTGAGTAAACTGTAAAAATTAACGGAAATTCTAAATCATTGCTATTTCTACGTATATCGATGATTTGGATGATAAATAGGAAAAACTGAAATTTTAGCGATTTCAAAGAAAAACTGAAATTTTAGCGAATTTCCAAGAAAAATGTAAGAATTAATCAAAATTTGAAGACGATGCAATCTAGATGATTTGGAGATATTTGAGAAAAACTGAAATTTTAGCGAATTTCCAAGAAAAATTTAAAATTAACCAAAATTGGAAAACGATGCTATCTAGATGATTTGGACGATATTTAAGAAAAATTGAATTTTAGCGAATTTCCGAGTAAACTGTACAAATTAACAGAAATTCTCAATCGTTGCTATTTCTACGTATATTGACAAATTGGAAGATATTTAAGAAAAATTGAATTTTAGCGAATTTCCGAGTAAACTGTAAAAATTAACCGAAATTCTAAATCGTTGCTATTTCTACGTATATGGACGATTTGGATGATATATAAGAAAAACTGAAATTTTAACGAATTTCCAAGAAATATGTATAAATTAACCAAAATTTGAAAACGATGCTATCTAGATGATTTGGAAGAAATTTAAGAAAAATTGAATTTTAGCGAATTTCCGAGTAAACTGTAAAAATTAACCGAAATTCTAAATCGTTGCTATTTCTACGTATATCGACGATTTGTATGATATATAAGAAAAACTGAAATTTTAACGATTTTCCAATAAAGATGTTAAAATTAACCAAAATTTGAAGACGATGCTATCTAGATGATTTGGAAGAAATTTAAGAAAAATTGAATTTTAGCGAATTTTCGAGTAAACTGTAAAAATTAACCGAATTTCTAAATCGTTGCTATTTCTACGTATATCGACGATTTGGATTATAAGAAAAACTGAAATTTTAGCGAATTTCCAAGAAAAAATGTAAAAATTATCCAAAATTGGAAAGCGATGCTATCTAGATGATTCGGACGATATTTAAGAAAAATTGAATTTTAGCGAATTTCCGAGTAAACTGTAAAAATTAACCGAAATTCTAAATCGTTGCTATTTCTACGTATATAGACGATTTGTATGATATATAAGAAAAACTGAAATTTTAACGATTTTCCAATAAAGATGTTAAAATTAACCAAAATCTGAAAACGATGCTATCTAGATGATTTGGAAGAAATTTAAGAAAAATTGAATTTTAGCGAATTTCCGAGTAAACTGTAAAAATTAACCGAATTTCTAAATCGTTGCTATTTCTACGTATATCGACGATTTGGATTATAAGAAAAACTGAAATTTTAGCGATTTCAAAGAAAAACTGAAATTTTAGCGAATTTCCAAGAAAAATTTAAAAATTAATCAAAATTTGAAGACGATGCTATCTAGATGATTTGGAGATATTTGAGAAAAACTGAAATTTTAGCGAATTTCCGAGTAAACTGTAAAAATTAACATAAATTCTAAATCGTTGCTATTTCTACGTATATCGACGATTTGGAAGATATTTAAAAAAAAATTGAATTTTAGCGAATTTCCGAGTAAACTGTAAAAATTAACCGATTTTCTAAATCGTTGCTATTTCTACGTATATCGACGATTTGGAGATATTTAAGAAAAATTCAATTTTTGCGAATTTCAGAGTAAACTAAAAATTAACGGAAATTTTAAATAGTTGCTATTTCTAAGTATATCGACGATTTGGATGATATATAAGAAAAACTGAAATTTTTACGATTTTCCAATAAAAATGTTAAAATTAGCCAAAATTTGAAAACGATGCTATTTCTATAGATATATAAGAAAAATTGAATTTTAGCGAATTTCCGAGCGAACTGTAAAAATTAACCGATTTTCTAAATCGTTGCTATTTCTACGTATATCGACGATTTGGATGATATATAAGAAAAACTGAAATTTTAACGATTTACCAATAAAAATGTTAAAATTAGCCAAAATTTGAAAACGATGCTATTTCTATAGATATATAAGAAAAATTGAATTTTACCGAATTTCCAAGAAAAATGTAAAAATTACACGAAATTCGAAAACGATGCTATTTCTACGTATATCGACGATTTGGATGATATATAAGAAAAAGTGAAATTTTAGCACATTTCCAAGAAATGTGCAAATATTAACCAAAATTTGAAAACGATGCTATCTGGATGATGTGCAAGAAATGGAAGAAAAATTGCATTTTAGCGAAATTTCGAGTAAACTGTACAAATTAACAGAACTTCTAAATCGTTGCTATTACTACGTATATCGACAATTTGAAAGATATATAAAAAAACTGAAATTTTAACGATTTTCCAATAAAAATGTTAAAATTAACCAAAATTTGGAAACGATGCTATTTCTACAGATATATAGGAAAAATTTAATTTTAGCGAATTTCCAAGTAAAATGTAAAAATTACACGAAATTCGAAAACGATGCTATTTCTACGTATATCGACGATTTGGATGATATATAAGAAAAACTGAAATTTTAACGAATTTCCAAGAAAGATGTAAAAATTATCCGTAATTTAAAAACGATGCTATTTCTATAGATATATAAGAAAAATTGAATTTTAGCGAATTTCCGAGTGAACTGTAAAAATTAACCGATTTTCTAATCGTTGCTATTTCTACGTATATCGACGATTTGGATGATATATAAAAAAACTGAAATTTTAACGATTTTCCAATAAAAATGTTAAAATTAACCAAAATTTGGAAACGATGCTATTTCTACAGATATATAGGAAAAATTTAATTTTAGCGAATTTCCAAGTAAAATGTAAAAATTACACGAAATTCGAAAACGATGCTATTTCTACGTATATCGACGATTTGGATGATATATAAGAAAAACTGAAATTTTAGCGAATTTCCAAGAATAATGCAAAAATTAACCAAAACTTAAAAACGATGCTATTTATATAGATATATAAGAAAGATTGAATGTTAGCGAATTTCCGATTAAACTGTAAAAATTAACCGAAACTCGAAAACGATGCTATTTCTACGTATATCGACGATTTGGATGATACATAAGAAAATCTGAAATTTTAACGAATTTCCAAGAAATATGTATAAATTAACCAAAATTTGAAAACGATGCTATCTAGATGATTTGGAAGAAATTTAAGAAAAATTGAATTTTAGCGAATTTCCGAGTAAACTGTAAAAATTAACCGAAATTCTAAATCGTTGCTATTTCTACGTATATCGACGATTTGGATTATAAGAAAAACTGAAATTTTAGCGAATTTCCAAGAAAAATGTAAAAATTATCCAAAATTGGAAAGCGATGCTATCTAGATGATTCGGACGATATTTAAGAAAAATTGAATTTTAGCGAATTTCCGAGTAAACTGTACAAATTAACAGAAATTCTAAATCGTTGCTATTTCTACGTATATCGACGATTTGGATGATATATAAGAAAAACTGAAATTTTAACGATTTGCCAATAAAGATGTTAAAATTAACCAAAATTGGATAACGATGCTATTTAGATGATTTGGACGATATTTAAGAAAAATTGAATTTTAGCGAATTTCCGAGTAAACTGTAAAAATTAACCGAAATTCTAAATCGTTGCTATTTCTACGTATATCGACGATTTGGATGATAAATAAGAAAAACTGAAATTTTAGCGAATTTCCAAGAAAAATGTAAAAATTAACCAAAATTGGATAACGATGCTATTTAGATGATTTGGACGGTATTTAAGAAAAATTGAATTTTAGCGAACTTCCGAGTAAACTGTACAAATTAACAGAAATTCTAAATCGTTGCTATTTCTACGTATATGGACAATTTGGAAGATATTTAAGAAAAATTGAATTTTAGCGAATTTCCGAGTAAACTGTAAAAATTAACCGAAATTCTAAATCGTTGCTAATTCTACGTATATCGACGATTTGGATGATAAATAAGAAATACTGATATTTTAGCGAATTTCCAAGAAAAATGTAAAAATTAACCAAAATTGGATAACGATGCTATTTAGATGATTTGGACGATATTTAAGAAAAATTGAATTTTAGCGAATTTCCGAGTAAACTGTACAAATTAACAGAAATTCTAAATCGTTGCTATTTCAACGTATATCGACGATTTGTATGATATATAAGAAAAACTGAAATTTTAACGATTTTCCAATAAAGATGTTAAAATTAACCAAAATTTGAAGACGATGGTATCTAGATGATTTGGAAGAAATTTAAGAAAAATTGAATTTTAGCGAATTTTCGAGTAAACTGTAAAAATTAACCGAATTTCTAAATCGTTGCTATTTCTACGTATATCGACGATTTGGATTATAAGAAAAACTGAAATTTTAGCGAATTTCCAAGAAAAAATGTAAAAATTATCCAAAATTGGAAAGCGATGCTATCTAGATGATTCGGACGATATTTAAGAAAAATTGAATTTTAGCGAATTTCCGAGTAAACTGTAAAAATTAACCGAAATTCTAAATCGTTGCTATTTCTACGTATATAGACGATTTGTATGATATATAAGAAAAACTGAAATTTTAACGATTTTCCAATAAAGATGTTAAAATTAACCAAAATCTGAAAACGATGCTATCTAGATGATTTGGAAGAAATTTAAGAAAAATTGAATTTTAGCGAATTTCCGAGTAAACTGTAAAAATTAACCGAATTTCTAAATCGTTGCTATTTCTACGTATATCGACGATTTGGATTATAAGAAAAACTGAAATTTTAGCGATTTCAAAGAAAAACTGAAATTTTAGCGAATTTCCAAGAAAAATTTAAAAATTAATCAAAATTTGAAGACGATGCTATCTAGATGATTTGGAGATATTTGAGAAAAACTGAAATTTTAGCGAATTTCCGAGTAAACTGTAAAAATTAACAGAAATTCTAAATCGTTGCTATTTCTACGTATATCGACGATTTGGAAGATATTTAAAAAAAAATTGAATTTTAGCGAATTTCCGAGTAAACTGTAAAAATTAACCGATTTTCTAAATCGTTGCTATTTCTACGTATATCGACGATTTGGAGATATTTAAGAAAAATTCAATTTTTGCGAATTTCAGAGTAAACTAAAAATTAACGGAAATTTTAAATAGTTGCTATTTCTAAGTATATCGACGATTTGGATGATATATAAGAAAAACTGAAATTTTTACGATTTTCCAATAAAAATGTTAAAATTAGCCAAAATTTGAAAACGATGCTATTTCTATAGATATATAAGAAAAATTGAATTTTAGCGAATTTCCGAGCGAACTGTAAAAATTAACCGATTTTCTAAATCGTTGCTATTTCTACGTATATCGACGATTTGGATGATATATAAGAAAAACTGAAATTTTAACGATTTACCAATAAAAATGTTAAAATTAGCCAAAATTTGAAAACGATGCTATTTCTATAGATATATAAGAAAAATTGAATTTTACCGAATTTCCAAGAAAAATGTAAAAATTACACGAAATTCGAAAACGATGCTATTTCTACGTATATCGACGATTTGGATGATATATAAGAAAAAGTGAAATTTTAGCACATTTCCAAGAAATGTGCAAATATTAACCAAAATTTGAAAACGATGCTATCTGGATGATGTGCAAGAAATGGAAGAAAAATTGCATTTTAGCGAAATTTCGAGTAAACTGTACAAATTAACAGAACTTCTAAATCGTTGCTATTACTACGTATATCGACAATTTGAAAGATATATAAAAAAACTGAAATTTTAACGATTTTCCAATAAAAATGTTAAAATTAACCAAAATTTGGAAACGATGCTATTTCTACAGATATATAGGAAAAATTTAATTTTAGCGAATTTCCAAGTAAAATGTAAAAATTACACGAAATTCGAAAACGATGCTATTTCTACGTATATCGACGATTTGGATGATATATAAGAAAAACTGAAATTTTAACGAATTTCCAAGAAAGATGTAAAAATTATCCGTAATTTAAAAACGATGCTATTTCTATAGATATATAAGAAAAATTGAATTTTAGCGAATTTCCGAGTGAACTGTAAAAATTAACCGATTTTCTAATCGTTGCTATTTCTACGTATATCGACGATTTGGATGATATATAAAAAAACTGAAATTTTAACGATTTTCCAATAAAAATGTTAAAATTAACCAAAATTTGGAAACGATGCTATTTCTACAGATATATAGGAAAAATTTAATTTTAGCGAATTTCCAAGTAAAATGTAAAAATTACACGAAATTCGAAAACGATGCTATTTCTACGTATATCGACGATTTGGATGATATATAAGAAAAACTGAAATTTTAGCGAATTTCCAAGAATAATGCAAAAATTAACCAAAACTTAAAAACGATGCTATTTATATAGATATATAAGAAAGATTGAATGTTAGCGAATTTCCGATTAAACTGTAAAAATTAACCGAAACTCGAAAACGATGCTATTTCTACGTATATCGACGATTTGGATGATACATAAGAAAATCTGAAATTTTAACGAATTTCCAAGAAATATGTATAAATTAACCAAAATTTGAAAACGATGCTATCTAGATGATTTGGAAGAAATTTAAGAAAAATTGAATTTTAGCGAATTTCCGAGTAAACTGTAAAAATTAACCGAAATTCTAAATCGTTGCTATTTCTACGTATATCGACGATTTGGATTATAAGAAAAACTGAAATTTTAGCGAATTTCCAAGAAAAATGTAAAAATTATCCAAAATTGGAAAGCGATGCTATCTAGATGATTCGGACGATATTTAAGAAAAATTGAATTTTAGCGAATTTCCGAGTAAACTGTACAAATTAACAGAAATTCTAAATCGTTGCTATTTCTACGTATATCGACGATTTGGATGATATATAAGAAAAACTGAAATTTTAACGATTTGCCAATAAAGATGTTAAAATTAACCAAAATTGGATAACGATGCTATTTAGATGATTTGGACGATATTTAAGAAAAATTGAATTTTAGCGAATTTCCGAGTAAACTGTAAAAATTAACCGAAATTCTAAATCGTTGCTATTTCTACGTATATCGACGATTTGGATGATAAATAAGAAAAACTGAAATTTTAGCGAATTTCCAAGAAAAATGTAAAAATTAACCAAAATTGGATAACGATGCTATTTAGATGATTTGGACGGTATTTAAGAAAAATTGAATTTTAGCGAACTTCCGAGTAAACTGTACAAATTAACAGAAATTCTAAATCGTTGCTATTTCTACGTATATGGACAATTTGGAAGATATTTAAGAAAAATTGAATTTTAGCGAATTTCCGAGTAAACTGTAAAAATTAACCGAAATTCTAAATCGTTGCTAATTCTACGTATATCGACGATTTGGATGATAAATAAGAAATACTGATATTTTAGCGAATTTCCAAGAAAAATGTAAAAATTAACCAAAATTGGATAACGATGCTATTTAGATGATTTGGACGATATTTAAGAAAAATTGAATTTTAGCGAATTTCCGAGTAAACTGTACAAATTAACAGAAATTGTAAATCGTTGCTATTTCTACGTATATCGACGATTTGGATGATATATAAGAAAAACTGAAATTTTAACGATTTGCCAATAAAGATGTTAAAATTAACCAAAATTTGAAAACGATGGTATCTAGATGATTTGGAAGAAATTTAAGAAAAATTGAATTTTGCGAATTTCTGAGTAAACTGTAAAAATTAACGGAAATTCTAAATCATTGCTATTTCTACGTATATCGATGATTTGGATGATAAATAGGAAAAACTGAAATTTTAGCGATTTCAAAGAAAAACTGAAATTTTAGCGAATTTCCAAGAAAAATGTAAGAATTAATCAAAATTTGAAGACGATGCAATCTAGATGATTTGGAGATATTTGAGAAAAACTGAAATTTTAGCGAATTTCCAAGAAAAATTTAAAATTAACCAAAATTGGAAAACGATGCTATCTAGATGATTTGGACGATATTTAAGAAAAATTGAATTTTAGCGAATTTCCGAGTAAACTGTACAAATTAACAGAAATTCTCAATCGTTGCTATTTCTACGTATATTGACAAATTGGAAGATATTTAAGAAAAATTGAATTTTAGCGAATTTCCGAGTAAACTGTAAAAATTAACCGAAATTCTAAATCGTTGCTATTTCTACGTATATGGACGATTTGGATGATATATAAGAAAAACTGAAATTTTAACGAATTTCCAAGAAATATGTATAAATTAACCAAAATTTGAAAACGATGCTATCTAGATGATTTGGAAGAAATTTAAGAAAAATTGAATTTTAGCGAATTTCCGAGTAAACTGTAAAAATTAACCGAAATTCTAAATCGTTGCTATTTCTACGTATATGGACGATTTGGATGATATATAAGAAAAACTGAAATTTTAACGAATTTCCAAGAAATATGTATAAATTAACCAAAATTTGAAAACGATGCTATCTAGATGATTTGGAAGAAATTTAAGAAAAATTGAATTTTAGCGAATTTCCGAGTAAATTGTAAAAATTAACCGAAATTCTAAATCGTTGCTATTTCTACGTATATCGACGATTTGTATGATATATAAGAAAAACTGAAATTTTAACGATTTTCCAATAAAGATGTTAAAATTAACCAAAATTTGAAGACGATGCTATCTAGATGATTTGGAAGAAATTTAAGAAAAATTGAATTTTAGCGAATTTTCGAGTAAACTGTAAAAATTAACCGAATTTCTAAATCGTTGCTATTTCTACGTATATCGACGATTTGGATTATAAGAAAAACTGAAATTTTAGCGAATTTCCAAGAAAAAATGTAAAAATTATCCAAAATTGGAAAGCGATGCTATCTAGATGATTCGGACGATATTTAAGAAAAATTGAATTTTAGCGAATTTCCGAGTAAACTGTAAAAATTAACCGAAATTCTAAATCGTTGCTATTTCTACGTATATAGACGATTTGTATGATATATAAGAAAAACTGAAATTTTAACGATTTTCCAAGAAAAAATGTAAAAATTATCCAAAATTGGAAAGCGATGCTATCTAGATGATTCGGACGATATTTAAGAAAAATTGAATTTTAGCGAATTTCCGAGTAAACTGTAAAAATTAACCGAAATTCTAAATCGTTGCTATTTCTACGTATGTCGACGATTTGGATGATAAATAAGAAATACTGATATTTTAGTGAATTTCCATGAAAAATGTAAAAATTAACCAAAATTGGATAACGATGCTATTTAGATGATTTGGACGATATTTAAGAAAAATTGAATTTTAGCGAATTTCCGAGTAAACTGTACAAATTAACAGAAACTCTAAATCGTTGCTATTTCTACGTATATCGACGATTTGTATGATATATAAGAAAAACTGAAATTTTAACGATTTTCCAATAAAGATGTTAAAATTAACCAAAATTTGAAGACGATGCTATCTAGATGATTTGGAAGAAATTTAAGAAAAATTGAATTTTAGCGAATTTTCGAGTAAACTGTAAAAATTAACCGAATTTCTAAATCGTTGCTATTTCTACGTATATCGACGATTTGGATTATAAGAAAAACTGAAATTTTAGCGAATTTCCAAGAAAAAATGTAAAAATTATCCAAAATTGGAAAGCGATGCTATCTAGATGATTTGGAAGAAATTTAAGAAAAATTGAATTTTAGCGAATTTCCGAGTAAACTGTAAAAATTAACCGAATTTCTAAATCGTTGCTATTTCTACGTATATCGACGATTTGGATTATAAGAAAAACTGAAATTTTAGCGAATTTCCAAGAAAAAATGTAAAAATTATCCAAAATTGGAAAGCGATGCTATCTAGATGATTCGGACGATATTTAAGAAAAATTGAATTTTAGCGAATTTCCGAGTAAACTGTAAAAATTAACCGAAATTCTAAATCGTTGCTATTTCTACGTATGTCGACGATTTGGATGATAAATAAGAAATACTGATATTTTAGTGAATTTCCATGAAAAATGTAAAAATTAACCAAAATTGGATAACGATGCTATTTAGATGATTTGGACGATATTTAAGAAAAATTGAATTTTAGCGAATTTCCGAGTAAACTGTACAAATTAACAGAAATTCTAAATCGTTGCTATTTCTACGTATATCGACGCTTTGTATGATAAATAAGAAAAACTGAAATTTTAACGATTTTCCAATAAAGATGTTAAAATTAACCAAAATTTGAAAACGATGCTATCTAGATGATTTGGAAGAAATTTAAGAAAAATTGAATTTTAGCGAATTTCCGAGTAAACTGTAAAAATTAACCGAATTTCTAAATCGTTGCTATTTCTACGTATATCGACGATTTGGATTATAAGAAAAACTGAAATTTTAGCGAATTTCCAAGAAAAAATGTAAAAATTATCCAAAATTGGAAAGCGATGCTATCTAGATGATTCGGACGATATTTAAGAAAAATTGAATTTTAGCGAATTTCCGAGTAAACTGTAAAAATTAACCGAAATTCTAAATCGTTGCTATTTCTACGTATATCGACGATTTGGATGATAAATAAGAAATACTGATATTTTAACGATTTTCCAATAAAGATGTTAAAATTAACCAAAATTTGAAAACGATGCTATCTAGATGATTTCGAAGAAATTTAAGAAAAATTGAATTTTAGCGAATTTCCGAGTAAACTGTAAAAATTAACCGAATTTCTAAATCGTTGCTATTTCTACGTATATCGACGATTTGGATTATAAGAAAAACTGAAATTTTAGCGAATTTCCAAGAAAAATGCAAAATTTATCCAAAATTTAAAAACGATGCTATTTCTATAGATATATAAGAAAAATTGAATTTTAGCGAATTTCCGATTAAACTGTAAAAATTAACCGAAATTCGAAAACGATTCTATTTCTACGTATATCGACGATTTGGATGATGCATAAGAAAAACTGAAATTTTAACGAATTTCCAAGAAATATGTATAAATTAACCAAAATTTGAAAACGATGCTATCTAGATGATTTGGAAGAAATTTAAGAAAAATTGAATTTTAGCGAATTTCCGATTAAACTGTAAAAATTAACTGAATTTCTAAATCGTTGCTATTTCTACGTATATCGATGATTTGGATTATAAGAAAAACTGAAATTTTAGCGAATTTCCAAGAAAAAATGTAAAAATTATCCAAAATTGGAAAGCGATGCTATCTAGATGATTCGGACGATATTTAAGAAAAATTGAATTTTAGCGAATTTCCGAGTAAACTGTAAAAATTAACCGAAATTCTAAATCGTTGCTATTTCTACGTATATCGACGATTTGGATGATAAATAAGAAATACTGATATTTTAGCGAATTTCCAAGAAAAATGTGAAAATTGACCAAAATTGGATAACGATGCTATTTAGATGATTTGGACGATATTTAAGAAAAATTGAATTTTAGCGAATTTCCGAGTAAACTGTACAAATTAACAGAAATTCTAAATCGTTGCTATTTCTACGTATATCTACGATTTGGATGACATATAAGAAAAACTGAAATTTTAACGATTTTCCAATAAAGATGTTAAAATTAACCAAAATTTGAAAACGATGCTATCTAGATGATTTGGAAGAAATTTAAGAAAAATTGAATTTTGCGAATTTCCGAGTAAACTGTAAAAATTAACGGAAATTCTAAATCATTGCTATTTCTACGTATATCGATGATTTGGATGATAAATAAGAAAAACTGAAATTTTAGCGATTTCAAAGAAAAACTGAAATTTTAGCGAATTTCCAAGAAAAATGTAAAAATTGATCAAAATTTGAAGACGATGCTGTCTAGATGATTTGGAGATATTTGAGAAAAACTGAAATTTTAGCGAATTTCCAAGAAAAATTTAAAATTAACCAAAATTGGAAAACGATGCTATCTAGATGATTTGGACGATATTTAAGAAAAATTGAATTTTAGCGAATTTCCGAGTAAAGTGTACAAATTAACAGAAATTCTCAATCGTTGCTATTTCTACTTATATTGACAATTTGGAAGATATTTAAGAAAAATTGAATTTTAGCGAATTTCCGAGTAAACTGTAAAAATTAAACGAAATTCTAAATCGTTGCTATTTCTACGTATATGGACGATTTGGATGATATATAAGAAAAACTGAAATTTTAACGGATTTCCAAGAAAAATGTAAAATTTATCCAAAATTTAAAAACGATGCTATTTCTATAGATATATAAGAAAAATTGAATTTTAGCGAATTTCCAAGAAAAATGTAAAAAGTACACGAAATTCGAAAACGATGCTATCTGGATGATTTGGAAGAAATTGAAGAAAAATTGAATTTTTGCGAATTTCCGAGTAAACTGTACAAATTAACATAAATTCTAAATCGTTGCTATTTCTACGTATATAGACGATTTGGATGATATATAAGAAAAACTGAAATTTTAGCGATTTCAAAGAAAAACTGAAATTTTAGCGAATTTCCAAGAAAAATGTAAAAATTAATCAAAATTTGAAGACGATGCTATCTAGATGATTTGGAGATATTTGAGAAAAACTGAAATTTTAGCGAATTTCCGACTAAACTGTAAAAATTAACAGAAATTCTAAATCGTTGCTATTTCTACGTATATCGACGATTTGGAAGATATTTAAAAAAAATTGAATTTTAGCGAATTTCCGAGTAAACTGTAAAAATTAACCGATTTTCTAAATCGTTGCTATTTCTACGTATATCGATGATTTGGAAGATATTTAAGAAAAATTCAATTTTTGCGAATTTCAGAGTAAACTAAAAATTAACGGAAATTTTAAATAGTTGCTATTTCTAAGTATATCGACGATTTGGATGATATATAAGAAAAACTGAAATTTTAACGATTTTCCAATAAAAATGTTAAAATTTGCCAAAATTTGAAAACGATGCTATTTCTATAGATATATAAGAAAAATTGAATTTTAGCGAATTTCCGAGTAAACTGTAAAAATTACACGAAATTCGAAAACGATGCTATTTCTACCTATATTGACGATTTGGATGATATATAAGAAAAACTGAAATTTTAACGAATTTCCAAGAAAGATGTAAAAATTATCCATAATTTAAAAACGATGCTATTTCTATAGATATATAAGAAAAATTGAATTTTAGCGAATTTCCGAGTAAACTGTAAAAATTAACAGAAATTCTAAATCGTTGCTATTTCTACGTATATCGACGATCTGGAAGATATTTAAAAAAAATTGAATTTTAGCGAATTTCCGAGTAAACTGTAAAAATTAACCGAAATTCTAAATCGTTGCTATTTCTACGTATATCGACGATTTGGAAGCTATTTAAGAAAAATTGAATTTTAGCGAATTTCCGAGCGAACTGTAAAAATTAACCGATTTTCTAAATCGTTGCTATTTCTACGTATATCGACGATTTGGAAGATATTTAAGAAAAATTCAATTTTTGCGAATTTCCGAGTTAACTAAAGATTAACGGGAATTTTAAATAGTTGCTATTTCTAGGTATATCGACGATTTGGATGATATATAAGAAAAACTGAAATTTTAACGATTTACCAATAAAATGTTAAAATTAGCCAAAATTTGAAAACGATGCTATTTCTATAGATATATAAGAAAAATTGAATTTTACCGAATTTCCAAGAAAAATGTAAAAATTACACGAAATTCGAAAACGATGCAATTTCTACGTATATCGACGATTTGGATGATATATAAGAAAAAGTGAAATTTTAGCACATTTCCAAGAAATGTGTAAAAATTAACCAAAATTTGAAAACGATGCTATCTGGATGATGTGCAAGAAATGGAAGAAAAATTGCATTTTAGCGAATTTCCGAGTAAACTGTAAAAATTAACCGAAATTCTAAATCGTTGCTATTTCTACGTATATCGACGATTTGGAAGCTATTTAAGAAAAATTGAATTTTAGCGAATTTCCGAGCGAACTGTAAAAATTAACCGATTTTCTAAATCGTTGCTATTTCTACGTATATCGACGATTTGGAGGATATTTAAGAAAAATTCAATTTTTGCCAATTTCCGAGTTAACTAAAGATTAACGGGAATTTTAAATAGTTGCTATTTCTAAGTATATCGACGATTTGGATGGTATATAAGAAAAACTGAAATTTTAACGAATTTCCAAGAAATATGTATAAATTAACCAAAATTTGAAAACGGTTGCTATCTAGATGATTTGGAAGAAATTTAAGAAAAATTGAATTTTAGCGAATTTTCGAGTAAACTGTAAAAATTAACCGAATTTCTAAGTCGTTGCTATTTCTACGTATATCGACGATTTGGATTATAAGAAAAACTGAAATTTTAGCGAATTTCCAGGAAAAATGTAAAAATTATCCAAAATTGGAAAGCGATGCTATCTAGATGATTCGGACGATATTTAAGAAAAATTGAATTTTAGCGAATTTCCGAGTAAACTGTACAAATTAACAGAAATTCTAAATCGTTGCTATTTCTACGTATGTCGACGATTTGGATGATAAATAAGAAATACTGATATTTTAGTGAATTTCCAAGAAAAATGAAAAATTAACCAAAATTGGATAACGATGCTATTTAGATGATTTGGACGATATTTAAGAAAAATTGAATTTTAGCGAATTTCCGAGTAAACTGTACAAATTAACAGAAATTCTAAATCGTTGCTATTTCTACGTATATCGACGATTTGTATGATATATAAGAAAAACTGAAATTTTAACGATTTTCCAATAAAGATGTTAAAATTAACCAAAATTTGAAAACGATGCTATCTAGATGATTTGGAAGAAATTTAAGAAAAATTGAATTTTAGCGAATTTTCGAGTAAACTGTAAAAATTAACCGAATTTCTAAATCGTTGCTATTTCTACGTATATCGACGATTTGGATTATAAGAAAAACTGAAATTTTAGCGAATTTCCAAGAAAAAATGTAAAAATTGTCCAAAATTGGAAAGCGATGCTATCTAGATGATTCGGACGATATTTAAGAAAAATTGAATTTTAGCGAATTTCCGAGTAAACTGTAAAAATTAACCGAAATTCGAAAACGATGCTATTTCTACGTATATCGACGATTTGGATGATACATAAGAAAAACTGAAATTTTAACGAATTTCCAAGAAATATGTATAAATTAACCAAAATTTGAAAACGATGCTATCTAGATGATTTGGAAGAAATTTAAGAAAAATTGAATTTTAGCGAATTTCCGATTAAACTGTAAAAATTAACTGAATTTCTAAATCGTTGCTATTTCTACGTATATCGACGATTTGGATTATAAGAAAAACTGAAATTTTAGCGAATTTCCAAGAAAAATGTAAAAATTAATCAAAATTTGAAGACGATGCTATCTAGATGATTTGGAGATATTTGAGAAAAACTGAAATTTTAGCGAATTTCCGAGTAAACTGTAAAAATTAACAGAAATTCTAAATCGTTGCTATTTCTACGTATATCGACGATTTGGAAGATATAAAAAAAAAAAAATTGAATTTTAGCGAATTTCCGAGTAAACTGTAAAAATTAACCGATTTTCTAAATCGTTGCTATTTCTACGTATATCGATGATTTGGAAGATATTTAAGAAAAATTCAATTTTTGCGAATTTCAGAGTAAACTAAAAATTAACGGAAATTTTAAATAGTTGCTATTTCTAAGTATATCGACGATTTGGATAATATATAAGAAAAACTGAAATTTTAACGATTTTCCAATAAAAATGTTAAAATTTGCCAAAATTTGAAAACGATGCTATTTCTATAGATATATAAGAAAAATTGAATTTTAGCGAATTTCCGAGTAAACTGTAAAAATTAACCGAAATTCTAAATCGTTGCTATTTCTACGTATATCGACGATTTGGAAGCTATTTAAGAAAAATTGAATTTTAGCGAATTTCCGAGCGAACTGTAAAAATTAACCGATTTTCTAAATCGTTGCTATTTCTACGTATATCGACGATTTGGAAGATATTTAAGAAAAATTCAATTTTTGCGAATTTCCGAGTTAACTAAAGATTAACGGGAATTTTAAATAGTTGCTATTTCTAAGTATATCGACGATTTGGATGATATATAAAAAAACTGAAATTTTAACGATTTTCCAATAAAAATGTTAAAATTAACCAAAATTTGGAAACGATGCTATTTCTACAGATATATAGGAAAAATTTAATTTTAGCGAATTTCCAAGTAAAATGTAAAAATTACACGAAATTCGAAAACGATGCTATTTCTACGTATATCGACGATTTGGATGATATATAAGAAAAACTGAAATTTTAACGAATTTCCAAGAAAGATGTAAAAATTATCCGTAATTTAAAAACGATGCTATTTCTATAGATATATAAGAAAAATTGAATTTTAGCGAATTTCCGAGTGAACTGTAAAAATTAACCGATTTTCTAATCGTTGCTATTTCTACGTATATCGACGATTTGGATGATATATAAAAAAACTGAAATTTTAACGATTTTCCAATAAAAATGTTAAAATTAACCAAAATTTGGAAACGATGCTATTTCTACAGATATATAGGAAAAATTTAATTTTAGCGAATTTCCAAGTAAAATGTAAAAATTACACGAAATTCGAGAACGATGCTATTTCTACGTATATCGACGATTTGGATGATATATAAGAAAAACTGAAATTTTAGCGAATTTCCAAGAATAATGCAAAAATTAACCAAAACTTAAAAACGATGCTATTTATATAGATATATAAGAAAGATTGAATTTTAGCGAATTTCCGATTAAACTGTAAAAATTAACCGAAACTCGAAAACGATGCTATTTCTACGTATATCGACGATTTGGATGATACATAAGAAAATCTGAAATTTTAACGAATTTCCAAGAAATATGTATAAATTAACCAAAATTTGAAAACGATGCTATCTAGATGATTTGGAAGAAATTTAAGAAAAATTGAATTTTAGCGAATTTCCGAGTAAACTGTAAAAATTAACCGAAATTCTAAATCGTTGCTATTTCTACGTATATCGACGATTTGGATTATAAGAAAAACTGAAATTTTAGCGAATTTCCAAGAAAAATGTAAAAATTATCCAAAATTGGAAAGCGATGCTATCTAGATGATTCGGACGATATTTAAGAAAAATGGAATTTTAGCGAATTTCCGAGTAAACTGTAAAAATTAACCCAAATTCTAAATCGTTGCTATTTCTACGTATATCGACGATTTGGATGATAAATAAGAAAAACTGAAATTTTAGCGAATTTCCAAGAAAAATGTAAAAATTAACCAAAATTGGATAACGATGCTATTTAGATGATTTGGACGGTATTTAAGAAAAATTGAATTTTAGCGAACTTCCGAGTAAACTGTACAAATTAACAGAAATTCTAAATCGTTGCTATTTCTACGTATATGGACAATTTGGAAGATATTTAAGAAAAATTGAATTTTAGCGAATTTCCGAGTAAACTGTAAAAATTAACCGAAATTCTAAATCGTTGCTATTTCTACGTATATCGACGATTTGGATGATAAATAAGAAATACTGATATTTTAGCGAATTTCCAAGAAAAATGTAAAAATTAACCAAAATTGGATAACGATGCTCTTTAGATGATTTGGACGATATTTAAGAAAAATTGAATTTTAGCGAATTTCCGAGTAAACTGTACAAATTAACAGAAATTCTAAATCGTTGCTATTTCTACGTATATCGACGATTTGGATGATATATAAGAAAAACTGAAATTTTAACGATTTGCCAATAAAGATGTTAAAATTAACCAAAATTTGAAAACGATGGTATCTAGATGATTTGGAAGAAATTTAAGAAAAATTGAATTTTGCGAATTTCAGAGTAAACTGTAAAAATTAACGGAAATTCTAAATCATTGCTATTTCTACGTATATCGATGATTTGGATGATAAATAAGAAAAACTGAAATTTTAGCGATTTCAAAGAAAAACTGAAATTTTAGCGAATTTCCAAGAAAAATGTAAGAATTAATCAAAATTTGAAGACGATGCAATCTAGATGATTTGGAGATATTTGAGAAAAACTGAAATTTTAGCGAATTTCCAAGAAAAATTTAAAATTAACCAAAATTGGAAAACGATGCTATCTAGATGATTTGGACGATATTTAAGAAAAATTGAATTTTAGCGAATTTCCGAGTAAACTGTACAAATTAACAGAAATTCTCAATCGTTGCTATTTCTACGTATATTGACAAATTGGAAGATATTTAAGAAAAATTGAATTTTAGCGAATTTCCGAGTAAACTGTAAAAATTAACCGAAATTCTAAATCGTTGCTATTTCTACGTATATGGACGATTTGGATGATATATAAGAAAAACTGAAATTTTAACGAATTTCCAAGAAATATGTATAAATTAACCAAAATTTGAAAACGATGCTATCTAGATGATTTGGAAGAAATTTAAGAAAAATTGAATTTTAGCGAATTTCCGAGTAAACTGTAAAAATTAACCGAAATTCTAAATCGTTGCTATTTCTACGTATATCGACGATTTGTATGATATATAAGAAAAACTGAAATTTTAACGATTTTCCAATAAAGATGTTAAAATTAACCGAAATTTGAAGACGATGCTATCTAGATGATTTGGAAGAAATTTAAGAAAAATTGAATTTTAGCGAATTTTCGAGTAAACTGTGAAAATTAACCGAATTTCTAAATCGTTGCTATTTCTACGTATATCGACGATTTGGATTATAAGAAAAACTGAAATTTTAGCGAATTTCCAAGAAAAAATGTAAAAATTATCCAAAATTGGAAAGCGATGCTATCTAGATGATTCGGACGATATTTAAGAAAAATTGAATTTTAGCGAATTTCCGAGTAAACTGTAAAAATTAACCGAAATTCTAAATCGTTGCTATTTCTACGTATATAGACGATTTGTATGATATATAAGAAAAACTGAAATTTTAACGATTTTCCAATAAAGATGTTAAAATTAACCAAAATCTGAAAACGATGCTATCTAGATGATTTGGAAGAAATTTAAGAAAAATTGAATTTTAGCGAATTTCCGAGTAAACTGTAAAAATTAACCGAATTTCTAAATCGTTGCTATTTCTACGTATATCGACGATTTGGATTATAAGAAAAACTGAAATTTTAGCGAATTTCCAAGAAAAAATGTAAAAATTATCCAAAATTGGAAAGCGATGCTATCTAGATGATTCGGACGATATTTAAGAAAAATTGAATTTTAGCGAATTTCCGAGTAAACTGTAAAAATTAACCGAAATTCTAAATCGTTGCTATTTCTACGTATATCGACGATTTGGATGATAAATAAGAAATACTGATATTTTAGCGAATTTCCAAGAAAAATGTGAAAATTGACCAAAATTGGATAACGATGCTATTTAGATGATTTGGACGATATTTAAGAAAAATTGAATTTTAGCGAATTTCCGAGTAAACTGTACAAATTAACAGAAATTCTAAATCGTTGCTATTTCTACGTACATCTACGATTTGGATGACATATAAGAAAAACTGAAATTTTAACGATTTTCCAATAAAGATGTTAAAATTAACCAAAATTTGAAAACGATGCTATTTCTATAGATATATAAGAAAAATTGAATTTTAGCGAATTTCCAAGAAAAATGTAATAAGTACACGAAATTCGAAAACGATGCTATCTGGATGATTTGGAAGAAATTGAAGAAAAATTGAATTTTTGCGAATTTCCGAGTAAACTGTACAAATTAACATAAATTCTAAATCGTTGCTATTTCTACGTATATAGACGATTTGGATGATATATAAGAAAAACTGAAATTTTAGCGATTTCAAAGAAAAACTGAAATTTTAGCGAATTTCCAAGAAAAATGTAAAAATTAATCAAAATTTGAAGACGATGCTATCTAGATGATTTGGAGATATTTGAGAAAAACTGAAATTTTAGCGAATTTCCGAGTAAACTGTAAAAATTAACCGAAATTCTAAATCGTTGCTATTTCTACGTATATCGACGATTTGGATGATAAATAAGAAATACTGATATTTTAGCGAATTTCCAAGAAAAATGTGAAAATTGACCAAAATTGGATAACGATGCTATTTAGATGATTTGGACGATATTTAAGAAAAATTGAATTTTAGCGAATTTCCGAGTAAACTGTACAAATTAACAGAAATTCTAAATCGTTGCTATTTCTACGTACATCTACGATTTGGATGACATATAAGAAAAACTGAAATTTTAACGATTTTCCAATAAAGATGTTAAAATTAACCGAAATTTGAAGACGATGCTATCTAGATGATTTGGAAGAAATTTAAGAAAAATTGAATTTTAGCGAATTTTCGAGTAAACTGTGAAAATTAACCGAATTTCTAAATCGTTGCTATTTCTACGTATATCGACGATTTGGATTATAAGAAAAACTGAAATTTTAGCGAATTTCCAAGAAAAAATGTAAAAATTATCCAAAATTGGAAAGCGATGCTATCTAGATGATTCGGACGATATTTAAGAAAAATTGAATTTTAGCGAATTTCCGAGTAAACTGTAAAAATTAACCGAAATTCTAAATCGTTGCTATTTCTACGTATATGGACGATTTGGATGATATATAAGAAAAACTGAAATTTTAACGAATTTCCAAGAAATATGTATAAATTAACCAAAATTTGAAAACGATGCTATCTAGATGATTCGGACGATATTTAAGAAAAATTGAATTTTAGCGAATTTCCGAGTAAACTGTAAAAATTAACCGAAATTCTAAATCGTTGCTATTTCTACGTATATCGACGATTTGGATGATAAATAAGAAATACTGATATTTTAGCGAATTTCCAAGAAAAATGTGAAAATTGACCAAAATTGGATAACGATGCTATTTAGATGATTTGGACGATATTTAAGAAAAATTGAATTTTAGCGAATTTCCGAGTAAACTGTACAAATTAACAGAAATTCTAAATCGTTGCTATTTCTACGTACATCTACGATTTGGATGACATATAAGAAAAACTGAAATTTTAACGATTTTCCAATAAAGATGTTAAAATTAACCGAAATTTGAAGACGATGCTATCTAGATGATTTGGAAGAAATTTAAGAAAAATTGAATTTTAGCGAATTTTCGAGTAAACTGTGAAAATTAACCGAATTTCTAAATCGTTGCTATTTCTACGTATATCGACGATTTGGATTATAAGAAAAACTGAAATTTTAGCGAATTTCCAAGAAAAAATGTAAAAATTATCCAAAATTGGAAAGCGATGCTATCTAGATGATTCGGACGATATTTAAGAAAAATTGAATTTTAGCGAATTTCCGAGTAAACTGTACAAATTAACAGAAATTCTAAATCGTTGCTATTTCTACGTACATCTACGATTTGGATGACATATAAGAAAAACTGAAATTTTAACGATTTTCCAATAAAGATGTTAAAATTAACCAAAATCTGAAAACGATGCTATCTAGATGATTTGGAAGAAATTTAAGAAAAATTGAATTTTAGCGAATTTCCGAGTAAACTGTAAAAATTAACCGAATTTCTAAATCGTTGCTATTTCTACGTATATCGACGATTTGGATTATAAGAAAAACTGAAATTTTAGCGAATTTCCAAGAAAAAATGTAAAAATTATCCAAAATTGGAAAGCGATGCTATCTAGATGATTCGGACGATATTTAAGAAAAATTGAATTTTAGCGAATTTCCGAGTAAACTGTAAAAATTAACGGAAATTCTAAATCATTGCTATTTCTACGTATATCGATGATTTGGATGATAAATAAGAAAAACTGAAATTTTAGCGATTTCAAAGAAAAACTGAAATTTTAGCGAATTTCCAAGAAAAATGTAAAAATTAATCAAAATTTGAAGACGATGCTATCTAGATGATTTGGAGATATTTGAGAAAAACTGAAATTTTAGCGAATTTCCAAGAATAATTTAAAATTAACCAAAATTGGAAAACGATGCTATAGATGATTTGGACGATATTTAAGAAAAATTGAATTTTAGCGAATTTCCGAGTAAAGTGTACAAATTAACAGAAATTCTCAATCGTTGCTATTTCTACTTATATTGACAATTTGGAAGATATTTAAGAAAAATTGAATTTTAGCGAATTTCCGAGTAAACTGTAAAAATTAAACGAAATTCTAAATCGTTGCTATTTCTACGTATATGGACGATTTGGATGATATATAAGAAAAACTGAAATTTTAACGGATTTCCAAGAAAAATGTAAAATTTATCCAAAATTTAAAAACGATGCTATTTCTATAGATATATAAGAAAAATTGAATTTTAGCGAATTTCCAAGAAAAATGTAAAAAGTACACGAAATTCGAAAACGATGCTATCTGGATGATTTGGAAGAAATTGAAGAAAAATTGAATTTTTGCGAATTTCCGAGTAAACTGTACAAATTAACATAAATTCTAAATCGTTGCTATTTCTACGTATATAGACGATTTGGATGATATATAAGAAAAACTGAAATTTTAGCGATTTCAAAGAAAAACTGAAATTTTAGCGAATTTCCAAGAAAAATGTAAAAATTAATCAAAATTTGAAGACGATGCTATCTAGATGATTTGGAGATATTTGAGAAAAACTGAAATTTTAGCGAATTTCCGAGTAAACTGTAAAAATTAACAGAAATTCTAAATCGTTGCTATTTCTACGTATATCGACGATTTGGAAGATATTTAAAAAAAAATTGAATTTTAGCGAATTTCCGAGTAAACTGTAAAAATTAACCGATTTTCTAAATCGTTGCTATTTCTACGTATATCGATGATTTGGAAGATATTTAAGAAAAATTCAATTTTTGCGAATTTCAGAGTAAACTAAAAATTAACGGAAATTTTAAATAGTTGCTATTTCTAAGTATATCGACGATTTGGATGATATATAAGAAAAACTGAAATTTTAACGATTTTCCAATAAAAATGTTAAAATTTGCCAAAATTTGAAAACGATGCTATTTCTATAGATATATAAGAAAAATTGAATTTTAGCGAATTTCCGAGTAAACTGTAAAAATTACACGAAATTCGAAAACGATGCTATTTCTACCTATATCGACGATTTGGATGATATATAAGAAAAACTGAAATTTTAACGAATTTCCAAGAAAGATGTAAAAATTATCCATAATTTAAAAACGGTGCTATTTCTATAGATATATAAGAAAAATTGAATTTTAGCGAATTTCCGAGTAAACTGTAAAAATTAACAGAAATTCTAAATCGTTGCTATTTCTACGTATATCGACGATCTGGAAGATATTTAAAAAAAATTGAATTTTAGCGAATTTCCGAGTAAACTGTAAAAATTAACCGAAATTCTAAATCGTTGCTATTTCTACGTATATCGACGATTTGGAAGCTATTTAAGAAAAATTGAATTTTAGCGAATTTCCGAGCGAACTGTAAAAATTAACCGATTTTCTAAATCGTTGCTATTTCTACGTATATCGACGATTTGGAAGATATTTAAGAAAAATTCAATTTTTGCGAATTTCCGAGTTAACTAAAGATTAACGGGAATTTTAAATAGTTGCTATTTCTAAGTATATCGACGATTTGGATGATATATAAGAAAAACTGAAATTTTAACGATTTACCAATAAAATGTTAAAATTAGCCAAAATTTGAAAACGATGCTATTTCTATAGATATATAAGAAAAATTGAATTTTACCGAATTTCCAAGAAAAATGTAAAAATTACACGAAATTCGAAAACGATGCAATTTCTACGTATATCGACGATTTGGATGATATATAAGAAAAAGTGAAATTTTAGCACATTTCCAAGAAATGTGTAAAAATTAACCAAAACCTGAAAACGATGCTATCTGGGTGATGTGCAAGAAATGGAAGAAAAATTGCATTTTAGCGAATTTTCGAGTAAACTGTAAAAATTAACCGAAATTCGAAAACGATGCTATTTCTACGTATATCGACGATTTCGATGATATATAAGAAAAACTGAAATTTTAGCGAATTTCCAAGAATAATGCAAAAATTATCCAAAATTGGTAACCGATGCTATCTAGATGATTCGGACGATATTTAAGAAAAATTGAATTTTAGCGAATTTCCGAGTAAACTGTAAAAATTAGCAGAAATTCTAAATCGTTGCTATTTCTACGTATATCGACGATCTGGAAGATATTTAAAAAAAATTGAATTTTAGCGAATTTCCGAGTAAACTGTAAAAATTAACCGAAATTCTAAATCGTTGCTATTTCTACGTATATCGACGATTTGGAAGCTATTTAAGAAAAATTGAATTTTAGCGAATTTCCGAGCGAACTGTAAAAATTAACCGATTTTCTAAATCGTTGCTATTTCTACGTATATCGACGATTTGGAAGATATTTAAGAAAAATTCAATTTTTGCCAATTTCCGAGTTAACTAAAGATTAACGGGAATTTTAAATAGTTGCTATTTCTAAGTATATCGACGATTTGGATGATATATAAGAAAAACTGAAATTTTAACGATTTACCAATAAAAATGTTAAAATTGGCCAAAATTTGAAAACGATGCTATTTCTATAGATATATAAGAAAAATTGAATTTTACCGAATTTCCAAGAAAAACGTAAAAATTACACGAAATTCGAAAACGATGCTATTTCTACGTATATCGACGATTTGGATGATATATAAGAAAAAGTGAAATTTTAGCACATTTCCAAGAAATGTGTAAAAATTAACCAAAATTTGAAAACGATGCTATCTGGATGATGTGCAAGAAATGGAAGAAAAATTGCATTTTAGGGAATTTCCGAGTAAACTGTAAAAATTAACCGAAATTCGAAAACGATGCTATTTCTACGTATATCGACGATTTCGATGATATATAAGAGAAACTGAAATTTTAGCGAATTTCCAAGAATAATGTAAAAATTAACCAAAATTGGATAACGATGCTATCTAGATGATTTGGACGATATTTAAGAAAAATTAAATTTTAGCGAAATTTCGAGTAAACTGTACAAATTAACAGAACTTCTAAATCGTTGCTATTACTACGTATATCGACAATTTGGAAGATACTTAAGGAAAATTGAATTTTAGCGAATTTCCGAGTAAACTGTACAAATTAACAGAAATTCTCAATCGTTGCTATTTCTACGTATATTGACAATTTGGAAGATATTTAAGAAAAATTGAATTTTAGCGAATTTCCGAGTAAACTGTAAAAATTAACCGAAATTCTAAATCGTTGCTATTTCTACGTATATGGACGATTTGGATGATATATAAGAAAAACTGAAATTTTAACGAATTTCCAAGAAATATGTATAAATTAACCAAAATTTGAAAACGATGCTATCTAGATGATTTGGAAGAAATTTAAGAAAAATTGAATTTTAGCGAAATTTCGAGTAAACTGTAAAAATTAACCGAATTTCTAAATCGTTGCTATTTCTACGTATATCGACGATTTGGATTATAAGAAAAACTGAAATTTTAGCGAATTTCCAGGAAAAATGTAAAAATTATCCAAAATTGGAAAGCGATGCTATCTAGATGATTCGGACGATATTTAAGAAAAATTGAATTTTAGCGAATTTCCGAGTAAACTGTAAAAATTAACCGAAATTCTAAATCGTTGCTATTTCTACGTATATCGACGATTTGTATGATATATAAGAAAAACTGAAATTTTAACGATTTTCCAATAAAGATGTTAAAATTAACCAAAATCTGAAAACGATGCTATCTAGATGATTTGGAAGAAATTTAAGAAAAATTGAATTTTAGCGAATTTCCGAGTAAACTGTAAAAATTAACCGAATTTCTAAATCGTTGCTATTTCTACGTATATCGACGATTTGTATGATATATAAGAAAAACTGAAATTTTAACGATTTTCCAATAAAGATGTTAAAATTAACCAAAATTTGAAAACGATGCTATCTAGATGATTTGGAAGAAATTTAAGAAAAATTGAATTTTAGCGAATTTCCGAGTAAACTGTAAAAATTAACCGAAATTCTAAATCGTTGCTATTTCTACGTATGTCGACGATTTGGATGATAAATAAGAAATACTGATATTTTAGTGAATTTCCAAGAAAAATGAAAAATTAACCAAAATTGGATAACGATGCTATTTAGATGATTTGGACGATATTTAAGAAAAATTGAATTTTAGCGAATTTCCGAGTAAACTGTACAAATTAACAGAAATTCTAAATCGTTGCTATTTCTACGTATATCGACGATTTGTATGATATATAAGAAAAACTGAAATTTTAACGATTTTCCAATAAAGATGTTAAAATTAACCAAAATTTGAAAACGATGCTATCTAGATGATTTGGAAGAAATTTAAGAAAAATTGAATTTTAGCGAATTTTCGAGTAAACTGTAAAAATTAACCGAATTTCTAAATCGTTGCTATTTCTACGTATATCGACGATTTGGATTATAAGAAAAACTGAAATTTTAGCGAATTTCCAAGAAAAAATGTAAAAATTATCCAAAATTGGAAAGCGATGCTATCTAGATGATTCGGACGATATTTAAGAAAAATTGAATTTTAGCGAATTTCCGAGTAAACTGTAAAAATTAACCGAAATTCTAAATCGTTGCTATTTCTACGTATATCGACGATTTGGATGATAAATAAGAAATACTGATATTTTAACGATTTTCCAATAAAGATGTTAAAATTAACCAAAATTTGAAAACGATGCTATTTAGATGATTTGGACGATATTTAAGAAAAATTGAATTTTAGCGAATTTCCGAGTAAACTGTACAAATTAACAGAAATTCTAAATCGTTGCTATTTCTACGTATATCGACGATTTGTATGATATATAAGAAAAACTGAAATTTTAACGATTTTCCAATAAAGATGTTAAAATTAACCAAAATTTGAAAACGATGCTATCTAGATGATTTGGAAGAAATTTAAGAAAAATTGAATTTTAGCGAATTTTCGAGTAAACTGTAAAAATTAACCGAATTTCTAAATCGTTGCTATTTCTACGTATATCGACGATTTGGATTATAAGAAAAACTGAAATTTTAGCGAATTTCCAAGAAAAAATGTAAAAATTATCCAAAATTGGAAAGCGATGCTATCTAGATGATTCGGACGATATTTAAGAAAAATTGAATTTTAGCGAATTTCCGAGTAAACTGTAAAAATTAACCGAAATTCTAAATCGTTGCTATTTCTACGTATATCGACGATTTGGATGATAAATAAGAAATACTGATATTTTAACGATTTTCCAATAAAGATGTTAAAATTAACCAAAATTTGAAAACGATGCAATGTAGATGATTTCGAAGAAATTTAAGAAAAATTGAATTTTAGCGAATTTCCGAGTAAACTGTAAAAATTAACCGAATTTCTTAATCGTTGCTATTTCTACGTATATCGACGATTTGGATTATAAGAAAAACTGAAATTTTAGCGAATTTCCAAGAAAAATGCAAAATTTATCCAAAATTTAAAAACGATGCTATTTCTATAGATATATAAGAAAAATTGAATTTTAGCGAATTTCCGATTAAACTGTAAAAATTAACCGAAATTCGAAAACGATGCTATTTCTACGTATATCGACGATTTGGATGATACATAAGAAAAACTGAAATTTTAACGAATTACCAAGAAAAATGTAAAAATTAACCAAAATTTGAAAACGATGCCATCTAGATGATTTGGAAGATATTTATGAAAAATTGAATTTTAGCGAATTTCCAAGAAAAATGTAAAAATTAACCAAAATTTGAAAACGATGCTGTCTGGATGATTTGGAAGAAATTGAAGAAAAATTGAATTTTAGCGAATTTCCGAGTAAACTGTAAAAATTAACCGAAATTCGAAAACGATGCTATTTCTACGTATATCGACGATTTGGATTATAAGAAAAACTGAAATTTTAGCGAATTTCCAAGAAAAAATGTAAAAATTATCCAAAATTGGAAAGCGATGCTATTTCTATAGATATATAAGAACAATTGAATTTTAGCGAATTTCCGATTAAACTGTAAAAATTAACCGAAATTCGAAAACGATGCTATTTCAACGTATATCGACGATTTGGATGATACATAAGAAAAACTGAAATTTTAACGAATTTCCAAGAAATATGTATAAATTAACCAAAATTTGAAAACGATGCTATCTAGATGATTTGGAAGAAATTTAAGAAAAATTGAATTTTAGCGAATTTCCGATTAAACTGTAAAAATTAACTGAATTTCTAAATCGTTGCTATTTCTACGTATATCGACGATTTGGATTATAAGAAAAACTGAAATTTTAGCGAATTTCCAAGAAAAAATGTAAAAATTATCCAAAATTGGAAAGCGATGCTATCTAGATGATTCGGACGATATTTAAGAAAAATTGAATTTTAGCGAATTTCCGAGTAAACTGTAAAAATTAACCCAAATTCTAAATCGTTGCTATTTCTGATATTTTAGCGAATTTCCAAGAAAAATGTGAAAATTAACCAAAATTGGATAACGATGCTATTTAGATGATTTGGACGATATTTAAGAAAAATTGAATTTTAGCGAATTTCCGAGTAAACTGTACAAATTAACAGAAATTCTAAATCGTTGCTATTTCTACGTATATCTACGATTTGGATGATATATAAGAAAAACTGAAATTTTAACGATTTTCCAATAAAGATGTTAAAATTAACCAAAATTTGAAAACGATGCTATCTAGATCATTTGGAAGAAATTTAAGAAAAATTGAATTTTGCGAATTTCCGAGTAAACTGTAAAAATTAACGGAAATTCTAACTCATTGCTATTTCTACGTATATCGATGATTTGGGTGATAAATAATAAAAACTGAAATTTTAGCGATTTCAAAGAAAAACTGAAATTTTAGCGAATTTCCAAGAAAAATGTAAAAATTAATCAAAATTTGAAGACGATGCTATCTAGATGATTTGGACGATATTTAAGAAAAATTGAATTTTAGCGAATTTCCGAGTAAACTGTACAAATTAACAGAAATTCTCAATCGTTGCTATTTCTACTTATATTGACAATTTGGAAGATATTTAAGAAAAATTGAATTTTAGCGAATTTCCGAGTAAACTGTAAAAATTAACCGAAATTCTAAATCGTTGCTATTTCTACGTATATGGACAATTTGGATGAAATATTAGAAAAACTGAAATTTTAACGAATTTCCAAGAAAAATGTTAAAATTAACCAAAATTTGAAAACGATGCTATCTAGATGATTTGGAAGAAATTTAAGAAAAATTGAATTTTAGCGAATTTCCGAGTAAACTGTAAAAATTAACCGAAATTCGAAAACGATGCTATTTCTACGTATATCGACGATTTGGATGATATATAAGAAAAACTGAAATTTTAACGATTTTCCAAGAAAAAATGTAAAATTTATCCAAAATTTAAAAACGATGCTATTTCTATAGATATATAAGAAAAATTGAATTTTAGCGAATTTCCAAGAAAAATGTAAAAAGTACACGAAATTCGAAAACGATGCTATCTGGATGATTTGGAAGAAATTGAAGAAAAATTGAATTTTTGCGAATTTCCGAGTAAACTGTACAAATTAACATAAATTCTAAATCGTTGCTATTTCTACGTATATGGACGATTTGGATGATATATAAGAAAAACTGAAATTTTAGCAAACTTCCAAGATATATGTAAAAATTAACCAAAATTTGAAAACGATGGCATCTGGATGATTTGGAAGAAATTGAAGAAAAATTGAATTTTTGCGAATTTCCGAGTAAACTGTACAAATTAACAGAAATTCTAAATCATTGCTATTTCTACGTATATCGACGATTTGGATGATATATAAGAAAAACTGAAATTTTAACGAATTTCCAAGAAATATGTATAAATTAACCAAAATTTGAAAACGATGCTATCTAGATGATTTGGAAGAAATTTAAGAAAAATTGAATTTTAGCGAATTTCCGATTAAACTGTAAAAATTAACTGAATTTCTAAATCGTTGCTATTTCTACGTATATCGACGATTTGGATTATAAGAAAAACTGAAATTTTAGCGAATTTCCAAGAAAAATTGTAACAATTATCCAAAATTGGAAAGCGATGCTATCTAGATGATTCGGACGATATTTAAGAAAAATTGAATTTTAGCGAATTTCCGAGTAAACTGTAAAAATTAACCCAAATTCTAAATCGTTGCTATTTCTGATATTTTAGCGAATTTCCAAGAAAAATGTGAAAATTAACCAAAATTGGATAACGATGCTATTTAGATGATTTGGACGATATTTAAGAAAAATTGAATTTTAGCGAATTTCCGAGTAAACTGTACAAATTAACAGAAATTCTAAATCATTGCTATTTCTACGTATATCGACGATTTGGATGATATATAAGAAAAACTGAAATTTTAACGATTTTCCAATAAAGATGTTAAAATTAACCAAAATCTGAAAACGATGCTATCTAGATGATTTGGAAGAAATTTAAGAAAAATTGAATTTTGCGAATTTCCGAGTAAACAGTAAAAATTAACGGAAATTCTAAATCATTGCTATTTCTACGTATATCGACGATTTGGATGATAAATAAGAAAAACTGAAATTTTAGCGATTTCAAAGAAAAACTGAAATTTTAGCGAATTTCCAAGAAAAATGTAAAAATTAATCAAAATTTGAAGACCATGCTATCTAGATGATTTGGAGATATTTGAGAAAAACTGAAATTTTAGCGAATTTCCATGAAAAATTTAAAATTAACCAAAATTGGAAAACGATGCTATCTAGATGATTTGGACGATATTTAAGAAAAATTGAATTTTTGCGAATTTCCGAGTAAACTGTAAAAATTAACCGAAATTCTAAATCGTTGCTATTTCTACGTATATGGACAATTTGGATGAAATATTAGAAAAACTGAAATTTTAACGAATTTCCAAGAAAAATGTTAAAATTAACCAAAATTTGAAAACGATGCTATCTAGATGATTTGGAAGAAATTTAAGAAAAATTGAATTTTAGCGAATTTCCGAGTAAACTGTAAAAATTAACCGAAATTCGAAAACGATGCTATTTCTACGTATATCGACGATTTGGATGATATATAAGAAAAACTGAAATTTTAACGATTTTCCAATAAAGATGTTAAAATTAACCAAAATTTGAAAACGATGCTATCTAGATGATTTGGAAGAAATTTAAGAAAAATTGAATTTTAGCGAATTTCCGATTAAACTGTAAAAATTAACCGAAATTCTAAATCGTTGCTATTTCTACGTATATCGACGATTTGTATGATATATAAGAAAAACTGAAATTTTAACGATTTTCCAATAAAGATGTTAAAATTAACCAAAATTTGAAAACGATGCTATCTAGATGATTTGGAAGAAATTTAAGAAAAATTGAATTTTAGCGAATTTCCGAGTAAACTGTAAAAATTAACCGAAATTCTAAATCGTTGCTATTTCTACGTATATCGACGATTTGTATGATATATAAGAAAAACTGAAATTTTAACGATTTTCCAATAAAGATGTTAAAATTAACCAAAATTTGAAAACGATGCTATCTAGATGATTTGGAAGAAATTTAAGAAAAATTGAATTTTAGCGAATTTCCGAGTAAACTGTAAAAATTAACCGAAATTCGAAAACGATGCTATTTCTACGTATATAGACGATTTGGATGATATATAAGAAAAACTGAAATTTTATCGATTTTCCAAGAAAAACTGAAATTTTAGCGAATTTCCAAGAAAAATGTAAAAATTAACCGAAAGCCGAAAACGATGCTATTTCTACGTATATCGACGATTTGGATGATATATAAGAAAAACTGAAATTTTAGCAAATTTCCAAGAAAAATGTAAAAATTAACCAAAATTTGAAAACGATGCCATCTGGATGATTTGGAAGAAATTGAAGAAAAATTGAATTTTTGCGAATTTCCGAGTAAACTGTAAAAATTAACCGAAATTCGAAAACGATGCTATTTCTACGTATATCGACGATTTGGATGATATATAAGAAAAACTGAAATTTTAGCAAATTTCCAAGAAAAATGTAAAAATTAACCAAAATTTGAAAAAGATGCCATCTGGATGATTTGGAAGAAATTGAAGAAAAATTGAATTTTGGCGAATTTCCGAGTAACCTGTAAAAATTTACCGAAATTCGAAAACGATGCTATTTCTACGTAAATCGACGATTTGGATGATATATAAGAAAAACTGAAATTTTATCGATTTTCCAAGAAAAACTGAAATTTTAGCGAATTTCCAAGAAAAATGTAAAAATTAACCAAAATTTGTAATCGATGCTATCCAGATGATTTGGAAAATATTTAAGAAAAACTAAAATTTTAGCGAATTTCCAAGAAAAATGTAAAAATTAACCGAAAGCCGAAAACGATGCTATTTCTGCGTATATCGATCATTTGGATGATATATAAGAAAAACTTAAATTTTATCGATATTCCAAGAAAAATGTAAAAATTAACCAAAATTTGAAAACGATGCTATTTCTATAGATATATAAGAAAAATTGAATTTTAGCGAATTTCCAAGAAAAATGTAAAAATTAACCAAAATTTGAAAACGATGCCGTCTAGATGATTTGGAAGATATTTATGAAAAATTGAATTTTAGCGAATTTCCAAGAAAAATGTAAAAATTACACGAAATTCGAAAACGATGCTATTTCTACGTATATCGACGATTTGGATGAGATATAAGAAAAACTGAAATTTTAGCAAATTTCCAAGAAATATGTAAAAATTAACCAAATTTGAAAACGATGCCATGTGGATGATTTGGAAGAAATTGAAGAAAAATTGAATTTTTGCGAATTTCCGAGTAAACTGTAAAAATTAACCGAAATTCGAAAACGATGCTATTTCTACGTATATCGACGATTTGGATGATATATAAGAAAAACTGAAATTTTAGCAAATTTCCAAGAAATACGTAAAAATTAACCAAAATTTGAAAACGATGCTATCTGGATGATTTGGAAGAAATTGAAGAAAAATTGAATTTTAGCGAATTTCCGAGTAAACTGTAAAAACTAACCGAAATTCGAAAACGATGCTATTTCTACGTATATCGACGATTTGGATGATAAATAAGAAAAACTGAAATTTTAGCGAATTTCCGAGTAAACTGTAAAAATTAACCGAAATTCGAAAACGATGCTATATCTACGTATATCGACGATTTGGATGATATATAAGAAAAACTGAAATTTTAGCGATTTCCAAGAAAAACTGAAATTTTAGCGAATTTCCAAGAAAAATGTAAAAATTACACGAAATTCGAAAACGATGCTATTTCTACGTATATCGACGATTTGGATGATATATAAGAAAAACTGAAATTTTAGCAAATTTTAAAGAAATATGTAAAAATTAACCAAATTTGAAAACGATGCCATCTGGATGATTTGGAAGAAATTGAAGAAGAATTGAATTTTTGCGAATTTCCGAGTAAACTGTAAAAATTAACCGAAATTCGAAAACGATGCTATTTCTACGTATATCGACGATTTGGATGATATATAAGAAAAACTGAAATTTTAGCGAATTTCCAAGAATAATGCAAAAATTAACCAAAACTTAAAAACGATGCTATTTATATAGATATATAAGAAAGATTGAATTTTAGCGAATTTCCGATTAAACTGTAAAAATTAACCGAAACTCGAAAACGATGCTATTTCTACGTATATCGACGATTTGGATGATACATAAGAAAATCTGAAATTTTAACGAATTTCCAAGAAATATGTATAAATTAACCAAAATTTGAAAACGATGCTATCTAGATGATTTGGAAGAAATTTAAGAAAAATTGAATTTTAGCGAATTTCCGAGTAAACTGTAAAAATTAACCGAAATTCTAAATCGTTGCTATTTCTACGTATATCGACGATTTGGATTATAAGAAAAACTGAAATTTTAGCGAATTTCCAAGAAAAATGTAAAAATTATCCAAAATTGGAAAGCGATGCTATCTAGATGATTCGGACGATATTTAAGAAAAATGGAATTTTAGCGAATTTCCGAGTAAACTGTAAAAATTAACCCAAATTCTAAATCGTTGCTATTTCTACGTATATCGACGATTTGGATGATAAATAAGAAAAACTGAAATTTTAGCGAATTTCCAAGAAAAATGTAAAAATTAACCAAAATTGGATAACGATGCTATTTAGATGATTTGGACGGTATTTAAGAAAAATTGAATTTTAGCGAACTTCCGAGTAAACTGTACAAATTAACAGAAATTCTAAATCGTTGCTATTTCTACGTATATGGACAATTTGGAAGATATTTAAGAAAAATTGAATTTTAGCGAATTTCCGAGTAAACTGTAAAAATTAACCGAAATTCTAAATCGTTGCTATTTCTACGTATATCGACGATTTGGATGATAAATAAGAAATACTGATATTTTAGCGAATTTCCAAGAAAAATGTAAAAATTAACCAAAATTGGATAACGATGCTCTTTAGATGATTTGGACGATATTTAAGAAAAATTGAATTTTAGCGAATTTCCGAGTAAACTGTACAAATTAACAGAAATTCTAAATCGTTGCTATTTCTACGTATATCGACGATTTGGATGATATATAAGAAAAACTGAAATTTTAACGATTTGCCAATAAAGATGTTAAAATTAACCAAAATTTGAAAACGATGGTATCTAGATGATTTGGAAGAAATTTAAGAAAAATTGAATTTTGCGAATTTCAGAGTAAACTGTAAAAATTAACGGAAATTCTAAATCATTGCTATTTCTACGTATATCGATGATTTGGATGATAAATAAGAAAAACTGAAATTTTAGCGATTTCAAAGAAAAACTGAAATTTTAGCGAATTTCCAAGAAAAATGTAAGAATTAATCAAAATTTGAAGACGATGCAATCTAGATGATTTGGAGATATTTGAGAAAAACTGAAATTTTAGCGAATTTCCAAGAAAAATTTAAAATTAACCAAAATTGGAAAACGATGCTATCTAGATGATTTGGACGATATTTAAGAAAAATTGAATTTTAGCGAATTTCCGAGTAAACTGTACAAATTAACAGAAATTCTCAATCGTTGCTATTTCTACGTATATTGACAAATTGGAAGATATTTAAGAAAAATTGAATTTTAGCGAATTTCCGAGTAAACTGTAAAAATTAACCGAAATTCTAAATCGTTGCTATTTCTACGTATATGGACGATTTGGATGATATATAAGAAAAACTGAAATTTTAACGAATTTCCAAGAAATATGTATAAATTAACCAAAATTTGAAAACGATGCTATCTAGATGATTTGGAAGAAATTTAAGAAAAATTGAATTTTAGCGAATTTCCGAGTAAACTGTAAAAATTAACCGAAATTCTAAATCGTTGCTATTTCTACGTATATCGACGATTTGTATGATATATAAGAAAAACTGAAATTTTAACGATTTTCCAATAAAGATGTTAAAATTAACCGAAATTTGAAGACGATGCTATCTAGATGATTTGGAAGAAATTTAAGAAAAATTGAATTTTAGCGAATTTTCGAGTAAACTGTGAAAATTAACCGAATTTCTAAATCGTTGCTATTTCTACTTATATCGACGATTTGGATTATAAGAAAAACTGAAATTTTAGCGAATTTCCAAGAAAAAATGTAAAAATTATCCAAAATTGGAAAGCGATGCTATCTAGATGATTCGGACGATATTTAAGAAAAATTGAATTTTAGCGAATTTCCGAGTAAACTGTAAAAATTAACCGAAATTCTAAATCGTTGCTATTTCTACGTATATAGACGATTTGTATGATATATAAGAAAAACTGAAATTTTAACGATTTTCCAATAAAGATGTTAAAATTAACCAAAATCTGAAAACGATGCTATCTAGATGATTTGGAAGAAATTTAAGAAAAATTGAATTTTAGCGAATTTCCGAGTAAACTGTAAAAATTAACCGAATTTCTAAATCGTTGCTATTTCTACGTATATCGACGATTTGGATTATAAGAAAAACTGAAATTTTAGCGAATTTCCAAGAAAAAATGTAAAAATTATCCAAAATTGGAAAGCGATGCTATCTAGATGATTCGGACGATATTTAAGAAAAATTGAATTTTAGCGAATTTCCGAGTAAACTGTAAAAATTAACCGAAATTCTAAATCGTTGCTATTTCTACGTATATCGACGATTTGGATGATAAATAAGAAATACTGATATTTTAGCGAATTTCCAAGAAAAATGTGAAAATTGACCAAAATTGGATAACGATGCTATTTAGATGATTTGGACGATATTTAAGAAAAATTGAATTTTAGCGAATTTCCGAGTAAACTGTACAAATTAACAGAAATTCTAAATCGTTGCTATTTCTACGTACATCTACGATTTGGATGACATATAAGAAAAACTGAAATTTTAACGATTTTCCAATAAAGATGTTAAAATTAACCAAAATTTGAAAACGATGCTATCTAGATGATTTGGAAGAAATTTAAGAAAAATTGAATTTTGCGAATTTCCGAGTAAACTGTAAAAATTAACGGAAATTCTAAATCATTGCTATTTCTACGTATATCGATGATTTGGATGATAAATAAGAAAAACTGAAATTTTAGCGATTTCAAAGAAAAACTGAAATTTTAGCGAATTTCCAAGAAAAATGTAAAAATTAATCAAAATTTGAAGACGATGCTATCTAGATGATTTGGAGATATTTGAGAAAAACTGAAATTTTAGCGAATTTCCAAGAATAATTTAAAATTAACCAAAATTGGAAAACGATGCTATAGATGATTTGGACGATATTTAAGAAAAATTGAATTTTAGCGAATTTCCGAGTAAAGTGTACAAATTAACAGAAATTCTCAATCGTTGCTATTTCTACTTATATTGACAATTTGGAAGATATTTAAGAAAAATTGAATTTTAGCGAATTTCCAAGAAAAATGTAAAAAGTACACGAAATTCGAAAACGATGCTATCTGGATGATTTGGAAGAAATGGAAGAAAAATTGAATTTTTGCGAATTTCCGAGTAAACTGTACAAATTAACATAAATTCTAAATCGTTGCTATTTCTACGTATATAGACGATTTGGATGATATATAAGAAAAACTGAAATTTTAGCGATTTCAAAGAAAAACTGAAATTTTAGCGAATTTCCAAGAAAAATGTAAAAATTAATCAAAATTTGAAGACGATGCTATCTAGATGATTTGGAGATATTTGAGAAAAACTGAAATTTTAGCGAATTTCCGAGTAAACTGTAAAAATTAACAGAAATTCTAAATCGTTGCTATTTCTACGTATATCGACGATTTGGAAGATATTTAAAAAAAAATTGAATTTTAGCGAATTTCCGAGTAAACTGTAAAAATTAACCGATTTTCTAAATCGTTGCTATTTCTACGTATATCGATGATTTGGAAGATATTTAAGAAAAATTCAATTTTTGCGAATTTCAGAGTAAACTAAAAATTAACGGAAATTTTAAATAGTTGCTATTTCTAAGTATATCGACGATTTGGATGATATATAAGAAAAACTGAAATTTTAACGATTTTCCAATAAAAATGTTAAAATTTGCCAAAATTTGAAAACGATGCTATTTCTATAGATATATAAGAAAAATTGAATTTTAGCGAATTTCCGAGTAAACTGTAAAAATTACACGAAATTCGAAAACGATGCTATTTCTACCTATATCGACGATTTGGATGATATATAAGAAAAACTGAAATTTTAACGAATTTCCAAGAAAGATGTAAAAATTATCCATAATTTAAAAACGGTGCTATTTCTATAGATATATAAGAAAAATTGAATTTTAGCGAATTTCCGAGTAAACTGTAAAAATTAACAGAAATTCTAAATCGTTGCTATTTCTACGTATATCGACGATCTGGAAGATATTTAAAAAAAATTGAATTTTAGCGAATTTCCGAGTAAACTGTAAAAATTAACCGAAATTCTAAATCGTTGCTATTTCTACGTATATCGACGATTTGGAAGCTATTTAAGAAAAATTGAATTTTAGCGAATTTCCGAGCGAACTGTAAAAATTAACCGATTTTCTAAATCGTTGCTATTTCTACGTATATCGACGATTTGGAAGATATTTAAGAAAAATTCAATTTTTGCGAATTTCCGAGTTAACTAAAGATTAACGGGAATTTTAAATAGTTGCTATTTCTAAGTATATCGACGATTTGGATGATATATAAGAAAAACTGAAATTTTAACGATTTACCAATAAAATGTTAAAATTAGCCAAAATTTGAAAACGATGCTATTTCTATAGATATATAAGAAAAATTGAATTTTACCGAATTTCCAAGAAAAATGTAAAAATTACACGAAATTCGAAAACGATGCAATTTCTACGTATATCGACGATTTGGATGATATATAAGAAAAAGTGAAATTTTAGCACATTTCCAAGAAATGTGTAAAAATTAACCAAAACTTGAAAACGATGCTATCTGGGTGATGTGCAAGAAATGGAAGAAAAATTGCATTTTAGCGAATTTTCGAGTAAACTGTAAAAATTAACCGAAATTCGAAAACGATGCTATTTCTACGTATATCGACGATTTCGATGATATATAAGAAAAACTGAAATTTTAGCGAATTTCCAAGAATAATGCAAAAATTATCCAAAATTGGTAACCGATGCTATCTAGATGATTCGGACGATATTTAAGAAAAATTGAATTTTAGCGAATTTCCGAGTAAACTGTAAAAATTAGCAGAAATTCTAAATCGTTGCTATTTCTACGTATATCGACGATCTGGAAGATATTTAAAAAAAATTGAATTTTAGCGAATTTCCGAGTAAACTGTAAAAATTAACCGAAATTCTAAATCGTTGCTATTTCTACGTATATCGACGATTTGGAAGCTATTTAAGAAAAATTGAATTTTAGCGAATTTCCGAGCGAACTGTAAAAATTAACCGATTTTCTAAATCGTTGCTATTTCTACGTATATCGACGATTTGGAAGATATTTAAGAAAAATTCAATTTTTGCCAATTTCCGAGTTAACTAAAGATTAACGGGAATTTTAAATAGTTGCTATTTCTAAGTATATCGACGATTTGGATGATATATAAGAAAAACTGAAATTTTAACGATTTACCAATAAAAATGTTAAAATTGGCCAAAATTTGAAAACGATGCTATTTCTATAGATATATAAGAAAAATTGAATTTTACCGAATTTCCAAGAAAAACGTAAAAATTACACGAAATTCGAAAACGATGCTATTTCTACGTATATCGACGATTTGGATGATATATAAGAAAAAGTGAAATTTTAGCACATTTCCAAGAAATGTGTAAAAATTAACCAAAATTTGAAAACGATGCTATCTGGATGATGTGCAAGAAATGGAAGAAAAATTGCATTTTAGGGAATTTCCGAGTAAACTGTAAAAATTAACCGAAATTCGAAAACGATGCTATTTCTACGTATATCGACGATTTCGATGATATATAAGAGAAACTGAAATTTTAGCGAATTTCCAAGAATAATGTAAAAATTAACCAAAATTGGATAACGATGCTATCTAGATGATTTGGACGATATTTAAGAAAAATTAAATTTTAGCGAAATTTCGAGTAAACTGTACAAATTAACAGAACTTCTAAATCGTTGCTATTACTACGTATATCGACAATTTGGAAGATACTTAAGGAAAATTGAATTTTAGCGAATTTCCGAGTAAACTGTACAAATTAACAGAAATTCTCAATCGTTGCTATTTCTACGTATATTGACAATTTGGAAGATATTTAAGAAAAATTGAATTTTAGCGAATTTCCGAGTAAACTGTAAAAATTAACCGAAATTCTAAATCGTTGCTATTTCTACGTATATGGACGATTTGGATGATATATAAGAAAAACTGAAATTTTAACGAATTTCCAAGAAATATGTATAAATTAACCAAAATTTGAAAACGATGCTATCTAGATGATTTGGAAGAAATTTAAGAAAAATTGAATTTTAGCGAATTTTCGAGTAAACTGTAAAAATTAACCGAATTTCTAAATCGTTGCTATTTCTACGTATATCGACGATTTGGATTATAAGAAAAACTGAAATTTTAGCGAATTTCCAGGAAAAATGTAAAAATTATCCAAAATTGGAAAGCGATGCTATCTAGATGATTCGGACGATATTTAAGAAAAATTGAATTTTAGCGAATTTCCGAGTAAACTGTAAAAATTAACCGAAATTCTAAATCGTTGCTATTTCTACGTATATCGACGATTTGTATGATATATAAGAAAAACTGAAATTTTAACGATTTTCCAATAAAGATGTTAAAATTAACCAAAATCTGAAAACGATGCTATCTAGATGATTTGGAAGAAATTTAAGAAAAATTGAATTTTAGCGAATTTCCGAGTAAACTGTAAAAATTAACCGAATTTCTAAATCGTTGCTATTTCTACGTATATCGACGATTTGGATTATAAGAAAAACTGAAATTTTAGCGAATTTCCAAGAAAAAATGTAAAAATTATCCAAAATTGGAAAGCGATGCTATCTAGATGATTCGGACGATATTTAAGAAAAATTGAATTTTAGCGAATTTCCGAGTAAACTGTAAAAATTAACCGAAATTCTAAATCGTTGCTATTTCTACGTATGTCGACGATTTGGATGATAAATAAGAAATACTGATATTTTAGTGAATTTCCAAGAAAAATGAAAAATTAACCAAAATTGGATAACGATGCTATTTAGATGATTTGGACGATATTTAAGAAAAATTGAATTTTAGCGAATTTCCGAGTAAACTGTACAAATTAACAGAAATTCTAAATCGTTGCTATTTCTACGTATATCGACGATTTGTATGATATATAAGAAAAACTGAAATTTTAACGATTTTCCAATAAAGATGTTAAAATTAACCAAAATTTGAAAACGATGCTATCTAGATGATTTGGAAGAAATTTAAGAAAAATTGAATTTTAGCGAATTTTCGAGTAAACTGTAAAAATTAACCGAATTTCTAAATCGTTGCTATTTCTACGTATATCGACGATTTGGATTATAAGAAAAACTGAAATTTTAGCGAATTTCCAAGAAAAAATGTAAAAATTATCCAAAATTGGAAAGCGATGCTATCTAGATGATTCGGACGATATTTAAGAAAAATTGAATTTTAGCGAATTTCCGAGTAAACTGTAAAAATTAACCGAAATTCTAAATCGTTGCTATTTCTACGTATATCGACGATTTGGATGATAAATAAGAAATACTGATATTTTAACGATTTTCCAATAAAGATGTTAAAATTAACCAAAATTTGAAAACGATGCTATTTAGATGATTTGGACGATATTTAAGAAAAATTGAATTTTAGCGAATTTCCGAGTAAACTGTACAAATTAACAGAAATTCTAAATCGTTGCTATTTCTACGTATATCGACGATTTGTATGATATATAAGAAAAACTGAAATTTTAACGATTTTCCAATAAAGATGTTAAAATTAACCAAAATTTGAAAACGATGCTATCTAGATGATTTGGAAGAAATTTAAGAAAAATTGAATTTTAGCGAATTTTCGAGTAAACTGTAAAAATTAACCGAATTTCTAAATCGTTGCTATTTCTACGTATATCGACGATTTGGATTATAAGAAAAACTGAAATTTTAGCGAATTTCCAAGAAAAAATGTAAAAATTATCCAAAATTGGAAAGCGATGCTATCTAGATGATTCGGACGATATTTAAGAAAAATTGAATTTTAGCGAATTTCCGAGTAAACTGTAAAAATTAACCGAAATTCTAAATCGTTGCTATTTCTACGTATATCGACGATTTGGATGATAAATAAGAAATACTGATATTTTAACGATTTTCCAATAAAGATGTTAAAATTAACCAAAATTTGAAAACGATGCAATGTAGATGATTTCGAAGAAATTTAAGAAAAATTGAATTTTAGCGAATTTCCGAGTAAACTGTAAAAATTAACCGAATTTCTTAATCGTTGCTATTTCTACGTATATCGACGATTTGGATTATAAGAAAAACTGAAATTTTAGCGAATTTCCAAGAAAAATGCAAAATTTATCCAAAATTTAAAAACGATGCTATTTCTATAGATATATAAGAAAAATTGAATTTTAGCGAATTTCCGATTAAACTGTAAAAATTAACCGAAATTCGAAAACGATGCTATTTCTACGTATATCGACGATTTGGATGATACATAAGAAAAACTGAAATTTTAACGAATTACCAAGAAAAATGTAAAAATTAACCAAAATTTGAAAACGATGCCATCTAGATGATTTGGAAGATATTTATGAAAAATTGAATTTTAGCGAATTTCCAAGAAAAATGTAAAAATTAAACAAAATTTGAAAACGATGCTGTCTGGATGATTTGGAAGAAATTGAAGAAAAATTGAATTTTAGCGAATTTCCGAGTAAACTGTAAAAATTAACCGAAATTCGAAAACGATGCTATTTCTACGTATATCGACGATTTGGATTATAAGAAAAACTGAAATTTTAGCGAATTTCCAAGAAAAAATGTAAAAATTATCCAAAATTGGAAAGCGATGCTATTTCTATAGATATATAAGAACAATTGAATTTTAGCGAATTTCCGATTAAACTGTAAAAATTAACCGAAATTCGAAAACGATGCTATTTCAACGTATATCGACGATTTGGATGATACATAAGAAAAACTGAAATTTTAACGAATTTCCAAGAAATATGTATAAATTAACCAAAATTTGAAAACGATGCTATCTAGATGATTTGGAAGAAATTTAAGAAAAATTGAATTTTAGCGAATTTCCGATTAAACTGTAAAAATTAACTGAATTTCTAAATCGTTGCTATTTCTACGTATATCGACGATTTGGATTATAAGAAAAACTGAAATTTTAGCGAATTTCCAAGAAAAAATGTAAAAATTATCCAAAATTGGAAAGCGATGCTATCTAGATGATTCGGACGATATTTAAGAAAAATTGAATTTTAGCGAATTTCCGAGTAAACTGTAAAAATTAACCCAAATTCTAAATCGTTGCTATTTCTGATATTTTAGCGAATTTCCAAGAAAAATGTGAAAATTAACCAAAATTGGATAACGATGCTATTTAGATGATTTGGACGATATTTAAGAAAAATTGAATTTTAGCGAATTTCCGAGTAAACTGTACAAATTAACAGAAATTCTAAATCGTTGCTATTTCTACGTATATCTACGATTTGGATGATATATAAGAAAAACTGAAATTTTAACGATTTTCCAATAAAGATGTTAAAATTAACCAAAATTTGAAAACGATGCTATCTAGATCATTTGGAAGAAATTTAAGAAAAATTGAATTTTGCGAATTTCCGAGTAAACTGTAAAAATTAACGGAAATTCTAACTCATTGCTATTTCTACGTATATCGATGATTTGGGTGATAAATAATAAAAACTGAAATTTTAGCGATTTCAAAGAAAAACTGAAATTTTAGCGAATTTCCAAGAAAAATGTAAAAATTAATCAAAATTTGAAGACGATGCTATCTAGATGATTTGGAGATATTTGAGAAAAACTGAAATTTTAACGAATTTCCAAGAAAAATTTAAAATTAACCAAAATTGGAAAACGATGCTATTTCTACGTATATCGACGATTTGGATGATATATAAGAAAAACTGAATTTTAGCGAATTTCCAAGAAAAATGTAAAAATTAACCAAAATTCTCAATCGTTGCTATTTCTACTTATATTGACAATTTGGAAGATATTTAAGAAAAATTGAATTTTAGCGAATTTCCGAGTAAACTGTAAAAATTAACCGAAATTCTAAATCGTTGCTATTTCTACGTATATGGACAATTTGGATGAAATATTAGAAAAACTGAAATTTTAACGAATTTCCAAGAAAAATGTTAAAATTAACCAAAATTTGAAAACGATGCTATCTAGATGATTTGGAAGAAATTTAAGAAAAATTGAATTTTAGCGAATTTCCGAGTAAACTGTAAAAATTAACCGAAATTCGAAAACGATGCTATTTCTACGTATATCGACGATTTGGATGATATATAAGAAAAACTGAAATTTTAACGATTTTCCAAGAAAAAATGTAAAATTTATCCAAAATTTAAAAACGATGCTATTTCTATAGATATATAAGAAAAATTGAATTTTAGCGAATTTCCAAGAAAAATGTAAAAAGTACACGAAATTCGAAAACGATGCTATCTGGATGATTTGGAAGAAATTGAAGAAAAATTGAATTTTTGCGAATTTCCGAGTAAACTGTACAAATTAACATAAATTCTAAATCGTTGCTATTTCTACGTATATGGACGATTTGGATGATATATAAGAAAAACTGAAATTTTAGCAAACTTCCAAGATATATGTAAAAATTAACCAAAATTTGAAAACGATGGCATCTGGATGATTTGGAAGAAATTGAAGAAAAATTGAATTTTTGCGAATTTCCGAGTAAACTGTACAAATTAACAGAAATTCTAAATCATTGCTATTTCTACGTATATCGACGATTTGGATGATATATAAGAAAAACTGAAATTTTAACGAATTTCCAAGAAATATGTATAAATTAACCAAAATTTGAAAACGATGCTATCTAGATGATTTGGAAGAAATTTAAGAAAAATTGAATTTTAGCGAATTTCCGATTAAACTGTAAAAATTAACTGAATTTCTAAATCGTTGCTATTTCTACGTATATCGACGATTTGGATTATAAGAAAAACTGAAATTTTAGCGAATTTCCAAGAAAAATTGTAAAAATTATCCAAAATTGGAAAGCGATGCTATCTAGATGATTCGGACGATATTTAAGAAAAATTGAATTTTAGCGAATTTCCGAGTAAACTGTAAAAATTAACCCAAATTCTAAATCGTTGCTATTTCTGATATTTTAGCGAATTTCCAAGAAAAATGTGAAAATTAACCAAAATTGGATAACGATGCTATTTAGATGATTTGGACGATATTTAAGAAAAATTGAATTTTAGCGAATTTCCGAGTAAACTGTACAAATTAACAGAAATTCTAAATCATTGCTATTTCTACGTATATCGACGATTTGGATGATATATAAGAAAAACTGAAATTTTAACGATTTTCCAATAAAGATGTTAAAATTAACCAAAATCTGAAAACGATGCTATCTAGATGATTTGGAAGAAATTTAAGAAAAATTGAATTTTGCGAATTTCCGAGTAAACAGTAAAAATTAACGGAAATTCTAAATCATTGCTATTTCTACGTATATCGACGATTTGGATGATAAATAAGAAAAACTGAAATTTTAGCGATTTCAAAGAAAAACTGAAATTTTAGCGAATTTCCAAGAAAAATGTAAAAATTAATCAAAATTTGAAGACCATGCTATCTAGATGATTTGGAGATATTTGAGAAAAACTGAAATTTTAGCGAATTTCCATGAAAAATTTAAAATTAACCAAAATTGGAAAACGATGCTATCTAGATGATTTGGACGATATTTAAGAAAAATTGAATTTTTGCGAATTTCCGAGTAAACTGTAAAAATTAACCGAAATTCTAAATCGTTGCTATTTCTACGTATATGGACAATTTGGATGAAATATTAGAAAAACTGAAATTTTAACGAATTTCCAAGAAAAATGTTAAAATTAACCAAAATTTGAAAACGATGCTATCTAGATGATTTGGAAGAAATTTAAGAAAAATTGAATTTTAGCGAATTTCCGAGTAAACTGTAAAAATTAACCGAAATTCGAAAACGATGCTATTTCTACGTATATCGACGATTTGGATGATATATAAGAAAAACTGAAATTTTAACGATTTTCCAATAAAGATGTTAAAATTAACCAAAATTTGAAAACGATGCTATCTAGATGATTTGGAAGAAATTTAAGAAAAATTGAATTTTAGCGAATTTCCGATTAAACTGTAAAAATTAACCGAAATTCTAAATCGTTGCTATTTCTACGTATATCGACGATTTGTATGATATATAAGAAAAACTGAAATTTTAACGATTTTCCAATAAAGATGTTAAAATTAACCAAAATTTGAAAACGATGCTATCTAGATGATTTGGAAGAAATTTAAGAAAAATTGAATTTTAGCGAATTTCCGAGTAAACTGTAAAAATTAACCGAAATTCTAAATCGTTGCTATTTCTACGTATATCGACGATTTGTATGATATATAAGAAAAACTGAAATTTTAACGATTTTCCAATAAAGATGTTAAAATTAACCAAAATTTGAAAACGATGCTATCTAGATGATTTGGAAGAAATTTAAGAAAAATTGAATTTTAGCGAATTTCCGAGTAAACTGTAAAAATTAACCGAAATTCGAAAACGATGCTATTTCTACGTATATAGACGATTTGGATGATATATAAGAAAAACTGAAATTTTATCGATTTTCCAAGAAAAACTGAAATTTTAGCGAATTTCCAAGAAAAATGTAAAAATTAACCGAAAGCCGAAAACGATGCTATTTCTACGTATATCGACGATTTGGATGATATATAAGAAAAACTGAAATTTTAGCAAATTTCCAAGAAAAATGTAAAAATTAACCAAAATTTGAAAACGATGCCATCTGGATGATTTGGAAGAAATTGAAGAAAAATTGAATTTTTGCGAATTTCCGAGTAAACTGTAAAAATTAACCGAAATTCGAAAACGATGCTATTTCTACGTATATCGACGATTTGGATGATATATAAGAAAAACTGAAATTTTAGCAAATTTCCAAGAAAAATGTAAAAATTAACCAAAATTTGAAAAAGATGCCATCTGGATGATTTGGAAGAAATTGAAGAAAAATTGAATTTTGGCGAATTTCCGAGTAACCTGTAAAAATTTACCGAAATTCGAAAACGATGCTATTTCTACGTAAATCGACGATTTGGATGATATATAAGAAAAACTGAAATTTTATCGATTTTCCAAGAAAAACTGAAATTTTAGCGAATTTCCAAGAAAAATGTAAAAATTAACCAAAATTTGTAATCGATGCTATCCAGATGATTTGGAAAATATTTAAGAAAAACTAAAATTTTAGCGAATTTCCAAGAAAAATGTAAAAATTAACCGAAAGCCGAAAACGATGCTATTTCTGCGTATATCGATCATTTGGATGATATATAAGAAAAACTTAAATTTTATCGATATTCCAAGAAAAATGTAAAAATTAACCAAAATTTGAAAACGATGCTATTTCTATAGATATATAAGAAAAATTGAATTTTAGCGAATTTCCAAGAAAAATGTAAAAATTAACCAAAATTTGAAAACGATGCCGTCTAGATGATTTGGAAGATATTTATGAAAAATTGAATTTTAGCGAATTTCCAAGAAAAATGTAAAAATTACACGAAATTCGAAAACGATGCTATTTCTACGTATATCGACGATTTGGATGAGATATAAGAAAAACTGAAATTTTAGCAAATTTCCAAGAAATATGTAAAAATTAACCAAATTTGAAAACGATGCCATGTGGATGATTTGGAAGAAATTGAAGAAAAATTGAATTTTTGCGAATTTCCGAGTAAACTGTAAAAATTAACCGAAATTCGAAAACGATGCTATTTCTACGTATATCGACGATTTGGATGATATATAAGAAAAACTGAAATTTTAGCAAATTTCCAAGAAATACGTAAAAATTAACCAAAATTTGAAAACGATGCTATCTGGATGATTTGGAAGAAATTGAAGAAAAATTGAATTTTAGCGAATTTCCGAGTAAACTGTAAAAACTAACCGAAATTCGAAAACGATGCTATTTCTACGTATATCGACGATTTGGATGATAAATAAGAAAAACTGAAATTTTAGCGAATTTCCGAGTAAACTGTAAAAATTAACCGAAATTCGAAAACGATGCTATATCTACGTATATCGACGATTTGGATGATATATAAGAAAAACTGAAATTTTAGCGATTTCCAAGAAAAACTGAAATTTTAGCGAATTTCCAAGAAAAATGTAAAAATTACACGAAATTCGAAAACGATGCTATTTCTACGTATATCGACGATTTGGATGATATATAAGAAAAACTGAAATTTTAGCAAATTTTAAAGAAATATGTAAAAATTAACCAAATTTGAAAACGATGCCATCTGGATGATTTGGAAGAAATTGAAGAAGAATTGAATTTTTGCGAATTTCCGAGTAAACTGTAAAAATTAACCGAAATTCGAAAACGATGCTATTTCTACGTATATCGACGATTTGGATGATATATAAGAAAAACTGAAATTTTATCGATTTTCCAAAAAAACTGAAATTTTAGCGAATTTCCAAGAAAAATGTAAAAATTAACCAAAATTTGAAAACGATGCCATCTGGATGATTTGGAAGAAATTGAAGAAAAATTGAATTTTTGCGAATTTCCGAGTAAACTGTAAAAATTAACCGAAATTCGAAAACGATGCTATTTCTACGTATATCGACGATTTGGATGATATATAAGAAAAACTGAAATTTTAGCAAATTTCCAAGAAATATGTAAAAATTAACCAAAATTTGAAAACGATGCTATCTGGATGATTTGGAAGAAATTGAAGAAAAATTGAATTTTAGCGAATTTCCGAGTAAACTGTAAAAACTAACCGAAATTCGAAAACGATGCTATTTCTACGTATATCGACGATTTGGATGATATATAAGAAAAACTGAAATTTTAGCGAATTTCCAAGAATAATGTAAAAATTAACCAAAATTTGAAAACGATGCCATCTAGATGATTTGGAAGATATTTATGAAAAATTGAATTTTAGCGAATTCCCGTGTAAACTCTAGAAATTAACCGAAATTCTAAATCGTTGCTATTTCTACGTATATCGACGATTTGGATGATATATAAGAAAAACTGAAATTTTAGCGAATTTCCGAGTAAACTGTAAAAATTAACCGAAATTCTAAATCGTTGCTATTTCTACGTATATGGACGATTTGGATGATATATAAGAAAAACTGAAATTTTAACGAATTTCCAAGAAAAATGTAAAAATTATCCAAAATTTAAAAACGATGCTATTTCTGTAGATGTATAAGAAAAATTGAATTTTAGCGAATTTCCAAGAAAAATGTAAAAATTACACGAAATTCGAAAACGATGCTATTTCTACGTATATCGACGATTTGGGTGATGTATAAGAAAAACTGAAATTTTAGCGAATTTCCAAGAAAAATATAAAAATTAACCAAAATTTGTAATCGATGCTATCCAGATGATTTGGAAGATATTTAAGAAAAACTGAAATTTTAGCGAATTTCCAAGAAAAATATAAAAATTAACCGAAAGCCGAAAACGATGCTATTTCTGCGTATATCGATTTGGATGATATATAAGAAAAACTGAAATTTTAGCAAATTTCCAAGAAATATGTAAAAATTAACCAAAATTTGAAAACGATGCCATCTGGATGATTTGGTAGAAATTGAAAAAAAATTGAATTTTGGCGAATTTCCAAGTAAACTGTAAAAATTAACCGAAATTCGAATACGATGCTATTTCTACGTATATCGACGATTCGGATGATATATAAGAAAAACTGAAATTTTATCGATTTTCCAAGAAAAACTGACATTTTAGCGAATTTCCAAGAAAAATGTAAAACTTAACCAATATTTGTAATCGATGCTATCCAGATGATTTGGAAGATATTTAAGAAAAACTGAAATTTTAGCGAATTTCCAAGAAAAATATAAAAATTAACCGAAAGCCGAAAACGATGCTATTTCTACGTATATCGACGATTTGGATGATATATTAGAAAAACTGAATTTTAGCGAATTTCCAAGAAAAATGTAAAAATTAACCAAAATTCTAAATCGTTGCTATTTCTACGTATATCGACGATTTGGATGATAGTTAAGAAAAACTGAAATTTTAGCGAATTTCCGAGTAGACTGTAAAAATTAACCGAAATTCTAAATCGTTGCTATTTCTACGTATATGGACAATTTGGATGATATATTAGAAAAACTGAAATTTTAACGAATTTCCAAGAAAAATGTAAAAATTATCCAAAATTGAAAAACGATGCTATCTCTATAGATATATAAGAAAAATTGAATTTTAGCGAATTTCCAGGAAAAATGTAAAAATTACACGAAATTCGAAAACGATGCTATTTCTACGTATATCGACGATTTGGATGATATATAAGAAAACCTGAAATTTTAGCGAATTTCCGAGTAAACTGTAAAAATTAACCGAAATTCTAAATCGTTGCTATTTCTACGTATATGGACGATTTGGATGATATATAAGAAAAACTGAAATTTTAATGAATTTCCAAGAAAAATGTAATAATTATCCAAAATTGAAAAACGATGCTATCTCTATAGATATATAAGAAAAATTGAATTTTAGCGAATTTCCAAGAAAAATGTAAAAATTACACGAAATTCGAAAACGATGCTATTTCTACGTATATCGACGATTTGGATGATACATAAGAAAAACTGAAATTTTAGCAAATTTCCAAGAAATATGCAAAAATTAACCAAAATTTGAAAACAATGCCATCTGGATGATTTGGAAGAAATTGAAAAAAAATTGAATTTTGGCGAATTTCCAAATTAACCAAAATTTGAAAACGATGCCATCTAGATGGTTTGGAAGATATTTATGAAAAATTGAATTATAGCGAATTTCCGTGTAAACTGTAGAAATTAACCGAAATTCTAAATCGTTGCTATTTCTACGTACATCGACGATTTGGATGATAAATGAGAAAAACTGAAATTTTAGCGAATTTCCGAGTAAACTGTAAAAATTAACCGAAATTCGAAAACGATGCTATATCTACGTATATCGACGATTTGGATGATATATAAGAAAAACTGAAATTTTAGCGATTTCCAAGAAAAACTGAAATTTTAGCGAATTTCCAAGAAAAATGTAAAAATTAACCAATATTTGAAAACGATGCCATCTAGATGATTTGGAAGATATTTATGAAAAATTGAATTTTAGCGAATTTCCGAGTAAACTGTAGAAATTAACTGAAATTCTAAATAGTTGCTATTTCTACGTATATCGACGATTTGGATGATAAATAAGAAAAACTGAAATTTTAGCAAATTTCCAAGAAATATGTAAAAATTAACCAAAATTTGAAAACGATGCTATCTGGATGATTTGGAAGAAATTGAAGAAAAATTGAATTTTAGCGAATTTCCGAGTAAACTGTAAAAACTAACCGAAATTCGAAAACGATGCTATTTCTACGTATATCGACGATTTGGATGATATATAAGAAAAACTGAAATTTTAGCAAATTTCCAAGAATAATATAAAAATTTACCAAAATTTGAAAACGATTCTATTTCTATAGATATACAAGAAAATTTGAATTTTAGCGAATTTCCAAGAAAAATGTAAAAATTAACCAAAATTTGTAATCGATGCTATTTCTACGTATATCGACGATTTGGATGATACATAAGAAAAACTGAAATTTTAGCAAATTTCCAAGAAATATGTAAAAATTACCCAAAATTTGAAAACGATGCCATCTGGATGATTTGGAAGAAATTGAAGAAAAATTGAATTTTTGCGAATTTCCGAGTAAACTGTAAAAATTATCCGAAATTCTAAATCGTTGCTATTTCTACGTATATCGACGATTTGGATGATATATAAGAAAAACTGAAATATTGGCGAATTTCCGAGTAAACTGTAAAAATTAACCGAAATTCTAAATCGTTGCTATTTCTACGTATATAGACGATTTGGATGATATATAAAAAAAACTGAAATTTTAACGAATTTCCAAGAAAAATGTAAAAATTATCCAAAATTTAAAAACGATGCTATTTCTGTAGATATATAAGAAAAATTGAATTTTAGAGAATTTCCAAGAAAAATGTAAAAATTACACGAAATTCGAAAACGATGCTATTTCTACGTATATCGGCGATTTGGATGATATATAAGAAAAACTGAAATTTTAGCAAATTTCCAGGAAATATGTAAAAATTAACCAAAATTAGAAAACGATGTCATCTGGATGATTTGGAAGAAATTGAAGACAAATTGAATTTTTGCGAATTTCCGAGTAAACTGTAAAAATTAACCGAAATTCGAAAACGCTGCTACTTCTACGTATATCGACGATTTGGATGATATATAAGAAAAACTGAAATTTTAGCGAATTTCCGAGTAAACTGTAAAAATTAACCGAAATTCTAAATCGTTGCTATTTCTACGTATATGGACGATTTGGATGATATATAAGAAAAACTGAAATTTTAACGAATTTCCAAGAAAAATGTAAAAATTATCCAAAATTTAAAAACGATGCTATTTCTGTAGATATATAAGAAAAATTGAATTTTAGCGAATTTCCAAGAAAAATGTAAAAATTACACGAAATTCGAAAACGATGCTATTTCTACGTATATCGACGATTTGGATGATATATAAGAAAAACTGAAATTTTAGCAAATTTCCAGGAAATATGTAAAAATTAACCAAAATTAGAAAACGATGCCATCTGGATGATTTGGAAGAAATTGAAGAAAAATTGAATTTTTGCGAATTTCCGAGTAAACTGTAAAAATTAACCGAAATTCGAAAACGATGCTATTTCTACGTATATCGACGATTTGGATGATATATAAGAAAAACTGAAATTTTAGCGAATTTCCAAGAATAATGTAAAAATTTACCAAAATTTGAAAACGATTCTATTTCTATAGATATACAAGAAAAATTGAATTTTACCGAATTTCCAAGAAAAATGTAAAAATTACACCAAATGGTAACGATGCTACTTCCACGTATATCGACGATTTGGATGATATATAAGAAAAACTGAAATTTTAGCAAATTTCCAAGAAATATGTAAAAATTTACCAAAATTTGAAAACGATGCTATCTGGATGATTTGGAAGAAATTGAAGAAAAATTGAATTTCAGCGAATTTCCGAGTAAACTGTAAAAACTAACCGAAATTCGAAAACGATGCTATTTCTACGTATATCGACGATTCGGATGATATATAAGAAAAACTGAAATTTTATCGATTTTCCAAGAAAAACTGAAATTTTAGCGAATTTCCAAGAAAAATGTAAAACTTAACCAAAATTTGTAATCGATGCTATACAGATGATTTGGAAGATATTTAAGAAAAACTGAAATTTTAGCGAATTTCCAGGAAAAATATAAAAATTAACCGAAAGCCGAAAACGATGCTATTTCTGCGTATATCGATGATTTGGATGATATATAAGAAAAACTCAAATTTTATCGATATTCCAAGAAAAATGTAAAAATTAACCAAAATTTGAAAACGATGCTATCTGGATGATTTGGTAGAAATTGAAGAAAAATTGAATTTTACCGAATTTCCGAGTAACCTGCAAAAATTAACCGAAATTCGAAAACGATGCTATTTCTACGTATATCGACGATATGAATGATATATAAGAAAAACTGAAATTTTAGCGAAATTCCAAGAAAAATATAAAAATTAACCGAAAGCCGAAAACGATGCTATTTCTGCGTATATCGATGATTTGGATGATATATAAGAAAAACTGAAATTTTAGCAAATTTCCAAGAAATATGTAAAAATTAACCAAAATTTGAAAACGATGCCATCTGGATGATTTGGTAGAAATTGAAAAAAAATTGAATTTTGGCGAATTTCCAAGTAAACTGTAAAAATTAACCGAAATTCGAAAACGATGCTGTTTCTACGTATATCGACGATTCGGATGATATATAAGAAAAACTGAAATTTTATCGATTTTCCAAGAAAAACTGACATTTTAGCGAATTTCCAAGAAAAATGTAAAACTTAACCAAAATTTGTAATCGATGCTATCCAGATGATTTGGAAGATATTTAAGAAAAACTGAAATTTTAGCGAATTTCCAAGAAAAATATAAAAATTAACCGAAAGCCGAAAACGATGCTATTTCTACGTATATCGACGATTTGGATGATATATAAGAAAAACTGAATTTTAGCGAATTTCCAAGAAAAATGTAAAAATTAACCAAAATTCTAAATCGTTGCTATTTCTACGTATATCGACGATTTGGATGATAGTTAAGAAAAACTGAAATTTTAGCGAATTTCCGAGTAGACTGTAAAAATTAACCGAAATTCTAAATCGTTGCTATTTCTACGTATATGGACAATTTGGATGATATATTAGAAAAACTGAAATTTTAACGAATTTCCAAGAAAAATGTAAAAATTATCCAAAATTGAAAAACGATGCTATCACTATAGATATATAAGAAAAATTGAATTTTAGCGAATTTCCAAGAAAAATGTAAAAATTACACGATATTCGAAAACGATGCTATTTCTACGTATATTGACGATTTGGATGATATATAAGAAAAACTGAAATTTTAGCGAATTTCCGAGTAAACTGTAAAAATTAACCGAAATTCTAAATCGTTGCTATTTCTACGTATATGGACGATTTGGATGATATATAAGAAAAACTGAAATTTTAACGAATTTCCAAGAAAAATGTAATAATTATCCAAAATTGAAAAACGATGCTATCTCTATAGATATATAAGAAAAATTGAATTTTAGCGAATTTCCAAGAAAAATGTAAAAATTACACGAAATTCGAAAACGATGCTATTTCTGCGTATATCGACGATTTGGATGATATATAAGAAAAACTGAAATTTTAGCAAATTTCCAAGAAATATGTAAAAATTAACCAAAATTTGAAAACAATGCCATCTGGATGATTTGGAAGAAATTGAAAAAAACTTGAATTTTGGCGAATTTCCAAATTAACCAAAATTTGAAAACGATGCCATCTAGATGATTTGGAAGATATTTATGAAAAATTGAATTTTAGCGAATTTCCGAGTAAACTGTAGAAATTAAGCGAAATTCTAAATAGTTGCTATTTCTGCGTATATCGACGATTTGGATGATAAATAAGAAAAACTGAAATTTTAGCGAATTTCCGAGTAAACTGTAGAAATTAACCGAAATTCTAAATCGTTGCTATTTCTACGTATATGGACGATTTGGATGATATATAAGAAAAACTGAAATTTTAGCAAATTTCCAAGAATAATATAAAAATTTACCAAAATTTGAAAACGATTCTATTTCTATAGATATACAAGAAAATTTGAATTTTAGCGAATTTCCAAGAAAAATGTAAAAATTAACCAAAATTTGTAATCGATGCTATTTCTACGTATATCGACGATTTGGATGATACATAAGAAAAACTGAAATTTTAGCAAATTTCCAAGAAATATGTAAAAATTACCCAAAATTTGAAAACGATGCCATCTGGATGATTTGGAAGAAATTGAAGAAAAATTGAATTTTTGCGAATTTCCGAGTAAACTGAAAAAATTAACCGAAATTCGAAAACGATGCTATTTCTACGTATATCGACGATTTGGATGATATATAAGAAAAACTGAAATTTTAGCAAATTTCCAAGAAATATGTAAAAATTAACCAAAATTTGAAAACGATGCTATCTGGATGATTTGGAAGAAATTGAAGAAAAATTGAATTTTAGCGAATTTCCGAGTAAACTGTAAAAACTAACCGAAATTCGAAAACGATGCTATTTCTACGTATATCGACGATTTGGATGATATATAAGAAAAACTGAAATTTTAGCAAATTTCCAAGAATAATATAAAAATTTACCAAAATTTGAAAACGATTCTATTTCTATAGATATACAAGAAAATTTGAATTTTAGCGAATTTCCAAGAAAAATGTAAAAATTAACCAAAATTTGTAATCGATGCTATTTCTACGTATATCGACGATTTGGATGATACATAAGAAAAACTGAAATTTTAGCAAATTTCCAAGAAATATGTAAAAATTACCCAAAATTTGAAAACGATGCCATCTGGATGATTTGGAAGAAATTGAAGAAAAATTGAATTTTTGCGAATTTCCGAGTAAACTGTAAAAATTAACCGAAATTCTAAATCGTTGCTATTTCTACGTATATCGACGATTTGGATGATATATAAGAAAAACTGAAATATTGGCGAATTTCCGAGTAAACTGTAAAAATTAACCGAAATTCTAAATCGTTGCTATTTCTACGTATATAGACGATTTGGATGATATATAAGAAAAACTGAAATTTTAACGAATTTCCAAGAAAAATGTAAAAATTATCCAAAATTTAAAAACGATGCTATTTCTGTAGATATATAAGAAAAATTGAATTTTAGAGAATTTCCAAGAAAAATGTAAAAATTACACGAAATTCGAAAACGATGCTATTTCTACGTATATCGGCGATTTGGATGATATATAAGAAAAACTGAAATTTTAGCAAATTTCCAGGAAATATGTAAAAATTAACCAAAATTAGAAAACGATGCCATCTGCATGATTTGGAAGAAATTGAAGAAAAATTGAATTTTTGCGAATTTCCGAGTAAACTGTAAAAATTAACCGAAATTCGAAAACGCTGCTATTTCTACGTATATCGACGATTTGGATGATATATAAGAAAAACTGAAATTTTAGCGAATTTCCAAGAATAATGTAAGAATTTACCAAAATTTGAAAACGATTCTATTTCTATAGATATACAAGAAAAACTGAAATTTTAGCGAATTTCCGAGTAAACTGTAAAAAATAACCGAAATTCTAAATCGTTGCTATTTCTACGAATATGGACAATTTGGATGATATATTAGAAAAACTGAAATTTTAACGAATTTCCAAGAAAAATGTAAAAATTATCCAATATTGAAAACGATGCTATCTCTATAGATATATAAGAAAAATTGAATTTTAGCGAATTTCCAAGAAAAATGTAAAAATTACACGAAATTCGAAAACGATGCTATTTCTACGTATATCGACGATTTGGATGATATATAAGAAAAACTGAAATTTTAGCGAATTTCCGAGTAAACTGTAAAAATTAACCGAAATTCGAAAACGATGCTATTTCTACGTATATCGGCGATTTGGATGATATATAAGAAAAACTGAAATTTTAGCAAATTTCCAGGAAATATGTAAAAATTAACCAAAATTAGAAAACGATGCCATCTGGATGATTTGGAAGAAATTGGAGAAAAATTGAATTTTACCGAATTTCCGAGTAACCTGTAAAAATTAACCGAAATTCGAAAACGATGCTATTTCTACGTATATCGACGATTTGAATGATATATAAGAAAAACTGAAATTTTAGCGATTTCCAAGAAAAAGTGAAATTTTACCGAATTTTCAAGAAAAATGTAAAAATTAACCAAAATTTGAAAACGATGCCATCTAGATGATTTGGAAGATATTTATGAAAAATTGAATTTTAGCGAATTTCCGAGTAAACTGTAGAAATTAACCGAAATTCTAAATCGTTGCTATTTCTACGTATATCGACGATTTGGATGATAAATAAGAAAAACTGAAATTTTAGCGAATTTCCGAGTAAACTGTAAAAATTAATCAAAATTCAAAAACGATGCCATCTAGATGATATGGAAGATATTTATGAAAAATTGAATTTTAGCGAATTTCCAAGAAAAATGTAAAAATTACACGAAATTCGAAAACGATGCTATTTCTACGTATATCGACGATTTGGATGATATATAAGAAAAACTGAAATTTTAGCAAATTTCCAAGAAATATGTAAAAATTAACCAAATTTGAAAACGATGCCATTTGGCATTGAAGAAAAATTGAATTTTTGCGAATTTCCGAGTAAACTGTAAAAATTAACCGAAATTCTAAATCGTTGCTATTTCTACGTATATGGACAATTTGGATGAAATATTAGAAAAACTGAAATTTTAACGAATTTCCAAGAAAAATGTAAAAATTAACCAAAATTTGAAAACGATGCCATCTAGATGATTTGGAAGAAATTGAAGAAAAATTGAATTTTTGCGAATTTCCGATTAAGCTGTAAAAATTAACCGAAATTCGAAAACGATGCTATTTCTACGTATATCGACGATTTGGATGATATATAAGAAAAACTGAAATATTAGCAAATTTCCAGGAAATATGTAAAAATTAACCAAAATTAGAAAACGATGCCATCTGGATGATTTGGAAGAAATTGAAGAAAAATTGAATTTTTGCGAATTTCCGAGTAAACTGTAAAAATTAACCGAAATTCGAAAACGATGCTATTTCTACGTATATCGACGATTTGGATGATATATAAGAAAAACTGAAATTTTAGCGAATTTCCAAGAATAATGTAAAAATTTACCAAAATTTGAAAACGATTCTATTTCTATAGATATACAAGAAAAATTGAATTTTAGCGAATTTCCAAGAAAGATGTAAAAATTACACGAAATTCGAAAACGATGCTATTTCTACGTATATCGACGATTTGGATGATATATAAGAAAAACTGAAATTTTAGCAAATTTCCAAGAAAAATGTAAAAATTAACCAAAATTTGAAAACGATGCCATCTGGATGATTTGGAAGAATTTGAAGAAAAATTGAATTTTTGCGAATTTCCGAGTAAACTGTAAAAATTAACCGAAATTCGAAAACGATGCTATTTCTACGTATATCGACGGTTTGGATGATATATAAGAAAAACTGAAATTTTAGCGAATTTCCAAGAATAATGTAAAAATTTACCAAAATTTGAAAACGATTCTATTTCTATAGATATACAAGAAAAATTGAATTTTAGCGAATTTCCAAGATAGATGTAAAAATTACACGAAATTCGAAAACGATGCTATTTCTACGTATATCGACGATTTGGATGATATATAAGAAAAACTGAAATTTTAGCAAATTTCCAAGAAAAATGTAAAAGTTAACCAAAATTTGAAAACGATGCCATCTGGATGATTTGGAAGAAATTGAAGAAAAATTGAATTTTGGCGAATTTCCGAGTAACCTGTAAAAATTAACCGAAATTCGAAAACGATGCTATTTCTACGTAAATCGACGATTTGGATGATATATAAGAAAAACTGAAATTTTATCGATTTTCCAAGAAAAACTGAAATTTTAGCGAATTTCCAAGAAAAATGTAAAAATTAACCAAAATTTGTAATCGATGCTATCCAGATGATTTGGAAGATATTTAAGAAAAACTGAAATTTTAGCGAATTTCCAAGAAAAATGTAAAAATTAACCGAAAGCCGAAAACGATGCTATTTCTGCGTATATCGATCATTTGGATGATATATAAGAAAAACTTAAATTTTATCGATATTCCAAGAAAAATGTAAAAATTAACCAAAATTTGAAAACGATGCTATCTGGATGATTTGGAAAAAATTGAAGAAAAATTGAATTTTAGCGAATTTCCGAGTAACCTGTAAAAATTAACCGAAATTCGAAAACGATGCTATTTCTACGTATATCGACGATTTGAATGATATATAAGAAAGACTGAAATTTTAGCGATTTCCAAGAGAAAGTGAAATTTTAGCGAATTTCCAAGAAAAATGTAAAAATTAACCAAAATTTGAAAACGATGCCATCTAGATGATTTGGAAGATATTTATGAAGAATTGAATTTTAGCGAATTTCCAGGAAAAATGTAAAAATTACACGAAATTCGAAAACGATGTTATTTCTACGTATATCGACGATTTGGATGATATATAAGAAAAACTGAAATTTTAGCGAATTTCCAGGAAATATGTAAAAATTAACCAAAATTAGAAAACGATGCCATCTGGATGATTTGGAAGAAATTGAAGAAAAATTGAATTTTTGCGAATTTCCGATTAAGCTGTAAAAATTAACCGAAATTCGAAAACGATGCTATTTCTACGTATATCGACGATTTGGATGATATATAAGAAAAACTGAAATATTAGCAAATTTCCAAGAAATATGTAAAAATTACCCAAAATTTGAAAACGATGCCATCTGGATGATTTGGAAGAAATTGAAGAAAAATTGAATTTTTCGAATTTCCGAATAAACTGTAAAAATTAACCGAAATTCGAAAACGATGCTATTTCTACGTATATCGACGATTTGGATGATATATAAGAAAAACTGAAATTTTAGCGAATTTCCAAGAATAATGTAAGAATTTACCAAATTTGAAAACGATTCTATTTCTATAGATATACAAGAAAAATTGAATTTTAGCGAATTTCCAAGAAAAATGTAAAAATTAACCAAAATTCTAAATCGTTGCTATTTCTACGTTTATCGACGATTTGAATGATAATTTGAAAAACTGAAATTTTAGCGAATTTCCGAGTAAACTGTAAAAATTAACCGAAATTCTAAATCGTTGCTATTTCTACGTATATGGACAATTTGGATGAAATATTAGAAAAACTGAAATTTTAACGAATTTCCAAGAAAAATGTAAAAATTAACCAAAATTTGAAAACGATGCCATCTAGATGATTTGGAAGAAATTGAAGAAAAATTGAATTTTTCGAATTTCCGAGTAAACTGTAAAAATTAACCGAAATTCGAAAACGATGCTATTTCTACGTATATCGACGATTTAGATGATATATAAGAAAAACTGAAATTTTAGCGAATTTCCAAGAATAATGTAAGAATTTACCAAAATTTGAAAACGATTCTATTTCTATAGATATACAAGAAAAATTGAATTTTAGCGAATTTCCAAGAAAAATGTAAAAATTAACCAAAATTCTAAATCGTTGCTATTTCTACGTTTATCGACGATTTGAATGATAAATAAGAAAAACTGAAATTTTAGCGAATTTCCGAGTAAACTGTAAAAATTAACCGAAATTCTAAATCGTTGCTATTTCTACGTATATGGACAATTTGGATGAAATATTAGAAAAACTGAAATTTTAACGAATTTCCAAGAAAAATGTAAAAATTATCCAAAATTGAAAAACGATGCTATCTCTATAGATATATAAGAAAAATTGAATTTTAGCGAATTTCCAAGAAAAATGTAAAAATTACACGAAATTCGAAAACGATGCTATTTCTACGTATATCGACGATTTGGATGATATATAAGAAAAACTGAAATTTTAGCAAATTTCCAAGAAAAATGTAAAAATTAACCAAAATTTGAAAACGATGCCATCTGGATGATTTGGAAGAAATTGAAGAAAAATTGAATTTTGGCGAATTTCCGAGTAACCTGTAAAAATTAACCGAAATTCGAAAACGATGCTATTTCTACGTATATCGACGATTTGGATGATATATAAGAAAAACTGAAATTTTATCGATTTTCCAAGAAAAACTGAAATTTTAGCGAATTTCCAAGAAAAATGTAAAAATTAACCAAAATTTGTAATCGATGCTATCCAGATGATTTGGATGATATTTAAGAAAAACTGAAATTTTAGCGAATTTCCAAGAAAAATGTAAAAATTAACCGAAAGCCGAAAACGATGCTATTTCTGCGTATATCGATCATTTGGATGATATATAAGAAAAACTTAAATTTTATCGATATTCCAAGAAAAATGTAAAAATTAACCAAATTTGAAAACGATGCTATCTGGATGATTAGGAAGAAATTGAAGAAAAATTTAATTTTAGCGAATTTCCGAGTAACCTGTAAAAATTAACCGAAATTCGAAAACGATGCTATTTCTACGTATATCGACGATTTGAATGACATAAGAAAAACTGAAATTTTAGCAATTTCCAAGAAAAAGTGAAATTTTAGCGAATTTCCAAGAAAAATGTAAAAATTAACCAAAATTTGAAAACGATGCCATCTAGATGATTTGGAAGATATTTATGAAGAATTGAATTTTAGCGAATTTCCAGGAAAAATGTAAAAATTACACGAAATTCGAAAACGATGTTATTTCTACGTATATCGACGATTTGGATGATATATAAGAAAAACTGAAATTTTAGCGAATTTCCAGGAAATATGTAAAAATTAACCAAAATTAGAAAACGATGCCATCTGGATGATTTGGAAGAAATTGAAGAAAAATTGAATTTTTGCGAATTTCCGAGTAAGCTGTAAAAATTAACCGAAATTCGAAAACGATGCTATTTCTACGTATATCGACGATTTGGATGATATATAAGAAAAACTGAAATATTAGCAAATTTCCAAGAAATATGTAAAAATTACCCAAAATTTGAAAACGATGCCATCTGGATGATTTGGAAGAAATTGAAGAAAAATTGAATTTTTCGAATTTCCGAATAAACTGTAAAAATTAACCGAAATTCGAAAACGATGCTATTTCTACGTATATCGACGATATGGATGATATATAAGAAAAACTGAAATTTTAGCGAATTTCCAAGAATAATGTAAGAATTTACCAAATTTGAAAACGATTCTATTTCTATAGATATACAAGAAAAATTGAATTTTAGCGAATTTCCAAGAAAAATGTAAAAATTAACCAAAATTCTAAATCGTTGCTATTTCTACGTTTATCGACGATTTGAATGATAAATTGAAAAACTGAAATTTTAGCGAATTTCCGAGTAAACTGTAAAAATTAACCGAAATTCTAAATCGTTGCTATTTCTACGTATATGGACAATTTGGATGAAATATTAGAAAAACTGAAATTTTAACGAATTTCCAAGAAAAATGTAAAAATTAACCAAAATTTGAAAACGATGCCATCTAGATGATTTGGAAGAAATTGAAGAAAAATTGAATTTTTCGAATTTCCGAGTAAACTGTAAAAATTAACCGAAATTCGAAAACGATGCTATTTCTACGTATATCGACGATTTAGATGATATATAAGAAAAACTGAAATTTTAGCGAATTTCCAAGAATAATGTAAGAATTTACCAAAATTTGAAAACGATTCTATTTCTATAGATATACAAGAAAAATTGAATTTTAGCGAATTTCCAAGAAAAATGTAAAAATTAACCAAAATTCTAAATCGTTGCTATTTCTACGTTTATCGACGATTTGAATGATAAATAAGAAAAACTGAAATTTTAGCGAATTTCCGAGTAAACTGTAAAAATTAACCGAAATTCTAAATCGTTGCTATTTCTACGTATATGGACAATTTGGATGAAATATTAGAAAAACTGAAATTTTAACGAATTTCCAAGAAAAATGTAAAAATTATCCAAAATTGAAAAACGATGCTATCTCTATAGATATATAAGAAAAATTGAATTTTAGCGAATTTCCAAGAAAAATGTAAAAATTACACGAAATTCGAAAACGATGCTATTTCTACGTATATCGACGATTTGGATGATATATAAGAAAAACTGAAATTTTAGCAAATTTCCAAGAAAAATGTAAAAATTAACCAAAATTTGAAAACGATGCCATCTGGATGATTTGGAAGAAATTGAAGAAAAATTGAATTTTGGCGAATTTCCGAGTAACCTGTAAAAATTAACCGAAATTCGAAAACGATGCTATTTCTACGTATATCGACGATTTAGATGATATATAAGAAAAACTGAAATTTTATCGATTTTCCAAGAAAAACTGAAATTTTAGCGAATTTCCAAGAAAAATGTAAAAATTAACCAAAATTTGTAATCGATGCTATCCAGATGATTTGGATGATATTTAAGAAAAACTGAAATTTTAGCGAATTTCCAAGAAAAATGTAAAAATTAACCGAAAGCCGAAAACGATGCTATTTCTGCGTATATCGATCATTTGGATGATATATAAGAAAAACCTAAATTTTATCGATATTCCAAGAAAAATGTAAAAATTAACCAAAATTTGAAAACGATGCTATCTGGATGATTAGGAAGAAATTGAAGAAAAATTTAATTTTAGCGAATTTCCGAGTAACCTGTAAAAATTAACCGAAATTCGAAAACGATGCTATTTCTACGTATATCGACGATTTGAATGATATATAAGAAAAACTGAAATTTTAGCAATTTCCAAGAAAAAGTGAAATTTTAGCGAATTACCAAGAAAAATGTAAAAATTAACCAAAATTTGAAAACGATGCCATCTAGATGATTTGGAAGATATTTATGAAAAATTGAATTTTAGCGAATTTCCAAGAAAAATGTGAAAATTACACGAAATTCGAAAACGATGCTATTTCTACGTATATCGACGATTTGGATGATATATAAGAAAAACTGAAATTTTAGCAAATTTCCAAGAAAAATGTAAAAATTAACCAAAATTTGAAAACGATGCCATCTGGATGATTTGGAAGAAATTGAAGAAAAATTGAATTTTACCGAATTTCCGAGTAACCTGTAAAAATTAACCGAAATTCGAAAACGATGCTATTTCTACGTATATCGAGGATTTGGATGATATATAAGAAAAACTCAAATTTTAGCAAATTCCCAGGAAATATGTAAAAATTAACCAAAATTTGAAAACGATGCCATCTGGATGATTTGGAAGAAATTGAAGAAAAATTTAATTTTTGCGAATTTCCGAGAAAACTGTAAAAATTAACCGAAATTCGAAAACGATGCTATTTCTACGTATATCGACGATTTGGATGATATATAAGAAAAACTGAAATTTTAGCGAATTTCCAAGAATAATGTAAAAATTTACCAAAATTTGCAAACGATTCTATTTCTATAGATATACAAGAAAAATTGAATTTTAGCGAATTTCCAAGAAAAATGTAAAAATTACACGAAATTCGAAAACGATGCTATTTCTACGTATATCGGCGATTTGGATGATATATAAGAAAAACTGAAATTTTAGCAAATTTCCAGGAAATATGTAAAAATTAACCAAAATTAGAAAACGTTGCCATCTGGATGATTTGGAAGAAATTGAAGAAAAATTGAATTTTACCGAATTTCCGAGTAACCTGTAAAAATTAACCGAAATTCGAAAACGATGCTATTTCTACGTATATCGACGATTTGAATGATATATAAGAAAAACTGAAATTTTAGCGATTTCCAAGAAAAAGTGAAATTTTACCGAATTTTCAAGAATAATGTAAAAACTAACCAATATTTGAAAACGATGCCATCTAGATGATTTGGAAGATATTTATGAAAAATTGAATTTTAGCGAATTTCCGTGTAAACTGTAGAAATTAACCGAAATTCGAAAACGATGCTATTTCTACGTATATCGACGATTTGGATGATAAATAAGAAAAACTGAAATTTTAGCGAATTACCGAGTAAACTAGAAATTAACCGAAATTCTAAATCGTTGCTATTTCTACGTATATGGACGATTTGTATGATATATAAGAAAAACTGAAATTTTAACGAATTTCCAAGAAAAATGTAAAAATTATCTAAAATTTAAAAACGATGCTATTTCTATAGATATATAAGAAAAATTGAATTTTAGCGAATTTCCAAGAAAAATGTAAAAATTAACCAAAATTTGAAAAAGATGCCATCTAGATGATTTGGAAAATATTTATGAAAAATTGAATTTTAGCGAATTTCCAAGAAAAATGTAAAAATTACAGGAAATTCGAAAACGATGCTATTTCTACGTATATCGACGATTTGGATGATATATAAGAAAAACTGAAATTTTAGCAAATTTCCAAGAAAAATGTAAAAATTAACCAAAATTTGAAAACGATGCCATCTGGATGATTTGGAAGAAATTGAAAAAAAATTGAATTTTGGCGAATTTCCGAGTAAACTGTAAAAATTAACCGAAATTCGAAAACGATGCTATTTCTACGTATATCGACGATTTGGATGATATATAAGAAAAACTGAAATTTTATCGATTTTCCAAGAAAAACTGAAATTTTAGCGAATTTCCAAGAAAAATGTAAAAATTAACCAAAATTTGTAATCGATGCTATCCAGATGATTTGGAAGATATTTAAGGAAAACTGAAATTTTAGCGAATTTCCAAGAAAAATGTAAAAATTAACCGAAAGCCGAAAACGATGCTATTTCTGCGTATATCGATCATTTGGATGATATATAAGAAAAACTTAAATTTTATCGATATTCCAAGAAAAATGTAAAAATTAACCAAAATTTGAAAACGATGCTATCTGGATGATTTGGAAGAAATTGAAGAAAATTTTAATTTTAGCGAAATTCCGAGTAACCTGTAAAAATTAACCGAAATTCGAAAACGATGTTATTTCTACGTATATCGACGATTTGAATGATATATAAGAAAAACTGAGATTTTAGCGATTTCCAAGAAAAAGTGAAATTTTAGCGAATTTCCTAGAAAAATGTAAAAATTAACCAAATTTGAAAACGATGCCATCTAGATGATTTGGATGATATTTATGAAAAATTGAATTTTAGCGAATTTCCAGGAAAAATGTAAAAATTACACGAAATTCGAAAACGATGCTATTTCTACGTATATCGACGATTTGGATGGTATATAAGAAAAACTGAAATTTTAGCGAATTTCCGAGTAAACTGTAGAAATTAACCGAAATTCTAAATCGTTGCAATTTCTACGTAAATGGACGATTTGGATGATATATAAGAAAAACTGAAATTTTAACGAATTTCCAAGAAAAATGTAAAAATTATCCAAAATTTAAAAACGATGCTCTTTCTATAGATATATAAGAAAAATTGAATTTTAGCGAATTTCCAAGAAAAATGTAAAAATTAATCAAAATTTGAAAACGATGCCATCTAGATGATTTGGAAGATATTTATGAAAAATTGAATTTTAGCGAATTTCCGTGTAAACTGTAGGAATTAACCGAAATTCTAAATCGTTGCTATTTCTACGTATATCGACAATTTGGATGATAAATAAGGAAAACTGAAATTTTAGCGTTTTTCTTAGTAAACTGTAAAAATTAACCGAAATTCGAAAACGATGCTATATCTACGTATATCGACGATTTGGATGATATATAAGAAAAACTGAAATTTTAGCGAATTTCCTAGTAAACTGTAGAAATTAACCGAAATTCTAAATCGTTGCAATTTCTACGTATATGGACGATTTGGATGATATATAAGAAAAACTGAAATTTTAGCGAATTTCCAAGAATAATGTAAAAATTTACCAAAATTTGAAAACGATGCCATCTAGATGGTTTGGAAGATATTTATGAAAAATTGAATTTTAGCGAATTCCTGTGTAAATTCTAGAAACTAACCGAAATTCTAAATCGTTGCTATTTCTACGTATATCGACGATTTGGATGATATATAAGAAAAACTGAAATTTTAGCGATTTCCAAGAAAAACTGAAATTTTAGCGAATTTCCAAGAAAAATGTAAAAATTATCCAAAATTGAAGAACGATGCTATTTCTATACATATATAAGAAAAATTGAATTTTAGCGAATTTCCAAGAAAAATGTAAAAATTAACCAAAATTTGAAAACGATGCCATCTAGATGATTTGGAAGATTTTTATGAAAAATTGAATTTTAGCGAATTTCCAAGAAAAATGTAAAAATTACACGAAATTCGAAAACGATGCTATTTCTACGTATATCGACGATTTGGATGATATATAAGAAAAACTGAAATTTTAGCGATTTCCAAGAAAAACTGAAATTTTAGCGAATTTCCAAGAAAAATGTAAAAATTATCCAAAACTGAAGAACGATGCTATTTCTATACATATATAAGAAAAATTGAATTTTAGCGAATTTCCAAGAAAAATGTAAAAATTAATCAAAATTTGAAAACGATGCCATCTAGATGATTTGGAAGATATTTATGAAAAATTGAATTTTAGCGAATTTCCGTGTAAACTGTAGAAATTAACCGAAATTCGAAAACGATGCTATTTCTACGTATATCGGCGATTTGGATGATATATAAGAAAAACTGAAATTTTAGCAAATTTCCAGGAAATATGTAAAAATTAACCAAAATTAGAAAACGTTGCCATCTGGATGATTTGGAAGAAATTGAAGAAAAATTGAATTTTACCGAATTTCCGAGTAACCTGTAAAAATTAACCGAAATTCGAAAACGATGCTATTTCTACGTATATCGACGATTTGAATGATATATAAGAAAAACTGAAATTTTAGCGATTTCCAAGAAAAAGTGAAATTTTACCGAATTTTCAAGAATAATGTAAAAACTAACCAATATTTGAAAACGATGCCATCTAGATGATTTGGAAGATATTTATGAAAAATTGAATTTTAGCGAATTTCCGTGTAAACTGTAGAAATTAACCGAAATTCGAAAACGATGCTATTTCTACGTATATCGACGATTTGGATGATAAATAAGAAAAACTGAAATTTTAGCGAATTACCGAGTAAACTAGAAATTAACCGAAATTCTAAATCGTTGCTATTTCTACGTATATGGACGATTTGTATGATATATAAGAAAAACTGAAATTTTAACGAATTTCCAAGAAAAATGTAAAAATTATCTAAAATTTAAAAACGATGCTATTTCTATAGATATATAAGAAAAATTGAATTTTAGCGAATTTCCAAGAAAAATGTAAAAATTAACCAAAATTTGAAAAAGATGCCATCTAGATGATTTGGAAAATATTTATGAAAAATTGAATTTTAGCGAATTTCCAAGAAAAATGTAAAAATTACAGGAAATTCGAAAACGATGCTATTTCTACGTATATCGACGATTTGGATGATATATAAGAAAAACTGAAATTTTAGCAAATTTCCAAGAAAAATGTAAAAATTAACCAAAATTTGAAAACGATGCCATCTGGATGATTTGGAAGAAATTGAAAAAAAATTGAATTTTGGCGAATTTCCGAGTAAACTGTAAAAATTAACCGAAATTCGAAAACGATGCTATTTCTACGTATATCGACGATTTGGATGATATATAAGAAAAACTGAAATTTTATCGATTTTCCAAGAAAAACTGAAATTTTAGCGAATTTCCAAGAAAAATGTAAAAATTAACCAAAATTTGTAATCGATGCTATCCAGATGATTTGGAAGATATTTAAGGAAAACTGAAATTTTAGCGAATTTCCAAGAAAAATGTAAAAATTAACCGAAAGCCGAAAACGATGCTATTTCTGCGTATATCGATCATTTGGATGATATATAAGAAAAACTTAAATTTTATCGATATTCCAAGAAAAATGTAAAAATTAACCAAAATTTGAAAACGATGCTATCTGGATGATTTGGAAGAAATTGAAGAAAATTTTAATTTTAGCGAAATTCCGAGTAACCTGTAAAAATTAACCGAAATTCGAAAACGATGTTATTTCTACGTATATCGACGATTTGAATGATATATAAGAAAAACTGAGATTTTAGCGATTTCCAAGAAAAAGTGAAATTTTAGCGAATTTCCTAGAAAAATGTAAAAATTAACCAAATTTGAAAACGATGCCATCTAGATGATTTGGATGATATTTATGAAAAATTGAATTTTAGCGAATTTCCAGGAAAAATGTAAAAATTACACGAAATTCGAAAACGATGCTATTTCTACGTATATCGACGATTTGGATGGTATATAAGAAAAACTGAAATTTTAGCGAATTTCCGAGTAAACTGTAGAAATTAACCGAAATTCTAAATCGTTGCAATTTCTACGTAAATGGACGATTTGGATGATATATAAGAAAAACTGAAATTTTAACGAATTTCCAAGAAAAATGTAAAAATTATCCAAAATTTAAAAACGATGCTCTTTCTATAGATATATAAGAAAAATTGAATTTTAGCGAATTTCCAAGAAAAATGTAAAAATTAATCAAAATTTGAAAACGATGCCATCTAGATGATTTGGAAGATATTTATGAAAAATTGAATTTTAGCGAATTTCCGTGTAAACTGTAGGAATTAACCGAAATTCTAAATCGTTGCTATTTCTACGTATATCGACAATTTGGATGATAAATAAGGAAAACTGAAATTTTAGCGTTTTTCTTAGTAAACTGTAAAAATTAACCGAAATTCGAAAACGATGCTATATCTACGTATATCGACGATTTGGATGATATATAAGAAAAACTGAAATTTTAGCGAATTTCCTAGTAAACTGTAGAAATTAACCGAAATTCTAAATCGTTGCAATTTCTACGTATATGGACGATTTGGATGATATATAAGAAAAACTGAAATTTTAGCGAATTTCCAAGAATAATGTAAAAATTTACCAAAATTTGAAAACGATGCCATCTAGATGGTTTGGAAGATATTTATGAAAAATTGAATTTTAGCGAATTCCTGTGTAAATTCTAGAAACTAACCGAAATTCTAAATCGTTGCTATTTCTACGTATATCGACGATTTGGATGATATATAAGAAAAACTGAAATTTTAGCGATTTCCAAGAAAAACTGAAATTTTAGCGAATTTCCAAGAAAAATGTAAAAATTATCCAAAATTGAAGAACGATGCTATTTCTATACATATATAAGAAAAATTGAATTTTAGCGAATTTCCAAGAAAAATGTAAAAATTAACCAAAATTTGAAAACGATGCCATCTAGATGATTTGGAAGATTTTTATGAAAAATTGAATTTTAGCGAATTTCCAAGAAAAATGTAAAAATTACACGAAATTCGAAAACGATGCTATTTCTACGTATATCGACGATTTGGATGATATATAAGAAAAACTGAAATTTTAGCGATTTCCAAGAAAAACTGAAATTTTAGCGAATTTCCAAGAAAAATGTAAAAATTATCCAAAACTGAAGAACGATGCTATTTCTATACATATATAAGAAAAATTGAATTTTAGCGAATTTCCAAGAAAAATGTAAAAATTAATCAAAATTTGAAAACGATGCCATCTAGATGATTTGGAAGATATTTATGAAAAATTGAATTTTAGCGAATTTCCTTGTAAACTGTAGAAATTAACCGAAATTCTAAATCGTTGCTATTTTTACGTATATCGACGATTTGGATGATAAATAAGAAATACTGATATTTTAACGATTTTCCAATAAAGATGTTAAAATTAACCAAAATTTGAAAACGATGCTATCTAGATGATTTAGAAGAAATTGAAGAAAAATTGAATTTTTGCGAATTTCCGAGTAAACTGTAAAAATTAACCGAAATTCGAAAACGATGCTATTTCTACGTATATCGACGATTTGGATGATATATAAGAGAATCTGAAATTTTATCGATTTTCCAAGAAAAACTGAAATTTTAGCGAATTTCCAAGAAAAATGTAAAAATTAACCAAAATTTGAAAACGATGCTATCTGGATGATTTGGAAGAAATTGAAGAAAAATTGAATTTTAGCGAATTTCCGAGTAAACTGTAAAAATTAACCGAAATTCGAAAACGATGCTATTTCTACGTATATCGACGATTTGGATGATATATAAGAAAAACTGAAATTTTAGCAAATTTCCAAGAAATATGTAAAAATTAACCAAAATTTGAAAACGATGCTGTCTGGATGATTTGGAAGAAATTGAAGAAAAATTGAATTTTAGCGAATTTCCGAGTAAACTGTAAAAACTAACCGAAATTCGAAAACGATGCTATTTCTACGTATATCGACGATTTGGATGATATATAAGAAAAACTGAAATTTTAGCGAATTTCCAAGAATAATGTAAAAATTAACCAAAATTTGAAAACGATGCTATCTGGATGATTTGGAAGAAATTGAAGAAAAATTGAATTTTAGCGAATTTCCGAGTAAACTGTAAAAATTAACCGAAATTCGAAAACGATGCTATTTCTACGTATATCGACGATTTGGATGATATATAAGAAAAACTGAAATTTTAGCAAATTTCCAAGAAATATGTAAAAATTAACCAAAATTTGAAAACGATGCTGTCTGGATGATTTGGAAGAAATTGAAGAAAAATTGAATTTTAGCGAATTTCCGAGTAAACTGTAAAAACTAACCGAAATTCGAAAACGATGCTATTTCTACGTATATCGACGATTTGGATGATATATAAGAAAAACTGAAATTTTAGCAAATTTCCAAGAAATATGTAAAAATTAACCAAAATTTGAAAACGATGCTGTCTGGATGATTTGGAAGAAATTGAAGAAAAATTGAATTTTAGCGAATTTCCGAGTAAACTGTAAAAACTAACCGAAAATCGAAAACGATGCTATTTCTACGTATATCGACGATTTGGATGAAATATAAGAAAAACTGAAATTTTAGCAAATTTCTAAGAAATATGTAAAAATTAACCAAAATTTGAAAACGATGCCATCTGGATGATTTGGAAGAAATTGAAAAAAAATTGAATTTTAGCGAATTTCCGAGTAAACTGTAAAAATTAACCGAAATTCGAAAACGATGCTATTTCTACGTATATCGACGATTTGGATGAAATATAAGAAAAACTGAAATTTTAGCAAATTTTCAAGAAATATGTAAAAATTAACCAAAATTTGAAAACGATGCTATCTGGATGATTTGGAAGAAATTGAAGAAAAATTGAATTTTAGCGAATTTCCGAGTAAACTGTAAAAACTAACCGAAATTCGAAAACGATGCTATTTCTACGTATATCGACGATTTGGATGAAATATAAGAAAAACTGAAATTTTAGCAAATTTCTAAGAAATATGTAAAAATTAACCAAAATTTGAAAACGATGCCATCTGGATGATTTGGAAGAAATTGAAAAAAAATTGAATTTTAGCGAATTTCCGAGTAAACTGTAAAAATTAACCGAAATTCGAAAACGATGCTATTTCTACGTATATCGACGATTTGGATGATATATAAGAAAAACTGAAATTTTAACGAATTTCCAAGAAAAATGTAAAAATTATCCAAAATTTAAAAACGATGCTATTTCTATAGATATATAAGAAAAATTGAATTTTAGCGAATTTCCAAGAAAAATGTAAAAATTAACCAAAATTTGAAAACGATGCCATCTAGATGATTTGGAAGATATTTATGAAAAATTGAATTTTAGCGAATTTCCAAGAAAAATGTAAAAATTACACGAAATTCGAAAACGATGCTATTTCCACGTATATCGACGATTTGGATGATATATAAGAAAAACTGAAATTTTAGCAAATTTCCAAGAAATATGTAAAAATTAACCAAATTTGAAAACGATGCCATTTGGATGATTTGGAAGAAATTGAAGAAAAATTGAATTTTTGCGAATTTCCGAGTAAACTCTAAAAATTAACCGAAATTCGAAAACGATGCTATTTCTACGTATATCGACGATTTGGATGATATATAAGAAAAACCGAAATTTTATCGATTTTCCAAGAAAAACTGAAATTTTAGCGAATTTCCAAGAAAAATGTAAAAATTAACCAAAATTTGAAAACGATGCTATCTGGATGATTTGGAAGAAATTGAAGAAAAATTGAATTTTAGCGAATTTCCGAGTAAACTGTAAAAATTAACCGAAATTCGAAAACGATGCTATTTCTACGTATATCGACGATTTGGATGATATATAAGAAAAACTGGAATTTTAGCAAATTTCCAAGAAATATGTAAAAATTAACCAAAATTTGAAAACGATGCTATCTGGATGATTTGGAAGAAACTGAAGAAAAATTGAATTTTAGCGAATTTCCGAGTAAACTGTAAAAACTAGCCGAAATTCGAAAACGATGCTATTTCTACGTATATCGACGATTTGGATGATATATAAGAAAAACTTAAATTTTATCGATATTCCAAGAAAAATGTAAAAATTAACCAAAATTTGAAAACGATGCTATCTGGATGATTTGGAAGAAATTGAAGAAAAATTGAATTTTACCGAATTTCCGAGTAACCTGTAAAAATTAACCGAAAGCCGAAAACGATGCTATTTCTGCGTATATCGATCATTTGGATGATATATAAGAAAAACTTAAATTTTATCGATATTCCAAGAAAAATGTAAAAATTAACCAAAATTTGAAAACGATGCTATATCTATAGATATATAAGAAAAATTGAATTTTAGCGAATTTCCAAGAAAAATGTAAAAATTAACCAAAATTTGAAAACGATGCCGTCTAGATGATTTGGAAGATATTTATGAAAAATTGAATTTTAGCGAATTTCCAAGAAAAATGTAAAAATTACACGAAATTCGAAAACGATGCTATTTCTACGTATATCGACGATTTGGATGAGATATAAGAAAAACTGAAATTTTAGCAAATTTCCAAGAAATATGTAAAAATTAACCAAATTTGAAAACGATGCCATGTGGATGATTTGGAAGAAATTGAAGAAAAATTGAATTTTTGCGAATTTCCGAGTAAACTGTAAAAATTAACCGAAATTCGAAAACGATGCTATTTCTACGTATATCGACGATTTGGATGATATATAAGAAAAACTGAAATTTTAGCAAATTTCCAAGAAATATGTAAAAATTAACCAAAATTTGAAAACGATGCTATCTGGATGATTTGGAAGAAATTGAAGAAAAATTGAATTTTAGCGAATTTCCGAGTAAACTGTAAAAACTAACCGAAATTCGAAAACGATGCTATTTCTACGTATATCGACGATTTGGATGATAAATAAGAAAAACTGAAATTTTAGCGAATTTCCGAGTAAACTGTAAAAATTAACCGAAATTCGAAAACGATGCTATATCTACGTATATCGACGATTTGGATGATATATAAGAAAAACTGAAATTTTAGCGATTTCCAAGAAAAACTGAAATTTTAGCGAATTTCCAAGAAAAATGTAAAAATTACACGAAATTCGAAAACGATGCTATTTCTACGTATATCGACGATTTGGATGATATATAAGAAAAACTGAAATTTTAGCAAATTTTAAAGAAATATGTAAAAATTAACCAAATTTGAAAACGATGCCATCTGGATGATTTGGAAGAAATTGAAGAAGAATTGAATTTTTGCGAATTTCCGAGTAAACTGTAAAAATTAACCGAAATTCGAAAACGATGCTATTTCTACGTATATCGACGATTTGGATGATATATAAGAAAAACTGAAATTTTATCGATTTTCCAAAAAAACTGAAATTTTAGCGAATTTCCAAGAAAAATGTAAAAATTAACCAAAATTTGAAAACGATGCCATCTGGATGATTTGGAAGAAATTGAAGAAAAATTGAATTTTTGCGAATTTCCGAGTAAACTGTAAAAATTAACCGAAATTCGAAAACGATGCTATTTCTACGTATATCGACGATTTGGATGATATATAAGAAAAACTGAAATTTTAGCAAATTTCCAAGAAATATGTAAAAATTAACCAAAATTTGAAAACGATGCTATCTGGATGATTTGGAAGAAATTGAAGAAAAATTGAATTTTAGCGAATTTCCGAGTAAACTGTAAAAACTAACCGAAATTCGAAAACGATGCTATTTCTACGTATATCGACGATTTGGATGATATATAAGAAAAACTGAAATTTTAGCGAATTTCCAAGAATAATGTAAAAATTAACCAAAATTTGAAAACGATGCCATCTAGATGATTTGGAAGATATTTATGAAAAATTGAATTTTAGCGAATTCCCGTGTAAACTCTAGAAATTAACCGAAATTCTAAATCGTTGCTATTTCTACGTATATCGACGATTTGGATGATATATAAGAAAAACTGAAATTTTAGCGAATTTCCGAGTAAACTGTAAAAATTAACCGAAATTCTAAATCGTTGCTATTTCTACGTATATGGACGATTTGGATGATATATAAGAAAAACTGAAATTTTAACGAATTTCCAAGAAAAACGTAAAAATTATCCAAAATTTAAAAACGATGCTATTTCTGTAGATGTATAAGAAAAATTGAATTTTAGCGAATTTCCAAGAAAAATGTAAAAATTACACGAAATTCGAAAACGATGCTATTTCTACGTATATCGACGATTTGGATGATGTATAAGAAAAACTGAAATTTTAGCAAGTTTCCAGGAAATATGTAAAAATTAACCAAAATTAGAAAACGATGCCATCTGGATGATTTGGAAGATTTTGAAGAAAAATTGAATTTTTGCGAATTTCCGAGTAAACTGTAAAAATTAACCGAAATTCGAAAACGATGCTATTTCTACGTATATCGACGATTTGGATGATATATAAGAAAAACTGAAATTTTAGCGAATTTCCAAGAATAATGTAAAAATTTACCAAAATTTGAAAACGATTCTATTTCTATAGATATACAAGAAAAATTGAATTTTACCGAATTTCCAAGAAAAATGTAAAAATTACACGAAATTCGAAAACGATGCTACTTCCACGTATATCGACGATTCGGATGATATATAAGAAAAACTGAAATTTTATCAATTTTCCAAGAAAAACTGAAATTTTAGCGAATTTCCAAGAAAAATGTAAAAATTAACCAAAATTTGTAATCGATGCTATCCAGATGATTTGGAAGATATTTAAGAAAAACTGAAATTTTAGCGAATTTCCAAGAAAAATATAAAAATTAAACGAAAGCCGAAAACGATGCTATTTCTGCGTATATCGATGATTTGGATGATATATAAGAAAAACTTAAATTTTATCGATATTCCAAGAAAAATGTAAAAATTAACCAAAATTTGAAAACGATGCTATCTGGATGATTTGGAAGAAATTGAAGAAAAATTGAATTTTACCGAATTTCCGAGTAACCTGTAAAAATTAACCGAAATTCGAAAACGATGCTATTTCTACGTATATCGACGATATGAATGATATATAAGAAAAACTGAAATTTTAGCGAATTTCCAAGAAAAATGTAAAACTTAACCAAAATTTGTAATCGATGCTATCCAGATGATTAGGAAGATATTTAAGAAAAACTGAAATTTTAGCGAATTTCCAAGAAAAATATAAAAATTAACCGAAAGCCGAAAACGATGCTATTTCTGCGTATATCGATGATTTGGATGATATATAAGAAAAACTGAAATTTTAGCAAATTTCCAAGAAATATGTAAAAATTAACCAAAATTTGAAAACGATGCCATCTGGATGATTTGGTAGAAATTGAAAAAAAATTGAATTTTGGCGAATTTCCAAGTAAACTGTAAAAATTAACCGAAATTCGAAAACGGTGCTATTTCTACATATATCGACGATTCGGATGATATATAAGAAAAACTGAAATTTTATCGATTTTCCAAGAAAAACTGACATTTTAGCGAATTTCCAAGAACAATGTAAAACTTAACCAAAATTTGTAATCGATGCTATACAGATGATTTGGAAGATATTTAAGAAAAACTGAAATTTTAGCGAATTTCCAAGAAAAATATAAAAATTAACCGAAAGCCGAAAACGATGCTATTTCTACGTATATCGACGATTTGGATGATATATAAGAAAAACTGAATTTTAGCGAATTTCCAAGAAAAATGTAAAAATTAACCAAAATTCTAAATCGTTGCTATTTCTACGTATATCGACGATTTGGATGATAGTTAAGTAAAACTGAAATTTTAGCGAATTTCCGAGTAGACTGTAAAAATTAACCGAAATTCTAAATCGTTGCTATTTCTACGTATATGGACAATTTGGATGATATATTAGAAAAACTGAAATTTTAACGAATTTCCAAGAAAAATGTAAAAATTATCCAAAATTGAAAAACGATGCTATCTCTATAGATATATAAGAAAAATTGAATTTTAGCGAATTTCCAGGAAAAATGTAAAAATTACACGAAATTCGAAAACGATGCTATATCTACGTATATCGACGATTTGGATGATATATAAGAAAACCTGAAATTTTAGCGAATTTCCGAGTAAACTGTAAAAATTAACCGAAATTCTAAATCGTTGCTATTTCTACGTATATGGACGATTTGGATGATATATAAGAAAAACTGAAATTTTAACGAATTTCCAAGAAAAATGTAATAATTATCCAAAATTGAAAAACGATGCTATCTCTATAGATATATAAGAAAAATTGAATTTTAGCGAATTTCCGAGAAAAATGTAAAAATTACACGAAATTCGAAAACGATGCTATTTCTACGTATATCGACGATTTGGATGATACATAAGAAAAACTGAAATTTTAGCAAATTTCCAAGAAATATGCAAAAATTAACCAAAATTTGAAAACAATGCCATCTGGATGATTTGGAAGAAATTGAAAAAAAATTGAATTTTGGCGAATTTCCAAATTAACCAAAATTTGAAAACGATGCCATCTAGATGATTTGGAAGATATTTATGAAAAATTGAATTATAGCGAATTTCCGTGTAAACTGTAGAAATTAACCGAAATTCTAAATCGTTGCTATTTCTACGTACATCGACGATTTGGATGATAAATGAGAAAAACTGAAATTTTAGCGAATTTCCGAGTAAACTGTAAAAATTAACCGAAATTCGAAAACGATGCTATATCTACGTATATCGACGATTTGGATGATATATAAGAAAAACTGAAATTTTAGCGATTTCCAAGAAAAACTGAAATTTTAGCGAATTTCCAAGAAAAATGTAAAAATTAACCAATATTTGAAAACGATGCCATCTAGATGATTTGGAAGATATTTATGAAAAATTGAATTTTAGCGAATTTCCGAGTAAACTGTAGAAATTAACTGAAATTCTAAATAGTTGCTATTTCTACGTATATCGACGATTTGGATGATAAATAAGAAAAACTGAAATTTTAGCGAATTTCCGAGTAAACTGTAGAAATTAACCGAAATTCTAAATCGTTGCTATTTCTACGTATATGGACGATTTGGATGATATATAAGAAAAACTGAAATTTTAACGAATTTCCAAGAAAAATGTAAAAATTATCCAAAATTTAAAAACGATGCTATTTCTATAGGTATATAAGAAAAATTGAATTTTAGCGAATTTCCAAGAAAAATGTAAAAATTAACCAAAATTTGAAAACGATGCCGTCTAGATGATTTGGAAGATATTTATGAAAAATTGAATTTTAGCGAATTTCCAAGAAAAATGTAAAAATTACACGAAATTCGAAAACGATGCTATTTCTACGTATATCGACGATTTGGATGAGATATAAGAAAAACTGAAATTTTAGGAAATTTCCAAGAAATATGTAAAAATTAACCAAATTTGAAAACGATGCCATTTGGATGATTTGGAAGAAATTGAAGAAAAATTGAATTTTTGCGAATTTCCGAGTAAACTGTAAAAATTAACCGAAATTCGAAAACGATGCTATTTCTACGTATATCGACGATTTGGATGATAGATAAGAAAAACTGAAATTTTAGCAAATTTCCAAGAAATATGTAAAAATTAACCAAAATTTGAAAACGATGCTATCTGGATGATTTGGAAGAAATTGAAGAAAAATTGAATTTTAGCGAATTTCCGAGTAAACTGTAAAAACTAACCGAAATTCGAAAACGATGCTATTTCTACGTATATCGACGATTTGGATGATATATAAGAAAAACTGAAATTTTAGCAAATTTCCAAGAATAATATAAAAATTTACCAAAATTTGAAAACGATTCTATTTCTATAGATATACAAGAAAATTTGAATTTTAGCGAATTTCCAAGAAAAATGTAAAAATTAACCAAAATTTGTAATCGATGCTATTTCTACGTATATCGACGATTTGGATGATACATAAGAAAAACTGAAATTTTAGCAAATTTCCAAGAAATATGTAAAAATTACCCAAAATTTGAAAACGATGCCATCTGGATGATTTGGAAGAAATTGAAGAAAAATTGAATTTTTGCGAATTTCCGAGTAAACTGTAAAAATTAACCGAAATTCTAAATCGTTGCTATTTCTACGTATATCGACGATTTGGATGATATATAAGAAAAACTGAAATATTGGCGAATTTCCGAGTAAACTGTAAAAATTAACCGAAATTCTAAATCGTTGCTATTTCTACGTATATAGACGATTTGGATGATATATAAGAAAAACTGAAATTTTAACGAATTTCCAAGAAAAATGTAAAAATTATCCAAAATTTAAAAACGATGCTATTTCTGTAGATATATAAGAAAAATTGAATTTTAGAGAATTTCCAAGAAAAATGTAAAAATTACACGAAATTCGAAAACGATGCTATTTCTACGTATATCGGCGATTTGGATGATATATAAGAAAAACTGAAATTTTAGCAAATTTCCAGGAAATATGTAAAAATTAACCAAAATTAGAAAACGGTGTCATCTGGATGATTTGGAAGAAATTGAAGAAAAATTGAATTTTTGCGAATTTCCGAGTAAACTGTAAAAATTAACCGAAATTCGAAAACGCTGCTATTTCTACGTATATCGACGATTTGGATGATATATAAGAAAAACTGAAATTTTAGCGAATTTCCGAGTAAACTGTAAAAATTAACCGAAATTCTAAATCGTTGCTATTTCTACGTATATGGACGATTTGGATGATATATAAGAAAAACTGAAATTTTAACGAATTTCCAAGAAAAATGTAAAAATTATCCAAAATTTAAAAACGATGCTATTTCTGTAGATATATAAGAAAAATTGAATTTTAGCGAATTTCCAAGAAAAATGTAAAAATTACACGAAATTCGAAAACGATGCTATTTCTACGTATATCGACGATTTGGATGATGTATAAGAAAAACTGAAATTTTAGCAAATTTCCAGGAAATATGTAAAAATTAACCAAAATTAGAAAACGATGCCATCTGGATGATTTGGAAGATTGAAGAAAAATTGAATTTTTGCGAATTTCCGAGTAAACTGTAAAAATTAACCGAAATTCGAAAACGATGCTATTTCTACGTATATCGACGATTTGGATGATATATAAGAAAAACTGAAATTTTAGCGAATTTCCAAGAATAATGTAAAAATTTACCAAAATTTGAAAACGATTCTATTTCTATAGATATACAAGAAAAATTGAATTTTACCGAATTTCCAAGAAAAATGTAAAAATTACACGAAATTCGAAAACGATGCTACTTCCACGTATATCGACGATTTGGATGATATATAAGAAAAACTGAAATTTTAGCAAATTTCCAAGAAATATGTAAAAATTAACCAAAATTTGAAAACGATGCTATCTGGATGATTTGGAAGAAATTGAAGAAAAATTGAATTTTAGCGAATTTCCGAGTAAACTGTAAAAACTAACCGAAATTCGAAAACGATGCTATTTCTACGTATATCGACGATTCGGATGATATATAAGAAAAACTGAAATTTTATCGATTTTCCAAGAAAAACTGAAATTTTAGCGAATTTCCAAGAAAAATGTAAAACTTAACCAAAATTTGTAATCGATGCTATACAGATGATTTGGAAGATATTTAAGAAAAACTGAAATTTTAGCGAATTTCCAAGAAAAATATAAAAATTAACCGAAAGCCGAAAACGATGCTATTTCTGCGTATATCGATGATTTGGATGATATATAAGAAAAACTTAAATTTTATCGATATTCCAAGAAAAATGTAAAAATTAACCAAAATTTGAAAACGATGCTATCTGGATGATTTGGTAGAAATTGAAGAAAAATTGAATTTTACCGAATTTCCGAGTAACCTGCAAAAATTAACCGAAATTCGAAAACGATGCTATTTCTACGTATATCGACGATATGAATGATATATAAGAAAAACTGAAATTTTAGCGAAATTCCAAGAAAAATGTAAAACTTAACCAAAATTTGTAATCGATGCCATCTGGATGATTTGGTAGAAATTGAAAAAAAATTGAATTTTGGCGAATTTCCAAGTAAACTGTAAAAATTAACCGAAATTCGAAAACGATGCTATTTCTACGTATACCGACGATTTGGATGATATATAAGAAAAACTGAATTTTAGCGAATTTCCAAGAAAAATGTAAAAATTAACCAAAATTCTAAATCGTTGCTATTTCTACGTATATCGACGATTTGGATGATAGTTAAGAAAAACTGAAATTTTAGCGAATTTCCGAGTAGACTGTAAAAATTAACCGAAATTCTAAATCGTTGCTATTTCTACGTATATGGACGATTTGGATGATATATAAGAAAAACTGAAATTTTAACGAATTTCCAAGAAAAATGTAATAATTATCCAAAATTGAAAAACGATGCTATCTCTATAGATATATAAGAAAAATTGAATTTTAGCGAATTTCCAAGAAAAATGTAAAAATTACACGAAATTCGAAAACGATGCTATTTTTACGTACATCGACGATTTGGATGATATATAAGAAAAACTGAAATTTTAGCAAATTTCCAAGAAATATGTAAAAATTAACCAAAATTTGAAAACAATGCCATCTGGATGATTTGGAAGAAATTGAAAAAAAATTGAATTTTGGCGAATTTCCAAATTAACCAAAATTTGAAAACGATGCCATCTAGATGATTTGGAAGATATTTATGAAAAATTGAATTATAGCGAATTTCCATGTAAACTGTAGAAATTAACCGAAATTCTAAATCGTTGCTATTTCTACGTACATCGACGATTTGGATGATAAATGAGAAAAACTGAAATTTTAGCGAATTTCCGAGTAAACTGTAAAAATTAACCGAAATTCGAAAACGATGTTATATCTACGTATATCGACGATTTGGATGATATATAAGAAAAACTGAAATTTTAGCGATTTCCAAGAAAAACTGAAATTTTAGCGAATTTCCAAGAAAAATGTAAAAATTAACCAATATTTGAAAACGATGCCATCTAGATGATTTGGAAGATATTTATGAAAAATTGAATTTTAGCGAATTTCCGAGTAAACTGTAGAAATTAAGCGAAATTCTAAATAGTTGCTATTTCTACGTATATCGACGATTTGGATGATAAATAAGAAAAATTGAATTTTACCGAATTTCCGAGTAACCTGCAAAAATTAACCGAAATTCGAAAACGATGCTATTTCTACGTATATCGACGATTTGGATGATATATAAGAAAAACTGAAATTTTAGCGAATTTCCGAGTAAACTGTAAAAATTAACCGAAATTCTAAATCGTTGCTATTTCTACGTATATGGACGATTTGGATGATATATAAGAAAAACTGAAATTTTAACGAATTTCCAAGAAAAATGTAATAATTATCCAAAATTGAAAAACGATGCTATCTCTATAGATATATAAGAAAAATTGAATTTTAGCGAATTTCCAAGAAAAATGTAAAAATTACACGAAATTCGAAAACGATGCTATTTCTACGTATATCGACGATTTGGATGATACATAAGAAAAACTGAAATTTTAGCAAATTTCCAAGAAATATGCAAAAATTAACCAAAATTTGAAAACAATGCCATCTGGATGATTTGGAAGAAATTGAAAAAAAATTGAATTTTGGCGAATTTCCAAATTAACCAAAATTTGAAAACGATGCCATCTAGATGATTTGGAAGATATTTATGAAAAATTGAATTATAGCGAATTTCCGTGTAAACTGTAGAAATTAACCGAAATTCTAAATCGTTGCTATTTCTACGTACATCGACGATTTGGATGATAAATGAGAAAAACTGAAATTTTAGCGAATTTCCGAGTAAACTGTAAAAATTAACCGAAATTCGAAAACGATGCTATATCTACGTATATCGACGATTTGGATGATATATAAGAAAAACTGAAATTTTAGCGATTTCCAAGAAAAACTGAAATTTTAGCGAATTTCCAAGAAAAATGTAAAAATTAACCAATATTTGAAAACGATGCCATCTAGATGATTTGGAAGATATTTATGAAAAATTGAATTTTAGCGAATTTCCGAGTAAACTGTAGAAATTAACTGAAATTCTAAATAGTTGCTATTTCTACGTATATCGACGATTTGGATGATAAATAAGAAAAACTGAAATTTTAGCGAATTTCCGAGTAAACTGTAGAAATTAACCGAAATTCTAAATCGTTGCTATTTCTACGTATATGGACGATTTGGATGATATATAAGAAAAACTGAAATTTTAACGAATTTCCAAGAAAAATGTAAAAATTACACGAAATTCGAAAACGATGCTATTTCTACGTATATCGACGATTTGGATGAGATATAAGAAAAACTGAAATTTTAGCAAATTTCCAAGAAATATGTAAAAATTAACCAAATTTGAAAACGATGCCATTTGGATGATTTGGAAGAAATTGAAGAAAAATTGAATTTTTGCGAATTTCCGAGTAAACTGTAAAAATTAACCGAAATTCGAAAACGATGCTATTTCTACGTATATCGACGATTTGGATGATAGATAAGAAAAACTGAAATTTTAGCAAATTTCCAAGAAATATGTAAAAATTAACCAAAATTTGAAAACGATGCTATCTGGATGATTTGGAAGAAATTGAAGAAAAATTGAATTTTAGCGAATTTCCGAGTAAACTGTAAAAACTAACCGAAATTCGAAAACGATGCTATTTCTACGTATATCGACGATTTGGATGATATATAAGAAAAACTGAAATTTTAGCAAATTTCCAAGAATAATATAAAAATTTACCAAAATTTGAAAACGATTCTATTTCTATAGATATACAAGAAAATTTGAATTTTAGCGAATTTCCAAGAAAAATGTAAAAATTAACCAAAATTTGTAATCGATGCTATTTCTACGTATATCGACGACTTGGATGATACATAAGAAAAACTGAAATTTTAGCAAATTTCCAAGAAATATGTAAAAATTACCCAAAATTTGAAAACGATGCCATCTGGATGATTTGGAAGAAATTGAAGAAAAATTGAATTTTTGCGAATTTCCGAGTAAACTGTAAAACTTAACCGAAATTCTAAATCGTTGCTATTTCTACGTATATCGACGATTTGGATGATATATAAGAAAAACTGAAATATTGGCGAATTTCCGAGTAAACTGTAAAAATTAACCGAAATTCTAAATCGTTGCTATTTCTACGTATATAGACGATTTGGATGATATATAAGAAAAACTGAAATTTTAACGAATTTCCAAGAAAAATGTAAAAATTATCCAAAATTTAAAAACGATGCTATTTCTGTAGATATATAAGAAAAATTGAATTTTAGAGAATTTCCAAGAAAAATGTAAAAATTACACGAAATTCGAGAACGATGCTATTTCTACGTATATCGGCGATTTGGATGATATGAAAAACTGAAATTTTAGCAAATTTCCAGGAAATATGTAAAAATTAACCAAAATTAGAAAACGGTGTCATCTGGATGATTTGGAAGAAATTGAAGAAAAATTGAATTTTTGCGAATTTCCGAGTAAACTGTAAAAATTAACCGAAATTCGAAAACGCTGCTATTTCTACGTATATCGACGATTTGGATGATATATAAGAAAAACTGAAATTTTAGCGAATTTCCGAGTAAACTGTAAAAATTCACCGAAATTCTAAATCGTTGCTATTTCTACGTATATGGACGATTTGGATGATATATAAGAAAAACTGAAATTTTAACGAATTTCCAAGAAAAATGTAAAAATTATCCAAAATTTAAAAACGATGCTATTTCTGTAGATATATAAGAAAAATTGAATTTTAGCGAATTTCCAAGAAAAATGTAAAAATTACACGAAATTCGAAAACGATGCTATTTCTACGTATATCGACGATTTGGATGATGTATAAGAAAAACTGAAATTTTAGCAAATTTCCAGGAAATATGTAAAAATTAACCAAAATTAGAAAACGATGCCATCTGGATGATTTGGAAGAAATTGAAGAAAAATTGAATTTTTGCGAATTTCCGAGTAAACTGTAAAAATTAACCGAAATTCGAAAACGATGCTATTTCTACGTATATCGACGATTTGGATGATATATAAGAAAAACTGAAATTTTAGCGAATTTCCAAGAATAATGTAAAAATTTACCAAAATTTGAAAACGATTCTATTTCTATAGATATACAAGAAAAATTGAATTTTACCGAATTTCCAAGAAAAATGTAAAAATTACACGAAATTCGAAAACGATGCTACTTCCACGTATATCGACGATTTGGATGATATATAAGAGAAACTGAAATTTTAGCAAATTTCCAAGAAATATGTAAAAATTAACCAAAATTTGAAAACGATGCTATCTGGATGATTTGGAAGAAATTGAAGAAAAATTGAATTTTAGCGAATTTCCGAGTAAACTGTAAAAACTAACCGAAATTCGAAAACGATGCTATTTCTACGTATATCGACGATTCGGATGATATATAAGAAAAACTGAAATTTTATCGATTTTCCAAGAAAAACTGAAATTTTAGCGAATTTCCAAGAAAAATGTAAAACTTAACCAAAATTTGTAATCGATGCTATACAGATGATTTGGAAGATATTTAAGAAAAACTGAAATTTTAGCGAATTTCCAAGAAAAATATAAAAATTAACCGAGAGCCGAAAACGATGCTATTTCTGCGTATACCGATGATTTGGATGATATATAAGAAAAACTTAAATTTTATCGATATTCCAAGAAAAATGTAAAAATTAACCAAAATTTGAAAACGATGCTATCTGGATGATTTGGTAGAAATTGAAGAAAAATTGAATTTTACCGAATTTCCGAGTAACCTGCAAAAATTAACCGAAATTCGAAAACGATGCTATTTCTACGTATATCGACGATTTGGATGATATATAAGAGAATCTGAAATTTTATCGATTTTCCAAGAAAAACTGAAATTTTAGCGAATTTCCAAGAAAAATGTAAAAATTAACCAAAATTTGAAAACGATGCTATCTGGATGATTTGGAAGAGATTGAAGAAAAATTGAATTTTAGCGAATTTCCGAGTAAACTGTAAAAATTAACCGAAATTCGAAATCGATGCTATTTCTACGTATATCGACGATTTGGATGATATATAAGAAAAACTGAAATTTTAGCAAATTTCCAAGAAATATGTAAAAATTAACCAAAATTTGAAAACGATGCTGTCTGGATGATTTGGAAGAAATTGAAGAAAAATTGAATTTTAGCGAATTTCCGAGTAAACTGTAAAAACTAACCGAAATTCGAAAACGATGCTATTTCTACGTATATCGACGATTTGGATGATATATAAGAAAAACTGAAATTTTAGCGAATTTCCAAGAATAATGTAAAAATTAACCAAAATTTGAAAACGATGCTATCTGGATGATTTGGAAGAAATTGATGAAAAATTGAATTTTAGCGAATTTCCGAGTAAACTGTAAAAATTAACCGAAATTCGAAAACGATGCTATTTCTACGTATATCGACGATTTGGATGATATATAAGAAAAACTGAAATTTTAGCAAATTTCCAAGAAATATGTAAAAATTAACCAAAATTTGAAAACGATGCTGTCTCGATGATTTGGAAGAAATTGAAGAAAAATTGAATTTTAGCGAATTTCCGAGTAAACTGTAAAAACTAACCGAAATTCGAAAACGATGCTATTTCTACGTATATCGACGATTTGGATGATATATAAGAAAAACTGAAATTTTAGCAAATTTCCAAGAAATATGTAAAAATTAACCAAAATTTGAAAACGATGCTGTCTGGATGATTTGGAAGAAATTGAAGAAAAATTGAATTTTAGCGAATTTCCGAGTAAACTGTAAAAACTAACCGAAAATCGAAAACGATGCTATTTCTACGTATATCGACGATTTGGATGATAAATAAGAAAAACTGAAATTTTAGCGAATTTCCGAATAAACTGTAGAAATTAACCGAAATTCTAAATCGTTGCTATTTCTACGTATATGGACGATTTGGATGATATATAAGAAAAACTGAAATTTTAGCAAATTTCCAGGAAATATGTAAAAATTAACCAAAATTTGAAAACGATGCCATCTGGATGATTTGGAAGAAATTGAAGAAAAATTGAATTTTTGCGAATTTCCGAGAAAACTGTAAAAATTAACCGAAATTCGAAAACGATGCTATTTCTACGTATATCGACGATTTGGATGATATATAAGAAAAACTGAATTTTAGCGAATTTCCAAGAAAAATGTAAAAATTAACCAAAATTTGAAAATGATGCCATCTAGATGATTTAGAAGATATTTATGAAAAATTGAATTTTAGCGAATTTCCAAGAAAAATGTAAAAATTACACGAAATTCGAAAACGATGCTATTTCTACGTATATCGACGATTTGGATGAAATATAAGAAAAACTGAAATTTTAGCAAATTTCTAAGAAATATGTAAAAATTAACCAAAATTTGAAAACGATGCCATCTGGATGATTTGGAAGAAATTGAAAAAAAATTGAATTTTAGCGAATTTCCGAGTAAACTGTAAAAATTAACCGAAATTCGAAAACGATGCTATTTCTACGTATATCGACGATTTGGATGAAATATAAGAAAAACTGAAATTTTAGCAAATTTTCAAGAAATATGTAAAAATTAACCAAAATTTGAAAACGATGCTGTCTGGATGATTTGGAAGAAATTGAAGAAAAATTGAATTTTAGCGAATTTCCGAGTAAACTGTAAAAACTAACCGAAATTCGAAAACGATGCTATTTCTACGTATATCGACGATTTGGATGATATATAAGAGAAACTGAAATTTTAGCGAATTTCCAAGAATAATGTAAAAATTAACCAAAATTTGAAAACGATGCCATCTAGATGATTTGGAAGATATTTATGAAAAATTGAATTTTAGCGAATTTCCGAGTAATCTGTAGAAATTAACCGAAATTCTAAATAGTTGCTATTTCTACGTATATCGACGATTTGGATGATAAATAAGAAAAACTGAAATTTTAGCGAATTTCCGAGTAAACTGTAGAAATTAACCGAAATTCTAAATCGTTGCTATTTCTACGTATATGGACGATTTGGATGATATATAAGAAAAACTGAAATTTTAACGAATTTCCAAGAAAAATGTAAAAATTATCCAAAATTTAAAAACGATGCTATTTCTATAGATATATAAGAAAAATTGAATTTTAGCGAATTTCCAAGAAAAATGTAAAAATTAACCAAAATTTGAAAACGATGCCATCTAGATGATTTGGAAGATATTTATGAAAAATTGAATTTTAGCGAATTTCCAAGAAAAATGTAAAAATTACACGAAATTCGAAAACGATGCTATTTCCACGTATATCGACGATTTGGATGATATATAAGAAAAACTGAAATTTTAGCAAATTTCCAAGAAATATGTAAAAATTAACCAAATTTGAAAACGATGCCATTTGGATGATTTGGAAGAAATTGAAGAAAAATTGAATTTTTGCGAATTTCCGAGTAAACTCTAAAAATTAACCGAAATTCGAAAACGATGCTATTTCTACGTATATCGACGATTTGGATGATATATAAGAAAAACCGAAATTTTATCGATTTTCCAAGAAAAACTGAAATTTTAGCGAATTTCCAAGAAAAATGTAAAAATTAACCAAAATTTGAAAACGATGCTATCTGGATGATTTGGAAGAAATTGAAGAAAAATTGAATTTTAGCGAATTTCCGAGTAAACTGTAAAAATTAACCGAAATTCGAAAACGATGCTATTTCTACGTATATCGACGATTTGGATGATATATAAGAAAAACTGGAATTTTAGCAAATTTCCAAGAAATATGTAAAAATTAACCAAAATTTGAAAACGATGCTATCTGGATGATTTGGAAGAAACTGAAGAAAAATTGAATTTTAGCGAATTTCCGAGTAAACTGTAAAAACTAGCCGAAATTCGAAAACGATGCTATTTCTACGTATATCGACGATTTGGATGATATATAAGAAAAACTTAAATTTTATCGATATTCCAAGAAAAATGTAAAAATTAACCAAAATTTGAAAACGATGCTATCTGGATGATTTGGAAGAAATTGAAGAAAAATTGAATTTTACCGAATTTCCGAGTAACCTGTAAAAATTAACCGAAAGCCGAAAACGATGCTATTTCTGCGTATATCGATCATTTGGATGATATATAAGAAAAACTTAAATTTTATCGATATTCCAAGAAAAATGTAAAAATTAACCAAAATTTGAAAACGATGCTATATCTATAGATATATAAGAAAAATTGAATTTTAGCGAATTTCCAAGAAAAATGTAAAAATTAACCAAAATTTGAAAACGATGCCGTCTAGATGATTTGGAAGATATTTATGAAAAATTGAATTTTAGCGAATTTCCAAGAAAAATGTAAAAATTACACGAAATTCGAAAACGATGCTATTTCTACGTATATCGACGATTTGGATGAGATATAAGAAAAACTGAAATTTTAGCAAATTTCCAAGAAATATGTAAAAATTAACCAAATTTGAAAACGATGCCATGTGGATGATTTGGAAGAAATTGAAGAAAAATTGAATTTTTGCGAATTTCCGAGTAAACTGTAAAAATTAACCGAAATTCGAAAACGATGCTATTTCTACGTATATCGACGATTTGGATGATATATAAGAAAAACTGAAATTTTAGCAAATTTCCAAGAAATATGTAAAAATTAACCAAAATTTGAAAACGATGCTATCTGGATGATTTGGAAGAAATTGAAGAAAAATTGAATTTTAGCGAATTTCCGAGTAAACTGTAAAAACTAACCGAAATTCGAAAACGATGCTATTTCTACGTATATCGACGATTTGGATGATAAATAAGAAAAACTGAAATTTTAGCGAATTTCCGAGTAAACTGTAAAAATTAACCGAAATTCGAAAACGATGCTATATCTACGTATATCGACGATTTGGATGATATATAAGAAAAACTGAAATTTTAGCGATTTCCAAGAAAAACTGAAATTTTAGCGAATTTCCAAGAAAAATGTAAAAATTACACGAAATTCGAAAACGATGCTATTTCTACGTATATCGACGATTTGGATGATATATAAGAAAAACTGAAATTTTAGCAAATTTTAAAGAAATATGTAAAAATTAACCAAATTTGAAAACGATGCCATCTGGATGATTTGGAAGAAATTGAAGAAGAATTGAATTTTTGCGAATTTCCGAGTAAACTGCAAAAATTAACCGAAATTCGAAAACGATGCTATTTCTACGTATATCGACGATTTGGATGATATATAAGAAAAACTGAAATTTTATCGATTTTCCAAAAAAACTGAAATTTTAGCGAATTTCCAAGAAAAATGTAAAAATTAACCAAAATTTGAAAACGATGCCATCTGGATGATTTGGAAGAAATTGAAGAAAAATTGAATTTTTGCGAATTTCCGAGTAAACTGTAAAAATTAACCGAAATTCGAAAACGATGCTATTTCTACGTATATCGACGATTTGGATGATATATAAGAAAAACTGAAATTTTAGCAAATTTCCAAGAAATATGTAAAAATTAACCAAAATTTGAAAACGATGCTATCTGGATGATTTGGAAGAAATTGAAGAAAAATTGAATTTTAGCGAATTTCCGAGTAAACTGTAAAAACTAACCGAAATTCGAAAACGATGCTATTTCTACGTATATCGACGATTTGGATGATATATAAGAAAAACTGAAATTTTAGCGAATTTCCAAGAATAATGTAAAAATTAACCAAAATTTGAAAACGATGCCATCTAGATGATTTGGAAGATATTTATGAAAAATTGAATTTTAGCGAATTCCCGTGTAAACTCTAGAAATTAACCGAAATTCTAAATCGTTGCTATTTCTACGTATATCGACGATTTGGATGATATATAAGAAAAACTGAAATTTTAGCGAATTTCCGAGTAAACTGTAAAAATTAACCGAAATTCTAAATCGTTGCTATTTCTACGTATATGGACGATTTGGATGATATATAAGAAAAACTGAAATTTTAACGAATTTCCAAGAAAAACGTAAAAATTATCCAAAATTTAAAAACGATGCTATTTCTGTAGATGTATAAGAAAAATTGAATTTTAGCGAATTTCCAAGAAAAATGTAAAAATTACACGAAATTCGAAAACGATGCTATTTCTACGTATATCGACGATTTGGATGATGTATAAGAAAAACTGAAATTTTAGCAAGTTTCCAGGAAATATGTAAAAATTAACCAAAATTAGAAAACGATGCCATCTGGATGATTTGGAAGATTTTGAAGAAAAATTGAATTTTTGCGAATTTCCGAGTAAACTGTAAAAATTAACCGAAATTCGAAAACGATGCTATTTCTACGTATATCGACGATTTGGATGATATATAAGAAAAACTGAAATTTTAGCGAATTTCCAAGAATAATGTAAAAATTTACCAAAATTTGAAAACGATTCTATTTCTATAGATATACAAGAAAAATTGAATTTTACCGAATTTCCAAGAAAAATGTAAAAATTACACGAAATTCGAAAACGATGCTACTTCCACGTATATCGACGATTCGGATGATATATAAGAAAAACTGAAATTTTATCGATTTTCCAAGAAAAACTGAAATTTTAGCGAATTTCCAAGAAAAATGTAAAAATTAACCAAAATTTGTAATCGATGCTATCCAGATGATTTGGAAGATATTTAAGAAAAACTGAAATTTTAGCGAATTTCCAAGAAAAATATAAAAATTAAACGAAAGCCGAAAACGATGCTATTTCTGCGTATATCGATGATTTGGATGATATATAAGAAAAACTTAAATTTTATCGATATTCCAAGAAAAATGTAAAAATTAACCAAAATTTGAAAACGATGCTATATCTATAGATATATAAGAAAAATTGAATTTTATCGATTTTCCAAGAAAAATTGAATTTTACCGAATTTCCAAGAAAAATGTAAAAATTACACGAAATTCGAAAACGATGCTACTTCCACGTATATCGACGATTTGGATGATATATAAGAAAAACTGAAATTTTAGCAAATTTCCAAGAAATATGTAAAAATTAACCAAAATTTGAAAACGATGCTATCTGGATGATTTGGAAGAAATTGAAGAAAAATTGAATTTTAGCGAATTTCCGAGTAAACTGTAAAAACTAACCGAAATTCGAAAACGATGCTATTTCTACGTATATCGACGATTCGGATGATATATAAGAAAAACTGAAATTTTATCGATTTTCCAAGAAAAACTGAAATTTTAGCGAATTTCCAAGAAAAATGTAAAACTTAACCAAAATTTGTAATCGATGCTATACAGATGATTTGGAAGATATTTAAGAAAAACTGAAATTTTAGCGAATTTCCAAGAAAAATATAAAAATTAACCGAAAGCCGAAAACGATGCTATTTCTGCGTATATCGATGATTTGGATGATATATAAGAAAAACTTAAATTTTATCGATATTCCAAGAAAAATGTAAAAATTAACCAAAATTTGAAAACGATGCTATCTGGATGATTTGGTAGAAATTGAAGAAAAATTGAATTTTACCGAATTTCCGAGTAACCTGCAAAAATTAACCGAAATTCGAAAACGATGCTATTTCTACGTATATCGACGATATGAATGATATATAAGAAAAACTGAAATTTTAGCGAAATTCCAAGAAAAATGTAAAACTTAACCAAAATTTGTAATCGATGCTATCCAGATGATTTGGAAGATATTTAAGAAAAACTGAAATTTTAGCGAATTTCCAAGAAAAATATAAAAATTAACCGAAAGCCGAAAACGATGCTATTTCTGCGTATATCGATGATTTGGATGATATATAAGAAAAACTGAAATTTTAGCAAATTTCCAAGAAATATGTAAAAATTAACCAAAATTTGATAACGATGCCATCTGGATGATTTGGTAGAAATTGAAAAAAAATTGAATTTTGGCGAATTTCCAAGTAAACTGTAAAAATTAACCGAAATTCGAAAACGATGCTATTTCTACGTATATCGACGATTCGGATGATATATAAGAAAAACTGAAATTTTATCGATTTTCCAAGAAAAACTGACATTTTAGCGAATTTCCAAGAAAAATGTAAAACTTAACCAAAATTTGTAATCGATGCTATCCAGATGATTTGGAAGATATTTAAGAAAAACTGAAATTTTAGCGAATTTCCAAGAAAAATATAAAAATTAACCGAAAGCCGAAAACGATGCTATTTCTACGTATATCGACGATTTGGATGATATATAAGAAAAACTGAATTTTAGCGAATTTCCAAGAAAAATGTAAAAATTAACCAAAATTCTAAATCGTTGCTATTTCTACGTATATCGACGATTTGGATGATAGTTAAGAAAAACTGAAATTTTAGCGAATTTCCGAGTAGACTGTAAAAATTAACCGAAATTCTAAATCGTTGCTATTTCTACGTATATGGACAATTTGGATGATATATTAGAAAAACTGAAATTTTAACGAATTTCCAAGAAAAATGTAAAAATTATCCAAAATTGAAAAACGATGCTATCTCTATAGATATATAAGAAAAATTGAATTTTAGCGAATTTCCAAGAAAAATGTAAAAATTACACGAAATTCGAAAACGATGCTATTTCTACGTATATCGACGATTTGGATGATATATAAGAAAAACTGAAATTTTAGCGAATTTCCGAGTAAACTGTAAAAATTAACCGAAATTCTAAATCGTTGCTATTTCTACGTATATGGACGATTTGGATGATATATAAGAAAAACTGAAACTTTAACGAATTTCCAAGAAAAATGTAATAATTATCCAAAATTGAAAAACGATGCTATCTCTATAGATATATAAGAAAAATTGAATTTTAGCGAATTTCCAAGAAAAATGTAAAAATTACACGAAATTCGAAAACGATGCTATTTTTACGTATATCGACGATTTGGATGATATATAAGAAAAACTGAAATTTTAGCAAATTTCCAAGAAATATGTAAAAATTAACCAAAATTTGAAAACAATGCCATCTGGATGATTTGGAAGAAATTGAAAAAAAATTGAATTTTGGCGAATTTCCAAATTAACCAAAATTTGAAAACGATGCCATCTAGATGATTTGGAAGATATTTATGAAAAATTGAATTATAGCGAATTTCCATGTAAACTGTAGAAATTAACCGAAATTCTAAATCGTTGCTATTTCTACGTACATCGACGATTTGGATGATAAATGAGAAAAACTGAAATTTTAGCGAATTTCCGAGTAAACTGTAAAAATTAACCGAAATTCGAAAACGATGTTATATCTACGTATATCGACGATTTGGATGATATATAAGAAAAACTGAAATTTTAGCGATTTCCAAGAAAAACTGAAATTTTAGCGAATTTCCAAGAAAAATGTAAAAATTAACCAATATTTGAAAACGATGCCATCTAGATGATTTGGAAGATATTTATGAAAAATTGAATTTTAGCGAATTTCCGAGTAAACTGTAGAAATTAAGCGAAATTCTAAATAGTTGCTATTTCTACGTATATCGACGATTTGGATGATAAATAAGAAAAATTGAATTTTACCGAATTTCCGAGTAACCTGCAAAAATTAACCGAAATTCGAAAACGATGCTATTTCTACGTATATCGACGATTTGGATGATATATAAGAAAAACTGAAATTTTAGCGAATTTCCGAGTAAACTGTAAAAATTAACCGAAATTCTAAATCGTTGCTATTTCTACGTATATGGACGATTTGGATGATATATAAGAAAAACTGAAATTTTAACGAATTTCCAAGAAAAATGTAATAATTATCCAAAATTGAAAAACGATGCTATCTCTATAGATATATAAGAAAAATTGAATTTTAGCGAATTTCCAAGAAAAATGTAAAAATTACACGAAATTCGAAAACGATGCTATTTCTACGTATATCGACGATTTGGATGATACATAAGAAAAACTGAAATTTTAGCAAATTTCCAAGAAATATGCAAAAATTAACCAAAATTTGAAAACAATGCCATCTGGATGATTTGGAAGAAATTGAAAAAAAATTGAATTTTGGCGAATTTCCAAATTAACCAAAATTTGAAAACGATGCCATCTAGATGATTTGGAAGATATTTATGAAAAATTGAATTATAGCGAATTTCCGTGTAAACTGTAGAAATTAACCGAAATTCTAAATCGTTGCTATTTCTACGTACATCGACGATTTGGATGATAAATGAGAAAAACTGAAATTTTAGCGAATTTCCGAGTAAACTGTAAAAATTAACCGAAATTCGAAAACGATGCTATATCTACGTATATCGACGATTTGGATGATATATAAGAAAAACTGAAATTTTAGCGATTTCCAAGAAAAACTGAAATTTTAGCGAATTTCCAAGAAAAATGTAAAAATTAACCAATATTTGAAAACGATGCCATCTAGATGATTTGGAAGATATTTATGAAAAATTGAATTTTAGCGAATTTCCGAGTAAACTGTAGAAATTAACTGAAATTCTAAATAGTTGCTATTTCTACGTATATCGACGATTTGGATGATAAATAAGAAAAACTGAAATTTTAGCGAATTTCCGAGTAAACTGTAGAAATTAACCGAAATTCTAAATCGTTGCTATTTCTACGTATATGGACGATTTGGATGATATATAAGAAAAACTGAAATTTTAACGAATTTCCAAGAAAAATGTAAAAATTATCCAAAATTTAAAAACGATGCTATTTCTATAGGTATATAAGAAAAATTGAATTTTAGCGAATTTCCAAGAAAAATGTAAAAATTAACCAAAATTTGAAAACGATGCCGTCTAGATGATTTGGAAGATATTTATGAAAAATTGAATTTTAGCGAATTTCCAAGAAAAATGTAAAAATTACACGAAATTCGAAAACGATGCTATTTCTACGTATATCGACGATTTGGATGAGATATAAGAAAAACTGAAATTTTAGCAAATTTCCAAGAAATATGTAAAAATTAACCAAATTTGAAAACTATGCCATTTGGATGATTTGGAAGAAATTGAAGAAAAATTGAATTTTTGCGAATTTCCGAGTAAACTGTAAAAATTAACCGAAATTCGAAAACGATGCTATTTCTACGTATATCGACGATTTGGATGATAGATAAGAAAAACTGAAATTTTAGCAAATTTCCAAGATATATGTAAAAATTAACCAAAATTTGAAAACGATGCTATCTGGATGATTTGGAAGAAATTGAAGAAAAATTGAATTTTAGCGAATTTCCGAGTAAACTGTAAAAACTAACCGAAATTCGAAAACGATGCTATTTCTACGTATATCGACGATTTGGATGATATATAAGAAAAACTGAAATTTTAGCAAATTTCCAAGAATAATATAAAAATTTACCAAAATTTGAAAACGATTCTATTTCTATAGATATACAAGAAAATTTGAATTTTAGCGAATTTCCAAGAAAAATGTAAAAATTAACCAAAATTTGTAATCGATGCTATTTCTACGTATATCGACGATTTGGATGATACATAAGAAAAACTGAAATTTTAGCAAATTTCCAAGAAATATGTAAAAATTACCCAAAATTTGAAAACGATGCCATCTGGATGATTTGGAAGAAATTGAAGAAAAATTGAATTTTTGCGAATTTCCGAGTAAACTGTAAAAATTAACCGAAATTCTAAATCGTTGCTATTTCTACGTATATCGACGATTTGGATGATATATAAGAAAAACTGAAATATTGGCGAATTTCCGAGTAAACTGTAAAAATTAACCGAAATTCTAAATCGTTGCTATTTCTACGTATATAGACGATTTGGATGATATATAAGAAAAACTGAAATTTTAACGAATTTCCAAGAAAAATGTAAAAATTATCCAAAATTTAAAAACGATGCTATTTCTGTAGATATATAAGAAAAATTGAATTTTAGAGAATTTCCAAGAAAAATGTAAAAATTACACGAAATTCGAAAACGATGCTATTTCTACGTATATCGGCGATTTGGATGATATATAAGAAAAACTGAAATTTTAGCAAATTTCCAGGAAATATGTAAAAATTAACCAAAATTAGAAAACGGTGTCATCTGGATGATTTGGAAGAAATTGAAGAAAAATTGAATTTTTGCGAATTTCCGAGTAAACTGTAAAAATTAACCGAAATTCGAAAACGATGCTATTTCTACGTATATCGACGATTTGGATGATATATAAGAAAAACTGAAATTTTAGCGAATTTCCAAGAATAATGTAAAAATTTACCAAAATTTGAAAACGATTCTATTTCTATAGATATACAAGAAAAATTGAATTTTACCGAATTTCCAAGAAAAATGTAAAAATTACACGAAATTCGAAAACGATGCTACTTCCACGTATATCGACGATTTGGATGATATATAAGAAAAACTGAAATTTTAGCAAATTTCCAAGAAATATGTAAAAATTAACCAAAATTTGAAAACGATGCTATCTGGATGATTTGGAAGAAATTGAAGAAAAATTGAATTTTAGCGAATTTCCGAGTAAACTGTAAAAACTAACCGAAATTCGAAAACGATGCTATTTCTACGTATATCGACGATTCGGATGATATATAAGAAAAACTGAAATTTTATCGATTTTCCAAGAAAAACTGAAATTTTAGCGAATTTCCAAGAAAAATGTAAAACTTAACCAAAATTTGTAATCGATGCTATACAGATGATTTGGAAGATATTTAAGAAAAACTGAAATTTTAGCGAATTTCCAAGAAAAATATAAAAATTAACCGAAAGCCGAAAACGATGCTATTTCTGCGTATATCGATGATTTGGATGATATATAAGAAAAACTTAAATTTTATCGATATTCCAAGAAAAATGTAAAAATTAACCAAAATTTGAAAACGATGCTATCTGTATGATTTGGTAGAAATTGAAGAAAAATTGAATTTTACCGAATTTCCGAGTAACCTGCAAAAATTAACCGAAATTCGAAAACGATGCTATTTCTACGTATATCGACGATATGAATGATATATAAGAAAAACTGAAATTTTAGCGAAATTCCAAGAAAAATGTAAAACTTAACCAAAATTTGTAATCGATGCTATCCAGATGATTTGGAAGATATTTAAGAAAAACTGAAATTTTAGCGAATTTCCAAGAAAAATATAAAAATTAACCGAAAGCCGAAAACGATGCTATTTCTGCGTATATCGATGATTTGGATGATATATAAGAAAAACTGAAATTTTAGCAAATTTCCAAGAAATATGTAAAAATTAACCAAAATTTGAAAACGATGCCATCTGGATGATTTGGTAGAAATTGAAAAAAAATTGAATTTTGGCGAATTTCCAAGTAAACTGTAAAAATTAACCGAAATTCGAAAACGATGCTATTTCTACGTATATCGACGATTCGGATGATATATAAGAAAAACTGAAATTTTATCGATTTTCCAAGAAAAACTGACATTTTAGCGAATTTCCAAGAAAAATGTAAAACTTAACCAAAATTTGTAATCGATGCTATCCAGATGATTTGGAAGATATTTAAGAAAAACTGAAATTTTAGCGAATTTCCAAGAAAAATATAAAAATTAACCGAAAGCCGAAAACGATGCTATTTCTACGTATATCGACGATTTGGATGATATATAAGAAAAACTGAATTTTAGCGAATTTCCAAGAAAAATGTAAAAATTAACCAAAATTCTAAATCGTTGCTATTTCTACGTATATCGACGATTTGGATGATAGTTAAGAAAAACTGAAATTTTAGCGAATTTCCGAGTAGACTGTAAAAATTAACCGAAATTCTAAATCGTTGCTACTTCTACGTATATGGACAATTTGGATGATATATTAGAAAAACTGAAATTTTAACGAATTTCCAAGAAAAATGTAAAAATTATCCAAAATTGAAAAACGATGCTATCTCTATAGATATATAAGAAAAATTGAATTTTAGCGAATTTCCAAGAAAAATGTAAAAATTACACGAAATTCGAAAACGATGCTATTTCTACGTATATCGACGATTTGGATGATATATAAGAAAAACTGAAATTTTAGCAAATTTCCAAGAAATATGTAAAAATTAACCAAAATTTGAAAACAATGCCATCTGGATGATTTGGAAGAAATTGAAAAAAAATTGAATTTTGGCGAATTTCCAAATTAACCAAAATTTGAAAACGATGCCATCTAGATGATTTGGAAGATATTTATGAAAAATTGAATTATAGCGAATTTCCATGTAAACTGTAGAAATTAACCGAAATTCTAAATCGTTGCTATTTCTACGTACATCGACGATTTGGATGATAAATGAGAAAAACTGAAATTTTAGCGAATTTCCGAGTAAACTGTAAAAATTAACCGAAATTCGAAAACGATGCTATATCTACGTATATCGACGATTTGGATGATATATAAGAAAAACTGAAATTTTAGCGATTTCCAAGAAAAACTGAAATTTTAGCGAATTTCCAAGAAAAATGTAAAAATTAACCAATATTTGAAAACGATGCCATCTAGATGATTTGGAAGATATTTATGAAAAATTGAATTTTAGCGAATTTCCGAGTAAACTGTAGAAATTAAGCGAAATTCTAAATAGTTGCTATTTCTACGTATATCGACGATTTGGATGATAAATAAGAAAAACTGAAATTTTAGCGAATTTACGAGTAAACTGTAGAAATTAACCGAAATTCTAAATCGTTGCTATTTCTACGTATATGGACGATTTGGATGATATATAAGAAAAACTGAAATTTTAACGAATTTCCAAGAAAAATGTAAAAATTATCCAAAATTTAAAAACGATGCTATTTCTATAGATATATAAGAAAAATTGAATTTTAGCGAATTTCCAAGAAAAATGTAAAAATTAACCAAAATTTGAAAACGATGCCGTCTAGATGATTTGGAAGATATTTATGAAAAATTGAATTTTAGCGAATTTCCAAGAAAAATGTAAAAATTACACGAAATTCGAAAACGATGCTATTTCTACGTATATCGACGATTTGGATGAGATAGAAGAAAAACTGAAATTTTAGCAAATTTCCAAGAAATATGTAAAAATTAACCAAATTTGAAAACGATGCCATTTGGATGATTTGGAAGAAATTGAAGAAAAATTGAATTTTTGCGAATTTCCGAGTAAACTGTAAAAACTAACCGAAATTCGAAAACGATGCTATTTCTACGTATATCGACGATTTGGATGATATATAAGAAAAACTGAAATTTTAGCAAATTTCCAAGAATAATATAAAAATTTACCAAAATTTGAAAACGATTCTATTTCTATAGATATACAAGAAAATTTGAATTTTAGCGAATTTCCAAGAAAAATGTAAAAATTAACCAAAATTTGTAATCGATGCTATTTCTACGTATATCGACGATTTGGATGATACATAAGAAAAACTGAAATTTTAGCAAATTTCCAAGAAATATGTAAAAATTACCCAAAATTCGAAAACGATGCCATCTGGATGATTTGGAAGAAATTGAAGAAAAATTGAATTTTTGCGAATTTCCGAGTAAACTGTAAAAATTAACCGAAATTCTAAATCGTTGCTATTTCTACGTATATCGACGATTTGGATGATATATAAGAAAAACTGAAATATTGGCGAATTTCCGAGTAAACTGTAAAAATTAACCGAAATTCTAAATCGTTGCTATTTCTACGTATATAGACGATTTGGATGATATATAAGAAAAACTGAAATTTTAACGAATTTCCAAGAAAAATGTAAAAATTATCCAAAATTTAAAAACGATGCTATTTCTGTAGATATATAAGAAAAATTGAATTTTAGAGAATTTCCAAGAAAAATGTAAAAATTACACGAAATTCGAAAACGATGCTATTTCTACGTATATCGGCGATTTGGATGATATATAAGAAAAACTGAAATTTTAGCAAATTTCCAGGAAATATGTAAAAATTAACCAAAATTAGAAAACGGTGTCATCTGGATGATTTGGAAGAAATTGAAGAAAAATTGAATTTTTGCGAATTTCCGAGTAAACTGTAAAAATTAACCGAAATTCGAAAACGCTGCTATTTCTACGTATATCGACGATTTGGATGATATATAAGAAAAACTGAAATTTTAGCGAATTTCCAAGAATAATGTAAGAATTTACCAAAATTTGAAAACGATTCTATTTCTATAGATATACAAGAAAAACTGAAATTTTAGCGAATTTTCGAGTAAACTGTAAAAAATAACCGAAATTCTAAATCGTTGCTATTTCTACGTATATGGACAATTTGGATGATATCAGAAAAACTGAAATTTTAACGAATTTCCAAGAAAAATGTAAAAATTATCCAATATTGAAAACGATGCTATCTCTATAGATATATAAGAAAAATTGAATTTTAGCGAATTTCCAAGAAAAATGTAAAAATTACACGAAATTCGAAAACGATGCTATTTCTACGTATATCGACGATTTGGATGATATATAAGAAAAACTGAAATTTTAGCAAATTTCCAAGAAATATGTAAAAATTAACCAAATTTGAAAACGATGCCATTTGGCATTGAAGAAAAATTGAATTTTTGCGAATTTCCGAGTAAACTCTAAAAATTAACCGAAATTCGAAAACGATGCTATTTCTACGTATATCGGCGATTTGGATGATATATAAGAAAAACTGAAATTTTAGCAAATTTCCAGGAAATATGTAAAAATTAACCAAAATTAGAAAACGATGCCATCTGGATGATTTGGAAGAAATTGAAGAAAAATTGAATTTTACCGAATTTCCGAGTAACCTGTAAAAATTAACCGAAATTCGAAAACGATGCTATTTCTACGTATATCGACGATTTGAATGATATATAAGAAAAACTGAAATTTTAGCGATTTCCAAGAAAAAGTGAAATTTTACCGAATTTTCAAGAAAAATGTAAAAATTAACCAAAATTTGAAAACGATGCCATCTAGATGATTTGGAAGATATTTATGAAAAATTGAATTTTAGCGAATTTCCGTGTAAACTGTAGAAATTAACCGAAATTCTAAATCGTTGCTATTTCTACGTATATCGACGATTTGGATGATAAATAAGAAAAACTGAAATTTTAGCGAATTTCCGAGTAAACTGTAAAAATTAATCAAAATTCAAAACGATGCCATCTAGATGATTTGGAAGATATTTATGAAAAATTGAATTTTAGCGAATTTCCAAGAAAAATGTAAAAATTACACGAAATTCGAAAACGATGCTATTTCTACGTATATCGACGATTTGGATGATATATAAGAAAAACTGAAATTTTAGCAAATTTCCAAGAAATATGTAAAAATTAACCAAATTTGAAAACGATGCCATTTGGCATTGAAGAAAAATTGAATTTTTGCGAATTTCCGAGTAAACTCTAAAAATTAACCAAAATTCGAAAACGATGCTATTTCTACGTATATCGACGATTTGGATGATAGATAAGAAAAACTGAAATTTTAGCGAATTTCCAAGAATAATATAAAAATTTACCAAAATTAGAAAACGATACCATCTAGATGATTTGGAAGAAATTGAAGAAAAATTGAATTTTTGCGAATTTCCAAGAAAAATGTAAAAATTACACGAAATTCGAAAACGATGCTATTTCTACGTATATCGACGATTTGGATGATATATAAGAAAAACTGAAATTTTAGCAAATTACCAAGAAAAATGTAAAAATTAACCAAATTTTGAAAACGATGCCATCTGGATGATTTGGAAGAAATTGAAGAAAAATTGAATTTTGGCGAATTTCCGAGTAACCTGTAAAAATTAACCGAAATTCGAAAACGATGCTATTTCTACGTATATAGACGATTTGGATGATATATAAGAAAAACTGAAATTTTATCGATTTTCCAAGAAAAACTGAAATTTTAGCGAATTTCCAAGAAAAATGTAAAAATTAACCGAAAGCCGAAAACGATGCTATTTCTACGTATATCGACGATTTGGATGATATATAAGAAAAACTGAAATTTTAGCAAATTTCCAAGAAAAATGTAAAAATTAACCAAAATTTGAAAACGATGCCATCTGGATGATTTGGAAGAAATTGAAGAAAAATTGAATTTTTGCGAATTTCCGAGTAAACTGTAAAAATTAACCGAAATTCGAAAACGATGCTATTTCTACGTATATCGACGATTTGGATGATATATAAGAAAAACTGAAATTTTAGCGAATTTCCAAGAATAATGTAAAAATTTACCAAAATTTGAAAACGATTCTATTTCTATAGATATACAAGAAAAATTGAATTTTAGCGAATTTCCAAGAAAGATGTAAAAATTACACGAAATTCGAAAACGATGCTATTTCTACGTATATCGACGATTTGGATGATATATAAGAAAAACTGAAATTTTAGCAAATTTCCAAGAAAAATGTAAAAATTAACCAAAATTTGAAAACGATGCCATCTGGATGATTTGGAAGAAATTGAAGAAAAATTGAATTTTTGCGAATTTCCGAGTAAACTGTAAAAATTAACCGAAATTCGAAAACGATGCTATTTCTACGTATATCGACGGTTTGGATGATATATAAGAAAAACAGAAATTTTAGCGAATTTCCAAGAATAATGTAAAAATTTACCAAAATTTGAAAACGATTCTATTTCTATAGATATACAAGAAAAATTGAATTTTAGCGAATTTCCAAGAAAGATGTAAAAATTACACGAAATTCGAAAACGATGCTATTTCTACGTATATCGACGATTTGGATGATATATAAGAAAAACTGAAATTTTAGCGAATTTCCAAGAATAATGTAAGAATTTACCAAAATTTGAAAACGATTCTATTTCTATAGATATACAAGAAAAATTGAATTTTAGCGAATTTCCAAGAAAGATGTAAAAATTACACGAAATTCGAAAACGATGCTATTTCTACGTATATCGACGATTTGGATGATATATAAGAAAAACTGAAATTTTAGCAAATTTCCAAGAAAAATGTAAAAATTAACCAAAATTTGAAAACGATGCCATCTGGATGATTTGGAAGAAATTGAAGAAAAATTGAATTTTGGCGAATTTCCGAGTAACCTGCAAAAATTAACCGAAATTCGAAAACGATGCTATTTCTACGTATATCGACGATATGAATGATATATAAGAAAAACTGAAATTTTAGCGAATTTCCAAGAAAAATGTAAAAATTAACCAAAATTTGTAATCGATGCTATCCAGATGATTTGGAAGATATTTAAGAAAAACTGAAATTTTAGCGAATTTCCAAGAAAAATGTAAAAATTAACCGAAAGCCGAAAACGATGCTATTTCTGCGTATATCGATCATTTGGATGATATATAAGAAAAACTTAAATTTTATCGATATTCCAAGAAAAATGTAAAAATTAACCAAAATTTGAAAACGATGCTATCTGGATGATTTGGAAAAAATTGAAGAAAAATTGAATTTTAGCGAATTTCCGAGTAACCTGTAAAAATTAACCGAAATTCGAAAACGATGCTATTTCTACGTATATCGACGATTTGAATGATATATAAGAAAGACTGAAATTTTAGCGATTTCCAAGAGAAAGTGAAATTTTAGCGAATTTCCAAGAAAAATGTAAAAATTAACCAAAATTTGAAAACGATGCCATCTAGATGATTTGGAAGATATTTATGAAGAATTGAATTTTAGCGAATTTCCAGGAAAAATGTAAAAATTACACGAAATTCGAAAACGATGTTATTTCTACGTATATCGACGATTTGGATGATATATAAGAAAAACTGAAATTTTAGCGAATTTCCAGGAAATATGTAAAAATTAACCAAAATTAGAAAACGATGCCATCTGGATGATTTGGAAGAAATTGAAGAAAAATTGAATTTTTGCGAATTTCCGAGTAAGCTGTAAAAATTAACCGAAGTTCGAAAACGATGCTATTTCTACGTATATCGACGATTTGGATGATATATAAGAAAAACTGAAATTTTAGCAAATTTCCAAGAAATATGTAAAAATTACCCAAAATTTGAAAACGATGCCATCTGGATGATTTGGAAGAAATTGAAGAAATATTGAATTTTTCGAATTTCCGAGTAAACTGTAAAAATTAACCGAAATTCGAAAACGATGCTATTTCTACGTATATCGACGATTTAGATGATATATAAGAAAAACTGAAATTTTAGCGAATTTCCGAGTAAACTGTAAAAATTAACCGAAATTCTAAATCGTTGCTATTTCTACGTATATGGACAATTTGGATGAAATATTAGAAAAACTGAAATTTTAACGAATTTCCAAGAAAAATGTAAAAATTAACCAAAATTTGAAAACGATGCCATCTAGATGATTTGGAAGAAATTGAAGAAAAATTGAATTTTTCGAATTTCCGAGTAAACTGTAAAAATTAACCGAAATTCGAAAACGATGCTATTTCTACGTATATCGACGATTTGGATGATATATAAGAAAAACTGAAATTTTAGCAAATTTCCAAGAAATATGTAAAAATTACCCAAAATTTGAAAACGATGCCATCTGGATGATTTGGAAGAAATTGAAGAAATATTGAATTTTTCGAATTTCCGAGTAAACTGTAAAAATTAACCGAAATTCGAAAACGATGCTATTTCTACGTATATCGACGATTTAGATGATATATAAGAAAAACTGAAATTTTAGCGAATTTCCAAGAATAATGTAAGAATTTACCAAAATTTGAAAACGATTCTATTTCTATAGATATACAAGAAAAATTGAATTTTAGCGAATTTCCAAGAAAAATGTAAAAATTAACCAAAATTCTAAATCGTTGCTATTTCTACGTTTATCGACGATTTGAATGATAAATAAGAAAAACTGAAATTTTAGCGAATTTCCGAGTAAACTGTAAAAACTAACCGAAATTCTAAATCGTTGCTATTTCTACGTATATGGACAATTTGGATGAAATATTAGAAAAACTGAAATTTTAACGAATTTCCAAGAAAAATGTAAAAATTATCCAAAATTGAAAAACGATGCTATCTCTATAGATATATAAGAAAAATTGAATTTTCGCGAATTTCCAAGAAAAATGTAAAAATTACACGAAATTCGAAAACGATGCTATTTCTACGTATATCGACGATTTGGATGATATATAAGACAAACTGAAATTTTAGCGAATTTCCGAGTAAACTGTAAAAATTAACCGAAATTCGAAAACGATGCTATTTCTACGTATATCGACGATTTGGATGATATATAAGAAAAACTGAAATTTTAGCAAATTTCCAGGAAATATGTAAAAATTAACCAAAATTTGAAGACGATGCCATCTGGATGATTTGGAAGAAATTGAAGAAAAATTGAATTTTTGCGAATTTCCGAGAAAACTGTAAAAATTAACCGAAATTCGAAAACGATGCTATTTCTACGTATATCGACGATTTGGATGATATATAAGAAAAACTGAAATTTTAGCGAATTTCCAAGAATAATGTAAAAATTTACCAAAATTTGCAAACGATTCTATTTCTATAGATATACAAGAAAAATTGAATTTTAGCGAATTTCCGTGTAAACTGTAGAAATTAACCGAAATTCTAAATCGTTGCTATTTCTACGTATATCAACGATTTGGATGATAAATAAGAAAAACTGAAATTTTAGCGAATTTCCGAGTAAACTGTAAAAATTAACCGAAATTCGAAAGCGATGCTATATCTACGTATATCGACGATTTGGATGATATATAAGAAAAACTGAAATTTTAGCGATTTCCAAGAAAAACTGAAATTTTAGCGAATTTCCAAGAAAAATGTAAAAATTAACCAAAATTTGAAAACGATGCCATCTAGATGATTTGGAAGAAATTGAAGAAAAATTGAATTTTACCGAATTTCCGAGTAACCTGTAAAAATTAACCGAAATTCGAAAACGATGCTATTTCTACGTATATCGACGATTTGAATGATATATAAGAAAAACTGAAATTTTAGCGATTTCCAAGAAAAAGTGAAATTTTACCGAATTTTCAAGAAAAATGTAAATATTAACTAAAATTTGAAAACGATGCCATCTAGATGATTTGGAAGATATTTATGAAAAATTAAATTTTAGCGAATTTCCGTGTAAACTGTAGAAATTAACCGAAATTCTAAATCGTTGCTATTTCTACGTATATCAACGATTTGGATGATAAATAAGAAAAACTGAAATTTTAGCGAATTTCCGAGTAAACTGTAAAAATTAACCGAAATTCTAAATCGTTGCTATTTCTACGTATATGGACAATTTGGATGAAATATTAGAAAAACTGAAATTTTAACGAATTTCCAAGAAAAATGTAAAAATTAACCAAAATTTGAAAACGATGCCATCTAGATGATTTGGAAGAAATTGAAGAAAAATTGAATTTTTCGAATTTCCGAGTAAACTGTAAAAATTAACCGAAATTCGAAAACGATGCTATTTCTACGTATATCGACGATTTGGATGATATATAAGAAAAACTGAAATTTTAGCAAATTTCCAAGAAATATGTAAAAATTACCCAAAATTTGAAAACGATGCCATTTGGATGATTTGGAAGAAATTGAAGAAATATTGAATTTTTCGAATTTCCGAGTAAACTGTAAAAATTAACCGAAATTCGAAAACGATGCTATTTCTACGTATATCGACGATTTAGATGATATATAAGAAAAACTGAAATTTTAGCGAATTTCCAAGAATAATGTAAGAATTTACCAAAATTTGAAAACGATTCTATTTCTATAGATATACAAGAAAAATTGAATTTTAGCGAATTTCCAAGAAAAATGTAAAAATTAACCAAAATTCTAAATCGTTGCTATTTCTACGTTTATCGACGATTTGAATGATAAATAAGAAAAACTGAAATTTTAGCGAATTTCCGAGTAAACTGTAAAAATTAACCGAAATTCGAAAACGATGCTATTTCTACGTATATCGACGATTTGGATGATATATAAGAAAAACTGAAATTTTAGCGATTTCCAAGAAAAACTGAAATTTTAGCGAATTTCCAAGAAAAATGTAAAAATTAACCAAAATTTGAAAACGATGCCATCTAGATGATTTGGAAGAAATTGAAGAAAAATTGAATTTTACCGAATTTCCGAGTAACCTGTAAAAATTAACCGAAATTCGAAAACGATGCTATTTCTACGTATATCGACGACTTGAATGATATATAAGAAAAACTGAAATTTTAGCGATTTCCAAGAAAAAGTGAAATTTTACCGAATTTTCAAGAAAAATGTAAAAATTAACCAAAATTTGAAAACGATGCCATCTAGATGATTTGGAAGATATTTATGAAAAATTAAATTTTAGCGAATTTCCGTGTAAACTGTAGAAATTAACCGAAATTCTAAATCGTTGCTATTTCTACGTATATCAACGATTTGGATGATAAATAAGAAAAACTGAAATTTTAGCGAATTTCCGAGTAAACTGTAAAAATTAACCGAAATTCGAAAACGATGCTATATCTACGTATATCGACGATTTGGATGATATATAAGAAAAACTGAAATTTTAGCGATTTCCAAGAAAATGAAATTTTAGCGAATTTCCAAGAAAAATGTAAAAACTAACCAATATTTGAAAACGATGCCATCTAGATGATTTGGAAGATATTTATGAAAAATTGAATTTTAGCGAATTTCCGTGTAAACTGTAGAAATTAACCGAAATTCTAAATCGTTGCTATTTCTACGTATATCGACGATTTGGATGATAAATAAGAAAAACTGAAATTTAAGCGAATTTCCGAGAAAAACTGAAATTTTAGCGAATTTCCAAGAAAAATGTAAAAATTAATCAAAATTTGTAATCGATGCTATCCAGATGATTTAGAAGATATTTAAGAAAAACTGAAATTTTAGCGAATTTCCAAGAAAAATGTAAAAATTGGTCGAAAGCCGAAAACGATGCTATTTCTGCGTATATCGATCATTTGGATGATATATAAGAAAAACTTAAATTTTATCGATATTCCAAGAAAAATGTAAAAATTAACCAAAATTTGAAAACGATGCTATCTGGATGATTAGGAAGAAATTGAAGAAAAATTTAATTTTAGCGAATTTCCGAGTAACCTGTAAAAATTAACCGAAATTCGAAAACGATGCTATTTCTACGTATATCGACGATTTGAATGATATATAAGAAAAACTGAAATTTTAGCAATTTCCAAGAAAAAGTGAAATTTTAGCGAATTACCAAGAAAAATGTAAAAATTAACCAAAATTTGAAAACGATGCCATCTAGATGATTTGGAAGATATTTATGAAAAATTGAATTTTAGCGAATTTCCAAGAAAAATGTGAAAATTACACGAAATTCGAAAACGATGCTATTTCTACGTATATCGACGATTTGGATGATATATAAGAAAAACTTAAATTTTATCGATATTCCAAGAAAAATGTAAAAATTAACCAAAATTTGAAAACGATGCTATCTGGATGATTAGGAAGAAATTGAAGAAAAATTTAATTTTAGCGAATTTCCGAGTAACCTGTAAAAATTAGCCGAAATTCGAAAACGATGCTATTTCTACGCATATCGACGATTTGGATGATATATAAGAAAAACTGAAATTTTATCGATTTTCCAAGAAAAACTGAAATTTTAGCGAATTTCCAAGAAAAATGTAAAAATTAACCAAAATTTGTAATCGATGCTATCCAGATGATTTAGAAGATATTTAAGAAAAACTGAAATTTTAGCGAATTTCCAAGAAAAATGTAAAAATTAACCGAAAGCCGAAAACGATGCTATTTCTGCGTATATCGATCATTTGGATGATATATAAGAAAAACTTAACTTTTATCGATATTCCAAGAAAAATGTAAAAATTAACCAAAATTTGAAAACGATGCTATCTGGATGATTTGGAAGAAATTGAAGAAAATTTTAATTTTAGCGAAATTCCGAGTAACCTGTAAAAATTAACCGAAATTCGAAAACGATGTTATTTCTACGTATATCGACGATTTGAATGATATATAAGAAAAACTGAGATTTTAGCGATTTCCAAGAAAAAGTGAAACTTTAGCGAATTTCCAAGAAAAATGTAAAAATTAACCAAATTTGAAAACGATGCCATCTAGATGATTTGGATGATATTTATGAAAAATTGAATTTTAGCGAATTTCCAGGAAAAATGTAAAAATTACACGAAATTCGAAAACGATGCTATTTCTACGTATATCGACGATTTGGATGATATATAAGAAAAACTGAAATTTTAGCGAATTTCCGAGTAAACTGTAGAAATTAACCGAAATTCTAAATCGTTGCAATTTCTACGTAAATGGACGATTTGGATGATATATAAGAAAAACTGAAATTTTAACGAATTTCCAAGAAAAATGTAAAAATTACCCAAAATTTAAAAACGATGCTATTTCTATAGATATATAAGAAAAATTGAATTTTAGCGAATTTCCAAGAAAAATGTAAAAATTAATCAAAATTTGAAAACGATGCCATCTAGATGATTTGGAAGATATTTATGAAAAATTGAATTTTAGCGAATTTCCGTGTAAACTATAGGAATTAACCGAAATTCTAAATCGTTGCTATTTCTACGTATATCGACAATTTGGATGATAAATAAGGAAAACTGAAATTTTAGCGAATTTCCGAGTAAACTGTAAAAATTAACCGAAATTCGAAAACGATGCTATATCTACGTATATCGACGATTTGGATGATATATAAGAAAAACTGAAATTTTAGCGATTTCCAAGAAAAACTGAAATTTTAGCGAATTTCCAAGAAAAATGTAAAAATTAACCAAAATTTGAAAACGATGCCATCTAGATGATTTGGAAGAAATTGAAGAAAAATTGAATTTTACCGAATTTCCGAGTAACCTGTAAAAATTAACCGAAATTCGAAAACGATGCTATTTCTACGTATATCGACGATTTGAATGATATATAAGAAAAACTGAAATTTTAGCGATTTCCAAGAAAAAGTGAAATTTTACCGAATTTTCAAGAAAAATGTAAAAATTAACCGAAATTCGAAAACGATGCTATTTCTACGTATATCGACGATTTGAATGATATATAAGAAAAACTGAAATTTTAGCAATTTCCAAGAAAAAGTGAAATTTTAGCGAATTACCAAGAAAAATGTAAAAATTAACCAAAATTTGAAAACGATGCCATCTAGATGATTTGGAAGATATTTATGAAAAATTGAATTTTAGCGAATTTCCAAGAAAAATGTGAAAATTACACGAAATTCGAAAACGATGCTATTTCTACGTATATCGACGATTTGGATGATATATAAGAAAAACTGAAATTTTAGCGAATTTCCAAGAAAAATGTAAAAATTAACCAAAATTTGTAATCGATGCTATCCAGATGATTTAGAAGATATTTAAGAAAAACTGAAATTTTAGCGAATTTCCAAGAAAAATGTAAAAATTAACCGAAAGCCGAAAACGATGCTATTTCTGCGTATATCGATCATTTGGATGATATATAAGAAAAACTTAACTTTTATCGATATTCCAAGAAAAATGTAAAAATTAACCAAAATTTGAAAACGATGCTATCTGGATGATTTGGAAGAAATTGAAGAAAATTTTAATTTTAGCGAAATTCCGAGTAACCTGTAAAAATTAACCGAAATTCGAAAACGATGTTATTTCTACGTATATCGACGATTTGAATGATATATAAGAAAAACTGAGATTTTAGCGATTTCCAAGAAAAAGTGAAATTTTAGCGAATTTCCAAGAAAAATGTAAAAATTAACCAAATTTGAAAACGATGCCATCTAGATGATTTGGATGATATTTATGAAAAATTGAATTTTAGCGAATTTCCAGGAAAAATGTAAAAATTACACGAAATTCGAAAACGATGCTATTTCTACGTATATCGACGATTTGGATGATATATAAGAAAAACTGAAATTTTAGCGAATTTCCGAGTAAACTGTAGAAATTAACCGAAATTCTAAATCGTTGCAATTTCTACGTAAATGGACGATTTGGATGATATATAAGAAAAACTGAAATTTTAACGAATTTCCAAGAAAAATGTAAAAATTATCCAAAATTTAAAAACGATGCTATTTCTATAGATATATAAGAAAAATTGAATTTTAGCGAATTTCCAAGAAAAATGTAAAAATTAATCAAAATTTGAAAACGATGCCATCTAGATGATTTGGAAGATATTTATGAAAAATTGAATTTTAGCGAATTTCCTTGTAAACTGTAGAAATTAACCGAAATTCTAAATCGTTGCTATTTCTACGTATATCGACGATTTGGATGATAAATAAGAAAAACTGAAATTTTAGCGAATTTCCGAGTAAACTGTAAAAATTAACCGAAATTCGAAAACGTTGCTATATCTACGTATATCGACGATTTGGATGATATATAAGAAAAACTGAACTTTTAGCGATTTCCAAGAAAAACTGAAATTTTAGCGAATTTCCAAGAAAAATGTAAAAATTTACCAAAATTTGAAAACGATGCCATCTAGATGATTTGGAAGATATTTATGAAAAATTGAATTTTAGCGAATTTCCGTGTAAACTGTAGGAATTAACCGAAATTCTAAATCGTTGCTATTTCTACGTATATCGACAATTTGGATGATAAATAAGGAAAACTGAAATTTTAGCGTTTTTCTTAGTAAACTGTAAAAATTAACCGAAATTCGAAAACGATGCTATATCTACGTATATCGACGATTTGGATGATATATAAGAAAAACTGAAATTTTAGCGAATTTCCGAGTAAACTGTAGAAATTAACCGAAATTCTAAATCGTTGCAATTTCTACGTATATGGACGATTTGGATGATATATAAGAAAAACTGAAATTTTAGCGAATTTCCAAGAATAATGTAAAAATTTACCAAAATTTGAAAACGATGCCATCTAGATGGTTTGGAAGATATTTATGAAAAATTGAATTTTAGCGAATTCCTGTGTAAATACTAGAAACTAACCGAAATTCTAAATCGTTGCTATTTCTACGTATATCGACGATTTGGATGATATATAAGAAAAACTGAAATTTTAGCGATTTCCAAGAAAAACTGAAATTTTAGCGAATTTCCAAGAAAAATGTAAAAATTATCCAAAATTGAAGAACGATGCTATTTCTATACATATATAAGAAAAATTGAATTTTAGCGAATTTCCAAGAAAAATGTAAAAATTAACCAAAATTTGAAAACGATGCCATCTAGATGATTTGGAGGATATTTATGAAAAATTGAATTTTAGCGAATTTCCAAGAAAAATGTAAAAATTACACGAAATTCGAAAACGATGCTATTTCTACGTATATCGACGATTTGGATGATATATAAGAAAAACTGAAATTTTAGCGATTTCCAAGAAAAACTGAAATTTTAGCGAATTTCCAAGAAAAATGTAAAAATTATCCAAAATTGAAGAACGATGCTATTTCTATACATATATAAGAAAAATTGAATTTTAGCGAATTTCCAAGAAAAATGTAAAAATTAATCAAAATTTGAAAACGATGCCATCTAGATGATTTGGAAGATATTTATGAAAAATTGAATTTTAGCGAATTTTCTTGTAAACTGTAGAAATTAACCGAAATTCTAAATCGTTGCTATTTTTACGTATATCGACGATTTGGATGATAAATAAGAAATACTGATATTTTAACGATTTTCCAATAAAGATGTTAAAATTAACCAAAATTTGAAAACGATGCTATCTAGATGATTTAGAAGAAATTGAAGAAAAATTGAATTTTTGCGAATTTCCGAGTAAACTGTAAAAATTAACCGAAATTCGAAAACGATGCTATTTCTACGTATATCGACGATTTGGATGATATATAAGAAAATCTGAAATTTTATCGATTTTCCAAGAAAAACTGAAATTTTAGCGAATTTCCAAGAAAAATGTAAAAATTAACCAAAATTTGAAAACGATGCTATCTGGATGATTTGGAAGAAATTGAAGAAAAATTGAATTTTAGCGAATTTCCGAGTAACCTGTAAAAATTAACCGAAATTCGAAAACGATGCTATTTCTACGTATATCGACGATTTGAATGATATATAAGAAAAACTGAAATTTTAGCGATTTCCAAGAAAATGAAATTTTAGCGAATTTCCAAGAAAAATGTAAAAACTAACCAATATTTGAAAACGATGCCATCTAGATGATTTGGAAGATATTTATGAAAAATTGAATTTTAGCGAATTTCCGTGTAAACTGTAGAAATTAACCGAAATTCTAAATCGTTGCTATTTCTACGTATATCGACGATTTGGATGATAAATAAGAAAAACTGAAATTTTAGCGAATTTCCGAGAAAAACTGAAATTTTAGCGAATTTCCAAGAAAAATGTAAAAATTAACCAAAATTTGTAATCGATGCTATCCAGATGATTTAGAAGATATTTAAGAAAAACTGAAATTTTAGCGAATTTCCAGGAAAAATGTAAAAATTGATCGAAAGCCGAAAACGATGCTATTTCTGCGTATATCGATCATTTGGATGATATATAAGAAAAACTTAACTTTTATCGATATTCCAAGAAAAATGTAAAAATTAACCAAAATTTGAAAACGATGCTATCTGGATGATTTGGAAGAAATTGAAGAAAATTTTAATTCTAGCGAAATTCCGAGTAACCTGTAAAAATTAACCGAAATTCGAAAACGATGTTATTTCTACGTATATCGACGATTTGAATGATATATAAGAAAAACTGAGATTTTAGCGATTTCCAAAAAAAGTGAAATTTTAGCGAATTTCCAAGAAAAATGTAAAAATTAACCAAATTTGAAAACGATGCCATCTAGATGATTTGGATGATATTTATGAAAAATTGAATTTTAGCGAATTTCCAGGAAAAATGTAAAAATTACACGAAATTCGAAAACGATGCTATTTCTACGTATATCGACGATTTGGATGATATATAAGAAAAACTGAAATTTTAGCGAATTTCCGAGTAAACTGTAGAAATTAACCGAAATTCTAAATCGTTGCAATTTCTACGTAAATGGACGATTTGGATGATATATAAGAAAAACTGAAATTTTAACGAATTTCCAAGAAAAATGTAAAAATTATCCAAAATTTAAAAACGATGCTATTTCTATAGATATATAAGAAAAATTGAATTTTAGCGAATTTCCAAGAAAAATGTAAAAATTAATCAAAATTTGAAAACGATGCCATCTAGATGATTTGGAAGATATTTATGAAAAATTGAATTTTAGCGAATTTCCTTGTAAACTGTAGAAATTAACCGAAATTCTAAATCGTTGCTATTTCTACGTATATCGACGATTTGGATGATAAATAAGAAAAACTGAAATTTTAGCGAATTTCCAAGAAAAATGTAAAAATTAATCAAAATTTGTAATCGATGCTATCCAGATGATTTAGAAGATATTTAAGAAAAACTGAAATTTTAGCGAATTTCCAAGAAAAATGTAAAAATTAACCGAAAGCCGAAAACGATGCTATTTCTGCGTATATCGATCATTTGGATGATATATAAGAAAAACTTAACTTTTATCGATATTCCAAGAAAAATGTAAAAATTAACCAAAATTTGAAAACGATGCTATCTGGATGATTTGGAAGAAATTGAAGAAAATTTTAATTTTAGCGAAATTCCGAGTAACCTGTAAAAATTAACCGAAATTCGAAAACGATGTTATTTCTACGTATATCGACGATTTGAATGATATATAAGAAAAACTGAGATTTTAGCGATTTCCAAGAAAAACTGAAATTTTAGCGAATTTCCAAGAAAAATGTAAAAATTAACCAAATTTGAAAACGATGCCATCTAGATGATTTGGATGATATTTATGAAAAATTGAATTTTAGCGAATTTCCAGGAAAAATGTAAAAATTACACGAAATTCGAAAACGATGCTATTTCTACGTATATCGACGATTTGGATGATATATAAGAAAAACTGAAATTTTAGCGAATTTCCGAGTAAACTGTAGAAATTAACCGAAATTCTAAATCGTTGCAATTTCTACGTAAATGGACGATTTGGATGATATATAAGAAAAACTGAAATTTTAACGAATTTCCAAGAAAAATGTAAAAATTATCCAAAATTTAAAAACGATGCTATTTCTATAGATATATAAGAAAAATTGAATTTTAGCGAATTTCCAAGAAAAATGTAAAAATTAACCAAATTTGAAAACGATGCCATCTAGATGATTTGGAAGATATTTATGAAAAATTGAATTTTAGCGAATTTCCTTGTAAACTGTAGAAATTAACCGAAATTCTAAATCGTTGCTATTTCTACGTATATCGACGATTTGGATGATAAATAAGAAAAACTGAAATTTTAGCGAATTTCCGAGTAAACTGTAAAAATTAACCGAAATTCGAAAACGTTGCTATATCTACGTATATCGACGATTTGGATGATATATAAGAAAAACTGAACTTTTAGCGATTTCCAAGAAAAACTGAAATTTTAGCGAATTTCCAAGAAAAATGTAAAAATTTACCAAAATTTGAAAACGATGCCATCTAGATGATTTGGAAGATATTTATGAAAAATTGAATTTTAGCGAATTTCCGTGTAAACTGTAGGAATTAACCGAAATTCTAAATCGTTGCTATTTCTACGTATATCGACAATTTGGATGATAAATAAGGAAAACTGAAATTTTAGCGTTTTTCTTAGTAAACTGTAAAAATTAACCGAAATTCGAAAACGATGCTATATCTACGTATATCGACGATTTGGATGATATATAAGAAAAACTGAAATTTTAGCGAATTTCCGAGTAAACTGTAGAAATTAACCGAAATTCTAAATCGTTGCAATTTCTACGTATATGGACGATTTGGATGATATATAAGAAAAACTGAAATTTTAGCGAATTTCCAAGAATAATGTAAAAATTTACCAAAATTTGAAAACGATGCCATCTAGATGGTTTGGAAGATATTTATGAAAAATTGAATTTTAGCGAATTCCTGTGTAAATACTAGAAACTAACCGAAATTCTAAATCGTTGCTATTTCTACGTATATCGACGATTTGGATGATATATAAGAAAAACTGAAATTTTAGCGATTTCCAAGAAAAACTGAAATTTTAGCGAATTTCCAAGAAAAATGTAAAAATTATCCAAAATTGAAGAACGATGCTATTTCTATACATATATAAGAAAAATTGAATTTTAGCGAATTTCCAAGAAAAATGTAAAAATTAACCAAAATTTGAAAACGATGCCATCTAGATGATTTGGAGGATATTTATGAAAAATTGAATTTTAGCGAATTTCCAAGAAAAATGTAAAAATTACACGAAATTCGAAAACGATGCTATTTCTACGTATATCGACGATTTGGATGATATATAAGAAAAACTGAAATTTTAGCGATTTCCAAGAAAAACTGAAATTTTAGCGAATTTCCAAGAAAAATGTAAAAATTATCCAAAATTGAAGAACGATGCTATTTCTATACATATATAAGAAAAATTGAATTTTAGCGAATTTCCAAGAAAAATGTAAAAATTAATCAAAATTTGAAAACGATGCCATCTAGATGATTTGGAAGATATTTATGAAAAATTGAATTTTAGCGAATTTCCTTGTAAACTGTAGAAATTAACCGAAATTCTAAATCGTTGCTATTTTTACGTATATCGACGATTTGGATGATAAATAAGAAATACTGATATTTTAACGATTTTCCAATAAAGATGTTAAAATTAACCAAAATTTGAAAACGATGCTATCTAGATGATTTAGAAGAAATTGAAGAAAAATTGAATTTTTGCGAATTTCCGAGTAAACTGTAAAAATTAACCGAAATTCGAAAACGATGCTATTTCTACGTATATCGACGATTTGGATGATATATAAGAAAATCTGAAATTTTATCGATTTTCCAAGAAAAACTGAAATTTTAGCGAATTTCCAAGAAAAATGTAAAAATTAACCAAAATTTGAAAACGATGCTATCTGGATGATTTGGAAGAAATTGAAGAAAAATTGAATTTTAGCGAATTTCCGAGTAACCTGTAAAAATTAACCGAAATTCGAAAACGATGCTATTTCTACGTATATCGACGATTTGAATGATATATAAGAAAAACTGAAATTTTAGCGATTTCCAAGAAAATGAAATTTTAGCGAATTTCCAAGAAAAATGTAAAAACTAACCAATATTTGAAAACGATGCCATCTAGATGATTTGGAAGATATTTATGAAAAATTGAATTTTAGCGAATTTCCGTGTAAACTGTAGAAATTAACCGAAATTCTAAATCGTTGCTATTTCTACGTATATCGACGATTTGGATGATAAATACGAAAAACTGAAATTTTAGCGAATTTCCGAGAAAAACTGAAATTTTAGCGAATTTCCAAGAGAAATGTAAAAATTAACCAAAATTTGTAATCGATGCTATCCAGATGATTTAGAAGATATTTAAGAAAAACTGAAATTTTAGCGAATTTCCAAGAAAAATGTAAAAATTGATCGAAAGCCGAAAACGATGCTATTTCTGCGTATATCGATCATTTGGATGATATATAAGAAAAACTTAACTTTTATCGATATTCCAAGAAAAATGTAAAAATTAACCAAAATTTGAAAACGATGCTATCTGGATGATTTGGAAGAAATTGAAGAAAATTTTAATTCTAGCGAAATTCCGAGTAACCTGTAAAAATTAACCGAAATTCGAAAACGATGTTATTTCTACGTATATCGACGATTTGAATGATATATAAGAAAAACTGAGATTTTAGCGATTTCCAAAAAAAGTGAAATTTTAGCGAATTTCCAAGAAAAATGTAAAAATTAACCAAATTTGAAAACGATGCCATCTAGATGATTTGGATGATATTTATGAAAAATTGAATTTTAGCGAATTTCCAGGAAAAATGTAAAAATTACACGAAATTCGAAAACGATGCTATTTCTACGTATATCGACGATTTGGATGATATATAAGAAAAACTGAAATTTTAGCAATTTCCAAGAAAAAGTGAAATTTTAGCGAATTACCAAGAAAAATGTAAAAATTAACCATAATTTGAAAACGATGCTATCTGGATGATTAGGAAGAAATTGAAGAAAAATTTAATTTTAGCGAATTTCCGAGTAACCTGTAAAAATTAACCGAAATTCGAAAACGATGCTATTTCTACGTATATCGACGATTTGAATGATATATAAGAAAAACTGAAATTTTAGCAATTTCCAAGAAAAAGTGAAATTTTAGCGAATTACCAAGAAAAATGTAAAAATTAACCAAAATTTGAAAACGATGCCATCTAGATGATTTGGAAGATATTTATGAAAAATTGAATTTTAGCGAATTTCCAAGAAAAATGTGAAAATTACACGAAATTCGAAAACGATGCTATTTCTACGTATATCGACGATTTGGATGATATATAAGAAAAACTGAAATTTTAGCAAATTTCCAAGAAAAATGTAAAAATTAACCAAAATTTGAAAACGATGCCATCTGGATGATTTGGAAGAAATTGAAAAAAAATTGAATTTTGGAGAATTTCCGAGTAAACTGTAAAAATTAACCGAAATTCGAAAACGATGCTATTTCTACGCATATCGACGATTTGGATGATATATAAGAAAAACTGAAATTTTATCGATTTTCCAAGAAAAACTGAAATTTTAGCGAATTTCCAAGAAAAATGTAAAAATTAACCAAAATTTGTAATCGATGCTATCCAGATGATTTAGAAGATATTTAAGAAAAACTGAAATTTTAGCGAATTTCCAAGAAAAATGTAAAAATTAACCGAAAGCCGAAAACGATGCTATTTCTGCGTATATCGATCATTTGGATGATATATAAGAAAAACTTAACTTTTATCGATATTCCAAGAAAAATGTAAAAATTAACCAAAATTTGAAAACGATGCTATCTGGATGATTTGGAAGAAATTGAAGAAAATTTTAATTCTAGCGAAATTCCGAGTAACCTGTAGAAATTAACCGAAATTCGAAAACGATGTTATTTCTACGTATATCGACGATTTGAATGATATATAAGAAAAACTGAGATTTTAGCGATTTCCAAAAAAAGTGAAATTTTAGCGAATTTCCAAGAAAAATGTAAAAATTAACCAAATTTGAAAACGATGCCATCTAGATGATTTGGATGATATTTATGAAAAATTGAATTTTAGCGAATTTCCAGGAAAAATGTAAAAATTACACGAAATTCGAAAACGATGCTATTTCTACGTATATCGACGATTTGGATGATATATAAGAAAAACTGAAATTTTAGCGAATTTCCGAGTAAACTGTAGAAATTAACCGAAATTCTAAATCGTTGCAATTTCTACGTAAATGGACGATTTGGATGATATATAAGAAAAACTGAAATTTTAACGAATTTCCAAGAAAAATGTAAAAATTATCCAAAATTTAAAAACGATGCTATTTCTATAGATATATAAGAAAAATTGAATTTTAGCGAATTTCCAAGAAAAATGTAAAAATTGATCGAAAGCCGAAAACGATGCTATTTCTGCGTATATCGATCATTTGGATGATATATAAGAAAAACTTAAATTTTATCGATATTCCAAGAAAAATGTAAAAATTAACCAAAATTTGAAAACGATGCTATCTGGATGATTAGGAAGAAATTGAAGAAAAATTTAATTTTAGCGAATTTCCGAGTAACCTGTAAAAATTAACCGAAATTCGAAAACGATGCTATTTCTACGTATATCGACGATTTGAATGATATATAAGAAAAACTGAAATTTTAGCAATTTCCAAGAAAAAGTGAAATTTTAGCGAATTACCAAGAAAAATGTAAAAATTAACCAAAATTTGAAAACGATGCCATCTAGATGATTTGGAAGATATTTATGAAAAATTGAATTTTAGCGAATTTCCAAGAAAAATGTGAAAATTACACGAAATTCGAAAACGATGCTATTTCTACGTATATCGACGATTTGGATGATAAATAAGAAAAACTGAAATTTTAGCGAATTTCCGAGTAAACTGTAAAAATTAACCGAAATTCGAAAACGTTGCTATATCTACGTATATCGACGATTTGGATGATATATAAGAAAAACTGAACTTTTAGCGATTTCCAAGAAAAACTGAAATTTTAGCGAATTTCCAAGAAAAATGTAAAAATTTACCAAAATTTGAAAACGATGCCATCTAGATGATTTGGAAGATATTTATGAAAAATTGAATTTTAGCGAATTTCCGTGTAAACTGTAGGAATTAACCGAAATTCTAAATCGTTGCTATTTCTACGTATATCGACAATTTGGATGATAAATAAGGAAAACTGAAATTTTAGCGTTTTTCTTAGTAAACTGTAAAAATTAACCGAAATTCGAAAACGATGCTATATCTACGTATATCGACGATTTGGATGATATATAAGAAAAACTGAAATTTTAGCGAATTTCCGAGTAAACTGTAGAAATTAACCGAAATTCTAAATCGTTGCAATTTCTACGTATATGGACGATTTGGATGATATATAAGAAAAACTGAAATTTTAGCGAATTTCCAAGAATAATGTAAAAATTTACCAAAATTTGAAAACGATGCCATCTAGATGGTTTGGAAGATATTTATGAAAAATTGAATTTTAGCGAATTCCTGTGTAAATTCTAGAAACTAACCGAAATTCTAAATCGTTGCTATTTCTACGTATATCGACGATTTGGATGATATATAAGAAAAACTGAAATTTTAGCGATTTCCAAGAAAAACTGAAATTTTAGCGAATTTCCAAGAAAAATGTAAAAATTATCCAAAATTGAAGAACGATGCTATTTCTATACATATATAAGAAAAATTGAATTTTAGCGAATTTCCAAGAAAAATGTAAAAATTAACCAAAATTTGAAAACGATGCCATCTAGATGATTTGGAGGATATTTATGAAAAATTGAATTTTAGCGAATTTCCAAGAAAAATGTAAAAATTACACGAAATTCGAAAACGATGCTATTTCTACGTATATCGACGATTTGGATGATATATAAGAAAAACTGAAATTTTAGCGATTTCCAAGAAAAACTGAAATTTTAGCGAATTTCCAAGAAAAATGTAAAAATTATCCAAAATTGAAGAACGATGCTATTTCTATACATATATAAGAAAAATTGAATTTTAGCGAATTTCCAAGAAAAATGTAAAAATTAATCAAAATTTGAAAACGATGCCATCTAGATGATTTGGAAGATATTTATGAAAAATTGAATTTTAGCGAATTTCCTTGTAAACTGTAGAAATTAACCGAAATTCTAAATCGTTGCTATTTTTACGTATATCGACGATTTGGATGATAAATAAGAAATACTCATATTTTAACGATTTTCCAATAAAGATGTTAAAATTAACCAAAATTTGAAAACGATGCTATCTAGATGATTTAGAAGAAATTGAAGAAAAATTGAATTTTTGCGAATTTCCGAGTAAACTGTAAAAATTAACCGAAATTCGAAAACGATGCTATTTCTACGTATATCGACGATTTGGATGATATATAAGAAAATCTGAAATTTTATCGATTTTCCAAGAAAAACTGAAATTTTAGCGAATTTCCAAGAAAAATGTAAAAATTAACCAAAATTTGAAAACGATGCTATCTGGATGATTTGGAAGAAATTGAAGAAAAATTGAATTTTAGCGAATTTCCGAGTAACCTGTAAAAATTAACCGAAATTCGAAAACGATGCTATTTCTACGTATATCGACGATTTGAATGATATATAAGAAAAACTGAAATTTTAGCGATTTCCAAGAAAATGAAATTTTAGCGAATTTCCAAGAAAAATGTAAAAACTAACCAATATTTGAAAACGATGCCATCTAGATGATTTGGAAGATATTTATGAAAAATTGAATTTTAGCGAATTTCCGTGTAAACTGTAGAAATTAACCGAAATTCTAAATCGTTGCTATTTCTACGTATATCGACGATTTGGATGATAAATACGAAAAACTGAAATTTTAGCGAATTTCCGAGAAAAACTGAAATTTTAGCGAATTTCCAAGAAAAATGTAAAAATTAACCAAAATTTGTAATCGATGCTATCCAGATGATTTAGAAGATATTTAAGAAAAACTGAAATTTTAGCGAATTTCCAAGAAAAATGTAAAAATTGATCGAAAGCCGAAAACGATGCTATTTCTGCGTATATCGATCATTTGGATGATATATAAGAAAAACTTAACTTTTATCGATATTCCAAGAAAAATGTAAAAATTAACCAAAATTTGAAAACGATGCTATCTGGATGATTTGGAAGAAATTGAAGAAAATTTTAATTCTAGCGAAATTCCGAGTAACCTGTAAAAATTAACCGAAATTCGAAAACGATGTTATTTCTACGTATATCGACGATTTGAATGATATATAAGAAAAACTGAGATTTTAGCGATTTCCAAAAAAAGTGAAATTTTAGCGAATTTCCAAGAAAAATGTAAAAATTAACCAAATTTGAAAACGATGCCATCTAGATGATTTGGATGATATTTATGAAAAATTGAATTTTAGCGAATTTCCAGGAAAAATGTAAAAATTACACGAAATTCGAAAACGATGCTATTTCTACGTATATCGACGATTTGGATGATATATAAGAAAAACTGAAATTTTAGCGAATTTCCGAGTAAACTGTAGAAATTAACCGAAATTCTAAATCGTTGCAATTTCTACGTAAATGGACGATTTGGATGATATATAAGAAAAACTGAAATTTTAACGAATTTCCAAGAAAAATGTAAAAATTATCCAAAATTTAAAAACGATGCTATTTCTATAGATATATAAGAAAAATTGAATTTTAGCGAATTTCCAAGAAAAATGTAAAAATTAATCAAAATTTGAAAACGATGCCTTCTAGATGATTTGGAAGATATTTATGAAAAATTGAATTTTAGCGAATTTCCTTGTAAACTGTAGAAATTAACCGAAATTCTAAATCGTTGCTATTTCTACGTATATCGACGATTTGGATGATAAATAAGAAAAACTGAAATTTTAGCGAATTTCCAAGAAAAATGTAAAAATTGATCGAAAGCCGAAAACGATGCTATTTCTGCGTATATCGATCATTTGGATGATATATAAGAAAAACTTAAATTTTATCGATATTCCAAGAAAAATGTAAAAATTAACCAAAATTTGAAAACGATGCTATCTGGATGATTAGGAAGAAATTGAAGAAAAATTTAATTTTAGCGAATTTCCGAGTAACCTGTAAAAATTAACCGAAATTCGAAAACGATGCTATTTCTACGTATATCGACGATTTGAATGATATATAAGAAAAACTGAAATTTTAGCAATTTCCAAGAAAAAGTGAAATTTTAGCGAATTACCAAGAAAAATGTAAAAATTAACCAAAATTTGAAAACGATGCCATCTAGATGATTTGGAAGATATTTATGAAAAATTGAATTTTAGCGAATTTCCAAGAAAAATGTGAAAATTACACGAAATTCGAAAACGATGCTATTTCTACGTATATCGACGATTTGGATGATATATAAGAAAAACTGAAATTTTAGCAAATTTCCAAGAAAAATGTAAAAATTAACCAAAATTTGAAAACGATGCCATCTGGATGATTTGGAAGAAATTGAAAAAAAATTGAATTTTGGAGAATTTCCGAGTAAACTGTAAAAATTAACCGAAATTCGAAAACGATGCTATTTCTACGCATATCGACGATTTGGATGATATATAAGAAAAACTGAAATTTTATCGATTTTCCAAGAAAAACTGAAATTTTAGCGAATTTCCAAGAAAAATGTAAAAATTAACCAAAATTTGTAATCGATGCTATCCAGATGATTTAGAAGATATTTAAGAAAAACTGAAATTTTAGCGAATTTCCAAGAAAAATGTAAAAATTAACCGAAAGCCGAAAACGATGCTATTTCTGCGTATATCGATCATTTGGATGATATATAAGAAAAACTTAACTTTTATCGATATTCCAAGAAAAATGTAAAAATTAACCAAAATTTGAAAACGATGCTATCTGGATGATTTGGAAGAAATTGAAGAAAATTTTAAAAAAAATCTAGCGAAATTCCGAGTAACCTGTAGAAATTAACCGAAATTCGAAAACGATGTTATTTCTACGTATATCGACGATTTGAATGATATATAAGAAAAACTGAGATTTTAGCGATTTCCAAAAAAAGTGAAATTTTAGCGAATTTCCAAGAAAAATGTAAAAATTAACCAAATTTGAAAACGATGCCATCTAGATGATTTGGATGATATTTATGAAAAATTGAATTTTAGCGAATTTCCAGGAAAAATGTAAAAATTACACGAAATTCGAAAACGATGCTATTTCTACGTATATCGACGATTTGGATGATATATAAGAAAAACTGAAATTTTAGCGAATTTCCGAGTAAACTGTAGAAATTAACCGAAATTCTAAATCGTTGCAATTTCTACGTAAATGGACGATTTGGATGATATATAAGAAAAACTGAAATTTTAACGAATTTCCAAGAAAAATGTAAAAATTATCCAAAATTTAAAAACGATGCTATTTCTATAGATATATAAGAAAAATTGAATTTTAGCGAATTTCCAAGAAAAATGTAAAAATTGATCGAAAGCCGAAAACGATGCTATTTCTGCGTATATCGATCATTTGGATGATATATAAGAAAAACTTAAATTTTATCGATATTCCAAGAAAAATGTAAAAATTAACCAAAATTTGAAAACGATGCTATCTGGATGATTAGGAAGAAATTGAAGAAAAATTTAATTTTAGCGAATTTCCGAGTAACCTGTAAAAATTAACCGAAATTCGAAAACGATGCTATTTCTACGTATATCGACGATTTGAATGATATATAAGAAAAACTGAAATTTTAGCAATTTCCAAGAAAAAGTGAAATTTTAGCGAATTACCAAGAAAAATGTAAAAATTAACCAAAATTTGAAAACGATGCCATCTAGATGATTTGGAAGATATTTATGAAAAATTGAATTTTAGCGAATTTCCAAGAAAAATGTGAAAATTACACGAAATTCGAAAACGATGCTATTTCTACGTATATCGACGATTTGGATGATAAATAAGAAAAACTGAAATTTTAGCGAATTTCCGAGTAAACTGTAAAAATTAACCGAAATTCGAAAACGTTGCTATATCTACGTATATCGACGATTTGGATGATATATAAGAAAAACTGAACTTTTAGCGATTTCCAAGAAAAACTGAAATTTTAGCGAATTTCCAAGAAAAATGTAAAAATTTACCAAAATTTGAAAACGATGCCATCTAGATGATTTGGAAGATATTTATGAAAAATTGAATTTTAGCGAATTTCCGTGTAAACTGTAGGAATTAACCGAAATTCTAAATCGTTGCTATTTCTACGTATATCGACAATTTGGATGATAAATAAGGAAAACTGAAATTTTAGCGTTTTTCTTAGTAAACTGTAAAAATTAACCGAAATTCGAAAACGATGCTATATCTACGTATATCGACGATTTGGATGATATATAAGAAAAACTGAAATTTTAGCGAATTTCCGAGTAAACTGTAGAAATTAACCGAAATTCTAAATCGTTGCAATTTCTACGTATATGGACGATTTGGATGATATATAAGAAAAACTGAAATTTTAGCGAATTTCCAAGAATAATGTAAAAATTTACCAAAATTTGAAAACGATGCCATCTAGATGGTTTGGAAGATATTTATGAAAAATTGAATTTTAGCGAATTCCTGTGTAAATTCTAGAAACTAACCGAAATTCTAAATCGTTGCTATTTCTACGTATATCGACGATTTGGATGATATATAAGAAAAACTGAAATTTTAGCGATTTCCAAGAAAAACTGAAATTTTAGCGAATTTCCAAGAAAAATGTAAAAATTATCCAAAATTGAAGAACGATGCTATTTCTATACATATATAAGAAAAATTGAATTTTAGCGAATTTCCAAGAAAAATGTAAAAATTAACCAAAATTTGAAAACGATGCCATCTAGATGATTTGGAGGATATTTATGAAAAATTGAATTTTAGCGAATTTCCAAGAAAAATGTAAAAATTACACGAAATTCGAAAACGATGCTATTTCTACGTATATCGACGATTTGGATGATATATAAGAAAAACTGAAATTTTAGCGATTTCCAAGAAAAACTGAAATTTTAGCGAATTTCCAAGAAAAATGTAAAAATTATCCAAAATTGAAGAACGATGCTATTTCTATACATATATAAGAAAAATTGAATTTTAGCGAATTTCCAAGAAAAATGTAAAAATTAATCAAAATTTGAAAACGATGCCATCTAGATGATTTGGAAGATATTTATGAAAAATTGAATTTTAGCGAATTTCCTTGTAAACTGTAGAAATTAACCGAAATTCTAAATCGTTGCTATTTTTACGTATATCGACGATTTGGATGATAAATAAGAAATACTCATATTTTAACGATTTTCCAATAAAGATGTTAAAATTAACCAAAATTTGAAAACGATGCTATCTAGATGATTTAGAAGAAATTGAAGAAAAATTGAATTTTTGCGAATTTCCGAGTAAACTGTAAAAATTAACCGAAATTCGAAAACGATGCTATTTCTACGTATATCGACGATTTGGATGATATATAAGAAAATCTGAAATTTTATCGATTTTCCAAGAAAAACTGAAATTTTAGCGAATTTCCAAGAAAAATGTAAAAATTAACCAAAATTTGAAAACGATGCTATCTGGATGATTTGGAAGAAATTGAAGAAAAATTGAATTTTAGCGAATTTCCGAGTAACCTGTAAAAATTAACCGAAATTCGAAAACGATGCTATTTCTACGTATATCGACGATTTGAATGATATATAAGAAAAACTGAAATTTTAGCGATTTCCAAGAAAATGAAATTTTAGCGAATTTCCAAGAAAAATGTAAAAACTAACCAATATTTGAAAACGATGCCATCTAGATGATTTGGAAGATATTTATGAAAAATTGAATTTTAGCGAATTTCCGTGTAAACTGTAGAAATTAACCGAAATTCTAAATCGTTGCTATTTCTACGTATATCGACGATTTGGATGATAAATACGAAAAACTGAAATTTTAGCGAATTTCCGAGAAAAACTGAAATTTTAGCGAATTTCCAAGAAAAATGTAAAAATTAACCAAAATTTGTAATCGATGCTATCCAGATGATTTAGAAGATATTTAAGAAAAACTGAAATTTTAGCGAATTTCCAAGAAAAATGTAAAAATTGATCGAAAGCCGAAAACGATGCTATTTCTGCGTATATCGATCATTTGGATGATATATAAGAAAAACTTAACTTTTATCGATATTCCAAGAAAAATGTAAAAATTAACCAAAATTTGAAAACGATGCTATCTGGATGATTTGGAAGAAATTGAAGAAAATTTTAATTCTAGCGAAATTCCGAGTAACCTGTAAAAATTAACCGAAATTCGAAAACGATGTTATTTCTACGTATATCGACGATTTGAATGATATATAAGAAAAACTGAGATTTTAGCGATTTCCAAAAAAAGTGAAATTTTAGCGAATTTCCAAGAAAAATGTAAAAATTAACCAAATTTGAAAACGATGCCATCTAGATGATTTGGATGATATTTATGAAAAATTGAATTTTAGCGAATTTCCAGGAAAAATGTAAAAATTACACGAAATTCGAAAACGATGCTATTTCTACGTATATCGACGATTTGGATGATATATAAGAAAAACTGAAATTTTAGCGAATTTCCGAGTAAACTGTAGAAATTAACCGAAATTCTAAATCGTTGCAATTTCTACGTAAATGGACGATTTGGATGATATATAAGAAAAACTGAAATTTTAACGAATTTCCAAGAAAAATGTAAAAATTATCCAAAATTTAAAAACGATGCTATTTCTATAGATATATAAGAAAAATTGAATTTTAGCGAATTTCCAAGAAAAATGTAAAAATTAATCAAAATTTGAAAACGATGCCTTCTAGATGATTTGGAAGATATTTATGAAAAATTGAATTTTAGCGAATTTCCTTGTAAACTGTAGAAATTAACCGAAATTCTAAATCGTTGCTATTTCTACGTATATCGACGATTTGGATGATAAATAAGAAAAACTGAAATTTTAGCGAATTTCCAAGAAAAATGTAAAAATTGATCGAAAGCCGAAAACGATGCTATTTCTGCGTATATCGATCATTTGGATGATATATAAGAAAAACTTAAATTTTATCGATATTCCAAGAAAAATGTAAAAATTAACCAAAATGTGAAAACGATGCTATCTGGATGATTAGGAAGAAATTGAAGAAAAATTTAATTTTAGCGAATTTCCGAGTAACCTGTAAAAATTAACCGAAATTCGAAAACGATGCTATTTCTACGTATATCGACGATTTGAATGATATATAAGAAAAACTGAAATTTTAGCAATTTCCAAGAAAAAGTGAAATTTTAGCGAATTACCAAGAAAAATGTAAAAATTAACCAAAATTTGAAAACGATGCCATCTAGATGATTTGGAAGATATTTATGAAAAATTGAATTTTAGCGAATTTCCAAGAAAAATGTGAAAATTACACGAAATTCGAAAACGATGCTATTTCTACGTATATCGACGATTTGGATGATATATAAGAAAAACTGAAATTTTAGCAAATTTCCAAGAAAAATGTAAAAATTAACCAAAATTTGAAAACGATGCCATCTGGATGATTTGGAAGAAATTGAAAAAAAATTGAATTTTGGAGAATTTCCGAGTAAACTGTAAAAATTAACCGAAATTCGAAAACGATGCTATTTCTACGCATATCGACGATTTGGATGATATATAAGAAAAACTGAAATTTTATCGATTTTCCAAGAAAAACTGAAATTTTAGCGAATTTCCAAGAAAAATGTAAAAATTAACCAAAATTTGTAATCGATGCTATCCAGATGATTTAGAAGATATTTAAGAAAAACTGAAATTTTAGCGAATTTCCAAGAAAAATGTAAAAATTAACCGAAAGCCGAAAACGATGCTATTTCTGCGTATATCGATCATTTGGATGATATATAAGAAAAACTTAACTTTTATCGATATTCCAAGAAAAATGTAAAAATTAACCAAAATTTGAAAACGATGCTATCTGGATGATTTGGAAGAAATTGAAGAAAATTTTAAAAAAAATCTAGCGAAATTCCGAGTAACCTGTAGAAATTAACCGAAATTCGAAAACGATGTTATTTCTACGTATATCGACGATTTGAATGATATATAAGAAAAACTGAGATTTTAGCGATTTCCAAAAAAAGTGAAATTTTAGCGAATTTCCAAGAAAAATGTAAAAATTAACCAAATTTGAAAACGATGCCATCTAGATGATTTGGATGATATTTATGAAAAATTGAATTTTAGCGAATTTCCAGGAAAAATGTAAAAATTACACGAAATTCGAAAACGATGCTATTTCTACGTATATCGACGATTTGGATGATATATAAGAAAAACTGAAATTTTAGCGAATTTCCGAGTAAACTGTAGAAATTAACCGAAATTCTAAATCGTTGCAATTTCTACGTAAATGGACGATTTGGATGATATATAAGAAAAACTGAAATTTTAACGAATTTCCAAGAAAAATGTAAAAATTATCCAAAATTTAAAAACGATGCTATTTCTATAGATATATAAGAAAAATTGAATTTTAGCGAATTTCCAAGAAAAATGTAAAAATTGATCGAAAGCCGAAAACGATGCTATTTCTGCGTATATCGATCATTTGGATGATATATAAGAAAAACTTAAATTTTATCGATATTCCAAGAAAAATGTAAAAATTAACCAAAATTTGAAAACGATGCTATCTGGATGATTAGGAAGAAATTGAAGAAAAATTTAATTTTAGCGAATTTCCGAGTAACCTGTAAAAATTAACCGAAATTCGAAAACGATGCTATTTCTACGTATATCGACGATTTGAATGATATATAAGAAAAACTGAAATTTTAGCAATTTCCAAGAAAAAGTGAAATTTTAGCGAATTACCAAGAAAAATGTAAAAATTAACCAAAATTTGAAAACGATGCCATCTAGATGATTTGGAAGATATTTATGAAAAATTGAATTTTAGCGAATTTCCAAGAAAAATGTGAAAATTACACGAAATTCGAAAACGATGCTATTTCTACGTATATCGACGATTTGGATGATAAATAAGAAAAACTGAAATTTTAGCGAATTTCCGAGTAAACTGTAAAAATTAACCGAAATTCGAAAACGTTGCTATATCTACGTATATCGACGATTTGGATGATATATAAGAAAAACTGAACTTTTAGCGATTTCCAAGAAAAACTGAAATTTTAGCGAATTTCCAAGAAAAATGTAAAAATTTACCAAAATTTGAAAACGATGCCATCTAGATGATTTGGAAGATATTTATGAAAAATTGAATTTTAGCGAATTTCCGTGTAAACTGTAGGAATTAACCGAAATTCTAAATCGTTGCTATTTCTACGTATATCGACAATTTGGATGATAAATAAGGAAAACTGAAATTTTAGCGTTTTTCTTAGTAAACTGTAAAAATTAACCGAAATTCGAAAACGATGCTATATCTACGTATATCGACGATTTGGATGATATATAAGAAAAACTGAAATTTTAGCGAATTTCCGAGTAAACTGTAGAAATTAACCGAAATTCTAAATCGTTGCAATTTCTACGTATATGGACGATTTGGATGATATATAAGAAAAACTGAAATTTTAGCGAATTTCCAAGAATAATGTAAAAATTTACCAAAATTTGAAAACGATGCCATCTAGATGGTTTGGAAGATATTTATGAAAAATTGAATTTTAGCGAATTCCTGTGTAAATTCTAGAAACTAACCGAAATTCTAAATCGTTGCTATTTCTACGTATATCGACGATTTGGATGATATATAAGAAAAACTGAAATTTTAGCGATTTCCAAGAAAAACTGAAATTTTAGCGAATTTCCAAGAAAAATGTAAAAATTATCCAAAATTGAAGAACGATGCTATTTCTATACATATATAAGAAAAATTGAATTTTAGCGAATTTCCAAGAAAAATGTAAAAATTAACCAAAATTTGAAAACGATGCCATCTAGATGATTTGGAAGATATTTATGAAAAATTGAATTTTAGCGAATTTCCAAGAAAAATGTAAAAATTACACGAAATTCGAAAACGATGCTATTTCTACGTATATCGACGATTTGGATGATATATAAGAAAAACTGAAATTTTAGCGATTTCCAAGAAAAACTGAAATTTTAGCGAATTTCCAAGAAAAATGTAAAAATTATCCAAAATTGAAGAACGATGCTATTTCTATACATATATAAGAAAAATTGAATTTTAGCGAATTTCCAAGAAAAATGTAAAAATTAATCAAAATTTGAAAACGATGCCATCTAGATGATTTGGAAGATATTTATGAAAAATTGAATTTTAGCGAATTTCCTTGTAAACTGTAGAAATTAACCGAAATTCTAAATCGTTGCTATTTTTACGTATATCGACGATTTGGATGATAAATAAGAAATACTGATATTTTAACGATTTTCCAATAAAGATGTTAAAATTAACCAAAATTTGAAAACGATGCTATCTAGATGATTTAGAAGAAATTGAAGAAAAATTGAATTTTTGCGAATTTCCGAGTAAACTGTAAAAATTAACCGAAATTCGAAAACGATGCTATTTCTACGTATATCGACGATTTGGATGATATATAAGAAAATCTGAAATTTTATCGATTTTCCAAGAAAAACTGAAATTTTAGCGAATTTCCAAGAAAAATGTAAAAATTAACCAAAATTTGAAAACGATGCTATCTGGATGATTTGGAAGAAATTGAAGAAAAATTGAATTTTAGCGAATTTCCGAGTAAACTGTAAAAATTAACCGAAATTCGAAAACGATGCTATTTCTACGTATATCGACGATTTGGATGATATATAAGAAAAACTGAAATTTTAGCAAATTTCCAAGAAATATGTAAAAATTAACCAAAATTTGAAAACGATGCTGTCTGGATGATTTGGAAGAAATTGAAGAAAAATTGAATTTTAGCGAATTTCCGAGTAAACTGTAAAAACTAACCGAAATTCGAAAACGATGCTATTTCTACGTATATCGACGATTTGGATGATATATAAGAAAAACTGAAATTTTAGCGAATTTCCAAGAATAATGTAAAAATTAACCAAAATTTGAAAACGATGCTATCTGGATGATTTGGAAGAAATTGAAGAAAAATTGAATTTTAGCGAATTTCCGAGTAAACTGTAAAAATTAACCGAAATTCGAAAACGATGCTATTTCTACGTATATCGACGATTTGGATGATATATAAGAAAAACTGAAATTTTAGCAAATTTCCAAGAAAAATGTAAAAATTACACGAAATTCGAAAACGATGCTATTTCTACGTATATAGACGATTTGGATGATATATAAGAAAAACTGAAATTTTAGCAAATTTCCAAGAAATATGTAAAAATTAACCAAAATTTGAAAACGACGCTGTCTGGATGATTTGGAAGAAATTGAAGAAAAATTGAATTTTAGCGAATTTCCGAGTAAACTGTAAAAACTAACCGAAAATCGAAAACGATGCTATTTCTACGTATATCGACGATTTGGATGATAAATAAGAAAAACTGAAATTTTAGCGAATTTCCGAATAAACTGTAGAAATTAACCGAAATTCTAAATCGTTGCTATTTCTACGTATATGGACGATTTGGATGATATATAAGAAAAACTGAAATTTTAGCAAATTTACAGGAAATATGTAAAAATTAACCAAAATTTGAAAACGATGCCATCTGGATGATTTGGAAGAAATTGAAGAAAAATTGAATTTTTGCGAATTTCCGAGAAAACTGTAAAAATTAACCGAAATTCGAAAACGATGCTATTTCTACGTATATCGACGATTTGGATGATATATAAGAAAAACTGAATTTTAGCGAATTTCCAAGAAAAATGTAAAAATTAACCAAAATTTGAAAATAATGCCATCTAGATGATTTAGAAGATATTTATGAAAAATTGAATTTTAGCGAATTTCCAAGAAAAATGTAAAAATTACACGAAATTCGAAAACGATGCTATTTCTACGTATATCGACGATTTGGATGATATATAAGACAAACTGAAATTTTAGCGAATTTCCGAGTAAACTGTAAAAATTAACCGAAATTCGAAAACGATGCTATTTCTACGTATATCGACGATTTGGATGATATATAAGAAAAACTGAAATTTTAGCGAATTTCCAAGAATAATGTAAAAATTTACCAAAATTTGCAAACGATTCTATTTCTATAGATATACAAGAAAAATTGAATTTTAGCGAATTTCCGTGTAAACTGTAGAAATTAACCGAAATTCTAAATCGTTGCTATTTCTACGTATATCAACGATTTGGATGATAAATAAGAAAAACTGAAATTTTAGCGAATTTCCGAGTAAACTGTAAAAATTAACCGAAATTCGAAAACGATGCTATATCTACGTATATCGAATATTTGGATGATATATAAGAAAAACTGAAATTTTAGCGATTTCCAAGAAAAACTGAAATTTTAGCGAATTTCCAAGAAAAATGTAAAAATTAACCAAAATTTGAAAACGATGCCATCTAGATGATTTGGAAGAAATTGAAGAAAAATTGAATTTTACCGAATTTCCGAGTAACCTGTAAAAATTAACCGAAATTCGAAAACGATGCTATTTCTACGTATATCGACGATTTGAATGATATATAAGAAAAACTGAAATTTTAGCGATTTCCAAGAAAAAGTGAAATTTTACCGAATTTTCAAGAAAAATGTAAAAATTAACCAAAATTTGAAAACGATGCCATCTAGATGATTTGGAAGATATTTATGAAAAATTGAATTTTAGCGAATTTCCGTGTAAACTGTTGAAATTAACCGAAATTCTAAATCGTTGCTATTTCTACGTATATCGACGATTTGGATGATAAATAAGAAAAACTGAAATTTTAGCGAATTTCCGAGAAAAACTGAAGTTTTAGCGAATTTCCAAGAAAAATGTAAAAATTAACCAAAATTTGTAATCGATGCTATCCAGATGATTTAGAAGATATTTAAGAAAAACTGAAATTTTAGCGAATTTCCAAGAAAAATGTAAAAATTGATCGAAAGCCGAAAACGATGCTATTTCTGCGTATATCGATCATTTGGATGATATATAAGAAAAACTTAAATTTTATCGATATTCCAAGAAAAATGTAAAAATTAACCAAAATTTGAAAACGATGCTATCTGGATGATTAGGAAGAAATTGAAGAAAAATTTAATTTTAGCGAATTTCCGAGTAACCTGTAAAAATTAACCGAAATTCGAAAACGATGCTATTTCTACGTATATCGACGATTTGAATGATATATAAGAAAAACTGAAATTTTAGCAATTTCCAAGAAAAAGTGAAATTTTAGCGAATTACCAAGAAAAATGTAAAAATTAACCAAAATTTGAAAACGATGCCATCTAGATGATTTGGAAGATATTTATGAAAAATTGAATTTTAGCGAATTTCCAAGAAAAATGTGAAAATTACACGAAATTCGAAAACGATGCTATTTCTACGTATATCGACGATTTGGATGATATATAAGAAAAACTGAAATTTTAGCAAATTTCCAAGAAAAATGTAAAAATTAACCAAAATTTGAAAACGATGCCATCTGGATGATTTGGAAGAAATTGAAAAAAAATTGAATTTTGGAGAATTTCCGAGTAAACTGTAAAAATTAACCGAAATTCGAAAACGATGCTATTTCTACGCATATCGACGATTTGGATGATATATAAGAAAAACTGAAATTTTATCGATTTTCCAAGAAAAACTGAAATTTTAGCGAATTTCCAAGAAAAATGTAAAAATTAACCAAAATATGTAATCGATGCTATCCAGATGATTTAGAAGATATTTAAGAAAAACTGAAATTTTAGCGAATTTCCAGGAAAAATGTAAAAATTACACGAAATTCGAAAACGATGCTATTTCTACGTATATCGACGATTTGGATGATATATAAGAAAAACTGAAATTTTAGCGAATTTCCGAGTAAACTGTAGAAATTAACCGAAATTCTAAATCGTTGCAATTTCTACGTAAATGGACGATTTGGATGATATATAAGAAAAACTGAAATTTTAACGAATTTCCAAGAAAAATGTAAAAATTATCCAAAATTTAAAAACGATGCTATTTCTGTAGATATATAAGAAAAATTGAATTTTAGCGAATTTCCAAGAAAAATGTAAAAATTAATCAAAATTTGAAAACGATGCCATCTAGATGATTTGGAAGATATTTATGAAAAATTGAATTTTAGCGAATTTCCTTGTAAACTGTAGAAATTAACCGAAATTCTAAATCGTTGCTATTTCTACGTATATCGACGATTTGGATGATAAATAAGAAAAACTGAAATTTTAGCGAATTTCCGAGTAAACTGTAAAAATTAACCGAAATTCGAAAACGTTGCTATATCTACGTATATCGACGATTTGGATGATATATAAGAAAAACTGAACTTTTAGCGATTTCCAAGAAAAACTGAAATTTTAGCGAATTTCCAAGAAAAATGTAAAAATTTACCAAAATTTGAAAACGATGCCATCTAGATGATTTGGAAGATATTTATGAAAAATTGAATTTTAGCGAATTTCCGTGTAAACTGTAGGAATTAACCGAAATTCTAAATCGTTGCTATTTCTACGTATATCGACAATTTGGATGATAAATAAGGAAAACTGAAATTTTAGCGTTTTTCTTAGTAAACTGTAAAAATTAACCGAAATTCGAAAACGATGCTATATCTACGTATATCGACGATTTGGATGATATATAAGAAAAACTGAAATTTTAGCGAATTTCCGAGTAAACTGTAGAAATTAACCGAAATTCTAAATCGTTGCAATTTCTACGTATATGGACGATTTGGATGATATATAAGAAAAACTGAAATTTTAGCGAATTTCCAAGAATAATGTAAAAATTTACCAAAATTTGAAAACGATGCCATCTAGATGGTTTGGAAGATATTTATGAAAAATTGAATTTAAGCGAATTCCTGTGTAAATTCTAGAAACTAACCGAAATTCTAAATCGTTGCTATTTCTACGTATATCGACGATTTGGATGATATATAAGAAAAACTGAAATTTTAGCGAATTTCCAAGAAAAATGTAAAAATTATCCAAAATTGAAGAACGATGCTATTTCTATACATATATAAGAAAAATTGAATTTTAGCGAATTTCCAAGAAAAATGTAAAAATTAACCAAAATTTGAAAACGATGCCATCTAGATGATTTGGAAGATATTTATGAAAAATTGAATTTTAGCGAATTTCCAAGAAAAATGTAAAAATTACACGAAATTCGAAAACGATGCTATTTCTACGTATATCGACGATTTGGATGATATATAAGAAAAACTGAAATTTTAGCGATTTCCAAGAAAAACTGAAATTTTAGCGAATTTCCAAGAAAAATGTAAAAATTATCCAAAATTGAAGAACGATGCTATTTCTATACATATATAAGAAAAATTGAATTTTAGCGAATTTCCAAGAAAAATGTAAAAATTAATCAAAATTTGAAAACGATGCCATCTAGATGATTTGGAAGATATTTATGAAAAATTGAATTTTAGCGAATTTCCTTGTAAACTGTAGAAATTAACCGAAATTCTAAATCGTTGCTATTTTTACGTATATCGACGATTTGGATGATAAATAAGAAATACTGATATTTTAACGATTTTCCAATAAAGATGTTAAAATTAACCAAAATTTGAAAACGATGCTATCTAGATGATTTAGAAGAAATTGAAGAAAAATTGAATTTTTGCGAATTTCCGAGTAAACTGTAAAAATTAACCGAAATTCGAAAACGATGCTATTTCTACGTATATCGACGATTTGGATGATATATAAGAAAATCTGAAATTTTATCGATTTTCCAAGAAAAACTGAAATTTTAGCGAATTTCCAAGAAAAATGTAAAAATTAACCAAAATTTGAAAACGATGCTATCTGGATGATTTGGAAGAAATTGAAGAAAAATTGAATTTTAGCGAATTTCCGAGTAACCTGTAAAAATTAACCGAAATTCGAAAACGATGCTATTTCTACGTATATCGACGATTTGAATGATATATAAGAAAAACTGAAATTTTAGCGATTTCCAAGAAAAAGTGAAATTTTACCGAATTTTCAAGAAAAATGTAAAAATTAACCAAAATTTGAAAACGATGCCATCTAGATGATTTGGAAGATATTTATGAAAAATTAAATTTTAGCGAATTTCCGTGTAAACTGTAGAAATTAACCGAAATTCTAAATCGTTGCTATTTCTACGTATATCAACGATTTGGATGATAAATAAGAAAAACTGAAATTTTAGCGAATTTCCGAGTAAACTGTAAAAATTAACCGAAATTCGAAAACGATGCTATATCTACGTATATCGACGATTTGGATGATATATAAGAAAAACTGAAATTTTAGCGATTTCCAAGAAAAACTGAAATTTTAGCGAATTTCCAAGAAAAATGTAAAAATTAACCAAAATTTGAAAACGATGCCATCTAGATGATTTGGAAGAAATTGAAGAAAAATTGAATTTTACCGAATTTCCGAGTAACCTGTAAAAATTAACCGAAATTCGAAAACGATGCTATTTCTACGTATATCGACGATTTGAATGATATATAAGAAAAACTGAAATTTAAGCGATTTCCAAGAAAAAGTGAAATTTTACCGAATTTTCAAGAAAAATGTAAAAATTAACCAAAATTTGAAAACGATGCCATCTAGATGATTTGGAAGATATTTATGAAAAATTAAATTTTAGCGAATTTCCGAGTAAACTGTAAAAATTAACCGAAATTCGAAAACGATGCTATATCTACGTATATCGACGATTTGGATGATATATAAGAAAAACTGAAATTTTAGCGATTTCCAAGAAAATGAAATTTTAGCGAATTTCCAAGAAAAATGTAAAAACTAACCAATATTTGAAAACGATGCCATCTAGATGATTTGGAAGATATTTATGAAAAATTGAATTTTAGCGAATTTCCGTGTAAACTGTAGAAATTAACCGAAATTCTAAATCGTTGCTATTTCTACGTATATCGACGATTTGGATGATAAATAAGAAAAACTGAAATTTTAGCGAATTTCCGAGAAAAACTGAAATTTTAGCGAATTTCCAAGAAAAATGTAAAAATTAACCAAAATTTGTGATCGATGCTATCCAGATGATTTAGAAGATATTTAAGAAAAACTGAAATTTTAGCGAATTTCCAAGAAAAATGTAAAAATTGATCGAAAGCCGAAAACGATGCTATTTCTGCGTATATCGATCATTTGGATGATATATAAGAAAAACTTAAATTTTATCGATATTCCAAGAAAAATGTAAAAATTAACCAAAATTTGAAAACGATGCTATCTGGATGATTAGGAAGAAATTGAAGAAAAATTTAATTTTAGCGAATTTCCGAGTAACCTGTAAAAATTAACCGAAATTCGAAAACGATGCTATTTCTACGTATATTGACGATTTGAATGATATATAAGAAAAACTGAAATTTTAGCAATTTCCAAGAAAAAGTGAAATTTTAGCGAATTACCAAGAAAAATGTAAAAATTAACCAAAATTTGAAAACGATGCCATCTAGATGATTTGGAAGATATTTATGAAAAATTGAATTTTAGCGAATTTCCAAGAAAAATGTAAAAATTAACCAAAATTTGAAAACGATGCTGTCTGGATGATTTGGAAGAAATTGAAGAAAAATTGAATTTTAGCGAATTTCCGAGTAAACTGTAAAAATTAACCGAAATTCGAAAACGATGCTATTTCTACGTATATCGACGATTTGGATGATATATAAGAAAAACTGAAATTTTAGCAATTTCCAAGAAAAAGTGAAATTTTAGCGAATTACCAAGAAAAATGTAAAAATTAACCAAAATTTGAAAACGATGCCATCTAGATGATTTGGAAGATATTTATGAAAAATTGAATTTTAGCGAATTTCCAAGAAAAATGTGAAAATTACACGAAATTCGAAAACGATGCTATTTCTACGTATATCGACGATTTGGATGATATATAAGAAAAACTGAAATTTTAGCAAATTTCCAAGAAAAATGTAAAAATTAACCAAAATTTGAAAACGATGCCATCTGGATGATTTGGAAGAAATTGAAAAAAAATTGAATTTTGGAGAATTTCCGAGTAAACTGTAAAAATTAACCGAAATTCGAAAACGATGCTATTTCTACGCATATCGACGATTTGGATGATATATAAGAAAAACTGAAATTTTATCGATTTTCCAAGAAAAACTGAAATTTTAGCGAATTTCCAAGAAAAATGTAAAAATTAACCAAAATTTGTAATCGATGCTATCCAGATGATTTAGAAGATATTTAAGAAAAACTGAAATTTTGGCGAATTTCCAAGAAAAATGTAAAAATTAACCGAAAGCCGAAAACGATGCTATTTCTGCGTATATCGATCATTTGGATGATATATAAGAAAAACTTAACTTTTATCGATATTCCAAGAAAAATGTAAAAATTAACCAAAATTTGAAAACAATGCTATCTGGATGATTTGGATGAAATTGAAGAAAATTTTAATTTTAGCGAAATTCCGAGTAACCTGTAAAAATTAACCGAAATTCGAAAACGATGTTATTTCTACGCATATCGACGATTTGAATGATATATAAGAAAAACTGAGATTTTAGCGATTTCCAAGAAAAAGTGAAATTTTAGCGAATTTCCAAGAAAAATGTAAAAATTAACCAAATTTGAAAACGATGCCATCTAGATGATTTGGATGATATTTATGAAAAATTGAATTTTAGCGAATTTCCAGGAAAAATGTAAAAATTACACGAAATTCGAAAACGATGCTATTTCTACGTATATCGACGATTTGGATGATATATATGAAAAACTGAAATTTTAGCGAATTTCCGAGTAAACTGTAGAAATTAACCGAAATTCTAAATCGTTGCAATTTCTACGTAAATGGACGATTTGGATGATATATAAGAAAAACTGAAATTTTAACGAATTTCCAAGAAAAATGTAAAAATTATCCAAAATTTAAAAACGATGCTATTTCTATAGATATATAAGAAAAATTGAATTTTAGCGAATTTCCAAGAAAAATGTAAAAATTAATCAAAATTTGAAAACGATGCCATCTAGATGATTTGGAAGATATTTATGAAAAATTGAATTTTAGCGAATTTCCTTGTAAACTGTAGAAATTAACCGAAATTCTAAATCGTTGCTATTCCTACGTATATCGACGATTTGGATGATAAATAAGAAAAACTGAAATTTTAGCGAATTTCCGAGTAAACTGTAAAAATTAACCGAAATTCGAAAACGTTGCTATATCTACGTATATCGACGATTTGGATGATATATAAGAAAAACTGAACTTTTAGCGATTTCCAAGAAAAACTGAAATTTTAGCGAATTTCCAAGAAAAATGTAAAAATTTACCAAAATTTGAAAACGATGCCATCTAGATGATTTGGAAGATATTTATGAAAAATTGAATTTTAGCGAATTTCCGTGTAAACTGTAGGAATTAACCGAAATTCTAAATCGTTGCTATTTCTACGTATATCGACAATTTGGATGATAAATAAGGAAAACTGAAATTTTAGCGTTTTTCTTAGTAAACTGTAAAAATTAACCGAAATTCGAAAACGATGCTATATCTACGTATATCGACGATTTGGATGATATATAAGAAAAACTGAAATTTTAGCGAATTTCCGAGTAAACTGTAGAAATTAACCGAAATTCTAAATCGTTGCAATTTCTAAGTATATGGACGATTTGGATGATATATAAGAAAAATTGAAATTTTAGCGAATTTCCAAGAATAATGTAAAAATTTACCAAAATTTGAAAACGATGCCATCTAGATGGTTTGGAAGATATTTATGAAAAATTGAATTTTAGCGAATTCCTGTGTAAATTCTAGAAACTAACCGAAATTCTAAATCGTTGCTATTTCTACGTATATCGACGATTTGGATGATATATAAGAAAAACTGAAATTTTAGCGATTTCCAAGAAAAACTGAAATTTTAGCGAATTTCCAAGAAAAATGTAAAAATTATCCAAAATTGAAGAACGATGCTATTTCTATACATATATAAGAAAAATTGAATTTTAGCGAATTTCCAAGAAAAATGTAAAAATTAACCAAAATTTGAAAACGATGCCATCTAGATGATTTGGAAGATATTTATGAAAAATTGAATTTTAGCGAATTTCCAAGAAAAATGTAAAAATTACACGAAATTCGAAAACGATGCTATTTCTACGTATATCGACGATTTGGATGATATATAAGAAAAACTGAAATTTTAGCGATTTCCAAGAAAAACTGAAATTTTAGCGAATTTCCAAGAAAAATGTAAAAATTATCCAAAATTGAAGAACGATGCTATTTCTATACATATATAAGAAAAATTGAATTTTAGCGAATTTCCACGAAAAATGTAAAAATTAATCAAAATTTGAAAACGATGCCATCTAGATGATTTGGAAGATATTTATGAAAAATTGAATTTTAGCGAATTTCCTTGTAAACTGTAGAAATTAACCGAAATTCTAAATCGTTGCTATTTTTACGTATATCGACGATTTGGATGATAAATAAGAAATACTGATATTTTAACGATTTTCCAATAAAGATGTTAAAATTAACCAAAATTTGAAAACGATGCTATCTAGATGATTTAGAAGAAATTGAAGAAAAATTGAATTTTTGCGAATTTCCGAGTAAACTGTAAAAATTAACCGAAATTCGAAAACGATGCTATTTCTACGTATATCGACGATTTGGATGATATATAAGAAAATCTGAAATTTTATCGATTTTCCAAGAAAAACTGAAATTTTAGCGAATTTCCAAGAAAAATGTAAAAATTAACCAAAATTTGAAAACGATGCTATCTGGATGATTTGGAAGAAATTGAAGAAAAATTGAATTTTAGCGAATTTCCGAGTAAACTGTAAAAATTAACCGAAATTCGAAAACGATGCTATTTCTACGTATATCGACGATTTGGATGATATATAAGAAAAACTGAAATTTTAGCAAATTTCCACGAAATATGTAAAAATTAACCAAAATTTGAAAACGATGCTGTCTGGATGATTTGGAAGAAATTGAAGAAAAATTGAATTTTAGCGAATTTCCGAGTAAACTGTAAAAACTAACCGAAATTCGAAAACGATGCTATTTCTACGTATATCGACGATTTGGATGATATATAAGAAAAACTGAAATTTTACCGAATTTCCAAGAATAATGCAAAAATTAACCAAAATTTGAAAACGATGCTATCTGGATGATTTGGAAGAAATTGAAGAAAAATTGAATTTTAGCGAATTTCCGAGTAAACTGTAAAAATTAACCGAAATTCGAAAACGATGCTATTTCTACGTATATCGACGATTTGGATGATATATAAGAAAAACTGAAATTTTAGCAAATTTCCAAGAAAAATGTAAAAATTACACGAAATTCGAAAACGATGCTATTTCTACGTATATAGACGATTTGGATGATATATAAGAAAAACTGAAATTTTAGCAAATTTCCAAGAAATATGTAAAAATTAACCAAAATTTGAAAACGATGCTGTCTGGATGATTTGGAAGAAATTGAAGAAAAATTGAATTTTAGCGAATTTCCGAGTAAACTGTAAAAACTAACCGAAAATCGAAAACGATGCTATTTCTACGTATATCGACGATTTGGATGATAAATAAGAAAAACTGAAATTTTAGCGAATTTCCGAATAAACTGTAGAAATTAACCGAAATTCTAAATCGTTGCTATTTCTACGTATATGGACGATTTGGATGATATATAAGAAAAACTGAAATTTTAGCAAATTTCCAGGAAATATGTAAAAATTAACCAAAATTTGAAAACGATGCCATCTGGATGATTTGGAAGAAATTGAAGAAAAATTGAATTTTAGCGAATTTCCGAGTAAACTGTAAAAATTAACCGAAATTCGAAAACGATGCTATTTCTACGTATATCGACGATTTGGATGATATATAAGAAAAACTGAAATTTTAGCAAATTTCCAAGAAAAATGTAAAAATTACACGAAATTCGAAAACGATGCTATTTCTACGTATATAGACGATTTGGATGATATATAAGAAAAACTGAAATTTTAGCAAATTTCCAAGAAATATGTAAAAATTAACCAAAATTTGAAAACGATGCTGTCTGGATGATTTGGAAGAAATTGAAGAAAAATTGAATTTTAGCGAATTTCCGAGTAAACTGTAAAAACTAACCGAAATTCGAAAACGATGCTATTTCTACGTATATCGACGATTTGGATGATATATAAGAAAAACTGAAATTTTACCGAATTTCCAAGAATAATGCAAAAATTAACCAAAATTTGAAAACGATGCTATCTGGATGATTTGGAAGAAATTGAAGAAAAATTGAATTTTAGCGAATTTCCGAGTAAACTGTAAAAATTAACCGAAATTCGAAAACGATGCTATTTCTACGTATATCGACGATTTGGATGATATATAAGAAAAACTGAAATTTTAGCAAATTTCCAAGAAAAATGTAAAAATTACACGAAATTCGAAAACGATGCTATTTCTACGTATATAGACGATTTGGATGATATATAAGAAAAACTGAAATTTTAGCAAATTTCCAAGAAATATGTAAAAATTAACCAAAATTTGAAAACGATGCTGTCTGGATGATTTGGAAGAAATTGAAGAAAAATTGAATTTTAGCGAATTTCCGAGTAAACTGTAAAAACTAACCGAAAATCGAAAACGATGCTATTTCTACGTATATCGACGATTTGGATGATAAATAAGAAAAACTGAAATTTTAGCGAATTTCCGAATAAACTGTAGAAATTAACCGAAATTCTAAATCGTTGCTATTTCTACGTATATCAACGATTTGGATGATAAATAAGAAAAACTGAAATTTTAGCGAATTTCCGAGTAAACTGTAAAAATTAACCGAAATTCGAAAACGATGCTATTTCTACGTATATCGACGATTTGGATGATATATAAGAAAAACTGAAATTTTAGCGAATTTCCAAGAATAATGTAAAAATTTACCAAAATTTGCAAACGATTCTATTTCTATAGATATACAAGAAAAATTGAATTTTAGCGAATTTCCGTGTAAACTGTAGAAATTAACCGAAATTCTAAATCGTTGCTATTTCTACGTATATCAACGATTTGGATGATAAATAAGAAAAACTGAAATTTTAGCGAATTTCCGAGTAAACTGTAAAAATTAACCGAAATTCGAAAACGATGCTATATCTACGTATATCGACGATTTGGATGATATATAAGAAAAACTGAAATTTTAGCGATTTCCAAGAAAAACTGAAATTTTAGCGAATTTCCAAGAAAAATGTAAAAATTAACCAAAATTTGAAAACGATGCCATCTAGATGATTTGGAAGAAATTGAAGAAAAATTGAATTTTACCGAATTTCCGAGTAACCTGTAAAAATTAACCGAAATTCGAAAACGATGCTATTTCTACGTATATCGACGATTTGAATGATATATAAGAAAAACTGAAATTTTAGCGATTTCCAAGAAAAAGTGAAATTTTACCGAATTTTCAAGAAAAATGTAAAAATTAACCAAAATTTGAAACCGATGCCATCTAGATGATTTGGAAGATATTTATGAAAAATTAAATTTTAGCGAATTTCCGTGTAAACTGTAGAAATTAACCGAAATTCTAAATCGTTGCTATTTCTACGTATATCAACGATTTGGATGATAAATAAGAAAAACTGAAATTTTAGCGAATTTCCGAGTAAACTGTAAAAATTAACCGAAATTCGAAAACGATGCTATATCTACGTATATCGACGATTTGGATGATATATAAGAAAAACTGAAATTTTAGCGATTTCCAAGAAAATGAAATTTTAGCGAATTTCCAAGACAAATGTAAAAACTAACCAATATTTGAAAACGATGCCATCTAGATGATTTGGAAGATATTTATGAAAAATTGAATTTTAGCGAATTTCCGTGTAAACTGTAGAAATTAACCGAAATTCTAAATCGTTGCTATTTCTACGTATATCGACGATTTGGATGATAAATAAGAAAAACTGAAATTTTAGCGAATTTCCGAGAAAAACTGAAATTTTAGCGAATTTCCAAGAAAAATGTAAAAATTAACCAAAATTTGTAATCGATGCTATCCAGATGATTTAGAAGATATTTAAGAAAAACTGAAATTTTGGCGAATTTCCAAGAAAAATGTAAAAATTGATCGAAAGCCGAAAACGATGCTATTTCTGCGTATATCGATCATTTGGATGATATATAAGAAAAACTTAAATTTTATCGATATTCCAAGAAAAATGTAAAAATTAACCAAAATTTGAAAACGATGCTATCTGGATGATTAGGAAGAAATTGAAGAAAAATTTAATTTTAGCGAATTTCCGAGAAAACTGTAAAAATTAACCGAAATTCGAAAACGATGCTATTTCTACGTATATCGACGATTTGGATGATATATAAGAAAAACTGAAATTTTAGCGAATTTCCAAGAATAATGTAAAAATTTACCAAAATTTGCAAACGATTCTATTTCTATAGATATACAAGAAAAATTGAATTTTAGCGAATTTCCGTGTAAACTGTAGAAATTAACCGAAATTCTAAATCGTTGCTATTTCTACGTATATCAACGATTTGGATGATAAATAAGAAAAACTGAAATTTTAGCGAATTTCCGAGTAAACTGTAAAAATTAACCGAAATTCGAAAACGATGCTATATCTACGTATATCGACGATTTGGATGATATATAAGAAAAACTGAAATTTTAGCGATTTCCAAGAAAAACTGAAATTTTAGCGAATTTCCAAGAAAAATGTAAAAATTAACCAAAATTTGAAAACGATGCCATCTAGATGATTTGGAAGAAATTGAAGAAAAATTGAATTTTACCGAATTTCCGAGTAACCTGTAAAAATTAACCGAAATTCGAAAACGATGCTATTTCTACGTATATCGACGATTTGAATGATATATAAGAAAAACTGAAATTTTAGCGATTTCCAAGAAAAAGTGAAATTTTACCGAATTTTCAAGAAAAATGTAAAAATTAACCAAAATTTGAAAACGATGCCATCTAGATGATTTGGAAGATATTTATGAAAAATTAAATTTTAGCGAATTTCCGTGTAAACTGTAGAAATTAACCGAAATTCTAAATCGTTGCTATTTCTACGTATATCAACGATTTGGATGATAAATAAGAAAAACTGAAATTTTAGCGAATTTCCGAGTAAACTGTAAAAATTAACCGAAATTCGAAAACGATGCTATATCTACGTATATCGACGATTTGGATGATATATAAGAAAAACTGAAATTTTAGCGATTTCCAAGAAAATGAAATTTTAGCGAATTTCCAAGAAAAATGTAAAAACTAACCAATATTTGAAAACGATGCCATCTAGATGATTTGGAAGATATTTATGAAAAATTGAATTTTAGCGAATTTCCGTGTAAACTGTAGAAATTAACCGAAATTCTAAATCGTTGCTATTTCTACGTATATCGACGATTTGGATGATAAATAAGAAAAACTGAAATTTTAGCGAATTTCCGAGAAAAACTGAAATTTTAGCGAATTTCCAAGGAAAATTTAAAAATTAACCAAAATTTGTAATCGATGCTATCCAGATGATTTAGAAGATATTTAAGAAAAACTGAAATTTTAGCGAATTTCCAAGAAAAATGTAAAAATTGATCGAAAGCCGAAAACGATGCTATTTCTGCGTATATCGATCATTTGGATGATATATAAGAAAAACTTAAATTTTATCGATATTCCAAGAAAAATGTAAAAATTAACCAAAATTTGAAAACGATGCTATCTGGATGATTAGGAAGAAATTGAAGAAAAATTTAATTTTAGCGAATTTCCGAGTAACCTGTAAAAATTAACCGAAATTCGAAAACGATGCTATTTCTACGTATATCGACGATTTGAATGATATATAAGAAAAACTGAAATTTTAGCAATTTCCAAGAAAAAGTGAAATTTTAGCGAATTACCAAGAAAAATGTAAAAATTAACCAAAATTTGAAAACGATGCCATCTAGATGATTTGGAAGATATTTATGAAAAATTGAATTTTAGCGAATTTCCAAGAAAAATGTGAAAATTACACGAAATTCGAAAACGATGCTATTTCTACGTATATCGACGATTTGGATGATATATAAGAAAAACTAAAATTTTAGCAAATTTCCAAGAAAAATGTAAAAATTAACCAAAATTTGAAAACGATGCCATCTGGATGATTTGGAAGAAATTGAAAAAAAATTGAATTTTGGAGAATTTCCGAGTAAACTGTAAAAATTAACCGAAATTCGAAAACGATGCTATTTCTACGCATATCGACGATTTGGATGATATATAAGAAAAACTGAAATTTTATCGATTTTCCAAGAAAAACTGAAATTTTAGCGAATTTCCAAGAAAAATGTAAAAATTAACCAAAATTTGTAATCGATGCTATCCAGATGATTTAGAAGATATTTAAGAAAAACTGAAATTTTAGCGAATTTCCAAGAAAAATGTAAAAATTAACCGAAAGCCGAAAACGATGCTATTTCTGCGTATATCGATCATTTGGATGATATATAAGAAAAACTTAACTTTTATCGATATTCCAAGAAAAATGTAAAAATTAACCAAAATTTGAAAACGATGCTATCTGGATGATTTGGAAGAAATTGAAGAAAATTTTAATTTTAGCGAAATTCCGAGTAACCTGTAAAAATTAACCGAAATTCGAAAACGATGTTATTTCTACGTATATCGACGATTTGAATGATATATAAGAAAAACTGAGATTTTAGCGATTTCCAAGAAAAAGTGAAATTTTAGCGAATTTCCAAGAAAAATGTAAAAATTAACCAAATTTGAAAACGATGCCATCTAGATGATTTGGATGATATTTATGAAAAATTGAATTTTAGCGAATTTCCAGGAAAAATGTAAAAATTACACGAAATTCGAAAACGATGCTATTTCTACGTATATCGACGATTTGGATGATATATAAGAAAAACTGAAATTTTAGCGAATTTCCGAGTAAACTGTAGAAATTAACCGAAATTCTAAATCGTTGCAATTTCTACGTAAATGGACGATTTGGATGATATATAAGAAAAACTGAAATTTTAACGAATTTCCAAGAAAAATGTAAAAATTATCCAAAATTTAAAAACGATGCTATTTCTATAGATATATAAGAAAAATTGAATTTTAGCGAATTTCCAAGAAAAATGTAAAAATTAATCAAAATTTGAAAACGATGCCATCTAGATGATTTGGAAGATATTTATGAAAAATTGAATTTTAGCGAATTTCCTTGTAAACTGTAGAAATTAACCGAAATTCTAAATCGTTGCTATTTCTACGTATATCGACGATTTGGATGATAAATAAGAAAAACTGAAATTTTAGCGAATTTCCGAGTAAACTGTAAAAATTAACCGAAATTCGAAAACGTTGCTATATCTACGTATATCGACGATTTGGATGATATATAAGAAAAACTGAACTTTTAGCGATTTCCAAGAAAAACTGAAATTTTAGCGAATTTCCAAGAAAAATGTAAAAATTTACCAAAATTTGAAAACGATGCCATCTAGATGATTTGGAAGATATTTATGAAAAATTGAATTTTAGCGAATTTCCGTGTAAACTGTAGGAATTAACCGAAATTCTAAATCGTTGCTATTTCTACGTATATCGACAATTTGGATGATAAATAAGGAAAACTGAAATTTTAGCGTTTTTCTTAGTAAACTGTAAAAATTAACCGAAATTCGAAAACGATGCTATATCTACGTATATCGACGATTTGGATGATATATAAGAAAAACTGAAATTTTAGCGAATTTCCGAGTAAACTGTAGAAATTAACCGAAATTCTAAATCGTTGCAATTTCTACGTATATGGACGATTTGGATGATATATAAGAAAAACTGAAATTTTAGCGAATTTCCAAGAATAATGTAAAAATTTACCAAAATTTGAAAACGATGCCATCTAGATGGTTTGGAAGATATTTATGAAAAATTGAATTTTAGCGAATTCCTGTGTAAATTCTAGAAACTAACCGAAATTCTAAATCGTTGCTATTTCTACGTATATCGACGATTTGGATGATATATAAGAAAAACTGAAATTTTAGCGATTTCCAAGAAAAACTGAAATTTTAGCGAATTTCCAAGAAAAATGTAAAAATTATCCAAAATTGAAGAACGATGCTATTTCTATACATATATAAGAAAAATTGAATTTTAGCGAATTTCCAAGAAAAATGTAAAAATTAACCAAAATTTGAAAACGATGCCATCTAGATGATTTGGAAGATATTTATGAAAAATTGAATTTTAGCGAATTTCCAAGAAAAATGTAAAAATTAATCAAAATTTGAAAACGATGCCATCTAGATGATTTGGAAGATATTTATGAAAAATTGAATTTTAGCGAATTTCCTTGTAAACTGTAGAAATTAACCGAAATTCTAAATCGTTGCTATTTTTACGTATATCGACGATTTGGATGATAAATAAGAAATACTGATATTTTAACGATTTTCCAATAAAGATGTTAAAATTAACCAAAATTTGAAAACGATGCTATCTAGATGATTTAGAAGAAATTGAAGAAAAATTGAATTTTTGCGAATTTCCGAGTAAACTGTAAAAATTAACCGAAATTCGAAAACGATGCTATTTCTACGTATATCGACGATTTGGATGATATATAAGAAAATCTGAAATTTTATCGATTTTCCAAGAAAAACTGAAATTTTAGCGAATTTCCAAGAAAAATGTAAAAATTAACCAAAATTTGAAAACGATGCTATCTGGATGATTTGGAAGAAATTGAAGAAAAATTGAATTTTAGCGAATTTCCGAGTAACCTGTAAAAATTAACCGAAATTCGAAAACGATGCTATTTCTACGTATATCGACGATTTGAATGATATATAAGAAAAACTGAAATTTTAGCGATTTCCAAGAAAAAGTGAAATTTTACCGAATTTTCAAGAAAAATGTAAAAATTAACCAAAATTTGAAAACGATGCCATCTAGATGATTTGGAAGATATTTATGAAAAATTAAATTTTAGCGAATTTCCGTGTAAACTGTAGAAATTAACCGAAATTCTAAATCGTTGCTATTTCTACGTATATCAACGATTTGGATGATAAATAAGAAAAACTGAAATTTTAGCGAATTTCCGAGTAAACTGTAAAAATTAACCGAAATTCGAAAACGATGCTATATCTACGTATATCGACGATTTGGATGATATATAAGAAAAACTGAAATTTTAGCGATTTCCAAGAAAAACTGAAATTTTAGCGAATTTCCAAGAAAAATGTAAAAATTAACCAAAATTTGAAAACGATGCCATCTATATGATTTGGAAGAAATTGAAGAAAAATTGAATTTTACCGAATTTCCGAGTAACCTGTAAAAATTAACCGAAATTCGAAAACGATGCTATTTCTACGTATATCGACGATTTGAATGATATATAAGAAAAACTGAAATTTTAGCGATTTCCAAGAAAAAGTGAAATTTTACCGAATTTTCAAGAAAAATGTAAAAATTAACCAAAATTTGAAAACGATGCCATCTAGATGATTTGGAAGATATTTATGAAAAATTAAATTTTAGCGAATTTCCGTGTAAACTGTAGAAATTAACCGAAATTCTAAATCGTTGCTATTTCTACGTATATCAACGATTTGGATGATAAATAAGAAAAACTGAAATTTTAGCGAATTTCCGAGTAAACTGTAAAAATTAACCGAAATTCGAAAACGATGTTATATCTACGTATATCGACGATTTGGATGATATATAAGAAAAACTGAAATTTTAGCGATTTCCAAGAAAATGAAATTTTAGCGAATTTCCAAGAAAAATGTAAAAACTAACCAATATTTGAAAACGATGCCATCTAGATGATTTGGAAGATATTTATGAAAAATTGAATTTTAGCGAATTTCCGTGTAAACTGTAGAAATTAACCGAAATTCTAAATCGTTGCTATTTCTACGTATATCGACGATTTGGATGATAAATAAGAAAAACTGAAATTTTAGCGAATTTCCGAGAAAAACTGAAATTTTAGCGAATTTCCAAGAAAAATGTAAAAATTAACCAAAATTTGTAATCGATGCTATCCAGATGATTTAGAAGATATTTAAGAAAAACTGAAATTTTAGCGAATTTCCAAGAAAAATGTAAAAATTGATCGAAAGCCGAAAACGATGCTATTTCTGCGTATATCGATCATTTGGATGATATATAAGAAAAACTTAAATTTTATCGATATTCCAAGAAAAATGTAAAAATTAACCAAAATTTGAAAACGATGCTATCTGGATGATTAGGAAGAAATTGAAGAAAAATTTAATTTTAGCGAATTTCCGAGTAACCTGTAAAAATTAACCGAAATTCGAAAACGATGCTATTTCTACGTATATCGACGATTTGAATGATATATAAGAAAAACTGAAATTTTAGCAATTTCCAAGAAAAAGTGAAATTTTAGCGAATTACCAAGAAAAATGTAAAAATTAACCAAAATTTGAAAACGATGCCATCTAGATGATTTGGAAGATATTTATGAAAAATTGAATTTTAGCGAATTTCCAAGAAAAATGTGAAAATTACACGAAATTCGAAAACGATGCTATTTCTACGTATATCGACGATTTGGATGATATATAAGAAAAACTGAAATTTTAGCAAATTTCCAAGAAAAATGTAAAAATTAACCAAAATTTGAAAACGATGCCATCTGGATGATTTGGAAGAAATTGAAAAAAAATTGAATTTTGGAGAATTTCCGAGTAAACTGTAAAAATTAACCGAAATTCGAAAACGATGCTATTTCTACGCATATCGACGATTTGGATGATATATAAGAAAAACTGAAATTTTATCGATTTTCCAAGAAAAACTGAAATTTTAGCGAATTTCCAAGAAAAATGTAAAAATTAACCAAAATTTGTAATCGATGCTATCCAGATGATTTAGAAGATATTTAAGAAAAACTGAAATTTTAGCGAATTTCCAAGAAAAATGTAAAAATTAACCGAAAGCCGAAAACGATGCTATTTCTGCGTATATCGATCATTTGGATGATATATAAGAAAAACTTAACTTTTATCGATATTCCAAGAAAAATGTAAAAATTAACCAAAATTTGAAAACGATGCTATCTGGATGATTTGGAAGAAATTGAAGAAAATTTTAATTTTAGCGAAATTCCGAGTAACCTGTAAAAATTAACCGAAATTCGAAAACGATGTTATTTCTACGTATATCGACGATTTGAATGATATATAAGAAAAACTGAGATTTTAGCGATTTCCAAGAAAAAGTGAAATTTTAGCGAATTTCCAAGAAAAATGTAAAAATTAACCAAATTTGAAAACGATGCCATCTAGATGATTTGGATGATATTTATGAAAAATTGAATTTTAGCGAATTTCCAGGAAAAATGTAAAAATTACACGAAATTCGAAAACGATGCTATTTCTACGTATATCGACGATTTGGATGATATATAAGAAAAACTGAAATTTTAGCGAATTTCCGAGTAAACTGTAGAAATTAACCGAAATTCTAAATCGTTGCAATTTCTACGTAAATGGACGATTTGGATGATATATAAGAAAAACTGAAATTTTAACGAATTTCCAAGAAAAATGTAAAAATTATCCAAAATTTAAAAACGATGCTATTTCTATAGATATATAAGAAAAATTGAATTTTAGCGAATTTCCAAGAAAAATGTAAAAATTAATCAAAATTTGAAAACGATGCCATCTAGATGATTTGGAAGATATTTATGAAAAATTGAATTTTAGCGAATTTCCTTGTAAACTGTAGAAATTAACCGAAATTCTAAATCGTTGCTATTTCTACGTATATCGACGATTTGGATGATAAATAAGAAAAACTGAAATTTTAGCGAATTTCCGAGTAAACTGTAAAAATTAACCGAAATTCGAAAACGTTGCTATATCTACGTATATCGACGATTTGGATGATATATAAGAAAAACTGAACTTTTAGCGATTTCCAAGAAAAACTGAAATTTTAGCGAATTTCCAAGAAAAATGTAAAAATTTACCAAAATTTGAAAACGATGCCATCTAGATGGTTTGGAAGATATTTATGAAAAATTGAATTTTAGCGAATTCCTGTGTAAATTCTAGAAACTAACCGAAATTCTAAATCGTTGCTATTTCTACGTATATCGACGATTTGGATGATATATAAGAAAAACTGAAATTTTAGCGATTTCCAAGAAAAACTGAAATTTTAGCGAATTTCCAAGAAAAATGTAAAAATTATCCAAAATTGAAGAACGATGCTATTTCTATACATATATAAGAAAAATTGAATTTTAGCGAATTTCCAAGAAAAATGTAAAAATTAACCAAAATTTGAAAACGATGCCATCTAGATGATTTGGAAGATATTTATGAAAAATTGAATTTTAGCGAATTTCCAAGAAAAATGTAAAAATTACACGAAATTCGAAAACGATGCTATTTCTACGTATATCGACGATTTGCATGATATATAAGAAAAACTGAAATTTTAGCGATTTCCAAGAAAAACTGAAATTTTAGCGAATTTCCAAGAAAAATGTAAAAATTATCCAAAATTGAAGAACGATGCTATTTCTATACATATATAAGAAAAATTGAATTTTAGCGAATTTCCAAGAAAAATGTAAAAATTAATCAAAATTTGAAAACGATGCCATCTAGATGATTTGGAAGATATTTATGAAAAATTGAATTTTACCGAATTTCCGAGTAACCTGTAAAAATTAACCGAAATTCGAAAACGATGCTATTTCTACGTATATCGACGATTTGGATGATATATAAGAAAATCTGAAATTTTATCGATTTTCCAAGAAAAACTGAAATTTTAGCGAATTTCCAAGAAAAATGTAAAAATTAACCAAAATTTGAAAACGATGCTATCTGGATGATTTGGAAGAAATTGAAGAAAAATTGAATTTTAGCGAATTTCCGAGTAACCTGTAAAAATTAACCGAAATTCGAAAACGATGCTATTTCTACGTATATCGACGATTTGAATGATATATAAGAAAAACTGAAATTTTAGCGATTTCCAAGAAAAAGTGAAATTTTACCGAATTTTCAAGAAAAATGTAAAAATTAACCAAAATTTGAAAACGATGCCATCTAGATGATTTGGAAGATATTTATGAAAAATTAAATTTTAGCGAATTTCCGTGTAAACTGTAGAAATTAACCGAAATTCTAAATCGTTGCTATTTCTACGTATATCAACGATTTGGATGATAAATAAGAAAAACTGAAATTTTAGCGAATTTCCGAGTAAACTGTAAAAATTAACCGAAATTCGAAAACGATGCTATATCTACGTATATCGACGATTTGGATGATATATAAGAAAAACTGAAATTTTAGCGATTTCCAAGAAAAACTGAAATTTTAGCGAATTTCCAAGAAAAATGTAAAAATTAACCAAAATTTGAAAACGATGCCATCTAGATGATTTGGAAGAAATTGAAGAAAAATTGAATTTTACCGAATTTCCGAGTAACCTGTAAAAATTAACCGAAATTCGAAAACGATGCTATTTCTACGTATATCGACGATTTGAATGATATATAAGAAAAACTGAAATTTTAGCGATTTCCAAGAAAAAGTGAAATTTTACCGAATTTTCAAGAAAAATGTAAAAATTAACCAAAATTTGAAAACGATGCCATCTAGATGATTTAGAAGATATTTATGAAAAATTAAATTTTAGCGAATTTCCAAGAAAAATGTAAAAATTGATCGAAAGCCGAAAACGATGCTATTTCTGCGTATATCGATCATTTGGATGATATATAAGAAAAACTTAAATTTTATCGATATTCCAAGAAAAATGTAAAAATTAACCAAAATTTGAAAACGATGCTATCTGGATGATTAGGAAGAAATTGAAGAAAAATTTAATTTTAGCGAATTTCCGAGTAACCTGTAAAAATTAACCGAAATTCGAAAACGATGCTATTTCTACGTATATCGACGATTTGAATGATATATAAGAAAAACTGAAATTTTAGCAATTTCCAAGAAAAAGTGAAATTTTAGCGAATTACCAAGAAAAATGTAAAAATTAACCAAAATTTGAAAACGATGCCATCTAGATGATTTGGAAGATATTTATGAAAAATTGAATTTTAGCGAATTTCCAAGAAAAATGTGAAAATTACACGAAATTCGAAAACGATGCTATTTCTACGTATATCGACGATTTGGATGATATATAAGAAAAACTGAAATTTTAGCAAATTTCCAAGAAAAATGTAAAAATTAACCAAAATTTGAAAACGATGCCATCTGGATGATTTGGAAGAAATTGAAAAAAAATTGAATTTTGGAGAATTTCCGAGTAAACTGTAGAAATTAACCGAAATTCTAAATCGTTGCTATTTCTACGTATATCGACGATTTGGATGATAAATAAGAAAAACTGAAATTTTAGCGAATTTCCGAGTAAACTGTAAAAATTAACCGAAATTCGAAAACGTTGCTATATCTACGTATATCGACGATTTGGATGATATATAAGAAAAACTGAACTTTTAGCGATTTCCAAGAAAAACTGAAATTTTAGCGAATTTCCAAGAAAAATGTAAAAATTTACCAAAATTTGAAAACGATGCCATCTAGATGGTTTGGAAGATATTTATGAAAAATTGAATTTTAGCGAATTCCTGTGTAAATTCTAGAAACTAACCGAAATTCTAAATCGTTGCTATTTCTACGTATATCGACGATTTGGATGATATATAAGAAAAACTGAAATTTTAGCGATTTCCAAGAAAAACTGAAATTTTAGCGAATTTCCAAGAAAAATGTAAAAATTATCCAAAATTGAAGAACGATGCTATTTCTATACATATATAAGAAAAATTGAATTTTAGCGAATTTCCAAGAAAAATGTAAAAATTAACATAAATTTGAAAACGATGCCATCTAGATGATTTGGAAGATATTTATGAAAAATTGAATTTTAGCGAATTTCCAAGAAAAATGTAAAAATTACACGAAATTCGAAAACGATGCTATTTCTACGTATATCGACGATTTGCATGATATATAAGAAAAACTGAAATTTTAGCGATTTCCAAGAAAAACTGAAATTTTAGCGAATTTCCAAGAAAAATGTAAAAATTATCCAAAATTGAAGAACGATGCTATTTCTATACATATATAAGAAAAATTGAATTTTAGCGAATTTCCAAGAAAAATGTAAAAATTAATCAAAATTTGAAAACGATGCCATCTAGATGATTTGGAAGATATTTATGAAAAATTGAATTTTACCGAATTTCCGAGTAACCTGTAAAAATTAACCGAAATTCGAAAACGATGCTATTTCTACGTATATCGACGATTTGGATGATATATAAGAAAATCTGAAATTTTATCGATTTTCCAAGAAAAACTGAAATTTTAGCGAATTTCCAAGAAAAATGTAAAAATTAACCAAAATTTGAAAACGATGCTATCTGGATGATTAGGAAGAAATTGAAGAAAAATTTAATTTTAGCGAATTTCCGAGTAACCTGTAAAAATTAACCGAAATTCGAAAACGATGCTATTTCTACGTATATCGACGATTTGAATGATATATAAGAAAAACTGAAATTTTAGCAATTTCCAAGAAAAAATGAAATTTTAGCGAATTACCAAGAAAAATGTAAAAATTAACCAAAATTTGAAAACGATGCCATCTAGATGATTTGGAAGATATTTATGAAAAATTGAATTTTAGCGAATTTCCAAGAAAAATGTGAAAATTACACGAAATTCGAAAACGATGCTATTTCTACGTATATCGACGATTTGGATGATATATAAGAAAAACTGAAATTTTAGCAAATTTCCAAGAAAAATGTAAAAATTAACCAAAATTTGAAAACGATGCCATCTGGATGATTTGGAAGAAATTGAAAAAAAATTGAATTTTGGAGAATTTCCGAGTAAACTGTAGAAATTAACCGAAATTCTAAATCGTTGCTATTTCTACGTATATCGACGATTTGGATGATAAATAAGAAAAACTGAAATTTTAGCGAATTTCCGAGTAAACTGTAGAAATTAACCGAAATTCTAAATCGTTGCTATTTCTACGTATATCGACGATTTGGATGATAAATAAGAAAAACTGAAATTTTAGCGAATTTCCGAGTAAACTGTAAAAATTAACCGAAATTCGAAAACGTTGCTATATCTACGTATATCGACGATTTGGATGATATATAAGAAAAACTGAACTTTTAGCGATTTCCAAGAAAAACTGAAATTTTAGCGAATTTCCAAGAAAAATGTAAAAATTTACCAAAATTTGAAAACGATGCCATCTAGATGATTTGGAAGATATTTATGAAAAATTGAATTTTAGCGAATTTCCGTGTAAACTGTAGGAATTAACCGAAATTCTAAATCGTTGCTATTTCTACGTATATCGACAATTTGGATGATAAATAAGGAAAACTGAAATTTTAGCGTTTTTCTTAGTAAACTGTAAAAATTAACCGAAATTCGAAAACGATGCTATATCTACGTATATCGACGATTTGGATGATATATAAGAAAAACTGAAATTTTAGCGAATTTCCGAGTAAACTGTAGAAATTAACCGAAATTCTAAATCGTTGCAATTTCTACGTATATGGACGATTTGGATGATATATAAGAAAAACTGAAATTTTAGCGAATTTCCAAGAATAATGTAAAAATTTACCAAAATTTGAAAACGATGCCATCTAGATGGTTTGGAAGATATTTATGAAAAATTGAATTTTAGCGAATTCCTGTGTAAATTCTAGAAACTAACCGAAATTCTAAATCGTTGCTATTTCTACGTATATCGACGATTTGGATGATATATAAGAAAAACTGAAATTTTAGCGATTTCCAAGAAAAACTGAAATTTTAGCGAATTTCCAAGAAAAATGTAAAAATTATCCAAAATTGAAGAACGATGCTATTTCTATACATATATAAGAAAAATTGAATTTTAGCGAATTTCCAAGAAAAATGTAAAAATTAACCAAAATTTGAAAACGATGCCATCTAGATGATTTGGAAGATATTTATGAAAAATTGAATTTTAGCGAATTTCCAAGAAAAATGTAAAAATTAATCAAAATTTGAAAACGATGCCATCTAGATGATTTGGAAGATATTTATGAAAAATTGAATTTTAGCGAATTTCCTTGTAAACTGTAGAAATTAACCGAAATTCTAAATCGTTGCTATTTTTACGTATATCGACGATTTGGATGATAAATAAGAAATACTGATATTTTAACGATTTTCCAATAAAGATGTTAAAATTAACCAAAATTTGAAAACGATGCTATCTAGATGATTTAGAAGAAATTGAAGAAAAATTGAATTTTTGCGAATTTCCGAGTAAACTGTAAAAATTAACCGAAATTCGAAAACGATGCTATTTCTACGTATATCGACGATTTGGATGATATATAAGAAAATCTGAAATTTTATCGATTTTCCAAGAAAAACTGAAATTTTAGCGAATTTCCAAGAAAAATGTAAAAATTAACCAAAATTTGAAAACGATGCTATCTGGATGATTTGGAAGAAATTGAAGAAATTTTAGCGAATTTCCGAGTAACCTGTAAAAATTAACCGAAATTCGAAAACGATGCTATTTCTACGTATATCGACGATTTGAATGATATATAAGAAAAACTGAAATTTTAGCGATTTCCAAGAAAAAGTGAAATTTTACCGAATTTTCAAGAAAAATGTAAAAATTAACCAAAATTTGAAAACGATGCCATCTAGATGATTTGGAAGATATTTATGAAAAATTAAATTTTAGCGAATTTCCGTGTAAACTGTAGAAATTAACCGAAATTCTAAATCGTTGCTATTTCTACGTATATCAACGATTTGGATGATAAATAAGAAAAACTGAAATTTTAGCGAATTTCCGAGTAAACTGTAAAAATTAACCGAAATTCGAAAACGATGCTATATCTACGTATATCGACGATTTGGATGATATATAAGAAAAACTGAAATTTTAGCGATTTCCAAGAAAAACTGAAATTTTAGCGAATTTCCAAGAAAAATGTAAAAATTAACCAAAATTTGAAAACGATGCCATCTATATGATTTGGAAGAAATTGAAGAAAAATTGAATTTTACCGAATTTCCGAGTAACCTGTAAAAATTAACCGAAATTCGAAAACGATGCTATTTCTACGTATATCGACGATTTGAATGATATATAAGAAAAACTGAAATTTTAGCGATTTCCAAGAAAAAGTGAAATTTTACCGAATTTTCAAGAAAAATGTAAAAATTAACCAAAATTTGAAAACGATGCCATCTAGATGATTTGGAAGATATTTATGAAAAATTAAATTTTAGCGAATTTCCGTGTAAACTGTAGAAATTAACCGAAATTCTAAATCGTTGCTATTTCTACGTATATCAACGATTTGGATGATAAATAAGAAAAACTGAAATTTTAGCGAATTTCCGAGTAAACTGTAAAAATTAACCGAAATTCGAAAACGATGTTATATCTACGTATATCGACGATTTGGATGATATATAAGAAAAACTGAAATTTTAGCGATTTCCAAGAAAATGAAATTTTAGCGAATTTCCAAGAAAAATGTAAAAACTAACCAATATTTGAAAACGATGCCATCTAGATGATTTGGAAGATATTTATGAAAAATTGAATTTTAGCGAATTTCCGTGTAAACTGTAGAAATTAACCGAAATTCTAAATCGTTGCTATTTCTACGTATATCGACGATTTGGATGATAAATAAGAAAAACTGAAATTTTAGCGAATTTCCGAGAAAAACTGAAATTTTAGCGAATTTCCAAGAAAAATGTAAAAATTAACCAAAATTTGTAATCGATGCTATCCAGATGATTTAGAAGATATTTAAGAAAAACTGAAATTTTAGCGAATTTCCAAGAAAAATGTAAAAATTGATCGAAAGCCGAAAACGATGCTATTTCTGCGTATATCGATCATTTGGATGATATATAAGAAAAACTTAAATTTTATCGATATTCCAAGAAAAATGTAAAAATTAACCAAAATTTGAAAACGATGCTATCTGGATGATTAGGAAGAAATTGAAGAAAAATTTAATTTTAGCGAATTTCCGAGTAACCTGTAAAAATTAACCGAAATTCGAAAACGATGCTATTTCTACGTATATCGACGATTTGAATGATATATAAGAAAAACTGAAATTTTAGCAATTTCCAAGAAAAAGTGAAATTTTAGCGAATTACCAAGAAAAATGTAAAAATTAACCAAAATTTGAAAACGATGCCATCTAGATGATTTGGAAGATATTTATGAAAAATTGAATTTTAGCGAATTTCCAAGAAAAATGTGAAAATTACACGAAATTCGAAAACGATGCTATTTCTACGTATATCGACGATTTGGATGATATATAAGAAAAACTTAAATTTTAGCAAATTTCCAAGAAAAATGTAAAAATTAACCAAAATTTGAAAACGATGCCATCTGGATGATTTGGAAGAAATTGAAAAAAAATTGAATTTTGGAGAATTTCCGAGTAAACTGTAAAAATTAACCGAAATTCGAAAACGATGCTATTTCTACGCATATCGACGATTTGGATGATATATAAGAAAAACTGAAATTTTATCGATTTTCCAAGAAAAACTGAAATTTTAGCGAATTTCCAAGAAAAATGTAAAAATTAACCAAAATTTGTAATCGATGCTATCCAGATGATTTAGAAGATATTTAAGAAAAACTGAAATTTTAGCGAATTTCCAAGAAAAATGTAAAAATTAACCGAAAGCCGAAAACGATGCTATTTCTGCGTATATCGATCATTTGGATGATATATAAGAAAAACTTAACTTTTATCGATATTCCAAGAAAAATGTAAAAATTAACCAAAATTTGAAAACGATGCTATCTGGATGATTTGGAAGAAATTGAAGAAAATTTTAATTTTAGCGAAATTCCGAGTAACCTGTAAAAATTAACCGAAATTCGAAAACGATGTTATTTCTACGTATATCGACGATTTGAATGATATATAAGAAAAACTGAGATTTTAGCGATTTCCAAGAAAAAGTGAAATTTTAGCGAATTTCCAAGAAAAATGTAAAAATTAACCAAATTTGAAAACGATGCCATCTAGATGATTTGGATGATATTTATGAAAAATTGAATTTTAGCGAATTTCCAGGAAAAATGTAAAAATTACACGAAATTCGAAAACGATGCTATTTCTACGTATATCGACGATTTGGATGATATATAAGAAAAACTGAAATTTTAGCGAATTTCCGAGTAAACTGTAGAAATTAACCGAAATTCTAAATCGTTGCAATTTCTACGTAAATGGACGATTTGGATGATATATAAGAAAAACTGAAATTTTAACGAATTTCCAAGAAAAATGTAAAAATTATCCAAAATTTAAAAACGATGCTATTTCTATAGATATATAAGAAAAATTGAATTTTAGCGAATTTCCAAGAAAAATGTAAAAATTAATCAAAATTTGAAAACGATGCCATCTAGATGATTTGGAAGATATTTATGAAAAATTGAATTTTAGCGAATTTCCTTGTAAACTGTAGAAATTAACCGAAATTCTAAATCGTTGCTATTTCTACGTATATCGACGATTTGGATGATAAATAAGAAAAACTGAAATTTTAGCGAATTTCCGAGTAAACTGTAAAAATTAACCGAAATTCGAAAACGTTGCTATATCTACGTATATCGACGATTTGGATGATATATAATAAAAACTGAACTTTTAGCGATTTCCAAGAAAAACTGAAATTTTAGCGAATTTCCAGGAAAAATGTAAAAATTACACGAAATTCGAAAACGATGCTATTTCTACGTATATCGACGATTTGGATGATATATAAGAAAAACTGAAATTTTAGCAAATTTCCAAGAAAAATGTAAAAATTAACCAAAATTTGAAAACGATGCCATCTGGATGATTTGGAAGAAATTGAAAAAAAATTGAATTTTGGAGAATTTCCGAGTAAACTGTAGAAATTAACCGAAATTCTAAATCGTTGCTATTTCTACGTATATCGACGATTTGGATGATAAATAAGAAAAACTGAAATTTTAGCGAATTTCCGAGTAAACTGTAGAAATTAACCGAAATTCTAAATCGTTGCTATTTCTACGTATATCGACGATTTGGATGATAAATAAGAAAAACTGAAATTTTAGCGAATTTCCGAGTAAACTGTAAAAATTAACCGAAATTCGAAAACGTTGCTATATCTACGTATATCGACGATTTGGATGATATATAAGAAAAACTGAACTTTTAGCGATTTCCAAGAAAAACTGAAATTTTAGCGAATTTCCAAGAAAAATGTAAAAATTAACCAAAATTTGAAAACGATGCTATCTGGATGATTTGGAAGAAATTGAAGAAAAATTGAATTTTACCGAATTTCCGAGTAACCTGTAAAAATTAACCGAAATTCGAAAACGATGCTATTTCTACGTATATCGACGATTTGAATGATATATAAGAAAAACTGAAATTTTAGCGATTTCCAAGAAAAAGTGAAATTTTACCGAATTTTCAAGAAAAATGTAAAAATTAACCAAAATTTGAAAACGATGCCATCTAGATGATTTAGAAGATATTTATGAAAAATTAAATTTTAGCGAATTTCCAAGAAAAATGTAAAAATTGATCGAAAGCCGAAAACGATGCTATTTCTGCGTATATCGATCATTTGGATGATATATAAGAAAAACTTAAATTTTATCGATATTCCAAGAAAAATGTAAAAATTAACCAAAATTTGAAAACGATGCTATCTGGATGATTAGGAAGAAATTGAAGAAAAATTTAATTTTAGCGAATTTCCGAGTAACCTGTAAAAATTAACCGAAATTCGAAAACGATGCTATTTCTACGTATATCGACGATTTGAATGATATATAAGAAAAACTGAAATTTTAGCAATTTCCAAGAAAAAGTGAAATTTTAGCGAATTACCAAGAAAAATGTAAAAATTAACCAAAATTTGAAAACGATGCCATCTAGATGATTTGGAAGATATTTATGAAAAATTTAATTTTAGCGAATTTCCGAGTAACCTGTAAAAATTAACCGAAATTCGAAAACGATGCTATTTCTACGTATATCGACGATTTGGATGATATATAAGAAAAACTGAAATTTTAGCAATTTCCAAGAAAAAGTGAAATTTTAGCGAATTACCAAGAAAAATGTAAAAATTAACCAAAATTTGAAAACGATGCCATCTAGATGATTTGGAAGATATTTATGAAAAATTGAATTTTAGCGAATTTCCAGGAAAAATGTAAAAATTACACGAAATTCGAAAACGATGCTATTTCTACGTATATCGACGATTTGGATGATATATAAGAAAAACTGAAATTTTAGCGAATTTCCGAGTAAACTGTAGAAATTAACCGAAATTCTAAATCGTTGCAATTTCTACGTAAATGGGCGATTTGGATGATATATAAGAAAAACTGAAATTTTAACGAATTTCCAAGAAAAATGTAAAAATTATCCAAAATTTAAAAACGATGCTATTTCTATAGATATATAAGAAAAATTGAATTTTAGCGAATTTCCAAGAAAAATGTAAAAATTAATCAAAATTTGAAAACGATGCCATCTAGATGATTTGGAAGATATTTATGAAAAATTGAATTTTAGCGAATTTCCTTGTAAACTGTAGAAATTAACCGAAATTCTAAATCGTTGCTATTTCTACGTATATCGACGATTTGGATGATAAATAAGAAAAACTGAAATTTTAGCGAATTTCCGAGTAAACTGTAAAAATTAACCGAAATTCGAAAACGTTGCTATATCTACGTATATCGACGATTTGGATGATATATAAGAAAAACTGAACTTTTAGCGATTTCCAAGAAAAACTGAAATTTTAGCGAATTTCCAAGAAAAATGTAAAAATTTACCAAAATTTGAAAACGATGCCATCTAGATGATTTGGAAGATATTTATGAAAAATTGAATTTTAGCGAATTTCCGTGTAAACTGTAGGAATTAACCGAAATTCTAAATCGTTGCTATTTCTACGTATATCGACAATTTGGATGATAAATAAGGAAAACTGAAATTTTAGCGTTTTTCTTAGTAAACTGTAAAAATTAACCGAAATTCGAAAACGATGCTATATCTACGTATATCGACGATTTGGATGATATATAAGAAAAACTGAAATTTTAGCGAATTTCCGAGTAAACTGTAGAAATTAACCGAAATTCTAAATCGTTGCAATTTCTACGTATATGGACGATTTGGATGATATATAAGAAAAACTGAAATTTTAGCGAATTTCCAAGAATAATGTAAAAATTTACCAAAATTTGAAAACGATGCCATCTAGATGGTTTGGAAGATATTTATGAAAAATTGAATTTTAGCGAATTCCTGTGTAAATTCTAGAAACTAACCGAAATTCTAAATCGTTGCTATTTCTACGTATATCGACGATTTGGATGATATATAAGAAAAACTGAAATTTTAGCGATTTCCAAGAAAAACTGAAATTTTAGCGAATTTCCAAGAAAAATGTAAAAATTATCCAAAATTGAAGAACGATGCTATTTCTATACATATATAAGAAAAATTGAATTTTAGCGAATTTCCAAGAAAAATGTAAAATTTAACCAAAATTTGAAAACGATGCCATCTAGATGATTTGGAAGATATTTATGAAAAATTGAATTTTAGCGAATTTCGAAGAAAAATGTAAAAATTACACGAAATTCGAAAACGATGCTATTTCTACGTATATCGACGATTTGGATGATATATAAGAAAAACTGAAATTTTAGCGATTTCCAAGAAAAACTGAAATTTTAGCGAATTTCCAAGAAAAATGTAAAAATTATCCAAAATTGAAGAACGATGCTATTTCTATACATATATAAGAAAAATTGAATTTTAGCGAATTTCCAAGAAAAATGTAAAAATTAATCAAAATTTGAAAACGATGCCATCTAGATGATTTGGAAGATATTTATGAAAAATTGAATTTTAGCGAATTTCCTTGTAAACTGTAGAAATTAACCGAAATTCTAAATCGTTGCTATTTTTACGTATATCGACGATTTGGATGATAAATAAGAAATACTGATATTTTAACGATTTTCCAATAAAGATGTTAAAATTAACCAAAATTTGAAAACGATGCTATCTAGATGATTTAGAAGAAATTGAAGAAAAATTGAATTTTTGCGAATTTCCGAGTAAACTGTAAAAATTAACCGAAATTCGAAAACGATGCTATTTCTACGTATATCGACGATTTGGATGATATATAAGAAAATCTGAAATTTTATCGATTTTCCAAGAAAAACTGAAATTTTAGCGAATTTCCAAGAAAAACGTAAAAATTAACCAAAATTTGAAAACGATGCTATCTGGATGATTTGGAAGAAATTGAAGAAAAATTGAATTTTAGCGAATTTCCGAGTAAACTGTAAAAATTAACCGAAATTCGAAAACGATGCTATTTCTACGTATATCGACGATTTGGATGATATATAAGAAAAACTGAAATTTTAGCAAATTTCCAAGAAATATGTAAAAATTAACCAAAATTTGAAAACGATGCTGTCTGGATGATTTGGAAGAAATTGAAGAAAAATTGAATTTTAGCGAATTTCCGAGTAAACTGTAAAAACTAACCGAAATTCGAAAACGATGCTATTTCTACGTATATCGACGATTTGGATGATATATAAGAAAAACTGAAATTTTAGCGAATTTCCAAGAATAATGTAAAAATTAACCAAAATTTGAAAACGATGCTATCTGGATGATTTGGAAGAAATTGAAGAAAAATTGAATTTTACCGAATTTCCGAGTAAACTGTAAAAATTAACCGAAATTCGAAAACGATGCTATTTCTACGTATATCGACGATTTGGATGATATATAAGAAAAACTGAAATTTTAGCAAATTTCCAAGAAAAATGTAAAAATTACACGAAATTCGAAAACGATGCTATTTCTACGTATATAGACGATTTGGATGATATATAAGAAAAACTGAAATTTTAGCAAATTTCCAAGAAATATGTAAAAATTAACCAAAATTTGAAAACGATGCTGTCTGGATGATTTGGAAGAAATTGAAGAAAAATTGAATTTTAGCGAATTTCCGAGTAAACTGTAAAAACTAACCGAAAATCGAAAACGATGCTATTTCTACGTATATCGACGATTTGGATGATAAATAAGAAAAACTGAAATTTTAGCGAATTTCCGAATAAACTGTAGAAATTAACCGAAATTCTAAATCGTTGCTATTTCTACGTATATGGACGATTTGGATGATATATAAGAAAAACTGAAATTTTAGCAAATTTCCAGGAAATATGTAAAAATTAACCAAAATTTGAAAACGATGCCATCTGGATGATTTGGAAGAAATTGAAGAAAAATTGAATTTTTGCGAATTTCCGAGAAAACTGTAAAAATTAACCGAAATTCGAAAACGATGCTATTTCTACGTATATCGACGATTTGGATGATATATAAGAAAAACTGAATTTTAGCGAATTTCCAAGAAAAATGTAAAAATTAACCAAAATTTGAAAATGATGCCATCTAGATGATTTAGAAGATATTTATGAAAAATTGAATTTTAGCGAATTTCCAAGAAAAATGTAAAAATTACACGAAATTCGAAAACGATGCTATTTCTACGTATATCGACGATTTGGATGATATATAAGACAAACTGAAATTTTAGCGAATTTCCGAGTAAACTGTAAAAATTAACCGAAATTCGAAAACGATGCTATTTCTACGTATATCGACGATTTGGATGATATATAAGAAAAACTGAAATTTTAGCAAATTTCCAGGGAATATGCAAAAATTAACCAAAATTTGAAAACGATGCCATCTGGATGATTTGGAAGAAATTGAAGAAAAATTGAATTTTTGCGAATTTCCGAGAAAACTGTGACAATTAACCGAAATTCGAAAACGATGCTATTTCTACGTATATCGACGATTTGGATGATATATAAGAAAAACTGAAATTTTAGCGAATTTCCGTGTAAACTGTAGAAATTAACCGAAATTCTAAATCGTTGCTATTTCTACGTATATCAACGATTTGGACGATAAATAAGAAAAACTGAAATTTTAGCGAATTTCCGAGTAAACTGTAAAAATTAACCGAAATTCGAAAACGATGCTATATCTACGTATATCGACGATTTGGATGATATATAAGAAAAACTGAAATTTTAGCGATTTCCAAGAAAAACTGAAATTTTAGCGAATTTCCAAGAAAAATGTAAAAATTAACCAAAATTTGTAATCGATGCTATCCAGATGATTTAGAAGATATTTAAGAAAAACTGAAATTTTAGCGAATTTCCAAGAAAAATGTAAAAATTGATCGAAAGCCGAAAACGATGCTATTTCTGCGTATATCGATCATTTGGATGATATATAAGAAAAACTTAAATTTTATCGATCTTCCAAGAAAAATGTAAAAATTAACCAAAATTTGAAAACGATGCTATCTGGATGATTAGGAAGAAATTGAAGAAAAATTTAATTTTAGCGAATTTCCGAGTAACCTGTAAAAATTAACCGAAATTCGAAAACGATGCTATTTCTACGTATATCGACGATTTGAATGATATATAAGAAAAACTGAAATTTTAGCAATTTCCAAGAAAAAGTGAAATTTTAGCGAATTACCAAGAAAAATGTAAAAATTAACCAAAATTTGAAAACGATGCCATCTAGATGATTTGGAAGATATTTATGAAAAATTGAATTTTAGCGAATTTCCAAGAAAAATGTGAAAATTACACGAAATTCGAAAACGATGCTATTTCTACGTATATCGACGATTTGGATGATATATAAGAAAAACTGAAATTTTAGCGAATTTCCGTGTAAACTGTAGAAATTAACCGAAATTCTAAATCGTTGCTATTTCTACGTATATCAACGATTTGGACGATAAATAAGAAAAACTGAAATTTTAGCGAATTTCCGAGTAAACTGTAAAAATTAACCGAAATTCGAAAACGATGCTATATCTACGTATATCGACGATTTGGATGATATATAAGAAAAACTGAAATTTTAGCGATTTCCAAGAAAAACTGAAATTTTAGCGAATTTCCAAGAAAAATGTAAAAATTAACCAAAATTTGTAATCGATGCTATCCAGATGATTTAGAAGATATTTAAGAAAAACTGAAATTTTAGCGAATTTCCAAGAAAAATGTAAAAATTGATCGAAAGCCGAAAACGATGCTATTTCTGCGTATATCGATCATTTGGATGATATATAAGAAAAACTTAAATTTTATCGATATTCCAAGAAAAATGTAAAAATTAACCAAAATTTGAAAACGATGCCATCTGGATGATTTGGAAGAAATTGAAAAAAAATTGAATTTTGGAGAATTTCCGAGTAAACTGTAAAAATTAACCGAAATTCGAAAACGATGCTATTTCTACGCATATCGACGATTTGGATGATATATAAGAAAAACTGAAATTTTATCGATTTTCCAAGAAAAACTGAAATTTTAGCGAATTTCCAAGAAAAATGTAAAAATTAACCAAAATTTGTAATCGATGCTATCCAGATGATTTAGAAGATATTTAAGAAAAACTGAAATTTTAGCGAATTTCCAAGAAAAATGTAAAAATTAACCGAAAGCCGAAAACGATGCTATTTCTGCGTATATCGATCATTTGGATGATATATAAGAAATACTTAACTTTTATCGATATTCCAAGAAAAATGTAAAAATTAACCAAAATTTGAAAACGATGCTATCTGGATGATTAGGAAGAAATTGAAGAAAATTTTAATTTTAGCGAAATTCCGAGTAACCTGTAAAAATTAACCGAAATTCGAAAACGATGTTATTTCTACGTATATCGACGATTTGAATGATATATAAGAAAAACTGAGATTTTAGCGATTTCCAAGAAAAAGTGAAATTTTAGCGAATTTCCAAGAAAAATGTAAAAATTAACCAAATTTGAAAACGATGCCATCTAGATGATTTGGATGATATTTATGAAAAATTGAATTTTAGCGAATTTCCAGGAAAAATGTAAAAATTACACGAAATTCGAAAACGATGCTATTTCTACGTATATCGACGATTTGGATGATATATAAGAAAAACTGAAATTTTAGCGAATTTCCGAGTAAACTGTAGAAATTAACCGAAATTCTAAATCGTTGCAATTTCTACGTAAATGGACGATTTGGATGATATATAAGAAAAACTGAAATTTTAACGAATTTCCAAGAAAAATGTAAAAATTATCCAAAATTTAAAAACGATGCTATTTCTATAGATATATAAGAAAAATTGAATTTTAGCGAATTTCCAAGAAAAATGTAAAAATTAATCAAAATTTGAAAACGATGCCATCTAGATGATTTGGAAGATATTTATGAAAAATTGAATTTTAGCGAATTTCCTTGTAAACTGTAGAAATTAACCGAAATTCTAAATCGTTGCTATTTCTACGTATATCGACGATTTGGATGATAAATAAGAAAAACTGAAATTTTAGCGAATTTCCGAGTAAACTGTAAAAATTAACCGAAATTCGAAAACGTTGCTATATCTACGTATATCGACGATTTGGATGATATATAAGAAAAACTGAACTTTTAGCGATTTCCAAGAAAAACTGAAATTTTAGCGAATTTCCAAGAAAAATGTAAAAATTTACCAAAATTTGAAAACGATGCCATCTAGATGATTTGGAAGATATTTATGAAAAATTGAATTTTAGCGAATTTCCGTGTAAACTGTAGGAATTAACCGAAACTCTAAATCGTTGCTATTTCTACGTATATCGACAATTTGGATGATAAATAAGGAAAACTGAAATTTTAGCGTTTTTCTTAGTAAACTGTAAAAATTAACCGAAATTCGAAAACGATGCTATATCTACGTATATCGACGATTTGGATGATATATAAGAAAAACTGAAATTTTAGCGAATTTCCGAGTAAACTGTAGAAATTAACCGAAATTCTAAATCGTTGCAATTTCTACGTATATCGACGATTTGGATGATATATAAGAAAAACTGAAATTTTAGCAAATTTCCAAGAAAAATGTAAAAATTAACCAAAATTTGAAAACGATGCCATCTGGATGATTTGGAAGAAATTGAAAAAAAATTGAATTTTGGAGAATTTCCGAGTAAACTGTAAAAATTAACCGAAATTCGAAAACGATGCTATTTCTACGCATATCGACGATTTGGATGATATATAAGAAAAACTGAAATTTTATCGATTTTCCAAGAAAAACTGAAGTTTTAGCGAATTTCCAAGAAAAATGTAAAAATTATCCAAAATTTGTAATCGATGCTATCCAGATGATTTAGAAGATATTTAAGAAAAACTGAAATTTTAGCGAATTTCCAAGAAAAATGTAAAAATTAACCGAAAGCCGAAAACGATGCTATTTCTGCGTATATCGATCATTTGGATGATATATAAGAAAAACTTAACTTTTATCGATATTCCAAGAAAAATGTAAAAATTAACCAAAATTTGAAAACGATGCTATCTGGATGATTTGGAAGAAATTGAAGAAAATTTTAATTTTAGCGAAATTCCGAGTAACCTGTAAAAATTAACCGAAATTCGAAAACGATGTTATTTCTACGTGTATCGACGATTTGAATGATATATAAGAAAAACTGAGATTTTAGCGATTTCCAAGAAAAAGTGAAATTTTAGCGAATTTCCAAGAAAAATGTAAAAATTAACCAAATTTGAAAACGATGCCATCTAGATGATTTGGATGATATTTATGAAAAATTGAATTTTAGCGAATTTCCAGGAAAAATGTAAAAATTACACGAAATTCGAAAACGATGCTATTTCTACGTATATCGACGATTTGGATGATATATAAGAAAAACTGAAATTTTAGCGAATTTCCGAGTAAACTGTAAAAATTAACCGAAATTCGAAAACGTTGCTATATCTACGTATATCGACGATTTGGATGATATATAAGAAAAACTGAAATTTTAGCAAATTTCCAAAGTATGTAAAAATTAACCAAAATTTGAAAACGATGCTGTCTGGATGATTTGGAAGAAATTGAAGAAAAATTGAATTTTAGCGAATTTCCGAGTAAACTGTAAAAACTAACCGAAAATCGAAAACGATGCTATTTCTACGTATATCGACGATTTGGATGATAAATAAGAAAAACTGAAATTTTAGCGAATTTCCGAATAAACTGTAGAAATTAACCGAAATTCTAAATCGTTGCTATTTCTACGTATATGGACGATTTGGATGATATATAAGAAAAACTGAAATTTTAGCAAATTTCCAGGAAATATGTAAAAATTAACCAAAATTTGAAAACGATGCCATCTGGATGATTTGGAAGAAATTGAAGAAAAATTGAATTTTTGCGAATTTCCGAGAAAACTGTAAAAATTAACCGAAATTCGAAAACGATGCTATTTCTACGTATATAGACGATTTGGATGATATATAAGAAAAACTGAAATTTTAGCAAATTTCCAAAATATGTAAAAATTAACCAAAATTTGAAAACGATGCTGTCTGGATGATTTGGAAGAAATTGAAGAAAAATTGAATTTTAGCGAATTTCCGAGTAAACTGTAAAAACTAACCGAAAATCGAAAACGATGCTATTTCTACGTATATCGACGATTTGGATGATAAATAAGAAAAACTGAAATTTTAGCGAATTCCCGAATAAACTGTAGAAATTAACCGAAATTCTAAATCGTTGCTATTTCTACGTATATCGACGATTTGGATGATAAATAAGAAAAACTGAAATTTTAGCGAATTTCCGAGTAAACTGTAAAAATTAACCGAAATTCGAAAACGATGCTATATCTGCGTATATCGACGATTTGGATGATATATAAGAAAAACTGAAATTTTAGCGATTTCCAAGAAAATGAAATTTTAGCGAATTTCCAAGAAAAATGTAAAAACTAACCAATATTTGAAAACGATGCCATCTAGATGATTTGGAAGATATTTATGAAAAATTGAATTTTAGCGAATTTCCGTGTAAACTGTAGAAATTAACCGAAATTCTAAATCGTTGCTATTTCTACGTATATCGACGATTTGGATGATAAATAAGAAAAACTGAAATTTTAGCGAATTTCCGAGAAAAACTGAAATTTTAGCGATTTTCCAAGAAAAATGTAAAAATTAACCAAAATTTGTAATCGATGCTATCCAGATGATTTAGAAGATATTTAAGAAAAACTGAAATTTTAGCGAATTTCCAAGAAAAATGTAAAAATTGATCGAAAGCCGAAAACGATGCTATTTCTGCGTATATCGATCATTTGGATGATATATAAGAAAAACTTAAATTTTATCGATATTCCAAGAAAAATGTAAAAATTAACCAAAATTTGAAAACGATGCTATCTGGATGATTAGGAAGAAATTGAAGAAAAATTTAATTTTAGCGAATTTCCGAGTAACCTGTAAAAATTAACCGAAATTCGAAAACGATGCTATTTCTACGTATATCGACGATTTGAATGATATATAAGAAAAACTGAAATTTTAGCAATTTCCAAGAAAAAGTGAAATTTTAGCGAATTACCAAGAAAAATGTAAAAATTAACCAAAATTTGAAAACGATGCCATCTAGATGATTTGGAAGATATTTATGAAAAATTGAATTTTAGCGAATTTCCAAGAAAAATGTGAAAATTACACGAAATTCGAAAACGATGCTATTTCTACGTATATCGACGATTTGGATGATATATAAGAAAAACTGAAATTTTAGCAAATTTCCAAGAAAAATGTAAAAATTAACCAAAATTTGAAAACGATGCCATCTGGATGATTTGGAAGAAATTGAAAAAAAATTGAATTTTGGAGAATTTCCGAGTAAACTGTAAAAATTAACCGAAATTCGAAAACGATGCTATTTCTACGCATATCGACGATTTGGATGATATATAAGAAAAACTGAAATTTTATCGATTTTCCAAGAAAAACTGAAATTTTAGCGAATTTCCAAGAAAAATGTAAAAATTAACCAAAATTTGTAATCGATGCTATCCAGATGATTTAGAAGATATTTAAGAAAAACTGAAATTTTAGCGAATTTCCAAGAAAAATGTAAAAATTAACCGAAAGCCGAAAACGATGCTATTTCTGCGTATATCGATCATTTGGATGATATATAAGAAAAACTTAACTTTTATCGATATTCCAAGAAAAATGTAAGAATTAACCAAAATTTGAAAACGATGCTATCTGGATGATTTGGAAGAAATTGAAGAAAATTTTAATTTTAGCGAAATTCCGAGTAACCTGTAAAAATTAACCGAAATTCGAAAACGATGTTATTTCTACGTATATCGACGATTTGAATGATATATAAGAAAAACTGAGATTTTAGCGATTTCCAAGAAAAAGTGAAATTTTAGCGAATTTCCAAGAAAAATGTAAAAATTAACCAAATTTGAAAACGATGCCATCTAGATGATTTGGATGATATTTATGAAAAATTGAATTTTAGCGAATTTCCAGGAAAAATGTAAAAATTACACGAAATTCGAAAACGATGCTATTTCTACGTATATCGACGATTTGGATGATATATAAGAAAAACTGAAATTTTAGCGAATTTCCGAGTAAACTGTAGAAATTAACCGAAATTCTAAATCGTTGCAATTTCTACGTAAATGGACGATTTGGATGATATATAAGAAAAACTGAAATTTTAACGAATTTCCAAGAAAAATGTAAAAATTATCCAAAATTTAAAAACGATGCTATTTCTATAGATATATAAGAAAAATTGAATTTTAGCGAATTTCCAAGAAAAATGTAAAAATTAATCAAAATTTGAAAACGATGCCATCTAGATGATTTGGAAGATATTTATGAAAAATTGAATTTTAGCGAATTTCCTTGTAAACTGTAGAAATTAACCGAAATTCTAAATCGTTGCTATTTCTACGTATATCGACGATTTGGATGATAAACAAGAAAAACTGAAATTTTAGCGAATTTCCGAGAAAAACTGAAATTTTAGCGAATTTCCAAGAAAAATGTAAAAATTAACCAAAATTTGTAATCGATGCTATCCAGATGATTTAGAAGATATTTAAGAAAAACTGAAATTTTAGCCAATTTCCAAGAAAAATGTAAAAATTATCCAAAATTGAAGAACGATGCTATTTCTATACATATATAAGAAAAATTGAATTTTAGCGAATTTCCAAGAAAAATGTAAAAATTAACCAAAATTTGAAAACGATGCCATCTAGATGATTTGGAAGATATTTATGAAAAATTGAATTTTAGCGAATTTCCAAGAAAAATGTAAAAATTACACGAAATTCGAAAACGATGCTATTTCTACGTATATCGACGATTTGGATGATATATAAGAAAAACTGAAATTTTAGCGATTTCCAAGAAAAACTGAAATTTTAGCGAATTTCCAAGAAAAATGTAAAAATTATCCAAAATTGAAGAACGATGCTATTTCTATACATATATAAGAAAAATTGAATTTTAGCGAATTTCCAAGAAAAATGTAAAAATTAATCAAAATTTGAAAACGATGCCATCTAGATGATTTGGAAGATATTTATGAAAAATTGAATTTTAGCGAATTTCCTTGTAAACTGTAGAAATTAACCGAAATTCTAAATCGTTGCTATTTTTACGTATATCGACGATTTGGATGATAAATAAGAAATACTGATATTTTAACGATTTTCCAATAAAGATGTTAAAATTAACCAAAATTTGAAAACGATGCTATCTAGATGATTTAGAAGAAATTGAAGAAAAATTGAATTTTTGCGAATTTCCGAGTAAACTGTAAAAATTAACCGAAATTCGAAAACGATGCTATTTCTACGTATATCGACGATTTGGATGATATATAAGAAAATCTGAAATTTTATCGATTTTCCAAGAAAAACTGAAATTTTAGCGAATTTCCAAGAAAAATGTAAAAATTAACCAAAATTTGAAAACGATGCTATCTGGATGATTTGGAAGAAATTGAAGAAAAATTGAATTTTAGCGAATTTCCGAGTAACCTGTAAAAATTAACCGAAATTCGAAAACGATGCTATTTCTACGTATATCGACGATTTGAATGATATATAAGAAAAACTGAAATTTTAGCGATTTCCAAGAAAAAGTGAAATTTTACCGAATTTTCAAGAAAAATGTAAAAATTAACCAAAATTTGAAAACGATGCCATCTAGATGATTTGGAAGATATTTATGAAAAATTAAATTTTAGCGAATTTCCGTGTAAACTGTAGAAATTAACCGAAATTCTAAATCGTTGCTATTTCTACGTATATCAACGATTTGGATGATAAATAAGAAAAACTGAAATTTTAGCGAATTTCCGAGTAAACTGTAAAAATTAACCGAAATTCGAAAACGATGCTATATCTACGTATATCGACGATTTGGATGATATATAAGAAAAACTGAAATTTTAGCGATTTCCAAGAAAAACTGAAATTTTAGCGAATTTCCAAGAAAAATGTAAAAATTAACCAAAATTTGAAAACGATGCCATCTAGATGATTTGGAAGATATTTATGAAAAATTGAATTTTAGCGAATTTCCAAGAAAAATGTAAAAATTACACGAAATTCGAAAACGATGCTATTTCTACGTATATCGACGATTTGGATGATATATAAGAAAAACTGAAATTTTAGCGATTTCCAAGAAAAACTGAAATTTTAGCGAATTTCCAAGAAAAATGTAAAAATTATCCAAAATTGAAGAACGATGCTATTTCTATACATATATAAGAAAAATTGAATTTTAGCGAATTTCCAAGAAAAATGTAAAAATTAATCAAAATTTGAAAACGATGCCATCTAGATGATTTGGAAGATATTTATGAAAAATTGAATTTTAGCGAATTTCCTTGTAAACTGTAGAAATTAACCGAAATTCTAAATCGTTGCTATTTTTACGTATATCGACGATTTGGATGATAAATAAGAAATACTGATATTTTAACGATTTTCCAATAAAGATGTTAAAATTAACCAAAATTTGAAAACGATGCTATCTAGATGATTTAGAAGAAATTGAAGAAAAATTGAATTTTTGCGAATTTCCGAGTAAACTGTAAAAATTAACCGAAATTCGAAAACGATGCTATTTCTACGTATATCGACGATTTGGATGATATATAAGAAAATCTGAAATTTTATCGATTTTCCAAGAAAAACTGAAATTTTAGCGAATTTCCAAGAAAAATGTAAAAATTAACCAAAATTTGAAAACGATGCTATCTGGATGATTTGGAAGAAATTGAAGAAAAATTGAATTTTAGCGAATTTCCGAGTAACCTGTAAAAATTAACCGAAATTCGAAAACGATGCTATTTCTACGTATATCGACGATTTGAATGATATATAAGAAAAACTGAAATTTTAGCGATTTCCAAGAAAAAGTGAAATTTTACCGAATTTTCAAGAAAAATGTAAAAATTAACCAAAATTTGAAAACGATGCCATCTAGATGATTTGGAAGATATTTATGAAAAATTAAATTTTAGCGAATTTCCGTGTAAACTGTAGAAATTAACCGAAATTCTAAATCGTTGCTATTTCTACGTATATCAACGATTTGGATGATAAATAAGAAAAACTGAAATTTTAGCGAATTTCCGAGTAAACTGTAAAAATTAACCGAAATTCGAAAACGATGCTATATCTACGTATATCGACGATTTGGATGATATATAAGAAAAACTGAAATTTTAGCGATTTCCAAGAAAAACTGAAATTTTAGCGAATTTCCAAGAAAAATGTAAAAATTAACCAAAATTTGAAAACGATGCCATCTAGATGATTTGGAAGAAATTGAAGAAAAATTGAATTTTACCGAATTTCCGAGTAACCTGTAAAAATTAACCGAAATTCGAAAACGATGCTATTTCTACGTATATCGACGATTTGAATGATATATAAGAAAAACTGAAATTTTAGCGATTTCCAAGAAAAAGTGAAATTTTACCGAATTTTCAAGAAAAATGTAAAAATTAACCAAAATTTGAAAACGATGCCATCTAGATGATTTGGAAGATATTTATGAAAAATTAAATTTTAGCGAATTTCCGTGTAAACTGTAGAAATTAACCGAAATTCTAAATCGTTGCTATTTCTACGTATATCAACGATTTGGATGATAAATAAGAAAAACTGAAATTTTAGCGAATTTCCGAGTAAACAGTAAAAATTAACCGAAATTCGAAAACGATGCTATATCTACGTATATCGACGATTTGGATGATATATAAGAAAAACTGAAATTTTAGCGATTTCCAAGAAAATGAAATTTTAGCGAATTTCCAAGAAAAATGTAAAAACTAACCAATATTTGAAAACGATGCCATCTAGATGATTTGGAAGATATTTATGAAAAATTGAATTTTAGCGAATTTCCGTGTAAACTGTAGAAATTAACCGAAATTCTAAATCGTTGCTATTTCTACGTATATCGACGATTTGGATGATAAATAAGAAAAACTGAAATTTTAGCGAATTTCCGAGAAAAACTGAAATTTTAGCGAATTTCCAAGAAAAATGTAAAAATTAACCAAAATCTGTAATCGATGCTATCCAGATGATTTAGAAGATATTTAAGAAAAACTGAAATTTTAGCGAATTTCCAAGAAAAATGTAAAAATTGATCGAAAGCCGAAAACGATGCTATTTCTGCGTATATCGATCATTTGGATGATATATAAGAAAAACTTAAATTTTATCGATATTCCAAGAAAAATGTAAAAATTAACCAAAATTTGAAAACGATGCTATCTGGATGATTAGGAAGAAATTGAAGAAAAATTTAATTTTAGCGAATTTCCGAGTAACCTGTAAAAATTAACCGAAATTCGAAAACGATGCTATTTCTACGTATATCGACGATTTGAATGATATATAAGAAAAACTGAAATTTTAGCAATTTCCAAGAAAAAGTGAAATTTTAGCGAATTACCAAGAAAAATGTAAAAATTAACCAAAATTTGAAAACGATGCCATCTAGATGATTTGGAAGATATTTATGAAAAATTGAATTTTAGCGAATTTCCAAGAAAAATGTGAAAATTACACGAAATTCGAAAACGATGCTATTTCTACGTATATCGACGATTTGGATGATATATAAGAAAAACTGAAATTTTAGCAAATTTCCAAGAAAAATGTAAAAATTAACCAAAATTTGAAAACGATGCCATCTGGATGATTTGGAAGAAATTGAAAAAAAATTGAATTTTGGAGAATTTCCGAGTAAACTGTAAAAATTAACCGAAATTCGAAAACGATGCTATTTCTACGCATATCGACGATTTGGATGATATATAAGAAAAACTGAAATTTTATCGATTTTCCAAGAAAAACTGAAATTTTAGCGAATTTCCAAGAAAAATGTAAAAATTAACCAAAATTTGTAATCGATGCTATCCAGATGATTTAGAAGATATTTAAGAAAAACTGAAATTTTAGCGAATTTCCAAGAAAAATGTAAAAATTAACCGAAAGCCGAAAACGATGCTATTTCTGCCTATATCGATCATTTGGATGATATATAAGAAAAACTTAACTTTTATCGATATTCCAAGAAAAATGTAAAAATTAACCAAAATTTGAAAACGATGCTATCTGGATGATTTGGAAGAAATTGAAGAAAATTTTAATTTTAGCGAAATTCCGAGTAACCTGTAAAAATTAACCGAAATTCGAAAACGATGTTATTTCTACGTATATCGACGATTTGAATGATATATAAGAAAAACTGAGATTTTAGCGATTTCCAAGAAAAAGTGAAATTTTAGCGAATTTCCAAGAAAAATGTAAAAATTAACCAAATTTGAAAACGATGCCATCTAGATGATTTGGATGATATTTATGAAAAATTGAATTTTAGCGAATTTCCAGGAAAAATGTAAAAATTACACGAAATTCGAAAACGATGCTATTTCTACGTATATCGACGATTTGGATGATATATAAGAAAAACTGAAATTTTAGCGAATTTCCGAGTAAACTGTAGAAATTAACCGAAATTCTAAATCGTTGCAATTTCTACGTAAATGGACGATTTGGATGATATATAAGAAAAACTGAAATTTTAACGAATTTCCAAGAAAAATGTAAAAATTATCCAAAATTTAAAAACGATGCTATTTCTATAGATATATAAGAAAAATTGAATTTTAGCGAATTTCCAAGAAAAATGTAAAAATTAATCAAAATTTGAAAACGATGCCATCTAGATGATTTGGAAGATATTTATGAAAAATTGAATTTTAGCGAATTTCCTTGTAAACTGTAGAAATTAACCGAAATTCTAAATCGTTGCTATTTCTACGTATATCGACGATTTGGATGATAAATAAGAAAAACTGAAATTTTAGCGAATTTCCGAGTAAACTGTAAAAATTAACCGAAATTCGAAAACGTTGCTATATCTACGTATATCGACGATTTGGATGATATATAAGAAAAACTGAACTTTTAGCGATTTCCAAGAAAAACTGAAATTTTAGCGAATTTCCAAGAAAAATGTAAAAATTTACCAAAATTTGAAAACGATGCCATCTAGATGATTTGGAAGATATTTATGAAAAATTGAATTTTAGCGAATTTCCGTGTAAACTGTAGGAATTAACCGAAATTCTAAATCGTTGCTATTTCTACGTATATCGACAATTTGGATGATAAATGAGGAAAACTGAAATTTTAGCGTTTTTCTTAGTAAACTGTAAAAATTAACCGAAATTCGAAAACGATGCTATATCTACGTATATCGACGATTTGGATGATATATAAGAAAAACTGAAATTTTAGCGAATTTCCGAGTAAACTGTAGAAATTAACCGAAATTCTAAATCGTTGCAATTTCTACGTATATGGACGATTTGGATGATATATAAGAAAAACTGAAATTTTAGCGAATTTCCAAGAATAATGTAAAAATTTACCAAAATTTGAAAACGATGCCATCTAGATGGTTTGGAAGATATTTATGAAAAATTGAATTTTAGCGAATTCCTGTGTAAATTCTAGAAACTAACCGAAATTCTAAATCGTTGCTATTTCTACGTATATCGACGATTTGGATGATATATAAGAAAAACTGTAATTTTAGCGATTTCCAAGAAAAACTGATATTTTAGCGAATTTCCAAGAAAAATGTAAAAATTATCCAAAATTGAAGAACGATGCTATTTCTATACATATATAAGAAAAATTGAATTTTAGCGAATTTCCAAGAAAAATGTAAAAATTAACCAAAATTTGAAAACGATGCCATCTAGATGATTTGGAAGATATTTATGAAAAATTGAATTTTAGCGAATTTCCAAGAAAAATGTAAAAATTACACGAAATTCGAAAACGATGCTATTTCTACGTATATCGACGATTTGGATGATATATAAGAAAAACTGAAATTTTAGCGATTTCCAAGAAAAACTGAAATTTTAGCGAATTTCCAAGAAAAATGTAAAAATTATCCAAAATTGAAGAACGATGCTATTTCTATACACATATAAGAAAAATTGAATTTTAGCGAATTTCCAAGAAAAATGTAAAAATTAATCAAAATTTGAAAACGATGCCATCTAGATGATTTGGAAGATATTTATGAAAAATTGAATTTTAGCGAATTTCCTTGTAAACTGTAGAAATTAACCGAAATTCTAAATCGTTGCTATTTTTACGTATATCGACGATTTGGATGATAAATAAGAAATACTGATATTTTAACGATTTTCCAATAAAGATGTTAAAATTAACCAAAATTTGAAAACGATGCTATCTAGATGATTTAGAAGAAATTGAAGAAAAATTGAATTTTTGCGAATTTCCGAGTAAACTGTAAAAATTAACCGAAATTCGAAAACGATGCTATTTCTACGTATATCGACGATTTGGATGATATATAAGAAAATCTGAAATTTTATCGATTTTCCAAGAAAAACTGAAATTTTAGCGAATTTCCAAGAAAAATGTAAAAATTAACCAAAATTTGAAAACGATGCTATCTGGATGATTTGGAAGAAATTGAAGAAATATTGAATTTTAGCGAATTTCCGAGTAAACTGTAAAAATTAACCGAAATTCGAAAACGATGCTATTTCTACGTATATCGACGATTTGGATGATATATAAGAAAAACTGAAATTTTAGCGAATTTCCAAGAATAATGTAAAAATTAACCAAAATTTGAAAACGATGCTATCTGGATGATTTGGAAGAAATTGAAGAAAAATTGAATTTTAGCGAATTTCCGGGTAAACTGTAAAAATTAACCGAAATTCGAAAACGATGCTATTTCTACGTATATCGACGATTTGGATGATATATAAGAAAAACTGAAATTTTAGCAAATTTCCAAGAAAAATGTAAAAATTACACGAAATTCGAAAACGATGCTATTTCTACGTATATAGACGATTTGGATGATATATAAGAAAAACTGAAATTTTAGCAAATTTCCAAAATATGTAAAAATTAACCAAAATTTGAAAACGATGCTGTCTGGATGATTTGGAAGAAATTGAAGAAAAATTGAATTTTAGCGAATTTCCGAGTAAACTGTAAAAACTAACCGAAAATCGAAAACGATGCTATTTCTACGTATATCGACGATTTGGATGATAAATAAGAAAAACTGAAATTTTAGCGAATTTCCGAATAAACTGTAGAAATTAACCGAAATTCTAAATCGTTGCTATTTCTACGTATATGGACGATTTGGTTGATATATAAGAAAAACTGAAATTTTAGCAAATTTCCAGGAAATATGTAAAAATTAACCAAAATTTGAAAATGATGCCATCTAGATGATTTAGAAGATATTTATGAAAAATTGAATTTTAGCGAATTTCCAAGAAAAATGTAAAAATTACACGAAATTCGAAAACGATGCTATTTCTACGTATATCGACGATTTGGATGATATATAAGACAAACTGAAATTTTAGCGAATTTCCGAGTAAACTGTAAAAATTAACCGAAATTCGAAAACGATGCTATTTCTACGTATATCGACGATTTGGATGATATATAAGAAAAACTGAAATTTTAGCAAATTTCCAGGAAATATGTAAAAATTAACCAAAATTTGAAAACGATGCCATCTGGATGATTTGGAAGAAATTGAAGAAAAATTGAATTTTTGCGAATTTCCGAGAAAACTGTAAAAATTAACCGAAATTCGAAAACGATGCTATTTCTACGTATATCGACGATTTGGATGATATATAAGAAAAACTGAAATTTTAGCGAATTTCCAAGAATAATGTAAAAATTTACCAAAATTTGCAAACGATTCTATTTCTATAGATATACAAGAAAAATTGAATTTTAGCGAATTTCCGTGTAAACTGTAGAAATTAACCGAAATTCTAAATCGTTGCTATTTCTACGTATATCAACGATTTGGATGATAAATAAGAAAAACTGAAATTTTAGCGAATTTCCGAGTAAACTGTAAAAATTAACCGAAATTCGAAAACGATGCTATATCTACGTATATCGACGATTTGGATGATATATAAGAAAAACTGAAATTTTAGCGATTTCCAAGAAAAACTGAAATTTTAGCGAATTTCCAAGAAAAATGTAAAAATTAACCAAAATTTGAAAACGATGCCATCTAGATGATTTGGAAGAAATTGAAGAAAAATTGAATTTTACCGAATTTCCGAGTAACCTGTAAAAATTAACCGAAATTCGAAAACGATGCTATTTCTACGTATATCGACGATTTGAATGATATATAAGAAAAACTGAAATTTTAGCGATTTCCAAGAAAAAGTGAAATTTTACCGAATTTTCAAGAAAAATGTAAAAATTAACCAAAATTTGAAAACGATGCCATCTAGATGATTTGGAAGATATTTATGAAAAATTAAATTTTAGCGAATTTCCGTGTAAACTGTAGAAATTAACCGAAATTCTAAATCGTTGCTATTTCTACGTATATCAACGATTTGGATGATAAATAAGAAAAACTGAAATTTTAGCGAATTTCCGAGTAAACTGTAAAAATTAACCGAAATTCGAAAACGATGCTATATCTACGTATATCGACGATTTGGATGATATATAAGAAAAACTGAAATTTTAGCGATTTCCAAGAAAATGAAATTTTAGCGAATTTCCAAGAAAAATGTAAAAACTAACCAATATTTGAAAACGATGCCATCTAGATGATTTGGAAGATATTTATGAAAAATTGAATTTTAGCGAATTTCCGTGTAAACTGTAGAAATTAACCGAAATTCTAAATCGTTGCTATTTCTACGTATATGGACGATTTGGATGATAAATAAGAAAAACTGAAATTTTAGCGAATTTCCGAGTAAACTGTAAAAATTAACCGAAATTCGAAAACGATGCTATATCTACGTATATCGACGATTTGGATGATATATAAGAAAAACTGAAATTTTAGCGATTTCCAAGAAAAACTGAAATTTTAGCGAATTTCCAAGAAAAATGTAAAAATTATCCAAAATTGAAGAACGATGCTATTTCTATACATATATAAGAAAAATTGAATTTTAGCGAATTTCCAAGAAAAATGTAAAAATTAACCAAAATTTGAAAACGATGCCATCTAGATGATTTGGAAGATATTTATGAAAAATTGAATTTTAGCGAATTTCCAAGAAAAATGTAAAAATTACACGAAATTCGAAAACGATGCTATTTCTACGTATATCGACGATTTGGATGATATATAAGAAAAACTGAAATTTTAGCGATTTCCAAGAAAAACTGAAATTTTAGCGAATTTCCAAGAAAAATGTAAAAATTATCCAAAATTGAAGAACGATGCTATTTCTATACATATATAAGAAAAATTGAATTTTAGCGAATTTCCAAGAAAAATGTAAAAATTAATCAAAATTTGAAAACGATGCCATCTAGATGATTTGGAAGATATTTATGAAAAATTGAATTTTAGCGAATTTCCTTGTAAACTGTAGAAATTAACCGAAATTATAAATCGTTGCTATTTCTACGTATATCAACGATTTGGATGATAAATAAGAAAAACTGAAACTTTAGCGAATTTCCGAGTAAACTGTAAAAATTAACCGAAATTCGAAAACGATGCTATTTCTACGTATATCGACGATTTGAATGATATATAAGAAAAACTGAAATTTTAGCGATTTCCAAGAAAAAGTGAAATTTTACCGAATTTTCAAGAAAAATGTAAAAATTAACCAAAATTTGAAAACGATGCCATCTAGATGATTTGGAAGATATTTATGAAAAATTAAATTTTAGCGAATTTCCGTGTAAACTGTAGAAATTAACCGAAATTCTAAATCGTTGCTATTTCTACGTATATCAACGATTTGGATGATAAATAAGAAAAACTGAAATTTTAGCGAATTTCCGAGTAAACTGTAAAAATTAACCGAAATTCGAAAACGATGCTATATCTACGTATATCGACGATTTGGATGATATATAAGAAAAACTGAACTTTTAGCGATTTCCAAGAAAAACTGAAATTTTAGCGAATTTCCGAGTAAACTGTAGAAATTAACCGAAATTCTAAATCGTTGCAATTTCTACGTAAATGGACGATTTGGATGATATATAAGAAAAACTGAAATTTTAACGAATTTCCAAGAAAAATGTAAAAATTATCCAAAATTTAAAAACGATGCTATTTCTATAGATATATAAGAAAAATTGAATTTTAGCGAATTTCCAAGAAAAATGTAAAAATTAATCAAAATTTGAAAACGATGCCATCTAGATGATTTGGAAGATATTTATGAAAAATTGAATTTTAGCGAATTTCCTTGTAAACTGTAGAAATTAACCGAAATTCTAAATCGTTGCTATTTCTACGTATATCGACGATTTGGATGATAAATAAGAAAAACTGAAATTTTAGCGAATTTCCGAGTAAACTGTAAAAATTAACCGAAATTCGAAAACGTTGCTATATCTACGTATATCGACGATTTGGATGATATATAAGAAAAACTGAACTTTTAGCGATTTCCAAGAAAAACTGAAATTTTAGCGAATTTCCAAGAAAAATGTAAAAATTTACCAAAATTTGAAAACGATGCCATCTAGATGATTTGGAAGATATTTATGAAAAATTGAATTTTAGCGAATTTCCGTGTAAACTGTAGGAATTAACCGAAATTCTAAATCGTTGCTATTTCTACGTATATCGACAATTTGGATGATAAATAAGGAAAACTGAAATTTTAGCGTTTTTCTTAGTAAACTGTAAAAATTAACCGAAATTCGAAAACGATGCTATATCTACGTATATCGACGATTTGGATGATATATAAGAAAAACTGAAATTTTAGCGAATTCCCGAGTAAACTGTAGAAATTAACCGAAATTCTAAATCGTTGCAATTTCTACGTATATGGACGATTTGGATGATATATTAGAAAAACTGAAATTTTAGCGAATTTCCAAGAATAATGTAAAAATTTACCAAAATTTGAAAACGATGCCATCTAGATGGTTTGGAAGATATTTATGAAAAATTGAATTTTAGCGAATTCCTGTGTAAATTCTATAAACTAACCGAAATTCTAAATCGTTGCTATTTCTACGTATATCGACGATTTGGATGATATATAAGAAAAACTGAAATTTTAGCGATTTCCAAGAAAAACTGAAATTTTAGCGAATTTCCAAGAAAAATGTAAAAATTATCCAAAATTGAAGAACGATGCTATTTCTATACATATATAAGAAAAATTGAATTTTAGCGAATTTCCAAGAAAAATGTAAAAATTAACCAAAATTTGAAAACGATGCCATCTAGATGATTTGGAAGATATTTATGAAAAATTGAATTTTAGCGAATTTCCAAGAAAAATGTAAAAATTACACGAAATTCTAAAACGATGCTATTTCTACGTATATCGACGATTTGGATGATATATAAGAAAAACTGAAATTTTAGCGATTTCCAAGAAAAACTGAAATTTTAGCGAATTTCCAAGAAAAATGTAAAAATTATCCAAAATTGAAGAACGATGCTATTTCTATACATATATAAGAAAAATTGAATTTTAGCGAATTTCCAAGAAAAATGTAAAAATTAATCAAAATTTGAAAACGATGCCATATAGATGATTTGGAAGATATTTATGAAAAATTGAATTTTAGCGAATTTCCTTGTAAACTGGAGAAATTAACCGAAATTCTAAATCGTTGCTATTTTTACGTATATCGACGATTTGGATGATAAATAAGAAATACTGATATTTTAACGATTTTCTAATAAAGATGTTAAAATTAACCAAAATTTGAAAACGATGCTATCTAGATGATTTAGAAGAAATTGAAGAAAAATTGAATTTTTGCGAATTTCCGAGTAAACTGTAAAAATTAACCGAAATTCGAAAACGATGCTATTTCTACGTATATCGACGATTTGGATGATATATAAGAAAATCTGAAATTTTATCGATTTTCCAAGAAAAACTGAAATTTTAGCGAATTTCCAAGAAAAATGTAAAAATTAACCAAAATTTGAAAACGATGCTATCTGGATGATTTGGAAGAAATTGAAGAAAAATTGAATTTTAGCGAATTTCCGAGTAACCTGTAAATATTAACCGAAATTCGAAAACGATGCTATTTCTACGTATATCGACGATTTGAATGATATATAAGAAAAACTGAAATTTTAGCGATTTCCAAGAAAAAGTGAAATTTTACCGAATTTTCAAGAAAAATGTAAAAATTAACCAAAATTTGAAAACGATGCCATCTAGATGATTTGGAAGATATTTATGAAAAATTAAATTTTAGCGAATTTCCGTGTAAACTGTAGAAATTAACCGAAATTCTAAATCGTTGCTATTTCTACGTATATCAACGATTTGGATGATAAATAAGAAAAACTGAAATTTTAGCGAATTTCCGAGTAAACTGTAAAAATTAACCGAAATTCGAAAACGATGCTATATCTACGTATATCGACGATTTGGATGATATATAAGAAAAACTGAAATTTTAGCGATTTCCAAGAAAAACTGAAATTTTAGCGAATTTCCAAGAAAAATGTAAAAATTAACCAAAATTTGAAAACGATGCCATCTAGATGATTTGGAAGAAATTGAAGAAAAATTGAATTTTACCGAATTTCCGAGTAACCTGTAAAAATTAACCGAAATTCGAAAACGATGCTATTTCTACGTATATCGACGATTTGAATGATATATAAGAAAAACTGAAATTTTAGCGATTTCCAAGAAAAAGTGAAATTTTACCGAATTTTCAAGAAAAATGTAAAAATTAACCAAAATTTGAAAACGATGCCATCTAGATGATTTGGAAGATATTTATGAAAAATTAAATTTTAGCGAATTTCCGTGTAAACTGTAGAAATTAACCGAAATTCTAAATCGTTGCTATTTCTACGTATATCAACGATTTGGATGATAAATAAGAAAAACTGAAATTTTAGCGAATTTCCGAGTAAACTGTAAAAATTAACCGAAATTCGAAAACGATGCTATATCTACGTATATCGACGATTTGGATGATATATAAGAAAAACTGAAATTTTAGCGATTTCCAAGAAAATGAAATTTTAGCGAATTTCCAAGAAAAATGTAAAAACTAACCAATATTTGAAAACGATGCCATCTAGATGATTTGGAAGATATTTATGAAAAATTGAATTTTAGCGAATTTCCGTGTAAACTGTAGAAATTAACCGAAATTCTAAATCGTTGCTATTTCTACGTATATCGACGATTTGGATGATAAATAAGAAAAACTGAAATTTTAACGAATTTCCGAGAAAAACTGAAATTTTAGCGAATTTCCAAGAAAAATGTAAAAATTAACCAAAATTTGAAAACGATGCCATCTGGATGATTTGGAAGAAATTGAAAAAAAATTGAATTTTGGAGAATTTCCGAGTAAACTGTAAAAATTAACCGAAATTCGAAAACGATGCTATTTCTACGCATATCGACGATTTGGATGATATATAAGAAAAACTGAAATTTTATCGATTTTCCAAGAAAAACTGAAATTTTAGCGAATTTCCAAGAAAAATGTAAAAATTAACCAAAATTTGTAATCGATGCTATCCAGATGATTTAGAAGATATTTAAGAAAAACTGAAATTTTAGCGAATTTCCAAGAAAAATGTAAAAATTAACCGAAAGCCGAAAACGATGCTATTTCTGCGTATATCGATCATATATAAGAAAAACTTAACTTTTATCGATATTCCAAGAAAAATGTAAAAATTAACCAAAATTTGAAAACGATGCTATCTGGATGATTTGGAAGAAATTGAAGAAAATTTTAATTTTAGCGAAATTCCGAGTAACCTGTAAAAATTAACCGAAATTCGAAAACGATGTTATTTCTACGTATATCGACGATTTGAATGATATATAAGAAAAACTGAGATTTTAGCGATTTCCAAGAAAAAGTGAAATTTTAGCGAATTTCCAAGAAAAATGTAAAAATTAACCAAATTTGAAAACGATGCCATCTAGATGATTTGGATGATATTTATGAAAAATTGAATTTTAGCGAATTTCCAGGAAAAATGTAAAAATTACACGAAATTCGAAAACGATGCTATTTCTACGTATATCGACGATTTGGATGATATATAAGAAAAACTGAAATTTTAGCGATTTCCAAGAAAAACTGAAATTTTAGCGAATTTCCGAGTAAACTGTAGAAATTAACCGAAATTCTAAATCGTTGCAATTTCTACGTAAATGGACGATTTGGATGATATATAAGAAAAACTGAAATTTTAACGAATTTCCAAGAAAAATGTAAAAATTATCCAAAATTTAAAAACGATGCTATTTCTATAGATATATAAGAAAAATTGAATTTTAGCGAATTTCCAAGAAAAATGTAAAAATTAATCAAAATTTGAAAACGATGCCATCTAGATGATTTGGAAGATATTTATGAAAAATTGAATTTTAGCGAATTTCCTTGTAAACTGTAGAAATTAACCGAAATTCTAAATCGTTGCTATTTCTACGTATATGGACGATTTGGATGATAAATAAGAAAAACTGAAATTTTAGCGAATTTCCGAGTAAACTGTAAAAATTAACCGAAATTCGAAAACGTTGCTATATCTACGTATATCGACGATTTGGATGATATATAAGAAAAACTGAACTTTTAGCGATTTCCAAGAAAAACTGAAATTTTAGCGAATTTCCAAGAAAAATGTAAAAATTTACCAAAATTTGAAAACGATGCCATCTAGATGATTTGGAAGATATTTATGAAAAATTGAATTTTAGCGAATTTCCGTGTAAACTGTAGGAATTAACCGAAATTCTAAATCGTTGCTATTTCTACGTATATCGACAATTTGGATGATAAATAAGGAAAACTGAAATTTTAGCGTTTTTCTTAGTAAACTGTAAAAATTAACCGAAATTCGAAAACGATGCTATATCTACGTATATCGACGATTTGGATGATATATAAGAAAAACTGAAATTTTAGCGAATTTCCGAGTAAACTGTAGAAATTAACCGAAATTCTAAATCGTTGCAATTTCTACGTATATGGACGATTTGGATGATATATAAGAAAAACTGTAATTTTAGCGAATTTCCAAGAATAATGTAAAAATTTACCAAAATTTGAAAACGATGCCATCTAGATGGTTTGGAAGATATTTATGAAAAATTGAATTTTAGCGAATTCCTGTGTAAATTCTAGAAACTAACCGAAATTCTAAATCGTTGCTATTTCTACGTATATCGACGATTTGGATGATATATAAGAAAAACTGAAATTTTAGCGATTTCCAAGAAAAACTGAAATTTTAGCGAATTTCCAAGAAAAATGTAAAAATTAATCAAAATTTGAAAACGATGCCATCTAGATGATTTGGAAGATATTTATGAAAAATTGAATTTTAGCGAATTTCCAAGAAAAATGTAAAAATTACACGAAATTCGAAAACGATGCTATTTCTACGTATATCGACGATTTGGATGATATATAAGAAAAACTGAAATTTTAGCGATTTCCAAGAAAAACTGAAATTTTAGCGAATTTCCAAGAAAAATGTAAAAATTATCCAAAATTGAAGAACGATGCTATTTCTATACATATATAAGAAAAATTGAATTTTAGCGAATTTCCAAGAAAAATGTAAAAATTAATCAAAATTTGAAAACGATGCCATCTAGATGATTTGGAAGATATTTATGAAAAATTGAATTTTAGCGAATTTCCTTGTAAACTGTAGAAATTAACCGAAATTCTAAATCGTTGCTATTTTTACGTATATCGACGATTTGGATGATAAATAAGAAATACTGATATTTTAACGATTTTCCAATAAAGATGTTAAAATTAACCAAAATTTGAAAACGATGCTATCTAGATGATTTAGAAGAAATTGAAGAAAAATTGAATTTTTGCGAATTTCCGAGTAAACTGTAAAAATTAACCGAAATTCGAAAACGATGCTATTTCTACGTATATCGACGATTTGGATGATATATAAGAAAATCTGAAATTTTATCGATTTTCCAAGAAAAACTGAAATTTTAGCGAATTTCCAAAAAAATGTAAAAATTAACCAAAATTTGAAAACGATGCTATCTGGATGATTTGGAAGAAATTGAAGAAAAATTGAATTTTAGCGAATTTCCGAGTAAACTGTAAAAATTAACCGAAATTCGAAAACGATGCTATTTCTACGTATATCGACGATTTGGATGATATATAAGAAAAACTGAATTTTAGCGAATTTCCAAGAAAAATGTAAAAATTAACCAAAATTTGAAAATGATGCCATCTAGATGATTTAGAAGATATTTATGAAAAATTGAATTTTAGCGAATTTCCGTGTAAACTGTAGAAATTAACCGAAATTCTAAATCGTTGCTATTTCTACGTATATCAACGATTTGGATGATAAATAAGAAAAACTGAAATTTTAGCAAATTTCCAAGAAATATGTAAAAATTAACCAAAATTTGAAAACGATGCTGTCTGGATGATTTGGAAGAAATTGAAGAAAAATTGAATTTTTGCGAATTTCCGAGTAAACTGTAAAAATTAACCGAAATTCGAAAACGATGCTATTTCTACGTATATCGACGATTTGGATGATATATAAGAAAATCTGAAATTTTATCGATTTTCCAAGAAAAACTGAAATTTTAGCGAATTTCCAAAAAAATGTAAAAATTAACCAAAATTTGAAAACGATGCTATCTGGATGATTTGGAAGAAATTGAAGAAAAATTGAATTTTAGCGAATTTCCGAGTAAACTGTAAAAATTAACCGAAATTCGAAAACGATGCTATTTCTACGTATATCGACGATTTGGATGATATATAAGAAAAACTGAAATTTTAGCAAATTTCCAAGAAATATGTAAAAATTAACCAAAATTTGAAAACGATGCTGTCTGGATGATTTGGAAGAAATTGAAGAAAAATTGAATTTTAGCGAATTTCCGAGTAAACTGTAAAAACTAACCGAAATTCGAAAACGATGCTATTTCTACGTATATCGACGATTTGGATGATATATAAGAAAAACTGAAATTTTAGCGAATTTCCAAGAATAATGTAAAAATTAACCAAAATTTGAAAACGATGCTATCTGGATGATTTGGAAGAAATTGAAGAAAAATTGAATTTTAGCGAATTTCCGAGTAAACTGTAAAAATTAACCGAAATTCGAAAACGATGCTATTTCTACGTATATCGACGATTTGGATGATATATAAGAAAAACTGAAATTTTAGCAAATTTCCAAGAAAAATGTAAAAATTACACGAAATTCGAAAACGATGCTATTTCTACGTATATAGACGATTTGGATGATATATAAGAAAAACTGAAATTTTAGCAAATTTCCAAGAAATATGTAAAAATTAACCAAAATTTGAAAACGATGCTGTCTGGATGATTTGGAAGAAATTGAAGAAAAATTGAATTTTAGCGAATTTCCGAGTAAACTGTAAAAACTAACCGAAAATCGAAAACGATGCTATTTCTACGTATATCGACGATTTGGATGATAAATAAGAAAAACTGAAATTTTAGCGAATTTCCGAATAAACTGTAGAAATTAACCGAAATTCTAAATCGTTGCTATTTCTACGTATATGGACGATTTGGATGATATATAAGAAAAACTGAAATTTTAGCAAATTTCCAGGAAATATGTAAAAATTAATCAAAATTTGAAAACGATGCCATCTGGATGATTTGGAAGAAATTGAAGAAAAATTGAATTTTTGCGAATTTCCGAGAAAACTGTAAAAATTAACCGAAATTCGAAAACGATGCTACTTCTACGTATATCGACGATTTGGATGATATATAAGAAAAACTGAATTTTAGCGAATTTCCAAGAAAAATGTAAAAATTAACCAAAATTTGAAAATGATGCCATCTAGATGATTTAGAAGATATTTATGAAAAATTGAATTTTAGCGAATTTCCGTGTAAACTGTAGAAATTAACCGAAATTCTAAATCGTTGCTATTTCTACGTATATCAACGATTTGGATGATAAATAAGAAAAACTGAAATTTTAGCAAATTTCCAAGAAATATGTAAAAATTAACCAAAATTTGAAAACGATGCTGTCTGGATGATTTGGAAGAAATTGAAGAAAAATTGAATTTTTGCGAATTTCCGAGTAAACTGTAAAAATTAACCGAAATTCGAAAACGATGCTATTTCTACGTATATCGACGATTTGGATGATATATAAGAAAATCTGAAATTTTATCGATTTTCCAAGAAAAACTGAAATTTTAGCGAATTTCCAAAAAAATGTAAAAATTAACCAAAATTTGAAAACGATGCTATCTGGATGATTTGGAAGAAATTGAAGAAAAATTGAATTTTAGCGAATTTCCGAGTAAACTGTAAAAATTAACCGAAATTCGAAAACGATGCTATTTCTACGTATATCGACGATTTGGATGATATATAAGAAAAACTGAAATTTTAGCAAATTTCCAAGAAATATGTAAAAATTAACCAAAATTTGAAAACGATGCTGTCTGGATGATTTGGAAGAAATTGAAGAAAAATTGAATTTTAGCGAATTTCCGAGTAAACTGTAAAAACTAACCGAAATTCGAAAACGATGCTATTTCTACGTATATCGACGATTTGGATGATATATAAGAAAAACTGAAATTTTAGCGAATTTCCAAGAATAATGTAAAAATTAACCAAAATTTGAAAACGATGCTATCTGGATGATTTGGAAGAAATTGAAGAAAAATTGAATTTTAGCGAATTTCCGAGTAAACTGTAAAAATTAACCGAAATTCGAAAACGATGCTATTTCTACGTATATCGACGATTTGGATGATATATAAGAAAAACTGAAATTTTAGCAAATTTCCAAGAAAAATGTAAAAATTACACGAAATTCGAAAACGATGCTATTTCTACGTATATAGACGATTTGGATGATATATAAGAAAAACTGAAATTTTAGCAAATTTCCAAGAAATATGTAAAAATTAACCAAAATTTGAAAACGATGCTGTCTGGATGATTTGGAAGAAATTGAAGAAAAATTGAATTTTAGCGAATTTCCGAGTAAACTGTAAAAACTAACCGAAAATCGAAAACGATGCTATTTCTACGTATATCGACGATTTGGATGATAAATAAGAAAAACTGAAATTTTAGCGAATTTCCGAATAAACTGTAGAAATTAACCGAAATTCTAAATCGTTGCTATTTCTACGTATATGGACGATTTGGATGATATATAAGAAAAACTGAAATTTTAGCAAATTTCCAGGAAATATGTAAAAATTAATCAAAATTTGAAAACGATGCCATCTGGATGATTTGGAAGAAATTGAAGAAAAATTGAATTTTTGCGAATTTCCGAGAAAACTGTAAAAATTAACCGAAATTCGAAAACGATGCTACTTCTACGTATATCGACGATTTGGATGATATATAAGAAAAACTGAATTTTAGCGAATTTCCAAGAAAAATGTAAAAATTAACCAAAATTTGAAAATGATGCCATCTAGATGATTTAGAAGATATTTATGAAAAATTGAATTTTAGCGAATTTCCGTGTAAACTGTAGAAATTAACCGAAATTCTAAATCGTTGCTATTTCTACGTATATCAACGATTTGGATGATAAATAAGAAAAACTGAAATTTTAGCAAATTTCCAAGATATATGTAAAAATTAACCAAAATTTGAAAACGATGCTGTCTGGATGATTTGGAAGAAATTGAAGAAAAATTGAATTTTAGCGAATTTCCGAGTAAACTGTAAAAACTAACCGAAATTCGAAAACGATGCTATATCTACGTATATCGACGATTTGGATGATATATAAGAAAAACTGAAATTTTAGCGATTTCCAAGAAAAACTGAAATTTTAGCGAATTTCCAAGAAAAATGTAAAAATTAACCAAAATTTGAAAACGATGCCATCTAGATGATTTGGAAGAAATTGAAGAAAAATTGAATTTTACCGAATTTCCGAGTAACCTGTAAAAATTAACCGAAATTCGAAAACGATGCTATTTCTACGTATATCGACGATTTGAATGATATATAAGAAAAACTGAAATTTTAGCGATTTCCAAGAAAAAGCGAAATTTTACCGAATTTTCAAGAAAAATGTAAAAATTAACCAAAATTTGAAAACGATGCCATCTAGATGATTTGGAAGATATTTATGAAAAATTAAATTTTAGCGAATTTCCGTGTAAACTGTAGAAATTAACCGAAATTCTAAATCGTTGCTATTTCTACGTATATCAACGATTTGGATGATAAATAAGAAAAACTGAAATTTTAGCGAATTTCCGAGTAAACTGTAAAAATTAACCGAAATTCGAAAACGATGCTATATCTACGTATATCGACGATTTGGATGATATATAAGAAAAACTGAAATTTTAGCGATTTCCAAGAAAATGAAATTTTAATGAATTTCCAAGAAAAATGTAAAAACTAACCAATATTTGAAAACGATGCCATCTAGATGATTTGGAAGATATTTATGAAAAATTGAATTTTAGCGAATTTCCGTGTAAACTGTAGAAATTAACCGAAATTCTAAATCGTTGCTATTTCTACGTATATCGACGATTTGGATGATAAATAAGAAAAACTGAAATTTTAGCGAATTTCCGAGAAAAACTGAAATTTTAGCGAATTTCCAAGAAAAATGTAAAAATTAACCAAAATTTGAAAACGATGCCATCTGGATGATTTGGAAGAAATTGAAAAAAAATTGAATTTTGGAGAATTTCCGAGTAAACTGTAAAAATTAACCGAAATTCGAAAACGATGCTATTTCTACGCATATCGACGATTTGGATGATATATAAGAAAAACTGAAATTTTATCGATTTTCCAAGAAAAACTGAAATTTTAGCGAATTTCCAAGAAAAATGTAAAAATTAACCAAAATTTGTAATCGATGCTATCCAGATGATTTAGAAGATATTTAAGAAAAACTGAAATTTTAGCGAATTTCCAAGAAAAATGTAAAAATTAACCGAAAGCCGAAAACGATGCTATTTCTGCGTATATCGATCATATATAAGAAAAACTTAACTTTTATCGATATTCCAAGAAAAATGTAAAAATTAACCAAAATTTGAAAACGATGCTATCTGGATGATTTGGAAGAAATTGAAGAAAATTTTAATTTTAGCGAAATTCCGAGTAACCTGTAAAAATTAACCGAAATTCGAAAACGATGTTATTTCTACGTATATCGACGATTTGAATGATATATAAGAAAAACTGAGATTTTAGCGATTTCCAAGAAAAAGTGAAATTTTAGCGAATTTCCAAGAAAAATGTAAAAATTAACCAAATTTGAAAACGATGCCATCTAGATGATTTGGATGATATTTATGAAAAATTGAATTTTAGCGAATTTCCAGGAAAAATGTAAAAATTACACGAAATTCGAAAACGATGCTATTTCTACGTATATCGACGATTTGGATGATATATAAGAAAAACTGAAATTTTAGCGATTTCCAAGAAAAACTGAAATTTTAGCGAATTTCCGAGTAAACTGTAGAAATTAACCGAAATTCTAAATCGTTGCAATTTCTACGTAAATGGACGATTTGGATGATATATAAGAAAAACTGAAATTTTAACGAATTTCCAAGAAAAATGTAAAAATTATCCAAAATTTAAAAACGATGCTATTTCTATAGATATATAAGAAAAATTGAATTTTAGCGAATTTCCAAGAAAAATGTAAAAATTAATCAAAATTTGAAAACGATGCCATCTAGATGATTTGGAAGATATTTATGAAAAATTGAATTTTAGCGAATTTCCTTGTAAACTGTAGAAATTAACCGAAATTCTAAATCGTTGCTATTTCTACGTATATGGACGATTTGGATGATAAATAAGAAAAACTGAAATTTTAGCGAATTTCCGAGTAAACTGTAAAAATTAACCGAAATTCGAAAACGTTGCTATATCTACGTATATCGACGATTTGGATGATATATAAGAAAAACTGAACTTTTAGCGATTTCCAAGAAAAACTGAAATTTTAGCGAATTTCCAAGAAAAATGTAAAAATTTACCAAAATTTGAAAACGATGCCATCTAGATGATTTGGAAGATATTTATGAAAAATTGAATTTTAGCGAATTTCCGTGTAAACTGTAGGAATTAACCGAAATTCTAAATCGTTGCTATTTCTACGTATATCGACAATTTGGATGATAAATAAGGAAAACTGAAATTTTAGCGATTTCCAAGAAAAACTGAAATTTTAGCGAATTTCCAAGAAAAATGTAAAAATTAATCAAAATTTGAAAACGATGCCATCTAGATGATTTGGAAGATATTTATGAAAAATTGAATTTTAGCGAATTTCCAAGAAAAATGTAAAAATTACACGAAATTCGAAAACGATGCTATTTCTACGTATATCGACGATTTGGATGATATATAAGAAAAACTGAAATTTTAGCGATTTCCAAGAAAAACTGAAATTTTAGCGAATTTCCAAGAAAAATGTAAAAATTATCCAAAATTGAAGAACGATGCTATTTCTATACATATATAAGAAAAATTGAATTTTAGCGAATTTCCAAGAAAAATGTAAAAATTAATCAAAATTTGAAAACGATGCCATCTAGATGATTTGGAAGATATTTATGAAAAATTGAATTTTAGCGAATTTCCTTGTAAACTGTAGAAATTAACCGAAATTCTAAATCGTTGCTATTTTTACGTATATCGACGATTTGGATGATAAATAAGAAATACTGATATTTTAACGATTTTCCAATAAAGATGTTAAAATTAACCAAAATTTGAAAACGATGCTATCTAGATGATTTAGAAGAAATTGAAGAAAAATTGAATTTTTGCGAATTTCCGAGTAAACTGTAAAAATTAACCGAAATTCGAAAACGATGCTATTTCTACGTATATCGACGATTTGGATGATATATAAGAAAATCTGAAATTTTATCGATTTTCCAAGAAAAACTGAAATTTTAGCGAATTTCCAAAAAAATGTAAAAATTAACCAAAATTTGAAAACGATGCTATCTGGATGATTTGGAAGAAACTGAAGAAAAATTGAATTTTAGCGAATTTCCGAGTAAACTGTAAAAATTAACCGAAATTCGAAAACGATGCTATTTCTACGTATATCGACGATTTGGATGATATATAAGAAAAACTGAATTTTAGCGAATTTCCAAGAAAAATGTAAAAATTAACCAAAATTTGAAAATGATGCCATCTAGATGATTTAGAAGATATTTATGAAAAATTGAATTTTAGCGAATTTCCGTGTAAACTGTAGAAATTAACCGAAATTCTAAATCGTTGCTATTTCTACGTATATCAACGATTTGGATGATAAATAAGAAAAACTGAAATTTTAGCAAATTTCCAAGAAATATGTAAAAATTAACCAAAATTTGAAAACGATGCTGTCTGGATGATTTGGAAGAAATTGAAGAAAAATTGAATTTTTGCGAATTTCCGAGTAAACTGTAAAAATTAACCGAAATTCGAAAACGATGCTATTTCTACGTATATCGACGATTTGGATGATATATAAGAAAATCTGAAATTTTATCGATTTTCCAAGAAAAACTGAAATTTTAGCGAATTTCCAAAAAAATGTAAAAATTAACCAAAATTTGAAAACGATGCTATCTGGATGATTTGGAAGAAATTGAAGAAAAATTGAATTTTAGCGAATTTCCGAGTAAACTGTAAAAATTAACCGAAATTCGAAAACGATGCTATTTCTACGTATATCGACGATTTGGATGATATATAAGAAAAACTGAAATTTTAGCAAATTTCCAAGAAATATGTAAAAATTAACCAAAATTTGAAAACGATGCTGTCTGGATGATTTGGAAGAAATTGAAGAAAAATTGAATTTTAGCGAATTTCCGAGTAAACTGTAAAAACTAACCGAAATTCGAAAACGATGCTATTTCTACGTATATCGACGATTTGGATGATATATAAGAAAAACTGAAATTTTAGCGAATTTCCAAGAATAATGTAAAAATTAACCAAAATTTGAAAACGATGCTATCTGGATGATTTGGAAGAAATTGAAGAAAAATTGAATTTTAGCGAATTTCCGAGTAAACTGTAAAAATTAACCGAAATTCGAAAACGATGCTATTTCTACGTATATCGACGATTTGGATGATATATAAGAAAAACTGAAATTTTAGCAAATTTCCAAGAAAAATGTAAAAATTACACGAAATTCGAAAACGATGCTATTTCTACGTATATAGACGATTTGGATGATATATAAGAAAAACTGAAATTTTAGCAAATTTCCAAGAAATATGTAAAAATTAACCAAAATTTGAAAACGATGCTGTCTGGATGATTTGGAAGAAATTGAAGAAAAATTGAATTTTAGCGAATTTCCGAGTAAACTGTAAAAACTAACCGAAAATCGAAAACGATGCTATTTCTACGTATATCGACGATTTGGATGATAAATAAGAAAAACTGAAATTTTAGCGAATTTCCGAATAAACTGTAGAAATTAACCGAAATTCTAAATCGTTGCTATTTCTACGTATATGGACGATTTGGATGATATATAAGAAAAACTGAAATTTTAGCAAATTTCCAGGAAATATGTAAAAATTAATCAAAATTTGAAAACGATGCCATCTGGATGATTTGGAAGAAATTGAAGAAAAATTGAATTTTTGCGAATTTCCGAGAAAACTGTAAAAATTAACCGAAATTCGAAAACGATGCTACTTCTACGTATATCGACGATTTGGATGATATATAAGAAAAACTGAATTTTAGCGAATTTCCAAGAAAAATGTAAAAATTAACCAAAATTTGAAAATGATGCCATCTAGATGATTTAGAAGATATTTATGAAAAATTGAATTTTAGCGAATTTCCGTGTAAACTGTAGAAATTAACCGAAATTCTAAATCGTTGCTATTTCTACGTATATCAACGATTTGGATGATAAATAAGAAAAACTGAAATTTTAGCAAATTTCCAAGAAATATGTAAAAATTAACCAAAATTTGAAAACGATGCTGTCTGGATGATTTGGAAGAAATTGAAGAAAAATTGAATTTTTGCGAATTTCCGAGTAAACTGTAAAAATTAACCGAAATTCGAAAACGATGCTATTTCTACGTATATCGACGATTTGGATGATATATAAGAAAATCTGAAATTTTATCGATTTTCCAAGAAAAACTGAAATTTTAGCGAATTTCCAAAAAAATGTAAAAATTAACCAAAATTTGAAAACGATGCTATCTGGATGATTTGGAAGAAATTGAAGAAAAATTGAATTTTAGCGAATTTCCGAGTAAACTGTAAAAATTAACCGAAATTCGAAAACGATGCTATTTCTACGTATATCGACGATTTGGATGATATATAAGAAAAACTGAAATTTTAGCAAATTTCCAAGAAATATGTAAAAATTAACCAAAATTTGAAAACGATGCTGTCTGGATGATTTGGAAGAAATTGAAGAAAAATTGAATTTTAGCGAATTTCCGAGTAAACTGTAAAAACTAACCGAAATTCGAAAACGATGCTATTTCTACGTATATCGACGATTTGGATGATATATAAGAAAAACTGAAATTTTAGCGAATTTCCAAGAATAATGTAAAAATTAACCAAAATTTGAAAACGATGCTATCTGGATGATTTGGAAGAAATTGAAGAAAAATTGAATTTTAGCGAATTTCCGAGTAAACTGTAAAAATTAACCGAAATTCGAAAACGATGCTATTTCTACGTATATCGACGATTTGGATGATATATAAGAAAAACTGAAATTTTAGCAAATTTCCAAGAAAAATGTAAAAATTACACGAAATTCGAAAACGATGCTATTTCTACGTATATAGACGATTTGGATGATATATAAGAAAAACTGAAATTTTAGCAAATTTCCAAGAAATATGTAAAAATTAACCAAAATTTGAAAACGATGCTGTCTGGATGATTTGGAAGAAATTGAAGAAAAATTGAATTTTAGCGAATTTCCGAGTAAACTGTAAAAACTAACCGAAAATCGAAAACGATGCTATTTCTACGTATATCGACGATTTGGATGATAAATAAGAAAAACTGAAATTTTAGCGAATTTCCGAATAAACTGTAGAAATTAACCGAAATTCTAAATCGTTGCTATTTCTACGTATATGGACGATTTGGATGATATATAAGAAAAACTGAAATTTTAGCAAATTTCCAGGAAATATGTAAAAATTAATCAAAATTTGAAAACGATGCCATCTGGATGATTTGGAAGAAATTGAAGAAAAATTGAATTTTTGCGAATTTCCGAGAAAACTGTAAAAATTAACCGAAATTCGAAAACGATGCTACTTCTACGTATATCGACGATTTGGATGATATATAAGAAAAACTGAATTTTAGCGAATTTCCAAGAAAAATGTAAAAATTAACCAAAATTTGAAAATGATGCCATCTAGATGATTTAGAAGATATTTATGAAAAATTGAATTTTAGCGAATTTCCGTGTAAACTGTAGAAATTAACCGAAATTCTAAATCGTTGCTATTTCTACGTATATCAACGATTTGGATGATAAATAAGAAAAACTGAAATTTTAGCAAATTTCCAAGATATATGTAAAAATTAACCAAAATTTGAAAACGATGCTGTCTGGATGATTTGGAAGAAATTGAAGAAAAATTGAATTTTAGCGAATTTCCGAGTAAACTGTAAAAACTAACCGAAATTCGAAAACGATGCTATATCTACGTATATCGACGATTTGGATGATATATAAGAAAAACTGAAATTTTAGCGATTTCCAAGAAAAACTGAAATTTTAGCGAATTTCCAAGAAAAATGTAAAAATTAACCAAAATTTGAAAACGATGCCATCTAGATGATTTGGAAGAAATTGAAGAAAAATTGAATTTTACCGAATTTCCGAGTAACCTGTAAAAATTAACCGAAATTCGAAAACGATGCTATTTCTACGTATATCGACGATTTGAATGATATATAAGAAAAACTGAAATTTTAGCGATTTCCAAGAAAAAGCGAAATTTTACCGAATTTTCAAGAAAAATGTAAAAATTAACCAAAATTTGAAAACGATGCCATCTAGATGATTTGGAAGATATTTATGAAAAATTAAATTTTAGCGAATTTCCGTGTAAACTGTAGAAATTAACCGAAATTCTAAATCGTTGCTATTTCTACGTATATCAACGATTTGGATGATAAATAAGAAAAACTGAAATTTTAGCGAATTTCCGAGTAAACTGTAAAAATTAACCGAAATTCGAAAACGATGCTATATCTACGTATATCGACGATTTGGATGATATATAAGAAAAACTGAAATTTTAGCGATTTCCAAGAAAATGAAATTTTAATGAATTTCCAAGAAAAATGTAAAAACTAACCAATATTTGAAAACGATGCCATCTAGATGATTTGGAAGATATTTATGAAAAATTGAATTTTAGCGAATTTCCGTGTAAACTGTAGAAATTAACCGAAATTCTAAATCGTTGCTATTTCTACGTATATCGACGATTTGGATGATAAATAAGAAAAACTGAAATTTTAGCGAATTTCCGAGAAAAACTGAAATTTTAGCGAATTTCCAAGAAAAATGTAAAAATTAACCAAAATTTGTAATCGATGCTATCCAGATGATTTAGAAGATATTTAAGAAAAACTGAAATTTTAGCGAATTTCCAAGAAAAATGTAAAAATTGATCGAAAGCCGAAAACGATGCTATTTCTGCGTATATCGATCATTTGGATGATATATAAGAAAAACTTAAATTTTATCGATATTCCAAGAAAAATGTAAAAATTAACCAAAATTTGAAAACGATGCTATCTGGATGATTAGGAAGAAATTGAAGAAAAATTTAATTTTAGCGAATTTCCGAGTAACCTGTAAAAATTAACCGAAATTCGAAAACGATGCTATTTCTACGTATATCGACGATTTGAATGATATATAAGAAAAACTGAAATTTTAGCAATTTCCAAGAAAAAGTGAAATTTTAGCGAATTACCAAGAAAAATGTAAAAATTAACCAAAATTTGAAAACGATGCCATCTAGATGATTTGGAAGATATTTATGAAAAATTGAATTTTAGCGAATTTCCAAGAAAAATGTAAAAATTGATCGAAAGCCGAAAACGATGCTATTTCTGCGTATATCGATCATTTGGATGATATATAAGAAAAACTTAAATTTTATCGATATTCCAAGAAAAATGTAAAAATTAACCAAAATTTGAAAACGATGCTATCTGGATGATTAGGAAGAAATTGAAGAAAAATTTAATTTTAGCGAATTTCCGAGTAACCTGTAAAAATTAACCGAAATTCGAAAACGATGCTATTTCTACGTATATCGACGATTTGAATGATATATAAGAAAAACTGAAATTTTAGCAATTTCCAAGAAAAAGTGAAATTTTAGCGAATTACCAAGAAAAATGTAAAAATTAACCAAAATTTGAAAACGATGCCATCTAGATGATTTGGAAGATATTTATGAAAAATTGAATTTTAGCGAATTTCCAAGAAAAATGTGAAAATTACACGAAATTCGAAAACGATGCTATTTCTACGTATATCGACGATTTGGATGATATATAAGAAAAACTGAAATTTTATCGATTTTCCAAGAAAAACTGAAATTTTAGCGAATTTCCAAGAAAAATGTAAAAATTAACCAAAATTTGTAATCGATGCTATCCAGATGATTTAGAAGATATTTAAGAAAAACTGAAATTTTAGCGAATTTCCAAGAAAAATGTAAAAATTAACCGAAAGCCGAAAACGATGCTATTTCTGCGTATATCGATCATTTGGATGATATATAAGAAAAACTTAACTTTTATCGATATTCCAAGAAAAATGTAAAAATTAACCAAAATTTGAAAACGATGCTATCTGGATGATTTGGAAGAAATTGAAGAAAAATTGAATTTTAGCGAATTTCCGAGTAACCTGTAAAAATTAACCGAAATTCGAAAACGATGCTATTTCTACGTATATCGACGATTTGAATGATATATAAGAAAAACTGAAATTTTAGCGATTTCCAAGAGAAAGTGAAATTTTAGCGAATTTCCAAGAAAAATGTAAAAATTAACCAAAATTTGAAAACGATGCCATCTAGTTGATTTGGAAGATATTTATGAAGAATTGAATTTTAGCGAATTTCCAAGAAAAATGTAAAAATTACACGAAATTCGAATACGATGCTATTTCTACGTATATCGACGATTTGGATGATATATAAGAAAAACTGAAATTTTAGCAAATTTCCAAGAAAAATGTAAAAATTAACCAAAATTTGAAAACGATGCCATCTGGATGATTTGGAAGAAATTGAAGAAAAATTGAATTTTTGCGAATTTCCGAGTAAACTGTAAAAATTAACCGAAATTCGAAAACGATGCTATTTCCACGTATATCGACGATTTGGATGATATATAAGAAAAACTGAAATTTTAGCGAATTTCCAAGAATAATGTAAAAATTTACCAAAATTTGAAAACGATTCTATTTCTATAGATATACAAGAAAAATTGAATTTTAGCGAATTTCCAAGAAAAATGTAAAAATTACACGAAATTCGAAAACGATGCTATTTCTACGTATATCGACGATTTGGATGATATATAAGAAAAACTGAAATTTTAGCAAATTTCCAAGAAAAATGTAAAAATTAACCAAAATTTGAAAACGATGCCATCTGGATGATTTGGAAGAAATTGAAGAAAAATTGAATTTTGGCGAATTTCCGAGTAACCTGTAAAAATTAACCGAAATTCGAAAACGATGCTATTTCTACGTATATCGACGATTTGGATGATATATAAGAAAAACTGAAATTTTAGCGATTTCCAAGAAAAACTGAAATTTTAGCGAATTTCCAAGAAAAATGTAAAAATTATCCAAAATTGAAGAACGACGCTATTTCTATACATATATAAGAAAAATTGAATTTTAGCGAATTTCCAAGAAAAATGTAAAAATTAATCAAAATTTGAAAACGATGCCATCTAGATGATTTGGAAGATATTTATGAAAAATTGAATTTTAGCGAATTTCCTTGTAAACTGTAGAAATTAACCGAAATTCTAAATCGTTGCTATTTTTACGTATATCGACGATTTGGATGATAAATAAGAAATACTGATATTTTAACGATTTTCCAATAAAGATGTTAAAATTAACCAAAATTTGAAAACGATCTATCTAGATGATTTAGAAGAAATTGAAGAAAAATTGAATTTTTGCGAATTTCCGAGTAAACTGTAAAAATTAACCGAAATTCGAAAACGATGCTATTTCTACTTATATCGACGATTTGGATGATATATAAGAAAATCTGAAATTTTATCGATTTTCCAAGAAAAACTGAAATTTTAGCGAATTTCCAAGAAAAATGTAAAAATTAACCAAAATTTGAAAACGATGCTATCTGGATGATTTGGAAGAAATTGAAGAAAAATTGAATTTTAGCGAATTTCCGAGTAAACTGTAAAAATTAACCGAAATTCGAAAACGATGCTATTTCTACGTATATCGACGATTTGGATGATATATAAGAAAAACTGAAATTTTAGCGATTTCCAAGAAAAACTGAAATTTTAGCGAATTTCCAAGAAAAATGTAAAAATTATCCAAAATTGAAGAACGATGCTATTTCTATACATATATAAGAAAAATTGAATTTTAGCGAATTTCCAAGAAAAATGTAAAAATTAATCAAAATTTGAAAACGATGCCATCTAGATGATTTGGAAGATATTTATGAAAAATTGAATTTTAGCGAATTTCCTTGTAAACTGTAGAAATTAACCGAAATTCTAAATCGTTGCTATTTTTACGTATATCGACGATTTGGATGATAAATAAGAAATACTGATATTTTAACGATTTTCCAATAAAGATGTTAAAATTAACCAAAATTTGAAAACGATATATCTAGATGATTTAGAAGAAATTGAAGAAAAATTGAATTTTTGCGAATTTCCGAGTAAACTGTAAAAATTAACCGAAATTCGAAAACGATGCTATTTCTACGTATATCGACGATTTGGATGATATATAAGAAAAACTGAAATTTTAGCAAATTTCCAAGAAATATGTAAAAATTAACCAAAATTTGAAAACGATGCTGTCTGGATGATTTGGAAGAAATTGAAGAAAAATTGAATTTTAGCGAATTTCCGAGTAAACTGTAAAAACTAACCGAAATTCGAAAACGATGCTATTTCTACGTATATCGACGATTTGGATGATATATAAGAAAAACTGAAATTTTAGCGAATTTCCAAGAATAATGTAAAAATTAACCAAAATTTGAAAACGATGCTATCTGGATGATTTGGAAGAAATTGAAGAAAAATTGAATTTTAGCGAATTTCCGAGTAAACTGTAAAAATTAACCGAAATTCGAAAACGATGCTATTTCTACGTATATCGACGATTTGGATGATATATAAGAAAAACTGAAATTTTAGCAAATTTCCAAGAAAAATGTAAAAATTACACGAAATTCGAAAACGATGCTATTTCTACGTATATAGACGATTTGGATGATATATAAGAAAAACTGAAATTTTAGCAAATTTCCAAGAAATATGTAAAAATTAACCAAAATTTGAAAACGATGCTGTCTGGATGATTTGGAAGAAATTGAAGAAAAATTGAATTTTAGCGAATTTCCGAGTAAACTGTAAAAACTAACCGAAAATCGAAAACGATGCTATTTCTACGTATATCGACGATTTGGATGATAAATAAGAAAAACTGAAATTTTAGCGAATTTCCGAATAAACTGTAGAAATTAACCGAAATTCTAAATCGTTGCTATTTCTACGTATATGGACGATTTGGATGATATATAAGAAAAACTGAAATTTTAGCAAATTTCCAGGAAATATGTAAAAATTAACCAAAATTTGAAAACGATGCCATCTAGATGATTTAGAAGATATTTATGAAAAATTGAATTTTAGCGAATTTCCAAGAAAAATGTAAAAATTACACGAAATTCGAAAACGATGCTATTTCTACGTATATCGACGATTTGGATGAAATATAAGAAAAACTGAAATTTTAGCAAATTTCCAAGAAATATGTAAAAATTAACCAAAATTTGAAAACGATGCCATCTGGATGATTTGGAAGAAATTGAAAAAAAATTGAATTTTAGCGAATTTCCGAGTAAACTGTAAAAATTAACCGAAATTCGAAAACGATGCTATTCCTACGTATATCGACGATTTGGATGAAATATAAGAAAAACTGAAATTTTAGCAAATTTTCAAGAAATATGTAAAAATTAACCAAAATTTGAAAACGATGCTGTCTGGATGATTTGGAAGAAATTGAAGAAAAATTGAATTTTAGCGAATTTCCAAGAAAAATGTAAAAATTAACCAAAATTTGAAAACGATGCCATCTAGATGATTTGGAAGATATTTATGAAAAATTGAATTTTAGCGAATTTCCAAGAAAAATGTAAAAATTACACGAAATTCGAAAACGATGCTATTTCCACGTATATCGACGATTTGGATGATATATAAGAAAAACTGAAATTTTAGCAAATTTCCAAGAAATATGTAAAAATTAACCAAATTTGAAAACGATGCCATTTGGATGATTTGGAAGAAATTGAAGAAAAATTGAATTTTTGCGAATTTCCGAGTAAACTCTAAAAATTAACCGAAATTCGAAAACGATGCTATTTCTACGTATATCGACGATTTGGATGATATATAAGAAACACTGAAATTTTAACGAATTTCCAAGAAAAATGTAAAAATTATCCAAAATTTAAGAACGATGCTATTTCTATAGATATATAAGAAAAATTGAATTTTAGCGAATTTCCAAGAAAAATGTAAAAATTACACGAAATTCGAAAACGATGCTATTTCTACGTATATCGACGATTTGGACGATATATAAGAAAAACTGAAATTTTAGCGAATTTCCGAGTAAACTGTAAAAATTAACCGAAATTCGAAAACGATCCTATTTCTACGTATATCGACGATTTGGATGATATATAAGAAACACTGAAATTTTAACGAATTTCCAAGAAAAATGTAAAAATTATCCAAAATTTAAGAACGATGCTATTTCTATAGATATATAAGAAAAATTGAATTTTAGCGAATTTCCAAGAAAAATGTAAAAATTACACGAAATTCGAAAACGATGCTATTTCTACGTATATCGACGATTTGGATGATATATAAGAAAAACTGAAATTTTAGCAAATTTCCAAGACATATGTAAAAATTAACCAAAATTTGAAAACGATGCAATCTGGATGATTTGGAAGATATTTATGAAAAATTGAATTTTAGCGAATTTCCAAGAAAAATGTAAAAATTACACGAAATTCGAAAACGATGCTATTTCTACGTATATCGACGATTTGGATGAAATATAAGAAAAACTGAAATTTTAGCAAATTTCCAAGAAATATGTAAAAATTAACCAAAATTTGAAAACGATGCCATCTGGATGATTTGGAAGAAATTGAAAAAAAATTGAATTTTAGCGAATTTCCGAGTAAACTGTAAAAATTAACCGAAATTCGAAAACGATGCTATTCCTACGTATATCGACGATTTGGATGAAATATAAGAAAAACTGAAATTTTAGCAAATTTTCAAGAAATATGTAAAAATTAACCAAAATTTGAAAACGATGCTGTCTGGATGATTTGGAAGAAATTGAAGAAAAATTGAATTTTAGCGAATTTCCAAGAAAAATGTAAAAATTAACCAAAATTTGAAAACGATGCCATCTAGATGATTTGGAAGATATTTATGAAAAATTGAATTTTAGCGAATTTCCAAGAAAAATGTAAAAATTACACGAAATTCGAAAACGATGCTATTTCCACGTATATCGACGATTTGGATGATATATAAGAAAAACTGAAATTTTAGCAAATTTCCAAGAAATATGTAAAAATTAACCAAATTTGAAAACGATGCCATTTGGATGATTTGGAAGAAATTGAAGAAAAATTGAATTTTTGCGAATTTCCGAGTAAACTCTAAAAATTAACCGAAATTCGAAAACGATGCTATTTCTACGTATATCGACGATTTGGATGATATATAAGAAACACTGAAATTTTAACGAATTTCCAAGAAAAATGTAAAAATTATCCAAAATTTAAGAACGATGCTATTTCTATAGATATATAAGAAAAATTGAATTTTAGCGAATTTCCAAGAAAAATGTAAAAATTACACGAAATTCGAAAACGATGCTATTTCTACGTATATCGACGATTTGGACGATATATAAGAAAAACTGAAATTTTAGCGAATTTCCGAGTAAACTGTAAAAATTAACCGAAATTCGAAAACGATGCTATTTCTACGTATATCGACGATTTGGATGATATATAAGAAACACTGAAATTTTAACGAATTTCCAAGAAAAATGTAAAAATTATCCAAAATTTAAGAACGATGCTATAGATATATAAGAAAAATTGAATTTTAGCGAATTTCCAAGAAAAATGTAAAAATTACACGAAATTCGAAAACGATGCTATTTCTACGTATATCGACGATTTGGATGATATATAAGAAAAACTGAAATTTTAGCAAATTTCCAAGACATATGTAAAAATTAACCAAAATTTGAAAACGATGCAATCTGGATGATTTGGAAGAAATTGAAGAAAAATTGAATTTTAGCGAATTTCCAAGAAAAATGTAAAAATTACACGAAATTCGAAAACGATGCTATTTCTACGTATATCGACGATTTGGATGAAATATAAGAAAAACTGAAATTTTAGCAAATTTCCAAGAAATATGTAAAAATTAACCAAAATTTGAAAACGATGCCATCTGGATGATTTGGAAGAAATTGAAAAAAAATTGAATTTTAGCGAATTTCCGAGTAAACTGTAAAAATTAACCGAAATTCGAAAACTATGCTATTCCTACGTATATCGACGATTTGGATGAAATATAAGAAAAACTGAAATTTTAGCAAATTTTCAAGAAATATGTAAAAATTAACCAAAATTTGAAAACGATGCTGTCTGGATGATTTGGAAGAAATTGAAGAAAAATTGAATTTTAGCGAATTTCCAAGAAAAATGTAAAAATTAACCAAAATTTGAAAACGATGCCATCTAGATGATTTGGAAGATATTTATGAAAAATTGAATTTTAGCGAATTTCCAAGAAAAATGTAAAAATTACACGAAATTCGAAAACGATGCTATTTCCACGTATATCGACGATTTGGATGATATATAAGAAAAACTGAAATTTTAGCAAATTTCCAAGAAATATGTAAAAATTAACCAAATTTGAAAACGATGCCATTTGGATGATTTGGAAGAAATTGAAGAAAAATTGAATTTTTGCGAATTTCCGAGTAAACTCTAAAAATTAACCGAAATTCGAAAACGATGCTATTTCTACGTATATCGACGATTTGGATGATATATAAGAAAAACCGAAATTTTATCGATTTTCCAAGAAAAACTGAAATTTTAGCGAATTTCCAAGAAAAATGTAAAAATTAACCAAAATTTGAAAACGATGCTATCTGGATGATTTGGAAGAAATTTAAGAAAAATATAAGAAAAACTGAAATTTTAGCAAATTTCCAAGAAATATGTAAAAATTAACCAAAATTTGAAAACGATGCTGTCTGCATGATTTGGAAGAAATTGAAGAAAAATTGAATTTTAGCGAATTTCCGAGTAAACTGTAAAAACTAACCGAAAATCGAAAACGATGCTATTTCTACGTATATCGACGATTTGGATGATAAATAAGAAAAACTGAAATTTTAGCGAATTTCCGAATAAACTGTAGAAATTAACCGAAATTCTAAATCGTTGCTATTTCTACGTATATGGACGATTTGGATGATATATAAGAAAAACTGAAATTTTAGCAAATTTCCAGGAAATATGTAAAAATTAACCAAAATTTGAAAACGATGCCATCTGGATGATTTGGAAGAAATTGAAGAAAAATTGAATTTTTGCGAATTTCCGAGAAAACTGTAAAAATTAACCGAAATTCGAAAACGATGCTATTTCTACGTATATCGACGATTTGGATGATATATAAGAAAAACTGAATTTTAGCGAATTTCCAAGAAATATGTAAAAATTAACCAAAATTTGAAAACGATGCTGTCTGCATGATTTGGAAGAAATTGAAGAAAAATTGAATTTTAGCGAATTTCCGAGTAAACTGTAAAAACTAACCGAAAATCGAAAACGATGCTATTTCTACGTATATCGACGATTTGGATGATAAATAAGAAAAACTGAAATTTTAGCGAATTTCCGAATAAACTGTAGAAATTAACCGAAATTCTAAATCGTTGCTATTTCTACGTATATGGACGATTTGGATGATATATAAGAAAAACTGAAATTTTAGCAAATTTCCAGGAAATATGTAAAAATTAACCAAAATTTGAAAACGATGCCATCTGGATGATTTGGAAGAAATTGAAGAAAAATTGAATTTTTGCGAATTTCCGAGAAAACTGTAAAAATTAACCGAAATTCGAAAACGATGCTATTTCTACGTATATCGACGATTTGGATGATATATAAGAAAAACTGAATTTTAGCGAATTTCCAAGAAAAATGTAAAAATTAACCAAAATTTGAAAATGATGCCATCTAGATGATTTAGAAGATATTTATGAAAAATTGAATTTTAGCGAATTTCCAAGAAAAATGTAAAAATTACACGAAATTCGAAAACGATGCTATTTCTACGTATATCGACGATTTGGATGATATATAAGAAAAACTGAAATTTTAGCAAATTTCCAAGAAAAATGTAAAAATTACACGAAATTCGAAAACGATGCTATTTCTACGTATATCGACGATTTGGATGAAATATAAGAAAAACTGAAATTTTAGCAAATTTCCAAGAAATATGTAAAAATTAACCAAAATTTGAAAACGATGCTGTCTGGATGATTTGGAAGAAATTGAAGAAAAATTGAATTTTAGCGAATTTCCGAGTAAACTGTAAAAACTAACCGAAATTCGAAAACGATGCTATTTCTACGTATATCGACGATTTGGATGATATATAAGAGAAACTGAAATTTTAGCGAATTTCCAAGAATAATGTAAAAATTAACCAAAATTTGAAAACGATGCCATCTAGATGATTTGGAAGATATTTATGAAAAATTGAATTTTAGCGAATTTCCGAGTAAACTGTAGAAATTAACCGAAATTCTAAATAGTTGCTATTTCTACGTATATCGACGATTTGGATGATAAATAAGAAAAACTGAAATTTTAGCGAATTTCCGAGTAAACTGTAGAAATTAACCGAAATTCTAAATCGTTGCTATTTCTACGTATATGGACGATTTGGATGATATATAAGAAAAACTGAAATTTTAACGAATTTCCAAGAAAAATGTAAAAATTATCCAAAATTTAAAAACGATGCTATTTCTATAGATATATAAGAAAAATTGAATTTTAGCGAATTTCCAAGAAAAATGTAAAAATTAACCAAAATTTGAAAACGATGCCATCTAGATGATTTGGAAGATATTTATGAAAAATTGAATTTTAGCGAATTTCCAAGAAAAATGTAAAAATTACACGAAATTCGAAAACGATGCTATTTCCACGTATATCGACGATTTGGATGATATATAAGAAAAACTGAAATATTAGCAAATTTCCAAGAAATATGTAAAAATTAACCAAATTTGAAAACGATGCCATTTGGATGATTTGGAAGAAATTGAAGAAAAATTGAATTTTTGCGAATTTCCGAGTAAACTCTAAAAATTAACCGAAATTCGAAAACGATGCTATTTCTACGTATATCGACGATTTGGATGATATATAAGAAAAACCGAAATTTTATCGATTTTCCAAGAAAAACTGAAATTTTAGCGAATTTCCAAGAAAAATGTAAAAATTAACCAAAATTTGAAAACGATGCTATCTGGATGATTTGGAAGAAATTGAAGAAAAATTGAATTTTAGCGAATTTCCGAGTAAACTGTAAAAATTAACCGAAATTCGAAAACGATGCTATTTCTACGTATATCGACGATTTGGATGATATATAAGAAAAACTGAAATTTTAGCGATTTCCAAGAAAAACCGAAATTTTAGCGAATTTCCAAGAAAAATGTAAAAATTAACCAAAATTTGAAAACGATGCCGTCTAGATTATTTGGAAGATATTTATGAAAAATTGAATTTTAGCGAATTTCCAAGAAAAATGTAAAAATTACACGAAATTTGAAAACGATGCTATTTCTATAGATATATAAGAAAAATTGAATTTTAGCGAATTTCCAAGAATAATGTAAAAATTAACCAAAATTTGAAAACGATGCTATCTGGATGATTTGGAAGAAATTGAAGAAAAATTGAATTTTAGCGAATTTCCGAGTAAACTGTAAAAATTAACCGAAATTCGAAAACGATGCTATTTCTACGTATATCGACGATTTGGATGATATATAAGAAAAACTGAAATTTTAGCAAATTTCCAAGAAAAATGTAAAAATTACACGAAATTCGAAAACGATGCTATTTCTACGTATATAGACGATTTGGATGATATATAAGAAAAACTGAAATTTTAGCAAATTTCCAAGAAATATGTAAAAATTAACCAAAATTTGAAAACGATGCTGTCTGGATGATTTGGAAGAAATTGAAGAAAAATTGAATTTTAGCGAATTTCCGAGTAAACTGTAAAAACTAACCGAAAATCGAAAACGATGCTATTTCTACGTATATCGACGATTTGGATGATAAATAAGAAAAACTGAAATTTTAGCAAATTTCCAAGAAAAATGTAAAAATTACACGAAATTCGAAAACGATGCTATTTCTACGTATATAGACGATTTGGATGATATATAAGAAAAACTGAAATTTTAGCAAATTTCCAAGAAATATGTAAAAATTAACCAAAATTTGAAAACGATGCTGTCTGGATGATTTGGAAGAAATTGAAGAAAAATTGAATTTTAGCGAATTTCCGAGTAAACTGTAAAAACTAACCGAAAATCGAAAACGATGCTATTTCTACGTATATCGACGATTTGGATGATAAATAAGAAAAACTGAAATTTTAGCGAATTTCCGAATAAACTGTAGAAATTAACCGAAATTCTAAATCGTTGCTATTTCTACGTATATGGACGATTTGGATGATATATAAGAAAAACTGAAATTTTAGCAAATTTCCAGGAGATATGTAAAAATTAACCAAAATTTGAAAACGATGCCATCTGGATGATTTGGAAGAAATTGAAGAAAAATTGAATTTTTGCGAATTTCCGAGAAAACTGTAAAAATTAACCGAAATTCGAAAACGATGCTATTTCTACGTATATCGACGATTTGGATGATATATAAGAAAAACTGAATTTTAGCGAATTTCCAAGAAAAATGTAAAAATTAACCAAAATTTGAAAATGATGCCATCTAGATGATTTAGAAGATATTTATGAAAAATTGAATTTTAGCGAATTTCCAAGAAAAATGTAAAAATTAACCGAAATTCGAAAACGATGCTATTTCTACGTATATCGACGATTTGGATGAAATATAAGAAAAACTGAAATTTTAGCAAATTTTCAAGAAATATGTAAAAATTAACCAAAATTTGAAAACGATGCTGTCTGGATGATTTGGAAGAAATTGAAGAAAAATTGAATTTTAGCGAATTTCCGAGTAAACTGTAAAAACTAACCGAAATTCGAAAACGATGCTATTTCTACGTATATCGACGATTTGGATGATATATAAGAGAAACTGAAATTTTAGCGAATTTCCAAGAATAATGTAAAAATTAACCAAAATTTGAAAACGATGCCATCTAGATGATTTGGAAGATATTTATGAAAAATTGAATTTTAGCGAATTTCCGAGTAAACTGTAGAAATTAACCGAAATTCTAAATAGTTGCTATTTCTACGTATATCGACGATTTGGATGATAAATAAGAAAAACTGAAATTTTAGCGAATTTCCGAGTAAACTGTAGAAATTAACCGAAATTCTAAATCGTTGCTATTTCTACGTATATGGACGATTTGGATGATATATAAGAAAAACTGAAATTTTAACGAATTTCCAAGAAAAATGTAAAAATTATCCAAAATTTAAAAACGATGCTATTTCTATAGATATATAAGAAAAATTGAATTTTAGCGAATTTCCAAGAAAAATGTAAAAATTAACCAAAATTTGAAAACGATGCCATCTAGATGATTTGGAAGATATTTATGAAAAATTGAATTTTAGCGAATTTCCAAGAAAAATGTAAAAATTACACGAAATTCGAAAACGATGCTATTTCCACGTATATCGACGATTTGGATGATATATAAGAAAAACTGAAATTTTAGCAAATTTCCAAGAAATATGTAAAAATTAACCAAATTTGAAAACGATGCCATTTGGATGATTTGGAAGAAATTGAAGAAAAATTGAATTTTTGCGAATTTCCGAGTAAACTCTAAAAATTAACCGAAATTCGAAAACGATGCTATTTCTACGTATATCGACGATTTGGATGATATATAAGAAAAACCGAAATTTTATCGATTTTCCAAGAAAAACTGAAATTTTAGCGAATTTCCAAGAAAAATGTAAAAATTAACCAAAATTTGAAAACGATGCTATCTGGATGATTTGGAAGAAATTGAAGAAAAATTGAATTTTAGCGAATTTCCGAGTAAACTGTAAAAATTAACCGAAATTCGAAAACGATGCTATTTCTACGTATATCGACGATTTGGATGATATATAAGAAAAACTGAAATTTTAGCAAATTTCCAAGAAATATGTAAAAATTAACCAAAATTTGAAAACGATGCTATCTGGATGATTTGGAAGAAACTGAAGAAAAATTGAATTTTAGCGAATTTCCGAGTAAACTGTAAAAACTAGCCGAAATTCGAAAACGATGCTATTTCTACGTATATCGACGATTTGGATGATATATAAGAAAAACTGAAATTTTAGCAAATCTCCAAGAATAATATAAAAATTTACCAAAATTTGAAAACGTTTCTATTTCTATAGATATACAAGAAAATTTGAATTTTAGCGAATTTCCAAGAAAAATGTAAAAATTACACGAAATTCGAAAACGATGCTATTTCTACGTATATCGACGATTTGGATGAAATATAAGAAAAACTGAAATTTTAGCAAATTTCCAAGAAATATGTAAAAATTAACCAAAATTTGAAAACGATGCCATCTGGATGATTTGGAAGAAATTGAAAAAAAATTGAATTTTAGCGAATTTCCGAGTAAACTGTAAAAATTAACCGAAATTCGAAAACGATGCTATTTCTACGTATATCGACGATTTGGATGATATATAAGAAAAACCGAAATTTTATCGATTTTCCAAGAAAAACTGAAATTTTAGCGAATTTCCAAGAAAAATGTAAAAATTAACCAAAATTTGAAAACGATGCTATCTGGATGATTTGGAAGAAATTGAAGAAAAATTGAATTTTAGCGAATTTCCGAGTAAACTGTAAAAATTAACCGAAATTCGAAAACGATGCTATTTCTACGTATATCGACGATTTGGATGATATATAAGAAAAACTGAAATTTTAGCAAATTTCCAAGAAATATGTAAAAATTAACCAAAATTTGAAAACGATGCTGTCTGGATGATTTGGAAGAAATTGAAGAAAAATTGAATTTTAGCGAATTTCCGAGTAAACTGTAAAAACTAACCGAAATTCGAAAACGATGCTATTTCTACGTATATCGACGATTTGGATGATATATAAGAAAAACTGAAATTTTAGCGATTTCCAAGAAAAATGTAAAAATTATCCAAAATTTAAAAACGATGCTATTTCTATAGATATATAAGAAAAATTGAATTTTAGCGAATTTCCAAGAAAAATGTAAAAATTAATCAAAATTTGAAAACGATGCCATCTAGATGATTTGGAAGATATTTATGAAAAATTGAATTTTAGCGAATTTCCTTGTAAACTGTAGAAATTAACCGAAATTCTAAATCGTTGCTATTTTTACGTATATCGACGATTTGGATGATAAATAAGAAATACTGATATTTTAACGATTTTCCAATAAAGATGTTAAAATTAACCAAAATTTGAAAACGATGCTATCTAGATGATTTAGAAGAAATTGAAGAAAAATTGAATTTTTGCGAATTTCCGAGTAAACTGTAAAAATTAACCGAAATTCGAAAACGATGCTATTTCTACGTATATCGACGATTTGGATGATATATAAGAAAATCTGAAATTTTATCGATTTTCCAAGAAAAACTGAAATTTTAGCGAATTTCCAAGAAAAATGTAAAAATTAACCAAAATTTGAAAACGATGCTATCTGGATGATTTGGAAGAAATTGAAGAAAAATTGAATTTTAGCGAATTTCCGAGTAAACTGTAAAAATTAACCGAAATTCGAAAACGATGCTATTTCTACGTATATCGACGATTTGGATGATATATAAGAAAAACTGAAATTTTAGCAAATTTCCAAGAAATATGTAAAAATTAACCAAAACTTGAAAACGATGCTATCTGGATGATTTGGAAGAAACTGAAGAAAAATTGAATTTTAGCGAATTTCCGAGTAAACTGTAAAAACTAGCCGAAATTCGAAAACGATGCTATTTCTACGTATATCGACGATTTGGATGATATATAAGAAAAACTGAAATTTTAGCAAATCTCCAAGAATAATATAAAAATTTACCAAAATTTGAAAACGTTTCTATTTCTATAGATATACAAGAAAATTTGAATTTTAGCGAATTTCCAAGAAAAATGTAAAAATTACACGAAATTCGAAAACGATGCTATTTCTACGTATATCGACGATTTGGATGATATATAAGAAAAACTGAATTTTAGCGAATTTCCAAGAAATATGTAAAAATTAACCAAAATTTGAAAACGATGCTGTCTGCATGATTTGGAAGAAATTGAAGAAAAATTGAATTTTAGCGAATTTCCGAGTAAACTGTAAAAACTAACCGAAAATCGAAAACGATGCTATTTCTACGTATATCGACGATTTGGATGATAAATAAGAAAAACTGAAATTTTAGCGAATTTCCGAATAAACTGTAGAAATTAACCGAAATTCTAAATCGTTGCTATTTCTACGTATATGGACGATTTGGATGATATATAAGAAAAACTGAAATTTTAGCAAATTTCCAGGAAATATGTAAAAATTAACCAAAATTTGAAAACGATGCCATCTGGATGATTTGGAAGAAATTGAAGAAAAATTGAATTTTTGCGAATTTCCGAGAAAACTGTAAAAATTAACCGAAATTCGAAAACGATGCTATTTCTACGTATATCGACGATTTGGATGATATATAAGAAAAACTGAATTTTAGCGAATTTCCAAGAAAAATGTAAAAATTAACCAAAATTTGAAAATGATGCCATCTAGATGATTTAGAAGATATTTATGAAAAATTGAATTTTAGCGAATTTCCAAGAAAAATGTAAAAATTACACGAAATTCGAAAACGATGCTATTTCTACGTATATCGACGATTTGGATGATATATAAGAAAAACTGAAATTTTAGCAAATTTCCAAGAAAAATGTAAAAATTACACGAAATTCGAAAACGATGCTATTTCTACGTATATCGACGATTTGGATGAAATATAAGAAAAACTGAAATTTTAGCAAATTTCCAAGAAATATGTAAAAATTAACCAAAATTTGAAAACGATGCCATCTGGATGATTTGGAAGAAATTGAAAAAAAATTGAATTTTAGCGAATTTCCGAGTAAACTGTAAAAATTAACCGAAATTCGAAAACGATGCTATTTCTACGTATATCGACGATTTGGATGAAATATAAGAAAAACTGAAATTTTAGCAAATTTTCAAGAAATATGTAAAAATTAACCAAAATTTGAAAACGATGCTGTCTGGATGATTTGGAAGAAATTGAAGAAAAATTGAATTTTAGCGAATTTCCGAGTAAACTGTAAAAACTAACCGAAATTCGAAAACGATGCTATTTCTACGTATATCGACGATTTGGATGATATATAAGAGAAACTGAAATTTTAGCGAATTTCCAAGAATAATGTAAAAATTAACCAAAATTTGAAAACGATGCCATCTAGATGATTTGGAAGATATTTATGAAAAATTGAATTTTAGCGAATTTCCGAGTAAACTGTAGAAATTAACCGAAATTCTAAATAGTTGCTATTTCTACGTATATCGACGATTTGGATGATAAATAAGAAAAACTGAAATTTTAGCGAATTTCCGAGTAAACTGTAGAAATTAACCGAAATTCTAAATCGTTGCTATTTCTACGTATATGGACGATTTGGATGATATATAAGAAAAACTGAAATTTTAACGAATTTCCAAGAAAAATGTAAAAATTATCCAAAATTTAAAAACGATGCTATTTCTATAGATATATAAGAAAAATTGAATTTTAGCGAATTTCCAAGAAAAATGTAAAAATTAACCAAAATTTGAAAACGATGCCATCTAGATGATTTGGAAGATATTTATGAAAAATTGAATTTTAGCGAATTTCCAAGAAAAATGTAAAAATTACACGAAATTCGAAAAAGATGCTATTTCCACGTATATCGACGATTTGGATGATATATAAGAAAAACTGAAATTTTAGCAAATTTCCAAGAAATATGTAAAAATTAACCAAATTTGAAAACGATGCCATTTGGATGATTTGGAAGAAATTGAAGAAAAATTGAATTTTTGCGAATTTCCGAGTAAACTCTAAAAATTAACCGAAATTCGAAAACGATGCTATTTCTACGTATATCGACGATTTGGATGATATATAAGAGAAACCGAAATTTTATCGATTTTCCAAGAAAAACTGAAATTTTAGCGAATTTCCAAGAAAAATGTAAAAATTAACCAAAATTTGAAAACGATGCTATCTGGATGATTTGGAAGAAATTGAAGAAAAATTGAATTTTAGCGAATTTCCGAGTAAACTGTAAAAATTAACCGAAATTCGAAAACGATGCTATTTCTACGTATATCGACGATTTGGATGATATATAAGAAAAACTGAAATTTTAGCAAATTTCCAAGAAATATGTAAAAATTAACCAAAATTTGAAAACGATGCTATCTGGATGATTTGGAAGAAACTGAAGAAAAATTGAATTTTAGCGAATTTCCGAGTAAACTGTAAAAACTAGCCGAAATTCGAAAACGATGCTATTTCTACGTATATCGACGATTTGGATGATATATAAGAAAAACTGAAATTTTAGCAAATCTCCAAGAATAATATAAAAATTTACCAAAATTTGAAAACGTTTCTATTTCTATAGATATACAAGAAAATTTGAATTTTAGCGAATTTCCAAGAAAAATGTAAAAATTACACGAAATTCGAAAACGATGCTATTTCTACGTATATCGACGATTTGGATGAAATATAAGAAAAACTGAAATTTTAGCAAATTTCCAAGAAAAATGTAAAAATTATCCAAAATTTAAAAACGATGCTATTTCTATAGATATATAAGAAAAATTGAATTTTAGCGAATTTCCAAGAAAAATGTAAAAATTAACCAAAATTTGAAAACGATGCCATCTAGATGATTTGGAAGATATTTATGAAAAATTGAATTTTAGCGAATTTCCAAGAAAAATGTAAAAATTAACCAAAATTTGAAAACGATGCTATCTGGATGATTTGGAAGAAATTGAAGAAAAATTGAATTTTAGCGAATTTCCGAGTAAACTGTAAAAATTAACCGAAATTCGAAAACGATGCTATTTCTACGTATATCGACGATTTGGATGATATATAAGAAAAACTGAAATTTTAGCGATTTCCAAGAAAAACCGAAATTTTAGCGAATTTCCAAGAAAAATGTAAAAATTAACCAAAATTTGAAAACGATGCCGTCTAGATGATTTGGAAGATATTTATGAAAAATTGAATTTTAGCGAATTTCCAAGAAAAATGTAAAAATTACACGAAATTTGAAAACGATGCTATTTCTATAGATATATAAGAAAAATTGAATTTTATCGAATTTCCAAGAATAATGTAAAAATTAACCAAAATTTGAAAACGATGCTATCTGGATGATTTGGAAGAAATTGAAGAAAAATTGAATTTTAGCGAATTTCCGAGTAAACTGTAAAAATTAACCGAAATTCGAAAACGATGCTATTTCTACGTATATCGACGATTTGGATGATATATAAGAAAAACTGAAATTTTAGCAAATTTCCAAGAAAAATGTAAAAATTACACGAAATTCGAAAACGATGCTATTTCTACGTATATAGACGATTTGGATGATATATAAGAAAAACTGAAATTTTAGCAAATTTCCAAGAAATATGTAAAAACTAACCAAAATTTGAAAACGATGCTGTCTGGATGATTTGGAAGAAATTGAAGAAAAATTGAATTTTAGCGAATTTCCGAGTAAACTGTAAAAACTAACCGAAAATCGAAAACGATGCTATTTCTACGTATATCGACGATTTGGATGATAAATAAGAAAAACTGAAATTTTAGCGAATTTCCGAATAAACTGTAGAAATTAACCGAAATTCTAAATCGTTGCTATTTCTACGTATATGGACGATTTGGATGATATATAAGAAAAACTGAAATTTTAGCAAATTTCCAGGAGATATGTAAAAATTAACCAAAATTTGAAAACGATGCCATCTGGATGATTTGGAAGAAATTGAAGAAAAATTGAATTTTTGCGAATTTCCGAGAAAACTGTAAAAATTAACCGAAATTCGAAAACGATGCTATTTCTACGTATATCGACGATTTGGATGATATATAAGAAAAACTGAATTTTAGCGAATTTCCAAGAAAAATGTAAAAATTAACCAAAATTTGAAAATGATGCCATCTAGATGATTTAGAAGATATTTATGAAAAATTGAATTTTAGCGAATTTCCAAGAAAAATGTAAAAATTACACGAAATTCGAAAACGATGCTATTTCTACGTATATCGACGATTTGGATGAAATATAAGAAAAACTGAAATTTTAGCAAATTTCCAAGAAATATGTAAAAATTAACCAAAATTTGAAAACGATGCCATCTGGATGATTTGGAAGAAATTGAAAAAAAATTGAATTTTAGCGAATTTCCGAGTAAACTGTAAAAATTAACCGAAATTCGAAAACGATGCTATTTCTACGTATATCGACGATTTGGATGAAATATAAGAAAAACTGAAATTTTAGCAAATTTTCAAGAAATATGTAAAAATTAACCAAAATTTGAAAACGATGCTGTCTGGATGATTTGGAAGAAATTGAAGAAAAATTGAATTTTAGCGAATTTCCGAGTAAACTGTAAAAACTAACCGAAATTCGAAAACGATGCTATTTCTACGTATATCGACGATTTGGATGATATATAAGAGAAACTGAAATTTTAGCGAATTTCCAAGAATAATGTAAAAATTAACCAAAATTTGAAAACGATGCCATCTAGATGATTTGGAAGATATTTATGAAAAATTGAATTTTAGCGAATTTCCGAGTAAACTGTAGAAATTAACCGAAATTCTAAATAGTTGCTATTTCTACGTATATCGACGATTTGGATGATAAATAAGAAAAACTGAAATTTTAGCGAATTTCCGAGTAAACTGTAGAAATTAACCGAAATTCTAAATCGTTGCTATTTCTACGTATATGGACGATTTGGATGATATATAAGAAAAACTGAAATTTTAACGAATTTCCAAGAAAAATGTAAAAATTATCCAAAATTTAAAAACGATGCTATTTCTATAGATATATAAGAAAAATTGAATTTTAGCGAATTTCCAAGAAAAATGTAAAAATTAACCAAAATTTGAAAACGATGCCATCTAGATGATTTGGAAGATATTTATGAAAAATTGAATTTTAGCGAATTTCCAAGAAAAATGTAAAAATTACACGAAATTCGAAAAAGATGCTATTTCCACGTATATCGACGATTTGGATGATATATAAGAAAAACTGAAATTTTAGCAAATTTCCAAGAAATATGTAAAAATTAACCAAATTTGAAAACGATGCCATTTGGATGATTTGGAAGAAATTGAAGAAAAATTGAATTTTTGCGAATTTCCGAGTAAACTCTAAAAATTAACCGAAATTCGAAAACGATGCTATTTCTACGTATATCGACGATTTGGATGATATATAAGAAAAACCGAAATTTTATCGATTTTCCAAGAAAAACTGAAATTTTAGCGAATTTCCAAGAAAAATGTAAAAATTAACCAAAATTTGAAAACGATGCTATCTGGATGATTTGGAAGAAATTGAAGAAAAATTGAATTTTAGCGAATTTCCGAGTAAACTGTAAAAATTAACCGAAATTCGAAAACGATGCTATTTCTACGTATATCGACGATTTGGATGATATATAAGAAAAACTGAAATTTTAGCGATTTCCAAGAAAAACCGAAATTTTAGCGAATTTCCAAGAAAAATGTAAAAATTAACCAAAATTTGAAAACGATGCCGTCTAGATGATTTGGAAGATATTTATGAAAAATTGAATTTTAGCGAATTTCCAAGAAAAATGTAAAAATTACACGAAATTTGAAAACGATGCTATTTCTATAGATATATAAGAAAAATTGAATTTTATCGAATTTCCAAGAATAATGTAAAAATTAACCAAAATTTGAAAACGATGCTATCTGGATGATTTGGAAGAAATTGAAGAAAAATTGAATTTTAGCGAATTTCCGAGTAAACTGTAAAAATTAACCGAAATTCGAAAACGATGCTATTTCTACGTATATCGACGATTTGGATGATATATAAGAAAAACTGAAATTTTAGCAAATTTCCAAGAAAAATGTAAAAATTACACGAAATTCGAAAACGATGCTATTTCTACGTATATAGACGATTTGGATGATATATAAGAAAAACTGAAATTTTAGCAAATTTCCAAGAAATATGTAAAAACTAACCAAAATTTGAAAACGATGCTGTCTGGATGATTTGGAAGAAATTGAAGAAAAATTGAATTTTAGCGAATTTCCGAGTAAACTGTAAAAACTAACCGAAAATCGAAAACGATGCTATTTCTACGTATATCGACGATTTGGATGATAAATAAGAAAAACTGAAATTTTAGCGAATTTCCGAATAAACTGTAGAAATTAACCGAAATTCTAAATCGTTGCTATTTCTACGTATATGGACGATTTGGATGATATATAAGAAAAACTGAAATTTTAGCAAATTTCCAGGAGATATGTAAAAATTAACCAAAATTTGAAAACGATGCCATCTGGATGATTTGGAAGAAATTGAAGAAAAATTGAATTTTTGCGAATTTCCGAGAAAACTGTAAAAATTAACCGAAATTCGAAAACGATGCTATTTCTACGTATATCGACGATTTGGATGATATATAAGAAAAACTGAATTTTAGCGAATTTCCAAGAAAAATGTAAAAATTAACCAAAATTTGAAAATGATGCCATCTAGATGATTTAGAAGATATTTATGAAAAATTGAATTTTAGCGAATTTCCAAGAAAAATGTAAAAATTACACGAAATTCGAAAACGATGCTATTTCTACGTATATCGACGATTTGGATGAAATATAAGAAAAACTGAAATTTTAGCAAATTTCCAAGAAATATGTAAAAATTAACCAAAATTTGAAAACGATGCCATCTGGATGATTTGGAAGAAATTGAAAAAAAATTGAATTTTAGCGAATTTCCGAGTAAACTGTAAAAATTAACCGAAATTCGAAAACGATGCTATTTCTACGTATATCGACGATTTGGATGAAATATAAGAAAAACTGAAATTTTAGCAAATTTTCAAGAAATATGTAAAAATTAACCAAAATTTGAAAACGATGCTGTCTGGATGATTTGGAAGAAATTGAAGAAAAATTGAATTTTAGCGAATTTCCGAGTAAACTGTAAAAACTAACCGAAATTCGAAAACGATGCTATTTCTACGTATATCGACGATTTGGATGATATATAAGAGAAACTGAAATTTTAGCGAATTTCCAAGAATAATGTAAAAATTAACCAAAATTTGAAAACGATGCCATCTAGATGATTTGGAAGATATTTATGAAAAATTGAATTTTAGCGAATTTCCGAGTAAACTGTAGAAATTAACCGAAATTCTAAATAGTTGCTATTTCTACGTATATCGACGATTTGGATGATAAATAAGAAAAACTGAAATTTTAGCGAATTTCCGAGTAAACTGTAGAAATTAACCGAAATTCTAAATCGTTGCTATTTCTACGTATATGGACGATTTGGGTGATATATAAGAAAAACTGAAATTTTAACGAATTTCCAAGAAAAATGTAAAAATTATCCAAAATTTAAAAACGATGCTATTTCTATAGATATATAAGAAAAATTGAATTTTAGCGAATTTCCAAGAAAAATGTAAAAATTAACCAAAATTTGAAAACGATGCCATCTAGATGATTTGGAAGATATTTATGAAAAATTGAATTTTAGCGAATTTCCAAGAAAAATGTAAAAATTACACGAAATTCGAAAACGATGCTATTTCCACGTATATCGACGATTTGGATGATATATAAGAAAAACTGAAATATTAGCAAATTTCCAAGAAATATGTAAAAATTAACCAAATTTGAAAACGATGCCATTTGGATGATTTGGAAGAAATTGAAGAAAAATTGAATTTTTGCGAATTTCCGAGTAAACTCTAAAAATTAACCGAAATTCGAAAACGATGCTATTTCTACGTATATCGACGATTTGGATGATATATAAGAAAAACCGAAATTTTATCGATTTTCCAAGAAAAACTGAAATTTTAGCGAATTTCCAAGAAAAATGTAAAAATTAACCAAAATTTGAAAACGATGCTATCTGGATGATTTGGAAGAAATTGAAGAAAAATTGAATTTTAGCGAATTTCCGAGTAAACTGTAAAAATTAACCGAAATTCGAAAACGATGCTATTTCTACGTATATCGACGATTTGGATGATATATAAGAAAAACTGAAATTTTAGCGATTTCCAAGAAAAACCGAAATTTTAGCGAATTTCCAAGAAAAATGTAAAAATTAACCAAAATTTGAAAACGATGCCGTCTAGATTATTTGGAAGATATTTATGAAAAATTGAATTTTAGCGAATTTCCAAGAAAAATGTAAAAATTACACGAAATTTGAAAACGATGCTATTTCTATAGATATATAAGAAAAATTGAATTTTAGCGAATTTCCAAGAATAATGTAAAAATTAACCAAAATTTGAAAACGATGCTATCTGGATGATTTGGAAGAAATTGAAGAAAAATTGAATTTTAGCGAATTTCCGAGTAAACTGTAAAAATTAACCGAAATTCGAAAACGATGCTATTTCTACGTATATCGACGATTTGGATGATATATAAGAAAAACTGAAATTTTAGCAAATTTCCAAGAAAAATGTAAAAATTACACGAAATTCGAAAACGATGCTATTTCTACGTATATAGACGATTTGGATGATATATAAGAAAAACTGAAATTTTAGCAAATTTCCAAGAAATATGTAAAAATTAACCAAAATTTGAAAACGATGCTGTCTGGATGATTTGGAAGAAATTGAAGAAAAATTGAATTTTAGCGAATTTCCGAGTAAACTGTAAAAACTAACCGAAAATCGAAAACGATGCTATTTCTACGTATATCGACGATTTGGATGATAAATAAGAAAAACTGAAATTTTAGCAAATTTCCAAGAAAAATGTAAAAATTACACGAAATTCGAAAACGATGCTATTTCTACGTATATAGACGATTTGGATGATATATAAGAAAAACTGAAATTTTAGCAAATTTCCAAGAAATATGTAAAAATTAACCAAAATTTGAAAACGATGCTGTCTGGATGATTTGGAAGAAATTGAAGAAAAATTGAATTTTAGCGAATTTCCGAGTAAACTGTAAAAACTAACCGAAAATCGAAAACGATGCTATTTCTACGTATATCGACGATTTGGATGATAAATAAGAAAAACTGAAATTTTAGCGAATTTCCGAATAAACTGTAGAAATTAACCGAAATTCTAAATCGTTGCTATTTCTACGTATATGGACGATTTGGATGATATATAAGAAAAACTGAAATTTTAGCAAATTTCCAGGAGATATGTAAAAATTAACCAAAATTTGAAAACGATGCCATCTGGATGATTTGGAAGAAATTGAAGAAAAATTGAATTTTTGCGAATTTCCGAGAAAACTGTAAAAATTAACCGAAATTCGAAAACGATGCTATTTCTACGTATATCGACGATTTGGATGATATATAAGAAAAACTGAATTTTAGCGAATTTCCAAGAAAAATGTAAAAATTAACCAAAATTTGAAAATGATGCCATCTAGATGATTTAGAAGATATTTATGAAAAATTGAATTTTAGCGAATTTCCAAGAAAAATGTAAAAATTAACCGAAATTCGAAAACGATGCTATTTCTACGTATATCGACGATTTGGATGAAATATAAGAAAAACTGAAATTTTAGCAAATTTTCAAGAAATATGTAAAAATTAACCAAAATTTGAAAACGATGCTGTCTGGATGATTTGGAAGAAATTGAAGAAAAATTGAATTTTAGCGAATTTCCGAGTAAACTGTAAAAACTAACCGAAATTCGAAAACGATGCTATTTCTACGTATATCGACGATTTGGATGATATATAAGAGAAACTGAAATTTTAGCGAATTTCCAAGAATAATGTAAAAATTAACCAAAATTTGAAAACGATGCCATCTAGATGATTTGGAAGATATTTATGAAAAATTGAATTTTAGCGAATTTCCGAGTAAACTGTAGAAATTAACCGAAATTCTAAATAGTTGCTATTTCTACGTATATCGACGATTTGGATGATAAATAAGAAAAACTGAAATTTTAGCGAATTTCCGAGTAAACTGTAGAAATTAACCGAAATTCTAAATCGTTGCTATTTCTACGTATATGGACGATTTGGATGATATATAAGAAAAACTGAAATTTTAACGAATTTCCAAGAAAAATGTAAAAATTATCCAAAATTTAAAAACGATGCTATTTCTATAGATATATAAGAAAAATTGAATTTTAGCGAATTTCCAAGAAAAATGTAAAAATTAACCAAAATTTGAAAACGATGCCATCTAGATGATTTGGAAGATATTTATGAAAAATTGAATTTTAGCGAATTTCCAAGAAAAATGTAAAAATTACACGAAATTCGAAAACGATGCTATTTCCACGTATATCGACGATTTGGATGATATATAAGAAAAACTGAAATTTTAGCAAATTTCCAAGAAATATGTAAAAATTAACCAAATTTGAAAACGATGCCATTTGGATGATTTGGAAGAAATTGAAGAAAAATTGAATTTTTGCGAATTTCCGAGTAAACTCTAAAAATTAACCGAAATTCGAAAACGATGCTATTTCTACGTATATCGACGATTTGGATGATATATAAGAAAAACCGAAATTTTATCGATTTTCCAAGAAAAACTGAAATTTTAGCGAATTTCCAAGAAAAATGTAAAAATTAACCAAAATTTGAAAACGATGCTATCTGGATGATTTGGAAGAAATTGAAGAAAAATTGAATTTTAGCGAATTTCCGAGTAAACTGTAAAAATTAACCGAAATTCGAAAACGATGCTATTTCTACGTATATCGACGATTTGGATGATATATAAGAAAAACTGAAATTTTAGCAAATTTCCAAGAAATATGTAAAAATTAACCAAAATTTGAAAACGATGCTATCTGGATGATTTGGAAGAAACTGAAGAAAAATTGAATTTTAGCGAATTTCCGAGTAAACTGTAAAAACTAGCCGAAATTCGAAAACGATGCTATTTCTACGTATATCGACGATTTGGATGATATATAAGAAAAACTGAAATTTTAGCAAATCTCCAAGAATAATATAAAAATTTACCAAAATTTGAAAACGTTTCTATTTCTATAGATATACAAGAAAATTTGAATTTTAGCGAATTTCCAAGAAAAATGTAAAAATTACACGAAATTCGAAAACGATGCTATTTCTACGTATATCGACGATTTGGATGAAATATAAGAAAAACTGAAATTTTAGCAAATTTCCAAGAAATATGTAAAAATTAACCAAAATTTGAAAACGATGCCATCTGGATGATTTGGAAGAAATTGAAAAAAAATTGAATTTTAGCGAATTTCCGAGTAAACTGTAAAAATTAACCGAAATTCGAAAACGATGCTATTTCTACGTATATCGACGATTTGGATGATATATAAGAAAAACCGAAATTTTATCGATTTTCCAAGAAAAACTGAAATTTTAGCGAATTTCCAAGAAAAATGTAAAAATTAACCAAAATTTGAAAACGATGCTATCTGGATGATTTGGAAGAAATTGAAGAAAAATTGAATTTTAGCGAATTTCCGAGTAAACTGTAAAAATTAACCGAAATTCGAAAACGATGCTATTTCTACGTATATCGACGATTTGGATGATATATAAGAAAAACTGAAATTTTAGCAAATTTCCAAGAAATATGTAAAAATTAACCAAAATTTGAAAACGATGCTGTCTGGATGATTTGGAAGAAATTGAAGAAAAATTGAATTTTAGCGAATTTCCGAGTAAACTGTAAAAACTAACCGAAATTCGAAAACGATGCTATTTCTACGTATATCGACGATTTGGATGATATATAAGAAAAACTGAAATTTTAGCGATTTCCAAGAAAAATGTAAAAATTATCCAAAATTTAAAAACGATGCTATTTCTATAGATATATAAGAAAAATTGAATTTTAGCGAATTTCCAAGAAAAATGTAAAAATTAATCAAAATTTGAAAACGATGCCATCTAGATGATTTGGAAGATATTTATGAAAAATTGAATTTTAGCGAATTTCCTTGTAAACTGTAGAAATTAACCGAAATTCTAAATCGTTGCTATTTTTACGTATATCGACGATTTGGATGATAAATAAGAAATACTGATATTTTAACGATTTTCCAATAAAGATGTTAAAATTAACCAAAATTTGAAAACGATGCTATCTAGATGATTTAGAAGAAATTGAAGAAAAATTGAATTTTTGCGAATTTCCGAGTAAACTGTAAAAATTAACCGAAATTCGAAAACGATGCTATTTCTACGTATATCGACGATTTGGATGATATATAAGAAAATCTGAAATTTTATCGATTTTCCAAGAAAAACTGAAATTTTAGCGAATTTCCAAGAAAAATGTAAAAATTAACCAAAATTTGAAAACGATGCTATCTGGATGATTTGGAAGAAATTGAAGAAAAATTGAATTTTAGCGAATTTCCGAGTAAACTGTAAAAATTAACCGAAATTCGAAAACGATGCTATTTCTACGTATATCGACGATTTGGATGATATATAAGAAAAACTGAAATTTTAGCAAATTTCCAAGAAATATGTAAAAATTAACCAAAATTTGAAAACGATGCTATCTGGATGATTTGGAAGAAACTGAAGAAAAATTGAATTTTAGCGAATTTCCGAGTAAACTGTAAAAACTAGCCGAAATTCGAAAACGATGCTATTTCTACGTATATCGACGATTTGGATGATATATAAGAAAAACTGAAATTTTAGCAAATCTCCAAGAATAATATAAAAATTTACCAAAATTTGAAAACGTTTCTATTTCTATAGATATACAAGAAAATTTGAATTTTAGCGAATTTCCAAGAAAAATGTAAAAATTACACGAAATTCGAAAACGATGCTATTTCTACGTATATCGACGATTTGGATGATATATAAGAAAAACTGAATTTTAGCGAATTTCCAAGAAATATGTAAAAATTAACCAAAATTTGAAAACGATGCTGTCTGCATGATTTGGAAGAAATTGAAGAAAAATTGAATTTTAGCGAATTTCCGAGTAAACTGTAAAAACTAACCGAAAATCGAAAACGATGCTATTTCTACGTATATCGACGATTTGGATGATAAATAAGAAAAACTGAAATTTTAGCGAATTTCCGAATAAACTGTAGAAATTAACCGAAATTCTAAATCGTTGCTATTTCTACGTATATGGACGATTTGGATGATATATAAGAAAAACTGAAATTTTAGCAAATTTCCAGGAAATATGTAAAAATTAACCAAAATTTGAAAACGATGCCATCTGGATGATTTGGAAGAAATTGAAGAAAAATTGAATTTTTGCGAATTTCCGAGAAAACTGTAAAAATTAACCGAAATTCGAAAACGATGCTATTTCTACGTATATCGACGATTTGGATGATATATAAGAAAAACTGAATTTTAGCGAATTTCCAAGAAAAATGTAAAAATTAACCAAAATTTGAAAATGATGCCATCTAGATGATTTAGAAGATATTTATGAAAAATTGAATTTTAGCGAATTTCCAAGAAAAATGTAAAAATTACACGAAATTCGAAAACGATGCTATTTCTACGTATATCGACGATTTGGATGATATATAAGAAAAACTGAAATTTTAGCAAATTTCCAAGAAAAATGTAAAAATTACACGAAATTCGAAAACGATGCTATTTCTACGTATATCGACGATTTGGATGAAATATAAGAAAAACTGAAATTTTAGCAAATTTCCAAGAAATATGTAAAAATTAACCAAAATTTGAAAACGATGCCATCTGGATGATTTGGAAGAAATTGAAAAAAAATTGAATTTTAGCGAATTTCCGAGTAAACTGTAAAAATTAACCGAAATTCGAAAACGATGCTATTTCTACGTATATCGACGATTTGGATGAAATATAAGAAAAACTGAAATTTTAGCAAATTTTCAAGAAATATGTAAAAATTAACCAAAATTTGAAAACGATGCTGTCTGGATGATTTGGAAGAAATTGAAGAAAAATTGAATTTTAGCGAATTTCCGAGTAAACTGTAAAAACTAACCGAAATTCGAAAACGATGCTATTTCTACGTATATCGACGATTTGGATGATATATAAGAGAAACTGAAATTTTAGCGAATTTCCAAGAATAATGTAAAAATTAACCAAAATTTGAAAACGATGCCATCTAGATGATTTGGAAGATATTTATGAAAAATTGAATTTTAGCGAATTTCCGAGTAAACTGTAGAAATTAACCGAAATTCTAAATAGTTGCTATTTCTACGTATATCGACGATTTGGATGATAAATAAGAAAAACTGAAATTTTAGCGAATTTCCGAGTAAACTGTAGAAATTAACCGAAATTCTAAATCGTTGCTATTTCTACGTATATGGACGATTTGGATGATATATAAGAAAAACTGAAATTTTAACGAATTTCCAAGAAAAATGTAAAAATTATCCAAAATTTAAAAACGATGCTATTTCTATAGATATATAAGAAAAATTGAATTTTAGCGAATTTCCAAGAAAAATGTAAAAATTAACCAAAATTTGAAAACGATGCCATCTGGATGATTTGGAAGATATTTATGAAAAATTGAATTTTAGCGAATTTCCAAGAAAAATGTAAAAATTACACGAAATTCGAAAAAGATGCTATTTCCACGTATATCGACGATTTGGATGATATATAAGAAAAACTGAAATTTTAGCAAATTTCCAAGAAATATGTAAAAATTAACCAAATTTGAAAACGATGCCATTTGGATGATTTGGAAGAAATTGAAGAAAAATTGAATTTTTGCGAATTTCCGAGTAAACTCTAAAAATTAACCGAAATTCGAAAACGATGCTATTTCTACGTATATCGACGATTTGGATGATATATAAGAAAAACCGAAATTTTATCGATTTTCCAAGAAAAACTGAAATTTTAGCGAATTTCCAAGAAAAATGTAAAAATTAACCAAAATTTGAAAACGATGCTATCTGGATGATTTGGAAGAAATTGAAGAAAAATTGAATTTTAGCGAATTTCCGAGTAAACTGTAAAAATTAACCGAAATTCGAAAACGATGCTATTTCTACGTATATCGACGATTTGGATGATATATAAGAAAAACTGAAATTTTAGCGATTTCCAAGAAAAACCGAAATTTTAGCGAATTTCCAAGAAAAATGTAAAAATTAACCAAAATTTGAAAACGATGCCGTCTAGATGATTTGGAAGATATTTATGAAAAATTGAATTTTAGCGAATTTCCAAGAAAAATGTAAAAATTACACGAAATTTGAAAACGATGCTATTTCTATAGATATATAAGAAAAATTGAATTTTATCGAATTTCCAAGAATAATGTAAAAATTAACCAAAATTTGAAAACGATGCTATCTGGATGATTTGGAAGAAATTGAAGAAAAATTGAATTTTAGCGAATTTCCGAGTAAACTGTAAAAATTAACCGAAATTCGAAAACGATGCTATTTCTACGTATATCGACGATTTGGATGATATATAAGAAAAACTGAAATTTTAGCAAATTTCCAAGAAAAATGTAAAAATTACACGAAATTCGAAAACGATGCTATTTCTACGTATATAGACGATTTGGATGATATATAAGAAAAACTGAAATTTTAGCAAATTTCCAAGAAATATGTAAAAACTAACCAAAATTTGAAAACGATGCTGTCTGGATGATTTGGAAGAAATTGAAGAAAAATTGAATTTTAGCGAATTTCCGAGTAAACTGTAAAAACTAACCGAAAATCGAAAACGATGCTATTTCTACGTATATCGACGATTTGGATGATAAATAAGAAAAACTGAAATTTTAGCGAATTTCCGAATAAACTGTAGAAATTAACCGAAATTCTAAATCGTTGCTATTTCTACGTATATGGACGATTTGGATGATATATAAGAAAAACTGAAATTTTAGCAAATTTCCAGGAGATATGTAAAAATTAACCAAAATTTGAAAACGATGCCATCTGGATGATTTGGAAGAAATTGAAGAAAAATTGAATTTTTGCGAATTTCCGAGAAAACTGTAAAAATTAACCGAAATTCGAAAACGATGCTATTTCTACGTATATCGACGATTTGGATGATATATAAGAAAAACTGAATTTTAGCGAATTTCCAAGAAAAATGTAAAAATTAACCAAAATTTGAAAATGATGCCATCTAGATGATTTAGAAGATATTTATGAAAAATTGAATTTTAGCGAATTTCCAAGAAAAATGTAAAAATTACACGAAATTCGAAAACGATGCTATTTCTACGTATATCGACGATTTGGATGAAATATAAGAAAAACTGAAATTTTAGCAAATTTCCAAGAAATATGTAAAAATTAACCAAAATTTGAAAACGATGCCATCTGGATGATTTGGAAGAAATTGAAAAAAAATTGAATTTTAGCGAATTTCCGAGTAAACTGTAAAAATTAACCGAAATTCGAAAACGATGCTATTTCTACGTATATCGACGATTTGGATGAAATATAAGAAAAACTGAAATTTTAGCAAATTTTCAAGAAATATGTAAAAATTAACCAAAATTTGAAAACGATGCTGTCTGGATGATTTGGAAGAAATTGAAGAAAAATTGAATTTTAGCGAATTTCCGAGTAAACTGTAAAAACTAACCGAAATTCGAAAACGATGCTATTTCTACGTATATCGACGATTTGGATGATATATAAGAGAAACTGAAATTTTAGCGAATTTCCAAGAATAATGTAAAAATTAACCAAAATTTGAAAACGATGCCATCTAGATGATTTGGAAGATATTTATGAAAAATTGAATTTTAGCGAATTTCCGAGTAAACTGTAGAAATTAACCGAAATTCTAAATAGTTGCTATTTCTACGTATATCGACGATTTGGATGATAAATAAGAAAAACTGAAATTTTAGCGAATTTCCGAGTAAACTGTAGAAATTAACCGAAATTCTAAATCGTTGCTATTTCTACGTATATGGACGATTTGGATGATATATAAGAAAAACTGAAATTTTAACGAATTTCCAAGAAAAATGTAAAAATTATCCAAAATTTAAAAACGATGCTATTTCTATAGATATATAAGAAAAATTGAATTTTAGCGAATTTCCAAGAAAAATGTAAAAATTAACCAAAATTTGAAAACGATGCCATCTAGATGATTTGGAAGATATTTATGAAAAATTGAATTTTAGCGAATTTCCAAGAAAAATGTAAAAATTACACGAAATTCGAAAACGATGCTATTTCCACGTATATCGACGATTTGGATGATATATAAGAAAAACTGAAATTTTAGCAAATTTCCAAGAAATATGTAAAAATTAACCAAATTTGAAAACGATGCCATTTGGATGATTTGGAAGAAATTGAAGAAAAATTGAATTTTTGCGAATTTCCGAGTAAACTCTAAAAATTAACCGAAATTCGAAAACGATGCTATTTCTACGTATATCGACGATTTGGATGATATATAAGAAAAACCGAAATTTTATCGATTTTCCAAGAAAAACTGAAATTTTAGCGAATTTCCAAGAAAAATGTAAAAATTAACCAAAATTTGAAAACGATGCTATCTGGATGATTTGGAAGAAATTGAAGAAAAATTGAATTTTAGCGAATTTCCGAGTAAACTGTAAAAATTAACCGAAATTCGAAAACGATGCTATTTCTACGTATATCGACGATTTGGATGATATATAAGAAAAACTGAAATTTTAGCAAATTTCCAAGAAATATGTAAAAATTAACCAAAATTTGAAAACGATGCTATCTGGATGATTTGGAAGAAACTGAAGAAAAATTGAATTTTAGCGAATTTCCGAGTAAACTGTAAAAACTAGCCGAAATTCGAAAACGATGCTATTTCTACGTATATCGACGATTTGGATGATATATAAGAAAAACTGAAATTTTAGCAAATCTCCAAGAATAATATAAAAATTTACCAAAATTTGAAAACGTTTCTATTTCTATAGATATACAAGAAAATTTGAATTTTAGCGAATTTCCAAGAAAAATGTAAAAATTACACGAAATTCGAAAACGATGCTATTTCTACGTATATCGGCGATTTGGTTGATATATAAGAAAAACTGAAATTTTAGCGAATTTCCAAGAATAATGTAAGAATTTACCAAAATTTGAAAACGATTCTATTTCTATAGATATACAAGAAAAACTGAAACTTTAGCGAATTTCAGAGTAAACTGTAAAAAATAACCGAAATACTAAATCGTTGCTATTTCTACGTATATGGACAATTTGGATGATATATTAGAAAAACTGAAATTTTAACGAATTTCCAAGAAAAATGTAAAAATTATCCAATATTGAAAACGATGCTATCTCTATAGATATATAAGAAAAATTGAATTTTAGCGAATTTCCAAGAAAAATGTAAAAATTACACGAAATTCGAAAACGATGCTATTTCTACGTATATCGACGATTTGGATGATATATAAGAAAAACTGAAATTTTAGCGAATTTCCGAGTAAACTGTAAAAATTAACTGAAATTCGAACACGATGCTATTTCTACGTATATCGACGATTTGGATGATATATAAGAAAAACTGAAATTTTAGCAAATTTCCAGGAAATATGTAAAAATTAACCAAAATTTGAAAACGGTGCCATCTGGATGATTTGGAAGAAATTGAAGAAAAATTGAATTTTTGCGAATTTCCGAGAAAACTGTAAAAATTAACCGAAATTCGAAAACGATGCTATTTCTACGTATATCGACGATTTGGATGATATATAAGAAAAACTGAAATTTTAGCGAATTTCCAAGAATAACGTAAAAATTTACCAAAATTTGCAAACGATTCTATTTCTATAGATATACAAGAAAAATTGAATTTTAGCGAATTTCCAAGAAAAATGTAAAAATTACACGAAATTCGAAAACGATGCTATTTCTACGTATATCGGCGATTTGGATGATATATAAGAAAAACTGAAATTTTAGCAAATTTCCAGGAAATATGTAAAAATTACACGAAATTCGAAAACGATGCTATTTCTACGTATATAGACGATTTGGATGATATATAAGAAAAACTGAAATTTTAGCAAATTTCCAAGAAATATGTAAAAATTAACCAAAATTTGAAAACGATGCTGTCTGGATGATTTGGAGGAAATTGAAGAAAAATTGAATTTTAGCGAATTTCCAAGTAAACTGTAAAAACTAACCGAAAATCGAAAACGATGCAATTTCTACGTATATCGACGATTTGGATGATAAATAAGAAAAACTGAAATTTTAGCGAATTTCCGAGTAAACTGTAGAAATTAACTGAAATTCTAAATCGTTGCTATTTCTACGTATATGGACGATTTGGATGATATATAAGAGAAACTGAAATTTTAGCGAATTTCCAAGAATAATGTAAAAATTAACCAAAATTTGAAAACGATGCCATCTAGATGATTTGGAAGAAATTGAATAAAAATTGAATTTTTGCGAATTTCCGAGAAAACTGTAAAAATTAACCGAAATTCGAAAACGATGCTATTTCTACGTATATCGACGATTTGGATGATATATAAGAAAAACTGAATTTTAGCGAATTTCCAAGAAAAATGTAAAAATTAACCAAAATTTGAAAATGATGCCATCTAGATGATTTAGAAGATATTTATGAAAAATTGAATTTTAGCGAATTTCCAAGAAAAATGTAAAAATTACACGAAATTCGAAAACGATGCTATTTCTACGTATATCGGCGATTTGGATGATATATAAGAAAAACTGAAATTTTAGCAAATTTCCAAGAAATATGTAAAAATTAACCAAAATTTGAAAACGATGCCATCTGGATGATTTGGAAGAAATTGAAAAAAAATTGAATTTTAGCGAATTTCCGAGTAAACTGTAAAAATTAACCGAAATTCGAAAACGATGCTATTTCTACGTATATCGACGATTTGTATGAAATATAAGAAAAACTGAAATTTTAGCAAATTTTCAAGAAATATGTAAAAATTAACCAAAATTTGAAAACGATGCTGTCTGGATGATTTGGAAGAAATTGAAGAAAAATTGAATTTTAGCGAATTTCCGAGTAAACTGTAAAAACTAACCGAAATTCGAAAACGATGCTATTTCTACGTATATCGACGATTTGGATGATATATAAGAGAAACTGAAATTTTAGCGAATTTCCAAGAATAATGTAAAAATTAACCAAAATTTGAAAACGATGCCATCTAGATGATTTGGAAGATATTTATGAAAAATTGAATTTTAGCGAATTTCCGAGTAAACTGTAGAAATTAACCGAAATTCTAAATAGTTGCTATTTCTACGTATATCGACGATTTGGATGATAAATAAGAAAAACTGAAATTTTAGCGAATTTCCGAGTAAACTGTAGAAATTAACCGAAATTCTAAATCGTTGCTATTTCTACGTATATGGACGATTTGGATGATATATAAGAAAAACTGAAATTTTAACGAATTTCCAAGAAAAATGTAAAAATTATCCAAAATTTAAAAACGATGCTATTTCTATAGATTTATAAGAAAAATTGAATTTTAGCGAATTTCCAAGAAAAATGTAAAAATTAACCAAAATTTGAAAACGATGCCATCTAGATGATTTGGAAGATATTTATGAAAAATTGAATTTTAGCGAATTTCCAAGAAAAATGTAAAAATTACACGAAATTCGAAAACGATGCTATTTCCACGTATATCGACGATTTGGATGATATACAAGATAAACTGAAATTTTAGCAAATTTCCAAGAAATATGTAAAAATTAACCAAATTTGAAAACGATGCCATTTGGATGATTTGGAAGAAATTGAAGAAAAATTGAATTTTTGCGAATTTCCGAGTAAACTCTAAAAATTAACCGAAATTCGAAAACGATGCTATTTCTACGTATATCGACGATTTGGATGATATATAAGAAAAACCGAAATTTTATCGATTTTCCAAGAAAAACTGAAATTTTAGCGAATTTCCAAGAAAAATGTAAAAATTAACCAAAATTTGAAAACGATGCTATCTGGATGATTTGGAAGAAATTGAAGAAAAATTGAATTTTAGCGAATTTCCGAGTAAACTGTAAAAATTAACCGAAATTCGAAAACGATGCTATTTCTACGTATATCGACGATTTGGATGATATATAAGAAAAACTGAAATTTTAGCAAATTTCCAAGAAATATGTAAAAATTAACCAAAATTTGAAAACGATGCTATCTGGATGATTTGGAAGAAACTGAAGAAAAATTGAATTTTAGCAAATTTCCGAGTAAACTGTAAAAACTAGCCGAAATTCGAAAACGATGCTATTTCTACGTATATCGACGATTTGGATGATATATAAGAAAAACTGAAATTTTAGCAAATCTCCAAGAATAATATAAAAATTTACCAAAATTTGAAAACGTTTCTATTTCTATAGATATACAAGAAAATTTGAATTTTAGCGAATTTCCAAGAAAAATGTAAAAATTACACGAAATTCGAAAACGATGCTATTTCTACGTATATCGGCGATTTGGTTGATATATAAGAAAAACTGAAATTTTAGCGAATTTCAAAGAATAATGTAAGAATTTACCAAAATTTGAAAACGATTCTATTTCTATAGATATACAAGAAAAACTGAAATTTTAGCGAATTTCCGAGTAAACTGTAAAAAATAACCGAAATACTAAATCGTTGCTATTTCTACGTATATGGACAATTTGGATGATATACAAGATAAACTGAAATTTTAGCAAATTTCCAAGAAATATGTAAAAATTAACCAAATTTGAAAACGATGCCATTTGGATGATTTGGAAGAAATTGAAGAAAAATTGAATTTTTGCGAATTTCCGAGTAAACTCTAAAAATTAACCGAAATTCGAAAACGATGCTATTTCTACGTATATCGACGATTTGGATGATATATAAGAAAAACCGGAATTTTATCGATTTTCCAAGAAAAACTGAAATTTTAGCGAATTTCCAAGAAAAATGTAAAAATTAACCAAAATTTGAAAACGATGCTATCTGGATGATTTGGAAGAAATTGAAGAAAAATTGAATTTTAGCGAATTTCCGAGTAAACTGTAAAAATTAAGCGAAATTCGAAAACGATGCTATTTCTACGTATATCGACGATTTGGATGATATATAAGAAAAACTGAAATTTTAGCAAATTTCCAAGAAATATGTAAAAATTAACCAAAATTTGAAAACGATGCTATCTGGATGATTTGGAAGAAACTGAAGAAAAATTGAATTTTAGCGAATTTCCGAGTAAACTGTAAAAACTAGCCGAAATTCGAAAACGATGCTATTTCTACGTATATCGACGATTTGGATGATATATAAGAAAAACTGAAATTTTAGCAAATCTCCAAGAATAATATAAAAATTTACCAAAATTTGAAAACGTTTCTATTTCTATAGATATACAAGAAAATTTGAATTTTAGCGAATTTCCAAGAAAAATGTAAAAATTACACGAAATTCGAAAACGATGCTATTTCTACGTATATCGGCGATTTGGATGATATATAAGAAAAACTGAAATTTTAGCAAATTTCCAGGAAATATGTAAAAATTAACCAAAATTAGAAAACGATGCCATCTGGATGATTTGGAAGAAATTGAAGAAAAATTGAATTTTACCGAATTTCCGAGTAACCTGTAAAAATTAACCGAAATTCGAAAACGATGCTATTTCTACGTATATCGACGATTTGAATGATATATAAGAAAAAGTGAAATTTTAGCGATTTCCAAGAAAAAGTGAAATTTTACCGGATTTTCAAGAAAAATGTAAAAATTAACCAAAATTTGAAAACGATGCCATCTAGATGATTTGGAAGATATTTATGAAAAATTGAATTTTAGCGAAGTTCCGTGTAAACTGTAGAAATTAACCGAAATTCGAAATCGTTGCTATTTCTACGTATATCGACGATTTGGATGATAAATAAGAAAAACTGAAATTTTAGCGAATTTCCGAGTAAACTGTAAAAATTAACCGAAATTCAACAACGATGCTATATCTACGTATGTCGACGATTTGGATGATATATAAGAAAAACTGAAATTTTAGCGATTTCCAAGAAAAACTGAAATTTTTGCGAATTTCCAAGAAAAATGTAAAAACTAATCAATATTTGAAAACGATGCCATCTAGATGATTTGGAAGATATTTATGAAAAATTGAATTTTAGCGAATTTCCGTGTAAACTGCAGAAATTAACCGAAATTCTAAATCGTTGCTATTTCTACGTATATCGACGATTTGGATGATAAATAAGAAAAACTGAAATTTTAGCGACTTTCCGAGTAAACTGTAGAAATTAACCGAAATTCTAAATCGTTGCTATGTCTACGTATATGGACGATTTGGATGATATATAAGAAAAACTGAAATTTTAGCAAATTTCCAGGAAATATGTAAAAATTAGCCAAAATTTGAAAACGATGCCATCTGGATGATTTGGAAGAAATTGAAGAAAAATTGAATTTTTGCGAATTTCCGAGAAAACTGTAAAAATTAACCGAAATTCGAAAACGATGCTATTTCTATGTATATCGACGATTTGGATGATATATAAGAAAAACTGAATTTTAGCGAATTTCCAAGAAAAATGTAAAAATTAACCAAAATTTGAAAATGATGCCATCTAGATGATTTAGAAGATATTTATGAAAAATTGAATTTTAGCGAATTTCCAAGAAAAATGTAAAAATTACACGAAATTCGAAAACGATGCTATTTCTACGTATATCGACGATTTGGATGATATATAAGAAAAACTGAAATTTTAGCAAATTTCCAAGAAATATGTAAAAATTAACCAAATTTGAAAACGATGCCATTTGGATGATTTGGAAGAAATTGAAGAAAAATTGAATTTTTGCGAATTTCCGAGTAAACTCTAAAAATTAACCGAAATTCGAAAACGATGCTATTTCTACGTATATCGACGATTTGGATGATATATAAGAAAAACTGAGATTTTAGCGAATTTCCAAGAATAATATAAAAATTTACCAAAATTAGAAAACGATACCATCTGGATGATTTGGAAGAAATTGAAGAAAAATTGAATTTTTGCGAATTTCCAAGAAAAATGTAAAAATTACACGAAATTCGAAAACGATGCTATTTCTACGTATATCGACGATTTGGATGATATATAAGAAAAACTGAAATTTTAGCAAATTTCCAAGAAAAATGTAAAAATTAACCAAAATTTGAAAACGATGCCATCTGGATGATTTGGAAGAAATTGAAGAAAAATTGAATTTTGGCGAATTTCCGAGTAACCTGTAAAAATTAACCGAAATTCGAAAACGATGCTATTTCTACGTATATCGACGATTTGGATGATATATAAGAAAAACTGAAATTTTATCGATTTTCCAAGAAAAACTGAAATTTTAGCGAATTTCCAAGAAAAATGTAAAAATTAACCAAAATTTGTAATCGATGCTATCCAGATGATTTGGAAGATATTTAAGAAAAACTGAAATTTTAGCGAATTTCCAAGAAAAATGTAAAAATTAACCAAAATTTGAAGACGATGCCATCTAGATGATTTGGAAGATGTTTATGAAGAATTGAATTTTAGCGAATTTCCAAGAAAAATGTAAAAATTACACGAAATTCGAAAACGATGCTATTTCTACGTATATCGGCGATTTGGATGATATATAAGAAAAACTGAAATTTTGGCAAATTTCCAAGAAAAATGTGAAAATTAACCAAATTTGAAAACGATGCTATCTGGATGATTTGGAAGAAATTGAAGAAAAATTGAATTTTAGCGAATTTCCGAGTAACCTGTAAAAATTAACCGAAATTCGAAAACGATGCTATATCTACGTATATCGACGATTTGGATGATATATAAGAAAAACTGAAATTTTAGCGATTTCCAAGAAAAACTGAAATTTTAGCGAATTTCCAAGAAAAATGTAAAAATTATCCAAAATTGAAAAACGATGCAATCTCTATAGATATATAAGAAAAGTTGAATTTTAGCGAATTCCCTTGTAAACTCTAGAAATTAACCGAAATTCTAAATTGTTGCTATTTCTACGTATATCGACGATTTGGATGATATATAAGAAAAACTGAAATTTTAGCGAATTTCCGAGTTAACTGTAAAAATTAACCGAAATTCTAAATCGTTGCTATTTCTACGTATATGGACGATTTGGATGATATATAAGAAAATCTGAAATTTTAGCGAATTTCCAAGAAAAATGTAAAAATTACACGAAATTCGAAAACGATGCTATTTCTGCGTATATCGACGATTTGGATGATATATAAGAAAAACTGAAATTTTAGCAAATTTCCAGGAAATATATAAAAATTAACCAAAATTAGAAAACGATGCCATCTGGATGATTTGGAAGATATTTATGAAAAATTGAATTTTAGCGAATTTCCAAGAAAAATGTAAAAATTAACCAAAATTTGAAAACGATGCCATCTAGATGATTTGGAAGATATTTATGAAAAATTGAATTTTAGCGAATTTCCGTGTAAACTGTAGAAATTAACCGAAATTCTAAATCGTTGCTATTTCTACGTACATCGACGATTTGGATGATAAATGAGAAAAACTGAAATTTTAGCGAATTTCCGAGTAAACAGTAAAAATTAACCGAAATTCGAAAACGATGCTATATCTACGTATCTCGACGATTTGGATGATATATAAGAAAAACTGAAATTTTAGCAAATTTCCAAGAAAAATGTAAAAATTAACCAAATTTGAAAACGATGCTATCTGGATGATTTGGAAGAAATTGAAGAAAAATTGAATTTTAGCGAATTTCCGAGTAACCTGTAAAAATTAACCGAAATTCGAAAACGATGCTATATCTACGTATATCGACGATTTGGATGATATATAAGAAAAACTGAAATTTTAGCGATTTCCAAGATAAACTGAAATTTTAGCAAATTTCCAAGAAAAATGTAAAAATTATCCAAAATTGAAAAACGATGCTATCTCTATAGATATATAAGAAAAACTGAAATTTTAGCAAATTTCCAGGAAATATGTGAAAATTAACCAAAATTAGAAAACGATGCCATCTGGATGATTTGGAAGATATTTATGAAAAATTGAATTTTAGCGAATATCCAAGAAAAATGTAAAAATTAACCAAAATTTGAAAACGATGCCATCTAGATGATTTGGAAGATATTTATGAAAAATTGAATTTTAGCGAATTTCCGTGTAAACTGTAAAAATTAACCGAAATTCGGAAACGATGCTATTTCTACGTATATCGATGATTTGAATGATATATAAGAAAAACTGAAATTTTAGCGATTTCCAAGAGAAAGTGAAATTTTACGGAATTTTCAAGAAAAATGTAAAAATTAACCAAAACTTGAAAACGATGCCATCTAGATGATTTGGAAGATATTTATGAAAAATTGAATTTTAGCAAAAGTTCCGTGTAAACTGTAGAAATTAACCGAAATTCGAAATCGTTGCTATTTCTACGTATATCGACGATTTGGATGATAAATAAGAAAAACTGAAATTTTAGCGAATTTCCGAGTAAACTGTAAAAATTAACCGAAATTCAACAACGATGCTATATCTACGTATGTCGACGATTTGGATGATATATAAGAAAAACTGAAATTTTAGCGATTTCCAAGAAAAACTGAAATTTTAGCGAATTTCCAAGAAAAATGTAAAAACTAATCAATATTTGAAAACGATGCCATCTAGATGATTTGGAAGATATTTATGAAAAATTGAATTTTAGCGAATTTCCGTGTAAACTGTAGAAATTAACCGAAATTCTAAATCGTTGCTATTTCTACGTATATCGACGATTTGGATGATAAATAAGAAAAACTGAAATTTTAGCGACTTTCCGAGTAAACTGTAGAAATTAACCGAAATTCTAAATCGTTGCTATGTCTACGTATATGGACGATTTGGATGATATATAAGAAAAACTGAAATTTTAGCAAATTTCCAGGAAATATGTAAAAATTAGCCAAAATTTGAAAACGATGCCATCTGGATGATTTGGAAGAAGTTGAAGAAAAATTGAATTTTTGCGAATTTCCGAGAAAACTGTAAAAATTAACCGAAATTCGAAAACGATGCTATTTCTATGTATATCGACGATTTGGATGATATATAAGAAAAACTGAATTTTAGCGAATTTCCAAGAAAAATGTAAAAATTGACCAAAATTTGAAAATGATGCCATCTAGATGATTTAGAAGATATTTATGAAAAATTGAATTTTAGCGAATTTCCAAGAAAAATGTAAAAATTACACGAAATTCGAAAACGATGCTATTTCTACGTATATCGACGATTTGGATGATATATAAGAAAAACTGAAATTTTAGCAAATTTCCAAGAAATATGTAAAAATTAACCAAATTTGAAAACGATGCCATTTGGATGATTTGGAAGAAATTGAAGAAAAATTGAATTTTTGCGAATTTCCGAGTAAACTCTAAAAATTAACCGAAATTCGAAAACGATGCTATTTCTACGTATATCGACGATTTGGATGATATATAAGAAAAACTGAGATTTTAGCGAATTTCCAAGAATAATATAAAAATTTACCAAAATTAGAAAACGATACCATCTGGATGATTTGGAAGAAATTGAAGAAAAATTGAATTTTTGCGAATTTCCAAGAAAAATGTAAAAATTACACGAAATTCGAAAACGATGCTATTTCTACGTATATCGACGATTTGGATGATATATAAGAAAAACTGAAATTTTAGCAAATTTCCAAGAAAAATGTAAAAATTAACCAAAATTTGAAAACGATGCCATCTGGATGATTTGGAAGAAATTGGAGAAAAATTGAATTTTGGCGAATTTCCGAGTAACCTGTAAAAATTAACCGAAATTCGAAAACGATGCTATTTCTACGTATATCGACGATTTGGATGATATATAAGAAAAACTGAAATTTTATCGATTTTCCAAGAAAAACTGAAATTTTAGCGAATTTCCAAGAAAAATGTAAAAATTAACCAAAATTTGTAATCGATGCTATCCAGATGATTTGGAAGATATTTAAGAAAAACTGAAATTTTAGCGAATTTCCAAGAAAAATGTAAAAATTAACCAAAATTTGAAGACGATGCCATCTAGATGATTTGGAAGATGTTTATGAAGAATTGAATTTTAGCGAATTTCCAAGAAAAATGTAAAAATTACACGAAATTCGAAAACGATGCTATTTCTACGTATATCGGCGATTTGGATGATATATAAGAAAAACTGAAATTTTGGCAAATTTCCAAGAAAAATGTGAAAATTAACCAAATTTGAAAACGATGCTATCTGGATGATTTGGAAGAAATTGAAGAAAAATTGAATTTTAGCGAATTTCCGAGTAACCTGTAAAAATTAACCGAAATTCGAAAACGATGCTATATCTACGTATATCGACGATTTGGATGATACATAAGAAAAACTGAAATTTTAGCGATTTCCAAGAAAAACTGAAATTTTAGCGAATTTCCAAGAAAAATGTAAAAATTATCCAAAATTGAAAAACGATGCAATCTCTATAGATATATAAGAAAAGTTGAATTTTAGCGAATTCCCTTGTAAACTCTAGAAATTAACCGAAATTCTAAATTGTTGCTATTTCTACGTATATCGACGATTTGGATGATATATAAGAAAAACTGAAATTTTAGCGAATTTCCGAGTTAACTGTAAAAATTAACCGAAATTCTAAATCGTTGCTATTTCTACGTATATGGACGATTTGGATGATATATAAGAAAAACTGAAATTTTAGCGAATTTCCAAGAAAAATGTAAAAATTACACGAAATTCGAAAACGATGCTATTTCTGCGTATATCGACGATTTGGATGATATATAAGAAAAACTGAAATTTTAGCAAATTTCCAGGAAATATATAAAAATTAACCAAAATTAGAAAACGATGCCATCTGGATGATTTGGAAGATATTTATGAAAAATTGAATTTTAGCGAATTTCCAAGAAAAATGTAAAAATTAACCAAAATTTGAAAACGATGCCATCTAGATGATTTGGAAGATATTTATGAAAAATTGAATTTTAGCGAATTTCCGTGTAAACTGTAGAAATTAACCGAAATTCTAAATCGTTGCTATTTCTACGTACATCGACGATTTGGATGATAAATGAGAAAAACTGAAATTTTAGCGAATTTCCGAGTAAACAGTAAAAATTAACCGAAATTCGAAAACGATGCTATATCTACGTATCTCGACGATTTGGATGATATATAAGAAAAACTGAAATTTTAGCAAATTTCCAAGAAAAATGTAAAAATTAACCAAATTTGAAAACGATGCTATCTGGATGATTTGGAAGAAATTGAAGAAAAATTGAATTTTAGCGAATTTCCGAGTAACCTGTAAAAATTAACCGAAATTCGAAAACGATGCTATATCTACGTATATCGACGATTTGGATGATATATAAGAAAAACTGAAATTTTAGCGATTTCCAAGATAAACTGAAATTTTAGCAAATTTCCAAGAAAAATGTAAAAATTATCCAAAATTGAAAAACGATGCTATCTCTATAGATATATAAGAAAAACTGAAATTTTAGCAAATTTCCAGGAAATATGTGAAAATTAACCAAAATTAGAAAACGATGCCATCTGGATGATTTGGAAGATATTTATGAAAAATTGAATTTTAGCGAATATCCAAGAAAAATGTAAAAATTAACCAAAATTTGAAAACGATGCCATCTAGATGATTTGGAAGATATTTATGAAAAATTGAATTTTAGCGAATTTCCGTGTAAACTGTAAAAATTTACCGAAATTCGGAAACGATGCTATTTCTACGTATATCGACGATTTGAATGATATATAAGAAAAACTGAAATTTTAGCGATTTCCAAGAGAAAGTGAAATTTTACGGAATTTTCAAGAAAAATGTAAAAATTAACCAAAACTTGAAAACGATGCCATCTAGATGATTTGGAAGATATTTATGAAAAATTGAATTTTAGCGAATTTCCGAGTAAACTGTAAAAATTAACCGAAATTCGAAAACGATGCTATTTCTACGTATATGGACGATTTGGATGATATATAAGAAAAACTGAAATTTTAACGAATTTCCAAGAAAAATGTAAAAATTACACGAAATTCGAAAACGATGCTATTTCTACGTATATCGACGATTTGGATGATATATAAGAAAAACTGAAATTTTAGCAAATTTCCAAGAAATATGTAAAAATTAACCAAATTTGAAAACGATGCCATCTGGATGAATTGGAAGAAATTGAAGAAAAATTGAATTTTTGCGAATTTCCGAGTAAACTGTAAAAATTAACCGAAATTCGAAAACGATGCTATTTCTACGTATATCGACGATTTGGATGATATATATGAAAAACTGAAATTTTAGCGAATTTCCAAGAATAATGTAAAAATTAACCAACATTTGAAAACGATGCCATCTAGATGATTTGGAAGATATTTATGAAAAATTGAATTTTAGCGAATTCCCTTGTAAACTCTAGAAATTAACCGAAATTCTAAATCGTTGCTATTTCTACGTATATCGACGATTTGGATGATATATAAGAAAAACTGAAATTTTAGCGAATTTCCGAGTTAACTGTAAAAATTAACCGAAATTCGAAAACGATGCTATTTCTACGTATATCGACGATTTGGATGAAATATAAGAAAAACTGAAATTTTAGCAAATTTCCAAGAAATATGAAAAAATTAACCAAAATTTGAAAACGATGCTATCTGGATGATTTGGAAGAAATTGAAGAAAAATTGAATTTTAGCGAATTTCCGAGTAAACTGTAAAAACTAACCGAAATTCGAAAACGATGCTATTTCTACGTATATCGACGATTTGGATGATATATAAGAAAAACTGAAATTTTAGCGAATTTCCAAGAAAAATGTAAAAATTACACGAAATTCGAAAACGATGCTATTTCTACGTATATCGACGATTTGGATGATATATAAGAAAAACTGAAATTTTAGCAAATTTCCAAGAAATATGTAAAAATTAACCAAAATTAGAAAACGATGCCATCTGGATGATTTGGAAGATATTTATGAAAAATTGAATTTTAGCGAATTTCCAAGAAAAATGTAAAAATTAACCAAAATTTGAAAACGATGCCATCTGGATGATTTGGAAGAAATTGAAGAAAAATTTAATTTTAGCGAATTTCCGAGTAAACTGTAAAAATTAACCGAAATTCGAAAACGATGCTATTTCTACGTATATCGACGATTTGGATGAAATATAAGAAAAACTGAAATTTTAGCGAATTTCCAAGAAAAATGTAAAAATTAACCAAAATTTGAAAACGATGCCATCTGGATGATTTGGAAGAAATTGAAGAAAAATTGAATTTTAGCGAATTTCCGAGTAAACTGTAAAAACTAACCGAAATTCGAAAACGATGCTATTTCTAAATATATCGACGATTTGGATGATATATAAGAAAAACTGAAATTTTAGCGAATTTCCAAGAAAAAAGTAAAAATTAAACGAAATTCGAAAACGATGCTATTTCTACGTATATCGACGATTTGGATGATATATAAGAAAAACTGAAATTTTAGCGAATTTCCAAGAAAAATGTAAAAATTAACCAAAATTTGAAAACGATGCCATCTGGATGATTTGGAAGATATTTATGAAAAATTGAATTTTAGCGAATTTCCAAGAAAAATGTAAAAATTAACCAAAATTTGAAAACGATGCCATCTGGATGATTTGGAAGAAATTGAAGAAAAATTTAATTTTAGCGAATTTCCGAGTAAACTGTAAAAATTAACCGAAATTCGAAAACGATGCTATTTCTACGTATATCGACGATTTGGATGAAATATAAGAAAAACTGAAATTTTAGCAAATTTCCAAGAAATATGAAAAAATTAACCAAAATTTGAAAACGATGCTATCTGGATGATTTGGAAGAAATTGAAGAAAAATTGAATTTTAGCGAATTTCCGAGTAAACTGTAAAAACTAACCGAAATTCGAAAACGATGCTATTTCTACGTATATCGACGATTTGGATGATATATAAGAAAAACTGAAATTTTAGCGAATTTCCAAGAATAATGTAAAAATTAACCAAAATTTGAAAACGATGCCATCTAGATGATTTGGAAGATATTTATGAAAAATTGAATTTTAGCGAATTCCCTTGTAAACTAGAAATTAACCGAAATTCTAAATTGTTGCTACTTCTACGTGTATCGACGATTTGGATGATATATAAGAAAAACTGAAATTTTAGCGAATTTCCGAGTTAACTGTAAAAATTAACCGAAATTCTAAATCGTTGCTATTTCTACGTATATGGACGATTTGGATGATATATAAGAAAAACTGAAATTTTAGCGAATTTCCAAGAAAAATGTAAAAATTACACGAAATTCGAAAACGATGCTATTTCTACGTATATCGACGATTTGGATGATATATAAGAAAAACTGAAATTTTAGCAAATTTCCAGGAAATATGTAAAAATTAACCAAAATTAGAAAACGATGCCATCTAGATGATTTGGAAGATATTTATGAAAAATTGAATTTTAGCGAATTTCCGTGTAAACTGTAGAAATTAACCGAAATTCTAAATCGTTGCTATTTCTACGTACATCGACGATTTGGATGATAAATGAGAAAAACTGAAATTTTAGCGAATTTCTGAGTAAACTGTAAAAATTAACCGAAATTCGAAAACGATGCTATATCTACGTATATCGACGATTTGGATGATATATAAGAAAAACTGAAATTTTAGCGATTTCCAAGAAAAACTGAAATTTTAGCGAATTTCCAAGAAAAATGTAAAAATTAACCAAAATTTGAAAACGATGCCATCTAGATGATTTGGAAGATATTTATGAAAAATTGAATTTTAGCGAATTTCCGTGTAAACTGTAGAAATTAACCGAAATTCTAAATCGTTGCTATTTCTACGTACATCGACGATTTGGATGATAAATGAGAAAAACTGAAATTTTAGCGAATTTCCGAGTAAACTGTAAAAATTAACCGAAATTCGAAAACGATGCTATATCTACGTATATCGACGATTTGGATGATATACAAGATAAACTGAAATTTTAGCAAATTTCCAAGAAATATGTAAAAATTAACCAAATTTGAAAACGATGCCATTTGGATGATTTGGAAGAAATTGAAGAAAAATTGAATTTTTGCGAATTTCCGAGTAAACTCTAAAAATTAACCGAAATTCGAAAACGATGCTATTTCTACGTATATCGACGATTTGGATGATATATAAGAAAAACCGAAATTTTATCGATTTTCCAAGAAAAACTGAAATTTTAGCGAATTTCCAAGAAAAATGTAAAAATTAACCAAAATTTGAAAACGATGCTATCTGGATGATTTGGAAGAAATTGAAGAAAAATTGAATTTTAGCAAATTTCCGAGTAAACTGTAAAAATTAACCGAAATTCGAAAACGATGCTATTTCTACGTATATCGACGATTTGGATGATATATAAGAAAAACTGAAATTTTAGCAAATTTCCAAGAAATATGTAAAAATTAACCAAAATTTGAAAACGATGCTATCTGGATGATTTGGAAGAAACTGAAGAAAAATTGAATTTTAGCAAATTTCCGAGTAAACTGTAAAAACTAGCCGAAATTCGAAAACGATGCTATTTCTACGTATATCGACGATTTGGATGATATATAAGAAAAACTGAAATTTTAGCAAATCTCCAAGAATAATATAAAAATTTACCAAAATTTGAAAACGTTTCTATTTCTATAGATATACAAGAAAATTTGAATTTTAGCGAATTTCCAAGAAAAATGTAAAAATTACACGAAATTCGAAAACGATGCTATTTCTACGTATATCGGCGATTTGGTTGATATATAAGAAAAACTGAAATTTTAGCGAATTTCAAAGAATAATGTAAGAATTTACCAAAATTTGAAAACGATTCTATTTCTATAGATATACAAGAAAAACTGAAATTTTAGCGAATTTCCGAGTAAACTGTAAAAAATAACCGAAATACTAAATCGTTGCTATTTCTACGTATATGGACAATTTGGATGATATACAAGATAAACTGAAATTTTAGCAAATTTCCAAGAAATATGTAAAAATTAACCAAATTTGAAAACGATGCCATTTGGATGATTTGGAAGAAATTGAAGAAAAATTGAATTTTTGCGAATTTCCGAGTAAACTCTAAAAATTAACCGAAATTCGAAAACGATGCTATTTCTACGTATATCGACGATTTGGATGATATATAAGAAAAACCGAAATTTTATCGATTTTCCAAGAAAAACTGAAATTTTAGCGAATTTCCAAGAAAAATGTAAAAATTAACCAAAATTTGAAAACGATGCTATCTGGATGATTTGGAAGAAATTGAAGAAAAATTGAATTTTAGCGAATTTCCGAGTAAACTGTAAAAATTAACCGAAATTCGAAAACGATGCTATTTCTACGTATATCGACGATTTGGATGATATATAAGAAAAACTGAAATTTTAGCAAATTTCCAAGAAATATGTAAAAATTAACCAAAATTTGAAAACGATGCTATCTGGATGATTTGGAAGAAACTGAAGAAAAATTGAATTTTAGCAAATTTCCGAGTAAACTGTAAAAACTAGCCGAAATTCGAAAACGATGCTATTTCTACGTATATCGACGATTTGGATGATATATAAGAAAAACTGAAATTTTAGCAAATCTCCAAGAATAATATAAAAATTTACCAAAATTTGAAAACGTTTCTATTTCTATAGATATACAAGAAAATTTGAATTTTAGCGAATTTCCAAGAAAAATGTAAAAATTACACGAAATTCGAAAACGATGCTATTTCTACGTATATCGGCGATTTGGTTGATATATAAGAAAAACTGAAATTTTAGCGAATTTCAAAGAATAATGTAAGAATTTACCAAAATTTGAAAACGATTCTATTTCTATAGATATACAAGAAAAACTGAAATTTTAGCGAATTTCCGAGTAAACTGTAAAAAATAACCGAAATACTAAATCGTTGCTATTTCTACGTATATGGACAATTTGGATGATATACAAGATAAACTGAAATTTTAGCAAATTTCCAAGAAATATGTAAAAATTAACCAAATTTGAAAACGATGCCATTTGGATGATTTGGAAGAAATTGAAGAAAAATTGAATTTTTGCGAATTTCCGAGTAAACTCTAAAAATTAACCGAAATTCGAAAACGATGCTATTTCTACGTATATCGACGATTTGGATGATATATAAGAAAAACCGAAATTTTATCGATTTTCCAAGAAAAACTGAAATTTTAGCGAATTTCCAAGAAAAATGTAAAAATTAACCGAAATTTGAAAACGATGCTATCTGGATGATTTGGAAGAAATTGAAGAAAAATTGAATTTTAGCGAATTTCCGAGTAAACTGTAAAAATTAACCGAAATTCGAAAACGATGCTATTTCTACGTATATCGACGATTTGGATGATATATAAGAAAAACTGAAATTTTAGCAAATTTCCAAGAAATATGTAAAAATTAACCAAAATTTGAAAACGATGCTATCTGGATGATTTGGAAGAAACTGAAGAAAAATTGAATTTTAGCGAATTTCCGAGTAAACTGTAAAAACTAGCCGAAATTCGAAAACGATGCTATTTCTACGTATATCGACGATTTGGATGATATATAAGAAAAACTGAAATTTTAGCAAATCTCCAAGAATAATATAAAAATTTACCAAAATTTGAAAACGTTTCTATTTCTATAGATATACAAGAAAATTTGAATTTTAGCGAATTTCCAAGAAAAATGTAAAAATTACACGAAATTCGAAAACGATGCTATTTCTACGTATATCGGCGATTTGGATGATATATAAGAAAAACTGAAATTTTAGCAAATTTCCAGGAAATATGTAAAAATTAACCAAAATTAGAAAACGATGCCATCTGGATGATTTGGAAGAAATTGAAGAAAAATTGAATTTTACCGAATTTCCGAGTAACCTGTAAAAATTAACCGAAATTCGAAAACGATGCTATTTCTACGTATATCGACGATTTGAATGATATATAAGAAAAAGTGAAATTTTAGCGATTTCCAAGAAAAAGTGAAATTTTACCGGATTTTCAAGAAAAATGTAAAAATTAACCAAAATTTGAAAACGATGCCATCTAGATGATTTGGAAGATATTTATGAAAAATTGAATTTTAGCGAAGTTCCGTGTAAACTGTAGAAATTAACCGAAATTCGAAATCGTTGCTATTTCTACGTATATCGACGATTTGGATGATAAATAAGAAAAACTGAAATTTTAGCGAATTTCCGAGTAAACTGTAAAAATTAACCGAAATTCAACAACGATGCTATATCTACGTATGTCGACGATTTGGATGATATATAAGAAAAACTGAAATTTTAGCGATTTCCAAGAAAAACTGAAATTTTAGCGAATTTCCAAGAAAAATGTAAAAACTAATCAATATTTGAAAACGATGCCATCTAGATGATTTGGAAGATATTTATGAAAAATTGAATTTTAGCGAATTTCCGTGTAAACTGTAGAAATTAACCGAAATTCTAAATCGTTGCTATTTCTACGTATATCGACGATTTGGATGATAAATAAGAAAAACTGAAATTTTAGCGACTTTCCGAGTAAACTGTAGAAATTAACCGAAATTCTAAATCGTTGCTATGTCTACGTATATGGACGATTTGGATGATATATAAGAAAAACTGAAATTTTAGCAAATTTCCAGGAAATATGTAAAAATTAGCCAAAATTTGAAAACGATGCCATCTGGATGATTTGGAAGAAATTGAAGAAAAATTGAATTTTTGCGAATTTCCGAGAAAACTGTAAAAATTAACCGAAATTCGAAAACGATGCTATTTCTATGTATATCGACGATTTGGATGATATATAAGAAAAACTGAATTTTAGCGAATTTCCAAGAAAAATGTAAAAATTAACCAAAATTTGAAAATGATGCCATCTAGATGATTTAGAAGATATTTATGAAAAATTGAATTTTAGCGAATTTCCAAGAAAAATGTAAAAATTACACGAAATTCGAAAACGATGCTATTTCTACGTATATCGACGATTTGGATGATATATAAGAAAAACTGAAATTTTAGCAAATTTCCAAGAAATATGTAAAAATTAACCAAATTTGAAAACGATGCCATTTGGATGATTTTGAAGAAATTGAAGAAAAATTGAATTTTTGCGAATTTCCGAGTAAACTCTAAAAATTAACCGAAATTCGAAAACGATGCTATTTCTACGTATATCGACGATTTGGATGATATATAAGAAAAACTGAGATTTTAGCGAATTTCCAAGAATAATATAAAAATTTACCAAAATTAGAAAACGATACCATCTGGATGATTTGGAAGAAATTGAAGAAAAATTGAATTTTTGCGAATTTCCAAGAAAAATGTAAAAATTACACGAAATTCGAAAACGATGCTATTTCTACGTATATCGACGATTTGGATGATATATAAGAAAAACTGAAATTTTAGCAAATTTCCAAGAAAAATGTAAAAATTAACCAAAATTTGAAAACGATGCCATCTGGATGATTTGGAAGAAATTGAAGAAAAATTGAATTTTGGCGAATTTCCGAGTAACCTGTAAAAATTAACCGAAATTCGAAAACGATGCTATTTCTACGTATATCGACGATTTGGATGATATATAAGAAAAACTGAAATTTTATCGATTTTCCAAGAAAAACTGAAATTTTAGCGAATTTCCAAGAAAAATGTAAAAATTAACCAAAATTTGTAATCGATGCTATCCAGATGATTTGGAAGATATTTAAGAAAAACTGAAATTTTAGCGAATTTCCAAGAAAAATGTAAAAATTAACCAAAATTTGAAGACGATGCCATCTAGATGATTTGGAAGATGTTTATGAAGAATTGAATTTTAGCGAATTTCCAAGAAAAATGTAAAAATTACACGAAATTCGAAAACGATGCTATTTCTACGTATATCGGCGATTTGGATGATATATAAGAAAAACTGAAATTTTGGCAAATTTCCAAGAAAAATGTGAAAATTAACCAAATTTGAAAACGATGCTATCTGGATGATTTGGAAGAAATTGAAGAAAAATTGAATTTTAGCGAATTTCCGAGTAACCTGTAAAAATTAACCGAAATTCGAAAACGATGCTATATCTACGTATATCGACGATTTGGATGATATATAAGAAAAACTGAAATTTTAGCGATTTCCAAGAAAAACTGAAATTTTAGCGAATTTCCAAGAAAAATGTAAAAATTATCCAAAATTGAAAAACGATGCAATCTCTATAGATATATAAGAAAAGTTGAATTTTAGCGAATTCCCTTGTAAACTCTAGAAATTAACCGAAATTCTAAATTGTTGCTATTTCTACGTATATCGACGATTTGGATGATATATAAGAAAAACTGAAATTTTAGCGAATTTCCGAGTTAACTGTAAAAATTAACCGAAATTCTAAATCGTTGCTATTTCTACGTATATGGACGATTTGGATGATATATAAGAAAATCTGAAATTTTAGCGAATTTCCAAGAAAAATGTAAAAATTACACGAAATTCGAAAACGATGCTATTTCTGCGTATATCGACGATTTGGATGATATATAAGAAAAACTGAAATTTTAGCAAATTTCCAGGAAATATATAAAAATTAACCAAAATTAGAAAACGATGCCATCTGGATGATTTGGAAGATATTTATGAAAAATTGAATTTTAGCGAATTTCCAAGAAAAATGTAAAAATTAACCAAAATTTGAAAACGATGCCATCTAGATGATTTGGAAGATATTTATGAAAAATTGAATTTTAGCGAATTTCCGTGTAAACTGTAGAAATTAACCGAAATTCTAAATCGTTGCTATTTCTACGTACATCGACGATTTGGATGATAAATGAGAAAAACTGAAATTTTAGCGAATTTCCGAGTAAACAGTAAAAATTAACCGAAATTCGAAAACGATGCTATATCTACGTATCTCGACGATTTGGATGATATATAAGAAAAACTGAAATTTTAGCAAATTTCCAAGAAAAATGTAAAAATTAACCAAATTTGAAAACGATGCTATCTGGATGATTTGGAAGAAATTGAAGAAAAATTGAATTTTAGCGAATTTCCGAGTAACCTGTAAAAATTAACCGAAATTCGAAAACGATGCTATATCTACGTATATCGACGATTTGGATGATATATAAGAAAAACTGAAATTTTAGCGATTTCCAAGATAAACTGAAATTTTAGCAAATTTCCAAGAAAAATGTAAAAATTATCCAAAATTGAAAAACGATGCTATCTCTATAGATATATAAGAAAAACTGAAATTTTAGCAAATTTCCAGGAAATATGTGAAAATTAACCAAAATTAGAAAACGATGCCATCTGGATGATTTGGAAGATATTTATGAAAAATTGAATTTTAGCGAATATCCAAGAAAAATGTAAAAATTAACCAAAATTTGAAAACGATGCCATCTAGATGATTTGGAAGATATTTATGAAAAATTGAATTTTAGCGAATTTCCGTGTAAACTGTAAAAATTAACCGAAATTCGGAAACGATGCTATTTCTACGTATATCGACGATTTGAATGATATATAAGAAAAACTGAAATTTTAGCGATTTCCAAGAGAAAGTGAAATTTTACAGAATTTTCAAGAAAAATGTTAAAATTAACCAAAACTTGAAAACGATGCCATCTAGATGATTTGGAAGATATTTATGAAAAATTGAATTTTAGCAAAAGTTCCGTGTAAACTGTAGAAATTAACCGAAATTCGAAATCGTTGCTATTTCTACGTATATCGACGATTTGGATGATAAATAAGAAAAACTGAAATTTTAGCGAATTTCCGAGTAAACTGTAAAAATTAACCGAAATTCAACAACGATGCTATATCTACGTATGTCGACGATTTGGATGATATATAAGAAAAACTGAAATTTTAGCGATTTCCAAGAAAAACTGAAATTTTAGCGAATTTCCAAGAAAAATGTAAAAACTAATCAATATTTGAAAACGATGCCATCTAGATGATTTGGAAGATATTTATGAAAAATTGAATTTTAGCGAATTTCCGTGTAAACTGTAGAAATTAACCGAAATTCTAAATCGTTGCTATTTCTACGTATATCGACGATTTGGATGATAAATAAGAAAAACTGAAATTTTAGCGACTTTCCGAGTAAACTGTAGAAATTAACCGAAATTCTAAATCGTTGCTATGTCTACGTATATGGACGATTTGGATGATATATAAGAAAAACTGAAATTTTAGCAAATTTCCAGGAAATATGTAAAAATTAGCCAAAATTTGAAAACGATGCCATCTGGATGATTTGGAAGAAATTGAAGAAAAATTGAATTTTTGCGAATTTCCGAGAAAACTGTAAAAATTAACCGAAATTCGAAAACGATGCTATTTCTATGTATATCGACGATTTGGATGATATATAAGAAAAACTGAATTTTAGCGAATTTCCAAGAAAAATGTAAAAATTGACCAAAATTTGAAAATGATGCCATCTAGATGATTTAGAAGATATTTATGAAAAATTGAATTTTAGCGAATTTCCAAGAAAAATGTAAAAATTACACGAAATTCGAAAACGATGCTATTTCTACGTATATCGACGATTTGGATGATATATAAGAAAAACTGAAATTTTAGCAAATTTCCAAGAAATATGTAAAAATTAACCAAATTTGAAAACGATGCCATTTGGATGATTTGGAAGAAATTGAAGAAAAATTGAATTTTTGCGAATTTCCGAGTAAACTCTAAAAATTAACCGAAATTCGAAAACGATGCTATTTCTACGTATATCGACGATTTGAATGATATATAAGAAAAACTGAGATTTTAGCGAATTTCCAAGAATAATATAAAAATTTACCAAAATTAGAAAACGATACCATCTGGATGATTTGGAAGAAATTGAAGAAAAATTGAATTTTTGCGAATTTCCAAGAAAAATGTAAAAATTACACGAAATTCGAAAACGATGCTATTTCTACGTATATCGACGATTTGGATGATATATAAGAAAAACTGAAATTTTAGCAAATTTCCAAGAAAAATGTAAAAATTAACCAAAATTTGAAAACGATGCCATCTGGATGATTTGGAAGAAATTGAAGAAAAATTGAATTTTGGCGAATTTCCGAGTAACCTGTAAAAATTAACCGAAATTCGAAAACGATGCTATTTCTACGTATATCGACGATTTGGATGATATATAAGAAAAACTGAAATTTTATCGATTTTCCAAGAAAAACTGAAATTTTAGCGAATTTCCAAGAAAAATGTAAAAATTAACCAAAATTTGTAATCGATGCTATCCAGATGATTTGGAAGATATTTAAGAAAAACTGAAATTTTAGCGAATTTCCAAGAAAAATGTAAAAATTAACCAAAATTTGAAGACGATGCCATCTAGATGATTTGGAAGATGTTTATGAAGAATTGAATTTTAGCGAATTTCCAAGAAAAATGTAAAAATTACACGAAATTCGAAAACGATGCTATTTCTACGTATATCGGCGATTTGGATGATATATAAGAAAAACTGAAATTTTAGCGAATTTCCAAGAAAAATGTAAAAATTACACGAAATTCGAAAACGATGCTATTTCTGCGTATATCGACGATTTGGATGATATATAAGAAAAACTGAAATTTTAGCAAATTTCCAGGAAATATATAAAAATTAACCAAAATTAGAAAACGATGCCATCTGGATGATTTGGAAGATATTTATGAAAAATTGAATTTTAGCGAATTTCCAAGAAAAATGTAAAAATTAACCAAAATTTGAAAACGATGCCACCTAGATGATTTGGAAGATATTTATGAAAAATTGAATTTTAGCGAATTTCCGTGTAAACTGTAGAAATTAACCGAAATTCTAAATCGTTGCTATTTCTACGTACATCGACGATTTGGATGATAAATGAGAAAAACTGAAATTTTAGCGAATTTCCGAGTAAACAGTAAAAATTAACCGAAATTCGAAAACGATGCTATATCTACGTATCTCGACGATTTGGATGATATATAAGAAAAACTGAAATTTTAGCAAATTTCCAAGAAAAATGTAAAAATTAACCAAATTTGAAAACGATGCTATCTGGATGATTTGGATGAAATTGAAGAAAAATTGAATTTTAGCGAATTTCCGAGTAACCTGTAAAAATTAACCGAAATTCGAAAACGATGCTATATCTACGTATATCGACGATTTGGATGATATATAAGAAAAACTGAAATTTTAGCGATTTCCAAGATAAACTGAAATTTTAGCAAATTTCCAAGAAAAATGTAAAAATTATCCAAAATTGAAAAACGATGCTATCTCTATAGATATATAAGAAAAACTGAAATTTTAGCAAATTTCCAGGAAATATGTGAAAATTAACCAAAATTAGAAAACGATGCCATCTGGATGATTTGGAAGATATTTATGAAAAATTGAATTTTAGCGAATATCCAAGAAAAATGTAAAAATTAACCAAAATTTGAAAACGATGCCATCTAGATGATTTGGAAGATATTTATGAAAAATTGAATTTTAGCGAATTTCCGTGTAAACTGTAAAAATTAACCGAAATTCGGAAACGATGCTATTTCTACGTATATCGACGATTTGAATGATATATAAGAAAAACTGAAATTTTAGCGATTTCCAAGAGAAAGTGAAATTTTACGGAATTTTCAAGAAAAATGTAAAAATTAACCAAAACTTGAAAACGATGCCATCTAGATGATTTGGAAGATATTTATGAAAAATTGAATTTTAGCGAATTTCCGAGTAAACTGTAAAAATTAACCGAAATTCGAAAACGATGCTATTTCTACGTATATGGACGATTTGGATGATATATAAGAAAAACTGAAATTTTAACGAATTTCCAAGAAAAATGTAAAAATTACACGAAATTCGAAAACGATGCTATTTCTACGTATATCGACGATTTGGATGATATATAAGAAAAACTGAAATTTTAGCAAATTTCCAAGAAATATGTAAAAATTAACCAAATTTGAAAACGATGCCATCTGGATGATTTGGAAGAAATTGAAGAAAAATTGAATTTTTGCGAATTTCCGAGTAAACTGTAAAAATTAACCGAAATTCGAAAACGATGCTATTTCTACGTATATCGACGATTTGGATGATATATAAGAAAAACTGAAATTTTAGCGAATTTCCAAGAATAATGTAAAAATTAACCAAAATTTGAAAACGATGCCATCTAGATGATTTGGAAGATATTTATGAAAAATTGAATTTTAGCGAATTCCCTTGTAAACTCTAGAAATTAACCGAAATTCTAAATCGTTGCTATTTCTACGTATATCGACGATTTGGATGATATATAAGAAAAACTGAAATTTTAGCGAATTTCCGAGTTAACTGTAAAAATTAACCGAAATTCGAAAACGATGCTATTTCTACGTATATCGACGATTTGGATGAAATATAAGAAAAACTGAAATTTTAGCAAATTTCCAAGAAATATGAAAAAATTAACCAAAATTTGAAAACGATGCTATCTGGATGATTTGGAAGAAATTGAAGAAAAATTGAATTTTAGCGAATTTCCGAGTAAACTGTAAAAACTAACCGAAATTCGAAAACGATGCTATTTCTACGTATATCGACGATTTGGATGATATATAAGAAAAACTGAAATTTTAGCGAATTTCCAAGAAAAATGTAAAAATTACACGAAATTCGAAAACGATGCTATTTCTACGTATATCGACGATTTGGATGATATATAAGAAAAACTGAAATTTTAGCAAATTTCCAAGAAATATGTAAAAATTAACCAAAATTAGAAAACGATGCCATCTGGATGATTTGGAAGATATTTATGAAAAATTGAATTTTAGCGAATTTCCAAGAAAAATGTAAAAATTAACCAAAATTTGAAAACGATGCCATCTGGATGATTTGGAAGAAATTGAAGAAAAATTTAATTTTAGCGAATTTCCGAGTAAACTGTAAAAATTAACCGAAATTCGAAAACGATGCTATTTCTACGTATATCGACGATTTGGATGAAATATAAGAAAAACTGAAATTTTAGCGAATTTCCAAGAAAAATGTAAAAATTAACCAAAATTTGAAAACGATGCCATCTGGATGATTTGGAAGAAATTGAAGAAAAATTGAATTTTAGCGAATTTCCGAGTAAACTGTAAAAACTAACCGAAATTCGAAAACGATGCTATTTCTAAATATATCGACGATTTGGATGATATATAAGAAAAACTGAAATTTTAGCGAATTTCCAAGAAAAAAGTAAAAATTAAACGAAATTCGAAAACGATGCTATTTCTACGTATATCGACGATTTGGATGATATATAAGAAAAACTGAAATTTTAGCGAATTTTCAAGAAAAATGTAAAAATTAACCAAAATTTGAAAACGATGCCATCTGGATGATTTGGAAGATATTTATGAAAAATTGAATTTTAGCGAATTTCCAAGAAAAATGTAAAAATTAACCAAAATTTGAAAACGATGCCATCTGGATGATTTGGAAGAAATTGAAGAAAAATTTAATTTTAGCGAATTTCCGAGTAAACTGTAAAAATTAACCGAAATTCGAAAACGATGCTATTTCTACGTATATCGACGATTTGGATGAAATATAAGAAAAACTGAAATTTTAGCAAATTTCCAAGAAATATGAAAAAATTAACCAAAATTTGAAAACGATGCTATCTGGATGATTTGGAAGAAATTGAAGAAAAATTGAATTTTAGCGAATTTCCGAGTAAACTGTAAAAACTAACCGAAATTCGAAAACGATGCTATTTCTACGTATATCGACGATTTGGATGATATATAAGAAAAACTGAAATTTTAGCGAATTTCCAAGAATAATGTAAAAATTAACCAAAATTTGAAAACGATGCCATCTAGATGATTTGGAAGATATTTATGAAAAATTGAATTTTAGCGAATTCCCTTGTAAACTAGAAATTAACCGAAATTCTAAATTGTTGCTACTTCTACGTGTATCGACGATTTGGATGATATATAAGAAAAACTGAAATTTTAGCGAATTTCCGAGTTAACTGTAAAAATTAACCGAAATTCTAAATCGTTGCTATTTCTACGTATATGGACGATTTGGATGATATATAAGAAAAACTGAAATTTTAGCGAATTTCCAAGAAAAATGTAAAAATTACACGAAATTCGAAAACGATGCTATTTCTACGTATATCGACGATTTGGATGATATATAAGAAAAACTGAAATTTTAGCAAATTTCCAGGAAATATGTAAAAATTAACCAAAATTAGAAAACGATGCCATCTAGATGATTTGGAAGATATTTATGAAAAATTGAATTTTAGCGAATTTCCGTGTAAACTGTAGAAATTAACCGAAATTCTAAATCGTTGCTATTTCTACGTACATCGACGATTTGGATGATAAATGAGAAAAACTGAAATTTTAGCGAATTTCTGAGTAAACTGTAAAAATTAACCGAAATTCGAAAACGATGCTATATCTACGTATATCGACGATTTGGATGATATATAAGAAAAACTGAAATTTTAGCGATTTCCAAGAAAAACTGAAATTTTAGCGAATTTCCAAGAAAAATGTAAAAATTAACCAAAATTTGAAAACGATGCCATCTAGATGATTTGGAAGATATTTATGAAAAATTGAATTTTAGCGAATTTCCGTGTAAACTGTAGAAATTAACCGAAATTCTAAATCGTTGCTATTTCTACGTACATCGACGATTTGGATGATAAATGAGAAAAACTGAAATTTTAGCGAATTTCCGAGTAAACTGTAAAAATTAACCGAAATTCGAAAACGATGCTATATCTACGTATATCGACGATTTGGATGATATATAAGAAAAACTGAAATTTTAGCGATTTCCAAGAAAAACCGAAATTTTAGCGAATTTCCAAGAAAAATGTAAAAATTAACCAAAATTTGAAAACGATGCCATCTAGATGATTTGGAAGATATTTATGAAAAATTGAATTTTAGCGAATTTCCAAGAAAAATGTAAAAATTAACCGAAATTCGAAAACGATGCTATTTCTACGTATATCGACGATTTGGATGATATATAAGAAAAACTGAAATTTTAGCAAATTTCCAGGAAATATGTAAAAATTAACCAAAATTTGAAAACGATGCCATCTGGATGATTTGGAGGAAATTGAAGAAAAATTGAATTTTTGCGAATTTCCGAGAAAACTGTAAAAATTAACCGAAATTCGAAAACGATGCTATTTCTACGTATATCGACGATTTGGATGATATATAAGAAAAACTGAAATTTTAGCGAATTTCCAAGAAAAACTGAAATTTTAGCGAATTTCCAAGAAAAATGTAAAAATTAACCAAAATTTGAAAACGATGCCATCTAGATGATTTGGAAGATATTTATGAAAAATTGAATTTTAGCGAATTTCCGTGTAAACTGTAGAAATTAACCGAAATTCTAAATCGTTGCTATTTCTACGTACATCGACGATTTGGATGATAAATGAGAAAAACTGAAATTTTAGCGAATTTCCGAGTAAACTGTAAAAATTAACCGAAATTCGAAAACGATGCTATATCTACGTATATCGACGATTTGGATGATATATAAGAAAAACTGAAATTTTAGCGATTTCCAAGAAAAACCGAAATTTTAGCGAATTTCCAAGAAAAATGTAAAAATTAACCAAAATTTGAAAACGATGCCATCTAGATGATTTGGAAGATATTTATGAAAAATTGAATTTTAGCGAATTTCCAAGAAAAATGTAAAAATTAACCGAAATTCGAAAACGATGCTATTTCTACGTATATCGACGATTTGGATGATATATAAGAAAAACTGAAATTTTAGCAAATTTCCAGGAAATATGTAAAAATTAACCAAAATTTGAAAACGATGCCATCTGGATGATTTGGAAGAAATTGAAGAAAAATTGAATTTTTGCGAATTTCCGAGAAAACTGTAAAAATTAACCGAAATTCGAAAACGATGCTATTTCTACGTATATCGACGATTTGGATGATATATAAGAAAAACTGAAATTTTAGCGAATTTCCAAGAATAATGTAAAAATTTACCAAAATTTGCAAACGATTCTATGTCTATAGATATACAAGAAAAATTGAATTTTAGCGAATTTCCAAGAAAAATGTAAAAATTACACGAAATTCGAAAACGATGCTATTTCTACGTATATCGACGATTTGGATGATATATAAGAAAAACTGAAATTTTAGCGATTTCCAAGAAAAACTGAAATTTTAGCGAATTTCCAAGAAAAATGTAAAAACTAACCAATATTTGAAAACGATGCCATCTAGATGATTTGGAAGATATTTATGAAAAATTGAATTTTAGTGAATTTCCGTGTAAACTGTAGAAAATAACCGAAATTCTAAATCGTTGCTATTTCTACGTATATCGACGATTTGAATGATATATAAGAAAAACTGAAATTTTAGCGATTTCCAAGAAAAAGTGAAATTTTACCGAATTTTCAAGAAAAATGTAAAAATTAACCAAAATTTGAAAACGATGCCATCTAGATGATTTGGAAGATATTTATGAAAAATTGAATTTTAGCGAATTTCCGTGTAAACTGTAGAAATTAACCGAAATTCTAAATCGTTGCTATTTCTACGTATATCGACGATTTGGATGATAAATAAGAAAAACAGAAATTTAGCGAATTTCCGAGTAAACTGTAAAAATTAACCGAAATTCAAAAACGATGCTATATCTACGTATATCGACGATTTGGATGATATATAAGAAAAACTGAAATTTTAGCGATTTCCAAGAAAAAGTGAAATTTTACCGAATTTCCAAGAAAAATGTAAAAACTAACCAAAATTTGAAAACGATGCCATCTAGATGATTTGGAAGATATTTATGAAAAATTGAATTTTAGCGAATTTCCGTGTAAACTGTAGAAAATAACCGAAATTCTAAATCGTTGCTATTTCTACGTATATCGACGATTTGGATGATAAATAAGAAAAACTGAAATTTTAGCGAATTTCCGAGTAAACTAGAAATTAACCGAAATTCTAAATCGTTGCTATTTCTACGTATATGGACGATTTGGATGATATATAAGAAAAACTGAAATTTTAACGAATTTCCAAGAAAAATGTAGAAATTATCCAAAATTTAAAAACGATGCTATTTCTATAGATATATAAGAAAAACTGAATTTTAGCGAATTTCCAAGAAAAATGTAAAAATTAACCAAAATTTGAAAACGATGCCATCTAGATGATTTGGAAGATATTTATGAAAAATTGAATTTTAGCGAATTTCCAAGAAAAATGTAAAAATTACACGAAATTAGAAAACGATGCTATTTCTACGTATATCGACGATTTGGATGATATATAAGCAAAACTGAAATTTTAGCAAATTTCCAAGAAATATGTAAAAATTAACCAAATTTGAAAACGATGCCATTTGGATGATTTGGAAGAAATTGAAGAAAAATTGAATTTTTGCGAATTTCCGAGGAAACTCTAAAAATTAACCGAAATTCGAAAACGATGCTATTTCTACGTATATCGACGATTTGGATGATATATAGGAAAAACTGAAATTTTAGCGAATTTCCGAGTAAACTGTAAAAATTAACCGAAATTCGAAAACGATGCTATATCTACGTATATCGACGATTTGGATGATATATAAGAAAAACTGAAATTTTAGCGTATTTCCAAGAAAAATGTAAAAATTAACCAAAATTTGAAAACGATGCCATCTAGATGATTTGGAAGATATTTATGAAAAATTGAATTTTAGCGAATTTCCGAGTAAACTGTAAAAATTAACCGAAATTCGAAAACGATGCTATATCTACGTATATCGACGATTTGGATGAATTATAAGAAAAACTGAAATTTTAGCGAATTTCCAAGAAAAATGTAAAAATTAACCAAAATTTGAAAACGATGCCATCTGGATGACTTGGAAGAAATTGAAGAAAAATTTAATTTTAGCGAACTTCCTAGTAAACTGTAAAAATTAACCGAAATTCGAAAACGATGCTATTTCTACGTATATCGACGATTTGGTTGAAATATAAGAAAAACTGAAATTTTAGCAAATTTCCAAGAAATATGAAAAAATTAACCAAAATTGGAAAACGATGCTATTTCTACGTATATCGACGATTTGGATGATATATAAGAAAAACTGAAATTTTAGCAAATTTCCAGGAAATATGTAAAAATTAACCAAAATTAGAAAACGATGCCATCTAGATGATTTGGAAGATATTTATGAAAAATTGAATTTTAGCGAATTTCCGTGTAAACTGTAGAAATTAACCGAAATTCTAAATCGTTGCTATTTCTACGTACATCGACGATTTGGATGATAAATGAGAAAAACTGAAATTTTAGCGAATTTCTGAGTAAACTGTAAAAATTAACCGAAATTCGAAAACGATGCTATATCTACGTATTTCGACGATTTGGATGATATATAAGAAAAACTGAAATTTTAGCGATTTCCAAGAAAAACTGAAATTTTAGCGAATTTCCAAGAAAAATGTAAAAATTAACCAAAATTTGAAAACGATGCCATCTAGATGATTTGGAAGATATTTATGAAAAATTGAATTTTAGCGAATTTCCGTGTAAACTGTAGAAATTAACCGAAATTCTAAATCGTTGCTATTTCTACGTACATCGACGATTTGGATGATAAATGAGAAAAACTGAAATTTTAGCGAATTTCCGAGTAAACTGTAAAAATTAACCGAAATTCGAAAACGATGCTATATCTACGTATATCGACGATTTGGATGATATATAAGAAAAACTGAAATTTTAGCGATTTCCAAGAAAAACCGAAATTTTAGCGAATTTCCAAGAAAAATGTAAAAATTAACCAAAATTTGAAAACGATGCCATCTAGATGATTTGGAAGATATTTATGAAAAATTGAATTTTAGCGAATTTCCAAGAAAAATGTAAAAATTAACCGAAATTCGAAAACGATGCTATTTCTACGTATATCGACGATTTGGATGATATATAAGAAAAACTGAAATTTTAGCAAATTTCCAGGAAATATGTAAAAATTAACCAAAATTTGAAAACGATGCCATCTGGATGATTTGGAAGAAATTGAAGAAAAATTGAATTTTTGCGAATTTCCGAGAAAACTGTAAAAATTAACCGAAATTCGAAAACGATGCTATTTCTACGTATATCGACGATTTGGATGATATATAAGAAAAACTGAAATTTTAGCGAATTTCCAAGGATAATGTAAAAATTTACCAAAATTTGCAAACGATTCTATGTCTATAGATATACAAGAAAAATTGAATTTTAGCGAATTTCCAAGAAAAATGTAAAAATTACACGAAATTCGAAAACGATGCTATTTCTACGTATATCGACGATTTGGATGATATATAAGAAAAACTGAAATTTTAGCGATTTCCAAGAAAAACTGAAATTTTAGCGAATTTCCAAGAAAAATGTAAAAACTAACCAATATTTGAAAACGATGCCATCTAGATGATTTGGAAGATATTTATGAAAAATTGAATTTTAGCGAATTTCCGTGTAAACTGTAGAAAATAACCGAAATTCTAAATCGTTGCTATTTCTACGTATATCGACGATTTGAATGATATATAAGAAAAACTGAAATTTTAGCGATTTCCAAGAAAAAGTGAAATTTTACCAAATTTTCAAGAAAAATGTAAAAATTAACCAAAATTTGAAAACGATGCCATCTAGATGATTTGGAAGATATTTATGAAAAACTGAATTTTAGCGAATTTCCGTGTAAACTGTAGAAATTAACCGAAATTCTAAATCGTTGCTATTTCTACGTATATCGACGATTTGGATGATAAATAAGAAAAACAGAAATTTTAGCGAATTTCCGAGTAAACTGTAAAAATTAACCGAAATTCAAAAACGATGCTATATCTACGTATATCGACGATTTGGATGATATATAAGAAAAACTGAAATTTTAGCGATTTCCAAGAAAAAGTGAAATTTTACCGAATTTCCAAGAAAAATGTAAAAACTAACCAATATTTGAAAACGATGCCATCTAGATGATTTGGAAGATATTTATGAAAAATTGAATTTTAGCGAATTTCCGTGTAAACTGTAGAAAATAACCGAAATTCTAAATCGTTGCTATTTCTACGTATATCGACGATTTGGATGATAAATAAGAAAAACTGAAATTTTAGCGAATTTCCGAGTAAACTAGAAATTAACCGAAATTCTAAATCGTTGCTATTTCTACGTATATGGACGATTTGGATGATATATAAGAAAAACTGAAATTTTAACGAATTTCCAAGAAAAATGTAGAAATTATCCAAAATTTAAAAACGATGCTATTTCTATAGATATATAAGAAAAACTGAATTTTAGCGAATTTCCAAGAAAAATGTAAAAATTAACCAAAATTTGAAAACGATGCCATCTAGATGATTTGGAAGATATTTATGAAAAATTGAATTTTAGCGAATTTCCAAGAAAAATGTAAAAATTACACGAAATTAGAAAACGATGCTATTTCTACGTATATCGACGATTTGGATGATATATAAGAAAAACTGAAATTTTAGCAAATTTCCAAGGAATATGTAAAAATTAACCAAATTTGAAAACGATGCCATTTGGATGATTTGGAAGAAATTGAAGAAAAATTGAATTTTTGCGAATTTCCGAGGAAACTAAAAATTAACCGAAATTCGAAAACGATGCTATTTCTACGTATATCGACGATTTGGATGATATATAGGGAAAACTGAAATTTTAGCGAATTTCCAAGAATAGTATAAAAATTTACCAAAATTAGAAAACGATACCATCTGGATGACTTGGAAGAAATTGAAGAAAAATTGAATTTATGCGAATTTCCAAGAAAAATGTAAAAATTAACCAAAATTTGAAAACGATGCCATCTGGATGATTTGGAAGAAATTGAAGAAAAATTGAATTTTGGCGAATTTCCGAGTAACCTGTAAAAATTAACCGAAATTCGAAAACGATGCTATTTCTACGTATATCGACGATTTGGATTATATATAAGAAAAACTGAAATTTTATCGATTTTCCAAGAAAAACTGAAATTTTAGCGAATTTCCAAGAAAAATGTAAAAATTAACCAAAATTTGAAAACGATGCCATCTGGATGATTTGGAAGAAATTGAAGAAAAATTGAATTTTTGCGAATTTCCGAGTAAACTGTAAAAATTAACCGAAATTCGAAAACGATGCTATTTCTACGTATATCGACGATTTGAATGATATATAAGAAAAACTGAAATTTTAGCGATTTCCAAGAGAAAGTGAAATTTTAGCGAATTTCCAAGAAAAATGTAAAAATTAACCAAAATTTGAAAACGATGCCATCTAGATGATTTGGAAGATATTTACGAAGAATTGAATTTTAGCGAATTTCCAAGAAAAATGTAAAAATTACACGAAATTCGAAAACGATGCTATTTCTACGTATTTCGACGATTTGGATGATATATAAGAAAAACTGAAATTTTAGCAAATTTCCAAGAAAAATGTAAAAATTAACCAAAATTTGAAAACGATGCCATCTGGATGATTTGGAAGAAATTGAAGAAAAATTGAATTTTTGCGAATTTCCGAGTAAACTAAAAATTAACCGAAATTCGAAAACGATGCTATTTCTACGTATATCGACGATTTGGATGATATATAAGAAAAACTGAAATTTTAGCGAATTTCCAAGAATAATGTAAAAATTTACCAAAATTTGAAAACGATTCTATTTCTATAGATATACAAGAAAAATTGAATTTTAGCGAATTTCCAAGAAAAATGTAAAAATTACACGAAATTCGAAAACGATGCTATTTCTACGTATATCGACAATTTGGATGATATATAAGAAAAACTGAAATTTTAGCAAATTTCCAAGAAAAATGTAAAAATTAACCAAAATTTGAAAACGATGCCATCTGGATGATTTGGAAGAAATTGAAGAAAAATTGAATTTTGGCGAATTTCCGAGTAACCTGTAAAAATTAACCGAAATTCGAAAACGATGCTATTTCTACGTATATCGACGATTTGGATGATATATAAGAAAAACTGAAATTTTATCGATTTTCCAAGAAAAACTGAAATTTTAGCGAATTTCCAAGAAAAATGTAAAAATTAACCAAAATTTGTAATCGATGCTATCCAGATGATTTGGAAGATATTTAAGAAAAACTGAAATTTTAGCGAATTTCCAAGAAAAATGTAAAAATTAACCGAAAGCCGAAAACGATGCTATTTCTGCGTATATCGATCATTTGGATGATATATAAGAAAAACTGAAATTTTAGCAAATTTCCAAGAAAAATGTAAAAATTAACCAAAATTTGAAAACGATGCCATCTGGATGATTTGGAAGAAATTGAAGAAAAATTGAATTTTTGCGAATTTCCGAGTAAACTGTAAAAATTAACCGAAATTCGAAAACGATGCTATTTCCACGTATATCGACGATTTGGATGATATATAAGAAAAACTTAAATTTTATCGATATTCCAAGAAAAATGTAAAAATTAACCAAAATTTGAAAACGATGCTATCTGGATGATTTGCAAAAAATTGAAGAAAAATTGAATTTTAGCGAATTTCCGAGTAACCTGTAAAAATTAACCGAAATTCGAAAATGATGCTATTTCTACGTATATCGAAGATTTGAATGATATATAAGAAAAACTGAAATTTTAGCGAATTTCCAAGAATAATGTAAGAATTTACCAAAATTTGAAAACGATTCTATTTCTATAGATATACAAGAAAAACTGAAATTATAGCGAATTTCCGAGTAAACTGTAAAAAATAACCGAAATTCTAAATCATTGCTATTTCTACGTATATCGACGATTTGGATGATATATAAGAAAAACTGAAATTTTAGCAAATTTCCAAGAAATATGTAAAAATTAACCAAAATTTGAAAACGATGCTATCTGGATGATTTGGAAGAAATTGAAGAAAAATTGAATTTTAGCGAATTTCCGAGTAAACTGTAAAAACTAACCGAAATTCGAAAACGATGCTATTTCTACGTATATCGACGATTTGGATGATACATAAGAAAAACTGAAATTTTAGCAAATTTCCAAGAAATATGTAAAAATTACCCAAAATTTTAAAACGATGCCATCTGGATGATTTGGAAGAAATTGAAGAAAAATTGAATTTTTGCGAATTTCCGAGTAAACTGTAAAAATTAACCGAAATTCTAAATCGTTGCTATTTCTACGTATATCGACGATTTGGATGATATATAAGAAAAACTGAAATTTTGGCGAATTTCCGAGTAAACTGTAAAAATTAACCGAAATTCGAAAACGCTGCTATTTCTACGTATATCGACGATTTGGATGATATATAAGAAAAACTGAAATTTTAGCGAATTTCCAGAAAATATGTAAAAATTAACCAAAATTAGAAAACGATGCCATCTGGATGATTTGGAAGAAATTGAAGAAAAATTGAATTTTTGCGAATTTCCGAGTAAACTGTAAAAATTAACCGAAATTCGAAAACGCTGCTATTTCTACGTATATCGACGATTTGGATGATATATAAGAAAAACTGGAATTTTAGCGAATTTCCAGGAAATATGTAAAAATTAACCAAAATTAGAAAACGATGCCATCTGGATGATTTGGAAGAAATTGAAGAAAAATTGAATTTTTGCGAATTTCCGAGTAAACTGTAAAAATTAACCGAAATTCTAAATCGTTGCTATTTCTACGTATATCGACGATTTGGATGATATATAAGAAAAACTGAAATTTTGGCGAATTTCCGAGTAAACTGTAAAAATTAACCGAAATTCGAAAACGCTGCTATTTCTACGTATATCGACGATTTGGATGATATATTAGAAAAACTGAAATTTTAGCGAATTTCCAAGAATAATGTAAGAATTTACCAAAATTTGAAAACGATTCTATTTCTATAGATATACAAGAAAAACTGAAATTTTAGCGAATTTCCGAGTAAACTGTAAAAAATAACCGAAATTCTAAATCGTTGCTATTTCTACGTATATGGACAATTTGGATGATATATTAGAAAAACTGAAATTTTAACGAATTTCCAAGAAAAATGTAAAAATTATCCAATACTGAAAACGATGCTATCTCTATAGATATATAAGAAAAATTGAATTTTAGCGAATTTCCAAGAAAAATGTAAAAATTACACGAAATTCGAAAACGATGCTATTTCTACGTATATCGACGATTTGGATGATATATAAGAAAAACTGAAATTTTAGCGAATATCCAGGAAATATGTAAAAATTAACCAAAATTAGAAATCGATGCCATCTGGATGATTTGGAAGAAATTGAAGAAAAATTGAATTTTTGCGAATTTCCGAGTAAACTGTAAAAATTAACCGAAATTCGAAAACGCTGCTATTTCTACGTATATCGACGATTTGGATGATATATAAGAAAAACTGAAATTTTAGCGAATTTCCAAGAATAATGTAAAAATTTACCAAAATTTGCAAACGATTCTATTTCTATAGATATACAAGAAAAATTGAATTTTAGCGAATTTCCAAGAAAAATGTAAAAATTACACGAAATTCGAAAACGATGCTATTTCTACGTATATCGACGATTTGGATGATTTATAAGAAAAACTGAAATTTTAGCGAATTTCCAAGAAAAATGTAAAAACTAACCAATATTTGAAAACGATGCCATCTAGATGATTTGGAAGATATTTATGAAAAATTGAATTTTAGCGAATTTCCGTGTAAACTGTAGAAAATAACCGAAATTGTAAATCGTTGCTATTTCTACGTATATCGACGATTTGGATGATAAATAAGAAAAACTGAAATTTTAGCGAATTTCCGAGTAAACTGTAGAAATTAACCGAAATTCTAAATCGTTGCTATTTCTACGTATATCGACGATTTGGATGATATATAAGAAAAACTGAAATTTTGGCGAATTTCCGAGTAAACTGTAAAAATTAACCGAAATTCGAAAACGCTGCTATTTCTACGTATATCGACGATTTGGATGATATATTAGAAAAACTGAAATTTTAGCGAATTTCCAAGAATAATGTAAGAATTTACCAAAATTTGAAAACGATTCTATTTCTATAGATATACAAGAAAAACTGAAATTTTAGCGAATTTCCGAGTAAACTGTAAAAAATAACCGAAATTCTAAATCGTTGCTATTTCTACGTATATGGACAATTTGGATGATATATTAGAAAAACTGAAATTTTAACGAATTTCCAAGAAAAATGTAAAAATTATCCAATACTGAAAACGATGCTATCTCTATAGATATATAAGAAAAATTGAATTTTAGCGAATTTCCAAGAAAAATGTAAAAATTACACGAAATTCGAAAACGATGCTATTTCTACGTATATCGACGATTTGGATGATATATAAGAAAAACTGAAATTTTAGCGAATTTCCAGGAAATATGTAAAAATTAACCAAAATTAGAAATCGATGCCATCTGGATGATTTGGAAGAAATTGAAGAAAAATTGAATTTTTGCGAATTTCCGAGTAAACTGTAAAAATTAACCGAAATTCGAAAACGCTGCTATTTCTACGTATATCGACGATTTGGATGATATATAAGAAAAACTGAAATTTTAGCGAATTTCCAAGAATAATGTAAAAATTTACCAAAATTTGCAAACGATTCTATTTCTATAGATATACAAGAAAAATTGAATTTTAGCGAATTTCCAAGAAAAATGTAAAAATTACACGAAATTCGAAAACGATGCTATTTCTACGTATATCGACGATTTGGATGATATATAAGAAAAACTGAAATTTTAGCGAATTTCCAAGAAAAATGTAAAAACTAACCAATATTTGAAAACGATGCCATCTAGATGATTTGGAAGATATTTATGAAAAATTGAATTTTAGCGAATTTCCGTGTAAACTGTAGAAAATAACCGAAATTGTAAATCGTTGCTATTTCTACGTATATCGACGATTTGGATGATAAATAAGAAAAACTGAAATTTTAGCGAATTTCCGAGTAAACTGTAGAAATTAACCGAAATTCTAAATCGTTGCTATTTCTACGTATATGGACGATTTGGATGATATATAAGAAAAACTGAAATTTTAACGAATTTCCAAGAAAAATGTAAAAACTAACCAATATTTGAAAACGATGCCATCTAGATGATTTGGAAGATATTTATGAAAAATTGAATTTTAGCGAATTTCCGTGTAAACTGTAGAAAATAACCGAAATTCTAAATCGTTGCTATTTCTACGTATATCGACGATTTGAATGATATATAGGAAAAACTGAAATTTTAGCGATTTCCAAGAAAAAGTGAAATTTTACCGAATTTTCAAGAAAAATGTAAAAATTAACCAAAATTTGAAAACGATGCCATCTAGATGATTTGGAAGATATTTATGAAAAATTGAATTTTAGCGAATTTCCGTGTAAACTGTAGAAATTAACCGAAATTCTAAATCGTTGCTATTTCTACGTATATCGACGATTTGGATGATAAATAAGAAAAACTGAAATTTTAGCGAATTTCCGAGTAAACTGTAAAAATTAACCGAAATTCAAAAACGATGCTATATCTACGTATATCGACGATTTGGATGATATATAAGAAAAACTGAAATTTTAGCGATTTCCAAGAAAAACTGAAATTTTAGCGAATTTCCAAGAAAAATGTAAAAACTAACCAATATTTGAAAACGATGCCATCTAGATGATTTGGAAGATATTTATGAAAAATTGAATTTTAGCGAATTTCCGTGTAAACTGTAGAAAATAACCGAAATTCTAAATCGTTGCTATTTCTACGTATATCGACGATTTGGATGATAAATAAGAAAAACTGAAATTTTAGCGAATTTCCGAGTAAACTGTAGAAATTAACCGAAATTCTAAATCGTTGCTATTTCTACGTATATGGACGATTTGGATGATATATAAGAAAAACTGAAATTTTAACGAATTTCCAAGAAAAATGTAGAAATTATCCAAAATTTAAAAACGATGCTATTTCTATAGATATATAAGAAAAACTGAATTTTAGCGAATTTCCAAGAAAAATGTAAAAATTAACCAAAATTTGAAAACGATGCCATCTAGATGATTTGGAAGATATTTATGAAAAATTGAATTTTAGCGAATTTGCAAGATAAATGTAAAAATTACACGAAATTAGAAAACGATGCTATTTCTACGTATATCGACGATTTGGATGATATATAAGAATAACTGAAATTTTAGCAAATTTCCAAGAAATATGTAAAAATTAACCAAATTTGAAAACGATGCCATTTGGATGATTTGGAAGAAATTGAAGAAAAATTGAATTTTTGCGAATTTCCGAGTAAACTCTAAAAATTAACCGAAATTCGAAAACGATGCTATTTCTACGTATATCCACGATTTGGATGATATATAAGAAAAACTGAAATTTTAGCGAATTTCCAAGAATAATATAAAAATTTACCAAAATTAGAAAACGATACCATCTAGATGATTTGGAAGAAATTGAAGAAAAATTGAATTTATGCGAATTTCCAAGAAAAATGTAAAAATTACACGAAATTCGAAAACGATGCTATATCTACGTATATCGACGATTTGGATGATATATAAGAAAAACTGAAATTTTAGCAAATTTCCGAGAAAAATGTAAAAATTAACCAAAATTTGAAAACGATGCCATCTGGATGATTTGGAAGAAATTGAAGAAAAATTGAATTTTGGCGAATTTCCGAGTAACCTGTAAAAATTAACCGAAATTCGAAAACGATGCTATTTCTACGTATATCGACGATTTGGATGATATATAAGAAAAACTGAAATTTTATCGATTTTCCAAGAAAAACTGAAATTTTAGCGAATTTCCAAGAAAAATGTAAAAATTAACCAAAATTTGTAATCGATGCTATCCAGATGATTTGGAAGATATTTAAGAAAAACTGAAATATTAGCGAATTTCCAAGAAAAATGTAAAAATTAACCAAAAGCCGAAAACGATGCTATTTCTGCGTATATCGATCATTTGGATGATATATAAGAAAGACTTAAATTTTACCGATATTCCAAGAAAAATGTAAAAATAACCAAAATTTGAAAACGATGCTATCTGGATGATTTGGAAGAAATTGAAGAAAAATTGAATTTTAGCGAATTTCCGAGTAACCTGTAAAAATTAACCGAAATTCGAAAACGATGCTATTTCTACGTATATCGACGATTTGAATGATATATAAGAAAAACTGAAATTTTAGCGATTTCCAAGAGAAAGTGAAATTTTAGCGAATTTCCAAGAAAAATGTAAAAATTAACCAAAATTTGAAAACGATGCCATCTAGATGATTTGGATGATATTTATGAAGAATTGAATTTTAGCGAATTTCCAAGAAAAATGTAAAAATTATACGAAATTCGAAAACGATGCTATTTCTACGTATATCGACGATTTGGATGATATATAAGAAAAACTGAAATTTTAGCAAATTTCCAAGAAAAATGTAAAAATTAACCAAAATTTGAAAACGATGCCATCTGGATGATTTGGAAGAAATTGAAGAAAAATTGAATTTTTGCGAATTTCCGAGTAAACTGTAAAAATTAACCGAAATTCGAAAACGATGCTATTTCCACGTATATCGACGATTTGGATGATATATAAGAAAAACTGAAATTTTAGCGATTTCCAAGAGAAAGTGAAATTTTAGCGAATTTCCAAGAAAAATGTAAAAATTAACCAAAATTTGAAAACGATGCCATCTGGATGATTTGGAAAAAATTGAATTTTTGCGAATTTCCGAGTAACCTGTAAAAATTAACCGAAATTCGAAAACGATGCTATTTCTACGTATATCGACGATTTGAATGATATATAAGAAAAACTGAAATTTTAGCGATTTCCAAGAGAAAGTGAAATTTTAGCGAATTTCCAAGAAAAATGTAAAAATTAACCAAAATTTGAAAACGATGCCATCTAGATGATTTGGAAGATATTTATGAAGAATTGAATTTTAGCGAATTTCCAGGAAAAATGTAAAAATTACACGAAATTCGAAAACGATGTTATTTCTACGTATATCGACGATTTGGATGATATATAAGAAAAACTGAAATTTTAGCAAATCTCCAGGAAATATGTAAAAATTAACCAAAATTAGAAAACGATGCCATCTGGATGATTTGGAAGAAATTGAAGAAAAATTGAATTTTTGCGAATTTCCGAGTAAACTGTAAAAATTAACCGAAATTCGAAAACGCTGCTATTTCTACGTATATCGACGATTTGGATGATATATAAGAAAAACTGAAATTTTAGCAAATTTCCAGGAAATATGTAAAAATTAACCAAAATTTGAAAACGATGCCATCTGGATGATTTGGAAGAAATTGAAGAAAAATTGAATTTTTGCAAATTTCCGAGTAACCTGTAAAAATTAACCGAAATTCGAAAATGATGCTATTTCTACGTATATCGACGATTTGAATGATATATAAGAAAAACTGAAATTTTAGCGAATTTCCAAGAATAATGTAAGAATTTACCAAAATTTGAAAACGATTCTATTTCTATAGATATACAAGAAAAACTGAAATTATAGCGAATTTCCGAGTAAACTGTAAAAAATAACCGAAATTCTAAATCGTTGCTATTTCTACGTATATCGACGATTTGGATGATATATAAGAAAAACTGAAATTTTAGCGATTTCCAAGAAAAAGTGAAATTTTACCGAATTTTCAAGAAAAATGTAAAAATTAACCAAAATTTGAAAACGATGCCATCTAGATGATTTGGAAGATATTTATGAAAAATTGAATTTTAGCGAATTTCCGTGTAAACTGTAGAAATTAACCGAAATTCTAAAATGATGCTATTTCTACGTATATCGACGATTTGAATGATATATAAGAAAAACTGAAATTTTAGCGAATTTCCAAGAATAATGTAAGAATTTACCAAAATTTGAAAACGATTCTATTTCTATAGATATACAAGAAAAACTGAAATTATAGCGAATTTCCGAGTAAACTGTAAAAAATAACCGAAATTCTAAATCGTTGCTATTTCTACGTATATCGACGATTTGGATGATATATAAGAAAAACTGAAATTTTAGCGATTTCCAAGAAAAACCGAAATTTTAGCGAATTTCCAAGAAAAATGTAAAAATTAACCAAAATTTGAAAACGATGCCATCTAGATGATTTGGATGATATTTATGAAGAATTGAATTTTAGCGAATTTCCAAGAAAAATGTAAAAATTACACGAAATTCGAAAACGATGCTATTTCTACGTATATCGACGATTTGGATGATATATAAGAAAAACTGAAATTTTAGCAAATTTCCAAGAAAAATGTAAAAATTAACCGAAATTTGAAAACGATGCCATCTGGATGATTTGGAAGAAATTGAAGAAAAATTGAATTTTTGCGAATTTCCGAGTAAACTGTAAAAATTAACCGAAATTCGAAAACGATGCTATTTCCACGTATATCGACGATTTGGATGATATATAAGAAAAACTGAAATTTTAGCGAATTTCCAAGAATAATGTAAAAATTTACCAAAATTTGAAAACGATTCTATTTCTATAGATATACAAGAAAAATTGAATTTTAGCGAATTTCCAAGAAAAATGTAAAAATTACACGAAATTCGAAAACGATGCTATTTCTACGTATATCGACAATTTGGATGATATATAAGAAAAACTGAAATTTTAGCAAATTTCCAAGAAAAATGTAAAAATTAACCAAAATTTGAAAACGATGCCATCTGGATGATTTGGAAGAAATTGAAGAAAAATTGAATTTTGGCGAATTTCCGAGTAACCTGTAAAAATTAACCGAAATTCGAAAACGATGCTATTTCTACGTATATCGACGATTTGGATGATATATAAGAAAAACTGAAATTTTATCGATTTTCCAAGAAAAACTGAAATTTTAGCGAATTTCCAAGAAAAATGTAAAAATTAACCAAAATTTGTAATCGATGCTATCCAGATGATTTGGAAGATATTTAAGAAAAACTGAAATTTTAGCGAATTTCCAAGAAAAATGTAAAAATTAACCGAAAGCCGAAAACGATGCTATTTCTGCGTATATCGATCATTTGGATGATATATAAGAAAAACTTAAATTTTATCGATATTCCAAGAAAAATGTAAAAATTAACCAAAATTTGAAAACGATGCTATCTGGATGATTTGGAAAAAATTGAATTTTAGCGAATTTCCGAGTAACCTGTAAAAATTAACCGAAATTCGAAAACGATGCTATTTCTACGTATATCGACGATTTGAATGATATATAAGAAAAACTGAAATTTTAGCGATTTCCAAGAGAAAGTGAAATTTTAGCGAATTTCCAAGAAAAATGTAAAAATTAACCAAAATTTGAAAACGATGCCATCTAGATGATTTGGAAGATATTTATGAAGAATTGAATTTTAGCGAATTTCCAGGAAAAATGTAAAAATTACACGAAATTCGAAAACGATGTTATTTCTACGTATATCGACGATTTGGATGATATATAAGAAAAACTGAAATTTTAGCAAATCTCCAGGAAATATGTAAAAATTAACCAAAATTAGAAAACGATGCCATCTGGATGATTTGGAAGAAATTGAAGAAAAATTGAATTTTTGCGAATTTCCGAGTAAACTGTAAAAATTAACCGAAATTCGAAAACGCTGCTATTTCTACGTATATCGACGATTTGGATGATATATAAGAAAAACTGAAATTTTAGCGATTTCCAAGAAAAAGTGAAATTTTACCGAATTTTCAAGAAAAATGTAAAAATTAACCAAAATTTGAAAACGATGCCATCTAGATGATTTGGAAGATATATAAGAAAAACTGAAATTTTAGCGAATTTCCAAGAATAATGTAAGAATTTACCAAAATTTGAAAACGATTCTATTTCTATAGATATACAAGAAAATCTGAAATTTTAGCGAATTTCCGAGTAAACTGTAAAAAATAACCGAAATTCTAAATCGTTGCTATTTCTACGTATATCGACGATTTGGATGATATATAAGAAAAACTGAAATTTTAGCGATTTCCAAGAAAAAGTGAAATTTTACCGAATTTTCAAGAAAAATGTAAAAATTAACCAAAATTTGAAAACGATGCCATCTAGATGATTTGGAAGATATTTATGAAAAATTGAATTTTAGCGAATTTCCGTGTAAACTGTAGAAATTAACCGAAATTCTAAAATGATGCTATTTCTACGTATATCGACGATTTGAATGATATATAAGAAAAACTGAAATTTTAGCGAATTTCCAAGAATAATGTAAGAATTTACCAAAATTTGAAAACGATTCTATTTCTATAGATATACAAGAAAAACTGAAATTATAGCGAATTTCCGAGTAAACTGTAAAAAATAACCGAAATTCTAAATCGTTGCTATTTCTACGTATATCGACGATTTGGATGATATATAAGAAAAACTGAAATTTTAGCGATTTCCAAGAAAAACCGAAATTTTAGCGAATTTCCAAGAAAAATGTAAAAATTAACCAAAATTTGAAAACGATGCCATCTAGATGATTTGGATGATATTTATGAAGAATTGAATTTTAGCGAATTTCCAAGAAAAATGTAAAAATTACACGAAATTCGAAAACGATGCTATTTCTACGTATATCGACGATTTGGATGATATATAAGAAAAACTGAAATTTTAGCAAATTTCCAAGAAAAATGTAAAAATTAACCGAAATTTGAAAACGATGCCATCTGGATGATTTGGAAGAAATTGAAGAAAAATTGAATTTTTGCGAATTTCCGAGTAAACTGTAAAAATTAACCGAAATTCGAAAACGATGCTATTTCCACGTATATCGACGATTTGGATGATATATAAGAAAAACTGAAATTTTAGCGAATTTCCAAGAATAATGTAAAAATTTACCAAAATTTGAAAACGATTCTATTTCTATAGATATACAAGAAAAATTGAATTTTAGCGAATTTCCAAGAAAAATGTAAAAATTACACGAAATTCGAAAACGATGCTATTTCTACGTATATCGACAATTTGGATGATATATAAGAAAAACTGAAATTTTAGCAAATTTCCAAGAAAAATGTAAAAATTAACCAAAATTTGAAAACGATGCCATCTGGATGATTTGGAAGAAATTGAAGAAAAATTGAATTTTGGCGAATTTCCGAGTAACCTGTAAAAATTAACCGAAATTCGAAAACGATGCTATTTCTACGTATATCGACGATTTGGATGATATATAAGAAAAACTGAAATTTTATCGATTTTCCAAGAAAAACTGAAATTTTAGCGAATTTCCAAGAAAAATGTAAAAATTAACCAAAATTTGTAATCGATGCTATCCAGATGATTTGGAAGATATTTAAGAAAAACTGAAATTTTAGCGAATTTCCAAGAAAAATGTAAAAATTAACCGAAAGCCGAAAACGATGCTATTTCTGCGTATATCGATCATTTGGATGATATATAAGAAAAACTTAAATTTTATCGATATTCCAAGAAAAATGTAAAAATTAACCAAAATTTGAAAACGATGCTATCTGGATGATTTGGAAAAAATTGAATTTTAGCGAATTTCCGAGTAACCTGTAAAAATTAACCGAAATTCGAAAACGATGCTATTTCTACGTATATCGACGATTTGAATGATATATAAGAAAAACTGAAATTTTAGCGATTTCCAAGAGAAAGTGAAATTTTAGCGAATTTCCAAGAAAAATGTAAAAATTAACCAAAATTTGAAAACGATGCCATCTAGATGATTTGGAAGATATTTATGAAGAATTGAATTTTAGCGAATTTCCAGGAAAAATGTAAAAATTACACGAAATTCGAAAACGATGTTATTTCTACGTATATCGACGATTTGGATGATATATAAGAAAAACTGAAATTTTAGCAAATCTCCAGGAAATATGTAAAAATTAACCAAAATTAGAAAACGATGCCATCTGGATGATTTGGAAGAAATTGAAGAAAAATTGAATTTTTGCGAATTTCCGAGTAAACTGTAAAAATTAACCGAAATTCGAAAACGCTGCTATTTCTACGTATATCGACGATTTGGATGATATATAAGAAAAACTGAAATTTTAGCGATTTCCAAGAAAAAGTGAAATTTTACCGAATTTTCAAGAAAAATGTAAAAATTAACCAAAATTTGAAAACGATGCCATCTAGATGATTTGGAAGATATATAAGAAAAACTGAAATTTTAGCGAATTTCCAAGAATAATGTAAGAATTTACCAAAATTTGAAAACGATTCTATTTCTATAGATATACAAGAAAATCTGAAATTTTAGCGAATTTCCGAGTAAACTGTAAAAAATAACCGAAATTCTAAATCGTTGCTATTTCTACGTATATCGACGATTTGGATGATATATAAGAAAAACTGAAATTTTAGCGATTTCCAAGAAAAAGTGAAATTTTACCGAATTTTCAAGAAAAATGTAAAAATTAACCAAAATTTGAAAACGATGCCATCTAGATGATTTGGAAGATATTTATGAAAAATTGAATTTTAGCGAATTTCCGTGTAAACTGTAGAAATTAACCGAAATTCTAAAATGATGCTATTTCTACGTATATCGACGATTTGAATGATATATAAGAAAAACTGAAATTTTAGCGAATTTCCAAGAATAATGTAAGAATTTACCAAAATTTGAAAACGATTCTATTTCTATAGATATACAAGAAAAACTGAAATTATAGCGAATTTCCGAGTAAACTGTAAAAAATAACCGAAATTCTAAATCGTTGCTATTTCTACGTATATCGACGATTTGGATGATATATAAGAAAAACTGAAATTTTAGCGATTTCCAAGAAAAACCGAAATTTTAGCGAATTTCCAAGAAAAATGTAAAAATTAACCAAAATTTGAAAACGATGCCATCTAGATGATTTGGAAGATATTTATGAAAAATTGAATTTTAGCGAATTTCCGTGTAAACTGTAGAAATTAACCGAAATTCTAAAATGATGCTATTTCTACGTATATCGACGATTTGAATGATATATAAGAAAAACTGAAATTTTAGCGAATTTCCAAGAATAATGTAAGAATTTACCAAAATTTGAAAACGATTCTATTTCTATAGATATACAAGAAAAACTGAAATTATAGCGAATTTCCGAGTAAACTGTAAAAAATAACCGAAATTCTAAATCGTTGCTATTTCTACGTATATCGACGATTTGGATGATATATAAGAAAAACTGAAATTTTAGCGATTTCCAAGAAAAACCGAAATTTTAGCGAATTTCCAAGAAAAATGTAAAAATTAACCAAAATTTGAAAACGATGCCATCTAGATGATTTGGAAGATATTTATGAAAAATTGAATTTTAGCGAATTTCCGTGTAAACTGTAGAAATTAACCGAAATTCTAAATCGTTGCTATTTCTACGTACATCGACGATTTGGATGATAAATGAGAAAAACTGAAATTTTAGCGAATTTCCGAGTAAACTGTAAAAATTAACCGAAATTCGAAAACGATGCTATATCTACGTATATCGACGATTTGGATGATATATAAGAAAAACTGAAATTTTAGCGATTTCCAAGAAAAACCGAAATTTTAGCGAATTTCCAAGAAAAATGTAAAAATTAACCAAAATTTGAAAACGATGCCATCTAGATGATTTGGAAGATATTTATGAAAAATTGAATTTTAGCGAATTTCCAAGAAAAATGTAAAAATTAACCGAAATTCGAAAACGATGCTATTTCTACGTATATCGACGATTTGGATGATATATAAGAAAAACTGAAATTTTAGCAAATTTCCAGGAAATATGTAAAAATTAACCAAAATTTGAAAACGATGCCATCTGGATGATTTGGAAGAAATTGAAGAAAAATTGAATTTTTGCGAATTTCCGAGAAAACTGTAAAAATTAACCGAAATTCGAAAACGATGCTATTTCTACGTATATCGACGATTTGGATGATATATAAGAAAAACTGAAATTTTAGCGAATTTCCAAGGATAATGTAAAAATTTACCAAAATTTGCAAACGATTCTATGTCTATAGATATACAAGAAAAATTGAATTTTAGCGAATTTCCAAGAAAAATGTAAAAATTACACGAAATTCGAAAACGATGCTATTTCTACGTATATCGACGATTTGGATGATATATAAGAAAAACTGAAATTTTAGCGATTTCCAAGAAAAACTGAAATTTTAGCGAATTTCCAAGAAAAATGTAAAAACTAACCAATATTTGAAAACGATGCCATCTAGATGATTTGGAAGATATTCATGAAAAATTGAATTTTAGCGAATTTCCGTGTAAACTGTAGAAAATAACCGAAATTCTAAATCGTTGCTATTTCTACGTATATCGACGATTTGAATGATATATAAGAAAAACTGAAATTTTAGCGATTTCCAAGAAAAAGTGAAATTTTACCGAATTTTCAAGAAAAATGTAAAAATTAACCAAAATTTGAAAACGATGCCATCTAGATGATTTGGAAGATATTTATGAAAAATTGAATTTTAGCGAATTTCCGTGTAAACTGTAGAAAATAACCGAAATTCTAAATCGTTGCTATTTCTACGTATATCGACGATTTGGATGATAAATAAGAAAAACTGAAATTTTAGCGAATTTCCGAGTAAACTAGAAATTAACCGAAATTCTAAATCGTTGCTATTTCTACGTATATGGACGATTTGGATGATATATAAGAAAAACTGAAATTTTAACGAATTTCCAAGAAAAATGTAGAAATTATCCAAAATTTAAAAACGATGCTATTTCTATAGATATATAAGAAAAACTGAATTTTAGCGAATTTCCAAGAATAGTATAAAAATTTACCAAAATTAGAAAACGATACCATCTGGATGACTTGGAAGAAATTGAAGAAAAATTGAATTTATGCGAATTTCCAAGAAAAATGTAAAAATTAACCAAAATTTGAAAACGATGCCATCTGGATGATTTGGAAGAAATTGAAGAAAAATTGAATTTTGGCGAATTTCCGAGTAACCTGTAAAAATTAACCGAAATTCGAAAACGATGCTATTTCTACGTATATCGACGATTTGGATTATATATAAGAAAAACTGAAATTTTATCGATTTTCCAAGAAAAACTGAAATTTTAGCGAATTTCCAAGAAAAATGTAAAAATTAACCAAAACTTGTAATCGATGCTGTCCAGATGATTTGGAAGATATTTAAGAAAAACTGAAATATTAGCGAATTTCCAAGAAAAATGTAAAAATTATCCGAAAGCCGAAAACGATGCTATTTCTGCGTATATCGATCATTTGGATGATATATAAGAAAGACTTAAATTTTACCGATATTCCAAGAAAATTGTAAAAATTAACCAAAATTTGAAAACGATGCTATCTGGATGATTTGGAAGAAATTGAAGAAAAATTGAATTTTAGCGAATTTCCGAGTAACCTGTAAAAATTAACCGAAATTCGAAAACGATGCTATTTCTACGTATATCGACGATTTGAATGATATATAAGAAAAACTGAAATTTTAGCGATTTCCAAGAGAAAGTGAAATTTTAGCGAATTTCCAAGAAAAATGTAAAAATTAACCAAAATTTGAAAACGATGCCATCTAGATGATTTGGAAGATATTTACGAAGAATTGAATTTTAGCGAATTTCCAAGAAAAATGTAAAAATTACACGAAATTCGAAAACGATGCTATTTCTACGTATATCGACGATTTGGATGATATATAAGAAAAACTGAAATTTTAGCAAATTTCCAAGAAAAATGTAAAAATTAACCAAAATTTGAAAACGATGCCATCTGGATGATTTGGAAGAAATTGAAGAAAAATTGAATTTTTGCGAATTTCCGAGTAAACTAAAAATTAACCGAAATTCGAAAACGATGCTATTTCTACGTATATCGACGATTTGGATGATATATAAGAAAAACTGAAATTTTAGCGAATTTCCAAGAATAATGTAAAAATTTACCAAAATTTGAAAACGATTCTATTTCTATAGATATACAAGAAAAATTGAATTTTAGCGAATTTCCAAGAAAAATGTAAAAATTACACGAAATTCGAAAACGATGCTATTTCTACGTATATCGACAATTTGGATGATATATAAGAAAAACTGAAATTTTAGCAAATTTCCAAGAAAAATGTAAAAATTAACCAAAATTTGAAAACGATGCCATCTGGATGATTTGGAAGAAATTGAAGAAAAATTGAATTTTGGCGAATTTCCGAGTAACCTGTAAAAATTAACCGAAATTCGAAAACGATGCTATTTCTACGTATATCGACGATTTGGATGATATATAAGAAAAACTGAAATTTTATCGATTTTCCAAGAAAAACTGAAATTTTAGCGAATTTCCAAGAAAAATGTAAAAATTAACCAAAATTTGTAATCGATGCTATCCAGATGATTTGGAAGATATTTAAGAAAAACTGAAATTTTAGCGAATTTCCAAGAAAAATGTAAAAATTACACGAAATTCGAAAACGATGCTATTTCTACGTATATCGACAATTTGGATGATATATAAGAAAAACTGAAATTTTAGCAAATTTCCAAGAAAAATGTAAAAATTAACCAAAATTTGAAAACGATGCCATCTGGATGATTTGGAAGAAATTGAAGAAAAATTGAATTTTGGCGAATTTCCGAGTAACCTGTAAAAATTAACCGAAATTCGAAAACGATGCTATTTCTACGTATATCGACGATTTGGATGATATATAAGAAAAACTGAAATTTTATCGATTTTCCAAGAAAAACTGAAATTTTAGCGAATTTCCAAGAAAAATGTAAAAATTAACCAAAATTTGTAATCGATGCTATCCAGATGATTTGGAAGATATTTAAGAAAAACTGAAATATTAGCGAATTTCCAAGAAAAATGTAAAAATTATCCGAAAGCCGAAAACGATGCTATTTCTGCGTATATCGATCATTTGGATGATATATAAGAAAGACTTAAATTTTACCGATATTCCAAGAAAATTGTAAAAATTAACCAAAATTTGAAAACGATGCTATCTGGATGATTTGGAAGAAATTGAAGAAAAATTGAATTTTAGCGAATTTCCGAGTAACCTGTAAAAATTAACCGAAATTCGAAAACGATGCTATTTCTACGTATATCGACGATTTGAATGATATATAAGAAAAACTGAAATTTTAGCGATTTCCAAGAGAAAGTGAAATTTTAGCGAATTTCCAAGAAAAATGTAAAAATTAACCAAAATTTGAAAACGATGCCATCTAGATGATTTGGAAGATATTTACGAAGAATTGAATTTTAGCGAATTTCCAAGAAAAATGTAAAAATTACACGAAATTCGAAAACGATGCTATTTCTACGTATATCGACGATTTGGATGATATATAAGAAAAACTGAAATTTTAGCAAATTTCCAAGAAAAATGTAAAAATTAACCAAAATTTGAAAACGATGCCATCTGGATGATTTGGAAGAAATTGAAGAAAAATTGAATTTTTGCGAATTTCCGAGTAAACTAAAAATTAACCGAAATTCGAAAACGATGCTATTTCTACGTATATCGACGATTTGGATGATATATAAGAAAGACTTAAATTTTACCGATATTCCAAGAAAAATGTAAAAATAACCAAAATTTGAAAACGATGCTATCTGGATGATTTGGAAGAAATTGAAGAAAAATTGAATTTTAGCGAATTTCCGAGTAACCTGTAAAAATTAACCGAAATTCGAAAACGATGCTATTTCTACGTATATCGACGATTTGAATGATATATAAGAAAAACTGAAATTTTAGCAAATTTCCAAGAAAAATGTAAAAATTAACCAAAATTTGAAAACGATGCCATCTGGATGATTTGGAAGAAATTGAAGAAAAATTGAATTTTTGCGAATTTCCGAGTAAACTGTAAAAATTAACCGAAATTCGAAAACGATGCTATTTCCACGTATATCGACGATTTGGATGATATATAAGAAAAACTGAAATTTTAGCGATTTCCAAGAGAAAGTGAAATTTTAGCGAATTTCCAAGAAAAATGTAAAAATTAACCAAAATTTGAAAACGATGCCATCTGGATGATTTGGAAAAAATTGAATTTTTGCGAATTTCCGAGTAACCTGTAAAAATTAACCGAAATTCGAAAACGATGCTATTTCTACGTATATCGACGATTTGAATGATATATAAGAAAAACTGAAATTTTAGCGATTTCCAAGAGAAAGTGAAATTTTAGCGAATTTCCAAGAAAAATGTAAAAATTAACCAAAATTTGAAAACGATGCCATCTAGATGATTTGGAAGATATTTATGAAGAATTGAATTTTAGCGAATTTCCAGGAAAAATGTAAAAATTACACGAAATTCGAAAACGATGTTATTTCTACGTATATCGACGATTTGGATGATATATAAGAAAAACTGAAATTTTAGCAAATCTCCAGGAAATATGTAAAAATTAACCAAAATTAGAAAACGATGCCATCTGGATGATTTGGAAGAAATTGAAGAAAAATTGAATTTTTGCGAATTTCCGAGTAAACTGTAAAAATTAACCGAAATTCGAAAACGCTGCTATTTCTACGTATATCGACGATTTGGATGATATATAAGAAAAACTGAAATTTTAGCAAATTTCCAGGAAATATGTAAAAATTAACCAAAATTTGAAAACGATGCCATCTGGATGATTTGGAAGAAATTGAAGAAAAATTGAATTTTTGCAAATTTCCGAGTAACCTGTAAAAATTAACCGAAATTCGAAAATGATGCTATTTCTACGTATATCGACGATTTGAATGATATATAAGAAAAACTGAAATTTTAGCGAATTTCCAAGAATAATGTAAGAATTTACCAAAATTTGAAAACGATTCTATTTCTATAGATATACAAGAAAAACTGAAATTATAGCGAATTTCCGAGTAAACTGTAAAAAATAACCGAAATTCTAAATCGTTGCTATTTCTACGTATATCGACGATTTGGATGATATATAAGAAAAACTGAAATTTTAGCGATTTCCAAGAAAAAGTGAAATTTTACCGAATTTTCAAGAAAAATGTAAAAATTAACCAAAATTTGAAAACGATGCCATCTAGATGATTTGGAAGATATTTATGAAAAATTGAATTTTAGCGAATTTCCGTGTAAACTGTAGAAATTAACCGAAATTCTAAAATGATGCTATTTCTACGTATATCGACGATTTGAATGATATATAAGAAAAACTGAAATTTTAGCGAATTTCCAAGAATAATGTAAGAATTTACCAAAATTTGAAAACGATTCTATTTCTATAGATATACAAGAAAAACTGAAATTATAGCGAATTTCCGAGTAAACTGTAAAAAATAACCGAAATTCTAAATCGTTGCTATTTCTACGTATATCGACGATTTGGATGATATATAAGAAAAACTGAAATTTTAGCGATTTCCAAGAAAAACCGAAATTTTAGCGAATTTCCAAGAAAAATGTAAAAATTAACCAAAATTTGAAAACGATGCCATCTAGATGATTTGGATGATATTTATGAAGAATTGAATTTTAGCGAATTTCCAAGAAAAATGTAAAAATTACACGAAATTCGAAAACGATGCTATTTCTACGTATATCGACGATTTGGATGATATATAAGAAAAACTGAAATTTTAGCAAATTTCCAAGAAAAATGTAAAAATTAACCGAAATTTGAAAACGATGCCATCTGGATGATTTGGAAGAAATTGAAGAAAAATTGAATTTTTGCGAATTTCCGAGTAAACTGTAAAAATTAACCGAAATTCGAAAACGATGCTATTTCCACGTATATCGACGATTTGGATGATATATAAGAAAAACTGAAATTTTAGCGAATTTCCAAGAATAATGTAAAAATTTACCAAAATTTGAAAACGATTCTATTTCTATAGATATACAAGAAAAATTGAATTTTAGCGAATTTCCAAGAAAAATGTAAAAATTACACGAAATTCGAAAACGATGCTATTTCTACGTATATCGACAATTTGGATGATATATAAGAAAAACTGAAATTTTAGCAAATTTCCAAGAAAAATGTAAAAATTAACCAAAATTTGAAAACGATGCCATCTGGATGATTTGGAAGAAATTGAAGAAAAATTGAATTTTGGCGAATTTCCGAGTAACCTGTAAAAATTAACCGAAATTCGAAAACGATGCTATTTCTACGTATATCGACGATTTGGATGATATATAAGAAAAACTGAAATTTTATCGATTTTCCAAGAAAAACTGAAATTTTAGCGAATTTCCAAGAAAAATGTAAAAATTAACCAAAATTTGTAATCGATGCTATCCAGATGATTTGGAAGATATTTAAGAAAAACTGAAATTTTAGCGAATTTCCAAGAAAAATGTAAAAATTAACCGAAAGCCGAAAACGATGCTATTTCTGCGTATATCGATCATTTGGATGATATATAAGAAAAACTTAAATTTTATCGATATTCCAAGAAAAATGTAAAAATTAACCAAAATTTGAAAACGATGCTATCTGGATGATTTGGAAAAAATTGAATTTTAGCGAATTTCCGAGTAACCTGTAAAAATTAACCGAAATTCGAAAACGATGCTATTTCTACGTATATCGACGATTTGAATGATATATAAGAAAAACTGAAATTTTAGCGATTTCCAAGAGAAAGTGAAATTTTAGCGAATTTCCAAGAAAAATGTAAAAATTAACCAAAATTTGAAAACGATGCCATCTAGATGATTTGGAAGATATTTATGAAGAATTGAATTTTAGCGAATTTCCAGGAAAAATGTAAAAATTACACGAAATTCGAAAACGATGTTATTTCTACGTATATCGACGATTTGGATGATATATAAGAAAAACTGAAATTTTAGCAAATCTCCAGGAAATATGTAAAAATTAACCAAAATTAGAAAACGATGCCATCTGGATGATTTGGAAGAAATTGAAGAAAAATTGAATTTTTGCGAATTTCCGAGTAAACTGTAAAAATTAACCGAAATTCGAAAACGCTGCTATTTCTACGTATATCGACGATTTGGATGATATATAAGAAAAACTGAAATTTTAGCGATTTCCAAGAAAAAGTGAAATTTTACCGAATTTTCAAGAAAAATGTAAAAATTAACCAAAATTTGAAAACGATGCCATCTAGATGATTTGGAAGATATATAAGAAAAACTGAAATTTTAGCGAATTTCCAAGAATAATGTAAGAATTTACCAAAATTTGAAAACGATTCTATTTCTATAGATATACAAGAAAATCTGAAATTTTAGCGAATTTCCGAGTAAACTGTAAAAAATAACCGAAATTCTAAATCGTTGCTATTTCTACGTATATCGACGATTTGGATGATATATAAGAAAAACTGAAATTTTAGCGATTTCCAAGAAAAAGTGAAATTTTACCGAATTTTCAAGAAAAATGTAAAAATTAACCAAAATTTGAAAACGATGCCATCTAGATGATTTGGAAGATATTTATGAAAAATTGAATTTTAGCGAATTTCCGTGTAAACTGTAGAAATTAACCGAAATTCTAAAATGATGCTATTTCTACGTATATCGACGATTTGAATGATATATAAGAAAAACTGAAATTTTAGCGAATTTCCAAGAATAATGTAAGAATTTACCAAAATTTGAAAACGATTCTATTTCTATAGATATACAAGAAAAACTGAAATTATAGCGAATTTCCGAGTAAACTGTAAAAAATAACCGAAATTCTAAATCGTTGCTATTTCTACGTATATCGACGATTTGGATGATATATAAGAAAAACTGAAATTTTAGCGATTTCCAAGAAAAACCGAAATTTTAGCGAATTTCCAAGAAAAATGTAAAAATTAACCAAAATTTGAAAACGATGCCATCTAGATGATTTGGATGATATTTATGAAGAATTGAATTTTAGCGAATTTCCAAGAAAAATGTAAAAATTACACGAAATTCGAAAACGATGCTATTTCTACGTATATCGACGATTTGGATGATATATAAGAAAAACTGAAATTTTAGCAAATTTCCAAGAAAAATGTAAAAATTAACCGAAATTTGAAAACGATGCCATCTGGATGATTTGGAAGAAATTGAAGAAAAATTGAATTTTTGCGAATTTCCGAGTAAACTGTAAAAATTAACCGAAATTCGAAAACGATGCTATTTCCACGTATATCGACGATTTGGATGATATATAAGAAAAACTGAAATTTTAGCGAATTTCCAAGAATAATGTAAAAATTTACCAAAATTTGAAAACGATTCTATTTCTATAGATATACAAGAAAAATTGAATTTTAGCGAATTTCCAAGAAAAATGTAAAAATTACACGAAATTCGAAAACGATGCTATTTCTACGTATATCGACAATTTGGATGATATATAAGAAAAACTGAAATTTTAGCAAATTTCCAAGAAAAATGTAAAAATTAACCAAAATTTGAAAACGATGCCATCTGGATGATTTGGAAGAAATTGAAGAAAAATTGAATTTTGGCGAATTTCCGAGTAACCTGTAAAAATTAACCGAAATTCGAAAACGATGCTATTTCTACGTATATCGACGATTTGGATGATATATAAGAAAAACTGAAATTTTATCGATTTTCCAAGAAAAACTGAAATTTTAGCGAATTTCCAAGAAAAATGTAAAAATTAACCAAAATTTGTAATCGATGCTATCCAGATGATTTGGAAGATATTTAAGAAAAACTGAAATTTTAGCGAATTTCCAAGAAAAATGTAAAAATTAACCGAAAGCCGAAAACGATGCTATTTCTGCGTATATCGATCATTTGGATGATATATAAGAAAAACTTAAATTTTATCGATATTCCAAGAAAAATGTAAAAATTAACCAAAATTTGAAAACGATGCTATCTGGATGATTTGGAAAAAATTGAATTTTAGCGAATTTCCGAGTAACCTGTAAAAATTAACCGAAATTCGAAAACGATGCTATTTCTACGTATATCGACGATTTGAATGATATATAAGAAAAACTGAAATTTTAGCGATTTCCAAGAGAAAGTGAAATTTTAGCGAATTTCCAAGAAAAATGTAAAAATTAACCAAAATTTGAAAACGATGCCATCTAGATGATTTGGAAGATATTTATGAAGAATTGAATTTTAGCGAATTTCCAGGAAAAATGTAAAAATTACACGAAATTCGAAAACGATGTTATTTCTACGTATATCGACGATTTGGATGATATATAAGAAAAACTGAAATTTTAGCAAATCTCCAGGAAATATGTAAAAATTAACCAAAATTAGAAAACGATGCCATCTGGATGATTTGGAAGAAATTGAAGAAAAATTGAATTTTTGCGAATTTCCGAGTAAACTGTAAAAATTAACCGAAATTCGAAAACGCTGCTATTTCTACGTATATCGACGATTTGGATGATATATAAGAAAAACTGAAATTTTAGCGATTTCCAAGAAAAAGTGAAATTTTACCGAATTTTCAAGAAAAATGTAAAAATTAACCAAAATTTGAAAACGATGCCATCTAGATGATTTGGAAGATATATAAGAAAAACTGAAATTTTAGCGAATTTCCAAGAATAATGTAAGAATTTACCAAAATTTGAAAACGATTCTATTTCTATAGATATACAAGAAAATCTGAAATTTTAGCGAATTTCCGAGTAAACTGTAAAAAATAACCGAAATTCTAAATCGTTGCTATTTCTACGTATATCGACGATTTGGATGATATATAAGAAAAACTGAAATTTTAGCGATTTCCAAGAAAAAGTGAAATTTTACCGAATTTTCAAGAAAAATGTAAAAATTAACCAAAATTTGAAAACGATGCCATCTAGATGATTTGGAAGATATTTATGAAAAATTGAATTTTAGCGAATTTCCGTGTAAACTGTAGAAATTAACCGAAATTCTAAAATGATGCTATTTCTACGTATATCGACGATTTGAATGATATATAAGAAAAACTGAAATTTTAGCGAATTTCCAAGAATAATGTAAGAATTTACCAAAATTTGAAAACGATTCTATTTCTATAGATATACAAGAAAAACTGAAATTATAGCGAATTTCCGAGTAAACTGTAAAAAATAACCGAAATTCTAAATCGTTGCTATTTCTACGTATATCGACGATTTGGATGATATATAAGAAAAACTGAAATTTTAGCGATTTCCAAGAAAAACCGAAATTTTAGCGAATTTCCAAGAAAAATGTAAAAATTAACCAAAATTTGAAAACGATGCCATCTAGATGATTTGGAAGATATTTATGAAAAATTGAATTTTAGCGAATTTCCGTGTAAACTGTAGAAATTAACCGAAATTCTAAAATGATGCTATTTCTACGTATATCGACGATTTGAATGATATATAAGAAAAACTGAAATTTTAGCGAATTTCCAAGAATAATGTAAGAATTTACCAAAATTTGAAAACGATTCTATTTCTATAGATATACAAGAAAAACTGAAATTATAGCGAATTTCCGAGTAAACTGTAAAAAATAACCGAAATTCTAAATCGTTGCTATTTCTACGTATATCGACGATTTGGATGATATATAAGAAAAACTGAAATTTTAGCGATTTCCAAGAAAAACCGAAATTTTAGCGAATTTCCAAGAAAAATGTAAAAATTAACCAAAATTTGAAAACGATGCCATCTAGATGATTTGGAAGATATTTATGAAAAATTGAATTTTAGCGAATTTCCGTGTAAACTGTAGAAATTAACCGAAATTCTAAATCGTTGCTATTTCTACGTACATCGACGATTTGGATGATAAATGAGAAAAACTGAAATTTTAGCGAATTTCCGAGTAAACTGTAAAAATTAACCGAAATTCGAAAACGATGCTATATCTACGTATATCGACGATTTGGATGATATATAAGAAAAACTGAAATTTTAGCGATTTCCAAGAAAAACCGAAATTTTAGCGAATTTCCAAGAAAAATGTAAAAATTAACCAAAATTTGAAAACGATGCCATCTAGATGATTTGGAAGATATTTATGAAAAATTGAATTTTAGCGAATTTCCAAGAAAAATGTAAAAATTAACCGAAATTCGAAAACGATGCTATTTCTACGTATATCGACGATTTGGATGATATATAAGAAAAACTGAAATTTTAGCAAATTTCCAGGAAATATGTAAAAATTAACCAAAATTTGAAAACGATGCCATCTGGATGATTTGGAAGAAATTGAAGAAAAATTGAATTTTTGCGAATTTCCGAGAAAACTGTAAAAATTAACCGAAATTCGAAAACGATGCTATTTCTACGTATATCGACGATTTGGATGATATATAAGAAAAACTGAAATTTTAGCGAATTTCCAAGGATAATGTAAAAATTTACCAAAATTTGCAAACGATTCTATGTCTATAGATATACAAGAAAAATTGAATTTTAGCGAATTTCCAAGAAAAATGTAAAAATTACACGAAATTCGAAAACGATGCTATTTCTACGTATATCGACGATTTGGATGATATATAAGAAAAACTGAAATTTTAGCGATTTCCAAGAAAAACTGAAATTTTAGCGAATTTCCAAGAAAAATGTAAAAACTAACCAATATTTGAAAACGATGCCATCTAGATGATTTGGAAGATATTCATGAAAAATTGAATTTTAGCGAATTTCCGTGTAAACTGTAGAAAATAACCGAAATTCTAAATCGTTGCTATTTCTACGTATATCGACGATTTGAATGATATATAAGAAAAACTGAAATTTTAGCGATTTCCAAGAAAAAGTGAAATTTTACCGAATTTTCAAGAAAAATGTAAAAATTAACCAAAATTTGAAAACGATGCCATCTAGATGATTTGGAAGATATTTATGAAAAATTGAATTTTAGCGAATTTCCGTGTAAACTGTAGAAAATAACCGAAATTCTAAATCGTTGCTATTTCTACGTATATCGACGATTTGGATGATAAATAAGAAAAACTGAAATTTTAGCGAATTTCCGAGTAAACTAGAAATTAACCGAAATTCTAAATCGTTGCTATTTCTACGTATATGGACGATTTGGATGATATATAAGAAAAACTGAAATTTTAACGAATTTCCAAGAAAAATGTAGAAATTATCCAAAATTTAAAAACGATGCTATTTCTATAGATATATAAGAAAAACTGAATTTTAGCGAATTTCCAAGAATAGTATAAAAATTTACCAAAATTAGAAAACGATACCATCTGGATGACTTGGAAGAAATTGAAGAAAAATTGAATTTATGCGAATTTCCAAGAAAAATGTAAAAATTAACCAAAATTTGAAAACGATGCCATCTGGATGATTTGGAAGAAATTGAAGAAAAATTGAATTTTGGCGAATTTCCGAGTAACCTGTAAAAATTAACCGAAATTCGAAAACGATGCTATTTCTACGTATATCGACGATTTGGATTATATATAAGAAAAACTGAAATTTTATCGATTTTCCAAGAAAAACTGAAATTTTAGCGAATTTCCAAGAAAAATGTAAAAATTAACCAAAACTTGTAATCGATGCTGTCCAGATGATTTGGAAGATATTTAAGAAAAACTGAAATATTAGCGAATTTCCAAGAAAAATGTAAAAATTATCCGAAAGCCGAAAACGATGCTATTTCTGCGTATATCGATCATTTGGATGATATATAAGAAAGACTTAAATTTTACCGATATTCCAAGAAAATTGTAAAAATTAACCAAAATTTGAAAACGATGCTATCTGGATGATTTGGAAGAAATTGAAGAAAAATTGAATTTTAGCGAATTTCCGAGTAACCTGTAAAAATTAACCGAAATTCGAAAACGATGCTATTTCTACGTATATCGACGATTTGAATGATATATAAGAAAAACTGAAATTTTAGCGATTTCCAAGAGAAAGTGAAATTTTAGCGAATTTCCAAGAAAAATGTAAAAATTAACCAAAATTTGAAAACGATGCCATCTAGATGATTTGGAAGATATTTACGAAGAATTGAATTTTAGCGAATTTCCAAGAAAAATGTAAAAATTACACGAAATTCGAAAACGATGCTATTTCTACGTATATCGACGATTTGGATGATATATAAGAAAAACTGAAATTTTAGCAAATTTCCAAGAAAAATGTAAAAATTAACCAAAATTTGAAAACGATGCCATCTGGATGATTTGGAAGAAATTGAAGAAAAATTGAATTTTTGCGAATTTCCGAGTAAACTAAAAATTAACCGAAATTCGAAAACGATGCTATTTCTACGTATATCGACGATTTGGATGATATATAAGAAAAACTGAAATTTTAGCGAATTTCCAAGAATAATGTAAAAATTTACCAAAATTTGAAAACGATTCTATTTCTATAGATATACAAGAAAAATTGAATTTTAGCGAATTTCCAAGAAAAATGTAAAAATTACACGAAATTCGAAAACGATGCTATTTCTACGTATATCGACAATTTGGATGATATATAAGAAAAACTGAAATTTTAGCAAATTTCCAAGAAAAATGTAAAAATTAACCAAAATTTGAAAACGATGCCATCTGGATGATTTGGAAGAAATTGAAGAAAAATTGAATTTTGGCGAATTTCCGAGTAACCTGTAAAAATTAACCGAAATTCGAAAACGATGCTATTTCTACGTATATCGACGATTTGGATGATATATAAGAAAAACTGAAATTTTATCGATTTTCCAAGAAAAACTGAAATTTTAGCGAATTTCCAAGAAAAATGTAAAAATTAACCAAAATTTGTAATCGATGCTATCCAGATGATTTGGAAGATATTTAAGAAAAACTGAAATTTTAGCGAATTTCCAAGAAAAATGTAAAAATTACACGAAATTCGAAAACGATGCTATTTCTACGTATATCGACAATTTGGATGATATATAAGAAAAACTGAAATTTTAGCAAATTTCCAAGAAAAATGTAAAAATTAACCAAAATTTGAAAACGATGCCATCTGGATGATTTGGAAGAAATTGAAGAAAAATTGAATTTTGGCGAATTTCCGAGTAACCTGTAAAAATTAACCGAAATTCGAAAACGATGCTATTTCTACGTATATCGACGATTTGGATGATATATAAGAAAAACTGAAATTTTATCGATTTTCCAAGAAAAACTGAAATTTTAGCGAATTTCCAAGAAAAATGTAAAAATTAACCAAAATTTGTAATCGATGCTATCCAGATGATTTGGAAGATATTTAAGAAAAACTGAAATATTAGCGAATTTCCAAGAAAAATGTAAAAATTATCCGAAAGCCGAAAACGATGCTATTTCTGCGTATATCGATCATTTGGATGATATATAAGAAAGACTTAAATTTTACCGATATTCCAAGAAAATTGTAAAAATTAACCAAAATTTGAAAACGATGCTATCTGGATGATTTGGAAGAAATTGAAGAAAAATTGAATTTTAGCGAATTTCCGAGTAACCTGTAAAAATTAACCGAAATTCGAAAACGATGCTATTTCTACGTATATCGACGATTTGAATGATATATAAGAAAAACTGAAATTTTAGCGATTTCCAAGAGAAAGTGAAATTTTAGCGAATTTCCAAGAAAAATGTAAAAATTAACCAAAATTTGAAAACGATGCCATCTAGATGATTTGGAAGATATTTACGAAGAATTGAATTTTAGCGAATTTCCAAGAAAAATGTAAAAATTACACGAAATTCGAAAACGATGCTATTTCTACGTATATCGACGATTTGGATGATATATAAGAAAAACTGAAATTTTAGCAAATTTCCAAGAAAAATGTAAAAATTAACCAAAATTTGAAAACGATGCCATCTGGATGATTTGGAAGAAATTGAAGAAAAATTGAATTTTTGCGAATTTCCGAGTAAACTAAAAATTAACCGAAATTCGAAAACGATGCTATTTCTACGTATATCGACGATTTGGATGATATATAAGAAAAACTGAAATTTTAGCGAATTTCCAAGGATAATGTAAAAATTTACCAAAATTTGAAAACGATTCTATTTCTATAGATATACAAGAAAAATTGAATTTTAGCGAATTTCCAAGAAAAATGTAAAAATTACACGAAATTCGAAAACGATGCTATTTCTACGTATATCGACAATTTGGATGATATATAAGAAAAACTGAAATTTTAGCAAATTTCCAAGAAAAATGTAAAAATTAACCAAAATTTGAAAACGATGCCATCTGGATGATTTGGAAGAAATTGAAGAAAAATTGAATTTTGGCGAATTTCCGAGTAACCTGTAAAAATTAACCGAAATTCGAAAACGATGCTATTTCTACGTATATCGACGATTTGGATGATATATAAGAAAAACTGAAATTTTATCGATTTTCCAAGAAAAACTGAAATTTTAGCGAATTTCCAAGAAAAATGTAAAAATTAACCAAAATTTGTAATCGATGCTATCCAGATGATTTGGAAGATATTTAAGAAAAACTGAAATTTTAGCGAATTTCCAAGAAAAATGTAAAAATTAACCGAAAGCCGAAAACGATGCTATTTCTGCGTATATCGATCATTTGGATGATATATAAGAAAAACTGAAATTTTAGCAAATTTCCAAGAAAAATGTAAAAATTAACCAAAATTTGAAAACGATGCCATCTGGATGATTTGCAAAAAATTGAAGAAAAATTGAATTTTAGCGAATTTCCGAGTAACCTGTAAAAATTAACCGAAATTCGAAAATGATGCTATTTCTACGTATATCGACGATTTGAATGATATATAAGAAAAACTGAAATTTTAGCGAATTTCCAAGAATAATGTAAGAATTTACCAAAATTTGAAAACGATTCTATTTCTATAGATATACAAGAAAAACTGAAATTATAGCGAATTTCCGAGTAAACTGTAAAAAATAACCGAAATTCTAAATCGTTGCTATTTCTACGTATATCGACGATTTGGATGATATATAAGAAAAACTGAAATTTTAGCAAATTTCCAAGAAATATGTAAAAATTAACCAAAATTTGAAAACGATGCTATCTGGATGATTTGGAAGAAATTGAAGAAAAATTGAATTTTAGCGAATTTCCGAGTAAACTGTAAAAACTAACCGAAATTCGAAAACGATGCTATTTCTACGTATATCGACGATTTGGATGATACATAAGAAAAACTGAAATTTTAGCAAATTTCCAAGAAATATGTAAAAATTACCCAAAATTTTAAAACGATGCCATCTGGATGATTTGGAAGAAATTGAAGAAAAATTGAATTTTTGCGAATTTCCGAGTAAACTGTAAAAATTAACCGAAATTCTAAATCGTTGCTATTTCTACGTATATCGACGATTTGGATGATATATAAGAAAAACTGAAATTTTGGCGAATTTCCGAGTAAACTGTAAAAATTAACCGAAATTCGAAAACGCTGCTATTTCTACGTATATCGACGATTTGGATGATATATAAGAAAAACTGAAATTTTAGCGAATTTCCAGAAAATATGTAAAAATTAACCAAAATTAGAAAACGATGCCATCTGGATGATTTGGAAGAAATTGAAGAAAAATTGAATTTTTGCGAATTTCCGAGTAAACTGTAAAAATTAACCGAAATTCGAAAACGCTGCTATTTCTACGTATATCGACGATTTGGATGATATATAAGAAAAACTGAAATTGTAGCGAATTTCCAGGAAATATGTAAAAATTAACCAAAATTAGAAAACGATGCCATCTGGATGATTTGGAAGAAATTGAAGAAAAATTGAATTTTTGCGAATTTCCGAGTAAACTGTAAAAATTAACCGAAATTCTAAATCGTTGCTATTTCTACGTATATCGACGATTTGGATGATATATAAGAAAAACTGAAATTTTGGCGAATTTCCGAGTAAACTGTAAAAATTAACCGAAATTCGAAAACGCTGCTATTTCTACGTATATCGACGATTTGGATGATATATTAGAAAAACTGAAATTTTAGCGAATTTCCAAGAATAATGTAAGAATTTACCAAAATTTGAAAACGATTCTATTTCTATAGATATACAAGAAAAACTGAAATTTTAGCGAATTTCCGAGTAAACTGTAAAAAATAACCGAAATTCTAAATCGTTGCTATTTCTACGTATATGGACAATTTGGATGATATATTAGAAAAACTGAAATTTTAACGAATTTCCAAGAAAAATGTAAAAATTATCCAATACTGAAAACGATGCTATCTCTATAGATATATAAGAAAAATTGAATTTTAGCGAATTTCCAAGAAAAATGTAAAAATTACACGAAATTCGAAAACGATGCTATTTCTACGTATATCGACGATTTGGATGATATATAAGAAAAACTGAAATTTTAGCGAATTTCCAGGAAATATGTAAAAATTAACCAAAATTAGAAATCGATGCCATCTGGATGATTTGGAAGAAATTGAAGAAAAATTGAATTTTTGCGAATTTCCGAGTAAACTGTAAAAATTAACCGAAATTCGAAAACGCTGCTATTTCTACGTATATCGACGATTTGGATGATATATAAGAATAACTGAAATTTTAGCGAATTTCCAAGAATAATGTAAAAATTTACCAAAATTTGCAAACGATTCTATTTCTATAGATATACAAGAAAAATTGAATTTTAGCGAATTTCCAAGAAAAATGTAAAAATTACACGAAATTCGAAAACGATGCTATTTCTACGTATATCGACGATTTGGATGATATATAAGAAAAACTGAAATTTTAGCGAATTTCCAAGAAAAATGTAAAAACTAACCAATATTTGAAAACGATGCCATCTAGATGATTTGGAAGATATTTATGAAAAATTGAATTTTAGCGAATTTCCGTGTAAACTGTAGAAAATAACCGAAATTGTAAATCGTTGCTATTTCTACGTATATCGACGATTTGGATGATAAATAAGAAAAACTGAAATTTTAGCGAATTTCCGAGTAAACTGTAGAAATTAACCGAAATTCTAAATCGTTGCTATTTCTACGTATATGGACGATTTGGATGATATATAAGAAAAACTGAAATTTTAACGAATTTCCAAGAAAAATGTAAAAACTAACCAATATTTGAATACGATGCCATCTAGATGATTTGGAAGATATTTATGAAAAATTGAATTTTAGCGAATTTCCGTGTAAACTGTAGAAAATAACCGAAATTCTAAATCGTTGCTATTTCTACGTATATCGACGATTTGAATGATATATAGGAAAAACTGAAATTTTAGCGATTTCCAAGAAAAAGTGAAATTTTACCGAATTTTCAAGAAAAATGTAAAAATTAACCAAAATTTGAAAACGATGCCATCTAGATGATTTGGAAGATATTTATGAAAAATTGAATTTTAGCGAATTTCCGTGTAAACTGTAGAAATTAACCGAAATTCTAAATCGTTGCTATTTCTACGTATATCGACGATTTGGATGATAAATAAGAAAAACTGAAATTTTAGCGAATTTCCGAGTAAACTGTAAAAATTAACCGAAATTCAAAAACGATGCTATATCTACGTATATCGACGATTTGGATGATATATAAGAAAAACTGAAATTTTAGCGATTTCCAAGAAAAACTGAAATTTTAGCGAATTTCCAAGAAAAATGTAAAAACTAACCAATATTTGAAAACGATGCCATCTAGATGATTTGGAAGATATTTATGAAAAATTGAATTTTAGCGAATTTCCGTGTAAACTGTAGAAAATAACCGAAATTCTAAATCGTTGCTATTTCTACGTATATCGACGATTTGGATGATAAATAAGAAAAACTGAAATTTTAGCGAATTTCCGAGTAAACTGTAGAAATTAACCGAAATTCTAAATCGTTGCTATTTCTACGTATATGGACGATTTGGATGATATATAAGAAAAACTGAAATTTTAACGAATTTCCAAGAAAAATGTAGAAATTATCCAAAATTTAAAAACGATGCTATTTCTATAGATATATAAGAAAAACTGAATTTTAGCGAATTTCCAAGAAAAATGTAAAAATTAACCAAAATTTGAAAACGATGCCATCTAGATGATTTGGAAGATATTTATGAAAAATTGAATTTTAGCGAATTTCCAAGATAAATGTAAAAATTACACGAAATTAGAAAACGATGCTATTTCTACGTATATCGACGATTTGGATGATATATAAGAATAACTGAAATTTTAGCGAATTTCCAAGAAATATGTAAAAATTAACCAAATTTGAAAACGATGCCATTTGGATGATTTGGAAGAAATTGAAGAAAAATTGAATTTTTGCGAATTTCCGAGTAAACTCTAAAAATTAACCGAAATTCGAAAACGATGCTATTTCTACGTATATCCACGATTTGGATGATATATAAGAAAAACTGAAATTTTAGCGAATTTCCAAGAATAATATAAAAATTTACCAAAATTAGAAAACGATACCATCTAGATGATTTGGAAGAAATTGAAGAAAAATTGAATTTATGCGAATTTCCAAGAAAAATGTAAAAATTACACGAAATTCGAAAACGATGCTATATCTACGTATATCGACGATTTGGATGATATATAAGAAAAACTGAAATTTTAGCAAATTTCCGAGAAAAATGTAAAAATTAACCAAAATTTGAAAACGATGCCATCTGGATGATTTGGAAGAAATTGAAGAAAAATTGAATTTTGGCGAATTTCCGAGTAACCTGTAAAAATTAACCGAAATTCGAAAACGATGCTATTTCTACGTATATCGACGATTTGGATGATATATAAGAAAAACTGAAATTTTATCGATTTTCCAAGAAAAACTGAAATTTTAGCGAATTTCCAAGAAAAATGTAAAAATTAACCAAAATTTGTAATCGATGCTATCCAGATGATTTGGAAGATATTTAAGAAAAACTGAAATATTAGCGAATTTCCAAGAAAAATGTAAAAATTAACCAAAAGCCGAAAACGATGCTATTTCTGCGTATATCGATCATTTGGATGATATATAAGAAAGACTTAAATTTTACCGATATTCCAAGAAAAACTGAAATTTTAGCGAATTTCCAAGAAAAATGTAAAAATTAACCAAAATTTGTAATCGATGCTATCCAGATGATTTGGAAGATATTTAAGAAAAACTGAAATTTTAGCGAATTTCCAAGAAAAATGTAAAAATTAACCGAAAGCCGAAAACGATGCTATTTCTGCGTATATCGATCATTTGGATGATATATAAGAAAAACTTAAATTTTATCGATATTCCAAGAAAAATGTAAAAATTAACCAAAATTTGAAAACGATGCTATCTGGATGATTTGGAAAAAATTGAATTTTAGCGAATTTCCGAGTAACCTGTAAAAATTAACCGAAATTCGAAAACGATGCTATTTCTACGTATATCGACGATTTGAAAGATATATAAGAAAAACTGAAATTTTAGCGATTTCCAAGAGAAAGTGAAATTTTAGCGAATTTCCAAGAAAAATGTAAAAATTAACCAAAATTTGAAAACGATGCCATCTAGATGATTTGGAAGATATTTATGAAGAATTGAATTTTAGCGAATTTCCAGGAAAAATGTAAAAATTACACGAAATTCGAAAACGATGTTATTTCTACGTATATCGACGATTTGGATGATATATAAGAAAAACTGAAATTTTAGCAAATCTCCAGGAAATATGTAAAAATTAACCAAAATTAGAAAACGATGCCATCTGGATGATTTGGAAGAAATTGAAGAAAAATTGAATTTTTGCGAATTTCCGAGTAAACTGTAAAAATTAACCGAAATTCGAAAACGCTGCTATTTCTACGTATATCGACGATTTGGATGATATATAAGAAAAACTGAAATTTTAGCGATTTCCAAGAAAAAGTGAAATTTTACCGAATTTTCAAGAAAAATGTAAAAATTAACCAAAATTTGAAAACGATGCCATCTAGATGATTTGGAAGATATTTATGAAAAATTGAATTTTAGCGAATTTCCGTGTAAACTGTAGAAATTAACCGAAATTCTAAATCGTTGCTATTTCTACGTATATCGACGATTTGGATGATAAATAAGAAAAACAGAAATTTTAGCGAATTTCCGAGTAAACTGTAAAAATTAACCGAAATTCAAAAACGATGCTATATCTACGTATATCGACGATTTGGATGATATATAAGAAAAACTGAAATTTTAGCGATTTCCAAGAAAAAGTGAAATTTTACCGAATTTCCAAGAAAAATGTAAAAACTAACCAAAATTTGAAAACGATGCCATCTAGATGATTTGGAAGATATTTATGAAAAATTGAATTTTAGCGAATTTCCAAGAAAAATGTAAAAATTACACGAAATTAGAAAACGATGCTATTTCTACGTATATCGACGATTTGGATGATATATAAGCAAAACTGAAATTTTAGCAAATTTCCAAGAAATATGTAAAAATTAACCAAATTTGAAAACGATGCCATTTGGATGATTTGGAAGAAATTGAAGAAAAATTGAATTTTTGCGAATTTCCGAGGAAACTCTAAAAATTAACCGAAATTCGAAAACGATGCTATTTCTACGTATATCGACGATTTGGATGATATATAGGAAAAACTGAAATTTTAGCGAATTTCCGAGTAAACTGTAAAAATTAACCGAAATTCGAAAACGATGCTATATCTACGTATATCGACGATTTGGATGATATATAAGAAAAACTGAAATTTTAGCGAATTTCCAAGAAAAATGTAAAAATTAACCAAAATTTGAAAACGATGCCATCTAGATGATTTGGAAGATATTTATGAAAAATTGAATTTTAGCGAATTTCCGAGTAAACTGTAAAAATTAACCGAAATTCGAAAACGATGCTATATCTACGTATATCGACGATTTGGATGATATATAAGAAAAACTGAAATTTTAGCGAATTTCCAAGAAAAATGTAAAAATTAACCAAAATTTGAAAACGATGCCATCTGGATGATTTGGAAGAAATTGAAGAAAAATTTAATTTTAGCGAACTTCCTAGTAAACTGTAAAAATTAACCGAAATTCGAAAACGATGCTATTTCTACGTATATCGACGATTTGAATGATATATAAGAAAAACTGAAATTTTAGCGATTTCCAAGAGAAAGTGAAATTTTAGCGAATTTCCAAGAAAAATGTAAAAATTAACCAAAATTTGAAAACGATGCCATCTGGATGATTTGGAAGAAATTGAAGAAAAATTTAATTTTAGCGAACTTCCTAGTAAACTGTAAAAATTAACCGAAATTCGAAAACGATGCTATATCTACGTATATCGACGATTTGGATGAAATATAAGAAAAACTGAAATTTTAGCAAATTTCCAAGAAATATGAAAAAATTAACCAAAATTGGAAAACGATGCTATTTCTACGTATATCGACGATTTGGATGATATATAAGAAAAACTGAAATTTTAGCAAATTTCCAGGAAATATGTAAAAATTAACCAAAATTAGAAAACGATGCCATCTAGATGATTTGGAAGATATTTATGAAAAATTGAATTTTAGCGAATTTCCGTGTAAACTGTAGAAATTAACCGAAATTCTAAATCGTTGCTATTTCTACGTACATCGACGATTTGGATGATAAATGAGAAAAACTGAAATTTTAGCGAATTTCTGAGTAAACTGTAAAAATTAACCGAAATTCGAAAACGATGCTATATCTACGTATATCGACGATTTGGATGATATATAAGAAAAACTGAAATTTTAGCGATTTCCAAGAAAAACTGAAATTTTAGCGAATTTCCAAGAAAAATGTAAAAATTAACCAAAATTTGAAAACGATGCCATCTAGATGATTTGGAAGATATTTATGAAAAATTGAATTTTAGCGAATTTCCGTGTAAACTGTAGAAATTAACCGAAATTCTAAATCGTTGGTATTTCTACGTACATCGACGATCTGGATGATAAATGAGAAAAACTGAAATTTTAGCGAATTTCCGAGTAAACTGTAAAAATTAACCGAAATTCGAAAACGATGCTATATCTACGTATATCGACGATTTGGATGATATATAAGAAAAACTGAAATTTTAGCGATTTCCAAGAAAAACCGAAATTTTAGCGAATTTCCAAGCAAAATGTAAAAATTACCCAAAATTTGAAAACGATGCCATCTAGATGATTTGGAAGATATTTATGAAAAATTGAATTTTAGCGAATTTCCAAGAAAAATGTAAAAATTAACCGAAATTCGAAAACGATGCTATTTCTACGTATATCGACGATTTGGATGATATATAAGAAAAACTGAAATTTTAGCAAATTTCCAGGAAATATGTAAAAATTAACCAAAATTTGAAAACGATGCCATCTGGATGATTTGGAAGAAATTGAAGAAAAGTTGAATTTTAGCGAATTTCCGAGTAACCTGTAAAAATTAACCGAAATTCGAAAACGATGCTATTTCTACGTATATCGACGATTTGAATGATATATAAGAAAAACTGAAATTTTAGCGATTTCCAAGAGAAAGTGAAATTTTAGCGAATTTCCAAGAAAAATGTAAAAATTAACCAAAATTTGAAAACGATGCCATCTAGATGATTTGGAAGATATTTACGAAGAATTGAATTTTAGCGAATTTCCAAGAAAAATGTAAAAATTACACGAAATTCGAAAACGATGCTATTTCTACGTATATCGACGATTTGGATGATATATAAGAAAAACTGAAATTTTAGCAAATTTCCAAGAAAAATGTAAAAATTAACCAAAATTTGAAAACGATGCCATCTGGATGATTTGGAAGAAATTGAAGAAAAATTGAATTTTTGCGAATTTCCGAGTAAACTAAAAATTAACCGAAATTCGAAAACGATGCTATTTCTACGTATATCGACGATTTGGATGATATATAAGAAAAACTGAAATTTTAGCGAATTTCCAAGAATAATGTAAAAATTTACCAAAATTTGAAAACGATTCTATTTCTATAGATATACAAGAAAAATTGAATTTTAGCGAATTTCCAAGAAAAATGTAAAAATTACACGAAATTCGAAAACGATGCTATTTCTACGTATATCGACAATTTGGATGATATATAAGAAAAACTGAAATTTTAGCAAATTTCCAAGAAAAATGTAAAAATTAACCAAAATTTGAAAACGATGCCATCTGGATGATTTGGAAGAAATTGAAGAAAAATTGAATTTTGGCGAATTTCCGAGTAACCTGTAAAAATTAACCGAAATTCGAAAACGATGCTATTTCTACGTATATCGACGATTTGGATGATATATAAGAAAAACTGAAATTTTATCGATTTTCCAAGAAAAACTGAAATTTTAGCGAATTTCCAAGAAAAATGTAAAAATTAACCAAAATTTGTAATCGATGCTATCCAGATGATTTGGAAGATATTTAAGAAAAACTGAAATTTTAGCGAATTTCCAAGAAAAATGTAAAAATTAACCGAAAGCCGAAAACGATGCTATTTCTGCGTATATCGATCATTTGGATGATATATAAGAAAAACTGAAATTTTAGCAAATTTCCAAGAAAAATGTAAAAATTAACCAAAATTTGAAAACGATGCCATCTGGATGATTTGGAAGAAATTGAAGAAAAATTGAATTTTTGCGAATTTCCGAGTAAACTGTAAAAATTAACCGAAATTCGAAAACGATGCTATTTCCACGTATATCGACGATTTGGATGATATATAAGAAAAACTTAAATTTTATCGATATTCCAAGAAAAATGTAAAAATTAACCAAAATTTGAAAACGATGCTATCTGGATGATTTGCAAAAAATTGAAGAAAAATTGAATTTTAGCGAATTTCCGAGTAACCTGTAAAAATTAACCGAAATTCGAAAATGATGCTATTTCTACGTATATCGACGATTTGAATGATATATAAGAAAAACTGAAATTTTAGCGAATTTCCAAGAATAATGTAAGAATTTACCAAAATTTGAAAACGATTCTATTTCTATAGATATACAAGAAAAACTGAAATTATAGCGAATTTCCGAGTAAACTGTAAAAAATAACCGAAATTCTAAATCGTTGCTATTTCTACGTATATCGACGATTTGGATGATATATAAGAAAAACTGAAATTTTAGCAAATTTCCAAGAAATATGTAAAAATTAACCAAAATTTGAAAACGATGCTATCTGGATGATTTGGAAGAAATTGAAGAAAAATTGAATTTTAGCGAATTTCCGAGTAAACTGTAAAAACTAACCGAAATTCGAAAACGATGCTATTTCTACGTATATCGACGATTTGGATGATACATAAGAAAAACTGAAATTTTAGCAAATTTCCAAGAAATATGTAAAAATTACCCAAAATTTTAAAACGATGCCATCTGGATGATTTGGAAGAAATTGAAGAAAAATTGAATTTTTGCGAATTTCCGAGTAAACTGTAAAAATTAACCGAAATTCTAAATCGTTGCTATTTCTACGTATATCGACGATTTGGATGATATATAAGAAAAACTGAAATTTTGGCGAATTTCCGAGTAAACTGTAAAAATTAACCGAAATTCGAAAACGCTGCTATTTCTACGTATATCGACGATTTGGATGATATATAAGAAAAACTGAAATTTTAGCGAATTGCCAGAAAATATGTAAAAATTAACCAAAATTAGAAAACGATGCCATCTGGATGATTTGGAAGAAATTGAAGAAAAATTGAATTTTTGCGAATTTCCGAGTAAACTGTAAAAATTAACCGAAATTCGAAAACGCTGCTATTTCTACGTATATCGACGATTTGGATGATATATAAGAAAAACTGGAATTTTAGCGAATTTCCAGGAAATATGTAAAAATTAACCAAAATTAGAAAACGATGCCATCTGGATGATTTGGAAGAAATTGAAGAAAAATTGAATTTTTGCGAATTTCCGAGTAAACTGTAAAAATTAACCGAAATTCTAAATCGTTGCTATTTCTACGTATATCGACGATTTGGATGATATATAAGAAAAATTGAAATTTTGGCGAATTTCCGAGTAAACTGTAAAAATTAACCGAAATTCGAAAACGCTGCTATTTCTACGTATATCGACGATTTGGATGATATATTAGAAAAACTGAAATTTTAGCGAATTTCCAAGAATAATGTAAGAATTTACCAAAATTTGAAAACGATTCTATTTCTATAGATATACAAGAAAAACTGAAATTTTAGCGAATTTCCGAGTAAACTGTAAAAAATAACCGAAATTCTAAATCGTTGCTATTTCTACGTATATGGACAATTTGGATGATATATTAGAAAAACTGAAATTTTAACGAATTTCCAAGAAAAATGTAAAAATTATCCAATACTGAAAACGATGCTATCTCTATAGATATATAAGAAAAATTGAATTTTAGCGAATTTCCAAGAAAAATGTAAAAATTACACGAAATTCGAAAACGATGCTATTTCTACGTATATCGACGATTTGGATGATATATAAGAAAAACTGAAATTTTAGCGAATTTCCAGGAAATATGTAAAAATTAACCAAAATTAGAAATCGATGCCATCTGGATGATTTGGAAGAAATTGAAGAAAAATTGAATTTTTGCGAATTTCCGAGTAAACTGTAAAAATTAACCGAAATTCGAAAACGCTGCTATTTCTACGTATATCGACGATTTGGATGATATATAAGAAAAACTGAAATTTTAGCGAATTTCCAAGAATAATGTAAAAATTTACCAAAATTTGCAAACGATTCTATTTCTATAGATATACAAGAAAAATTGAATTTTAGCGAATTTCCAAGAAAAATGTAAAAATTACACGAAATTCGAAAACGATGCTATTTCTACGTATATCGACGATTTGGATGATATATAAGAAAAACTGAAATTTTAGCGAATTTCCAAGAAAAATGTAAAAACTAACCAATATTTGAAAACGATGCCATCTAGATGATTTGGAAGATATTTATGAAAAATTGAATTTTAGCGAATTTCCGTGTAAACTGTAGAAAATAACCGAAATTGTAAATCGTTGCTATTTCTACGTATATCGACGATTTGGATGATAAATAAGAAAAACTGAAATTTTAGCGAATTTCCGAGTAAACTGTAGAAATTAACCGAAATTCTAAATCGTTGCTATTTCTACGTATATGGACGATTTGGATGATATATAAGAAAAACTGAAATTTTAACGAATTTCCAAGAAAAATGTAAAAACTAACCAATATTTGAAAACGATGCCATCTAGATGATTTGGAAGATATTTATGAAAAATTGAATTTTAGCGAATTTCCGTGTAAACTGTAGAAAATAACCGAAATTCTAAATCGTTGCTATTTCTACGTATATCGACGATTTGAATGATATATAGGAAAAACTGAAATTTTAGCGATTTCCAAGAAAAAGTGAAATTTTACCGAATTTTCAAGAAAAATGTAAAAATTAACCAAAATTTGAAAACGATGCCATCTAGATGATTTGGAAGATATTTATGAAAAATTGAATTTTAGCGAATTTCCGTGTAAACTGTAGAAATTAACCGAAATTCTAAATCGTTGCTATTTCTACGTATATCGACGATTTGGATGATAAATAAGAAAAACTGAAATTTTAGCGAATTTCCGAGTAAACTGTAAAAATTAACCGAAATTCAAAAACGATGCTATATCTACGTATATCGACGATTTGGATGATATATAAGAAAAACTGAAATTTTAGCGATTTCCAAGAAAAACTGAAATTTTAGCGAATTTCCAAGAAAAATGTAAAAACTAACCAATATTTGAAAACGATGCCATCTAGATGATTTGGAAGATATTTATGAAAAATTGAATTTTAGCGAATTTCCGTGTAAACTGTAGAAAATAACCGAAATTCTAAATCGTTGCTATTTCTACGTATATCGACGATTTGGATGATAAATAAGAAAAACTGAAATTTTAGCGAATTTCCGTGTAAACTGTAGAAAATAACCGAAATTCTAAATCGTTGCTATTTCTACGTATATCGACGATTTGAATGATATATAGGAAAAACTGAAATTTTAGCGATTTCCAAGAAAAAGTGAAATTTTACCGAATTTTCAAGAAAAATGTAAAAATTAACCAAAATTTGAAAACGATGCCATCTAGATGATTTGGAAGATATTTATGAAAAATTGAATTTTAGCGAATTTCCGTGTAAACTGTAGAAATTAACCGAAATTCTAAATCGTTGCTATTTCTACGTATATCGACGATTTGGATGATAAATAAGAAAAACTGAAATTTTAGCGAATTTCCGAGTAAAATGTAAAAATTAACCGAAATTCAAAAACGATGCTATATCTACGTATATCGACGATTTGGATGATATATAAGAAAAACTGAAATTTTAGCGATTTCCAAGAAAAACTGAAATTTTAGCGAATTTCCAAGAAAAATGTAAAAACTAACCAATATTTGAAAACGATGCCATCTAGATGATTTGGAAGATATTTATGAAAAATTGAATTTTAGCGAATTTCCGTGTAAACTGTAGAAAATAACCGAAATTCTAAATCGTTGCTATTTCTACGTATATCGACGATTTGGATGATAAATAAGAAAAACTGAAATTTTAGCGAATTTCCGTGTAAACTGTAGAAAATAACCGAAATTCTAAATCGTTGCTATTTCTACGTATATCGACGATTTGAATGATATATAGGAAAAACTGAAATTTTAGCGATTTCCAAGAAAAAGTGAAATTTTACCGAATTTTCAAGAAAAATGTAAAAATTAACCAAAATTTGAAAACGATGCCATCTAGATGATTTGGAAGATATTTATGAAAAATTGAATTTTAGCGAATTTCCGTGTAAACTGTAGAAATTAACCGAAATTCTAAATCGTTGCTATTTCTACGTATATCGACGATTTGGATGATAAATAAGAAAAACTGAAATTTTAGCGAATTTCCGAGTAAACTGTAAAAATTAACCGAAATTCAAAAACGATGCTATTTCTACGTATATCGACGATTTGGATGATAAATAAGAAAAACTGAAATTTTAGCGAATTTCCGTGTAAACTGTAGAAAATAACCGAAATTCTAAATCGTTGCTATTTCTACGTATATCGACGATTTGAATGATATATAGGAAAAACTGAAATTTTAGCGATTTCCAAGAAAAAGTGAAATTTTACCGAATTTTCAAGAAAAATGTAAAAATTAACCAAAATTTGAAAACGATGCCATCTAGATGATTTGGAAGATATTTATGAAAAATTGAATTTTAGCGAATTTCCGTGTAAACTGTAGAAATTAACCGAAATTCTAAATCGTTGCTATTTCTACGTATATCGACGATTTGGATGATAAATAAGAAAAACTGAAATTTTAGCGAATTTCCGAGTAAACTGTAGAAATTAACCGAAATTCTAAATCGTTGCTATTTCTACGTATATGGACGATATGGATGATATATAAGAAAAACTGAAATTTTAACGAATTTCCAAGAAAAATGTAGAAATTATCCAAAATTTAAAAACGATGCTATTTCTATAGATATATAAGAAAAACTGAATTTTAGCGAATTTCCAAGAAAAATGTAAAAATTAACCAAAATTTGAAAACGATGCCATCTAGATGATTTGGAAGATATTTATGAAAAATTGAATTTTAGCGAATTTCCAAGATAAATGTAAAAATTACACGAAATTAGAAAACGATGCTATTTCTACGTATATCGACGATTTGGATGATATATAAGAATAACTGAAATTTTAGCAAATTTCCAAGAAATATGTAAAAATTAACCAAATTTGAAAACGATGCCATTTGGATGATTTGGAAGAAATTGAAGAAAAATTGAATTTTTGCGAATTTCCGAGTAAACTCTAAAAATTAACCGAAATTCGAAAACGATGCTATTTCTGCGTATATCCACGATTTGGATGATATATAAGAAAAACTGAAATTTTAGCGAATTTCCAAGAATAATATAAAAATTTACCAAAATTAGAAAACGATACCATCTAGATGATTTGGAAGAAATTGAAGAAAAATTGAATTTATGCGAATTTCCAAGAAAAATGTAAAAATTACACGAAATTCGAAAACGATGCTATATCTACGTATATCAACGATTTGGATGATATATAAGAAAAACTGAAATTTTAGCAAATTTCCGAGAAAAATGTAAAAGTTAACCAAAATTTGAAAACGATGCCATCTGGATGATTTGGAAGAAATTGAAGAAAAATTGAATTTTGGCGAATTTCCGAGTAACCTGTAAAAATTAACCGAAATTCGAAAACGATGCTATTTCTGCGTATATCCACGATTTGGATGATATATAAGAAAAACTGAAATTTTAGCGAATTTCCAAGAATAATATAAAAATTTACCAAAATTAGAAAACGATACCATCTAGATGATTTGGAAGAAATTGAAGAAAAATTGAATTTATGCGAATTTCCAAGAAAAATGTAAAAATTACACGAAATTCGAAAACGATGCTATATCTACGTATATCAACGATTTGGATGATATATAAGAAAAACTGAAATTTTAGCAAATTTCCGAGAAAAATGTAAAAGTTAACCAAAATTTGAAAACGATGCCATCTGGATGATTTGGAAAAAATTGAATTTTAGCGAATTTCCGAGTAACCTGTAAAAATTAACCGAAATTCGAAAACGATGCTATTTCTACGTATATCGACGATTTGAATGATATATAAGAAAAACTGAAATTTTAGCGATTTCCAAGAGAAAGTGAAATTTTAGCGAATTTCCAAGAAAAATGTAAAAATTAACCAAAATTTGAAAACGATGCCATCTAGATGATTTGGAAGATATTTATGAAGAATTGAATTTTAGCGAATTTCCAGGAAAAATGTAAAAATTACACGAAATTCGAAAACGATGTTATTTCTACGTATATCGACGATTTGGATGATATATAAGAAAAACTGAAATTTTAGCAAATCTCCAGGAAATATGTAAAAATTAACCAAAATTAGAAAACGATGCCATCTGGATGATTTGGAAGAAATTGAAGAAAAATTGAATTTTTGCGAATTTCCGAGTAAACTGTAAAAATTAACCGAAATTCGAAAACGCTGCTATTTCTACGTATATCGACGATTTGGATGATATATAAGAAAAACTGAAATTTTAGCGAATTTCCAAGAATAATGTAAGAATTTACCAAAATTTGAAAACGATTCTATTTCTATAGATATACAAGAAAATCGGAAATTTTAGCGAATTTCCGAGTAAACTGTAAAAAATAACCGAAATTCTAAATCGTTGCTATTTCTACGTATATCGACGATTTGGATGATATATAAGAAAAACTGAAATTTTAGCAAATTTCCAGGAAATATGTAAAAATTAACCAAAATTTGAAAACGATGCCATCTGGATGATTTGGAAGAAATTGAAGAAAAATTGAATTTTTGCGAATTTCCGAGTAAACTGTAAAAATTAACCGAAATTCTAAATCGTTGCTATTTCTACGTATATCGACGATTTGGATGATATATAAGAAAAACTGAAATTTTAGCGAATTTCCAAGGATAATGTAAGAATTTACCAAAATTTGAAAACGATTCTATTTCTATAGATATACAAGAAAAACTGAAATTTTAGCGAATTTCCGAGTAAACTGTAAAAATTAACCGAAATTCTAAATCGTTGCTATTTCTACGTATATGGACGATTTGGATGATATATAAGAAAAACTGAAATTTTAACGAATTTCCAAGAAAAATGTAAAAATTATCCAAAATTTAAAAACGATGCTATTTCTGTAGATATATAAGAAAAATTGAATTTTAGAGAATTTCCAAGAAAAATGTAAAAATTACACGAAATTCGAAAAGGATGCTATTTCTACGTATATCGACGATTTGGATGATACATAAGAAAAACTGAAATTTTAGCAAATTTCCAAGAAATATGTAAAAATTACCCAAAATTTGAAAACGATGCCATCTGGATGATTTGGAAGAAATTGAAGAAAAATTGAATTTTTGCGAATTCCCGAGTAAACTGTAAAAATTAACCGAAATTCTAAATCGTTGCTATTTCTACGTATATCGACGATTTGGATGATATATAAGAAAAACTGAAATTTTAGCGAATTTCCGAGTAAACTGTAAAAATTAACCGAAATTCTAAATCGTTGCTATTTCTACGTATATGGACGATTTGGATGATATATAAGAAAAACTGAAATTTTAACGAATTTCCAAGAAAAATGTAAAAATTATCCAAAATTTAAAAACGATGCTATTTCTGTAGATATATAAGAAAAATTGAATTTTAGAGAATTTCCAAGAAAAATGTAAAAATTACACGAAATTCGAAAACGATGCTATTTCTACGTATATCGACGATTTGGATGATACATAAGAAAAACTGAAATTTTAGCAAATTTCCAAGAAATATGTAAAAATTACCCAAAATTTGAAAACGATGCCATCTGTATGATTTGGAAGAAATTGAAGAAAAATTGAATTTTTGCGAATTCCCGAGTAAACTGTAAAAATTAACCGAAATTCTAAATCGTTGCTATTTCTACGTATATCGACGATTTGGATGATATATAAGAAAAACTGAAATTTTGGCGAATTTCCGAGTAAACTGTAAAAATTAACCGAAATTCTAAATCGTTGCTATTTCTACGTATATGGACGATTTGGGTGATATATAAGAAAAACTGAAATTTTAACGAATTTCCAAGAAAAATGTAAAAATTATCCAAAATTTAAAAACGATGCTATTTCTGTAGATATATAAGAAAAATTGAATTTTAGAGAATTTCCAAGAAAAATGTAAAAATTACACGAAATTCGAAAACGATGCTATTTCTACGTATATCGACAATTTGGATGATATATAAGAAAAACTGAAATTTTAGCAAATTTCCAAGAAAAATGTAAAAATTAACCAAAATTTGAAAACGATGCCATCTGGATGATTTGGAAGAAATTGAAGAAAAATTGAATTTTGGCGAATTTCCGAGTAACCTGTAAAAATTAACCGAAATTCGAAAACGATGCTATTTCTACGTATATCGACGATTTGGATGATATATAAGAAAAACTGAAATTTTAGCAAATTTCCAAGAAATATGTAAAAATTAACCAAATTTGAAAACGATGCCATTTGGATGATTTGGAAGAAATTGAAGAAAAATTGAATTTTTGCGAATTTCCGAGTAAACTCTAAAAATTAACCGAAATTCGAAAACGATGCTATTTCTACGTATATCGACGATTTGGATGATACATAAGAAAAACTGAAATTTTAGCAAATTTCCAAGAAATATGTAAAAATTACCCAAAATTTGAAAACGATGCCATCTGGATGATTTGGAAGAAATTGAAGAAAAATTGAATTTTTGCGAATTTCCGAGAAAACTGTAAAAATTAACCGAAATTCGAAAACGATGCTATTTCTACGTATATCGACGATTTGGATGATATATAAGAAAAACTGAAATTTTAGCAAATTTCCAAGAAATATGTAAAAATTACCCAAAATTTGAAAACGATGCCATCTGGATGATTTGGAAGAAATTGAAGAAAAATTGAATTTTTGCGAATTTCCGAGAAAACTGTAAAAATTAACCGAAATTCGAAAACGATGCTATTTCTGCGTATATCGACGATTTGGACGATATATAAGAAAAACTGTAATTTTAGCGAATTTCTGAGTAAACTGTAAAAATTAACCAAAATTATAAGTCGTTGCTATTTCTACGTATATCGACGATTTGGATGATATAAGAAAAACTAAAATTTTAGCAAATTTCCAAGACATATGTAAAAATTAACCAAAATTTGATAACGATGCCATCTGGATGATTTGGAAGAAATTGAAGAAAAATTGAATTTTAGCGAATTTCCGAGAAAACTGTAAAAACTAACCGAAATTCGAAAACGATGCTATTTCTACGTATATCGACGATTTGGATGATATATAAGAAAAACTGAAATTTTAGCAAATTTCCAAGAATAATATAAAAATTTACCAAAATTTTAAAACGATTCTATTTCTATAGATATACAAGAAAATTTGAATTTTAGCGAATTTCCAAGAAAAATGTAAAAATTACACGAAGTTCGAAAACGATGCTATTTCTACGTATATCGACGATTTGGATGATACATAAGAAAAACTGAAATTTTAGCAAATTTCCAAGAAATATGTAAAAATTACCCAAAATTTGAAAACGATGCCATCTGTATGATTTGGAAGAAATTGAAGAAAAATTGAATTTTTGCGAATTTCCGAGTAAACTGTAAAAATTAACCGAAATTCTAAATCGTTGCTATTTCTACGTATATCGACGATTTGGATGATATATAAGAAAAACTGAAATTTTAGCGAATTTCCAAGAATAATGTAAGAATTTACCAAAATTTGAAAACGATTCTATTTCTATAGATATACAAGAAAAACTGAAATTTTAGCGAATTTCCGAGTAAACTGTAAAAATTAACCGAAATTCTAAATCGTTCCTATTTCTACGTATATGGACGATTTGGATGATATATAAGAAAAACTGAAATTTTAACGAATTTCCAAGAAAAATGTAAAAATTATCCAAAATTTAAAAACGATGCTATTTCTGTAGATATATAAGAAAAATTGAATTTTAGAGAATTTCCAAGAAAAATGTAAAAATTACACGAAATTCGAAAAGGATGCTATTTCTACGTATATCGACGATTTGGATGATACATAAGAAAAACTGAAATTTTAGCAAATTTCCAAGAAATATGTAAAAATTACCCAAAATTTGAAAACGATGCCATCTGGATGATTTGGAAGAAATTGAAGAAAAATTGAATTTTTGCGAATTCCCGAGTAAACTGTAAAAATTAACCGAAATTCTAAATCGTTGCTATTTCTACGTATATCGACGATTTGGATGATATAAAAGAAAAACTGAAATTTTAGCGAATTTCCGAGTAAACTGTAAAAATTAACCGAAATTCTAAATCGTTGCTATTTCTACGTATATGGACGATTTGGATGATATATAAGAAAAACTGAAATTTTAGCAAATTTCCAAGAAATATGTAAAAATTACCCAAAATTTTAAAACGATGCCATCTGGATGATTTGGAAGAAATTGAAGAAAAATTGAATTTTTGCGAATTTCCGAGTAAACTGTAAAAATTAACCGAAATTCTAAATCGTTGCTATTTCTACGTATATCGACGATTTGGATGATATATAAGAAAAACTGAAATTTTGGCGAATTTCCGAGTAAACTGTAAAAATTAACCGAAATTCGAAAACGCTGCTATTTCTACGTATATCGACGATTTGGATGATATATAAGAAAAACTGAAATTTTAGCGAATTTCCAGGAAATATGTAAAAATTAACCAAAATTAGAAAACGATGCCATCTGGATGATTTGGAAGAAATTGAAGAAAAATTGAATTTTTGCGAATTTCCGAGTAAACTGTAAAAATTAACCGAAATTCGAAAACGCTGCTATTTCTACGTATATCGACGATTTGGATGATATATAAGAAAAACTGGAATTTTAGCGAATTTCCAGGAAATATGTAAAAATTAACCAAAATTAGAAAACGATGCCATCTGGATGATTTGGAAGAAATTGAAGAAAAATTGAATTTTTGCACATTTCCGAGTAAACTGTAAAAATTAACCGAAATTCTAAATCGTTGCTATTTCTACGTATATCGACGATTTGGATGATATATAAGAAAAACTGAAATTTTGGCGAATTTCCGAGTAAACTGTAAAAATTAACCGAAATTCGAAAACGCTGCTATTTCTACGTATATCGACGATTTGGATGATATATTAGAAAAACTGAAATTTTAGCGAATTTCCAAGAATAATGTAAGAATTTACCAAAATTTGAAAACGATTCTATTTCTATAGATATACAAGAAAAACTGAAATTTTAGCGAATTTCCGAGTAAACTGTAAAAAATAACCGAAATTCTAAATCGTTGCTATTTCTACGTATATGGACAATTTGGATGATATATTAGAAAAACTGAAATTTTAACGAATTTCCAAGAAAAATGTAAAAATTATCCAATATTGAAAACGATGCTATCTCTATAGATATATAAGAAAAATTGAATTTTAGCGAATTTCCAAGAAAAATGTAAAAATTACACGAAATTCGAAAACGATGCTATTTCTACGTATATCGACGATTTGGATGATATATAAGAAAAACTGAAATTTTAGCGAATTTCCAGGAAATATGTAAAAATTAACCAAAATTAGAAAACGATGCCATCTGGATGATTTGGAAGAAATTGAAGAAAAATTGAATTTTTGCGAATTTCCGAGTAAACTGTAAAAATTAACCGAAATTCGAAAACGCTGCTATTTCTACGTATATCGACGATTTGGATGATATATAAGAAAAACTGAAATTTTAGCGAATTTCCAAGAATAATGTAAGAATTTACCAAAATTTGAAAACGATTCTATTTCTATAGATATACAAGAAAACCTGAAATTTTAGCGAATTTTCGAGTAAACTGTAAAAAATAACCGAAATTCTAAATCGTTGCTATTTCTACGTATATGGACAATTTGGATGATATATTAGAAAAACTGAAATTTTAACGAATTTCCAAGAAAAATGTAAAAATTACACGAAATTCGAGAACGATGCTATTTCTACGTATATCGACGATTTGGATGATATATAAGAAAAACTGAAATTTTAGCGAATTTCCGAGTAAACTGTAAAAATTAACCGAAATTCGAAAACGATGCTATTTCTACGTATATCGACGATTTGGATGATATATAAGAAAAACTGAAATTTTAGCAAATTTCCAGGAAATATGTAAAAATTAACCAAAATTTGAAAACGATGCCAACTGGATGATTTGGAAGAAATTGATGAAAAATTGAATTTTTGCGAATTTCCGAGAAAACTGTAAAAATTAACCGAAATTCGAAAACGATGCTATTTCTACGTATATCGACGATTTGGATGATATATAAGAAAAACTGAAATTTTAGCGAATTTCCAAGAATAATGTAAAAATTTACCAAAATTTGCAAACGATTCTATTTCTATAGATATACAAGAAAAATTGAATTTTAGCGAATTTCCAAGAAATATGTAAAAATTACACGAAATTCGAAAACGATGCTATTTCTACGTATATCGACGATTTGGATGATATATAAGAAAAACTGAAATTTTAGCGAATTTCCAAGAAAAATGTAAAAACTAACCAATATTTGAAAACGATGCCATCTAGATGATTTGGAGGATATTTATGAAAAATTGAATTTTAGCGAATTTCCGTGTAAACTGTAGAAAATAACCGAAATTGTAAATCGTTGCTATTTCTACGTATATCGACGATTTGGATGATAAATAAGAAAAACTGAAATTTTAGCGAATTTCCGAGTAAACTGTAGAAATTAACCGAAATTCTAAATCGTTGCTATTTCTACGTATATGGACGATTTGGATGATATATAAGAAAAACTGAAATTTTAACGAATTTCCAAGAAAAATGTAAAAACTAACCAATATTTGAAAACGATGCCATCTAGATGATTTGGAAGATATTCATGAAAAATTGAATTTTAGGGAATTTCCGTGTAAACTGTAGAAAATAACCGAAATTCTAAATCGTTGCTATTTCTACGTATATCGACGATTTGGATGATAAATAAGAAAAACTGAAATTTTAGCGAATTTCCGAGTAAACTGTAAAAATTAACCGAAATTCAAAAACGATGCTATATCTACGTATATCGACGATTTGGATGATATATAAGAAAAACTGAAATTTTAGCGATTTCCAAGAAAAACTGAAATTTTAGCGAATTTCCAAGAAAAATGTAAAAACTAACCAATATTTGAAAACGATGCCATCTAGATGATTTGGAAGATATTTATGAAAAATTGAATTTTAGCGAATTTCCGTGTAAACTGTAGAAAATAACCGAAATTCTAAATCGTTGCTATTTCTACGTATATCGACGATTTGGATGATAAATAAGAAAAACTGAAATTTTAGCGAATTTCCGAGTAAACTGTAGAAATTAACCGAAATTCTAAATCGTTGCTATTTCTACGTATATGGACGATTTGGATGATATATAAGAAAAACTGAAATTTTAACGAATTTCCAAGAAAAATGTAGAAATTATCCAAAATTTAAAAACGATGCTATTTCTATAGATATATAAGAAAAACTGAATTTTAGCGAATTTCCAAGAAAAATGTAAAAATTAACCAAAATTTGAAAACGATGCCATCTAGATGAATTGGAAGATATTTATGAAAAATTGAATTTTAGCGAATTTCCAAGATAAATGTAAAAATTACACGAAATTAGAAAACGATGCTATTTCTACGTATATCGACGATTTGGATGATATATAAGAAAAACTGAAATTTTAGCGAATTTCCAAGAATAATGTAAGAATTTACCAAAATTTGAAAACGATTCTATTTCTATAGATATACAAGAAAAACTGAAATTTTAGCGAATTTCCGAGTAAACTGTAAAAAATAACCGAAATTCTAAATCGTTGCTATTTCTACGTATATCGACGATTTGGATGATATATAAGAAAAACTGAAATTTTAGCAAATTTCCAAGAAATATGTAAAAATTAACCAAAATTTGAAAACGATGCTATCTGGATGATTTGGAAGAAATTGAAGAAAAATTGAATTTTACCGAATTTCCGAGTAAACTGTAAAAACTAACCGAAATTCGAAAACGATGCTATTTCTACGTATATCGACGATTTGGATGATATATAAGAAAAACTGAAATTTTAGCAAATTTCCAAGAATAATATAAAAATTTACCAAAATTTTAAAACGATTCTATTTCTATAGATATACAAGAAAATTTGAATTTTAGCGAATTTCCAAGAAAAATGTAAAGTTACACGAAGTTCGAAAACGATGCTATTTCTACGTATATCGACAATTTGGATGATATATAAGAAAAACTGAAATTTTAGCAAATTTCCAAGAAAAATGTAAAAATTAACCAAAATTTGAAAACGATGCCATCTAGATGATTTGGAAGATATTTATGAAGAATTGAATTTTTGCGAATTTCCGAGAAAACTGTAAAAATTAACCGAAATTCGAAAACGATGCTATTTCTACGTATATCGACGATTTGGATGATATATAAGAAAAACTGAAATTTTAGCAAATTTCCAAGAAATATGTAAAAATTACCCAAAATTTGAATACGATGCCATCTGGATGATTTGAAAGAAATTGAAGAAAAATTGAATTTTTGCGAATTTCCGAGAAAACTGTAAAAATTAACCGAAATTCGAAAACGATGCTATTTCTGCGTATATCGACGATTTGGACGATATATAAGAAAAACTGTAATTTTAGCGAATTTCTGAGTAAACTGTAAAAATTAACCAAAATTATAAGTCGTTGCTATTTCTACGTATATCGACGATTTGGATGATATAAGAAAAACTGAAATTTTAGCAAATTTCCAAGACATATGTAAAAATTAACCAAAATTTGATAACGATGCCATCTGGATGATTTGGAAGAAATTGAAGAAAAATTGAATTTTAGCGAATTTCCGTGTAAACTGTAGAAATTAACCGAAATTCTAAATCGTTGCTATTTCTACGTATATCGACGATTTGGATGATATATAAGAAAAACTGAAATTTTAACGAATTTCCAAGAAAAATGTAAAAATTATTCAAAATTTAAGAACGATGCTATTTCTATAGATATATAAGAAAAATTGAATTTTAGCGAATTTCGAAGAAAAATGTAAAAATTACACGAAATTCGAAAACGATGCTATTTCTACGTATATCGACGATTTGGATGATATATAAGAAAAACTGAAATTTTAGCGAATTTCCAAGAATAATGTAAGAATTTACCAAAATTTGAAAACGATTCTAAATCTATAGATATACAAGAAAAACTGAAATTTTAGCGAATTTCCGAGTAAACTGTAAAAAATAACCGAAACTCTAAATCGTTGCTATTTCTACGTATATGGACAATTTGGATGATATATTAGAAAAACTGAAATTTTAACGAATTTCCAAGAAAAATGTAAAAATTATCCAATATTGAAAACGATGCTATCTCTATAGATATATAAGAAAAATTGAATTTTAGCGAATTTCCAAGAAAAATGTAAAAATTACACGAAATTCGAAAACGATGCTATTTCTACGTATATCGACGATTTGGATGATATATAAGAAAAACTGAAATTTTAGCGAATTTCCGAGTAAACTGTAAAAATTAACCGAAATTCGAAAACGATGCTATTTCTACGTATATCGACGATTTGGATGATATATAAGAAAAACTGAAATTTTAGCAAATTTCCAGGAAATATGTAAAAATTAACCAAAATTTGAAAACGATGCCATCTGGATGATTTGGAAGAAATTGAAGAAAAATTGAATTTTTGCGAATTTCCGAGAAAACTCTAAAAATTAACCGAAATTCGAAAACGATGCTATTTCTACGTATATCGACGATTTGGATGGTATATAAGGAAAACTGAAATTTTAGCGAATTTCCAAGACATACGTAAAAATTAACCAAAATTTGAAAACGATGCCATCTGGATGATTTGGAAGAAATTGAAGAAAAATTGAATTTTTGCAAATTTCCGAGTAAACTGTAAAAATTAACCGAAATTCGAAAACGATGCTATTTCTGCGTATATCGACGATTTGGACGATATATAAGAAAAACTGTAATTTTAGCGAATTTCTGAGTAAACTGTAAAAATTAACCAAAATTATAGGTCGTTGCTATTTCTACGTATATCGACGATTTGGATGATATAAGAAAAACTGAAATTTTAGCAAATTTCCAAGACATATGTAAAAATTAACCAAAATTTGAAAACGATGCCATCTAGATGATTTGGAAGATATTTATGAAGAATTGAATTTTTGCGAATTTCCGAGAAAACTGTAAAAATTAACCGAAATTCGAAAACGATGCTATTTCTACGTATATCGACGATTTGGATGATATATAAGAAAAACTGAAATTTTAGCAAATTTCCAAGAAATATGTAAAAATTACCCAAAATTTGAATACGATGCCATCTGGATGATTTGAAAGAAATTGAAGAAAAATTGAATTTTTGCGAATTTCCGAGAAAACTGTAAAAATTAACCGAAATTCGAAAACGATGCTATTTCTGCGTATATCGACGATTTGGACGATATATAAGAAAAACTGTAATTTTAGCGAATTTCTGAGTAAACTGTAAAAATTAACCAAAATTATAAGTCGTTGCTATTTCTACGTATATCGACGATTTGGATGATATAAGAAAAACTGAAATTTTAGCAAATTTCCAAGACATATGTAAAAATTAACCAAAATTTGATAACGATGCCATCTGGATGATTTGGAAGAAATTGAAGAAAAATTGAATTTTAGCGAATTTCCGTGTAAACTGTAGAAATTAACCGAAATTCTAAATCGTTGCTATTTCTACGTATATCGACGATTTGGATGATATATAAGAAAAACTGAAATTTTAACGAATTTCCAAGAAAAATGTAAAAATTATTCAAAATTTAAGAACGATGCTATTTCTATAGATATATAAGAAAAATTGAATTTTAGCGAATTTCGAAGAAAAATGTAAAAATTACACGAAATTCGAAAACGATGCTATTTCTACGTATATCGACGATTTGGATGATATATAAGAAAAACTGAAATTTTAGCGAATTTCCAAGAATAATGTAAGAATTTACCAAAATTTGAAAACGATTCTAAATCTATAGATATACAAGAAAAACTGAAATTTTAGCGAATTTCCGAGTAAACTGTAAAAAATAACCGAAACTCTAAATCGTTGCTATTTCTACGTATATGGACAATTTGGATGATATATTAGAAAAACTGAAATTTTAACGAATTTCCAAGAAAAATGTAAAAATTATCCAATATTGAAAACGATGCTATCTCTATAGATATATAAGAAAAATTGAATTTTAGCGAATTTCCAAGAAAAATGTAAAAATTACACGAAATTCGAAAACGATGCTATTTCTACGTATATCGACGATTTGGATGATATATAAGAAAAACTGAAATTTTAGCGAATTTCCGAGTAAACTGTAAAAATTAACCGAAATTCGAAAACGATGCTATTTCTACGTATATCGACGATTTGGATGATATATAAGAAAAACTGAAATTTTAGCAAATTTCCAGGAAATATGTAAAAATTAACCAAAATTTGAAAACGATGCCATCTGGATGATTTGGAAGAAATTGAAGAAAAATTGAATTTTTGCGAATTTCCGAGAAAACTCTAAAAATTAACCGAAATTCGAAAACGATGCTATTTCTACGTATATCGACGATTTGGATGGTATATAAGGAAAACTGAAATTTTAGCGAATTTCCAAGACATACGTAAAAATTAACCAAAATTTGAAAACGATGCCATCTGGATGATTTGGAAGAAATTGAAGAAAAATTGAATTTTTGCAAATTTCCGAGTAAACTGTAAAAATTAACCGAAATTCGAAAACGATGCTATTTCTGCGTATATCGACGATTTGGACGATATATAAGAAAAACTGTAATTTTAGCGAATTTCTGAGTAAACTGTAAAAATTAACCAAAATTATAGGTCGTTGCTATTTCTACGTATATCGACGATTTGGATGATATAAGAAAAACTGAAATTTTAGCAAATTTCCAAGACATATGTAAAAATTAACCAAAATTTGATAACGATGCCATCTGGATGATTTGGAAGAAATTGAAGAAAAATTTAATTTTAGCGAATTTCCGTGTAAACTGTAGAAATTAACCGAAATTCTAAATCGTTGCTATTTCTACGTATATCGACGTTTTGGATGATATATAAGAAAAACTGAAATTTTAACGAATTTCCAAGAAAAATGTAAAAATTATTCAAAATTTAAGAACGATGCTATTTCTATAGATATATAAGAAAAATTGAATTTTAGCGAATTTCCAAGACATATGTAAAAATTAACCAAAATTCGAAAACGATGCTATTTCTGCGTATATCGACGATTTGAACGATATATAAGAAAAACTGAAATTTTAGCGAATTTCTGAGTAAACTGTAAAAATTAACCAAAATTATAAATCGTTGCTATTTCTACGTATATCGACGATTTGGATGATATATAAGAAAAACTGAAATTTTAGCAAATTTCCAAGACATATGTAAAAATTAACCAAAATTTGATAACGATGCCATCTGGATGATTTGGAAGAAATTGAAGAAAAATTGAATATTTGCGAATTTCCGTGTAAACTGTAGAAATTATCCGAAATTCTAAATCGTTGCTATTTCTACGTATATCGACGATTTGGATGATATATAAGAAAAACTGAAATTTTAGCAAATTTCCAAGACATATGTAAAAATTAACCAAAATTTGAAGACGATACCATCTGGATGATTTGGAAGAAATTGAAGAAAAATTGAATTTTTGCGAATTTCCGTGTAAACTGTAAAAACTAACCGAAATTCGAAAACGATGCTATTTCTACGTATTGCGACGATTTGAACGATATATAAGAAAAACTGAAATTTTAGCGAATTTCCGAGTAAACTGTAAAAATTAACCGAAATTCTAAATCGTTGCTATTTCTACGTATATCGACGATTTGGATGATATATAAGAAAAACTGAAACTTTAGCGAATTTCCAAGAAAAATGTAAAAATTGTCCAAAATTTAAAAACGATGCTATTTCTATAGATATATAAGAAAAATTGAATTTTAGCGAATTTCCAAGAAAAATGTAAAAATTTACCAAAATTAGAAAACGATACCATCTGGATGATTTGGAAGAAATTGAAGAAAAATTGAATTTTTGCGAATTTCCAAGAAAAATGTAAAAATTACACGAAATTCGAAAACGATGCTATATCTACGTATATCGACGATTTGGATGATATATAAGAAAAACTGAAATTTTAGCAAATTTCCGAGAAAAATGTAAAAATTAACCGAAATTCGAAAACGATGCTATTTCTACGTATATCGACGATTTGGATGATATGTAAGAAAAACTGAAATTTTATCGATTTTCCAAGAAAAACTGAAATTTTAGAGAATTTCCAAGAAATATGTAAAAATTAACCAAAATTTGAAAACGATGCTATCTGGATGATCTGGAAGAAATTGAAGAAAAATTGAATTTTAGCAAATTTCCGAGTAAACTGTAAAAATTAACCGAAATTCGAAAACGAAGCTATTTCTACGTATATCGACGATTTGGATGATATATAAGAATAACTGAAATTTTATCGATTTTCCAAGAAAAACTGAAATTTTAGCGAATTTCCAAGAAAAATGTAAAAATTAACCAAACTTTGAGAACGATGCCATCTAGATGATTTGGAAGATATTTATGAAAAATTGAATTAAAGCGAATTTCCGTGTAAACTGTCGAAATTAACCGAAATTCTACGTATATGGACGATTTGGATGATATATAAGAATAACTGAAATTTTATCGATTTTCCAAGAAAAACTGAAATTTTAGCGAATTTCCAAGAAAAATGTAAAAATTAACCAAAATTTGAAAACGATGCCATCTAGATGATTTGGAGGATATTTATGAAAAATTGAATTTTAGCGAATTCCCGTGTAAACTAGAAATTAACCGAAATTCTAAATCGTTGCTATTTCTACGTATATCGACGATTTGGATGATATATAAGAATAACTGAAATTTTATCGATTTTCCAAGAAAAACTGAAACTTTAGCGAATTTCCAAGAAAAATGTAAAAATTATCCAAAATTTAAAAACGATGCTATTTCTATAGATATATAAGAAAAATCGAATTTTAGCGAATTTCCAAGAAAAATGTAAGAATTACACGAAATTCGAAAACGATGCTGTTTCTACGCATATCGACGATTTTGATGATATACAAGAAAAACTGAAATTTTAGCGAATTTCCAAGAAAAATGTAAAAATTAACCAAACTTTGAGAACGATGCCATCTAGATGATTTGGAAGATATTTATGAAAAATTGAATTAAAGCGAATTTCCGTGTAAACTGTCGAAATTAACCGAAATTCTACGTATATGGACGATTTGGATGATATATAAGAAAAACTGAAATTTTAGCGAATTTCCGAGTAAACTGTAAAAATTAACCAAAATTATAAATTGTTGCTATTTCTACGTATATCGGCGATTTGGATGATATATAAGAAAAACTGAAATTTTAGCGAATTTCCAAGAATAATGTAAAAATTTACCAAAATTTGCAAACGATTCTATTTCTATAGATATACAAGAAAAATTGAATTTTAGCGAATTTCCAAGAAAAATGTAAAAATTACACGAAATTCGAAAACGATGCTATTTCTACGTATATCGACGATTTGACTGATATATAAGAAAAACTGAAATTTTAGCGATTTCCAAGAAAAAGTGAAATTTTACCGAATTTTCAAGAAAAATGTAAAAATTAACCAAAATTTGAAAACGATGCCATCTAGATGATTTGGAAGATATTTATGAAAAATTGAATTTTAGCGAATTTCCGTGTAAACTGTAGAAATTAACCGAAATTCTAAATCGTTGCTATTTCTACGTATATCGACGATTTGGATGATAAATAAGAAAAACTGAAATTTTAGCGAATTTCCGAGTAAACTGTAAAAATTAACCGAAATTCAAAAACGATGCTATATCTACGTATATCGACGATTTGGATGATATATAAGAAAAACTGAAATTTTAGCGATTTCCAAGAAAAACTGAAATTTTAGCGAATTTCCAAGAAAAATGTAAAAACTAACCAATATTTGAAAATGATGCCATCTGGATGATTTGGAAGATATTTATGAAAAATTGAATTTTAGCGAATTTCCGTGTAAACTGTAGAAATTAACCGAAATTCTAAATCGTTGCTATTTCTACGTATATCGACGATTTGGATGATAAATAAGAAAAACTGAAATTTTAGCGAATTTCCGAGTAAACTGTAGAAATTAACCGAAATTCTAAATCGTTGCTATTTCTACGTATATGGACGATTTGGATGATATATAAGAAAAACTGAAATTTTAACGAATTTCCAAGAAAAATGTAGAAATTATCCAAAATTTAAAAACGATGCTATTTCTATAGATATATAAGAAAAACTGAATTTTAGCGAATTTCCAAGAAAAATGTAAAAATTAACCAAAATTTGAAAACGATGCCATCTAGATAATTTGGAAGATATTTATGAAAAATTAAATGTTAGCGAATTTTCAAGAAAAATGTAAAAATTACACGAAATTAGAAAACGATGCTATTTCTACGTATATCGACGATTTGGATGATATATAAGAAAAACTGAAATTTTAGCAAATTTCCAAGAAATATGTAAAAATTTACCAAATTTGAAAACGATGCCATTTGGATGATTTGGAAGAAATTGAAGAAAAATTGAATTTTTGCGAATTTCCGAGTAAACTCTAAAAATTAACCGAAATTCGAAAACGATGCTATTTCTACGTATATCGACGATTTGGATGATATATAAGAAAAACTGAAATTTTAGCGAATTTCCAAGAATAATATAAAAATTTACCAAAATTAGAAAACGATACCATCTGGATGATTTGGAAGAAATTGAAGAAAAATTGAATTTTTGCGAATTTCCAAGAAAAATGTAAAAATTACACGAAATTCGAAAACGATGCTATATCTACGTATATCGACGATTTGGATGATATATAAGAAAAACTGAAATTTTAGCAAATTTCCGAGAAAAATGTAAAAATTAACCAAAATTTGAAAACGATGCCATCTGGATGATTTGGAAGAAATTGAAGAAAAATTGAATTTTGGCGAATTTCCGAGTAACCTGTAAAAATTAACCGAAATTCGTAAACGATGCTATTTCTACGTATATCGACGATTTGGATGATATATAAGAAAAACTGAAATTTTATCGATTTTCCAAGAAAAACTGAAATTTTAGCGAATTTCCAAGGAAAATGTAAAAATTAACCAAAATTTGTAATCGACGCTATCCAGATGATTTGGAAGATATTTAAGAAAAACTGAAATTTTAGCGAATTTCCAAGAAAAATGTAAAAATTACACGAAATTCGAAAACGATGCTATTTCTACGTATATCGACGATTTGAATGATATATAAGAAAAACTGAAATTTTAGCGATTTCCAAGAGAAAGTGAAATTTTAGCGAATTTCCAAGAAAAATGTAAAAATTAACCAAAATTTGAAAACGATGCCATCTAGATGATTTGGAAGATATTTATGAAGAATTGAATTTTAGCGAATTTCCAAGAAAAATGTAAAAATTACACGAAATTCGAAAACGATGCTATTTCTACGTATATCGACGATTTGGATGATATATAAGAAAAACTGAACTTTTAGCAAATTTCCAAGAAAAATGTAAAAATTAACCAAAATTTGAAAACGATGCCATCTGGATGATTTGGAAGAAATTGAAGAAAAATTGAATTTTTGCGAATTTCCGAGTAAACTGTAAAAATTAACCGAAATTCGAAAACGATGCTATTTCCACGTATATCGACGATTTGGATGATATACAAGATAAACTGAAATTTTAGCGAATTTCCAAGAATAATGTAAAAATTTACCAAAATTTGAAAACGATTCTATTTCTATAGATATACAAGAAAAATTGAATTTTAGCGAATTTCCAAGAAAAATGTAAAAATTACACGAAATTCGGAAACGATGCTATTTCTACGTATATCGACAATTTGGATGATATATAAGAAAAACTGAAATTTTAGCAAATTTCCAAGAAAAATGTAAAAATTAACCAAAATTTGAAAACGATGCCATCTGGATGATTTGGAAGAAATTGAAGAAAAATTGAATTTTGGCGAATTTCCGAGTAACCTGTAAAAATTAACCGAAATTCGAAAACGATGCTATTTCTACGTATATCGACGATTTGGATGATATATAAGAAAAACTGAAATTTTAGCAAATTTCCAAGAAATATGTAAAAATTAACCAAATTTGAAAACGATGCCATTTGGATGATTTGGAGGAAATTGAAGAAAAATTGAATTTTTGCGAATTTCCGAGTAAACTCTAAAAATTAACCGAAATTCGAAAACGATGCTATTTCTACGTATATCGACGATTTGGATGATACATAAGAAAAACTGAAATTTTAGCAAATTTCCAAGAAATATGTAAAAATTACCCAAAATTTGAAAACGATGCCATCTGGATGATTTGGAAGAAATTGAAGAAAAATTGAATTTTTGCGAATTTCCGAGTAAACTGTAAAAATTAACCGAAATTCTAAATCGTTGCTATTTCTACGTATATCGACGATTTGGATGATATATAAGAAAAACTGTAATTTTAGCAAATTTCCAAGACATATGTAAAAATTAACCAAAATTTGATAACGATGCCATCTGGATGATTTGGAAGAAATTGAAGAAAAATTGAATTTTAGCGAATTTCCGTGTAAACTGTAGAAATTAACCGAAATTCTAAATCGTTGCTATTTCTACGTATATCGACGATTTGGATGATATATAAGAAAAACTGAAATTTTAACGAATTTCCAAGAAAAATGTAAAAATTATTCAAAATTTAAGAACGATGCTATTTCTATAGATATATAAGAAAAATTGAATTTTAACGAATTTCCAAGACATATGTAAAAATTAACCAAAATTCTAAATCGTTGCTATTTCTACGTATATCGACGATTTGGATGATATATAAGAAAAACTGAAATTTTAGCAAATTTCCAAGACATATGTAAAAATTAACCAAAATTTGATAACGATGCCATCTGGATGATTTGGAAGAAATTGAAGAAAAATTGAATTTTAGCGAATTTCCGTGTAAACTGTAGAAATTAACCGAAATTCTAAATCGTTGCTATTTCTACGTATATCGACGATTTGGATGATATATAAGAAAAACTGAAATTTTAACGAATTTCCAAGAAAAATGTAAAAATTATTCAAAATTTAAGAACGATGCTATTTCTATAGATATATAAGAAAAATTGAATTTTAACGAATTTCCAAGACATATGTAAAAATTAACCAAAATTCTAAATCGTTGCTATTTCTACGTATATCGACGATTTGGATGATATATAAGAAAAACTGAAATTTTAGCAAATTTCCAAGACATATGTAAAAATTAACCAAAATTTGATAACGATGCCATCTAGATGATTTGGAGGATATTTATGAAAAATTGAATTTTAGCGAATTCCCGTGTAAACTAGAAATTAACCGAAATTCTAAATCGTTGCTATTTCTACGTATATCGACGATTTGGATGATATATAAGAATAACTGAAATTTTATCGATTTTCCAAGAAAAACTGAAACTTTAGCGAATTTCCAAGAAAAATGTAAAAATTATGCAAAATTTAAAAACGATGCTATTTCTATAGATATATAAGAAAAATCGAATTTTAGCGAATTTCCAAGAAAAATGTAAGAATTACACGAAATTCGAAAACGATGCTGTTTCTACGCATATCGACGATTTTGATGATATACAAGAAAAACTGAAATTTTAGCGAATTTCCAAGAAAAATGTAAAAATTAACCAAACTTTGAGAACGATGCCATCTAGATGATTTGGAAGATATTTATGAAAAATTGAATTAAAGCGAATTTCCGTGTAAACTGTCGAAATTAACCGAAATTCTACGTATATGGACGATTTGGATGATATATAAGAAAAACTGAAATTTTAGCGAATTTCCGAGTAAACTGTAAAAATTAACCAAAATTATAAATTGTTGCTATTTCTACGTATATCGGCGATTTGGATGATATATAAGAAAAACTGAAATTTTAGCGAATTTCCAAGAATAATGTAAAAATTTACCAAAATTTGCAAACGATTCTATTTCTATAGATATACAAGAAAAATTGAATTTTAGCGAATTTCCAAGAAAAATGTAAAAATTACACGAAATTCGAAAACGATGCTATTTCTACGTATATCGACGATTTGAATGATATATAAGAAAAACTGAAATTTTAGCGATTTCCAAGAAAAAGTGAAATTTTACCGAATTTTCAAGAAAAATGTAAAAATTAACCAAAATTTGAAAACGATGCCATCTAGATGATTTGGAAGATATTTATGAAAAATTGAATTTTAGCGAATTTCCGTGTAAACTGTAGAAATTAACCGAAATTCTAAATCGTTGCTATATCTACGTATATCGACGATTTGGATGATATATAAGAAAAACTGAAATTTTATCGATTTTCCAAGAAAAACTGAAATTTTAGCGAATTTCCAAGGAAAATGTAAAAATTAACCAAAATTTGTAATCGATGCTATCCAGATGATTTGGAAGATATTTAAGAAAAACTGAAATTTTAGCGAATTTCCAAGAAAAATGTAAAAATTAACCGAAAGCCGAAAACGATGCTATTTCTGCGTATATCGATCATTTGGATGATATATAAGAAAAACTTAAATTTTATCGATATTCCAAGAAAAATGTAAAAATTAACCAAAATTTGAAAACGATGCTATCTGGATGATTTGGAAAAAATTGAATTTTAGCGAATTTCCGAGCAACCTGTAAAAATTAACCGAAATTCGAAAACGATGCTATTTCTACGTATATCGACGATTTGAATGATATATAAGAAAAACTGAAATTTTAGCGAATTTCCAAGAATAATGTAAAAATTTACCAAAATTTGAAAACGATTCTATTTCTATAGATATACAAGAAAAATTGAATTTTAGCGAATTTCCAAGAAAAATGTAAAAATTACACGAAATTCGAAAACGATGCTATTTCTACGTATATCGACAATTTGGATGATATATAAGAAAAACTGAAATTTTAGCGAATTTCCAAGAATAATATAAAAATTTACCAAAATTAGAAAACGATACCATCTAGATGATTTGGAAGAAATTGAAGAAAAATTGAATTTATGCGAATTTCCAAGAAAAATGTAAAAATTACACGAAATTCGAAAACGATGCTATATCTACGTATATCGACGATTTGGATGATATATAAGAAAAACTGAAATTTTAGCAAATTTCCGAGAAAAATGTAAAAATTAACCAAAATTTGAAAACGATGCCATCTGGATGATTTGGAAGAAATTGAAGAAAAATTGAATTTTGGCGAATTTCCGAGTAACCTGTAAAAATTAACCGAAATTCGAAAACGATGCTATTTCTACGTATATCGACGATTTGGATGATATATAAGAAAAACTGAAATTTTATCGATTTTCCAAGAGAAACTGAAATTTTAGCGAATTTCCAAGAAAAATGTAAAAATTAACCAAAATTTGTAATCGATGCTATCCAGATGATTTGGAAGATATTTAAGAAAAACTGAAATTTTAGCGAATTTCCAAGAAAAATGTAAAAATTAACCGAAAGCCGAAAACGATGCTATTTCTGCGTATATCGATCATTTGGATGATATATAAGAAAAACTTAAATTTTATCGATATTCCAAGAAAAATGTAAAAATTAACCAAAATTTGAAAACGATGCTATCTGGATGATTTGGAAAAAATTGAATTTTAGCGAATTTCCGAGCAACCTGTAAAAATTAACCGAAATTCGAAAACGATGCTATTTCTACGTATATCGACGATTTGAATGATATATAAGAAAAACTGAAATTTTAGCGATTTCCAAGAGAAAGTGAAATTTTAGCGAATTTCCAAGAAAAATGTAAAAATTAACCAAAATTTGAAAACGATGCCATCTAGATGATTTGGAAGATATTTATGAAGAATTGAATTTTAGCGAATTTCCAGGAAAAATGTAAAAATTAACCAAAATTTGAAAACGATGCCATCTGGATGATTTGGAAGAAATTGAAGAAAAATTGAATTTTTGCGAATTTCCGAGTAAACTGTAAAAATTAACCGAAATTCGAAAACGCTGCTATTTCTACGTATATCGACGATTTGGATGATATATAAGAAAAACTGAAATTTTAGCGAATTTCCAAGAATAATGTAAGAATTTACCAAAATTTGAAAACGATTCTATTTCTATAGATATACAAGAAAAACTGAAATTTTAGCGAATTTCCGAGTAAACTGTAAAAAATTACACGAAATTCGAAAACGATGCTATTTCTACGTATATCGACGATTTGGATGATATATAAGAAAAACTGAACTTTTAGCAAATTTCCAAGAAAAATGTAAAAATTAACCAAAATTTGAAAACGATGCCATCTGGATGATTTGGAAGAAATTGAAGAAAAATTGAATTTTTGCGAATTTCCGAGTAAACTGTAAAAATTAACCGAAATTCGAAAACGCTGCTATTTCTACGTATATCGACGATTTGGATGATATATAAGAAAAACTGAAATTTTAGCGAATTTCCAAGAATAATGTAAGAATTTACCAAAATTTGAAAACGATTCTATTTCTATAGATATACAAGAAAAACTGAAATTTTAGCGAATTTCCGAGTAAACTGTAAAAAATAACCGAAATTCTAAATCGTTGCTATTTCTACGTATATCGACGATTTGGATGATATATAAGAAAAACTGAAATTTTAGCAAATTTCCAAGAAATATGTAAAAATTAACCAAAATTTGAAAACGATGCTATCTGGATGATTTGGAAGAAATTGAAGAAAAATTGAATTTTACCGAATTTCCGAGTAAACTGTAAAAACTAACCGAAATTCGAAAACGATGCTATTTCTACGTATATCGACGATTTGGATGATATATAAGAAAAACTGAAATTTTAGCAAATTTCCAAGAATAATATAAAAATTTACCAAAATTTTAAAACGATTCTATTTCTATAGATATACAAGAAAATTTGAATTTTAGCGAATTTCCAAGAAAAATGTAAAGTTACACGAAGTTCGAAAACGATGCTATTTCTACGTATATCGACAATTTGGATGATATATAAGAAAAACTGAAATTTTAGCAAATTTCCAAGAAAAATGTAAAAATTAACCAAAATTTGAAAACGATGCCATCTAGATGATTTGGAAGATATTTATGAAGAATTGAATTTTTGCGAATTTCCGAGAAAACTGTAAAAATTAACCGAAATTCGAAAACGATGCTATTTCTACGTATATCGACGATTTGGATGATATATAAGAAAAACTGAAATTTTAGCAAATTTCCAAGAAATATGTAAAAATTACCCAAAATTTGAAAACGATGCCATCTGGATGATTTGGAAGAAATTGAAGAAAAATTGAATTTTTGCGAATTTCCGAGAAAACTGTAAAAATTAACCGAAATTCGAAAACGATGCTATTTCTGCGTATATCGACGATTTGGACGATATATAAGAAAAACTGTAATTTTAGCGAATTTCTGAGTAAACTGTAAAAATTAACCAAAATTATAAGTCGTTGCTATTTCTACGTATATCGACGATTTGGATGATATAAGAAAAACTGAAATTTTAGCAAATTTCCAAGACATATGTAAAAATTAACCAAAATTTGATAACGATGCCATCTGGATGATTTGGAAGAAATTGAAGAAAAATTGAATTTTAGCGAATTTCCGTGTAAACTGTAGAAATTAACCGAAATTCTAAATCGTTGCTATTTCTACGTATATCGACGATTTGGATGATATATAAGAAAAACTGAAATTTTAACGAATTTCCAAGAAAAATGTAAAAATTATTCAAAATTTAAGAACGATGCTATTTCTATAGATATATAAGAAAAATTGAATTTTAGCGAATTTCGAAGAAAAATGTAAAAATTACACGAAATTCGAAAACGATGCTATTTCTACGTATATCGACGATTTGGATGATATATAAGAAAAACTGAAATTTTAGCGAATTTCCAAGAATAATGTAAGAATTTACCAAAATTTGAAAACGATTCTAAATCTATAGATATACAAGAAAAACTGAAATTTTAGCGAATTTCCGAGTAAACTGTAAAAAATAACCGAAACTCTAAATCGTTGCTATTTCTACGTATATGGACAATTTGGATGATATATTAGAAAAACTGAAATTTTAGCGAATTTCCGAGTAAACTGTAAAAATTAACCGAAATTCGAAAACGATGCTATTTCTACGTATATCGACGATTTGGATGATATATAAGAAAAACTGAAATTTTAGCAAATTTCCAGGAAATATGTAAAAATTAACCAAAATTTGAAAACGATGCCATCTGGATGATTTGGAAGAAATTGAAGAAAAATTGAATTTTTGCGAATTTCCGAGAAAACTCTAAAAATTAACCGAAATTCGAAAACGATGCTATTTCTACGTATATCGACGATTTGGATGGTATATAAGGAAAACTGAAATTTTAGCGAATTTCCAAGACATACGTAAAAATTAACCAAAATTTGAAAACGATGCCATCTGGATGATTTGGAAGAAATTGAAGAAAAATTGAATTTTTGCAAATTTCCGAGTAAACTGTAAAAATTAACCGAAATTCGAAAACGATGCTATTTCTGCGTATATCGACGATTTGGACGATATATAAGAAAAACTGTAATTTTAGCGAATTTCTGAGTAAACTGTAAAAATTAACCAAAATTATAAGTCGTTGCTATTTCTACGTATATCGACGATTTGGATGATATAAGAAAAACTGAAATTTTAGCAAATTTCCAAGACATATGTAAAAATTAACCAAAATTTGATAACGATGCCATCTGGATGATTTGGAAGAAATTGAAGAAAAATTGAATTTTAGCGAATTTCCGTGTAAACTGTAGAAATTAACCGAAATTCTAAATCGTTGCTATTTCTACGTATATCGACGATTTGGATGATATATAAGAAAAACTGAAATTTTAACGAATTTCCAAGAAAAATGTAAAAATTATTCAAAATTTAAGAACGATGCTATTTCTATAGATATATAAGAAAAATTGAATTTTAGCGAATTTCCAAGACATATGTAAAAATTAACCAAAATTCGAAAACGATGCTATTTCTGCGTATATCGACGATTTGAACGATATATAAGAAAAACTGAAATTTTAGCGAATTTCTGAGTAAACTGTAAAAATTAACCAAAATTATAAATCGTTGCTATTTCTACGTATATCGACGATTTGGATGATATATAAGAAAAACTGAAATTTTAGCAAATTTCCAAGACATATGTAAAAATTAACCAAAATTTGATAACGATGCCATCTGGATGATTTGGAAGAAATTGAAGAAAAATTGAATATTTGCGAATTTCCGTGTAAACTGTAGAAATTATCCGAAATTCTAAATCGTTGCTATTTCTACGTATATCGACGATTTGGATGATATATAAGAAAAACTGAAATTTTAGCAAATTTCCAAGACATATGTAAAAATTAACCAAAATTTGAAGACGATACCATCTGGATGATTTGGAAGAAATTGAAGAAAAATTGAATTTTTGCGAATTTCCGTGTAAACTGTAAAAACTAACCGAAATTCGAAAACGATGCTATTTCTACGTATTGCGACGATTTGAACGATATATAAGAAAAACTGAAATTTTAGCAAATTTCCAAGAAATATGTAAAAATTACCCAAAATTTGAAAACGATGCCATCTGGATGATTTGGAAGAAATTGAAGAAAAATTGAATTTTTGCGAATTTCCGAGAAAACTGTAAAAATTAACCGAAATTCGAAAACGATGCTATTTCTGCGTATATCGACGATTTGGACGATATATAAGAAAAACTGTAATTTTAGCGAATTTCTGAGTAAACTGTAAAAATTAACCAAAATTATAAGTCGTTGCTATTTCTACGTATATCGACGATTTGGATGATATAAGAAAAACTGAAATTTTAGCAAATTTCCAAGACATATGTAAAAATTAACCAAAATTTGATAACGATGCCATCTGGATGATTTGGAAGAAATTGAAGAAAAATTGAATTTTAGCGAATTTCCGTGTAAACTGTAGAAATTAACCGAAATTCTAAATCGTTGCTATTTCTACGTATATCGACGATTTGGATGATATATAAGAAAAACTGAAATTTTAACGAATTTCCAAGAAAAATGTAAAAATTATTCAAAACTTAAGAACGATGCTATTTCTATAGATATATAAGAAAAATTGAATTTTAGCGAATTTCGAAGAAAAATGTAAAAATTACACGAAATTCGAAAACGATGCTATTTCTACGTATATCGACGATTTGGATGATATATAAGAAAAACTGAAATTTTAGCGAATTTCCAAGAATAATGTAAGAATTTACCAAAATTTGAAAACGATTCTAAATCTATAGATATACAAGAAAAACTGAAATTTTAGCGAATTTCCGAGTAAACTGTAAAAAATAACCGAAACTCTAAATCGTTGCTATTTCTACGTATATGGACAATTTGGATGATATATTAGAAAAACTGAAATTTTAACGAATTTCCAAGAAAAATGTAAAAATTATCCAATATTGAAAACGATGCTATCTCTATAGATATATAAGAAAAATTGAATTTTAGCGAATTTCCAAGAAAAATGTAAAAATTACACGAAATTCGAAAACGATGCTATTTCTACGTATATCGACGATTTGGATGATATATAAGAAAAACTGAAATTTTAGCGAATTTCCGAGTAAACTGTAAAAATTAACCGAAATTCGAAAACGATGCTATTTCTACGTATATCGACGATTTGGATGATATATAAGAAAAACTGAAATTTTAGCAAATTTCCAGGAAATATGTAAAAATTAACCAAAATTTGAAAACGATGCCATCTGGATGATTTGGAAGAAATTGAAGAAAAATTGAATTTTTGCGAATTTCCGAGAAAACTCTAAAAATTAACCGAAATTCGAAAACGATGCTATTTCTACGTATATCGACGATTTGGATGGTATATAAGGAAAACTGAAATTTTAGCGAATTTCCAAGACATACGTAAAAATTAACCAAAATTTGAAAACGATGCCATCTGGATGATTTGGAAGAAATTGAAGAAAAATTGAATTTTTGCAAATTTCCGAGTAAACTGTAAAAATTAACCGAAATTCGAAAACGATGCTATTTCTGCGTATATCGACGATTTGGACGATATATAAGAAAAACTGTAATTTTAGCGAATTTCTGAGTAAACTGTAAAAATTAACCAAAATTATAAGTCGTTGCTATTTCTACGTATATCGACGATTTGGATGATATAAGAAAAACTGAAATTTTAGCAAATTTCCAAGACATATGTAAAAATTAACCAAAATTTGATAACGATGCCACCTGGATGATTTGGAAGAAATTGAAGAAAAATTGAATTTTAGCGAATTTCCGTGTAAACTGTAGAAATTAACCGAAATTCTAAATCGTTGCTATTTCTACGTATATCGACGATTTGGATGATATATAAGAAAAACTGAAATTTTAACGAATTTCCAAGAAAAATGTAAAAATTATTCAAAATTTAAGAACGATGCTATTTCTATAGATATATAAGAAAAATTGAATTTTAGCGAATTTCCAAGACATATGTAAAAATTAACCAAAATTCGAAAACGATGCTATTTCTGCGTATATCGACGATTTGAACGATATATAAGAAAAACTGAAATTTTAGCGAATTTCTGAGTAAACTGTAAAAATTAACCAAAATTATAAATCGTTGCTATTTCTACGTATATCGACGATTTGGATGATATATAAGAAAAACTGAAATTTTAGCAAATTTCCAAGACATATGTAAAAATTAACCAAAATTTGATAACGATGCCATCTGGATGATTTGGAAGAAATTGAAGAAAAATTGAATATTTGCGAATTTCCGTGTAAACTGTAGAAATTATCCGAAATTCTAAATCGTTGCTATTTCTACGTATATCGACGATTTGGATGATATATAAGAAAAACTGAAATTTTAGCAAATTTCCAAGACATATGTAAAAATTAACCAAAATTTGAAGACGATACCATCTGGATGATTTGGAAGAAATTGAAGAAAAATTGAATTTTTGCGAATTTCCGTGTAAACTGTAAAAACTAACCGAAATTCGAAAACGATGCTATTTCTACGTATTGCGACGATTTGAACGATATATAAGAAAAACTGAAATTTTAGCGAATTTCCGAGTAAACTGTAAAAATTAACCGAAATTCTAAATCGTTGCTATTTCTACGTATATCGACGATTTGGATGATATATAAGAAAAACTGAAACTTTAGCGAATTTCCAAGAAAAATGTAAAAATTGTCCAAAATTTAAAAACGATGCTATTTCTATAGATATATAAGAAAAATTGAATTTTAGCGAATTTCCAAGAAAAATGTAAAAATTTACCAAAATTAGAAAACGATACCATCTGGATGATTTGGAAGAAATTGAAGAAATATTGAATTTTTGCGAATTTCCAAGAAAAATGTAAAAATTACACGAAATTCGAAAACGATGCTATATCTACGTATATCGACGATTTGGATGATATATAAGAAAAACTGAAATTTTAGCAAATTTCCGAGAAAAATGTAAAAATTAACCGAAATTCGAAAACGATGCTATTTCTACGTATATCGACGATTTGGATGATATGTAAGAAAAACTGAAATTTTATCGATTTTCCAAGAAAAACTGAAATTTTAGAGAATTTCCAAGAAATATGTAAAAATTAACCAAAATTTGAAAACGATGCTATCTGGATGATCTGGAAGAAATTGAAGAAAAATTGAATTTTAGCAAATTTCCGAGTAAACTGTAAAAATTAACCGAAATTCGAAAACGAAGCTATTTCTACGTATATCGACGATTTGGATGATATATAAGAATAACTGAAATTTTATCGATTTTCCAAGAAAAACTGAAATTTTAGCGAATTTCCAAGAAAAATGTAAAAATTAACCAAACTTTGAGAACGATGCCATCTAGATGATTTGGAAGATATTTATGAAAAATTGAATTAAAGCGAATTTCCGTGTAAACTGTCGAAATTAACCGAAATTCTACGTATATGGACGATTTGGATGATATATAAGAATAACTGAAATTTTATCGATTTTCCAAGAAAAACTGAAATTTTAGCGAATTTCCAAGAAAAATGTAAAAATTAACCAAAATTTGAAAACGATGCCATCTAGATGATTTGGAGGATATTTATGAAAAATTGAATTTTAGCGAATTCCCGTGTAAACTAGAAATTAACCGAAATTCTAAATCGTTGCTATTTCTACGTATATCGACGATTTGGATGATATATAAGAATAACTGAAATTTTATCGATTTTCCAAGAAAAACTGAAACTTTAGCGAATTTCCAAGAAAAATGTAAAAATTATCCAAAATTTAAAAACGATGCTATTTCTATAGATATATAAGAAAAATCGAATTTTAGCGAATTTCCAAGAAAAATGTAAGAATTACACGAAATTCGAAAACGATGCTGTTTCTACGCATATCGACGATTTTGATGATATACAAGAAAAACTGAAATTTTAGCGAATTTCCAAGAAAAATGTAAAAATTAACCAAACAATGAGAACGATGCCATCTAGATGATTTGGAAGATATTTATGAAAAATTGAATTAAAGCGAATTTCCGTGTAAACTGTCGAAATTAACCGAAATTCTACGTATATGGACGATTTGGATGATATATAAGAAAAACTGAAATTTTAGCGAATTTCCGAGTAAACTGTAAAAATTAACCAAAATTATAAATTGTTGCTATTTCTACGTATATCGGCGATTTGGATGATATATAAGAAAAACTGAAATTTTAGCGAATTTCCAAGAATAATGTAAAAATTTACCAAAATTTGCAAACGATTCTATTTCTATAGATATACAAGAAAAATTGAATTTTAGCGAATTTCCAAGAAAAATGTAAAAATTACACGAAATTCGAAAACGATGCTATTTCTACGTATATCGACGATTTGAATGATATATAAGAAAAACTGAAATTTTAGCGATTTCCAAGAAAAAGTGAAATTTTACCGAATTTTCAAGAAAAATGTAAAAATTAACCAAAATTTGAAAACGATGCCATCTAGATGATTTGGAAGATATTTATGAAAAATTGAATTTTAGCGAATTTCCGTGTAAACTGTAGAAATTAACCGAAATTCTAAATCGTTGCTATTTCTACGTATATCGACGATTTGGATGATAAATAAGAAAAACTGAAATTTTAGCGAATTTCCGAGTAAACTGTAAAAATTAACCGAAATTCAAAAACGATGCTATATCTACGTATATCGACGATTTGGATGATATATAAGAAAAACTGAAATTTTAGCGATTTCCAAGAAAAACTGAAATTTTAGCGAATTTCCAAGAAAAATGTAAAAACTAACCAATATTTGAAAATGATGCCATCTGGATGATTTGGAAGATATTTATGAAAAATTGAATTTTAGCGAATTTCCGTGTAAACTGTAGAAATTAACCGAAATTCTAAATCGTTGCTATTTCTACGTATATCGACGATTTGGATGATAAATAAGAAAAACTGAAATTTTAGCGAATTTCCGAGTAAACTGTAGAAATTAACCGAAATTCTAAATCGTTGCTATTTCTACGTATATGGACGATTTGGATGATATATAAGAAAAACTGAAATTTTAACGAATTTCCAAGAAAAATGTAGAAATTATCCAAAATTTAAAAACGATGCTATTTCTATAGATATATAAGAAAAACTGAATTTTAGCGAATTTCCAAGAAAAATGTAAAAATTAACCAAAATTTGAAAACGATGCCATCTAGATAATTTGGAAGATATTTATGAAAAATTAAATGTTAGCGAATTTTCAAGAAAAATGTAAAAATTACACGAAATTAGAAAACGATGCTATTTCTACGTATATCGACGATTTGGATGATATATAAGAAAAACTGAAATTTTAGCAAATTTCCAAGAAATATGTAAAAATTTACCAAATTTGAAAACGATGCCATTTGGATGATTTGGAAGAAATTGAAGAAAAATTGAATTTTTGCGAATTTCCGAGTAAACTCTAAAAATTAACCGAAATTCGAAAACGATGCTATTTCTACGTATATCGACGATTTGGATGATATATAAGAAAAACTGAAATTTTAGCGAATTTCCAAGAATAATATAAAAATTTACCAAAATTAGAAAACGATACCATCTGGATGATTTGGAAGAAATTGAAGAAAAATTGAATTTTTGCGAATTTCCAAGAAAAATGTAAAAATTACACGAAATTCGAAAACGATGCTATATCTACGTATATCGACGATTTGGATGATATATAAGAAAAACTGAAATTTTAGCAAATTTCCGAGAAAAATGTAAAAATTAACCAAAATTTGAAAACGATGCCATCTGGATGATTTGGAAGAAATTGAAGAAAAATTGAATTTTGGCGAATTTCCGAGTAACCTGTAAAAATTAACCGAAATTCGTAAACGATGCTATTTCTACGTATATCGACGATTTGGATGATATATAAGAAAAACTGAAATTTTATCGATTTTCCAAGAAAAACTGAAATTTTAGCGAATTTCCAAGGAAAATGTAAAAATTAACCAAAATTTGTAATCGACGCTATCCAGATGATTTGGAAGATATTTAAGAAAAACTGAAATTTTAGCGAATTTCCAAGAAAAATGTAAAAATTACACGAAATTCGAAAACGATGCTATTTCTACGTATATCGACGATTTGAATGATATATAAGAAAAACTGAAATTTTAGCGATTTCCAAGAGAAAGTGAAATTTTAGCGAATTTCCAAGAAAAATGTAAAAATTAACCAAAATTTGAAAACGATGCCATCTAGATGATTTGGAAGATATTTATGAAGAATTGAATTTTAGCGAATTTCCAAGAAAAATGTAAAAATTACACGAAATTCGAAAACGATGCTATTTCTACGTATATCGACGATTTGGATGATATATAAGAAAAACTGAACTTTTAGCAAATTTCCAAGAAAAATGTAAAAATTAACCAAAATTTGAAAACGATGCCATCTGGATGATTTGGAAGAAATTGAAGAAAAATTGAATTTTTGCGAATTTCCGAGTAAACTGTAAAAATTAACCGAAATTCGAAAACGATGCTATTTCCACGTATATCGACGATTTGGATGATATACAAGATAAACTGAAATTTTAGCGAATTTCCAAGAATAATGTAAAAATTTACCAAAATTTGAAAACGATTCTATTTCTATAGATATACAAGAAAAATTGAATTTTAGCGAATTTCCAAGAAAAATGTAAAAATTACACGAAATTCGGAAACGATGCTATTTCTACGTATATCGACAATTTGGATGATATATAAGAAAAACTGAAATTTTAGCAAATTTCCAAGAAAAATGTAAAAATTAACCAAAATTTGAAAACGATGCCATCTGGATGATTTGGAGGAAATTGAAGAAAAATTGAATTTTTGCGAATTTCCGAGTAAACTCTAAAAATTAACCGAAATTCGAAAACGATGCTATTTCTACGTATATCGACGATTTGGATGATACATAAGAAAAACTGAAATTTTAGCAAATTTCCAAGAAATATGTAAAAATTACCCAAAATTTGAAAACGATGCCATCTGGATGATTTGGAAGAAATTGAAGAAAAATTGAATTTTTGCGAATTTCCGAGTAAACTGTAAAAATTAACCGAAATTCTAAATCGTTGCTATTTCTACGTATATCGACGATTTGGATGATATATAAGAAAAACTGTAATTTTAGCAAATTTCCAAGACATATGTAAAAATTAACCAAAATTTGATAACGATGCCATCTGGATGATTTGGAAGAAATTGAAGAAAAATTGAATTTTAGCGAATTTCCGTGTAAACTGTAGAAATTAACCGAAATTCTAAATCGTTGCTATTTCTACGTATATCGACGATTTGGATGATATATAAGAAAAACTGAAATTTTAACGAATTTCCAAGAAAAATGTAAAAATTATTCAAAATTTAAGAACGATGCTATTTCTATAGATATATAAGAAAAATTGAATTTTAACGAATTTCCAAGACATATGTAAAAATTAACCAAAATTCTAAATCGTTGCTATTTCTACGTATATCGACGATTTGGATGATATATAAGAAAAACTGAAATTTTAGCAAATTTCCAAGACATATGTAAAAATTAACCAAAATTTGATAACGATGCCATCTGGATGATTTGGAAGAAATTGAAGAAAAATTGAATTTTAGCGAATTTCCGTGTAAACTGTAGAAATTAACCGAAATTCTAAATCGTTGCTATTTCTACGTATATCGACGATTTGGATGATATATAAGAAAAACTGTAATTTTAGCAAATTTCCAAGACATATGTAAAAATTAACCAAAATTTGATAACGATGCCATCTGGATGATTTGGAAGAAATTGAAGAAAAATTGAATTTTAGCGAATTTCCGTGTAAACTGTAGAAATTAACCGAAATTCTAAATCGTTGCTATTTCTACGTATATCGACGATTTGGATGATATATAAGAAAAACTGAAATTTTAACGAATTTCCAAGAAAAATGTAAAAATTATTCAAAATTTAAGAACGATGCTATTTCTATAGATATATAAGAAAAATTGAATTTTAACGAATTTCCAAGACATATGTAAAAATTAACCAAAATTCTAAATCGTTGCTATTTCTACGTATATCGACGATTTGGATGATATATAAGAAAAACTGAAATTTTAGCAAATTTCCAAGACATATGTAAAAATTAACCAAAATTTGATAACGATGCCATCTAGATGATTTGGAGGATATTTATGAAAAATTGAATTTTAGCGAATTCCCGTGTAAACTAGAAATTAACCGAAATTCTAAATCGTTGCTATTTCTACGTATATCGACGATTTGGATGATATATAAGAATAACTGAAATTTTATCGATTTTCCAAGAAAAACTGAAACTTTAGCGAATTTCCAAGAAAAATGTAAAAATTATCCAAAATTTAAAAACGATGCTATTTCTATAGATATATAAGAAAAATCGAATTTTAGCGAATTTCCAAGAAAAATGTAAGAATTACACGAAATTCGAAAACGATGCTGTTTCTACGCATATCGACGATTTTGATGATATACAAGAAAAACTGAAATTTTAGCGAATTTCCAAGAAAAATGTAAAAATTAACCAAACTTTGAGAACGATGCCATCTAGATGATTTGGAAGATATTTATGAAAAATTGAATTAAAGCGAATTTCCGTGTAAACTGTCGAAATTAACCGAAATTCTACGTATATGGACGATTTGGATGATATATAAGAAAAACTGAAATTTTAGCGAATTTCCGAGTAAACTGTAAAAATTAACCAAAATTTTAAATTGTTGCTATTTCTACGTATATCGGCGATTTGGATGATATATAAGAAAAACTGAAATTTTAGCGAATTTCCAAGAATAATGTAAAAATTTACCAAAATTTGCAAACGATTCTATTTCTATAGATATACAAGAAAAATTGAATTTTAGCGAATTTCCAAGAAAAATGTAAAAATTACACGAAATTCGAAAACGATGCTATTTCTACGTATATCGACGATTTGAATGATATATAAGAAAAACTGAAATTTTAGCGATTTCCAAGAAAAAGTGAAATTTTACCGAATTTTCAAGAAAAATGTAAAAATTAACCAAAATTTGAAAACGATGCCATCTAGATGATTTGGAAGATATTTATGAAAAATTGAATTTTAGCGAATTTCCGTGTAAACTGTAGAAATTAACCGAAATTCTAAATCGTTGCTATATCTACGTATATCGACGATTTGGATGATAAATAAGAAAAACTGAAATTTTAGCGAATTTCCGAGTAAACTGTAAAAATTAACCGAAATTCAAAAACGATGCTATATCTACGTATATCGACGATTTGGATGATATATAAGAAAAACTGAAATTTTAGCGATTTCCAAGAAAAACTGAAATTTTAGCGAATTTCCAAGAAAAATGTAAAAACTAACCAATATTTGAAAATGATGCCATCTAGATGATTTGGAAGATATTTATGAAAAATTGAATTTTAGCGAATTTCCGTGTAAACTGTAGAAATTAACCGAAATTCTAAATCGTTGCTATTTCTACGTATATCGACGATTTGGATGATAAATAAGAAAAACTGAAATTTTAGCGAATTTCCGAGTAAACTGTAGAAATTAACCGAAATTCTAAATCGTTGCTATTTCTACGTATATGGACGATTTGGATGATATATAAGAAAAACTGAAATTTTAACGAATTTCCAAGAAAAATGTAGAAATTATCCAAAATTTAAAAACGATGCTATTTCTATAGATATATAAGAAAAACTGAATTTTAGCGAATTTCCAAGAAAAATGTAAAAATTAACCAAAATTTGAAAACGATGCCATCTAGATAATTTGGAAGATATTTATGAAAAATTAAATTTTAGCGAATTTTCAAGAAAAATGTAAAAATTACACGAAATTAGAAAACGATGCTATTTCTACGTATATCGACGATTTGGATGATATATAAGAAAAACTGAAATTTTAGCAAATTTCCAAGAAATATGTAAAAATTTACCAAATTTGAAAACGATGCCATTTGGATGATTTGGAAGAAATTGAAGAAAAATTGAATTTTTGCGAATTTCCGAGTAAACTCTAAAAATTAACCGAAATTCGAAAACGATGCTATTTCTACGTATATCGACGATTTGGATGATATATAAGAAAAACTGAAATTTTAGCCAATTTCCAAGAATAATATAAAAATTTACCAAAATTAGAAAACGATACCATCTGGATGATTTGGAAGAAATTGAAGAAAAATTGAATTTTTGCGAATTTCCAAGAAAAATGTAAAAATTACACGAAATTCGAAAACGATGCTATATCTACGTATATCGACGATTTGGATGATATATAAGAAAAACTGAAATTTTAGCAAATTTCCGAGAAAAATGTAAAAATTAACCAAAATTTGAAAACGATGCCATCTGGATGATTCGGAAGAAATTGAAGAAAAATCGAATTTTGGCGAATTTCCGAGTAACCTGTAAAAATTAACCGAAATTCGTAAACGATGCTATTTCTACGTATATCGACGATTTGGATGATATATAAGAAAAACTGAAATTTTATCGATTTTCCAAGAAAAACTGAAATTTTAGCGAATTTCCAAGGAAAATGTAAAAATTAACCAAAATTTGTAATCGACGCTATCCAGATGATTTGGAAGATATTTAAGAAAAACTGAAATTTTAGCGAATTTCCAAGAAAAATGTAAAAATTACACGAAATTCGAAAACGATGCTATTTCTACGTATATCGACGATTTGAATGATATATAAGAAAAACTGAAATTTTAGCGATTTCCAAGAGAAAGTGAAATTTTAGCGAATTTCCAAGAAAAATGTAAAAATTAACCAAAATTTGAAAACGATGCCATCTAGATGATTTGGAAGATATTTATGAAGAATTGAATTTTAGCGAATTTCCAAGAAAAATGTAAAAATTACACGAAATTCGAAAACGATGCTATTTCTACGTATATCGACGATTTGGATGATATATAAGAAAAACTGAACTTTTAGCAAATTTCCAAGAAAAATGTAAAAATTAACCAAAATTTGAAAACGATGCCATCTGGATGATTTGGAAGAAATTGAAGAAAAATTGAATTTTTGCGAATTTCCGAGTAAACTGTAAAAATTAACCGAAATTCGAAAACGATGCTATTTCCACGTATATCGACGATTTGGATGATATACAAGATAAACTGAAATTTTAGCGAATTTCCAAGAATAATGTAAAAATTTACCAAAATTTGAAAACGATTCTATTTCTATAGATATACAAGAAAAATTGAATTTTAGCGAATTTCCAAGAAAAATGTAAAAATTACACGAAATTCGGAAACGATGCTATTTCTACGTATATCGACAATTTGGATGATATATAAGAAAAACTGAAATTTTAGCAAATTTCCAAGAAAAATGTAAAAATTAACCAAAATGTGAAAACGATGCCATCTGGATGATTTGGAAGAAATTGAAGAAAAATTGAATTTTGGCGAATTTCCGAGTAACCTGTAAAAATTAACCGAAATTCGAAAACGATGCTATTTCTACGTATATCGACGATTTGGATGATATATAAGAAAAACTGAAATTTTAGCAAATTTCCAGGAAATATGTAAAAATTAACCAAATTTGAAAACGATGCCATTTGGATGATTTGGAGGAAATTGAAGAAAAATTGAATTTTTGCGAATTTCCGAGTAAACTCTAAAAATTAACCGAAATTCTAAATCGTTGCTATTTCTACGTATATCGACGATTTGGATGATAAATAAGAAAAACTGAAATTTTAGCGAATTTCCGAGTAAACTGTAAAAATTAACCGAAATTCAAAAACGATGCTATATCTACGTATATCGACGATTTGGATGATATATAAGAAAAACTGAAATTTTAGCGATTTCCAAGAAAAACTGAAATTTTAGCGAATTTCCAAGAAAAATGTAAAAACTAACCAATATTTGAAAATGATGCCATCTAGATTTAAATTTAAAAACGATGCTATTTCTGTAGATATATAAGAAAAATTGAATTTTAGAGAATTTCCAAGAAAAATGTAAAAATTACACGAAATTCGAAAAGGATGCTATTTCTACGTATATCGACGATTTGGATGATACATAAGAAAAACTGAATTTCCAAGAAAAATGTAAAAATTATCCAAAATTTAAAAACGATGCTATTTCTGTAGATATATAAGAAAAATTGAATTTTAGAGAATTTCCAAGAAAAATGTAAAAATTACACGAAATTCGAAAACGATGCTATTTCTACGTATATCGACAATTTGGATGATATATAAGAAAAACTGAAATTTTAGCAAATTTCCGAGAAAAATGTAAAAATTAACCAAAATTTGAAAACGATGCCATCTAGATGATTTGGAAGATATTTATGAAGAATTGAATTTTAGCGAATTTCCAGGAAAAATGTAAAAATTACACGAAATTCGAAAACGATGCTATTTCTACGTATATCGACGATTTGGATGATATATAAGAAAAACTGAAATTTTAGCAAATTTCCAAGAAATATGTAAAAATTAACCAAATTTGAAAACGATGCCATTTGGATGATTTGGAAGAAATTGAAGAAAAATTGAATTTTTGCGAATTTCCGAGTAAACTCTAAAAATTAACCGAAATTCGAAAACGATGCTATTTCTACGTATATCGACGATTTGGATGATACATAAGAAAAACTGAAATTTTAGCAAATTTCCAAGAAATATGTAAAAATTACCCAAAATTTGAAAACGATGCCATCTGGATGATTTGGAAGAAATTGAAGAAAAATTGAATTTTTGCGAATTTCCGAGTAAACTGTAAAAATTAACCGAAATTCTAAATCGTTGCTATTTCTACGTATATCGACGATTTGGATGATATATAAGAAAAACTGAAATTTTGGCGAATTTCCGAGTAAACTGTAAAAATTAACCGAAATTCTAAATCGTTGCTATTTCTACGTATATGGACGATTTGGATGATATATAAGAAAAACTGAAATTTTAACGAATTTCCAAGAAAAATGTAAAAATTATCCAAAATTTAAAAACGATGCTATTTCTGTAGATATATAAGAAAAATTGAATTTGAGAGAATTTCCAAGAAAAATGTAAAAATTACACGAAATTCGAAAACGATGCTATTTCTACGTATATCGGCGATTTGGATGATATATAAGAAAAACTGAAATTTTAGCGAATTACCAGGAAATATGTAAAAATTAACCAAAATTAGAAAACGATGCCATCTGGATGATTTGGAAGAAATTGAAGAAAAATTGAATTTTTGCGAATTTCCGAGAAAACTGTAAAAATTAACCGAAATTCGAAAACGATGCTATTTCTACGTATATCGACGATTTGGATGATATATAAGAAAAACTGAAATTTTAGCAAATTTCCAAGAAATATGTAAAAATTACCCAAAATTTGAAAACGATGCCATCTGGATGATTTGGAAGAAATTGAAGAAAAATTGAATTTTTGCGAATTTCCGAGAAAACTGTAAAAATTAACCGAAATTCGAAAACGATGCTATTTCTGCGTATATCGACGATTTGGACGATATATAAGAAAAACTGTAATTTTAGCGAATTTCTGAGTAAACTGTAAAAATTAACCAAAATTATAAGTCGTTGCTATTTCTACGTATATCGACGATTTGGATGATATAAGAAAAACTGAAATTTTAGCAAATTTCCAAGACATATGTAAAAATTAACCAAAATTTGATAACGATGCCATCTGGATGATTTGGAAGAAATTGAAGAAAAATTGAATTTTAGCGAATTTCCGTGTAAACTGTAGAAATTAACCGAAATTCTAAATCGTTGCTATTTCTACGTATATCGACGATTTGGATGATATATAAGAAAAACTGAAATTTTAACGAATTTCCAAGAAAAATGTAAAAATTATTCAAAATTTAAGAACGATGCTATTTCTATAGATATATAAGAAAAATTGAATTTTAGCGAATTTCGAAGAAAAATGTAAAAATTACACGAAATTCGAAAACGATGCTATTTCTACGTATATCGACGATTTGGATGATATATAAGAAAAACTGAAATTTTAGCGAATTTCCAAGAATAATGTAAGAATTTACCAAAATTTGAAAACGATTCTAAATCTATAGATATACAAGAAAAACTGAAATTTTAGCGAATTTCCGAGTAAACTGTAAAAAATAACCGAAACTCTAAATCGTTGCTATTTCTACGTATATGGACAATTTGGATGATATATTAGAAAAACTGAAATTTTAACGAATTTCCAAGAAAAATGTAAAAATTATCCAATATTGAAAACGATGCTATCTCTATAGATATATAAGAAAAATTGAATTTTAGCGAATTTCCAAGAAAAATGTAAAAATTACACGAAATTCGAAAACGATGCTATTTCTACGTATATCGACGATTTGGATGATATATAAGAAAAACTGAAATTTTAGCGAATTTCCGAGTAAACTGTAAAAATTAACCGAAATTCGAAAACGATGCTATTTCTACGTATATCGACGATTTGGATGATATATAAGAAAAACTAAAATTTTAGCAAATTTCCAGGAAATATGTAAAAATTAACCAAAATTTGAAAACGATGCCATCTGGATGATTTGGAAGAAATTGAAGAAAAATTGAATTTTTGCGAATTTCCGAGAAAACTCTAAAAATTAACCGAAATTCGAAAACGATGCTATTTCTACGTATTTCGACGATTTGGATGATATATAAGGAAAACTGAAATTTTAGCGAATTTCCAAGACATACGTAAAAATTAACCAAAATTTGAAAACGATGCCATCTGGATGATTTGGAAGAAATTGAAGAAAAATTGAATTTTTGCAAATTTCCGAGTAAACTGTAAAAATTAACCGAAATTCGAAAACGATGCTATTTCTGCGTATATCGACGATTTGGACGATATATAAGAAAAACTGTAATTTTAGCGAATTTCTGAGTAAACTGTAAAAATTAACCAAAATTATAAGTCGTTGCTATTTCTACGTATATCGACGATTTGGATGATATAAGAAAAACTGAAATTTTAGCAAATTTCCAAGACATATGTAAAAATTAACCAAAATTTGATAACGATGCCATCTGGATGATTTGGAAGAAATTGAAGAAAAATTGAATTTTAGCGAATTTCCGAGTAAACTGTAAAAATTAACCGAAATTCTAAATCGTTGCTATTTCTACGTATATCGACGATTTGGATGATATATAAGAAAAACTGAAACTTTAGCGAATTTCCAAGAAAAATGTAAAAATTGTCCAAAATTTAAAAACGATGCTATTTCTATAGATATATAAGAAAAATTGAATTTTAGCGAATTTCCAAGAAAAATGTAAAAATTTACCAAAATTAGAAAACGATACCATCTGGATGATTTGGAAGAAATTGAAGAAAAATTGAATTTTTGCGAATTTCCAAGAAAAATGTAAAAATTACACGAAATTCGAAAACGATGCTATATCTACGTATATCGACGATTTGGATGATATATAAGAAAAACTGAAATTTTAGCAAATTTCCGAGAAAAATGTAAAAATTAACCGAAATTCGAAAACGATGCTATTTCTACGTATATCGACGATTTGGATGATATGTAAGAAAAACTGAAATTTTATCGATTTTCCAAGAAAAACTGAAATTTTAGAGAATTTCCAAGAAATATGTAAAAATTAACCAAAATTTGAAAACGATGCTATCTCGATGATCTGGAAGAAATTGAAGAAAAATTGAATTTTAGCAAATTTCCGAGTAAACTGTAAAAATTAACCGAAATTCGAAAACGAAGCTATTTCTACGTATATCGACGATTTGGATGATATATAAGAATAACTGAAATTTTATCGATTTTCCAAGAAAAACTGAAATTTTAGCGAATTTCCAAGAAAAATGTAAAAATTAACCAAACTTTGAGAACGATGCCATCTAGATGATTTGGAAGATATTTATGAAAAATTGAATTAAAGCGAATTTCCGTGTAAACTGTCGAAATTAACCGAAATTCTACGTATATGGACGATTTGGATGATATATAAGAATAACTGAAATTTTATCGATTTTCCAAGAAAAACTGAAATTTTAGCGAATTTCCAAGAAAAATGTAAAAATTAACCAAAATTTGAAAACGATGCCATCTAGATGATTTGGAGGATATTTATGAAAAATTGAATTTTAGCGAATTCCCGTGTAAACTAGAAATTAACCGAAATTCTAAATCGTTGCTATTTCTACGTATATCGACGATTTGGATGATATATAAGAATAACTGAAATTTTATCGATTTTCCAAGAAAAACTGAAACTTTAGCGAATTTCCAAGAAAAATGTAAAAATTATCCAAAATTTAAAAACGATGCTATTTCTATAGATATATAAGAAAAATCGAATTTTAGCGAATTTCCAAGAAAAATGTAAGAATTACACGAAATTCGAAAACGATGCTGTTTCTACGCATATCGACGATTTTGATGATATACAAGAAAAACTGAAATTTTAGCGAATTTCCAAGAAAAATGTAAAAATTAACCAAACTTTGAGAACGATGCCATCTAGATGATTTGGAAGATATTTATGAAAAATTGAATTTTAGCGAATTTCCGTGTAAACTGTAGAAATTAACCGAAATTCTAAATCGTTGCTATTTCTACGTATATCGACGATTTGGATGATAAATAAGAAAAACTGAAATTTTAGCGAATTTCCGAGTAAACTGTAAAAATTAACCGAAATTCAAAAACGATGCTATATCTACGTATATCGACGATTTGGATGATATATAAGAAAAACTGAAATTTTAGCGATTTCCACGAAAAACTGAAATTTTAGCGAATTTCCAAGAAAAATGTAAAAACTAACCAATATTTGAAAATGATGCCATCTAGATGATTTGGAAGATATTTATGAAAAATTGAATTTTAGCGAATTTCCAAGAAAAATATAAAAATTACACGAAATTCGGAAACGATGCTATTTCTACGTATATCGACAATTTGGATGATATATAAGAAAAACTGAAATTTTAGCAAATTTCCAAGAAAAATGTAAAAATTAACCAAAATTTGAAAACGATGCCATCTGGATGATTTGGAAGAAATTGAAGAAAAATTGAATTTTGGCGAATTTCCGAGTAACCTGTAAAAATTAACCGAAATTCGTAAACGATGCTATTTCTACGTATATCGACGATTTGGATGATATATAAGAAAAACTGAAATTTTATCGATTTTCCAAGAAAAACTGAAATTTTAGCGAATTTCCAAGGAAAATGTAAAAATTAACCAAAATTTGTAATCGACGCTATCCAGATGATTTGGAAGATATTTAAGAAAAACTGAAATTTTAGCGAATTTCCAAGAAAAATGTAAAAATTACACGAAATTCGAAAACGATGCTATTTCTACGTATATCGACAATTTGAATGATATATAAGAAAAACTGAAATTTTAGCGATTTCCAAGAGAAAGTGAAATTTTAGCGAATTTCCAAGAAAAATGTAAAAATTAACCAAAATTTGAAAACGATGCCATCTAGATGATTTGGAAGATATTTATGAAGAATTGAATTTTAGCGAATTTCCAAGAAAAATGTAAAAATTACACGAAATTCGAAAACGATGCTATTTCTACGTATATCGACGATTTGGATGATATACAAGATAAACTGAAATTTTAGCGAATTTCCAAGAATAATGTAAAAATTTACCAAAATTTGAAAACGATTCTATTTCTATAGATATACAAGAAAAATTGAATTTTAGCGAATTTCCAAGAAAAATGTAAAAATTACACGAAATTCGGAAACGATGCTATTTCTACGTATATCGACAATTTGGATGATATATAAGAAAAACTGAAATTTTAGCAAATTTCCAAGAAAAATGTAAAAATTAACCAAAATTTGAAAACGATGCCATCTGGATGATTTGGAAGAAATTGAAGAAAAATTGAATTTTGGCGAATTTCCGAGTAACCTGTAAAAATTAACCGAAATTCGAAAACGATGCTATTTCTACGTATATCGACGATTTGGATGATATATAAGAAAAACTGAAATTTTAGCAAATTTCCAAGAAACATGTAAAAATTAACCAAATTTGAAAACGATGCCATTTGGATGATTTGGAGGAAATTGAAGAAAAATTGAATTTTTGCGAATTTCCGAGTAAACTAAAAATTAACCGAAATTCGAAAACGATGCTATTTCTACGTATATCGACGATTTGGATGATACATAAGAAAAACTGAAATTTTAGCAAATTTCCAAGAAATATGTAAAAATTACCCAAAATTTGAAAACGATGCCATCTGGATGATTTGGAAGAAATTGAAGAAAAATTGAATTTTTGCGAATTTCCGAGTAAACTGTAAAAATTAACCGAAATTCTAAATCGTTGCTATTTCTACGTATATCGACGATTTGGATGATATATAAGAAAAACTGTAATTTTAGCAAATTTCCAAGACATATGTAAAAATTAACCAAAATTTGATAACGATGCCATCTGGATGATTTGGAAGAAATTGAAGAAAAATTGAATTTTAGCGAATTTCCGTGTAAACTGTAGAAATTAACCGAAATTTTAAATCGTTGCTATTTCTACGTATATCGACGATTTGGATGATATATAAGAAAAACTGAAATTTTAACGAATTTCCAAGAAAAATGTAAAAATTATTCAAAATTTAAGAACGATGCTATTTCTATAGATATATAAGAAAAATTGAATTTTAACGAATTTCCAAGACATATGTAAAAATTAACCAAAATTCTAAATCGTTGCTATTTCTACGTATATCGACGATTTGGATGATATATAAGAAAAACTGAAATTTTAGCGATTTCCAAGAGAAAGTGAAATTTTAGCGAATTTCCAAGAAAAATGTAAAAATTAACCAAAATTTGAAAACGATGCCATCTAGATGATTTGGAAGATATTTATGAAGAATTGAATTTTAGCGAATTTCCAAGAAAAATGTAAAAATTACACGAAATTCGAAAACGATGCTATTTCTACGTATATCGACGATTTGGATGATATATAAGAAAAACTGAACTTTTAGCAAATTTCCAAGAAAAATGTAAAAATTAACCAAAATTTGAAAACGATGCCATCTGGATGATTTGGAAGAAATTGAAGAAAAATTGAATTTTTGCGAATTTCCGAGTAAACTGTAAAAATTAACCGAAATTCGAAAACGATGCTATTTCCACGTATATCGACGATTTGGATGATATACAAGATAAACTGAAATTTTAGCGAATTTCCAAGAATAATGTAAAAATTTACCAAAATTTGAAAACGATTCTATTTCTATAGATATACAAGAAAAATTGAATTTTAGCGAATTTCCAAGAAAAATGTAAAAATTACACGAAATTCGGAAACGATGCTATTTCTACGTATATCGACAATTTGGATGATATATAAGAAAAACTGAAATTTTAGCAAATTTCCAAGAAAAATGTAAAAATTAACCAAAATTTGAAAACGATGCCATCTGGATGATTTGGAAGAAATTGAAGAAAAATTGAATTTTGGCGAATTTCCGAGTAACCTGTAAAAATTAACCGAAATTCGAAAACGATGCTATTTCTACGTATATCGACGATTTGGATGATATATAAGAAAAACTGAAATTTTAGCAAATTTCCAAGAAACATGTAAAAATTAACCAAATTTGAAAACGATGCCATTTGGATGATTTGGAGGAAATTGAAGAAAAATTGAATTTTTGCGAATTTCCGAGTAAACTAAAAATTAACCGAAATTCGAAAACGATGCTATTTCTACGTATATCGACGATTTGGATGATACATAAGAAAAACTGAAATTTTAGCAAATTTCCAAGAAATATGTAAAAATTACCCAAAATTTGAAAACGATGCCATCTGGATGATTTGGAAGAAATTGAAGAAAAATTGAATTTTTGCGAATTTCCGAGTAAACTGTAAAAATTAACCGAAATTCTAAATCGTTGCTATTTCTACGTATATCGACGATTTGGATGATATATAAGAAAAACTGTAATTTTAGCAAATTTCCAAGACATATGTAAAATTAACCAAAATTTGATAACGATGCCATCTGGATGATTTGGAAGAAATTGAAGAAAAATTGAATTTTAGCGAATTTCCGTGTAAACTGTAGAAATTAACCGAAATTCTAAATCGTTGCTATTTCTACGTATATCGACGATTTGGATGATATATAAGAAAAACTGAAATTTTAACGAATTTCCAAGAAAAATGTAAAAATTATTCAAAATTTAAGAACGATGCTATTTCTATAGATATATAAGAAAAATTGAATTTTAACGAATTTCCAAGACATATGTAAAAATTAACCAAAATTCTAAATCGTTGCTATTTCTACGTATATCGACGATTTGGATGATATATAAGAAAAACTGAAATTTTAGCAAATTTCCAAGACATATGTAAAAATTAACCAAAATTTGATAACGATGCCATCTGGATGATTTGGAAGAAATTGAAGAAAAATTGAATTTTAGCGAATTTCCGTGTAAACTGTAGAAATTAACCGAAATTCTAAATCGTTGCTATTTCTACGTATATCGACGATTTGGATGATATATAAGAAAAACTGAAATTTTAACGAATTTCCAAGAAAAATGTAAAAATTATTCAAAATTTAAGAACGATGCTATTTCTATAGATATATAAGAAAAATTGAATTTTAACGAATTTCCAAGACATATGTAAAAATTAACCAAAATTCTAAATCGTTGCTATTTCTACGTATATCGACGATTTGGATGATATATAAGAAAAACTGAAATTTTAGCAAATTTCCAAGACATGTAAAAATTAACCAAAATTTGATAACGATGCCATCTAGATGATTTGGAGGATATTTATGAAAAATTGAATTTTAGCGAATTCCCGTGTAAACTAGAAATTAACCGAAATTCTAAATCGTTGCTATTTCTACGTATATCGACGATTTGGATGATATATAAGAATAACTGAAATTTTATCGATTTTCCAAGAAAAACTGAAACTTTAGCGAATTTCCAAGAAAAATGTAAAAATTATCCAAAATTTAAAAACGATGCTATTTCTATAGATATATAAGAAAAATCGAATTTTAGCGAATTTCCAAGAAAAATGTAAGAATTACACGAAATTCGAAAACGATGCTGTTTCTACGCATATCGACGATTTTGATGATATACAAGAAAAACTGAAATTTTAGCGAATTTCCAAGAAAAATGTAAAAATTAACCAAACTTTGAGAACGATGCCATCTAGATGATTTGGAAGATATTTATGAAAAATTGAATTAAAGCGAATTTCCGTGTAAACTGTCGAAATTAACCGAAATTCTACGTATATGGACGATTTGGATGATATATAAGAAAAACTGAAATTTTAGCGAATTTCCGAGTAAACTGTAAAAATTAACCAAAATTATAAATTGTTGCTATTTCTACGTATATCGGCGATTTGGATGATATATAAGAAAAACTGAAATTTTAGCGAATTTCCAAGAATAATGTAAAAATTTACCAAAATTTGCAAACGATTCTATTTCTATAGATATACAAGAAAAATTGAATTTTAGCGAATTTCCAAGAAAAATGTAAAAATTACACGAAATTCGAAAACGATGCTATTTCTACGTATATCGACGATTTGAATGATATATAAGAAAAACTGAAATTTTAGCGATTTCCAAGAAAAAGTGAAATTTTACCGAATTTTCAAGAAAAATGTAAAAATTAACCAAAATTTGAAAACGATGCCATCTAGATGATTTGGAAGATATTTATGAAAAATTGAATTTTAGCGAATTTCCGTGTAAACTGTAGAAATTAACCGAAATTCTAAATCGTTGCTATTTCTACGTATATCGACGATTTGGATGATAAATAAGAAAAACTGAAATTTTAGCGAATTTCCGAGTAAACTGTAAAAATTAACCGAAATTCAAAAACGATGCTATATCTACGTATATCGACGATTTGGATGATATATAAGAAACACTGAAATTTTAGCGATTTCCAAGAAAAACTGAAATTTTAGCGAATTTCCAAGAAAAATGTAAAAACTAACCAATATTTGAAAATGATGCCATCTAGATGATTTGGAAGATATTTATGAAAAATTGAATTTTAGCGAATTTCCGTGTAAACTGTAGAAATTAACCGAAATTCTAAATCGTTGCTATTTCTACGTATATCGACGATTTGGATGATAAATAAGAAAAACTGAAATTTTAGCGAATTTCCGAGTAAACTGTAGAAATTAACCGAAATTCTAAATCGTTGCTATTTCTACGTATATGGACGATTTGGATGATATATAAGAAAAACTGAAATTTTAACGAATTTCCAAGAAAAATGTAGAAATTATCCAAAATTTAAAAACGATGCTATTTCTATAGATATATAAGAAAAACTGAATTTTAGCGAATTTCCAAGAAAAATGTAAAAATTAACCAAAATTTGAAAACGATGCCATCTAGATAATTTGGAAGATATTTATGAAAAATTAAATTTTAGCGAATTTTCAAGAAAAATGTAAAAATTACACGAAATTAGAAAACGATGGTATTTCTACGTATATCGACGATTTGGATGATATATAAGAAAAACTGAAATTTTAGCAAATTTCCAAGAAATATGTAAAAATTTACCAAATTTGAAAACGATGCCATTTGGATGATTTGGAAGAAATTGAAGAAAAATTGAATTTTTGCGAATTTCCGAGTAAACTCTAAAAATTAACCGAAATTCGAAAACGATGCTATTTCTACGTATATCGACGATTTGGATGATATATAAGAAAAACTGAAATTTTAGCGAATTTCCAAGAATAATATAAAAATTTACCAAAATTAGAAAACGATACCATCTGGATGATTTGGAAGAAATTGAAGAAAAATTGAATTTTTGCGAATTTCCAAGAAAAATGTAAAAATTACACGAAATTCGAAAACGATGCTATATCTACGTATATCGACGATTTGGATGATATATAAGAAAAACTGAAATTTTAGCAAATTTCCGAGAAAAATGTAAAAATTAACCAAAATTTGAAAACGATGCCATCTGGATGATTTGGAAGAAATTGAAGAAAAATTGAATTTTGGCGAATTTCCGAGTAACCTGTAAAAATTAACCGAAATTCGTAAACGATGCTATTTCTACGTATATCGACGATTTGGATGATATATAAGAAAAACTGAAATTTTATCGATTTTCCAAGAAAAACTGAAATTTTAGCGAATTTCCAAGGAAAATGTAAAAATTAACCAAAATTTGTAATCGACGCTATCCAGATGATTTGGAAGATATTTAAGAAAAACTGAAATTTTAGCGAATTTCCAAGAAAAATGTAAAAATTACACGAAATTCGAAAATGATGCTATTTCTACGTATATCGACGATTTGAATGATATATAAGAAAAACTGAAATTTTAGCGATTTCCAAGAGAAAGTGAAATTTTAGCGAATTTCCAAGAAAAATGTAAAAATTAACCAAAATTTGAAAACGATGCCATCTAGATGATTTGGAAGATATTTATGAAGAATTGAATTTTAGCGAATTTCCAAGAAAAACGTAAAAATTACACGAAATTCGAAAACGATGCTATTTCTACGTATATCGACGATTTGGATGATATATAAGAAAAACTGAAATTTTGGCGAATTTCCGAGTAAACTGTAAAAATTAACCGAAATTCTAAATCGTTGCTATTTCTACGTATATGGACGATTTGGATGATATATAAGAAAAACTGAAATTTTAACGAATTTCCAAGAAAAATGTAAAAATTATCCAAAATTTAAAAACGATGCTATTTCTGTAGATATATAAGAAAAATTGAATTTGAGAGAATTTCCAAGAAAAATGTAAAAATTACACGAAATTCGAAAACGATGCTATTTCTACGTATATCGGCGATTTGGATGATATATAAGAAAAACTGAAATTTTAGCGAATTACCAGGAAATATGTAAAAATTAACCAAAATTAGAAAACGATGCCATCTGGATGATTTGGAAGAAATTGAAGAAAAATTGAATTTTTGCGAATTTCCGAGAAAACTGTAAAAATTAACCGAAATTCGAAAACGATGCTATTTCTACGTATATCGACGATTTGGATGATATATAAGAAAAACTGAAATTTTAGCAAATTTCCAAGAAATATGTAAAAATTAACCAAATTTGAAAACGATGCCATTTGGATGATTTGGAGGAAATTGAAGAAAAATTGAATTTTTGCGAATTTCCGAGTAAACTCTAAAAATTAACCGAAATTCGAAAACGATGCTATTTCTACGTATATCGACGATTTGGATGATACATAAGAAAAACTGAAATTTTAGCAAATTTCCAAGAAATATGTAAAAATTACCCAAAATTTGAAAACGATGCCATCTGGATGATTTGGAAGAAATTGAAGAAAAATTGAATTTTTGCGAATTTCCGAGTAAACTGTAAAAATTAACCGAAATTCTAAATCGTTGCTATTTCTACGTATATCGACGATTTGGATGATATATAAGAAAAACTGTAATTTTAGCAAATTTCCAAGACATATGTAAAAATTAACCAAAATTTGATAACGATGCCATCTGGATGATTTGGAAGAAATTGAAGAAAAATTGAATTTTAGCGAATTTCCGTGTAAACTGTAGAAATTAACCGAAATTCTAAATCGTTGCTATTTCTACGTATATCGACGATTTGGATGATATATAAGAAAAACTGAAATTTTAACGAATTTCCAAGAAAAATGTAAAAATTATTCAAAATTTAAGAACGATGCTATTTCTATAGATATATAAGAAAAATTGAATTTTAGCGAATTTCCAAGACATATGTAAAAATTAACCAAAATTCGAAAACGATGCTATTTCTGCGTATATCGACGATTTGAACGATATATAAGAAAAACTGAAATTTTAGCGAATTTCTGAGTAAACTGTAAAAATTAACCAAAATTATAAATCGTTGCTATTTCTACGTATATCGACGATTTGGATGATATATAAGAAAAACTGAAATTTTAGCAAATTTCCAAGACATATGTAAAAATTAACCAAAATTTGATAACGATGCCATCTGGATGATTTGGAAGAAATTGAAGAAAAATTGAATATTTGCGAATTTCCGTGTAAACTGTAGAAATTATCCGAAATTCTAAATCGTTGCTATTTCTACGTATATCGACGATTTGGATGATATATAAGAAAAACTGAAATTTTAGCAAATTTCCAAGACATATGTAAAAATTAACCAAAATTTGAAGACGATACCATCTGGATGATTTGGAAGAAATTGAAGAAAAATTGAATTTTTGCGAATTTCCGTGTAAACTGTAAAAACTAACCGAAATTCGAAAACGATGCTATTTCTACGTATTGCGACGATTTGAACGATATATAAGAAAAACTGAAATTTTAGCGAATTTCCAAGAAAAATGTAAAAATTATCCAAAATTTAAAAACGATGCTATTTCTATAGATATATAAGAAAAATTGAATTTTAACGAATTTCCAAGACATATGTAAAAATTAACCAAAATTCGAAAACGATGCTATTTCTGCGTATATCGACGATTTGAACGATATATAAGAAAAACTGAAATTTTAGCGAATTTCTGAGTAAACTGTAAAAATTAACCAAAATTATAAATCGTTGCTATTTCTACGTATATCGACGATTTGGATGATATATAAGAAAAACTGAAATTTTAGCAAATTTCCAAGACATATGTAAAAATTAACCAAAATTTGATAACGATGCCATCTGGATGATTTGGAAGAAATTGAAGAAAAATTGAATATTTGCGAATTTCCGTGTAAACTGTAGAAATTATCCGAAATTCTAAATCGTTGCTATTTCTACGTATATGGACGATTTGGATGATATATAAGAAAAACTGAAATTTTAACGAATTTCCAAGAAAAATGTAAAAATTATCCAAAATTTAAAAACGATGCTATTTCTATAGATATATAAGAAAAATTGAATTTTAACGAATTTCCAAGACATATGTAAAAATTAACCAAAATTCTAAATCGTTGCTATTTCTACGTATATCGACGATTTGGATGATATATAAGAAAAACTGAAATTTTAGCAAATTTCCAAGAAATATGTAAAAATTAACCAAATTTGAAAACGATGCCATTTGGATGATTTGGAGGAAATTGAAGAAAAATTGAATTTTTGCGAATTTCCGAGTAAACTCTAAAAATTAACCGAAATTCGAAAACGATGCTATTTCTACGTATATCGACGATTTGGATGATACATAAGAAAAACTGAAATTTTAGCAAATTTCCAAGAAATATGTAAAAATTACCCAAAATTTGAAAACGATGCCATCTGGATGATTTGGAAGAAATTGAAGAAAAATTGAATTTTTGCGAATTTCCGAGTAAACTGTAAAAATTAACCGAAATTCTAAATCGTTGCTATTTCTACGTATATCGACGATTTGGATGATATATAAGAAAAACTGTAATTTTAGAAAATTTCCAAGACATATGTAAAAATTAACCAAAATTTGATAACGATGCCATCTGGATGATTTGGAAGAAATTGAAGAAAAATTGAATTTTAGCGAATTTCCGTGTAAACTGTAGAAATTAACCGAAATTCTAAATCGTTGCTATTTCTACGTATATCGACGATTTGGATGATATATAAGAAAAACCGAAATTTTAACGAATTTCCAAGAAAAATGTAAAAATTATTCAAAATTTAAGAACGATGCTATTTCTATAGATATATAAGAAAAATTGAATTTTAGCGAATTTCCAAGACATATGTAAAAATTAACCAAAATTCGAAAACGATGCTATTTCTGCGTATATCGACGATTTGAACGATATATAAGAAAAACTGAAATTTTAGCGAATTTCTGAGTAAACTGTAAAAATTAACCAAAATTATAAATCGTTGCTATTTCTACGTATATCGACGATTTGGATGATATATAAGAAAAACTGAAATTTTAGCATATTTCCAAGACATATGTAAAAATTAACCAAAATTTGATAACGATGCCATCTGGATGATTTGGAAGAAATTGAAGAAAAATTGAATATTTGCGAATTTCCGTGTAAACTGCAGAAATTATCCGAAATTCTAAATCGTTGCTATTTCTACGTATATGGACGATTTGGATGATATATAAGAAAAACTGAAATTTTAACGAATTTCCAAGAAAAATGTAAAAATTATCCAAAATTTAAAAACGATGCTATTTCTATAGATATATAAGAAAAATTGAATTTTAACGAATTTCCAAGACATATGTAAAAATTAACCAAAATTCTAAATCGTTGCTATTTCTACGTATATCGACGATTTGGATGATATATAAGAAAAACTGAAATTTTAGCAAATTTCCAAGAAATATGTAAAAATTAACCAAATTTGAAAACGATGCCATTTGGATGATTTGGAGGAAATTGAAGAAAAATTGAATTTTTGCGAATTTCCGAGTAAACTCTAAAAATTAACCGAAATTCGAAAACGATGCTATTTCTACGTATATCGACGATTTGGATGATACATAAGAAAAACTGAAATTTTAGCAAATTTCCAAGAAATATGTAAAAATTACCCAAAATTTGAAAACGATGCCATCTGGATGATTTGGAAGAAATTGAAGAAAAATTGAATTTTTGCGAATTTCCGAGTAAACTGTAAAAATTAACCGAAATTCTAAATCGTTGCTATTTCTACGTATATCGACGATTTGGATGATATATAAGAAAAACTGTAATTTTAGCAAATTTCCAAGACATATGTAAAAATTAACCAAAATTTGATAACGATGCCATCTGGATGATTTGGAAGAAATTGAAGAAAAATTGAATTTTAGCGAATTTCCGTGTAAACTGTAGAAATTAACCGAAATTCTAAATCGTTGCTATTTCTACGTATATCGACGATTTGGATGATATATAAGAAAAACTGAAATTTTAACGAATTTCCAAGAAAAATGTAAAAATTATTCAAAATTTAAGAACGATGCTATTTCTATAGATATATAAGAAAAATTGAATTTTAGCGAATTTCCAAGACATATGTAAAAATTAACCAAAATTCGAAAACGATGCTATTTCTGCGTATATCGACGATTTGAACGATATATAAGAAAAACTGAAATTTTAGCGAATTTCTGAGTAAACTGTAAAAATTAACCAAAATTATAAATCGTTGCTATTTCTACGTATATCGACGATTTGGATGATATATAAGAAAAACTGAAATTTTAGCATATTTCCAAGACATATGTAAAAATTAACCAAAATTTGATAACGATGCCATCTGGATGATTTGGAAGAAATTGAAGAAAAATTGAATATTTGCGAATTTCCGTGTAAACTGTAGAAATTATCCGAAATTCTAAATCGTTGCTATTTCTACGTATATCGACGATTTGGATGATATATAAGAAAAACTGAAATTTTAGCAAATTTCCAAGACATATGTAAAAATTAACCAAAATTTGAAGACGATACCATCTGGATGATTTGGAAGAAATTGAAGAAAAATTGAATTTTTGCGAATTTCCGTGTAAACTGTAAAAACTAACCGAAATTCGAAAACGATGCTATTTCTACGTATTGCGACGATTTGAACGATATATAAGAAAAACTGAAATTTTAGCGAATTTCCGAGTAAACTGTAAAAATTAACCGAAATTCTAAATCGTTGCTATTTCTACGTATATCGACGATTTGGATGATATATAAGAAAAACTGAAACTTTAGCGAATTTCCAAGAAAAATGTAAAAATTGTCCAAAATTTAAAAACGATGCTATTTCTATAGATATATAAGAAAAATTGAATTTTAGCGAATTTCCAAGAAAAATGTAAAAATTTACCAAAATTAGAAAACGATACCATCTGGATGATTTGGAAGAAATTGAAGAAATATTGAATTTTTGCGAATTTCCAAGAAATATGTAAAAATTACACGAAATTCGAAAACGATGCTATATCTACGTATATCGACGATTTGGATGATATATAAGAAAAACTGAAATTTTAGCAAATTTCCGAGAAAAATGTAAAAATTAACCGAAATTCGAAAACGATGCTATTTCTACGTATATCGACGATTTGGATGATATGTAAGAAAAACTGAAATTTTATCGATTTTCCAAGAAAAACTGAAATTTTAGAGAATTTCCAAGAAATATGTAAAAATTAACCAAAATTTGAAAACGATGCTATCTGGATGATCTGGAAGAAATTGAAGAAAAATTGAATTTTAGCAAATTTCCGAGTAAACTGTAAAAATTAACCGAAATTCGAAAACGAAGCTATTTCTACGTATATCGACGATTTGGATGATATATAAGAATAACTGAAATTTTATCGATTTTCCAAGAAAAACTGAAATTTTAGCGAATTTCCAAGAAAAATGTAAAAATTAACCAAACTTTGAGAACGATGCCATCTAGATGATTTGGAAGATATTTATGAAAAATTGAATTAAAGCGAATTTCCGTGTAAACTGTCGAAATTAACCGAAATTCTACGTATATGGACGATTTGGATGATATATAAGAATAACTGAAATTTTATCGATTTTCCAAGAAAAACTGAAATTTTAGCGAATTTCCAAGAAAAATGTAAAAATTAACCAAAATTTGAAAACGATGCCATCTAGATGATTTGGAGGATATTTATGAAAAATTGAATTTTAGCGAATTCCCGTGTAAACTAGAAATTAACCGAAATTCTAAATCGTTGCTATTTCTACGTATATCGACGATTTGGATGATATATAAGAATAACTGAAATTTTATCGATTTTCCAAGAAAAACTGAAACTTTAGCGAATTTCCAAGAAAAATGTAAAAATTATCCAAAATTTAAAAACGATGCTATTTCTATAGATATATAAGAAAAATCGAATTTTAGCGAATTTCCAAGAAAAATGTAAGAATTACACGAAATTCGAAAACGATGCTGTTTCTACGCATATCGACGATTTTGATGATATACAAGAAAAACTGAAATTTTAGCGAATTTCCAAGAAAAATGTAAAAATTAACCAAACTTTGAGAACGATGCCATCTAGATGATTTGGAAGATATTTATGAAAAATTGAATTAAAGCGAATTTCCGTGTAAACTGTCGAAATTAACCGAAATTCTACGTATATGGACGATTTGGATGATATATAAGAAAAACTGAAATTTTAGCGAATTTCCGAGTAAACTGTAAAAATTAACCAAAATTATAAATTGTTGCTATTTCTACGTATATCGGCGATTTGGATGATATATAAGAAAAACTGAAATTTTAGCGAATTTCCAAGAATAATGTAAAAATTTACCAAAATTTGCAAACGATTCTATTTCTATAGATATACAAGAAAAATTGAATTTTAGCGAATTTCCAAGAAAAATGTAAAAATTACACGAAATTCGAAAACGATGCTATTTCTACGTATATCGACGATTTGAATGATATATAAGAAAAACTGAAATTTTAGCGATTTCCAAGAAAAAGTGAAATTTTACCGAATTTTCAAGAAAAATGTAAAAATTAACCAAAATTTGAAAACGATGCCATCTAGATGATTTGGAAGATATTTATGAAAAATTGAATTTTAGCGAATTTCCGTGTAAACTGTAGAAATTAACCGAAATTCTAAATCGTTGCTATTTCTACGTATATCGACGATTTGGATGATAAATAAGAAAAACTGAAATTTTAGCGAATTTCCGAGTAAACTGTAAAAATTAACCGAAATTCAAAAACGATGCTATATCTACGTATATCGACGATTTGGATGATATATAAGAAAAACTGAAATTTTAGCGATTTCCAAGAAAAACTGAAATTTTAGCGAATTTCCAAGAAAAATGTAAAAACTAACCAATATTTGAAAATGATGCCATCTGGATGATTTGGAAGATATTTATGAAAAATTGAATTTTAGCGAATTTCCGTGTAAACTGTAGAAATTAACCGAAATTCTAAATCGTTGCTATTTCTACGTATATCGACGATTTGGATGATAAATAAGAAAAACTGAAATTTTAGCGAATTTCCGAGTAAACTGTAGAAATTAACCGAAATTCTAAATCGTTGCTATTTCTACGTATATGGACGATTTGGATGATATATAAGAAAAACTGAAATTTTAACGAATTTCCAAGAAAAATGTAGAAATTATCCAAAATTTAAAAACGATGCTATTTCTATAGATATATAAGAAAAACTGAATTTTAGCGAATTTCCAAGAAAAATGTAAAAATTAACCAAAATTTGAAAACGATGCCATCTAGATAATTTGGAAGATATTTATGAAAAATTAAATGTTAGCGAATTTTCAAGAAAAATGTAAAAATTACACGAAATTAGAAAACGATGCTATTTCTACGTATATCGACGATTTGGATGATATATAAGAAAAACTGAAATTTTAGCAAATTTCCAAGAAATATGTAAAAATTTACCAAATTTGAAAACGATGCCATTTGGATGATTTGGAAGAAATTGAAGAAAAATTGAATTTTTGCGAATTTCCGAGTAAACTCTAAAAATTAACCGAAATTCGAAAACGATGCTATTTCTACGTATATCGACGATTTGGATGATATATAAGAAAAACTGAAATTTTAGCGAATTTCCAAGAATAATATAAAAATTTACCAAAATTAGAAAACGATACCATCTGGATGATTTGGAAGAAATTGAAGAAAAATTGAATTTTTGCGAATTTCCAAGAAAAATGTAAAAATTACACGAAATTCGAAAACGATGCTATATCTACGTATATCGACGATTTGGATGATATATAAGAAAAACTGAAATTTTAGCAAATTTCCGAGAAAAATGTAAAAATTAACCAAAATTTGAAAACGATGCCATCTGGATGATTTGGAAGAAATTGAAGAAAAATTGAATTTTGGCGAATTTCCGAGTAACCTGTAAAAATTAACCGAAATTCGTAAACGATGCTATTTCTACGTATATCGACGATTTGGATGATATATAAGAAAAACTGAAATTTTATCGATTTTCCAAGAAAAACTGAAATTTTAGCGAATTTCCAAGGAAAATGTAAAAATTAACCAAAATTTGTAATCGACGCTATCCAGATGATTTGGAAGATATTTAAGAAAAACTGAAATTTTAGCGAATTTCCAAGAAAAATGTAAAAATTACACGAAATTCGAAAACGATGCTATTTCTACGTATATCGACGATTTGAATGATATATAAGAAAAACTGAAATTTTAGCGATTTCCAAGAGAAAGTGAAATTTTAGCAAATTTCCAAGAAAAATGTAAAAATTAACCAAAATTTGAAAACGATGCCATCTAGATGATTTGGAAGATATTTATGAAGAATTGAATTTTAGCGAATTTCCAAGAAAAATGTAAAAATTACACGAAATTCGAAAACGATGCTATTTCTACGTATATCGACGATTTGGATGATATATAAGAAAAACTGAACTTTTAGCAAATTTCCAAGAAAAATGTAAAAATTAACCAAAATTTGAAAACGATGCCATCTGGATGATTTGGAAGAAATTGAAGAAAAATTGAATTTTTGCGAATTTCCGAGTAAACTGTAAAAATTAACCGAAATTCGAAAACGATGCTATTTCCACGTATATCGACGATTTGGATGATATACAAGATAAACTGAAATTTTAGCGAATTTCCAAGAATAATGTAAAAATTTACCAAAATTTGAAAACGATTCTATTTCTATAGATATACAAGAAAAATTGAATTTTAGCGAATTTCCAAGAAAAATGTAAAAATTACACGAAATTCGGAAACGATGCTATTTCTACGTATATCGACAATTTGGATGATATATAAGAAAAACTGAAATTTTAGCAAATTTCCAAGAAAAATGTAAAAATTAACCAAAATTTGAAAACGATGCCATCTGGATGATTTGGAAGAAATTGAAGAAAAATTGAATTTTGGCGAATTTCCGTGTAAACTGTAGAAATTATCCGAAATTCTAAATCGTTGCTATTTCTACGTATATCGACGATTTGGATGATATATAAGAAAAACTGAAATTTTAGCAAATTTCCAAGAAAAATGTAAAAATTAACCAAAATTTGAAAACGATGCCATCTGGATGATTTGGAAGAAATTGAAGAAAAATTGAATTTTTGCGAATTTCCGTGTAAACTGTAAAAACTAACCGAAATTCGAAAACGATGCTATTTCTACGTATTGCGACGATTTGAACGATATATAAGAAAAACTGAAATTTTAGCGAATTTCCAAGAAAAATGTAAAAATTATCCAAAATTTAAAAACGATGCTATTTCTATAGATATATAAGAAAAATTGAATTTTAACGAATTTCCAAGACATATGTAAAAATTAACCAAAATTCGAAAACGATGCTATTTCTGCGTATATCGACGATTTGAACGATATATAAGAAAAACTGAAATTTTAGCGAATTTCTGAGTAAACTGTAAAAATTAACCAAAATTATAAATCGTTGCTATTTCTACGTATATCGACGATTTGGATGATATATAAGAAAAACTGAAATTTTAGCAAATTTCCAAGACATATGTAAAAATTAACCAAAATTTGATAACGATGCCATCTGGATGATTTGGAAGAAATTGAAGAAAAATTGAATATTTGCGAATTTCCGTGTAAACTGTAGAAATTATCCGAAATTCTAAATCGTTGCTATTTCTACGTATATGGACGATTTGGATGATATATAAGAAAAACTGAAATTTTAACGAATTTCCAAGAAAAATGTAAAAATTATCCAAAATTTAAAAACGATGCTATTTCTATAGATATATAAGAAAAATTGAATTTTAACGAATTTCCAAGACATATGTAAAAATTAACCAAAATTCTAAATCGTTGCTATTTCTACGTATATCGACGATTTGGATGATATATAAGAAAAACTGAAATTTTAGCAAATTTCCAAGAAATATGTAAAAATTAACCAAATTTGAAAACGATGCCATTTGGATGATTTGGAGGAAATTGAAGAAAAATTGAATTTTTGCGAATTTCCGAGTAAACTCTAAAAATTAACCGAAATTCGAAAACGATGCTATTTCTACGTATATCGACGATTTGGATGATACATAAGAAAAACTGAAATTTTAGCAAATTTCCAAGAAATATGTAAAAATTACCCAAAATTTGAAAACGATGCCATCTGGATGATTTGGAAGAAATTGAAGAAAAATTGAATTTTTGCGAATTTCCGAGTAAACTGTAAAAATTAACCGAAATTCTAAATCGTTGCTATTTCTACGTATATCGACGATTTGGATGATATATAAGAAAAACTGTAATTTTAGCAAATTTCCAAGACATATGTAAAAATTAACCAAAATTTGATAACGATGCCATCTGGATGATTTGGAAGAAATTGAAGAAAAATTGAATTTTAGCGAATTTCCGTGTAAACTGTAGAAATTAACCGAAATTCTAAATCGTTGCTATTTCTACGTATATCGACGATTTGGATGATATATAAGAAAAACTGAAATTTTAACGAATTTCCAAGAAAAATGTAAAAATTATTCAAAATTTAAGAACGATGCTATTTCTATAGATATATAAGAAAAATTGAATTTTAGCGAATTTCCAAGACATATGTAAAAATTAACCAAAATTCGAAAACGATGCTATTTCTGCGTATATCGACGATTTGAACGATATATAAGAAAAACTGAAATTTTAGCGAATTTCTGAGTAAACTGTAAAAATTAACCAAAATTATAAATCGTTGCTATTTCTACGTATATCGACGATTTGGATGATATATAAGAAAAACTGAAATTTTAGCAAATTTCCAAGACATATGTAAAAATTAACCAAAATTTGATAACGATGCCATCTGGATGATTTGGAAGAAATTGAAGAAAAATTGAATATTTGCGAATTTCCGTGTAAACTGTAGAAATTATCCGAAATTCTAAATCGTTGCTATTTCTACGTATATCGACGATTTGGATGATATATAAGAAAAACTGAAATTTTAGCAAATTTCCAAGACATATGTAAAAATTAACCAAAATTTGAAGACGATACCATCTGGATGATTTGGAAGAAATTGAAGAAAAATTGAATTTTTGCGAATTTCCGTGTAAACTGTAAAAACTAACCGAAATTCGAAAACGATGCTATTTCTACGTATTGCGACGATTTGAACGATATATAAGAAAAACTGAAATTTTAGCGAATTTCCGAGTAAACTGTAAAAATTAACCGAAATTCTAAATCGTTGCTATTTCTACGTATATCGACGATTTGGATGATATATAAGAAAAACTGAAACTTTAGCGAATTTCCAAGAAAAATGTAAAAATTGTCCAAAATTTAAAAACGATGCTATTTCTATAGATATATAAGAAAAATTGAATTTTAGCGAATTTCCAAGAAAAATGTAAAAATTTACCAAAATTAGAAAACGATACCATCTGGATGATTTGGAAGAAATTGAAGAAATATTGAATTTTTGCGAATTTCCAAGAAAAATGTAAAAATTACACGAAATTCGAAAACGATGCTATATCTACGTATATCGACGATTTGGATGATATATAAGAAAAACTGAAATTTTAGCAAATTTCCGAGAAAAATGTAAAAATTAACCGAAATTCGAAAACGATGCTATTTCTACGTATATCGACGATTTGGATGATATGTAAGAAAAACTGAAATTTTAGAGAATTTCCAAGAAATATGTAAAAATTAACCAAAATTTGAAAACGATGCTATCTGGATGATCTGGAAGAAATTGAAGAAAAATTGAATTTTAGCAAATTTCCGAGTAAACTGTAAAAATTAACCGAAATTCGAAAACGAAGCTATTTCTACGTATATCGACGATTTGGATGATATATAAGAATAACTGAAATTTTATCGATTTTCCAAGAAAAACTGAAATTTTAGCGAATTTCCAAGAAAAATGTAAAAATTAACCAAACTTTGAGAACGATGCCATCTAGATGATTTGGAAGATATTTATGAAAAATTGAATTAAAGCGAATTTCCGTGTAAACTGTCGAAATTAACCGAAATTCTACGTATATGGACGATTTGGATGATATATAAGAATAACTGAAATTTTATCGATTTTCCAAGAAAAACTGAAATTTTAGCGAATTTCCAAGAAAAATGTAAAAATTAACCAAAATTTGAAAACGATGCCATCTAGATGATTTGGAGGATATTTATGAAAAATTGAATTTTAGCGAATTCCCGTGTAAACTAGAAATTAACCGAAATTCTAAATCGTTGCTATTTCTACGTATATCGACGATTTGGATGATATATAAGAATAACTGAAATTTTATCGATTTTCCAAGAAAAACTGAAACTTTAGCGAATTTCCAAGAAAAATGTAAAAATTATCCAAAATTTAAAAACGATGCTATTTCTATAGATATATAAGAAAAATCGAATTTTAGCGAATTTCCAAGAAAAATGTAAGAATTACACGAAATTCGAAAACGATGCTGTTTCTACGCATATCGACGATTTTGATGATATACAAGAAAAACTGAAATTTTAGCGAATTTCCAAGAAAAATGTAAAAATTAACCAAACTTTGAGAACGATGCCATCTATTTGGAAGATATTTATGAAAAATTGAATTAAAGCGAATTTCCGTGTAAACTGTCGAAATTAACCGAAATTCTACGTATATGGACGATTTGGATGATATATAAGAAAAACTGAAATTTTAGCGAATTTCCGAGTAAACTGTAAAAATTAACCAAAATTATAAATTGTTGCTATTTCTACGTATATCGGCGATTTGGATGATATATAAGAAAAACTGAAATTTTAGCGAATTTCCAAGAATAATGTAAAAATTTACCAAAATTTGCAAACGATTCTATTTCTATAGATATACAAGAAAAATTGAATTTTAGCGAATTTCCAAGAAAAATGTAAAAATTACACGAAATTCGAAAACGATGCTATTTCTACGTATATCGACGATTTGAATGATATATAAGAAAAACTGAAATTTTAGCGATTTCCAAGAAAAAGTGAAATTTTACCGAATTTTCAAGAAAAATGTAAAAATTAACCAAAATTTGAAAACGATGCCATCTAGATGATTTGGAAGATATTTATGAAAAATTGAATTTTAGCGAATTTCCGTGTAAACTGTAGAAATTAACCGAAATTCTAAATCGTTGCTATTTCTACGTATATCGACGATTTGGATGATAAATAAGAAAAACTGAAATTTTAGCGAATTTCCGAGTAAACTGTAAAAATTAACCGAAATTCAAAAACGATGCTATATCTACGTATATCGACGATTTGGATGATATATAAGAAAAACTGAAATTTTAGCGATTTCCAAGAAAAACTGAAATTTTAGCGAATTTCCAAGAAAAATGTAAAAACTAACCAATATTTGAAAATGATGCCATCTGGATGATTTGGAAGATATTTATGAAAAATTGAATTTTAGCGAATTTCCGTGTAAACTGTAGAAATTAACCGAAATTCTAAATCGTTGCTATTTCTACGTATATCGACGATTTGGATGATAAATAAGAAAAACTGAAATTTTAGCGAATTTCCGAGTAAACTGTAGAAATTAACCGAAATTCTAAATCGTTGCTATTTCTACGTATATGGACGATTTGGATGATATATAAGAAAAACTGAAATTTTAACGAATTTCCAAGAAAAATGTAGAAATTATCCAAAATTTAAAAACGATGCTATTTCTATAGATATATAAGAAAAACTGAATTTTAGCGAATTTCCAAGAAAAATGTAAAAATTAACCAAAATTTGAAAACGATGCCATCTAGATAATTTGGAAGATATTTATGAAAAATTAAATGTTAGCGAATTTTCAAGAAAAATGTAAAAATTACACGAAATTAGAAAACGATGCTATTTCTACGTATATCGACGATTTGGATGATATATAAGAAAAACTGAAATTTTAGCAAATTTCCAAGAAATATGTAAAAATTTACCAAATTTGAAAACGATGCCATTTGGATGATTTGGAAGAAATTGAAGAAAAATTGAATTTTTGCGAATTTCCGAGTAAACTCTAAAAATTAACCGAAATTCGAAAACGATGCTATTTCTACGTATATCGACGATTTGGATGATATATAAGAAAAACTGAAATTTTAGCGAATTTCCAAGAATAATATAAAAATTTACCAAAATTAGAAAACGATACCATCTGGATGATTTGGAAGAAATTGAAGAAAAATTGAATTTTTGCGAATTTCCAAGAAAAATGTAAAAATTACACGAAATTCGAAAACGATGCTATATCTACGTATATCGACGATTTGGATGATATATAAGAAAAACTGAAATTTTAGCAAATTTCCGAGAAAAATGTAAAAATTAACCAAAATTTGAAAACGATGCCATCTGGATGATTTGGAAGAAATTGAAGAAAAATTGAATTTTGGCGAATTTCCGAGTAACCTGTAAAAATTAACCGAAATTCGTAAACGATGCTATTTCTACGTATATCGACGATTTGGATGATATATAAGAAAAACTGAAATTTTATCGATTTTCCAAGAAAAACTGAAATTTTAGCGAATTTCCAAGGAAAATGTAAAAATTAACCAAAATTTGTAATCGACGCTATCCAGATGATTTGGAAGATATTTAAGAAAAACTGAAATTTTAGCGAATTTCCAAGAAAAATGTAAAAATTACACGAAATTCGAAAACGATGCTATTTCTACGTATATCGACGATTTGAATGATATATAAGAAAAACTGAAATTTTAGCGATTTCCAAGAGAAAGTGAAATTTTAGCGAATTTCCAAGAAAAATGTAAAAATTAACCAAAATTTGAAAACGATGCCATCTAGATGATTTGGAAGATATTTATGAAGAATTGAATTTTAGCGAATTTCCAAGAAAAATGTAAAAATTACACGAAATTCGAAAACGATGCTATTTCTACGTATATCGACGATTTGGATGATATATAAGAAAAACTGAACTTTTAGCAAATTTCCAAGAAAAATGTAAAAATTAACCAAAATTTGAAAACGATGCCATCTGGATGATTTGGAAGAAATTGAAGAAAAATTGAATTTTTGCGAATTTCCGAGTAAACTGTAAAAATTAACCGAAATTCGAAAACGATGCTATTTCCACGTATATCGACGATTTGGATGATATACAAGATAAACTGAAATTTTAGCGAATTTCCAAGAATAATGTAAAAATTTACCAAAATTTGAAAACGATTCTATTTCTATAGATATACAAGAAAAATTGAATTTTAGCGAATTTCCAAGAAAAATGTAAAAATTACACGAAATTCGGAAACGATGCTATTTCTACGTATATCGACAATTTGGATGATATATAAGAAAAACTGAAATTTTAGCAAATTTCCAAGAAAAATGTAAAAATTAACCAAAATTTGAAAACGATGCCATCTAGATGATTTGGAAGAAATTGAAGAAAAATTGAATTTTGGCGAATTTCCGAGTAACCTGTAAAAATTAACCGAAATTCGAAAACGATGCTATTTCTACGTATATCGACGATTTGGATGATATATAAGAAAAACTGAAATTTTAGCAAATTTCCAAGAAATATGTAAAAATTAACCAAATTTGAAAACGATGCCATTTGGATGATTTGGAGGAAATTGAAGAAAAATTGAATTTTTGCGAATTTCCGAGTAAACTCTAAAAATTAACCGAAATTCGAAAACGATGCTATTTCTACGTATATCGACGATTTGGATGATACATAAGAAAAACTGAAATTTTAGCAAATTTCCAAGAAATATATAAAAATTACCCAAAATTTGAAAACGATGCCATCTGGATGATTTGGAAGAAATTGAAGAAAAATTGAATTTTTGCGAATTTCCGAGTAAACTGTAAAAATTAACCGAAATTCTAAATCGTTGCTATTTCTACGTATATCGACGATTTGGATGATATATAAGAAAAACTGTAATTTTAGCAAATTTCCAAGACATATGTAAAAATTAACCAAAATTTGATAACGATGCCATCTGGATGATTTGGAAGAAATTGAAGAAAAATTGAATTTTAGCGAATTTCCGTGTAAACTGTAGAAATTAACCGAAATTCTAAATCGTTGCTATTTCTACGTATATCGACGATTTGGATGATATATAAGAAAAACTGAAATTTTAACGAATTTCCAAGAAAAATGTAAAAATTATTCAAAATTTAAGAACGATGCTATTTCTATAGATATATAAGAAAAATTGAATTTTAACGAATTTCCAAGACATATGTAAAAATTAACCAAAATTCTAAATCGTTGCTATTTCTACGTATATCGACGATTTGGATGATATATAAGAAAAACTGAAATTTTAGCAAATTTCCAAGACATATGTAAAAATTAACCAAAATTTGATAACGATGCCATCTGGATGATTTGGAAGAAATTGAAGAAAAATTGAATTTTAGCGAATTTCCGTGTAAACTGTAGAAATTAACCGAAATTCTAAATCGTTGCTATTTCTACGTATATCGACGATTTGGATGATATATAAGAAAAACTGAAATTTTAACGAATTTCCAAGAAAAATGTAAAAATTATTCAAAATTTAAGAACGATGCTATTTCTATAGATATATAAGAAAAATTGAATTTTAACGAATTTCCAAGACATATGTAAAAATTAACCAAAATTCTAAATCGTTGCTATTTCTACGTATATCGACGATTTGGATGATATATAAGAAAAACTGAAATTTTAGCAAATTTCCAAGACATATGTAAAAATTAACCAAAATTTGATAACGATGCCATCTAGATGATTTGGAGGATATTTATGAAAAATTGAATTTTAGCGAATTCCCGTGTAAACTAGAAATTAACCGAAATTCTAAATCGTTGCTATTTCTACGTATATCGACGATTTGGATGATATATAAGAATAACTGAAATTTTATCGATTTTCCAAGAAAAACTGAAACTTTAGCGAATTTCCAAGAAAAATGTAAAAATTATCCAAAATTTAAAAACGATGCTATTTCTATAGATATATAAGAAAAATCGAATTTTAGCGAATTTCCAAGAAAAATGTAAGAATTACACGAAATTCGAAAACGATGCTGTTTCTACGCATATCGACGATTTTGATGATATACAAGAAAAACTGAAATTTTAGCGAATTTCCAAGAAAAATGTAAAAATTAACCAAACTTTGAGAACGATGCCATCTAGATGATTTGGAAGATATTTATGAAAAATTGAATTAAAGCGAATTTCCGTGTAAACTGTCGAAATTAACCGAAATTCTACGTATATGGACGATTTGGATGATATATAAGAAAAACTGAAATTTTAGCGAATTTCCGAGTAAACTGTAAAAATTAACCAAAACTTTAAATTGTTGCTATTTCTACGTATATCGGCGATTTGGATGATATATAAGAAAAACTGAAATTTTAGCGAATTTCCAAGAATAATGTAAAAATTTACCAAAATTTGCAAACGATTCTATTTCTATAGATATACAAGAAAAATTGAATTTTAGCGAATTTCCAAGAAAAATGTAAAAATTACACGAAATTCGAAAACGATGCTATTTCTACGTATATCGACGATTTGAATGATATATAAGAAAAACTGAAATTTTAGCGATTTCCAAGAAAAAGTGAAATTTTACCGAATTTTCAAGAAAAATGTAAAAATTAACCAAAATTTGAAAACGATGCCATCTAGATGATTTGGAAGATATTTATGAAAAATTGAATTTTAGCGAATTTCCGTGTAAACTGTAGAAATTAACCGAAATTCTAAATCGTTGCTATATCTACGTATATCGACGATTTGGATGATAAATAAGAAAAACTGAAATTTTAGCGAATTTCCGAGTAAACTGTAAAAATTAACCGAAATTCAAAAACGGTGCTATATCTACGTATATCGACGATTTGGATGATATATAAGAAAAACTGAAATTTTAGCGATTTCCAAGAAAAACTGAAATTTTAGCGAATTTCCAAGAAAAATGTAAAAACTAACCAATATTTGAAAATGATGCCATCTAGATGATTTGGAAGATATTTATGAAAAATTGAATTTTAGCGAATTTCCGTGTAAACTGTAGAAATTAACCGAAATTCTAAATCGTTGCTATTTCTACGTATATCGACGATTTGGATGATAAATAAGAAAAACTGAAATTTTAGCGAATTTCCGAGTAAACTGTAGAAATTAACCGAAATTCTAAATCGTTGCTATTTCTACGTATATGGACGATTTGGATGATATATAAGAAAAACTGAAATTTTAACGAATTTCCAAGAAAAATGTAGAAATTATCCAAAATTTAAAAACGATGCTATTTCTATAGATATATAAGAAAAACTGAATTTTAGCGAATTTCCAAGAAAAATGTAAAAATTAACCAAAATTTGAAAACGATGCCATCTAGATAATTTGGAAGATATTTATGAAAAATTAAATTTTAGCGAATTTTCAAGAAAAATGTAAAAATTACACGAAATTAGAAAACGATGCTATTTCTACGTATATCGACGATTTGGATGATATATAAGAAAAACTGAAATTTTAGCAAATTTCCAAGAAATATGTAAAAATTTACCAAATTTGAAAACGATGCCATTTGGATGATTTGGAAGAAATTGAAGAAAAATTGAATTTTTGCGAATTTCCGAGTAAACTCTAAAAATTAACCGAAATTCGAAAACGATGCTATTTCTACGTATATCGACGATTTGGATGATATATAAGAAAAACTGAAATTTTAGCCAATTTCCAAGAATAATATAAAAATTTACCAAAATTAGAAAACGATACCATCTGGATGATTTGGAAGAAATTGAAGAAAAATTGAATTTTTGCGAATTTCCAAGAAAAATGTAAAAATTACACGAAATTCGAAAACGATGCTATATCTACGTATATCGACGATTTGGATGATATATAAGAAAAACTGAAATTTTAGCAAATTTCCGAGAAAAATGTAAAAATTAACCAAAATTTGAAAACGATGCCATCTGGATGATTCGGAAGAAATTGAAGAAAAATTGAATTTTGGCGAATTTCCGAGTAACCTGTAAAAATTAACCGAAATTCGTAAACGATGCTATTTCTACGTATATCGACGATTTGGATGATATATAAGAAAAACTGAAATTTTATCGATTTTCCAAGAAAAACTGAAATTTTAGCGAATTTCCAAGGAAAATGTAAAAATTAACCAAAATTTGTAATCGACGCTATCCAGATGATTTGGAAGATATTTAAGAAAAACTGAAATTTTAGCGAATTTCCAAGAAAAATGTAAAAATTACACGAAATTCGAAAACGATGCTATTTCTACGTATATCGACGATTTGAATGATATATAAGAAAAACTGAAATTTTAGCGATTTCCAAGAGAAAGTGAAATTTTAGCGAATTTCCAAGAAAAATGTAAAAATTAACCAAAATTTGAAAACGATGCCATCTAGATGATTTGGAAGATATTTATGAAGAATTGAATTTTAGCGAATTTCCAAGAAAAATGTAAAAATTACACGAAATTCGAAAACGATGCTATTTCTACGTATATCGACGATTTGGATGATATATAAGAAAAACTGAACTTTTAGCAAATTTCCAAGAAAAATGTAAAAATTAACCAAAATTTGAAAACGATGCCATCTGGATGATTTGGAAGAAATTGAAGAAAAATTGAATTTTTGCGAATTTCCGAGTAAACTGTAAAAATTAACCGAAATTCGAAAACGATGCTATTTCCACGTATATCGACGATTTGGATGATATACAAGATAAACTGAAATTTTAGCGAATTTCCAAGAATAATGTAAAAATTTACCAAAATTTGAAAACGATTCTATTTCTATAGATATACAAGAAAAATTGAATTTTAGCGAATTTCCAAGAAAAATGTAAAAATTACACGAAATTCGGAAACGATGCTATTTCTACGTATATCGACAATTTGGATGATATATAAGAAAAACTGAAATTTTAGCAAATTTCCAAGAAAAATGTAAAAATTAACCAAAATGTGAAAACGATGCCATCTGGATGATTTGGAAGAAATTGAAGAAAAATTGAATTTTGGCGAATTTCCGAGTAACCTGTAAAAATTAACCGAAATTCGAAAACGATGCTATTTCTACGTATATCGACGATTTGGATGATATATAAGAAAAACTGAAATTTTAGCAAATTTCCAAGAAATATGTAAAAATTAACCAAATTTGAAAACGATGCCATTTGGATGATTTGGAGGAAATTGAAGAAAAATTGAATTTTTGCGAATTTCCGAGTAAACTCTAAAAATTAACCGAAATTCTAAATCGTTGCTATTTCTACGTATATCGACGATTTGGATGATAAATAAGAAAAACTGAAATTTTAGCGAATTTCCGAGTAAACTGTAAAAATTAACCGAAATTCAAAAACGATGCTATATCTACGTATATCGACGATTTGGATGATATATAAGAAAAACTGAAATTTTAGCGATTTCCAAGAAAAACTGAAATTTTAGCGAATTTCCAAGAAAAATGTAAAAACTAACCAATATTTGAAAATGATGCCATCTAGATTTAAATTTAAAAACGATGCTATTTCTGTAGATATATAAGAAAAATTGAATTTTAGAGAATTTCCAAGAAAAATGTAAAAATTACACGAAATTCGAAAAGGATGCTATTTCTACGTATATCGACGATTTGGATGATACATAAGAAAAACTGTTTTCCAAGAAAAATGTAAAAATTATCCAAAATTTAAAAACGATGCTATTTCTGTAGATATATAAGAAAAATTGAATTTTAGAGAATTTCCAAGAAAAATGTAAAAATTACACGAAATTCGAAAACGATGCTATTTCTACGTATATCGACAATTTGGATGATATATAAGAAAAACTGAAATTTTAGCAAATTTCCGAGAAAAATGTAAAAATTAACCAAAATTTGAAAACGATGCCATCTAGATGATTTGGAAGATATTTATGAAGAATTGAATTTTAGCGAATTTCCAGGAAAAATGTAAAAATTACACGAAATTCGAAAACGATGCTATTTCTACGTATATCGACGATTTGGATGATATATAAGAAAAACTGAAATTTTAGCAAATTTCCAAGAAATATGTAAAAATTAACCAAATTTGAAAACGATGCCATTTGGATGATTTGGAAGAAATTGAAGAAAAATTGAATTTTTGCGAATTTCCGAGTAAACTCTAAAAATTAACCGAAATTCGAAAACGATGCTATTTCTACGTATATCGACGATTTGGATGATACATAAGAAAAACTGAAATTTTAGCAAATTTCCAAGAAATATGTAAAAATTACCCAAAATTTGAAAACGATGCCATCTGGATGATTTGGAAGAAATTGAAGAAAAATTGAATTTTTGCGAATTTCCGAGTAAACTGTAAAAATTAACCGAAATTCTAAATCGTTGCTATTTCTACGTATATCGACGATTTGGATGATATATAAGAAAAACTGAAATTTTGGCGAATTTCCGAGTAAACTGTAAAAATTAACCGAAATTCTAAATCGTTGCTATTTCTACGTATATGGACGATTTGGATGATATATAAGAAAAACTGAAATTTTAACGAATTTCCAAGAAAAATGTAAAAATTATCCAAAATTTAAAAACGATGCTATTTCTGTAGATATATAAGAAAAATTGAATTTGAGAGAATTTCCAAGAAAAATGTAAAAATTACACGAAATTCGAAAACGATGCTATTTCTACGTATATCGGCGATTTGGATGATATATAAGAAAAACTGAAATTTTAGCGAATTACCAGGAAATATGTAAAAATTAACCAAAATTAGAAAACGATGCCATCTGGATGATTTGGAAGAAATTGAAGAAAAATTGAATTTTTGCGAATTTCCGAGAAAACTGTAAAAATTAACCGAAATTCGAAAACGATGCTATTTCTACGTATATCGACGATTTGGATGATATATAAGAAAAACTGAAATTTTAGCAAATTTCCAAGAAATATGTAAAAATTACCCAAAATTTGAAAACGATGCCATCTGGATGATTTGGAAGAAATTGAAGAAAAATTGAATTTTTGCGAATTTCCGAGAAAACTGTAAAAATTAACCGAAATTCGAAAACGATGCTATTTCTGCGTATATCGACGATTTGGACGATATATAAGAAAAACTGTAATTTTAGCGAATTTCTGAGTAAACTGTAAAAATTAACCAAAATTATAAGTCGTTGCTATTTCTACGTATATCGACGATTTGGATGATATAAGAAAAACTGAAATTTTAGCGAATTTCCGAGTAAACTGTAAAAATTAACCGAAATTCAAAAACGATGCTATATCTACGTATATCGACGATTTGGATGATATATAAGAAAAACTGAAATTTTAGCGATTTCCAAGAAAAACTGAAATTTTAGCGAATTTCCAAGAAAAATGTAAAAACTAACCAATATTTGAAAATGATGCCATCTAGATGATTTGGAAGATATTTATGAAAAATTGAATTTTAGCGAATTTCCGTGTAAACTGTAGAAATTAACCGAAATTCTAAATCGTTGCTATTTCTACGTATATCGACGATTTGGATGATAAATAAGAAAAACTGAAATTTTAGCGAATTTCCGAGTAAACTGTAGAAATTAACCGAAATTCTAAATCGTTGCTATTTCTACGTATATGGACGATTTGGATGATATATAAGAAAAACTGAAATTTTAACGAATTTCCAAGAAAAATGTAGAAATTATCCAAAATTTAAAAACGATGCTATTTCTATAGATATATAAGAAAAACTGAATTTTAGCGAATTTCCAAGAAAAATGTAAAAATTAACCAAAATTTGAAAACGATGCCATCTAGATAATTTGGAAGATATTTATGAAAAATTAAATTTTAGCGAATTTTCAAGAAAAATGTAAAAATTACACGAAATTAGAAAACGATGCTATTTCTACGTATATCGACGATTTGGATGATATATAAGAAAAACTGAAATTTTAGCAAATTTCCAAGAAATATGTAAAAATTTACCAAATTTGAAAACGATGCCATTTGGATGATTTGGAAGAAATTGAAGAAAAATTGAATTTTTGCGAATTTCCGAGTAACCTGTAAAAATTAACCGAAATTCGTAAACGATTCTATTTCTACGTATATCGACGATTTGGATGATATATAAGAAAAACTGAAATTTTATCGATTTTCCAAGAAAAACTGAAATTTTAGCGAATTTCCAAGGAAAATGTAAAAATTAACCAAAATTTGTAATCGACGCTATCCAGATGATTTGGAAGATATTTAAGAAAAACTGAAATTTTAGCGAATTTCCAAGAAAAATGTAAAAATTAACCAAAATTTGAAAACGATGCCATCTAGATAATTTGGAAGATATTTATGAAAAATTAAATTTTAGCGAATTTTCAAGAAAAATGTAAAAATTACACGAAATTAGAAAACGATGCTATTTCTACGTATATCGACGATTTGGATGATATATAAGAAAAACTGAAATTTTAGCAAATTTCCAAGAAATATGTAAAAATTTACCAAATTTGAAAACGATGCCATTTGGATGATTTGGAAGAAATTGAAGAAAAATTGAATTTTTGCGAATTTCCGAGTAAACTCTAAAAATTAACCGAAATTCGAAAACGATGCTATTTCTACGTATATCGACGATTTGGATGATATATAAGAAAAACTGAAATTTTAGCCAATTTCCAAGAATAATATAAAAATTTACCAAAATTAGAAAACGATACCATCTGGATGATTTGGAAGAAATTGAAGAAAAATTGAATTTTTGCGAATTTCCAAGAAAAATGTAAAAATTACACGAAATTCGAAAACGATGCTATATCTACGTATATCGACGATTTGGATGATATATAAGAAAAACCGAAATTTTAGCAAATTTCCGAGAAAAATGTAAAAATTAACCAAAATTTGAAAACGATGCCATCTGGATGATTCGGAAGAAATTGAAGAAAAATTGAATTTTGGCGAATTTCCGAGTAACCTGTAAAAATTAACCGAAATTCGTAAACGATTCTATTTCTACGTATATCGACGATTTGGATGATATATAAGAAAAACTGAAATTTTATCGATTTTCCAAGAAAAACTGAAATTTTAGCGAATTTCCAAGGAAAATGTAAAAATTAACCAAAATTTGTAATCGACGCTATCCAGATGATTTGGAAGATATTTAAGAAAAACTGAAATTTTAGCGAATTTCCAAGAAAAATGTAAAAATTACACGAAATTCGAAAACGATGCTATTTCTACGTATATCGACGATTTGAATGATATATAAGAAAAACTGAAATTTTAGCGATTTCCAAGAGAAAGTGAAATTTTAGCGAATTTCCAAGAAAAATGTAAAAATTAACCAAAATTTGAAAACGATGCCATCTAGATGATTTGGAAGATATTTATGAAGAATTGAATTTTAGCGAATTTCCAAGAAAAATGTAAAAATTACACGAAATTCGAAAACGATGCTATTTCTACGTATATCGACGATTTGGATGATATATAAGAAAAACTGAACTTTTAGCAAATTTCCAAGAAAAATGTAAAAATTAACCAAAATTTGAAAACGATGCCATCTGGATGATTTGGAAGAAATTGAAGAAAAATTGAATTTTTGCGAATTTCCGAGTAAACTGTAAAAATTAACCGAAATTCGAAAACGATGCTATTTCCACGTATATCGACGATTTGGATGATATACAAGATAAACTGAAATTTTAGCGAATTTCCAAGAATAATGTAAAAATTTACCAAAATTTGAAAACGATTCTATTTCTATAGATATACAAGAAAAATTGAATTTTAGCGAATTTCCAAGAAAAATGTAAAAATTACACGAAATTCGGAAACGATGCTATTTCTACGTATATCGACAATTTGGATGATATATAAGAAAAACTGAAATTTTAGCAAATTTCCAAGAAAAATGTAAAAATTAACCAAAATGTGAAAACGATGCCATCTGGATGATTTGGAAGAAATTGAAGAAAAATTGAATTTTGGCGAATTTCCGAGTAACCTGTAAAAATTAACCGAAATTCGAAAACGATGCTATTTCTACGTATATCGACGATTTGGATGATATATAAGAAAAACTGAAATTTTAGCAAATTTCCAAGAAATATGTAAAAATTAACCAAATTTGAAAACGATGCCATTTGGATGATTTGGAGGAAATTGAAGAAAAATTGAATTTTTGCGAATTTCCGAGTAAACTCTAAAAATTAACCGAAATTCTAAATCGTTGCTATTTCTACGTATATCGACGATTTGGATGATAAATAAGAAAAACTGAAGTTTTAGCGAATTTCCGAGTAAACTGTAAAAATTAACCGAAATTCAAAAACGATGCTATATCTACGTATATCGACGATTTGGATGATATATAAGAAAAACTGAAATTTTAGCGATTTCCAAGAAAAACTGAAATTTTAGCGAATTTCCAAGAAAAATGTAAAAACTAACCAATATTTGAAAATGATGCCATCTAGATTTAAATTTAAAAACGATGCTATTTCTGTAGATATATAAGAAAAATTGAATTTTAGAGAATTTCCAAGAAAAATGTAAAAATTACACGAAATTCGAAAAGGATGCTATTTCTACGTATATCGACGATTTGGATGATACATAAGAAAAACTGTTTTCCAAGAAAAATGTAAAAATTATCCAAAATTTAAAAACGATGCTATTTCTGTAGATATATAAGAAAAATTGAATTTTAGAGAATTTCCAAGAAAAATGTAAAAATTACACGAAATTCGAAAACGATGCTATTTCTACGTATATCGACAATTTGGATGATATATAAGAAAAACTGAAATTTTAGCAAATTTCCGAGAAAAATGTAAAAATTAACCAAAATTTGAAAACGATGCCATCTAGATGATTTGGAAGATATTTATGAAGAATTGAATTTTAGCGAATTTCCAGGAAAAATGTAAAAATTACACGAAATTCGAAAACGATGCTATTTCTACGTATATCGACGATTTGGATGATATATAAGAAAAACTGAAATTTTAGCAAATTTCCAAGAAATATGTAAAAATTAACCAAATTTGAAAACGATGCCATTTGGATGATTTGGAAGAAATTGAAGAAAAATTGAATTTTTGCGAATTTCCGAGTAAACTCTAAAAATTAACCGAAATTCGAAAACGATGCTATTTCTACGTATATCGACGATTTGGATGATACATAAGAAAAACTGAAATTTTAGCAAATTTCCAAGAAATATGTAAAAATTACCCAAAATTTGAAAACGATGCCATCTGGATGATTTGGAAGAAATTGAAGAAAAATTGAATTTTTGCGAATTTCCGAGTAAACTGTAAAAATTAACCGAAATTCTAAATCGTTGCTATTTCTACGTATATCGACGATTTGGATGATATATAAGAAAAACTGAAATTTTGGCGAATTTCCGAGTAAACTGTAAAAATTAACCGAAATTCTAAATCGTTGCTATTTCTACGTATATGGACGATTTGGATGATATATAAGAAAAACTGAAATTTTAACGAATTTCCAAGAAAAATGTAAAAATTATCCAAAATTTAAAAACGATGCTATTTCTGTAGATATATAAGAAAAATTGAATTTGAGAGAATTTCCAAGAAAAATGTAAAAATTACACGAAATTCGAAAAGGATGCTATTTCTACGTATATCGGCGATTTGGATGATATATAAGAAAAACTGAAATTTTAGCGAATTACCAGGAAATATGTAAAAATTAACCAAAATTAGAAAACGATGCCATCTGGATGATTTGGAAGAAATTGAAGAAAAATTGAATTTTTGCGAATTTCCGAGAAAACTGTAAAAATTAACCGAAATTCGAAAACGATGCTATTTCTACGTATATCGACGATTTGGATGATATATAAGAAAAACTGAAATTTTAGCAAATTTCCAAGAAATATGTAAAAATTACCCAAAATTTGAAAACGATGCCATCTGGATGATTTGGAAGAAATTGAAGAAAAATTGAATTTTTGCGAATTTCCGAGAAAACTGTAAAAATTAACCGAAATTCGAAAACGATGCTATTTCTGCGTATATCGACGATTTGGACGATATATAAGAAAAACTGTAATTTTAGCGAATTTCTGAGTAAACTGTAAAAATTAACCAAAATTATAAGTCGTTGCTATTTCTACGTATATCGACGATTTGGATGATATAAGAAAAACTGAAATTTTAGCAAATTTCCAAGACATATGTAAAAATTAACCAAAATTTGATAACGATGCCATCTGGATGATTTGGAAGAAATTGAAGAAAAATTGAATTTTAGCGAATTTCCGTGTAAACTGTAGAAATTAACCGAAATTCTAAATCGTTGCTATTTCTACGTATATCGACGATTTGGATGATATATAAGAAAAACTGAAATTTTAACGAATTTCCAAGAAAAATGTAAAAATTATTCAAAATTTAAGAACGATGCTATTTCTATAGATATATAAGAAAAATTGAATTTTAGCGAATTTCGAAGAAAAATGTAAAAATTACACGAAATTCGAAAACGATGCTATTTCTACGTATATCGACGATTTGGATGATATATAAGAAAAACTGAAATTTTAGCGAATTTCCAAGAATAATGTAAGAATTTACCAAAATTTGAAAACGATTCTAAATCTATAGATATACAAGAAAAACTGAAATTTTAGCGAATTTCCGAGTAAACTGTAAAAAATAACCGAAACTCTAAATCGTTGCTATTTCTACGTATATGGACAATTTGGATGATATATTAGAAAAACTGAAATTTTAACGAATTTCCAAGAAAAATGTAAAAATTATCCAATATTGAAAACGATGCTATCTCTATAGATATATAAGAAAAATTGAATTTTAGCGAATTTCCAAGAAAAATGTAAAAATTACACGAAATTCGAAAACGATGCTATTTCTACGTATATCGACGATTTGGATGATATATAAGAAAAACTGAAATTTTAGCGAATTTCCGAGTAAACTGTAAAAATTAACCGAAATTCGAAAACGATGCTATTTCTACGTATATCGACGATTTGGATGATATATAAGAAAAACTGAAATTTTAGCAAATTTCCAGGAAATATGTAAAAATTAACCAAAATTTGAAAACGATGCCATCTGGATGATTTGGAAGAAATTGAAGAAAAATTGAATTTTTGCGAATTTCCGAGAAAACTCTAAAAATTAACCGAAATTCGAAAACGATGCTATTTCTACGTATATCGACGATTTGGATGATATATAAGGAAAACTGAAATTTTAGCGAATTTCCAAGACATACGTAAAAATTAACCAAAATTTGAAAACGATGCCATCTGGATGATTTGGAAGAAATTGAAGAAAAATTGAATTTTTGCAAATTTTCGAGTAAACTGTAAAAATTAACCGAAATTCGAAAACGATGCTATTTCTGCGTATATCGACGATTTGGACGATATATAAGAAAAACTGTAATTTTAGCGAATTTCTGAGTAAACTGTAAAAATTAACCAAAATTATAAGTCGTTGCTATTTCTACGTATATCGACGATTTGGATGATATAAGAAAAACTGAAATTTTAGCAAATTTCCAAGACATATGTAAAAATTAACCAAAATTTGATAACGATGCCATCTGGATGATTTGGAAGAAATTGAAGAAAAATTGAATTTTAGCGAATTTCCGTGTAAACTGTAGAAATTAACCGAAATTCTAAATCGTTGCTATTTCTACGTATATCGACGATTTGGATGATATATAAGAAAAACTGAAATTTTAACGAATTTCCAAGAAAAATGTAAAAATTATTCAAAATTTAAGAACGATGCTATTTCTATAGATATATAAGAAAAATTGAATTTTAACGAATTTCCAAGACATATGTAAAAATTAACCAAAATTCGAAAACGATGCTATTTCTGCGTATATCGACGATTTGAACGATATATAAGAAAAACTGAAATTTTAGCGAATTTCTGAGTAAACTGTAAAAATTAACCAAAATTATAAATCGTTGCTATTTCTACGTATATCGACGATTTGGATGATATATAAGAAAAACAGAAATTTTAGCAAATTTCCAAGACATATGTAAAAATTAACCAAAATTTGATAACGATGCCATCTGGATGATTTGGAAGAAATTGAAGAAAAATTGAATATTTGCGAATTTCCGTGTAAACTGTAGAAATTAACCGAAATTCTAAATCGTTGCTATTTCTACGTATATCGACGATTTGGATGATATATAAGAAAAACTGAAATTTTAGCAAATTTCCAAGACATATGTAAAAATTAACCAAAATTTGAAGACGATACCATCTGGATGATTTGGAAGAAATTGAAGAAAAATTGAATTTTTGCGAATTTCCGTGTAAACTGTAAAAACTAACCGAAATTCGAAAACGATGCTATTTCTACGTATTGCGACGATTTGAACGATATATAAGAAAAACTGAAATTTTAGCGAATTTCCGAGTAAACTGTAAAAATTAACCGAAATTCTAAATCGTTGCTATTTCTACGTATATCGACGATTTGGATGATATATAAGAAAAACTGAAACTTTAGCGAATTTCCAAGAAAAATGTAAAAATTGTCCAAAATTTAAAAACGATGCTATTTCTATAGATATATAAGAAAAATTGAATTTTAGCGAATTTCCAAGAAAAATGTAAAAATTTACCAAAATTAGAAAACGATACCATCTGGATGATTTGGAAGAAATTGAAGAAAAATTGAATTTTTGCGAATTTCCAAGAAAAATGTAAAAATTACACGAAATTCGAAAACGATGCTATATCTACGTATATCGACGATTTGGATGATATATAAGAAAAACTGAAATTTTAGCAAATTTCCGAGAAAAATGTAAAAATTAACCGAAATTCGAAAACGATGCTATTTCTACGTATATCGACGATTTGGATGATATGTAAGAAAAACTGAAATTTTATCGATTTTCCAAGAAAAACTGAAATTTTAGAGAATTTCCAAGAAATATGTAAAAATTAACCAAAATTTGAAAACGATGCTATCTCGATGATCTGGAAGAAATTGAAGAAAAATTGAATTTTAGCAAATTTCCGAGTAAACTGTAAAAATTAACCGAAATTCGAAAACGAAGCTATTTCTACGTATATCGACGATTTGGATGATATATAAGAATAACTGAAATTTTATCGATTTTCCAAGAAAAACTGAAATTTTAGCGAATTTCCAAGAAAAATGTAAATTTTAACCAAACTTTGAGAACGATGCCATCTAGATGATTTGGAAGATATTTATGAAAAATTGAATTAAAGCGAATTTCCGTGTAAACTGTCGAAATTAACCGAAATTCTACGTATATGGACGATTTGGATGATATATAAGAATAACTGAAATTTTATCGATTTTCCAAGAAAAACTGAAATTTTAGCGAATTTCCAAGAAAAATGTAAAAATTAACCAAAATTTGAAAACGATGCCATCTAGATGATTTGGAGGATATTTATGAAAAATTGAATTTTAGCGAATTCCTGTGTAAACTAGAAATTAACCGAAATTCTAAATCGTTGCTATTTCTACGTATATCGACGATTTGGATGATATATAAGAATAACTGAAATTTTATCGATTTTCCAAGAAAAACTGAAACTTTAGCGAATTTCCAAGAAAAATGTAAAAATTATCCAAAATTTAAAAACGATGCTATTTCTATAGATATATAAGAAAAATCGAATTTTAGCGAATTTCCAAGAAAAATGTAAGAATTACACGAAATTCGAAAACGATGCTGTTTCTACGCATATCGACGATTTTGATGATATACAAGAAAAACTGAAATTTTAGCGAATTTCCAAGAAAAATGTAAAAATTAACCAAACTTTGAGAACGATGCCATCTAGATGATTTGGAAGATATTTATGAAAAATTGAATTTTAGCGAATTTCCGTGTAAACTGTAGAAATTAACCGAAATTCTAAATCGTTGCTATTTCTACGTATATCGACGATTTGGATGATAAATAAGAAAAACTGAAATTTTAGCGAATTTCCGAGTAAACTGTAAAAATTAACCGAAATTCAAAAACGATGCTATATCTACGTATATCGACGATTTGGATGATATATAAGAAAAACTGAAATTTTAGCGATTTCCAAGAAAAACTGAAATTTTAGCGAATTTCCAAGAAAAATGTAAAAACTAACCAATATTTGAAAATGATGCCATCTAGATGATTTGGAAGATATTTATGAAAAATTGAATTTTAGCGAATTTCCAAGAAAAATGTAAAAATTACACGAAATTCGGAAACGATGCTATTTCTACGTATATCGACAATTTGGATGATATATAAGAAAAACTGAAATTTTAGCAAATTTCCAAGAAAAATGTAAAAATTAACCAAAATTTGAAAACGATGCCATCTGGATGATTTGGAAGAAATTGAAGAAAAATTGAATTTTGGCGAATTTCCGAGTAACCTGTAAAAATTAACCGAAATTCGAAAACGATGCTATTTCTACGTATATCGACGATTTGGATGATATATAAGAAAAACTGAAATTTTAGCAAATTTCCAAGAAATATGTAAAAATTAACCAAATTTGAAAACGATGCCATTTGGATGATTTGGAGGAAATTGAAGAAAAATTGAATTTTTGCGAATTTCCGAGTAAACTCTAAAAATTAACCGAAATTCGAAAACGATGCTATTTCTACGTATATCGACGATTTGGATGATACATAAGAAAAACTGAAATTTTAGCAAATTTCCAAGAAGTATGTAAAAATTACCCAAAATTTGAAAACGATGCCATCTGGATGATTTGGAAGAAATTGAAGAAAAATTGAATTTTTGCGAATTTCCGAGTAAACTGTAAAAATTAACCGAAATTCTAAATCGTTGCTATTTCTACGTATATCGACGATTTGGATGATATATAAGAAAAACTGTAATTTTAGCGAATTTCTGAGTAAACTGTAAAAATTAACCAAAATTATAAGTCGTTGCTATTTCTACGTATATCGACGATTTGGATGATATAAGAAAAACTGAAATTTTAGCAAATTTCCAAGACATATGTAAAAATTAACCAAAATTTGATAACGATGCCATCTGGATGATTTGGAAGAAATTGAAGAAAAATTGAATTTTAGCGAATTTCCGTGTAAACTGTAGAAATTAACCGAAATTCTAAATCGTTGCTATTTCTACGTATATCGACGATTTGGATGATATATAAGAAAAACTGAAATTTTAACGAATTTCCAAGAAAAATGTAAAAATTATTCAAAATTTAAGAACGATGCTATTTCTATAGATATATAAGAAAAATTGAATTTTAACGAATTTCCAAGACATATGTAAAAATTAACCAAAATTCTAAATCGTTGCTATTTCTACGTATATCGACGATTTGGATGATATATAAGAAAAACTGAAATTTTAGCAAATTTCCAAGACATGTAAAAATTAACCAAAATTTGATAACGATGCCATCTGGATGATTTGGAAGAAATTGAAGAAAAATTGAATATTTGCGAATTTCCGTGTAAACTGTAGAAATTAACCGAAATTCTAAATCGTTGCTATTTCTACGTATATCGACGATTTGGATATAATATAAGAAAAACTGAAATTTTAGCAAATTTCCAAGACATATGTAAAAATTAACCAAAATTTGAAGACGATACCATCTGGATGATTTGGAAGAAATTGAAGAAAAATTGAATTTTTGCGAATTTCCGTGTAAACTGTAAAAACTAACCGAAATTCGAAAACGATGCTATTTCTACGTATTGCGACGATTTGAACGATATATAAGAAAAACTGAAATTTTAGCGAATTTCCGAGTAAACTGTAAAAATTAACCGAAATTCTAAATCGTTGCTATTTCTACGTATATCGACGATTTGGATGATATATAAGAAAAACTGAAACTTTAGCGAATTTCCAAGAAAAATGTAAAAATTGTCCAAAATTTAAAAACGATGCTATTTCTATAGATATATAAGAAAAATTGAATTTTAGCGAATTTCCAAGAAAAATGTAAAAATTTACCAAAATTAGAAAACGATACCATCTGGATGATTTGGAAGAAATTGAAGAAAAATTGAATTTTTGCGAATTTCCAAGAAAAATGTAAAAATTACACGAAATTCGAAAACGATGCTATATCTACGTATATCGACGATTTGGATGATATATAAGAAAAACTGAAATTTTAGCAAATTTCCGAGAAAAATGTAAAAATTAACCGAAATTCGAAAACGATGCTATTTCTACGTATATCGACGATTTGGATGATATGTAAGAAAAACTGAAATTTTATCGATTTTCCAAGAAAAACTGAAATTTTAGAGAATTTCCAAGAAATATGTAAAAATTAACCAAAATTTGAAAACGATGCTATCTCGATGATCTGGAAGAAATTGAAGAAAAATTGAATTTTAGCAAATTTCCGAGTAAACTGTAAAAATTAACCGAAATTCGAAAACGAAGCTATTTCTACGTATATCGACGATTTGGATGATATATAAGAATAACTGAAATTTTATCGATTTTCCAAGAAAAACTGAAATTTTAGCGAATTTCCAAGAAAAATGTAAAAATTAACCAAACTTTGAGAACGATGCCATCTAGATGATTTGGAAGATATTTATGAAAAATTGAATTAAAGCGAATTTCCGTGTAAACTGTCGAAATTAACCGAAATTCTACGTATATGGACGATTTGGATGATATATAAGAATAACTGAAATTTTATCGATTTTCCAAGAAAAACTGAAATTTTAGCGAATTTCCAAGAAAAATGTAAAAATTAACCAAAATTTGAAAACGATGCCATCTAGATGATTTGGAGGATATTTATGAAAAATTGAATTTTAGCGAATTCCCGTGTAAACTAGAAATTAACCGAAATTCTAAATCGTTGCTATTTCTACGTATATCGACGATTTGGATGATATATAAGAATAACTGAAATTTTATCGATTTTCCAAGAAAAACTGAAACTTTAGCGAATTTCCAAGAAAAATGTAAAAATTATCCAAAATTTAAAAACGATGCTATTTCTATAGATATATAAGAAAAATCGAATTTTAGCGAATTTCCAAGAAAAATGTAAGAATTACACGAAATTCGAAAACGATGCTGTTTCTACGCATATCGACGATTTTGATGATATACAAGAAAAACTGAAATTTTAGCGAATTTCCAAGAAAAATGTAAAAATTAACCAAACTTTGAGAACGATGCCATCTAGATGATTTGGAAGATATTTATGAAAAATTGAATTTTAGCGAATTTCCGTGTAAACTGTAGAAATTAACCGAAATTCTAAATCGTTGCTATTTCTACGTATATCGACGATTTGGATGATAAATAAGAAAAACTGAAATTTTAGCGAATTTCCGAGTAAACTGTAAAAATTAACCGAAATTCAAAAACGATGCTATATCTACGTATATCGACGATTTGGATGATATATAAGAAAAACTGAAATTTTAGCGATTTCCAAGAAAAACTGAAATTTTAGCGAATTTCCAAGAAAAATGTAAAAACTAACCAATATTTGAAAATGATGCCATCTAGATGATTTGGAAGATATTTATGAAAAATTGAATTTTAGCGAATTTCCAAGAAAAATGTAAAAATTACACGAAATTCGGAAACGATGCTATTTCTACGTATATCGACAATTTGGATGATATATAAGAAAAACTGAAATTTTAGCAAATTTCCAAGAAAAATGTAAAAATTAACCAAAATTTGAAAACGATGCCATCTGGATGATTTGGAAGAAATTGAAGAAAAATTGAATTTTGGCGAATTTCCGAGTAACCTGTAAAAATTAACCGAAATTCGAAAACGATGCTATTTCTACGTATATCGACGATTTGGATGATATATAAGAAAAACTGAAATTTTAGCAAATTTCCAAGAAATATGTAAAAATTAACCAAATTTGAAAACGATGCCATTTGGATGATTTGGAGGAAATTGAAGAAAAATTGAATTTTTGCGAATTTCCGAGTAAACTCTAAAAATTAACCGAAATTCGAAAACGATGCTATTTCTACGTATATCGACGATTTGGATGATACATAAGAAAAACTGAAATTTTAGCAAATTTCCAAGAAGTATGTAAAAATTACCCAAAATTTGAAAACGATGCCATCTGGATGATTTGGAAGAAATTGAAGAAAAATTGAATTTTTGCGAATTTCCGAGTAAACTGTAAAAATTAACCGAAATTCTAAATCGTTGCTATTTCTACGTATATCGACGATTTGGATGATATATAAGAAAAACTGTAATTTTAGCGAATTTCTGAGTAAACTGTAAAAATTAACCAAAATTATAAGTCGTTGCTATTTCTACGTATATCGACGATTTGGATGATATAAGAAAAACTGAAATTTTAGCAAATTTCCAAGACATATGTAAAAATTAACCAAAATTTGATAACGATGCCATCTGGATGATTTGGAAGAAATTGAAGAAAAATTGAATTTTAGCGAATTTCCGTGTAAACTGTAGAAATTAACCGAAATTCTAAATCGTTGCTATTTCTACGTATATCGACGATTTGGATGATATATAAGAAAAACTGAAATTTTAACGAATTTCCAAGAAAAATGTAAAAATTATTCAAAATTTAAGAACGATGCTATTTCTATAGATATATAAGAAAAATTGAATTTTAACGAATTTCCAAGACATATGTAAAAATTAACCAAAATTCTAAATCGTTGCTATTTCTACGTATATCGACGATTTGGATGATATATAAGAAAAACTGAAATTTTAGCAAATTTCCAAGACATGTAAAAATTAACCAAAATTTGATAACGATGCCATCTGGATGATTTGGAAGAAATTGAAGAAAAATTGAATTTTAGCGAATTTCCGTGTAAACTGTAGAAATTAACCGAAATTCTAAATCGTTGCTATTTCTATGTATATCGACGATTTGGATGATATATAAGAAAAACTGAAACTTTAGCGAATTTCCAAGAAAAATGTAAAAATTGTCCAAAATTTAAAAACGATGCTATTTCTATAGATATATAAGAAAAATTGAATTTTAGCGAATTTCCAAGAAAAATGTAAAAATTAACTGAAATTCTAAATCGTTTCTATTTCTACGTATATCGACGATTTGGATGATATATAAGAAAAACTGAAATTTTAGTAAATTTCCAAGAGATGTGTAGAAATTAACCAAAATTTGAAAACGATGCCATCTGATTGATTTGGAAGAAATTGAAGAAAAATTGAATATTTGCGAATTTCCGTGTAAACTGTAGAAATTAACCGAAATTCTAAATCGTTGCTATTTCTACGTATATCGACGATTTGGATGATATATAAGAAAAACTGAAATTTTAGCAAATTTCCAAGACATATGTAAAAATTAACCAAAATTTGAAGACGATACCATCTGGATGATTTGGAAGAAATTGAAGAAAAATTGAATTTTTGCGAATTTCCGTGTAAACTGTAAAAACTAACCGAAATTCGAAAACGATGCTATTTCTACGTATTGCGACGATTTGAACGATATATAAGAAAAACTGAAATTTTAGCGAATTTCCGAGTAAACTGTAAAAATTAACCGAAATTCTAAATCGTTGCTATTTCTACGTATATCGACGATTTGGATGATATATAAGAAAAACTGAAATTTTAGCAAATTTCCAAGAAATATGTAAAAATTAACCAAAATTTGAAAACGATGCTATCTGGATGATTTGGAAGAAATTGAAGAAAAATTGAATTTTAGCGAATTTCCGAGTAAACTGTAAAAACTAACCGAAATTCGAAAACGATGCTATTTCTACGTATATCGACGATTTGGATGATATATAAGAAAAACTGAAATTTTAGCAAATTTCCAAGAATAATATAAAAATTTACCAAAATTTGAAGACGATACCATCTGGATGATTTGGAAGAAATTGAAGAAAAATTGAATTTTTGGGAATTTCCGTGTAAACTGTAAAAACTAACCGAAATTCGAAAACGATGCTATTTCTACGTATTGCGACGATTTGAACGATATATAAGAAAAACTGAAATTTTAGCGAATTTCCGAGTAAACTGTAAAAATTAACCGAAATTCTAAATCGTTGCTATTTCTACGTATATCGACGATTTGGATGATATATAAGAAAAACTGAAATTTTAGCAAATTTCCAAGACATATGTAAAAATTAACCAAAATTTGATAACGATGCCATCTGGATGATTTGGAAGAAATTGAAGAAAAATTGAATATTTGCGAATTTCCGTGTAAACTGTAGAAATTAACCGAAATTCTAAATCGTTGCTATTTCTACGTATATCGACGATTTGGATGATATATAAGAAAAACTGAAACTTTAGCGTATTTCCAAGAAAAATGTAAAAATTGTCCAAAATTTAAAAACGATGCTATTTCTATAGATATATAAGAAAAATTGAATTTTAGCGAATTTCCAAGAAAAATGTAAAAATTAACTGAAATTCTAAATCGTTTCTATTTCTACGTATATCGACGATTTGGATGATATATAAGAAAAACTGAAATTTTAGTAAATTTCCAAGAGATGTGTAGAAATTAACCAAAATTTGAAAACGATGCCATCTGGATGATTTGGAAGAAATTGAAGAAAAATTGAATTTTTGCGAATTTCCGAGTAAACTGTAAAAATTAACCGAAATTCGAAAACGAAGCTATTTCTACGTATATCGACGATTTGGATGATATATAAGAATGACTGAAATTTTATCGATTTTCCAAGAAAAACTGAAATTTTAGCGAATTTCCAAGAAAAATGTAAAAATTAACCAAAATTTGAAAACGATGCCATCTAGATGATTTGGAGGATATTTATGAAAAATTGAATTTTAGCGAATTCCCGTGTAAACTAGAAATTAACCGAAATTCTAAGTCGTTGCTATTTCTACGTATATCGACGATTTGGATGATATATAAGAATAACTGAAATTTTATCGATTTTCCAAGAAAAACTGAAACTTTAGCGAATTTCCAAGAAAAATGTAAAAATTATCCAAAATTTAAAAACGATGCTATTTCTATAGATATATAAGAAAAATCGAATTTTAGCGAATTTCCAAGAAAAATGTAAGAATTACACGAAATTCGAAAACGATGCTGTTTCTACGTATATCGACGATTTTGGTGATATACAAGAAAAACTGAAATTTTAGCGAATTTCCAAGAAAAATGTAAAAATTAACCAAACTTTGAGAACGATGCCATCTCGATGATTTGGAAGAAATTGAAGAAAAATTGAATATTTGCGAATTTCCGTGTAAACTGTAGAAATTAACCGAAATTCTAAATCGTTGCTATTTCTACGTATATCGACGATTTGGATGATAAATAAGAAAAACTGAAATTTTAGCGAATTTCCGAGTAAACTGTAGAAATTAACCGAAATTCTAAATCGTTGCTATTTCTACGTATATGGACGATTTGGATGATATATAAGAAAAACTGAAATTTTAACGAATTTCCAAGAAAAATGTAGAAATTATCCAAAATTTAAAAACGATGCTATTTCTATAGATATATAAGAAAAACTGAATTTTAGCGAATTTCCAAGAAAAATGTAAAAATTAACCAAAATTTGAAAACGATGCTATTTCTACGTATATCGACGATTTGGATGATATATAAGAAAAACTGAAATTTTAGCAAATTTCCAGGAAATATGTAAAAATTATCCAATATTGAAAACGATGCTATCTCTATAGATATATAAGAAAAATGTAAGAATTACACGAAATTCGAAAACGATGCTGTTTCTACGTATATCGACGATTTTGATGATATACAAGAAAAACTGAAATTTTAGCGAATTTCCAAGAAAAATGTAAAAATTAACCAAAATTTGATAACGATGCCATCTGGATGATTTGGAAGAAATTGAAGAAAAATTGAATATTTGCGAATTTCCGTGTAAACTGTAGAAATTAACCGAAATTCTAAATCGTTGCTATTTCTACGTATATCGACGATTTGGATGATATATAAGAAAAACTGAAACTTTAGCGAATTTCCGAGTAAACTGTAAAAATTAACCGAAATTCGAAAACGAAGCTATTTCTACGTATATCGACGATTTGGATGATATATAAGAATAACTGAAATTTTATCGATTTTCCAAGAAAAACTGAAATTTTAGCGAATTTCCAAGAAAAATGTAAAAATTAACCAAACTTTGAGAACGATGCCATCTAGATGATTTGGAAGATATTTATGAAAAATTGAATTAAAGCGAATTTCCGTGTAAACTGTCGAAATTAACCGAAATTCTACGTATATGGACGATTTGGATGATATATAAGAATAACTGAAATTTTATCGATTTTCCAAGAAAAACTGAAATTTTAGCGAATTTCCAAGAAAAATGTAAAAATTAACCAAAATTTGAAAACGATGCCATCTAGATGATTTGGAGGATATTTATGAAAAATTGAATTTTAGCGAATTCCCGTGTAAACTAGAAATTAACCGAAATTCTAAATCGTTGCTATTTCTACGTATATCGACGATTTGGATGATATATAAGAATAACTGAAATTTTATCGATTTTCCAAGAAAAACTGAAACTTTAGCGAATTTCCAAGAAAAATGTAAAAATTATCCAAAATTTAAAAACGATGCTATTTCTATAGATATATAAGAAAAATCGAATTTTAGCGAATTTCCAAGAAAAATGTAAGAATTACACGAAATTCGAAAACGATGCTGTTTCTACGCATATCGACGATTTTGATGATATACAAGAAAAACTGAAATTTTAGCGAATTTCCAAGAAAAATGTAAAAATTAACCAAACTTTGAGAACGATGCCATCTAGATGATTTGGAAGATATTTATGAAAAATTGAATTAAAGCGAATTTCCGTGTAAACTGTCGAAATTAACCGAAATTCTACGTATATGGACGATTTGGATGATATATAAGAAAAACTGAAATTTTAGCGAATTTCCGAGTAAACTGTAAAAATTAACCAAAATTATAAATTGTTGCTATTTCTACGTATATCGGCGATTTGGATGATATATAAGAAAAACTGAAATTTTAGCGAATTTCCAAGAATAATGTAAAAATTTACCAAAATTTGCAAACGATTCTATTTCTATAGATATACAAGAAAAATTGAATTTTAGCGAATTTCCAAGAAAAATGTAAAAATTACACGAAATTCGAAAACGATGCTATTTCTACGTATATCGACGATTTGGATGATATATAAGAAAAACTGAAATTTTAGCGAATTTCCAAGAAAAATGTAAAAATTAACCAAAATTTGATAACGATGCCATCTGGATGATTTGGAAGAAATTGAAGAAAAATTGAATATTTGCGAATTTCCGTGTAAACTGTAGAAATTAACCGAAATTCTAAATCGTTGCTATTTCTACGTATATCGACGATTTGGATGATATATAAGAAAAACTGAAACTTTAGCGAATTTCCGAGTAAACTGTAAAAATTAACCGAAATTCGAAAACGAAGCTATTTCTACGTATATCGACGATTTGGATGATATATAAGAATAACTGAAATTTTATCGATTTTCCAAGAAAAACTGAAATTTTAGCGAATTTCCAAGAAAAATGTAAAAATTAACCAAACTTTGAGAACGATGCCATCTAGATGATTTGGAAGATATTTATGAAAAATTGAATTAAAGCGAATTTCCGTGTAAACTGTCGAAATTAACCGAAATTCTACGTATATGGACGATTTGGATGATATATAAGAATAACTGAAATTTTATCGATTTTCCAAGAAAAACTGAAATTTTAGCGAATTTCCAAGAAAAATGTAAAAATTAACCAAAATTTGAAAACGATGCCATCTAGATGATTTGGAGGATATTTATGAAAAATTGAATTTTAGCGAATTCCCGTGTAAACTAGAAATTAACCGAAATTCTAAATCGTTGCTATTTCTACGTATATCGACGATTTGGATGATATATAAGAATAACTGAAATTTTATCGATTTTCCAAGAAAAACTGAAACTTTAGCGAATTTCCAAGAAAAATGTAAAAATTATCCAAAATTTAAAAACGATGCTATTTCTATAGATATATAAGAAAAATCGAATTTTAGCGAATTTCCAAGAAAAATGTAAGAATTACACGAAATTCGAAAACGATGCTGTTTCTACGCATATCGACGATTTTGATGATATACAAGAAAAACTGAAATTTTAGCGAATTTCCAAGAAAAATGTAAAAATTAACCAAACTTTGAGAACGATGCCATCTAGATGATTTGGAAGATATTTATGAAAAATTGAATTAAAGCGAATTTCCGTGTAAACTGTCGAAATTAACCGAAATTCTACGTATATGGACGATTTGGATGATATATAAGAAAAACTGAAATTTTAGCGAATTTCCGAGTAAACTGTAAAAATTAACCAAAATTATAAATTGTTGCTATTTCTACGTATATCGGCGATTTGGATGATATATAAGAAAAACTGAAATTTTAGCGAATTTCCAAGAATAATGTAAAAATTTACCAAAATTTGCAAACGATTCTATTTCTATAGATATACAAGAAAAATTGAATTTTAGCGAATTTCCAAGAAAAATGTAAAAATTACACGAAATTCGAAAACGATGCTATTTCTACGTATATCGACGATTTGGATGATATATAAGAAAAACTGAAATTTTAGCAAATTTCCAGGAAATATGTAAAAATTAACCAAAATTTGAAAACGATGCCATCTGGATGATTTGGAAGAAATTGAAGAAAAATTGAATTTTTGCGAATTTCCAAGAAAAATGTAAAAATTATCCAAAATTTAAAAACGATGCTATTTCTATAGATATATAAGAAAAATCGAATTTTAGCGAATTTCCAAGAAAAATGTAAGAATTACACGAAATTCGAAAACGATGCTATTTCTACGTATATCGACGATTTTGATGATTTACAAGAAAAACTGAAATTTTAGCGAATTTCCAAGAAAAATGTAAAAATTAACCAAACTTTGAGAACGATGCCATCTAGATGATTTGGAAGATATTTATGAAAAATTAAATTTTAGCGAATTTCCAAGAAAAATGTAAAAATTACACGAAATTAGAAAACGATGCTATTTCTACGTATATCGACGATTTGGATGATATATAAGAAAAACTGAAATTTTAGCAAATTTCCAAGAAATATGTAAAAATTTACCAAATTTGAAAACGATGCCATTTGGATGATTTGGAAGAAATTGAAGAAAAATTTAATTTTTGCGAATTTCCGAGTAAACTCTAAAAATTAACCGAAATTCGAAAACGATGCTATTTCTACGTATATCGACGATTTGGATGATATATAAGAAAAACTGAAATTTTAGCAAATTTCCGAGAAAAATGTTAAAATTAACCAAAATTTGAAAACGATGCCATCTGGATGATTTGGAAGAAATTGAAGAAAAATTGAATTTTGGCGAATTTCCGAGTAACCTGTAAAAATTAACCGAAATTCGAAAACGATGCTATTTCTACGTATATCGACGATTTGGATGATATATAAGAAAAACTGGAATTTTAGCAAATTTCCAAGAAATATGTAAAAATTAACCAAATTTGAAAACGATGCCATTTGGATGATTTGGAGGAAATTGAAGAAAAATTGAATTTTTGCGAATTTCCGAGTAAACTCTAAAAATTAACCGAAATTCGAAAACGATGCTATTTCTACGTATATCGACGATTTGGATGATACATAAGAAAAACTGAAATTTTAGCAAATTTCCAAGAAATATGTAAAAATTACCCAAAATTTGAAAACGATGCCATCTGGATGATTTGGAAGAAATTGAAGAAAAATTGAATTTTTGCGAATTTCCGAGTAAACTGTAAAAATTAACCGAAATTCTAAATCGTTGCTATTTCTACGTATATCGACGATTTGGATGATATATAAGAAAAACTGTAATTTTAGCGAATTTCTGGGTAAACTGTAAAAATTAACCAAAATTATAAGTCGTTGCTATTTCTACGTATATCGACGATTTGGATGATATAAGAAAAACTGAAATTTTAGCAAATTTCCAAGACATATGTAAAAATTAACCAAAATTTGATAACGATGCCATCTGGATGATTTGGAAGAAATTGAAGAAAAATTGAATTTTAGCGAATTTCCGTGTAAACTGTAGAAATTAACCGAAATTCTAAATCGTTGCTATTTCTACGTATATCGACGATTTGGATGATATATAAGAAAAACTGAAATTTTAACGGATTTCCAAGAAAAATGTAAAAATTATTCAAAATTTAAGAACGATGCTATTTCTATAGATATATAAGAAAAATTGAATTTTAACGAATTTCCAAGACATATGTAAAAATTAACCAAAATTCTAAATCGTTGCTATTTCTACGTATATCGACGATTTGGATGATATATAAGAAAAACTGAAATTTTAGCAAATTTCCAAGACATATGTAAAAATTAACCAAAATTTGATAACGATGCCATCTGGATGATTTGGAAGAAATTGAAGAAAAATTGAATATTTGCGAATTTCCGTGTAAACTGTAGAAATTAACCGAAATTCTAAATCGTTGCTATTTCTACGTATATCGACGATTTGGATGATATATAAGAAAAACTGAAACTTTAGCGAATTTCCAAGAAAAATGTAAAAATTGTCCAAAATTTAAAAACGATGCTATTTCTATAGATATATAAGAAAAATTGAATTTTAGCGAATTTCCAAGAAAAATGTAAAAATTAACTGAAATTCTAAATCGTTTCTATTTCTACGTATATCGACGATTTGGATGATATATAAGAAAAACTGAAATTTTAGTAAATTTCCAAGATATGTGTAGAAATTAACCAAAATTTGAAAACGATGCCATCTGATTGAATTGGAAGAAATTGAAGAAAAATTGAATATTTGCGAATTTCCGTGTAAACTGTAGAAATTAACCGAAATTCTAAATCGTTGCTATTTCTACGTATATCGACGATTTGGATGATATATAAGAAAAACTGAAATTTTAGCAAATTTCCAAGACATATGTAAAAATTAACCAAAATTTGAAGACGATACCATCTGGATGATTTGGAAGAAATTGAAGAAAAATTGAATTTTTGCGAATTTCCGTGTAAACTGTAAAAACTAACCGAAATTCGAAAACGATGCTATTTCTACGTATTGCGACGATTTGAACGATATATAAGAAAAACTGAAATTTTAGCGAATTTCCGAGTAAACTGTAAAAATTAACCGAAATTCTAAATCGTTGCTATTTCTACGTATATCGACGATTTGGATGATATATAAGAAAAACTGAAATTTTAGCAAATTTCCAAGACATATGTAAAAATTAACCAAAATTTGAAGACGATACCATCTGGATGATTTGGAAGAAATTGAAGAAAAATTGAATTTTTGCGAATTTCCGTGTAAACTGTAAAAACTAACCGAAATTCGAAAACGATGCTATTTCTACGTATTGCGACGATTTGAACGATATATAAGAAAAACTGAAATTTTAGCGAATTTCCGAGTAAACTGTAAAAATTAACCGAAATTCGAAAACGATGCTATATCTACGTATATCGACGATTTGGATGATATATAAGAATGACTGAAATTTTATCGATTTTCCAAGTAAAACTGAAATTTTAGCGAATTTCCAAGAAAAATGTAAAAATTAACCAAAATTTGAAAACGATGCCATCTGGATGATTTGGAAGAAATTGAAGAAAAATTGAATTTTTGCGAATTTCCGAGTAAACTGTAAAAATTAACCGAAATTCGAAAACGAAGCTATTTCTACGTATATCGACGATTTGGATGATATATAAGAATGACTGAAATTTTATCGATTTTCCAAGAAAAACTGAAATTTTAGCGAATTTCCAAGAAAAATGTAAAAATTAACCAAAATTTGAAAACGATGCCATCTAGATGATTTGGAGGATATTTATGAAAAATTGAATTTTAGCGAATTCCCGTGTAAACTAGAAATTAACCGAAATTCTAAATCGTTGCTATTTCTACGTATATCGACGATTTGGATGATATATAAGAATAACTGAAATTTTATCGATTTTCCAAGAAAAACTGAAACTTTAGCGAATTTCCAAGAAAAATGTAAAAATTATCCAAAATTTAAAAACGATGCTATTTCTATAGATATATAAGAAAAATCGAATTTTAGCGAATTTCCAAGAAAAATGTAAGAATTACACGAAATTCGAAAACGATGCTGTTTCTACGTATATCGACGATTTTGATGATATACAAGAAAAACTGAAATTTTAGCGAATTTCCAAGAAAAATGTAAAAATTAACCAAACTTTGAGAACGATGCCATCTCGATGATTTGGAAGAAATTGAAGAAAAATTGAATATTTGCGAATTTCCGTGTAAACTGTAGAAATTAACCGAAATTCTAAATCGTTGCTATTTCTACGTATATCGACGATTTGGATGATATATAAGAAAAACTGAAATTTTAGCGAATTTCCGAGTATACTGTAAAAATTAACCGAAATTCGAAAACGATGCTATTTCTACGTATATCGACGATTTGGATGATATATAAGAAAAACTAATATTTTAGCGAATTTCCAAGAATAATGTAAAAATTTACCAAAATTTGCAAACGATTCTATTTCTATAGATATACAAGAAAAATTGAATTTTAGCGAATTTCCAAGAAAAATGTAAAAATTACACGAAATTCGAAAACGATGCTATTTCTACGTATATCGACGATTTGGATGATATATAAGAAAAACTGAAATTTTAGCAAATTTCCAGGAAATATGTAAAAATTATCCAATATTGAAAACGATGCTATCTCTATAGATATATAAGAAAAATTGAATTTTAGCGAATTTCCAAGAAAAATGTAAAAATTACACGAAATTCGAAAACGATGCTATTTCTACTTATATCGACGATTTGGATGATATATAAGAAAAACTGAAATTTTAGCAAATTTCCAGGAAATATGTAAAAATTAACCAAAATTTGAAAACGATGCCATCTGGATGATTTGGAAGAAATTGAAGAAAAATTGAATTTTTGCGAATTTCCAAGAAAAATGTAAAAATTATCCAAAATTTAAAAACGATGCTATTTCTATAGATATATAAGAAAAATCGAATTTTAGCGAATTTCCAAGAAAAATGTAAGAATTACACGAAATTCGAAAACGATGCTATTTCTACGTATATCGACGATTTTGATGATATACAAGAAAAACTGAAATTTTAGCGAATTTCCAAGAAAAATGTAAAAATTAACCAAACTTTGAGAACGATGCCATCCAGATGATTTGGAAGATATTTATGAAAAATTGAATTTTAGCGAATTCCCGTGTAAACTAGAAATTAACCGAAATTCTAAATCGTTGCTATTTCTACGTATATCGACGATTTGGATGATATATAGGAAAAACTGAAATTTTAGCGAATTTCCGAGTAAACTGTAAAAATTTACCAAAATTATAAATTGTTGCTATTTCTACGTATATCGGCGATTTGGATGATATATAAGAGAAACTGAAATTTTAGCAAATTTCCTAGACATGTAAAAATTAACCAAAATTTGAAAACGATGCCATCTGGATGATTTGGAAGAAATAGAAGAAAAATTGAATTTTAGCGAATTTCCGTGTAAACTGTAAAAATTAACCGAAATTCTAAATCGTTGCTATTTCTACGTATATCGACGATTTGGATGATATATAAGAAAAACTGAAATTTTAGCAAATTTCCAAGACATATGTAAAAATTAACCAAAATTTGATAACGATGCCATCTAGATGATTTGGAAGATATTTATGAAAAATCGAATTAAAGCGAATTTCCGTGTAAACTGTCGAAATTAACCGAAATTCTACGTATATGGACGATTTGGATGATATATAAGAAAAACTGAAATTTTAGCGATATTCAAAGAAATATGTAAAAATTACCCAAAATTTGAAAACGATGCCATCTGGATGATTTGGAAGAAATTGAAGAAAAATTGAATTTTTGCGAATTTCCGAGTAAACTGTAAAAATTAACCGAAATTCTAAATCGTTGCTATTTCTACGTATATCGACGATTTGGATGATATATAAGAAAAACTGTAATTTTAGCGAATTTCTGAGTAAACTGTAAAAATTAACCAAAATTATAAGTCGTTGCTATTTCTACGTATATCGACGATTTGGATGATATAAGAAAAACTGAAATTTTAGCAAATTTCCAAGACATATGTAAAAATTAACCAAAATTTGATAACGATGCCATCTGGATGATTTGGAAGAAATTGAAGAAAAATTGAATTTTAGCGAATTTCCGTGTAAACTGTAGAAATTAACCGAAATTCTAAATCGTTGCTATTTCTACGTATATCGACGATTTGGATGATATATAAGAAAAACTGAAATTTTAACGGATTTCCAAGAAAAATGTAAAAATTATTCAAAATTTAAGAACGATGCTATTTCTATAGATATATAAGAAAAATTGAATTTTAACGAATTTCCAAGACATATGTAAAAATTAACCAAAATTCTAAATCGTTGCTATTTCTACGTATATCGACGATTTGGATGATATATAAGAAAAACTGAAATTTTAGCAAATTTCCAAGACATATGTAAAAATTAACCAAAATTTGATAACGATGCCATCTGGATGATTTGGAAGAAATTGAAGAAAAATTGAATATTTGCGAATTTCCGTGTAAACTGTAGAAATTAACCGAAATTCTAAATCGTTGCTATTTCTACGTATATCGACGATTTGGATGATATATAAGAAAAACTGAAACTTTAGCGAATTTCCAAGAAAAATGTAAAAATTGTCCAAAATTTAAAAACGATGCTATTTCTATAGATATATAAGAAAAATTGAATTTTAGCGAATTTCCAAGAAAAATGTAAAAATTAACTGAAATTCTAAATCGTTTCTATTTCTACGTATATCGACGATTTGGATGATATATAAGAAAAACTGAAATTTTAGTAAATTTCCAAGATATGTGTAGAAATTAACCAAAATTTGAAAACGATGCCATCTGATTGAATTGGAAGAAATTGAAGAAAAATTGAATATTTGCGAATTTCCGTGTAAACTGTAGAAATTAACCGAAATTCTAAATCGTTGCTATTTCTACGTATATCGACGATTTGGATGATATATAAGAAAAACTGAAATTTTAGCAAATTTCCAAGACATATGTAAAAATTAACCAAAATTTGAAGACGATACCATCTGGATGATTTGGAAGAAATTGAAGAAAAATTGAATTTTTGCGAATTTCCGTGTAAACTGTAAAAACTAACCGAAATTCGAAAACGATGCTATTTCTACGTATTGCGACGATTTGAACGATATATAAGAAAAACTGAAATTTTAGCGAATTTCCGAGTAAACTGTAAAAATTAACCGAAATTCTAAATCGTTGCTATTTCTACGTATATCGACGATTTGGATGATATATAAGAAAAACTGAAATTTTAGCAAATTTCCAAGACATATGTAAAAATTAACCAAAATTTGAAGACGATACCATCTGGATGATTTGGAAGAAATTGAAGAAAAATTGAATTTTTGCGAATTTCCGTGTAAACTGTAAAAACTAACCGAAATTCGAAAACGATGCTATTTCTACGTATTGCGACGATTTGAACGATATATAAGAAAAACTGAAATTTTAGCGAATTTCCGAGTAAACTGTAAAAATTAACCGAAATTCGAAAACGATGCTATATCTACGTATATCGACGATTTGGATGATATATAAGAATGACTGAAATTTTATCGATTTTCCAAGTAAAACTGAAATTTTAGCGAATTTCCAAGAAAAATGTAAAAATTAACCAAAATTTGAAAACGATGCCATCTGGATGATTTGGAAGAAATTGAAGAAAAATTGAATTTTTGCGAATTTCCGAGTAAACTGTAAAAATTAACCGAAATTCGAAAACGAAGCTATTTCTACGTATATCGACGATTTGGATGATATATAAGAATGACTGAAATTTTATCGATTTTCCAAGAAAAACTGAAATTTTAGCGAATTTCCAAGAAAAATGTAAAAATTAACCAAAATTTGAAAACGATGCCATCTAGATGATTTGGAGGATATTTATGAAAAATTGAATTTTAGCGAATTCCCGTGTAAACTAGAAATTAACCGAAATTCTAAATCGTTGCTATTTCTACGTATATCGACGATTTGGATGATATATAAGAATAACTGAAATTTTATCGATTTTCCAAGAAAAACTGAAACTTTAGCGAATTTCCAAGAAAAATGTAAAAATTATCCAAAATTTAAAAACGATGCTATTTCTATAGATATATAAGAAAAATCGAATTTTAGCGAATTTCCAAGAAAAATGTAAGAATTACACGAAATTCGAAAACGATGCTGTTTCTACGTATATCGACGATTTTGATGATATACAAGAAAAACTGAAATTTTAGCGAATTTCCAAGAAAAATGTAAAAATTAACCAAACTTTGAGAACGATGCCATCTCGATGATTTGGAAGAAATTGAAGAAAAATTGAATATTTGCGAATTTCCGTGTAAACTGTAGAAATTAACCGAAATTCTAAATCGTTGCTATTTCTACGTATATCGACGATTTGGATGATATATAAGAAAAACTGAAATTTTAGCGAATTTCCGAGTATACTGTAAAAATTAACCGAAATTCGAAAACGATGCTATTTCTACGTATATCGACGATTTGGATGATATATAAGAAAAACTGATATTTTAGCGAATTTCCAAGAATAATGTAAAAATTTACCAAAATTTGCAAACGATTCTATTTCTATAGATATACAAGAAAAATTGAATTTTAGCGAATTTCCAAGAAAAATGTAAAAATTACACGAAATTCGAAAACGATGCTATTTCTACGTATATCGACGATTTGGATGATATATAAGAAAAACTGAAATTTTAGCAAATTTCCAGGAAATATGTAAAAATTATCCAATATTGAAAACGATGCTATCTCTATAGATATATAAGAAAAATTGAATTTTAGCGAATTTCCAAGAAAAATGTAAAAATTACACGAAATTCGAAAACGATGCTATTTCTACTTATATCGACGATTTGGATGATATATAAGAAAAACTGAAATTTTAGCAAATTTCCAGGAAATATGTAAAAATTAACCAAAATTTGAAAACGATGCCATCTGGATGATTTGGAAGAAATTGAAGAAAAATTGAATTTTTGCGAATTTCCAAGAAAAATGTAAAAATTATCCAAAATTTAAAAACGATGCTATTTCTATAGATATATAAGAAAAATCGAATTTTAGCGAATTTCCAAGAAAAATGTAAGAATTACACGAAATTCGAAAACGATGCTATTTCTACGTATATCGACGATTTTGATGATATACAAGAAAAACTGAAATTTTAGCGAATTTCCAAGAAAAATGTAAAAATTAACCAAACTTTGAGAACGATGCCATCTAGATGATTTGGAAGATATTTATGAAAAATTGAATTAAAGCGAATTTCCGTGTAAACTGTCGAAATTAACCGAAATTCTACGTATATGGACGATTTGGATGATATATAAGAAAAACTGAAATTTTAGCGATATTCAAAGAAAAATGTAAAAATTAACCAAAATTTGTAATGGATGCTATCCAGATGATTTGGAAGATATTTATGAAAAATTGAATTTTAGCGAATTCCCGTGTAAACTAGAAATTAACCGAAATTCTAAATCGTTGCTATTTCTACGTATATCGACGATTTGGATGATATATAGGAAAAACTGAAATTTTAGCGAATTTCCGAGTAAACTGTAAAAATTTACCAAAATTATAAATTGTTGCTATTTCTACGTATATCGGCGATTTGGATGATATATAAGAGAAACTGAAATTTTAGCAAATTTCCTAGACATGTAAAAATTAACCAAAATTTGAAAACGATGCCATCTGGATGATTTGGAAGAAATTGAAGAAAAATTGAATTTTAGCGAATTTCCGTGTAAACTGTAAAAATTAACCGAAATTCTAAATCGTTGCTATTTCTACGTATATCGACGATTTGGATGATATATAAGAAAAACTGAAATTTTAGCAAATTTCCAAGACATATGTAAAAATTAACCAAAATTTGATAACGATGCCATCTGGATGATTTGGAAGAAATTGAAGAAAAATTGAATATTTGCGAATTTCCGTGTAAACTGTAGAAATTAACCGAAATTCTAAATCGTTGCTATTTCTACGTATATCGACGATTTGGATGATATATAAGAAAAACTGAAACTTTAGCGAATTTCCAAGAAAAATGTAAAAATTGTCCAAAATTTAAAAACGATGCTATTTCTATAGATATATAAGAAAAATTGAATTTTAGGGAATTTCCAAGAAAAATGTAAAAATTAACTGAAATTCTAAATCGTTTCTATTTCTACGTATATCGACGATTTGGATGATATATAAGAAAAACTGAAATTTTAGTAAATTTCCAAGAGATGTGTAGAAATTAACCAAAATTTGAAAACGATACCATCTGGATGATTTGGAAGAAATTGAAGAAAAATTGAATTTTTGCGAATTTCCGAGTAAACTGTAAAAATTAACCGAAATTCGAAAACGAAGCTATTTCTACGTATATCGACGATTTGGATGATATATAAGAATGACTGAAATTTTATCGATTTTCCAAGAAAAACTGAAATTTTAGCGAATTTCCAAGAAAAATGTAAAAATTAACCAAAATTTGAAAACGATGCCATCTAGATGATTTGGAGGATATTTATGAAAAATTGAATTTTAGCGAATTCCCGTGTAAACTAGAAATTAACCGAAATTCTAAATCGTTGCTATTTCTACGTATATCGACGATTTGGATGATATATAGGAAAAACTGAAATTTTAGCGAATTTCCGAGTAAACTGTAAAAATTAACCAAAATTATAAATTGTTGCTATTTCTACGTATATCGGCGATTTGGATGATATATAAGAGAAACCGAAATTTTAGCAAATTTCCTAGACATGTAAAAATTAAGCAAAATTTGAAAACGATGCCATCTGGATGATTTGGAAGAAATTGAAGAAAAATTGAATTTTAGCGAATTTCCGTGTAAACTGTAGAAATTAACCGAAATTCTAAATCGTTGCTATTTCTACGTATATCGACGATTTGGATGATATATAAGAAAAACTGAAATTTTAGCAAATTTCCAAGACATATGTAAAAATTAACCAAAATTTGAAGACGATGCCATCTGGATGATTTGGAAGAAATTGAAGAAAAATTGAAATTTAGCGAATTTCCGTGTAAACTGTAGAAATTAACCGAAATTCTAAATCGTTGCTATTTCTACGTATATCGACGATTTGGCTGATATATAGGAAAAACTGAAATTTTAGCGAATTTCCGAGTAAACTGTAAAAATTAACCGAAATTCTAAATCGTTGCTATTTCTACGTATATCGACGATTTGGATGATATATAAGAACAACTGAAACTTTAGCGAATTTCCAAGAAAAATGTAAAAATTAACCGAAATTCGAAAACGATGCTATTTCTAGGTATATCGACGATTTGGATGATATATAAGAAAAACTGAAATTTTAGCGATATTCCAAGAAAAATGTAAAAATTAACCAAAATTTGAAAACGATGCCATTTAGATGATTTGGAAGATATTTATGAAAAATTGAATTTTTGCGAATTTCCGTGTAAACTGTAAAAATTAACCGAAATTCGAAAACGATGCTATTTCTATGTATATCGACGATTTGGATGATATATAAGAAAAACTGAAATTTTAGCGAATTTCCGAGTAAACTGTAAAAATTAACCGAAATTCTAAATCGTTGCTATTTCTACGTATATCGACGATTTGGATGATATATAAGAACAACTGAAACTTTAGCGAATTTCCAAGAAAAATGTAAAAATTAACCGAAATTCTAAATCGTTGCTATTTCTACGTATATCGACGATTTGGATGATATATAAGAACAACTGAAACTTTAGCGAATTTCCAAGAAAAATGTAAAAATTAACCGAAATTCTAAATCGTTGCTATTTCTACGTATATCGACGATTTGGATGATATATAAGAACAACTGAAACTTTAGCGAATTTCCAAGAAAAATGTAAAAATTAACCGAAATTCTAAATCGTTGCTATTTCTACGTATATCGACGATTTGGATGATATATAAGAACAACTGAAACTTTAGCGAATTTCCAAGAAAAATGTAAAAATTATCCAAAATTTAAAAACGATGCTATTTCTATAGATATATAAGAAAAATTGAAATTTAGCGAATTTCCGTGTAAACTGTAGAAATTAACCGAAATTCTAAATCGTTGCTATTTCTACGTATATCGACGATTTGGCTGATATATAGGAAAAACTGAAATTTTAGCGAATTTCCGAGTAAACTGTAAAAATTAACCGAAATTCTAAATCGTTGCTATTTCTACGTATATCGACGATTTGGATGATATATAAGAACAACTGAAACTTTAGCGAATTTCCAAGAAAAATGTAAAAATTAACCGAAATTCTAAATCGTTGCTATTTCTACGTATATCGACGATTTGGATGATATATAAGAACAACTGAAACTTTAGCGAATTTCCAAGAAAAATGTAAAAATTATCCAAAATTTAAAAACGATGCTATTTCTATAGATATATAAGAAAAATTGAATTTTAGCGAATTTCCACGAAAAATGTAAAAATTAACTGAAATTCTAAATCGTTTCTATTTCTACGTATATCGACGATTTGGATGATATATAAGAAAAACTGAAATTTTAGTAAATTTCCAAGAGATGTGTAGAAATTAACCAAAATTTGAAAACGATGCCATCTATATGATTTGGAGGATATTTATGAAAAATTGAATTTTAGCGAATTCCCGTGTAAACTAGAAATTAACCAAAATTATAAATCGTTGCTATTTCTACGTATATCGACCATTTGGATGATATATAAGAGAAACTGAAATTTTAACGAATTTCCAAGAAAAATGTAAAAATTATTCAAAATTTAAGAACGATGCTATTTCTATAGATATATAAGAAAAATTGAATTTTAGCGAATTTCCAAGAAAAATGTAAAAATTACACGAAATTTGAAAACGATGCTATTTCTACGCATATCGACGATTTGGATGATATATAAGAAAAACTGAAATTTTATCGATTTTCCAAGAAAAACTGAAATTTTAGAGAATTTCCAAGAAATATGTAAAAATTAACCAAAATTTGAAAACGATGCTATCTGGATGATCTGGAAGAAATTGAAGAAAAATTGAATTTTAGCAAATTTCCGAGTAAACTGTAAAAATTAACCGAAATTCGAAAACGAAGCTATTTCTACGTATATCGACGATTTGGATGATATATAAGAATAACTGAAATTTTATCGATTTTCCAAGAAAAACTGAAATTTTAGCGAATTTCCAAGAAAAATGTAAAAATTAACCAAAATTTGAAAACGATGCCATCTAGATGATTTGGAGGATATTTATGAAAAATTGAATTTTAGCGAATTCCCGTGTAAACTAGAAATTAACCGAAATTCTAAATCGTTGCTATTTCTACGTATATCGACGATTTGGATGATATATAAGAATAACTGAAATTTTATCGATTTTCCAAGAAAAACTGAAACTTTAGCGAATTTCCAAGAAAAATGTAAAAATTATCCAAAATTTAAAAACGATGCTATTTCTATAGATATATAAGAAAAATTGAATTTTAGCGAATTTCCAAGAAAGATGTAAGAATTACACGAAATTCGAAAACGATGCTATTTCTACGTATATCGACGATTTTGATGTTATACAAGAAAAACTGAAATTTTAGCGAATTTCCAAGAAAAATGTAAAAATTAACCAAACTTTGAGAACGATGCCATCTAGATGATTTGGAAGATATTTATGAAAAATTGAATTAAAGCGAATTTCCGTGTAAACTGTCGAAATTAACCGAAATTCTACGTATATGGACGATTTGGATGATATATAAGAAAAACTGAAATTTTAGCGATATTCCAAGAAAAATGTAAAAATTAACCAAATTTGTAATCGATCCTATCCAGATGATTTGGAAGAAATTGAAGAAAAATTGAATTTTAGCTAATTTCCGTGTAAACTGTAGAAATTAACCGAAATTCTAAATCGTTGCTATTTCTACGTATATCGACGATTTGGATGATATATAGGAAAAACTGAAATTTTAGCGAATTTCCGAGTAAACTGTAAAAATTAACCAAAATTATAAATCGTTGCTATTTCTACGTATATCGACGATTTGGATGGTATATAAGAAAAACAGAAATTTTAGCAAATTTCCAAGACATACGTAAAAATTAACCAAAATTTGAAAACGATGCCATCTGGATGATTTGGAAGAAATTGAAGAAAAATTGAATTTTTGCGAATTTCCGAGTAAACTGTAAAAATTAACCGAAATTCGAAAACGATGCTGTTTCTGCGTATATCGACGATTTGGACGATATATAAGAAAAACTGAAATTTTAGCGAATTTCTGAGTAAACTGTAAAAATTAACCAAAATTATAAGTCGTTGCTATTTCTACGTATATCGACGATTTGGATGATATATAAGAAAAACTGAAATTTTAGCAAATTTCCAAGACATATGTAAAAATTAACCAAAATTTGAAAACGATGCCATCTGGATGATTTAGAAGAAATTGAAGAAAAATTGAATTTCAGCGAATTTCCGTGTAAACTGTAGAAATTAACCGAAATTCTAAATCGTTGCTATTTCTACGTATATCGACGATTTGGATGATATATAAGAAAAACTAAAATTTTAGCAAATTTTCAAGACATGTAAAAATTAACCAAAATTTGAAAACGATGCCATCTGGATGATTTGGAAGAAATTGAAGAAAAATTGAATATTTGCGAATTTCCGTGTAAACTGTAGAAATTAACCGAAATTCTAAATCGTTGCTATTTCTACGTATATCGACGATTTGGATGATATATAAGAAAAACTGAAATTTTAGCGAATTTCCGAGTAAATTGTAAAAATTAACCAAAATTATAAATCGTTGCTATTTCTACGTATATCGACGATTTGGATGATATATAAGAAAAACTAAAATTTTAGCAAATTTCCAAGACATATGTAACAATTAACCAAAATTTGAAAACGATGCCATCTGGATGATTTGGAAGAAATTGAAGAAAAATTGAATATTTGCGAATTTCCGTGTAAACTGTAGAAATTAACCGAAATTCTAAATCGTTGCTATTTCTACGTATATCGACGATTTGGATGATATATAAGAAAAACTAAAATTTTAGCAAATTTTCAAGACATGTAAAAATTAACCAAAATTTGAAAACGATGCCATCTGGATGATTTGGAAGAAATTGAAGAAAAATTGAATATTTGCGAATTTCCGTGTAAACTGTAGAAATTAACCGAAATTCTAAATCGTTGCTATTTCTACGTATATCGACGATTTGGATGATATATAAGAAAAACTGAAATTTTAGCGAATTTCCGAGTAAACTGTAAAAATTAACCAAAATTATAAATCGTTGCTATTTCTACGTATATCGACGATTTGGATGATATATAAGAAAAACTAAAATTTTAGCAAATTTCCAAGACATATGTAACAATTAACCAAAATTTGAAAACGATGCCATCTGGATGATTTGGAAGAAATTGAAGAAAAATTGAATATTTGCGAATTTCCGTGTAAACTGTAGAAATTAACCGAAATTCTAAATCGTTGCTATTTCTACGTATATCGACGATTTGGATGATATATAAGAAAAACTGAAATTTTAACGAATTTCCAAGAAAAATGTAAAAATCAATCAAAATTTAAGAACGATGCTATTTCTATAGATATATAAGAAAAATTGAATTTTAGCGAATTTCCAAGACATATGTAAAAATTAACCAAAATTTGAAGACGATGCCATCTGGATGATTTGGAAGAAATTGAAGAAAAATTGAATTTTAGCGAATTTCCGTGTAAACTGTAGAAATTAACCGAAATTCTAAATCGTTGCTATTTCTACGTATATTGACGATTTGGATGATATATAAGAAAAACTGAAATTGTAGCAAATTTCCAAGACATATGTAAAAATTAACCAAAATTTGAAGACGATGCCATCTGGATGATTTGGAAGAAATTGAAGAAAAATTGAATTTTTGCGAATTTCCGTGTAAACTGTAAAAACTAACCGAAATTCGAAAACGATGCTATTTCTACGTATTGCGACGATTTGGACGATATATAAGAAAAACTGAAATTTTAGCGAATTTCCGAGTAAACTGTAAAAATTAACCGAAATTCTAAATCGTTGCTATTTCTACGTATATCGACGATTTGGATGATATATAAGAAAAACTGAAATTTTAGCAAATTTCCAAGACGTATGTAATAATTAACCAAAACTTGAAAACGATGCCATCTGGATGATTTGGAAGAAATTGAAGAAAAATTGAATTTTAGAGAATTTCCGTGTAAACTGTAGAAATTGACCGAAATTCTAAATCGTTGCTATTTCTACGTATATCGACGATTTGGCTGATATATAGGAAAAACTGAAATTTTAGCGAATTTCCGAGTAAACTGTAAAAATTAACCAAAATTATAAATCGTTGCTATTTCTACGTATATCGACGATTTGGATGATATATAAGAAAAACTGAAATTTTAACGAATTTCCAAGAAAAATCTAAAAATTATTCAAAATTTAAGAACGATGCTATTTCTATAGATATATAAGAAAAATTGAATTTTAGCGAATTTCCAAGAAAAATGTAAAAATTACACGAAATTCGAAAACGATGCTATTTCTACGTATATCGACGATTTGGATGATATATAAGAAAAACTGAAATTTTAGCGATATTCCAAGAAAAATGTAAAAATTAACCAAAATTTGAAAACGATGCCATTTTGATGATTTGGAAGATATTTATGAAAAATTGAATTTTAGCGAATTTCCGAGTAAACTGTAAAAATTAACCGAAATTCTAAATCATTGCTATTTCTGCGTATATCGATGATTTGGATGATATATAAGAAAAACTGAAATTTTAGCGAATTTCCAAGAAAAATGTAACAATTAACCAAAATTTGAAAACGATGCCATCTAGATGATTTGGAAGATATTTAAGAAAAATTGAATTTTAGCGAATTTCCGAGTAAACTGTAAAAATTAACCGAAATTCTAAATCATTGCTATTTCTACGTATATCGACGATTTGGATGATAAATAAGAAAAACTGAAATTTTACCGAATTACCAAGAAAAATGTGAAAACTAACCGAAAGCCGAAAACGATGCTATTTCTACGTATATCGATGATTTGGATGGTATATAAGAAAAACAGAAATTTTAGCAAATTTCCAAGACATACGTAAAAATTAACCAAAATTTGAAAACGATGCCATCTGGATGATTTGGAAGAAATTGAAGAAAAATTGAATTTTTGCGAATTTCCGAGTAAACTGTAAAAATTAACCGAAATTCGAAAACGATGCTGTTTCTGCGTATATCGACGATTTGGACGATATATAAGAAAAACTGAAATTTTAGCGAATTTCTGAGTAAACTGTAAAAATTAACCAAAATTATAAGTCGTTGCTATTTCTACGTATATCGACGATTTGGATGATATATAAGAAAAACTGAAATTTTAGCAAATTTCCAAGACATATGTAAAAATTAACCAAAATTTGAAAACGATGCCATCTGGATGATTTAGAAGAAATTGAAGAAAAATTGAATTTCAGCGAATTTCCGTGTAAACTGTAGAAATTAACCGAAATTCTAAATCGTTGCTATTTCTACGTATATCGACGATTTGGATGATATATAAGAAAAACTGAAATTTTAGCAAATTTTCAAGACATGTAAAAATTAACCAAAATTTGAAAACGATGCCATCTGGATGATTTGGAAGAAATTGAAGAAAAATTGAATATTTGCGAATTTCCGTGTAAACTGTAGAAATTAACCGAAATTCTAAATCGTTGCTATTTCTACGTATATCGACGATTTGGATGATATATAAGAAAAACTGAAATTTTAGCGAATTTCCGAGTAAACTGTAAAAATTAACCAAAATTATAAATCGTTGCTATTTCTACGTATATCGACGATTTGGATGATATATAAGAAAAACTAAAATTTTAGCAAATTTCCAAGACATATGTAACAATTAACCAAAATTTGAAAACGATGCCATCTGGATGATTTGGAAGAAATTGAAGAAAAATTGAATATTTGCGAATTTCCGTGTAAACTGTAGAAATTAACCGAAATTCTAAATCGTTGCTATTTCTACGTATATCGACGATTTGGATGATATATAAGAAAAACTAAAATTTTAGCAAATTTTCAAGACATGTAAAAATTAACCAAAATTTGAAAACGATGCCATCTGGATGATTTGGAAGAAATTGAAGAAAAATTGAATATTTGCGAATTTCCGTGTAAACTGTAGAAATTAACCGAAATTCTAAATCGTTGCTATTTCTACGTATATCGACGATTTGGATGATATATAAGAAAAACTGAAATTTTAGCGAATTTCCGAGTAAACTGTAAAAATTAACCAAAATTATAAATCGTTGCTATTTCTACGTATATCGACGATTTGGATGATATATAAGAAAAACTAAAATTTTAGCAAATTTCCAAGACATATGTAACAATTAACCAAAATTTGAAAACGATGCCATCTGGATGATTTGGAAGAAATTGAAGAAAAATTGAATATTTGCGGATTTCCGTGTAAACTGTAGAAATTAACCGAAATTCTAAATCGTTGCTATTTCTACGTATATCGACGATTTGGATGATATATAAGAAAAACTGAAATTTTAACGAATTTCCAAGAAAAATGTAAAAATCAATCAAAATTTAAGAACGATGCTATTTCTATATATATATAAGAAAAATTGAATTTTAGCGAATTTCCAAGACATATGTAAAAATTAACCAAAATTTGAAGACGATGCCATCTGGATGATTTGGAAGAAATTGAAGAAAAATTGAATTTTAGCGAATTTCCGTGTAAACTGTAGAAATTAACCGAAATTCTAAATCGTTGCTATTTCTACGTATATTGACGATTTGGATGATATATAAGAAAAACTGAAATTGTAGCAAATTTCCAAGACATATGTAAAAATTAACCAAAATTTGAAGACGATGCCATCTGGATGATTTGGAAGAAATTGAAGAAAAATTGAATTTTTGCGAATTTCCGTGTAAACTGTAAAAACTAACCGAAATTCGAAAACGATGCTATTTCTACGTATTGCGACGATTTGGACGATATATAAGAAAAACTGAAATTTTAGCGAATTTCCGAGTAAACTGTAAAAATTAACCGAAATTCTAAATCGTTGCTATTTCTACGTATATCGACGATTTGGATGATATATAAGAAAAACTGAAATTTTAGCAAATTTCCAAGACGTATGTAATAATTAACCAAAACTTGAAAACGATGCCATCTGGATGATTTGGAAGAAATTGAAGAAAAATTGAATTTTAGAGAATTTCCGTGTAAACTGTAGAAATTGACCGAAATTCTAAATCGTTGCTATTTCTACGTATATCGACGATTTGGCTGATATATAGGAAAAACTGAAATTTTAGCGAATTTCCGAGTAAACTGTAAAAATTAACCAAAATTATAAATCGTTGCTATTTCTACGTATATCGACGATTTGGATGATATATAAGAAAAACTGAAATTTTAACGAATTTCCAAGAAAAATCTAAAAATTATTCAAAATTTAAGAACGATGCTATTTCTATAGATATATAAGAAAAATTGAATTTTAGCGAATTTCCAAGAAAAATGTAAAAATTACACGAAATTCGAAAACGATGCTATTTCTACGTATATCGACGATTTGGATGATATATAAGAAAAACTGAAATTTTAGCGATATTCCAAGAAAAATGTAAAAATTAACCAAAATTTGAAAACGATGCCATTTTGATGATTTGGAAGATATTTATGAAAAATTGAATTTTAGCGAATTTCCGAGTAAACTGTAAAAATTAACCGAAATTCTAAATCATTGCTATTTCTGCGTATATCGATGATTTGGATGATATATAAGAAAAACTGAAATTTTAGCGAATTTCCAAGAAAAATGTAACAATTAACCAAAATTTGAAAACGATGCCATCTAGATGATTTGGAAGATATTTAAGAAAAATTGAATTTTAGCGAATTTCCGAGTAAACTGTAAAAATTAACCGAAATTCTAAATCATTGCTATTTCTACGTATATCGACGATTTGGATGATAAATAAGAAAAACTGAAATTTTACCGAATTACCAAGAAAAATGTGAAAACTAACCGAAAGCCGAAAACGATGCTATTTCTACGTATATCGATGATTTGGATGATATATAAGAAAAACTGAAATTTTAGCGAATTTCCAAGAAAAATGTAAAAATTAACCAAAATTTGAAAACGATGCCATTTAGATGATTTGGAAGATATTTATGAAAAATTGAATTTTAGCGAATTTCCGTGTAAACTGTAGAAATTAACCGAAATTCTAAATCGTTGCTATTTCTACGTATATCGACGATTTGGATGATATATAAGAAAAACTGAGATTTTAGCGAATTTCCGAGTAAACTGTATAAATTAACCAAAATTATAAATTGTTGCTATTTCTACGTATATCGGCGATTTGGATGATATATAAGAGAAACTGAAATTTTAGCAAATTTCCAAGACATATGTAAAAATTAACCAAAATTTGAAAACGATGCCATCTGGATGATTTGGAAGGAATTGAAGAAAAATTGAATTTTTGCGAATTTCCGTGTAAACTGTAGAAATTAACCGAAATTCTAAATCGTTGCTATATCTACGTATATCGACGATTTGGATGATATATAAGAAAAACTGAAATTTTAGCGAATTTCCGAGTAAACTGTAAAAATTAACCAAAATTATAAATCGTTGCTATTTCTACGTATATCGACGATTTGGATGATATATAAGAAAAACTAAAATTTTAGCAAATTTCCAAGACATATGTAAAAATTAACCAAAATTTGAAAACGATGCCATCTGGATGATTTGGAAGAAATTGAAGAAAAATTGAATATTTGCGAATTTCCGTGTAAACTGTAGAAATTAACCGAAATTCTAAATCGTTGCTATTTCTACGTATATCGATGATTTGGATGATATACAAGAAAAACTAAAATTTTAGCAAATTTCCAAGACATGTAAAAATTAACCAAAATTTGAAAACGATGCCATCTGGATGATTTGGAAGAAACTGAAGAAAAATTGAATATTTGCGAATTTCCGTGTAAACTGTAGAAATTAACCGAAATTCTAAATCGTTGCTATTTCTACGTATATCGACGATTTGGATGATATATAAGAAAAACTGATTTTAGCAAATTTCCAAGACATATGTAAAAATTAACCAAAATTTGAAGACGATGCCATCTGGATGATTTGGAAGAAATTGAAGAAAAATTGAGTTTTTGCGAATTTCCGTGTAAACTGTAAAAACTAACCGAAATTCAAAAACGATGCTATTTCTACGTATTGCGACGATTTGGACGATATATAAGAAAAACTGAAATTTTAGCGAATTTCCGAGTAAACTGTAAAAATTAACCGAAATTCTAAATCGTTGCTATTTCTACGTATATCGACGATTTGGATGATATATAAGAAAAACTGAAATTTTAGCAAATTTCCAAGACATATTTAATAATTAACCAAAATTTGAAAACGATGCCATCTGGATGATTTGGAAGAAATTGAAGAAAAATTGAATTTTAGCGAATTTCCGTGTAAACTGTAGAAATTAACCGAAATTCTAAATCGTTGCTATTTCTACGTATATCGACGATTTGGCTGATATATAGGAAAAACTGAAATTTTAGCGAATTTCCGAGTAAACTGTAAAAATTAACCGAAATTCTAAATCGTTGCTATTTCTACGTATATCGACGATTTGGATGATATATAAGAAAAACTGAAATTTTACCGAATTTCCAAGAAAAATGTGAAAACTAGCCGAAAACGATGGTATTTCTACGTATATCGATGATTTGGATGATATATAAGAAAAACTGAAATTTTAGCGAATTTCCAAGAAAAATGTAACAATTAAACAAAATTTGAAAACGATGCCATCTAGATGATTTGGAAGATATTTAAGAAAAATTGAATTTTAGCGAATTTCCGAGTAAACTGTAAAAATTAACCAAAATTATAAATCGTTGCTATTTCTACGTATATCGACGATTTGGATGATATATAAGAAAAACTAAAATTTTAGCAAATTTCCAAGACATATGTAAAAATTAACCAAAATTTGAAAACGATGCCATTTAGATGATTTGGAAGATATTTATGAAAAATTGAATTTTAGCGAATTTCCAAGAAAAATGTAAAAATTATTCAAAATTTAAGAACGATGCTATTTCTATAGATATATAAGAAAAATTGAATTTTAGCGAATTTCCAAGAAAAATGTAAAAATTACACGAAATTCGAAAACGATGCTATTTCTAGGTATATCGACGATTTGGATGATATATAAGAAAAACTGAAATTTTAGCGATATTCCAAGAAAAATGTAAAAATTAACCAAAATTTGAAAACGATGCCATTTAGATGATTTGGAAGATATTTATGAAAAATTGAATTTTAGCGAATTTCCGTGTAAACTGTAGAAATTAACCGAAATTCTAAATCGTTGCTATTTCTACGTATATCGACGATTTGGATGATATATAAGAAAAACTGAAATTTTAGCGAATTTCCGAGTAAACTGTAAAAATTAACCAAAATTATAAATTGTTGCTATTTCTACGTATATCGGCGATTTGGATGATATATAAGAAAAACTGAAATTTTAGCAAATTTCCAAGACATATGTAAAAATTAACCAAAATTTGAAAACGATGCCATCTGGATGATTTGGAAGGAATTGAAGAAAAATTGAATTTTTGCGAATTTCCGTGTAAACTGTAGAAATTAACCGAAATTCTAAATCGTTGCTATTTCTACGTATATCCACGATTTGGATGATATATAAGAAAAACTGAAATTGTAGCGAATTTCCGAGTAAACTGTAAAAATTAACCAAAATTATAAATCGTTGCTATTTCTACGTATATCGACGATTTGGATGATATATAAGAAAAACTAAAATTGTAGCAAATTTCCAAGACATATGTAAAAATTAACCAAAATTTGAAAACGATGCCATCTGGATGATTTGGAAGAAATTGAAGAAAAATTGAATATTTGCGAATTTCCGTGTAAACTGTAGAAATTAACCGAAATTCTAAATCGTTGCTATTTCTACGTATATCGACGATTTGGATGATATATAAGAAAAACTAAAATTTTAGCAAATTTCCAAGACATATGTAAAAATTAACCAAAATTTGAAAACGATGCCATCTGGATGATTTGGAAGAAACTGAAGAAAAATTGAATATTTGCGAATTTCCGTGTAAACTGTAGAAATTAACCGAAATTCTAAATCGTTGCTATTTCTACGTATATCGACGATTTGGATGATATATAAGAAAAACTGAAATTTTAGCAAATTTCCAAGACATATGTAAAAATTAACCAAAATTTGAAGACGATGCCATCTGGACGATTTGGAAGAAATTGAAGAAAAATTGAATTTTTGCGAATTTCCGTGTAAACTGTAAAAACTAACCGAAATTCAAAAACGATGCTATTTCTACGTATTGCGACGATTTGGACGATATATAAGAAAAACTGAAATTTTAGCGAATTTCCGAGTAAACTGTAAAAATCAACCGAAATTCTAAATCGTTGCTATTTCTACGTATATCGACGATTTGGATGATATATAAGAAAAACTGAAATTTTAGCAAATTTCCAAGACATATTTAATAATTAACCAAAATTTGAAAACGATGCCATCTGGATGATTTGGAAGAAATTGAAGAAAAATTGAATTTTAGCGAATTTCCGTGTAAACTGTAGAAATTAACCGAAATTCTAAATCGTTGCTATTTCTACGTATATCGACGATTTGGCTGATATATAGGAAAAACTGAAATTTTAGCGAATTTCCGAGTAAACTGTAAAAATTAACCGAAGTTCTAAATCGTTGCTATTTCTACGTATATCGACGATTTGGATGATATATAAGAAAAACTGAAATTTTACCGAATTTCCAAGAAAAATGTGAAAACTAGCCGAAAACGATGGTATTTCTACGTATATCGATGATTTGGATGATATATAAGAAAAACTGAAATTTTAGCGAATTTCCAAGAAAAATGTAACAATTAACCAAAATTTGAAAACGATGCCATCTAGATGATTTGGAAGATATTTAAGAAAAATTGAATTTTAGCGAATTTCCGAGTAAACTGTAAAAATTAACCAAAATTATAAATCGTTGCTATTTCTACGTATATCGACGATTTGGATGATATATAAGAAAAACTAAAATTTTAGCAAATTTCCAAGACATATGTAAAAATTAACCAAAATTTGAAAACGATGCCATTTAGATGATTTGGAAGATATTCATGAAAAATTGAATTTTAGCGAATTTCCGAGTAAACTGTAAAAATTAACCGAAATTCTAAATCATTGCTATTTCTACATATATCGACGATTTGGATGATATATAAGAAAAACTGAAATTTTAACGAATTTCCAAGAAAAATGTAAAAATTATTCAAAATTTAAGAACGATGCTATTTCTATAGATATATAAGAAAAATTGAATTTTAGCGAATTTCCAAGAAAAATGTAAAATTACACGAAATTCGAAAACGATGCTATTTCTAGGTATATCGACGATTTGGATGATATATAAGAAAAACTGAAATTTTAGCGATATTCCAAGAAAAATGTAAAAATTAACCAAAATTTGAAAACGATGCCATTTAGATGATTTGGAAGATATTTATGAAAAATTGAATTTTTGCGAATTTCCGTGTAAACTGTAAAAACTAACCGAAATTCGAAAACGATGCTATTTCTACGTATTGCGACGATTTGAACGATATATAAGAAAAACTGAAATTTTAGCGAATTTCCGAGTAAACTGTAAAAATTAACCGAAATTCTAAATCGTTGCTATTTCTACGTATATCGACGATTTGGATGATATATAAGAAAAACTGAAACTTTAGCGAATTTCCAAGAAAAATGTAAAAATTATCCAAAATTTAAAAACGATGCTATTTCTATAGATATATAAGAAAAATTGAATTTTAGCGAATTTCCAAGAAAAATGTAAAAATTAACTGAAATTCTAAATCGTTTCTATTTCTACGTATATCGACGATTTGGATGATATATAAGAAAAACTGAAATTTTAGTAAATTTCCAAGAGATGTGTAGAAATTAACCAAAATTTGAAAACGATGCCATCTAGATGATTTGGAGGATATTTATGAAAAATTGAATTTTAGCGAATTCCCGTGTAAACTAGAAATTAACCAAAATTATAAATCGTTGCTATTTCTACGTATATCGACCATTTGGATGATATATAAGAGAAACTGAAATTTTAACGAATTTCCAAGAAAAATGTAAAAATTATTCAAAATTTAAGAACGATGCTATTTCTATAGATATATAAGAAAAATTGAATTTTAGCGAATTTCCAAGAAAAATGTAAAAATTAACCAAACTTTGAGAACGATGCCATCTAGATGATTTGGAAGATATTTATGAAAAATTGAATTAAAGCGAATTTCCGTGTAAACTGTCGAAATTAACCGAAATTCTACGTATATGGACGATTTGGATGATATATAAGAAAAACTGAAATTTTAGCGATATTCCAAGAAAAATGTAAAAATTAACCAAAATTTGTAATCGATCCTATCCAGATGATTTGGAAGATATTTATGAAAAATTGAATTTTAGCGAATTCCCGTGTAAACTAGAAATTAACCGAAATTCTAAATCATTGCTATTTCTACGTATATCGACGATTTGGATGATATATTGGAAAAACTGAAATTTTAGCGAATTTCCGAGTAAACTGTAAAAATTAACCAAAATTATAAATTGTTGTTATTTCTACGTATATCGGCGATTTGGATGATATATAAGAAAAACTGAAATTTTAGCAAATTTCCAAGACATGTAAAAATTAACCAAAATTTGAAAACGATGCCATCTGGATGATTTGGAAGAAATTGAAGAAAAATTGAATTTTAGCGAATTTCCGTGTAAACTGTAGAAATTAACCGAAATTCTAAATCGTTGCTATTTCTACGTATATCGACGATTTGGATGATATATAGGAAAAACTGAAATTTTAGCGAATTTCCGAGTAAACTGTAAAAATTAACCAAAACTATAAATCGTTGCTATTTCTACGTATATCGACGATTTGGATGGTATATAAGAAAAACAGAAATTTTAGCAAATTTCCAAGACATACGTAAAAATTAACCAAAATTTGAAAACGATGCCATCTGGATGATTTGGAAGAAATTGAAGAAAAATTGAATTTCAGCGAATTTCCGTGTAAACTGTAGAAATTAACCGAAATTCTAAATCGTTGCTATTTCTACGTATATGGACGATTTGGATGATATATAAGAAAAACTGAAATTTTAGCGATATTCCAAGAAAAATGTAAAAATTAACCAAAATTTGTAATCGATCCTATCCAGATGATTTGGAAGATATTTATGAAAAATTGAATTTTAGCGAATTCCCGTGTAAACTAGAAATTAACCGAAATTCTAAATCATTGCTATTTCTACGTATATCGACGATTTGGATGATATATTGGAAAAACTGAAATTTTAGCGAATTTCCGAGTAAACTGTAAAAATTAACCAAAATTATAAATTGTTGCTATTTCTACGTATATCGGCGATTTGGATGATATATAAGAAAAACTGAAATTTTAGCAAATTTCCAAGACATATGTAAAAATTAACCAAAATTTGAAAACGATGCCATCTGGATGATTTGGAAGAAATTGAAGAAAAATTGAATTTTTGCGAATTTCCGTGTAAACTGTAGAAATTAACCGAAATTCTAAATCGTTGCTATTTCTACGTATATCGACGATTTGGATGATATATAAGAAAAACTAAAATTTTAGCAAATTTTCAAGACATGTAAAAATTAACCAAAATTTGAAAACGATGCCATCTGGATGATTTGGAAGAAATTGAAGAAAAATTGAATATTTGCGAATTTCCGTGTAAACTGTAGAAATTAACCGAAATTCTAAATCGTTGCTATTTCTACGTATATCGACGATTTGGATGATATATAAGAAAAACTGAAATTTTAGCGAATTTCCGAGTAAACTGTAAAAATTAACCAAAATTATAAATCGTTGCTATTTCTACGTATATCGACGATTTGGATGATATATAAGAAAAACTAAAATTTTAGCAAATTTCCAAGACATATGTAACAATTAACCAAAATTTGAAAACGATGCCATCTGGATGATTTGGAAGAAATTGAAGAAAAATTGAATATTTGCGAATTTCCGTGTAAACTGTAGAAATTAACCGAAATTCTAAATCGTTGCTATTTCTACGTATATCGACGATTTGGATGATATATAAGAAAAACTGAAATTTTAACGAATTTCCAAGAAAAATGTAAAAATCAATCAAAATTTAAGAACGATGCTATTTCTATAGATATATAAGAAAAATTGAATTTTAGCGAATTTCCAAGACATATGTAAAAATTAACCAAAATTTGAAGACGATGCCATCTGGATGATTTGGAAGAAATTGAAGAAAAATTGAATTTTAGCGAATTTCCGTGTAAACTGTAGAAATTAACCGAAATTCTAAATCGTTGCTATTTCTACGTATATTGACGATTTGGATGATATATAAGAAAAACTGAAATTGTAGCAAATTTCCAAGACATATGTAAAAATTAACCAAAATTTGAAGACGATGCCATCTGGATGATTTGGAAGAAATTGAAGAAAAATTGAATTTTTGCGAATTTCCGTGTAAACTGTAAAAACTAACCGAAATTCGAAAACGATGCTATTTCTACGTATTGCGACGATTTGGACGATATATAAGAAAAACCGAAATTTTAGCGAATTTCCGAGTAAACTGTAAAAATTAACCGAAATTCTAAATCGTTGCTATTTCTACGTATATCGACGATTTGGATGATATACAAGAAAAACTGAAATTTTAGCGAATTTCCGAGTAAACTGTAAAAATTAACCAAAATTATAAATCGTTGCTATTTCTACGTATATCGACGATTTGGATGATATATAAGAAAAACTAAAATTTTAGCAAATTTCCAAGACATATGTAACAATTAACCAAAATTTGAAAACGATGCCATCTGGATGATTTGGAAGAAATTGAAGAAAAATTGAATATTTGCGAATTTCCGTGTAAACTGTAGAAATTAACCGAAATTCTAAATCGTTGCTATTTCTACGTATATCGACGATTTGGATGATATATAAGAAAAACTGAAATTTTAACGAATTTCCAAGAAAAATGTAAAAATCAATCAAAATTTAAGAACGATGCTATTTCTATAGATATATAAGAAAAATTGAATTTTAGCGAATTTCCAAGACATATGTAAAAATTAACCAAAATTTGAAGACGATGCCATCTGGATGATTTGGAAGAAATTGAAGAAAAATTGAATTTTAGCGAATTTCCGTGTAAACTGTAGAAATTAACCGAAATTCTAAATCGTTGCTATTTCTACGTATATCGACGATTTGGCTGATATATAGGAAAAACTGAAATTTTAGCGAATTTCCGAGTAAACTGTAAAAATTAACCAAAATTATAAATCGTTGCTATTTCTACGTATATCGACGATTTGGATGATATATAAGAAAAACTGAAATTTTAACGAATTTCCAAGAAAAATCTAAAAATTATTCAAAATTTAAGAACGATGCTATTTCTATAGATATATAAGAAAAATTGAATTTTAGCGAATTTCCAAGAAAAATGTAAAAATTACACGAAATTCGAAAACGATGCTATTTCTACGTATATCGACGATTTGGATGATATATAAGAAAAACTGAAATTTTAGCGATATTCCAAGAAAAATGTAAAAATTAACCAAAATTTGAAAACGATGCCATTTTGATGATTTGGAAGATATTTATGAAAAATTGAATTTTAGCGAATTTCCGAGTAAACTGTAAAAATTAACCGAAATTCTAAATCATTGCTATTTCTGCGTATATCGATGATTTGGATGATATATAAGAAAAACTGAAATTTTAGCGAATTTCCAAGAAAAATGTAACAATTAACCAAAATTTGAAAACGATGCCATCTAGATGATTTGGAAGATATTTAAGAAAAATTGAATTTTAGCGAATTTCCGAGTAAACTGTAAAAATTAACCGAAATTCTAAATCATTGCTATTTCTACGTATATCGACGATTTGGATGATAAATAAGAAAAACTGAAATTTTACCGAATTACCAAGAAAAATGTGAAAACTAACCGAAAGCCGAAAACGATGCTATTTCTACGTATATCGATGATTTGGATGATATATAAGAAAAACTGAAATTTTAGCGAATTTCCAAGAAAAATGTAAAAATTAACCAAAATTTGAAAACGATGCCATTTAGATGATTTGGAAGATATTTATGAAAAATTGAATTTTAGCGAATTTCCGTGTAAACTGTAGAAATTAACCGAAATTCTAAATCGTTGCTATTTCTACGTATATCGACGATTTGGATGATATATAAGAAAAACTGAGATTTTAGCGAATTTCCGAGTAAACTGTATAAATTAACCAAAATTATAAATTGTTGCTATTTCTACGTATATCGGCGATTTGGATGATATATAAGAGAAACTGAAATTTTAGCAAATTTCCAAGACATATGTAAAAATTAACCAAAATTTGAAAACGATGCCATCTGGATGATTTGGAAGGAATTGAAGAAAAATTGAATTTTTGCGAATTTCCGTGTAAACTGTAGAAATTAACCGAAATTCTAAATCGTTGCTATATCTACGTATATCGACGATTTGGATGATATATAAGAAAAACTGAAATTTTAGCGAATTTCCGAGTAAACTGTAAAAATTAACCAAAATTATAAATCGTTGCTATTTCTACGTATATCGACGATTTGGATGATATATAAGAAAAACTAAAATTTTAGCAAATTTCCAAGACATATGTAAAAATTAACCAAAATTTGAAAACGATGCCATCTGGATGATTTGGAAGAAATTGAAGAAAAATTGAATATTTGCGAATTTCCGTGTAAACTGTAGAAATTAACCGAAATTCTAAATCGTTGCTATTTCTACGTATATCGACGATTTGGATGATATACAAGAAAAACTAAAATTTTAGCAAATTTCCAAGACATGTAAAAATTAACCAAAATTTGAAGACGATGCCATCTGGATGATTTGGAAGAAATTGAAGAAAAATTGAATTTTTGCGAATTTCCGTGTAAACTGTAAAAACTAACCGAAATTCGAAAACGATGCTATTTCTACGTATTGCGACGATTTGGACGATATATAAGAAAAACCGAAATTTTAGCGAATTTCCGAGTAAACTGTAAAAATTAACCGAAATTCTAAATCGTTGCTATTTCTACGTATATCGACGATTTGGATGATATATAAGAAAAACTGAAATTTTAGCGAATTTCCGAGTAAACTGTAAAAATTAACCAAAATTATAAATCGTTGCTATTTCTACGTATATCGACGATTTGGATGATATATAAGAAAAACTAAAATTTTAGCAAATTTCCAAGACATATGTAACAATTAACCAAAATTTGAAAACGATGCCATCTGGATGATTTGGAAGAAATTGAAGAAAAATTGAATATTTGCGAATTTCCGTGTAAACTGTAGAAATTAACCGAAATTCTAAATCGTTGCTATTTCTACGTATATCGACGATTTGGATGATATATAAGAAAAACTGAAATTTTAACGAATTTCCAAGAAAAATGTAAAAATCAATCAAAATTTAAGAACGATGCTATTTCTATAGATATATAAGAAAAATTGAATTTTAGCGAATTTCCAAGACATATGTAAAAATTAACCAAAATTTGAAGACGATGCCATCTGGATGATTTGGAAGAAATTGAAGAAAAATTGAATTTTAGCGAATTTCCGTGTAAACTGTAGAAATTAACCGAAATTCTAAATCGTTGCTATTTCTACGTATATCGACGATTTGGCTGATATATAGGAAAAACTGAAATTTTAGCGAATTTCCGAGTAAACTGTAAAAATTAACCAAAATTATAAATCGTTGCTATTTCTACGTATATCGACGATTTGGATGATATATAAGAAAAACTGAAATTTTAACGAATTTCCAAGAAAAATCTAAAAATTATTCAAAATTTAAGAACGATGCTATTTCTATAGATATATAAGAAAAATTGAATTTTAGCGAATTTCCAAGAAAAATGTAAAAATTACACGAAATTCGAAAACGATGCTATTTCTACGTATATCGACGATTTGGATGATATATAAGAAAAACTGAAATTTTAGCGATATTCCAAGAAAAATGTAAAAATTAACCAAAATTTGAAAACGATGCCATTTTGATGATTTGGAAGATATTTATGAAAAATTGAATTTTAGCGAATTTCCGAGTAAACTGTAAAAATTAACCGAAATTCTAAATCATTGCTATTTCTGCGTATATCGATGATTTGGATGATATATAAGAAAAACTGAAATTTTAGCGAATTTCCAAGAAAAATGTAACAATTAACCAAAATTTGAAAACGATGCCATCTAGATGATTTGGAAGATATTTAAGAAAAATTGAATTTTAGCGAATTTCCGAGTAAACTGTAAAAATTAACCGAAATTCTAAATCATTGCTATTTCTACGTATATCGACGATTTGGATGATAAATAAGAAAAACTGAAATTTTACCGAATTACCAAGAAAAATGTGAAAACTAACCGAAAGCCGAAAACGATGCTATTTCTACGTATATCGATGATTTGGATGATATATAAGAAAAACTGAAATTTTAGCGAATTTCCAAGAAAAATGTAAAAATTAACCAAAATTTGAAAACGATGCCATTTAGATGATTTGGAAGATATTTATGAAAAATTGAATTTTAGCGAATTTCCGTGTAAACTGTAGAAATTAACCGAAATTCTAAATCGTTGCTATTTCTACGTATATCGACGATTTGGATGATATATAAGAAAAACTGAGATTTTAGCGAATTTCCGAGTAAACTGTATAAATTAACCAAAATTATAAATTGTTGCTATTTCTACGTATATCGGCGATTTGGATGATATATAAGAGAAACTGAAATTTTAGCAAATTTCCAAGACATATGTAAAAATTAACCAAAATTTGAAAACGATGCCATCTGGATGATTTGGAAGGAATTGAAGAAAAATTGAATTTTTGCGAATTTCCGTGTAAACTGTAGAAATTAACCGAAATTCTAAATCGTTGCTATATCTACGTATATCGACGATTTGGATGATATATAAGAAAAACTGAAATTTTAGCGAATTTCCGAGTAAACTGTAAAAATTAACCAAAATTATAAATCGTTGCTATTTCTACGTATATCGACGATTTGGATGATATATAAGAAAAACTAAAATTTTAGCAAATTTCCAAGACATATGTAAAAATTAACCAAAATTTGAAAACGATGCCATCTGGATGATTTGGAAGAAATTGAAGAAAAATTGAATATTTGCGAATTTCCGTGTAAACTGTAGAAATTAACCGAAATTCTAAATCGTTGCTATTTCTACGTATATCGACGATTTGGATGATATACAAGAAAAACTAAAATTTTAGCAAATTTCCAAGACATGTAAAAATTAACCAAAATTTGAAAACGATGCCATCTGGATGATTTGGAAGAAACTGAAGAAAAATTGAATATTTGCGAATTTCCGTGTAAACTGTAGAAATTAACCGAAATTCTAAATCGTTGCTATTTCTACGTATATCGACGATTTGGATGATATATAAGAAAAACTGATTTTAGCAAATTTCCAAGACATATGTAAAAATTAACCAAAATTTGAAGACGATGCCATCTGGATGATTTGGAAGAAATTGAAGAAAAATTGAATTTTTGCGAATTTCCGTGTAAACTGTAAAAACTAACCGAAATTCAAAAACGATGCTATTTCTACGTATTGCGACGATTTGGACGATATATAAGAAAAACTGAAATTTTAGCGAATTTCCGAGTAAACTGTAAAAATTAACCGAAATTCTAAATCGTTGCTATTTCTACGTATATCGACGATTTGGATGATATATAAGAAAAACTGAAATTTTAGCAAATTTCCAAGACATATTTAATAATTAACCAAAATTTGAAAACGATGCCATCTGGATGATTTGGAAGAAATTGAAGAAAAATTGAATTTTAGCGAATTTCCGTGTAAACTGTAGAAATTAACCGAAATTCTAAATCGTTGCTATTTCTACGTATATCGACGATTTGGCTGATATATAGGAAAAACTGAAATTTTAGCGAATTTCCGAGTAAACTGTAAAAATTAACCGAAATTCTAAATCGTTGCTATTTCTACGTATATCGACGATTTGGATGATATATAAGAAAAACTGAAATTTTACCGAATTTCCAAGAAAAATGTGAAAACTAGCCGAAAACGATGGTATTTCTACGTATATCGATGATTTGGATGATATATAAGAAAAACTGAAATTTTAGCGAATTTCCAAGAAAAATGTAACAATTAAACAAAATTTGAAAACGATGCCATCTAGATGATTTGGAAGATATTTAAGAAAAATTGAATTTTAGCGAATTTCCGAGTAAACTGTAAAAATTAACCAAAATTATAAATCGTTGCTATTTCTACGTATATCGACGATTTGGATGATATATAAGAAAAACTAAAATTTTAGCAAATTTCCAAGACATATGTAAAAATTAACCAAAATTTGAAAACGATGCCATTTAGATGATTTGGAAGATATTTATGAAAAATTGAATTTTAGCGAATTTCCAAGAAAAATGTAAAAATTATTCAAAATTTAAGAACGATGCTATTTCTATAGATATATAAGAAAAATTGAATTTTAGCGAATTTCCAAGAAAAATGTAAAAATTACACGAAATTCGAAAACGATGCTATTTCTAGGTATATCGACGATTTGGATGATATATAAGAAAAACTGAAATTTTAGCGATATTCCAAGAAAAATGTAAAAATTAACCAAAATTTGAAAACGATGCCATTTAGATGATTTGGAAGATATTTATGAAAAATTGAATTTTAGCGAATTTCCGTGTAAACTGTAGAAATTAACCGAAATTCTAAATCGTTGCTATTTCTACGTATATCGACGATTTGGATGATATATAAGAAAAACTGAAATTTTAGCGAATTTCCGAGTAAACTGTAAAAATTAACCAAAATTATAAATTGTTGCTATTTCTACGTATATCGGCGATTTGGATGATATATAAGAAAAACTGAAATTTTAGCAAATTTCCAAGACATATGTAAAAATTAACCAAAATTTGAAAACGATGCCATCTGGATGATTTGGAAGAAATTGAAGAAAAATTGAATTTTTGCGAATTTCCGTGTAAACTGTAGAAATTAACCGAAATCCTAAATCGTTGCTATTTCTACGTATATCGACGATTTGGATGATATATAAGAAAAACTAAAATTTTAGCAAATTTTCAAGACATGTAAAAATTAACCAAAATTTGAAAACGATGCCATCTGGATGATTTGGAAGAAATTGAAGAAAAATTGAATATTTGCGAATTTCCGTGTAAACTGTAGAAATTAACCGAAATTCTAAATCGTTGCTATTTCTACGTATATCGACGATTTGGATGATATATAAGAAAAACTGAAATTTTAGCGAATTTCCGAGTAAACTGTAAAAATTAACCAAAATTATAAATCGTTGCTATTTCTACGTATATCGACGATTTGGATGATATATAAGAAAAACTAAAATTTTAGCAAATTTCCAAGACATATGTAACAATTAACCAAAATTTGAAAACGATGCCATCTGGATGATTTGGAAGAAATTGAAGAAAAATTGAATATTTGCGAATTTCCGTGTAAACTGTAGAAATTAACCGAAATTCTAAATCGTTGCTATTTCTACGTATATCGACGATTTGGATGATATATAAGAAAAACTGAAATTTTAACGAATTTCCAAGAAAAATGTAAAAATCAATCAAAATTTAAGAACGATGCTATTTCTATAGATATATAAGAAAAATTGAATTTTAGCGAATTTCCAAGACATATGTAAAAATTAACCAAAATTTGAAGACGATGCCATCTGGATGATTTGGAAGAAATTGAAGAAAAATTGAATTTTAGCGAATTTCCGTGTAAACTGTAGAAATTAACCGAAATTCTAAATCGTTGCTATTTCTACGTATATTGACGATTTGGATGATATATAAGAAAAACTGAAATTGTAGCAAATTTCCAAGACATATGTAAAAATTAACCAAAATTTGAAGACGATGCCATCTGGATGATTTGGAAGAAATTGAAGAAAAATTGAATTTTTGCGAATTTCCGTGTAAACTGTAAAAACTAACCGAAATTCGAAAACGATGCTATTTCTACGTATTGCGACGATTTGGACGATATATAAGAAAAACCGAAATTTTAGCGAATTTCCGAGTAAACTGTAAAAATTAACCGAAATTCTAAATCGTTGCTATTTCTACGTATATCGACGATTTGGATGATATATAAGAAAAACTGAAATTTTAGCGAATTTCCGAGTAAACTGTAAAAATTAACCAAAATTATAAATCGTTGCTATTTCTACGTATATCGACGATTTGGATGATATATAAGAAAAACTAAAATTTTAGCAAATTTCCAAGACATATGTAACAATTAACCAAAATTTGAAAACGATGCCATCTGGATGATTTGGAAGAAATTGAAGAAAAATTGAATATTTGCGAATTTCCGTGTAAACTGTAGAAATTAACCGAAATTCTAAATCGTTGCTATTTCTACGTATATCGACGATTTGGATGATATATAAGAAAAACTGAAATTTTAACGAATTTCCAAGAAAAATGTAAAAATCAATCAAAATTTAAGAACGATGCTATTTCTATAGATATATAAGAAAAATTGAATTTTAGCGAATTTCCAAGACATATGTAAAAATTAACCAAAATTTGAAGACGATGCCATCTGGATGATTTGGAAGAAATTGAAGAAAAATTGAATTTTAGCGAATTTCCGTGTAAACTGTAGAAATTAACCGAAATTCTAAATCGTTGCTATTTCTACGTATATCGACGATTTGGCTGATATATAGGAAAAACTGAAATTTTAGCGAATTTCCGAGTAAACTGTAAAAATTAACCAAAATTATAAATCGTTGCTATTTCTACGTATATCGACGATTTGGATGATATATAAGAAAAACTGAAATTTTAACGAATTTCCAAGAAAAATCTAAAAATTATTCAAAATTTAAGAACGATGCTATTTCTATAGATATATAAGAAAAATTGAATTTTAGCGAATTTCCAAGAAAAATGTAAAAATTACACGAAATTCGAAAACGATGCTATTTCTACGTATATCGACGATTTGGATGATATATAAGAAAAACTGAAATTTTAGCGATATTCCAAGAAAAATGTAAAAATTAACCAAAATTTGAAAACGATGCCATTTTGATGATTTGGAAGATATTTATGAAAAATTGAATTTTAGCGAATTTCCGAGTAAACTGTAAAAATTAACCGAAATTCTAAATCATTGCTATTTCTGCGTATATCGATGATTTGGATGATATATAAGAAAAACTGAAATTTTAGTGAATTTCCAAGAAAAATGTAACAATTAACCAAAATTTGAAAACGATGCCATCTAGATGATTTGGAAGATATTTAAGAAAAATTGAATTTTAGCGAATTTCCGAGTAAACTGTAAAAATTAACCGAAATTCTAAATCATTGCTATTTCTACGTATATCGACGATTTGGATGATAAATAAGAAAAACTGAAATTTTACCGAATTACCAAGAAAAATGTGAAAACTAACCGAAAGCCGAAAACGATGCTATTTCTACGTATATCGATGATTTGGATGATATATAAGAAAAACTGAAATTTTAGCGAATTTCCAAGAAAAATGTAAAAATTAACCAAAATTTGAAAACGATGCCATTTAGATGATTTGGAAGATATTTATGAAAAATTGAATTTTAGCGAATTTCCGTGTAAACTGTAGAAATTAACCGAAATTCTAAATCGTTGCTATTTCTACGTATATCGACGATTTGGATGATATATAAGAAAAACTGAGATTTTAGCGAATTTCCGAGTAAACTGTATAAATTAACCAAAATTATAAATTGTTGCTATTTCTACGTATATCGGCGATTTGGATGATATATAAGAGAAACTGAAATTTTAGCAAATTTCCAAGACATATGTAAAAATTAACCAAAATTTGAAAACGATGCCATCTGGATGATTTGGAAGGAATTGAAGAAAAATTGAATTTTTGCGAATTTCCGTGTAAACTGTAGAAATTAACCGAAATTCTAAATCGTTGCTATATCTACGTATATCGACGATTTGGATGATATATAAGAAAAACTGAAATTTTAGCGAATTTCCGAGTAAACTGTAAAAATTAACCAAAATTATAAATCGTTGCTATTTCTACGTATATCGACGATTTGGATGATATATAAGAAAAACTAAAATTTTAGCAAATTTCCAAGACATATGTAAAAATTAACCAAAATTTGAAAACGATGCCATCTGGATGATTTGGAAGAAATTGAAGAAAAATTGAATATTTGCGAATTTCCGTGTAAACTGTAGAAATTAACCGAAATTCTAAATCGTTGCTATTTCTACGTATATCGACGATTTGGATGATATACAAGAAAAACTAAAATTTTAGCAAATTTCCAAGACATGTAAAAATTAACCAAAATTTGAAAACGATGCCATCTGGATGATTTGGAAGAAACTGAAGAAAAATTGAATATTTGCGAATTTCCGTGTAAACTGTAGAAATTAACCGAAATTCTAAATCGTTGCTATTTCTACGTATATCGACGATTTGGATGATATATAAGAAAAACTGATTTTAGCAAATTTCCAAGACATATGTAAAAATTAACCAAAATTTGAAGACGATGCCATCTGGATGATTTGGAAGAAATTGAAGAAAAATTGAATTTTTGCGAATTTCCGTGTAAACTGTAAAAACTAACCGAAATTCAAAAACGATGCTATTTCTACGTATTGCGACGATTTGGACGATATATAAGAAAAACTGAAATTTTAGCGAATTTCCGAGTAAACTGTAAAAATTAACCGAAATTCTAAATCGTTGCTATTTCTACGTATATCGACGATTTGGATGATATATAAGAAAAACTGAAATTTTAGCAAATTTCCAAGACATATTTAATAATTAACCAAAATTTGAAAACGATGCCATCTGGATGATTTGGAAGAAATTGAAGAAAAATTGAATTTTAGCGAATTTCCGTGTAAACTGTAGAAATTAACCGAAATTCTAAATCGTTGCTATTTCTACGTATATCGACGATTTGGCTGATATATAGGAAAAACTGAAATTTTAGCGAATTTCCGAGTAAACTGTAAAAATTAACCGAAATTCTAAATCGTTGCTATTTCTACGTATATCGACGATTTGGATGATATATAAGAAAAACTGAAATTTTACCGAATTTCCAAGAAAAATGTGAAAACTAGCCGAAAACGATGGTATTTCTACGTATATCGATGATTTGGATGATATATAAGAAAAACTGAAATTTTAGCGAATTTCCAAGAAAAATGTAACAATTAAACAAAATTTGAAAACGATGCCATCTAGATGATTTGGAAGATATTTAAGAAAAATTGAATTTTAGCGAATTTCCGAGTAAACTGTAAAAATTAACCAAAATTATAAATCGTTGCTATTTCTACGTATATCGACGATTTGGATGATATATAAGAAAAACTAAAATTTTAGCAAATTTCCAAGACATATGTAAAAATTAACCAAAATTTGAAAACGATGCCATTTAGATGATTTGGAAGATATTTATGAAAAATTGAATTTTAGCGAATTTCCAAGAAAAATGTAAAAATTATTCAAAATTTAAGAACGATGCTATTTCTATAGATATATAAGAAAAATTGAATTTTAGCGAATTTCCAAGAAAAATGTAAAAATTACACGAAATTCGAAAACGATGCTATTTCTAGGTATATCGACGATTTGGATGATATATAAGAAAAACTGAAATTTTAGCGATATTCCAAGAAAAATGTAAAAATTAACCAAAATTTGAAAACGATGCCATTTAGATGATTTGGAAGATATTTATGAAAAATTGAATTTTAGCGAATTTCCGTGTAAACTGTAGAAATTAACCGAAATTCTAAATCGTTGCTATTTCTACGTATATCGACGATTTGGATGATATATAAGAAAAACTGAAATTTTAGCGAATTTCCGAGTAAACTGTAAAAATTAACCAAAATTATAAATTGTTGCTATTTCTACGTATATCGGCGATTTGGATGATATATAAGAAAAACTGAAATTTTAGCAAATTTCCAAGACATATGTAAAAATTAACCAAAATTTGAAAACGATGCCATCTGGATGATTTGGAAGGAATTGAAGAAAAATTGAATTTTTGCGAATTTCCGTGTAAACTGTAGAAATTAACCGAAATTCTAAATCGTTGCTATTTCTACGTATATCCACGATTTGGATGATATATAAGAAAAACTGAAATTTTAGCGAATTTCCGAGTAAACTGTAAAAATTAACCAAAATTATAAATCGTTGCTATTTCTACGTATATCGACGATTTGGATGATATATAAGAAAAACTAAAATTGTAGCAAATTTCCAAGACATATGTAAAAATTAACCAAAATTTGAAAACGATGCCATCTGGATGATTTGGAAGAAATTGAAGAAAAATTGAATATTTGCGAATTTCCGTGTAAACTGTAGAAATTAACCGAAATTCTAAATCGTTGCTATTTCTACGTATATCGACGATTTGGATGATATATAAGAAAAACTAAAATTTTAGCAAATTTCCAAGACATATGTAAAAATTAACCAAAATTTGAAAACGATGCCATCTGGATGATTTGGAAGAAACTGAAGAAAAATTGAATATTTGCGAATTTCCGTGTAAACTGTAGAAATTAACCGAAATTCTAAATCGTTGCTATTTCTACGTATATCGACGATTTGGATGATATATAAGAAAAACTGAAATTTTAGCAAATTTCCAAGACATATGTAAAAATTAACCAAAATTTGAAGACGATGCCATCTGGACGATTTGGAAGAAATTGAAGAAAAATTGAATTTTTGCGAATTTCCGTGTAAACTGTAAAAACTAACCGAAATTCAAAAACGATGCTATTTCTACGTATTGCGACGATTTGGACGATATATAAGAAAAACTGAAATTTTAGCGAATTTCCGAGTAAACTGTAAAAATTAACCGAAATTCTAAATCGTTGCTATTTCTACGTATATCGACGATTTGGATGATATATAAGAAAAACTGAAATTTTAGCAAATTTCCAAGACATATTTAATAATTAACCAAAATTTGAAAACGATGCCATCTGGATGATTTGGAAGAAATTGAAGAAAAATTGAATTTTAGCGAATTTCCGTGTAAACTGTAGAAATTAACCGAAATTCTAAATCGTTGCTATTTCTACGTATATCGACGATTTGGCTGATATATAGGAAAAACTGAAATTTTAGCGAATTTCCGAGTAAACTGTAAAAATTAACCGAAGTTCTAAATCGTTGCTATTTCTACGTATATCGACGATTTGGATGATATATAAGAAAAACTGAAATTTTACCGAATTTCCAAGAAAAATGTGAAAACTAGCCGAAAACGATGGTATTTCTACGTATATCGATGATTTGGATGATATATAAGAAAAACTGAAATTTTAGCGAATTTCCAAGAAAAATGTAACAATTAACCAAAATTTGAAAACGATGCCATCTAGATGATTTGGAAGATATTTAAGAAAAATTGAATTTTAGCGAATTTCCGAGTAAACTGTAAAAATTAACCAAAATTATAAATCGTTGCTATTTCTACGTATATCGACGATTTGGATGATATATAAGAAAAACTAAAATTTTAGCAAATTTCCAAGACATATGTAAAAATTAACCAAAATTTGAAAACGATGCCATTTAGATGATTTGGAAGATATTCATGAAAAATTGAATTTTAGCGAATTTCCGAGTAAACTGTAAAAATTAACCGAAATTCTAAATCATTGCTATTTCTACATATATCGACGATTTGGATGATATATAAGAAAAACTGAAATTTTAACGAATTTCCAAGAAAAATGTAAAAATTATTCAAAATTTAAGAACGATGCTATTTCTATAGATATATAAGAAAAATTGAATTTTAGCGAATTTCCAAGAAAAATGTAAAATTACACGAAATTCGAAAACGATGCTATTTCTAGGTATATCGACGATTTGGATGATATATAAGAAAAACTGAAATTTTAGCGATATTCCAAGAAAAATGTAAAAATTAACCAAAATTTGAAAACGATGCCATTTAGATGATTTGGAAGATATTTATGAAAAATTGAATTTTTGCGAATTTCCGTGTAAACTGTAAAAACTAACCGAAATTCGAAAACGATGCTATTTCTACGTATTGCGACGATTTGAACGATATATAAGAAAAACTGAAATTTTAGCGAATTTCCGAGTAAACTGTAAAAATTAACCGAAATTCTAAATCGTTGCTATTTCTACGTATATCGACGATTTGGATGATATATAAGAAAAACTGAAACTTTAGCGAATTTCCAAGAAAAATGTAAAAATTATCCAAAATTTAAAAACGATGCTATTTCTATAGATATATAAGAAAAATTGAATTTTAGCGAATTTCCAAGAAAAATGTAAAAATTAACTGAAATTCTAAATCGTTTCTATTTCTACGTATATCGACGATTTGGATGATATATAAGAAAAACTGAAATTTTAGTAAATTTCCAAGAGATGTGTAGAAATTAACCAAAATTTGAAAACGATGCCATCTAGATGATTTGGAGGATATTTATGAAAAATTGAATTTTAGCGAATTCCCGTGTAAACTAGAAATTAACCAAAATTATAAATCGTTGCTATTTCTACGTATATCGACCATTTGGATGATATATAAGAGAAACTGAAATTTTAACGAATTTCCAAGAAAAATGTAAAAATTATTCAAAATTTAAGAACGATGCTATTTCTATAGATATATAAGAAAAATTGAATTTTAGCGAATTTCCAAGAAAAATGTAAAAATTAACCAAACTTTGAGAACGATGCCATCTAGATGATTTGGAAGATATTTATGAAAAATTGAATTAAAGCGAATTTCCGTGTAAACTGTCGAAATTAACCGAAATTCTACGTATATGGACGATTTGGATGATATATAAGAAAAACTGAAATTTTAGCGATATTCCAAGAAAAATGTAAAAATTAACCAAAATTTGTAATCGATCCTATCCAGATGATTTGGAAGATATTTATGAAAAATTGAATTTTAGCGAATTCCCGTGTAAACTAGAAATTAACCGAAATTCTAAATCATTGCTATTTCTACGTATATCGACGATTTGAATGATATATTGGAAAAACTGAAGTTTTAGCGAATTTCCGAGTAAACTGTAAAAATTAACCAAAATTATAAATTGTTGTTATTTCTACGTATATCGGCGATTTGGATGATATATAAGAAAAACTGAAATTTTAGCAAATTTCCAAGACATATGTAAAAATTAACCAAAATTTGAAAACGATGCCATCTGGATGATTTGGAAGAAATTGAAGAAAAATTGAATTTTAGCGAATTTCCGTGTAAACTGTAGAAATTAACCGAAATTCTAAATCGTTGCTATTTCTACGTATATCGACGATTTGGATGATATATAGGAAAAACTGAAATTTTAGCGAATTTCCGAGTAAACTGTAAAAATTAACCAAAACTATAAATCGTTGCTATTTCTACGTATATCGACGATTTGGATGGTATATAAGAAAAACAGAAATTTTAGCAAATTTCCAAGACATACGTAAAAATTAACCAAAATTTGAAAACGATGCCATCTGGATGATTTGGAAGAAATTGAAGAAAAATTGAATTTCAGCGAATTTCCGTGTAAACTGTAGAAATTAACCGAAATTCTAAATCGTTGCTATTTCTACGTATATGGACGATTTGGATGATATATAAGAAAAACTGAAATTTTAGCGATATTCCAAGAAAAATGTAAAAATTAAACAAAATTTGAAAACGATGCCATCTAGATGATTTGGAAGATATTTAAGAAAAATTGAATTTTAGCGAATTTCCGAGTAAACTGTAAAAATTAACCAAAATTATAAATCGTTGCTATTTCTACGTATATCGACGATTTGGATGATATATAAGAAAAACTAAAATTTTAGCAAATTTCCAAGACATATGTAAAAATTAACCAAAATTTGAAAACGATGCCATTTAGATGATTTGGAAGATATTTATGAAAAATTGAATTTTAGCGAATTTCCAAGAAAAATGTAAAAATTATTCAAAATTTAAGAACGATGCTATTTCTATAGATATATAAGAAAAATTGAATTTTAGCGAATTTCCAAGAAAAATGTAAAAATTACACGAAATTCGAAAACGATGCTATTTCTAGGTATATCGACGATTTGGATGATATATAAGAAAAACTGAAATTTTAGCGATATTCCAAGAAAAATGTAAAAATTAACCAAAATTTGAAAACGATGCCATTTAGATGATTTGGAAGATATTTATGAAAAATTGAATTTTAGCGAATTTCCGTGTAAACTGTAGAAATTAACCGAAATTCTAAATCGTTGCTATTTCTACGTATATCGACGATTTGGATGATATATAAGAAAAACTGAAATTTTAGCGAATTTCCGAGTAAACTGTAAAAATTAACCAAAATTATAAATTGTTGCTATTTCTACGTATATCGGCGATTTGGATGATATATAAGAAAAACTGAAATTTTAGCAAATTTCCAAGACATATGTAAAAATTAACCAAAATTTGAAAACGATGCCATCTGGATGATTTGGAAGGAATTGAAGAAAAATTGAATTTTTGCGAATTTCCGTGTAAACTGTAGAAATTAACCGAAATTCTAAATCGTTGCTATTTCTACGTATATCCACGATTTGGATGATATATAAGAAAAACTGAAATTTTAGCGAATTTCCGAGTAAACTGTAAAAATTAACCAAAATTATAAATCGTTGCTATTTCTACGTATATCGACGATTTGGATGATATATAAGAAAAACTAAAATTGTAGCAAATTTCCAAGACATATGTAAAAATTAACCAAAATTTGAAAACGATGCCATCTGGATGATTTGGAAGAAATTGAAGAAAAATTGAATATTTGCGAATTTCCGTGTAAACTGTAGAAATTAACCGAAATTCTAAATCGTTGCTATTTCTACGTATATCGACGATTTGGATGATATATAAGAAAAACTAAAATTTTAGCAAATTTCCAAGACATATGTAAAAATTAACCAAAATTTGAAAACGATGCCATCTGGATGATTTGGAAGAAACTGAAGAAAAATTGAATATTTGCGAATTTCCGTGTAAACTGTAGAAATTAACCGAAATTCTAAATCGTTGCTATTTCTACGTATATCGACGATTTGGATGATATATAAGAAAAACTGAAATTTTAGCAAATTTCCAAGACATATGTAAAAATTAACCAAAATTTGAAGACGATGCCATCTGGACGATTTGGAAGAAATTGAAGAAAAATTGAATTTTTGCGAATTTCCGTGTAAACTGTAAAAACTAACCGAAATTCAAAAACGATGCTATTTCTACGTATTGCGACGATTTGGACGATATATAAGAAAAACTGAAATTTTAGCGAATTTCCGAGTAAACTGTAAAAATTAACCGAAATTCTAAATCGTTGCTATTTCTACGTATATCGACGATTTGGATGATATATAAGAAAAACTGAAATTTTAGCAAATTTCCAAGACATATTTAATAATTAACCAAAATTTGAAAACGATGCCATCTGGATGATTTGGAAGAAATTGAAGAAAAATTGAATTTTAGCGAATTTCCGTGTAAACTGTAGAAATTAACCGAAATTCTAAATCGTTGCTATTTCTACGTATATCGACGATTTGGCTGATATATAGGAAAAACTGAAATTTTAGCGAATTTCCGAGTAAACTGTAAAAATTAACCGAAGTTCTAAATCGTTGCTATTTCTACGTATATCGACGATTTGGATGATATATAAGAAAAACTGAAATTTTACCGAATTTCCAAGAAAAATGTGAAAACTAGCCGAAAACGATGGTATTTCTACGTATATCGATGATTTGGATGATATATAAGAAAAACTGAAATTTTAGCGAATTTCCAAGAAAAATGTAACAATTAACCAAAATTTGAAAACGATGCCATCTAGATGATTTGGAAGATATTTAAGAAAAATTGAATTTTAGCGAATTTCCGAGTAAACTGTAAAAATTAACCAAAATTATAAATCGTTGCTATTTCTACGTATATCGACGATTTGGATGATATATAAGAAAAACTAAAATTTTAGCAAATTTCCAAGACATATGTAAAAATTAACCAAAATTTGAAAACGATGCCATTTAGATGATTTGGAAGATATTCATGAAAAATTGAATTTTAGCGAATTTCCGAGTAAACTGTAAAAATTAACCGAAATTCTAAATCATTGCTATTTCTACATATATCGACGATTTGGATGATATATAAGAAAAACTGAAATTTTAACGAATTTCCAAGAAAAATGTAAAAATTATTCAAAATTTAAGAACGATGCTATTTCTATAGATATATAAGAAAAATTGAATTTTAGCGAATTTCCAAGAAAAATGTAAAATTACACGAAATTCGAAAACGATGCTATTTCTAGGTATATCGACGATTTGGATGATATATAAGAAAAACTGAAATTTTAGCGATATTCCAAGAAAAATGTAAAAATTAACCAAAATTTGAAAACGATGCCATTTAGATGATTTGGAAGATATTTATGAAAAATTGAATTTTTGCGAATTTCCGTGTAAACTGTAAAAACTAACCGAAATTCGAAAACGATGCTATTTCTACGTATTGCGACGATTTGAACGATATATAAGAAAAACTGAAATTTTAGCGAATTTCCGAGTAAACTGTAAAAATTAACCGAAATTCTAAATCGTTGCTATTTCTACGTATATCGACGATTTGGATGATATATAAGAAAAACTGAAACTTTAGCGAATTTCCAAGAAAAATGTAAAAATTATCCAAAATTTAAAAACGATGCTATTTCTATAGATATATAAGAAAAATTGAATTTTAGCGAATTTCCAAGAAAAATGTAAAAATTAACTGAAATTCTAAATCGTTTCTATTTCTACGTATATCGACGATTTGGATGATATATAAGAAAAACTGAAATTTTAGTAAATTTCCAAGAGATGTGTAGAAATTAACCAAAATTTGAAAACGATGCCATCTAGATGATTTGGAGGATATTTATGAAAAATTGAATTTTAGCGAATTCCCGTGTAAACTAGAAATTAACCAAAATTATAAATCGTTGCTATTTCTACGTATATCGACCATTTGGATGATATATAAGAGAAACTGAAATTTTAACGAATTTCCAAGAAAAATGTAAAAATTATTCAAAATTTAAGAACGATGCTATTTCTATAGATATATAAGAAAAATTGAATTTTAGCGAATTTCCAAGAAAAATGTAAAAATTAACCAAACTTTGAGAACGATGCCATCTAGATGATTTGGAAGATATTTATGAAAAATTGAATTAAAGCGAATTTCCGTGTAAACTGTCGAAATTAACCGAAATTCTACGTATATGGACGATTTGGATGATATATAAGAAAAACTGAAATTTTAGCGATATTCCAAGAAAAATGTAAAAATTAACCAAAATTTGTAATCGATCCTATCCAGATGATTTGGAAGATATTTATGAAAAATTGAATTTTAGCGAATTCCCGTGTAAACTAGAAATTAACCGAAATTCTAAATCATTGCTATTTCTACGTATATCGACGATTTGGATGATATATTGGAAAAACTGAAATTTTAGCGAATTTCCGAGTAAACTGTAAAAATTAACCAAAATTATAAATTGTTGCTATTTCTACGTATATCGGCGATTTGGATGATATATAAGAAAAACTGAAATTTTAGCAAATTTCCAAGACATATGTAAAAATTAACCAAAATTTGAAAACGATGCCATCTGGATGATTTGGAAGAAATTGAAGAAAAATTGAATTTTTGCGAATTTCCGAGTAAACTGTAAAAATTAACCGAAATTCGAAAACGATGCTGTTTCTGCGTATATCGACGATTTGGACGATATATAAGAAAAACTGAAATTTTAACGAATTTCTGAGTAAACTGTAAAAATTAACCAAAATTATAAGTCGTTGCTATTTCTACGTATATCGACGATTTGGATGATATATAAGAAAAACTGAAATTTTAGCAAATTTCCAAGACATATGTAAAAATTAACCAAAATTTGAAAACGATGCCATCTGGATGATTTGGAAGAAATTGAAGAAAAATTGAATTTCAGCGAATTTCCGTGTAAACTGTAGAAATTAACCGAAATTCTAAATCGTTGCTATTTCTACGTATATCAACGATTTTGATGATATACAAGAAAAACTGAAATTTTAGCGAATTTCCAAGAAAAATGTAAAAATTAACCAAACTTTGAGAACGATGCCATCTAGATGATTTGGAAGATATTTATGAAAAATTGAATTAAAGCGAATTTCCGTGTAAACTGTCGAAATTAACCGAAATTCTACGTATATGGACGATTTGGATGATATATAAGAAAAACTGAAATTTTAGCGATATTCCAAGAAAAATGTAAAAATTAACCAAAATTTGTAATCGATCCTATCCAGATGATTTGGAAGATATTTATGAAAAATTGAATTTTAGCGAATTCCCGTGTAAACTAGAAATTAACCGAAATTCTAAATCATTGCTATTTCTACGTATATCGACGATTTGGATGATATATTGGAAAAACTGAAATTTTAGCGAATTTCCGAGTAAGCTGTAAAAATTAACCAAAATTATAAATTGTTGCTATTTCTACGTATATCGGCGATTTGGATGATATATAAGAAAAACTGAAATTTTAGCAAATTTCCAAGACATATGTAAAAATTAACCAAAATTTGAAAACGATGCCATCTGGATGATTTGGAAGAAATTGAAGAAAAATTGAATTTTTGCGAATTTCCGAGTAAACTGTAAAAATTAACCGAAATTCGAAAACGATGCTGTTTCTGCGTATATCGACGATTTGGACGATATATAAGAAAAACTGAAATTTTAGCGAATTTCTGAGTAAACTGTAAAAATTAACCAAAATTATAAGTCGTTGCTATTTCTACGTATATCGACGATTTGGATGATATATAAGAAAAACTGAAATTTTAGCAAATTTCCAAGACATATGTAAAAATTAACCAAAATTTGAAAACGATGCCATCTGGATGATTTGGAAGAAATTGAAGAAAAATTGAATTTCAGCGAATTTCCGTGTAAACTGTAGAAATTAACCGAAATTCTAAATCGTTGCTATTTCTACGTATATCGACGATTTTGATGATATACAAGAAAAACTGAAATTTTAGCGAATTTCCAAAAAAAATGTAAAAATTAACCAAACTTTGAGAACGATGCCATCTAGATGATTTGGAAGATATTTATGAAAAATTGAATTTAAGCGAATTTCCGTGTAAACTGTCGAAATTAACCGAAATTCTACGTATATGGACGATTTGGATGATATATAAGAAAAACTGAAATTTTAGCGAATTTCCGAGTAAGCTGTAAAAATTAACCAAAATTATAAATTGTTGCTATTTCTACGTATATCGGCGATTTGGATGATATATAAGAAAAACTGAAATTTTAGCAAATTTCCAAGACATATGTAAAAATTAACCAAAATTTGAAAACGATGCCATCTGGATGATTTGGAAGAAATTGAAGAAAAATTGAATTTTAGCGAATTTCCGTGTAAACTAGAAATTAACCGAAATTCTAAATCATTGCTATTTCTACGTATATCGACGATTTGGATGATATATTGGAAAAACTGAAATTTTAGCGAATTTCCGAGTAAGCTGTAAAAATTAACCAAAATTATAAATTGTTGCTATTTCTACGTATATCGGCGATTTGGATGATATATAAGAAAAACTGAAATTTTAGCAAATTTCCAAGACATATGTAAAAATTAACCAAAATTTGAAAACGATGCCATCTGGATGATTTGGAAGAAATTGAAGAAAAATTGAATTTTAGCGAATTTCCGTGTAAACTGTAGAAATTAACCGAAATTCTAAATCGTTGCTATTTCTACGTATATCGACGATTTGGATGATATATAGGAAAAACTGAAATTTTAGCGAATTTCCGAGTAAACTGTAAAAATTAACCAAAATTATAAATCGTTGCTATTTCTACGTATATCGACGATTTGGATGGTATATAAGAAAAACAGAAATTTTAGCAAATTTCCAAGACATACGTAAAAATTAACCAAAATTTGAAAACGATGCCATCTGGATGATTTGGAAGAAATTGAAGAAAAATTGAATTTTTGCGAATTTCCGAGTAAACTGTAAAAATTAACCGAAATTCGAAAACGATGCTGTTTCTGCGTATATCGACGATTTGGACGATATATAAGAAAAACTGAAATTTTAGCGAATTTCTGAGTAAACTATAAAATTTAACCAAAATTATAAGTCGTTGCTATTTCTACGTATATCGACGATTTGGATGATATATAAGAAAAACTGAAATTTTAGCAAATTTCCAAGACATATGTAAAAATTAACCAAAATTTGAAAACGATGCCATCTGGATGATTTGGAAGAAATTGAAGAAAAATTGAATTTCAGCGAATTTCCGTGTAAACTGTAGAAATTAACCGAAATTCTAAATCGTTGCTATTTCTACGTATATCGACGATTTGGATGATATATAAGAAAAACTGAAATTTTAACGAATTTCCAAGAAAAATGTAAAAATTATTCAAAATTTAAGAACGATGCTATTTCTATAGATATATAAGAAAAATTGAATTTTAGCGAATTTCCAAGACATATGTAAAAATTAACCAAAATTCGAAAACGATGCTATTTCTGCGTATATCGACGATTTGAACGATATATAAGAAAAACTGAAATTTTAGCGAATTTCTGAGTAAACTGTAAAAATTAACCAAAATTACAAATCGTTGCTATTTCTACGTATATCGACGATTTGGATGATATATAAGAAAAACTAAAATTTTAGCAAATTTCCAAGACATATGTAAAAATTGACCAAAATTTGAAAACGATGCCATCTGGATGATTTGGAAGAAATTGAAGAAAAATTGAATATTTGCGAATTTCCGTGTAAACTATAGAAATTAACCGAAATTCTAAATCGTTGCTATTTCTACGTATATCGACGATTTGGATGATATATAGGAAAAACTGAAATTTTAGCGAATTTCCGAGTAAACTGTAAAAATTAACCAAAATTATAAATCGTTGCTATTTCTACGTATATCGACGATTTGGATGATATATAAGAAAAACTAAAATTTTAGCAAATTTCCAAGACATATGTAAAAATTAACCAAAATTTGAAAACGATGCCATCTGGATGATTTGGAAGAAATTGAAGAAAAATTGAATTTTAGCGAATTTCCGTGTAAACTGTAGAAATTAACCGAAATTCTAAATCGTTGCTATTTCTACGTATATCGACGATTTGGATGATATATAGGAAAAACTGAAATTTTAGCGAATTTCCGAGTAAACTGTAAAAATTAACCAAAATTATAAATCGTTGCTATTTCTACGTATATCGACGATTTGGATGGTATATAAGAGAAACAGAAATTTTAGCAAATTTCCAAGACATACGTAAAAATTAACCAAAATTTGAAAACGATGCCATCTGGATGAATTGGAAGAAATTGAAGAAAAATTGAATTTTTGCGAATTTCCGAGTAAACTGTAAAAATTAACCGAAATTCGAAAACGATGCTGTTTCTGCGTGTATCGACGATTTGGACGATATATAAGAAAAACTGAAATTTTAGCGAATTTCTGAGTAAACTGTAAAAATTAACCAAAATTATAAGTCGTTGCTATTTCTACGTATATGGACGATTTGGATGATATATAAGAAAAACTGAAATTTTAGCAAATTTCCAAGATATATGTAAAAATTAACCAAAATTTGAAAACGATGCCATCTGGATGATTTGGAAGAAATTGAAGAAAAATTGATTATTTGCGAATTTCCGTGTAAACTGTAAAAATTAACCGAAATTCTAAATCGTTGCTATTTCTACGTATATCGACGATTTGGATGATATATAAGAAAAACTAAAATTTTAGCAAATTTCCAAGACATATGTAAAAATTAACCAAAATTTGAAAACGATGCCATCTGGATGATTTGGAAGAAATTGAAGAAAAATTGAATATTTGCGAATTTCCGTGTAAACTGTAGAAATTAACCGAAATTCTAAATCGTTGCTATTTCTACGTATATCGACGATTTGGATGATATATAAGAAAAACTGAAATTTTAGCAAATTTCCGAGTAAACTGTAAAAATTAACCGAAATTCTAAATCGTTGCTATTTCTACGTATATCGACGATTTGGATGATAAATAAGAAAAACTGAAATTTTAGCAAATTTCCAAGACATATGTAATAATTAACCAAAATTTGAAAACGATGCCATCTGGATGATTTGGAAGAAATTGAAGAAAAATTGAATTTTAGCGAATTTCCGTGTAAACTGTAAAAATTTACCGAAATTCTAAATCGTTGCTATTTCTACGTTTATCGACGATTTGGCTGATATATAGGAAAAACTGAAATTTTAGCGATTTTCCGAGTAAACTGTAAAAATTAACCAAAATTATAAATCGTTGCTATTTCTACGTATATCGACGATTTGGATGATATATAAGAAAAACTGAAATTTTAACGAATTTCCAAGAAAAATGTAAAAATTATTCAAAATTTAAGAACGATGCTATTTCTATAGATATATAAGAAAAATTGAATTTTAGCGAATTTCCAAGAAAAATGTAAAAATTACACGAAATTCGAAAACGATGCTATTTCTACGTGTATCGACGATTTGGATGATATATAAGAAAAACTGAAATTTTAGCGATATTCCAAGAAAAATGTAAAAATTAACCAAAATTTGAAAACGATGCCATTTAGATGATTTGGAAGATATTTATGAAAAATTGAATTTTAGCGAATTTCCGAGTAAACTGTAAAAATTAACCGAAATTCTAAATCATTGCTATTTCTACGTATATCGACGATTTGGATGATAAATAAGAAAAACTGAAAGTTTACCGAATTTCCAAGAAAAATGTGAAAACTAACCGAAAGCCGAAAACGATGCTATTTCTACGTATATCGATGATTTGGATGATATATAAGAAAAACTGAAATTTTAGCGAATTTCCAAGAAAAATGTAACAATTAACCAAAATTTGAAAACGATGCCATCTAGATGATTTGGAAGATATTTAAGAAAAATTGAATTTTAGCGAATTTCCGAGTAAACTGTAAAAATTAACCGAAATTCTAAATCATTGCTATTTCTACGTATATTGATGATTTGGATGATATATAAGAAAAACTGAAATTTTAGCGAATTTCCAAGAAAAATGTAAAAATTAACCAAAATTTGAAAATGATGCCATTTAGATGATTTGGAAGATATTTATGAAAAATTGAATTTTAGCGAATTTCCGTGTAAGCTGTAGAAATTAACCAAAATTATAAATCGTTGCTATTTCTACGTATATCGACGATTTGGATGATATATAAGAAAAACTGAAATTGTAGCAAATTTCCAAGACATGTGAAAATTAACCAAAATTTGAAAACGATGCCATCTGGATGATTTGGAAGAAATTGAAGAAAAATTGAATTTTTGCGAATTTCCGAGTAAACTGTAAAAATTAACCGAAATTCGAAAACGATGCTGTTTCTGCGTATATCGACGATTTGGACGATATATAAGAAAAACTGAAATTTTAGCGAATTTCTGAGTAAACTGTAAAAATTAACCAAAATTATAAGTCGTTGCTATTTCTACGTATATCGACGATTTGGATGATATATAAGAAAAACTGAAATTTTAGCAAATTTCCAAGACATATGTAAAAATTAACCAAAATTTGAAAACGATGCCATCTGGATGATTTGGAAGAAATTGAAGAAAAATTGAATATTTGCGAATTTCCGTGTAAACTGTAAAAATTAACCGAAATTCTAAATCGTTGCTATTTCTACGTATATCGACGATTTGGATGATATATAAGAAAAACTAAAATTTTAGCAAATTTCCAAGACATATGTAAAAATTAACCAAAATTTGAAAACGATGCCATCTGGATGATTTGGAAGAAATTGAAGAAAAATTGAATATTTGCGAATTTCCGTGTAAACTGTAGAAATTAACCGAAATTCTAAATCGTTGCTATTTCTACGTATATCGACGATTTGGATGATATATAAGAAAAACTGAAATTTTAGCAAATTTCCAAGACATATGTAAAAATTAACCAATATTTGAAGACGATGCCATCTGGATGATTTGGAAGAAATTGAAGAAAAATTGAATTTTTGCGAATTTCCGTGTAAACTGTAAAAACTAACCGAAATTCGAAAACGATGCTTTTTCTACGTATTGCGACGATTTGGACGATATATAAGAAAAACTGAAATTTTAGCGAATTTCCGAGTAAACTGTAAAAATTAACCGAAATTCTAAATCGTTGCTATTTCTACGTATATCGACGATTTGGATATTAAATAAGAAAAACTGAAATTTTAGCAAATTTCCTAGACATATGTAATAATTAACCAAAATTCGAAAACGATGCCATCTGGATGATTTGGACGAAATTGAAGAAAAATTGAATTTTAGCGAATTTCCGTGTAAACTGTAGAAATTAACCGAAATTCTAAATCGTTGCTATTTCTACGTTTATCGACGATTTGGCTGATATATAGGAAAAACTGAAATTTTAGCGAATTTCCGAGTAAACTGTAAAAATTAACCAAAATTATAAATCGTTGCTATTTCTACGTATATCGACGATTTGGATGATATATAAGAAAAACTGAAATTTTAACGAATTTCCAAGAAAAATGTAAAAATTATTCAAAATTTAAGAACGATGCTATTTCTATAGATATATAAGAAAAATTGAATTTTAGCGAATTTCCAAGAAAAATGTAAAAATTACACGAAATTCGAAAACGATGCTATTTCTACGTATATCGACGATTTGGATGATATATAAGAAAAACTGAAATTTTAGCGATATTCCAAGAAAAATGTAAAAATTAACCAAAATTTGAAAACGATGCCATTTAGATGATTTGGAAGATATTTATGAAAAATTGAATTTTAGCGAATTTCCGAGTAAACTGTAAAAATTAACCGAAATTCTAAATCATTGCTATTTCTACGTATATCGACGATTTGGATGATAAATAAGAAAAACTGAAATTTTACCGAATTTCCAAGAAAAATGTGAAAACTAACCGAAAGCCGAAAACGATGCTATTTTTACGTATATCGATGATTTGGATGATATATAAGAAAAACTGAAATTTTAGCGAATTTCCAAGAAAAATGTAACAATTAACCAAAATTTGAAAACGATGCCATCTAGATGATTTGGAAGATATTTAAGAAAAATTGAATTTTAGCGAATTTCCGAGTAAACTGTAAAAATTAACCGAAATTCTAAATCATTGCTATTTCTACGTATATTGATGATTTGGATGATATATAAGAAAAACTGAAATTTTAGCGAATTTCCAAGAAAAATGTAAAAATTAACCAAAATTTGAAAACGATGCCATTTAGATGATTTGGAAGATATTTATGAAAAATTGAATTTTAGCGAATTTCCGTGTAAGCTGTAGAAATTAACCGAAATTCTAAATCGTTGCTATTTCTACGTATATCGACGATTTGGATGATATATAAGAAAAACTGGAATTTTAGCGAATTTCCGAGTAAACTGTAAAAATTAACCAAAATTTGAAAACGATGCCATTTAGATGATTTGGAAGATATTTATGAAAAATTGAATTTTAGCGAATTTCCGTGTAAACTCTAGAAATTAACCGAAATTCTAAATCGTTGCTATTTCTACGTATATCGACGATTTGGATGATATATAAGAAAAACTGAAATTTTAGCGAATTTCCAAGAAAAATGTAAAAATTAACCAAAATTTGAAAACGATGCCATCTAGATGATTTGGAAGATATTTATGAAAAATTGAATTTTAGCGAATTCCCGTGTAAACTCTAGAAATTAACCGAAATTCTAAATCGTTGCTATTTCTACGTATATCGACGATTTGGATGATATATAAGAAAAACTGAAATTTTAGTAAATTTCCAAGACACATGTAAAAATTAACCAAAATTTGAAAACGATGCCATCTGGATGATTTGGAAGAAATTGAAGAGAAATTGAATTTTTGCGAATTTCCGAGTAAACTGTAAAAATTAACCGAAATTCGAAAGCGATGCTATTTCTACGTATATCGACGATTTGGATGATATATAAGACAAATTGAAATTTTAGCGAATTTCCAAGAAAAATGTTAAAATTATGCTAAATTTAAAAACGATGCTATTTCTATAGATATATAAGAAAAATTGAATTTTAGCGAATTTCCAAGAAAAATGTAAAAATTACACGAAATTCGAAAACGATGCTATTTCTATGTATATCGACGATTTGGATGATATATAAGAAAAACTGAAATTTTAGCGAATTTCCGAGTAAACTGTAAAAATTAACCGAAATTCTAAATAGTTGCTATTTCTACGTATATCGACGATTTGGATGATATATAAGAAAAACTGAAATTTTAGCGAATTTCCAAGAAAAATGTAAAAATTATGCTAAATTTAAAAACGATGCTATTTCTATAGATATATAAGAAAAATTGAATTTTAGCGAATTTCCAAGAATAATGCAAAAATTTACCAAAGTTTGAAAACGATTCTATTTCTATAGATATACAAGAAAAATTGAATTTTAGCGAATTTCCAAGAAAAATGTAAAAATTACACGAAATTCGAATACGATGCTATTTCTACGTATATCGACGATTTGAACGATATATAAGAAAAACTTAAATTTTAGCGATTTCCAAGAAAAACTGAAATTTTAGCGAATTCCAAGAAAAATGTAAAAATTAACCAAAATTTGAAAACGATGCCATCTAGATGATTTGGAAGATATTTATGAAAAATTGAATTTTAGCGAATTCCCGTGTAAACTCTAGAAATTAACCAAAATTCCAAATCGTTGCTATTTCTACGTATATCGACGATTTGGATGATATATAAGAAAAACTGAAATTTTAGCGAATTTCCGAGTAAACTGTAAAAATTAACCGAAATTCTAAATAGTTGCTATTTCTACGTATATCGACGATTTGGATGATATATAAGAAAAACTGAAATTTTAGCGAATTTCCGAGTAAACTGTAAAAATTAACCGAAATTCTAAATAGTTGCTATTTCTACGTATATCGACGATTTGGATGATATATAAGAAAAACTGAAATTTTAGCGAATTTCCGAGTAAACTGTAAAAATTAACCGAAATTCTAAATAGTTGCTATTTCTACGTATATCGACGATTTGGATGATATATAGGAAAAACTGAAATTTTAGCAAATTTCCAAGAAATATTTAAAAATTAACCAAAATTTGAAGACGATGCCATCTGGATGATTTGGAAGAAATTGAAGAAAAATTGAATTTTAGCGAATTTCCGTGTAAACTGTAGAAATTAACCGAAATTCTAAATCGTTGCTATTTCTACGTATATCGACGATTTGGATGATATATAGGAAAAACTGAAATTTTAGCGAATTTCCGAGTAAACTGTAAAAATTAACCAAAATTATAAATCGTTGCTATTTCTACGTATATCGACGATTTGGATGATATATAAGAAAAACTGAAATTGTAGCAAATTTCCAAGACATGTAAAAATTAACCAAAATTTGAAAACGTTGCCATCTGGATGATTTGGAAGAAATTGAAGAAAAATTGAATTTTTGCGAATTTCCGAGTAAACTGTAAAAATTAACCGAAATTCGAAAACGATGCTATTTCTACGTATATCGACGATTTGGACGATATATAAGAAAAACTGAAATTTTAGCGAATTTCCGAGTAAACTGTTAAAATTAACCAAAATTATAAATCGTTGCTATTTCTACGTATATCGACGATTTTGATGATATATAAGAAAAACTGAAATTTTAGCAAATTTCCAAGATATATGTAAAAATTAACCAAAATTTGAAAACGATGCCATCTGGATGATTTGGAAGAAATTGAAGAAAAATTGAATTTTTGCGAATTTCCGAGTAAACTGTAAAAATTAACCGAAATTCGAAAACGATGCTATTTCTACGTATATCGACGATTTGGACGATATATAAGAAAAACTGAAATTTTAGCGAATTTCCGAGTAAACTGTTAAAATTAACCAAAATTATAAATCGTTGCTATTTCTACGTATATCGACGATTTGGATGATATATAAGAAAAACTGAAATATTAGCAAATTTCCAAGATATATGTAAAAATTAACCAAAATTTGAAAACGATGCCATCTGGATGATTTGGAAGAAATTGAAGAAAAATTGAATTTTTGCGAATTTCCGAGTAAACTGTAAAAATTAACCGAAATTCGAAAACGATGCTATTTCTACGTATATCGACGATTTGGATGATATATAGGAAAAACTGAAATTTTAGCAAATTTCCAAGAAATATTTAAAAATTAACCAAAATTTCAAGATGATGCCATCTGGATGATTTGGAAGAAATTGAAGAAAAATTGAATTTTAGCGAATTTCCGTGTAAACTGTAGAAATTAACCGAAATTCTAAATCGTTGCTATTTCTACGTATATCGACGATTTGGATGATATATAGGAAAAACTGAAATTTTAGCGAATTTCCGAGTAAACTGTAAAAATTAACCAAAATTATAAATCGTTGCTATTTCTACGTATATCGACGATTTGGATGATATATAAGAAAAACTGAAATTGTAGCAAATTTCCAAGACATGTAAAAATTAACCAAAATTTGAAAACGATGCCATCTGGATGATTTGGAAGAAATTGAAGAAAAATTGAATTTTTGCGAATTTCCGAGTAAACTGTAAAAATTAACCGAAATTCGAAAACGATGCTATTTCTACGTATATCGACGATTTGGACGATATATAAGAAAAACTGAAATTTTAGCGAATTTCCGAGTAAACTGTTAAAATTAACCAAAATTATAAATCGTTGCTATTTCTACGTATATCGACGATTTGGATGATATATAAGAAAAACTGAAATTTTAGCAAATTTCCAAGATATATGTAAAAATTAACCAAAATTTGAAAACGATGCCATCTGGATGGTTTGGAAGAAATTGAAGAAAAATTGAATTTTTGCGAATTTCCAAGAATAATGCAAAAATCTACCAAAATTTGAAAACGATTCTATTTCTATAGATATACAAGAAAAATTGAATTTTAGCGAATTTCCAAGAAAAATGTAAAAATTACACGAAATTCGAATACGATGCTATTTCTACGTATATCGACGATTTGAACGATATATAAGAAAAACTTAAATTTTAGCGATTTCCAAGAAAAACTGAAATTTTAGCGAATTTCCAAGAAAAATGTAAAAATTAACGAAAATTTGAAAACGACGCCATCTAGATGATTTGGAAGATATTTATGAAAAATTGAATTTTAGCGAATTCCCGTGTAAACTCTAGAAATTAACCGAAATTCTAAATCGTTGCTATTTCTACGTATATCGACGATTTGGATGATATATAAGAAAAACTGAAATTTTAGCGAATTTCCAAGAAAAATGTAAAAATTAACCAAAATTTGAAAACGATGCCATCTAGATGATTTGGAAGATATTTATGAAAAATTGAATTTTAGCGAATTCCCGTGTAAACTCTAGAAATTAACCGAAATTCTAAATCGTTGCTATTTCTACGTATATCGACGATTTGGATGATATATAAGAAAAACTGGAATTTTAGCGAATTTCCGAGTAAACTGTAAAAATTAACCGAAATTCTAAATCGTTGCTATTTCTACGTATATGGGCGATTTGGATGATACATAAGAAAAACTGAAATTTTAGCGAATTTCCAAGAAAAATGTAAAAATTAACCAAAATTCGAAAACGATGCCATCTAGATGATTTGGAAGATATTTATGAAAAATTGAATTTTAGCGAATTCCCGTGTATACTCTAGAAATTAACCGAAATTCTAAATCGTTGCTATTTCTACGTATATCGACGATTTGGATGATATATAAGAAAAACTGAAATTTTAGTAAATTTCCAAGACACATGTAAAAATTAACCAAAATTTGAAAACGATGCCATCTGGATGATTTGGAAGAAATTGAAGAGAAATTGAATTTTTGCGAATTTCCGAGTAAACTGTAAAAATTAACAGAAATTCGAAAGCGATGCTATTTCTACGTATATCGACGATTTGGATGATATATAAGACAAATTGAAATTTTAGCGAATTTCCAAGAAAAATGTTAAAATTACACGAAATTCGAATACGATGCTATTTCTACGTATATCGACGATTTGAACGATATATAAGAAAAACTTAAATTTTAGCGATTTCCAAGAAAAACTGAAATTTTAGCGAATTCCAAGAAAAATGTAAAAATTAACCAAAATTTGAAAACGATGCCATCTAGATGATTTGGAAGATATTTATGAAAAATTGAATTTTAGCGAATTCCCGTGTAAACTCTAGAAATTAACCAAAATTCCAAATCGTTGCTATTTCTACGTATATCGACGATTTGGATGATATATAAGAAAAACTGAAATTTTAGCGAATTTCCGAGTAAACTGTAAAAATTAACCGAAATTCTAAATAGTTGCTATTTCTACGTATATCGACGATTTGGATGATATATAAGAAAAACTGAAATTTTAGCGAATTTCCGAGTAAACTGTAAAAATTAACCGAAATTCTAAATAGTTGCTATTTCTACGTATATCGACGATTTGGATGATATATAAGAAAAACTGAAATTTTAGCGAATTTCCGAGTAAACTGTAAAAATTAACCGAAATTCTAAATAGTTGCTATTTCTACGTATATCGACGATTTGGATGATATATAGGAAAAACTGAAATTTTAGCAAATTTCCAAGAAATATTTAAAAATTAACCAAAATTTGAAGACGATGCCATCTGGATGATTTGGAAGAAATTGAAGAAAAATTGAATTTTAGCGAATTTCCGTGTAAACTGTAGAAATTAACCGAAATTCTAAATCGTTGCTATTTCTACGTATATCGACGATTTGGATGATATATAGGAAAAACTGAAATTTTAGCGAATTTCCGAGTAAACTGTAAAAATTAACCAAAATTATAAATCGTTGCTATTTCTACGTATATCGACGATTTGGATGATATATAAGAAAAACTGAAATTGTAGCAAATTTCCAAGACATGTAAAAATTAACCAAAATTTGAAAACGATGCCATCTGGATGATTTGGAAGAAATTGAAGAAAAATTGAATTTTTGCGAATTTCCGAGTAAACTGTAAAAATTAACCGAAATTCGAAAACGATGCTATTTCTACGTATATCGACGATTTTGATGATATATAAGATAAACTGAAATTTTAGCAAATTTCCAAGATATATGTAAAAATTAACCAAAATTTGAAAACGATGCCATCTGGATGATTTGGAAGAAATTGAAGAAAAATTGAATTTTTGCGAATTTCCGAGTAAACTGTAAAAATTAACCGAAATTCGAAAACGATGCTATTTCTACGTATATCGACGATTTGGACGATATATAAGAAAAACTGAAATTTTAGCGAATTTCCGAGTAAACTGTTAAAATTAACCAAAATTATAAATCGTTGCTATTTCTACGTATATCGACGATTTGGATGATATATAAGAAAAACTGAAATATTAGCAAATTTCCAAGATATATGTAAAAATTAACCAAAATTTGAAAACGATGCCATCTGGATGATTTGGAAGAAATTGAAGAAAAATTGAATTTTTGCGAATTTCCGAGTAAACTGTAAAAATTAACCGAAATTCGAAAACGATGCTATTTCTACGTATATCGACGATTTGGATGATATATAGGAAAAACTGAAATTTTAGCAAATTTCCAAGAAATATTTAAAAATTAACCAAAATTTGAAGACGATGCCATCTGGATGATTTGGAAGAAATTGAAGAAAAATTGAATTTTAGCGAATTTCCGTGTAAACTGTAGAAATTAACCGAAATTCTAAATCGTTGCTATTTCTACGTATATCGACGATTTGGATGATATATAGGAAAAACTGAAATTTTAGCGAATTTCCGAGTAAACTGTAAAAATTAACCAAAATTATAAATCGTTGCTATTTCTACGTATATCGACGATTTGGATGATATATAAGAAAAACTGAAATTGTAGCAAATTTGCAAGACATGTAAAAATTAACCAAAATTTGAAAACGATGCCATCTGGATGATTTGGAAGAAATTGAAGAAAAATTGAATTTTTGCGAATTTCCGAGTAAACTGTAAAAATTAACCGAAATTCGAAAACGATGCTATTTCTACGTATATCGACGATTTGGACGATATATAGGAAAAACTGAAATTTTAGCGAATTTCCGAGTAAACTGTTAAAATTAACCAAAATTATAAATCGTTGCTATTTCTACGTATATCGACGATTTGGATGATATATAAGAAAAACTGAAATTTTAGCAAATTTCCAAGATATATGTAAAAATTAACCAAAATTTGAAAACGATGCCATCTGGATGATTTGGAAGAAATTGAAGAAAAATTGAATTTTTGCGAATTTCCAAGAATAATGCAAAAATCTACCAAAATTTGAAAACGATTCTATTTCTATAGATATACAAGAAAAATTGAATTTTAGCGAATTTCCATGAAAAATGTAAAAATTACACGAAATTCGAATACGATGCTATTTCTACGTATATCGACGATTTGAACGATATATAAGAAAAACTTAAATTTTAGCGATTTCCAAGAAAAACTGAAATTTTAGCGAATTTCCAAGAAAAATGTAAAAATTAACCAAAATTCGAAAACGATGCCATCTAGATGATTTGGAAGATATTTACGAAAAATTGAATTTTAGCGAATTCCCGTGTAAACTCTAGAAATTAACCGAAATTCTAAATCGTTGCTATTTCTACGTATATCGACGATTTGGATGATACATAAGAAAAACTGAAATTTTAGTAAATTTCCAAGACACATGTAAAAATTAACCAAAATTTGAAAACGATGCCATCTGGATGATTTGGAAGAAATTGAAGAGAAATTGAATTTTTGCGAATTTCCGAGTAAACTGTAAAAATTAACCGAAATTCGAAAGCGATGCTATTTCTACGTATATCTACGATTTGGATGATATATAAGACAAATTGAAATTTTAGCGAATTTCCAAGAAAAATGTTAAAATTATGCTAAATTTAAAAACGATGCTATTTCTATAGATATATAAGAAAAATTGAATTTTAGCGAATTTCCAAGAAAAATGTAAAAATTACACGAAATTCGAAAACGATGCTATTTCTATGTATATCGACGATTTGGATGATATATAACAAAAACTGAAATTTTAGCGAATTTCCGAGTAAACTGTAAAAATTAACCGAAATTCTAAATAGTTGCTATTTCTACGTATATCGACGATTAGGATGATATATAAGAAAAACTGAAATTTTAGCGAATTTCCAAGAAAAATGTAAAAATTAACCAAAATTTGAAAACGATGCCATCTAGATGATTTGGAAGATATTTATGAAAAATTGAATTTTAGCGAATTTCCGAGTAAACTGTAAAAATTAACCGAAATTCTAAATCGTTGCTATTTCTACGTATATGGGCGATTTGGATGATACATAAGAAAAACTGAAATTTTAGCGAATTTCCAAGAAAAATGTAAAAATTAACCAAAATTCGAAAACGATGCCATCTAGATGATTTGGAAGATATTTATGAAAAATTGAATTTTAGCGAATTCCCGTGTAAACTCTAGAAATTAACCGAAATTCTAAATCGTTGCTATTTCTACGTATATCGACGATTTGGATGATATATAAGAAAAACTGAAATTTTAGTAAATTTCCAAGACACATGTAAAAATTAACCAAAATTTGAAAACGATGCCATCTGGATGATTTGGAAGAAATTGAAGAGAAATTGAATTTTTGCGAATTTCCGAGTAAACTGTAAAAATTAACCGAAATTCGAAAGCGATGCTATTTCTACGTATATCGACGATTTGGATGATATATAAGACAAATTGAAATTTTAGCAAATTTCCAAGAAAAATGTTAAAATTATGCTAAATTTAAAAACGATGCTATTTCTATAGATATATAAGAATAATTGAATTTTAGCGAATTTCCAAGAAAAATGTAAAAATTACACGAAATTCGAAAACGATGCTATTTCTATGTATATCGACGATTTGGATGATATATAAGAAAAACTGAAATTTTAGCGAATTTCCGAGTAAACTGTAAAAATTAACCGAAATTCTAAATAGTTGCTATTTCTACGTATATCGACGATTTGGATGATATATAAGAAAAACTGAAATTTTAGCGAATTTCCAAGAAAAATGTAAAAATTATGCTAAATTTAAAAACGATGCTATTTCTATAGATATATAAGAAAAATTGAATTTTAGCGAATTTCCAAGAATAATGCAAAAATTTACCAAAGTTTGAAAACGATTCTATTTCTATAGATATACAAGAAAAATTGAATTATAGCGAATTTCCAAGAAAAATGTAAAAATTACACGAAATTCGAATACGATGCTATTTCTACGTATATCGACGATTTGAACGATATATAAGAAAAACTTAAATTTTAGCGATTTCCAAGAAAAACTGAAATTTTAGCGAATTCCAAGAAAAATATAAAAATTAACCAAAATTTGAAAACGATGCCATCTAGATGATTTGGAAGATATTTATGAAAAATTGAATTTTAGCGAATTCTCGTGTAAACTCTAGAAATTAACCAAAATTCCAAATCGTTGCTATTTCTACGTATATCGACGATTTGGATGATATATAAGAAAAACTGAAATTTTAGCGAATTTCCGAGTAAACTGTAAAAATTAACCGAAATTCTAAATAGTTGCTATTTCTACGTATATCGACGATTTGGATGATATATAAAAAAAACTGAAATTTTAGCGAATTTCCGAGTAAACTGTAAAAATTAACCGAAATTCTAAATAGTTGCTATTTCTACGTATATCGACGATTTGGGTGATATATAAGAAAAACTGAAATTTTAGCGAATTTCCGAGTAAACTGTAAAAATTAACAGAAATTCTAAATAGTTGCTATTTCTACGTATATCGACGATTTGGATGATATATAAGAAAAACTGAAATTTTAGCGAATTTCCGAGTAAACTGTAAAAATTAACCGAAATTCTAAATAGTTGCTATTTCTACGTATATCGACGATTTGGATGATATATAAGAAAAACTGAAATTTTAGCGAATTTCCGAGTAAACTGTAGAAATTAACCGAAATTCTAAATAGTTGCTATTTCTACGTATATCGACGATTTGGATGATATATAGGAAAAACTGAAATTTTAGCAAATTTCCAAGAAATATTTAAAAATTAACCAAAATTTGAAGACGATGCCATCTGGATGATTTGGAAGAAATTGAAGAAAAATTGAATTTTAGCGAATTTCCAAGAAAAATGTAAAAATTAACCAAAATTCGAAAACGATGCCAACTAGATGATTTGGAAGATATTTATGAAAAATTGAATTTTAGCGAATTCCCGTGTAAACTCTAGAAATTAACCGAAATTCTAAATCGTTGCTATTTCTACGTATATCGACGATTTGGATGATATATAAGAAAAACTGAAATTTTAGTAAATTTCCAAGACACATGTAAAAATTAACCAAAATTTGAAAACGATGCCATCTGGATGATTTGGAAGAAATTGAAGAGAAATTGAATTTTTGCGAATTTCCGAGTAAACTGTAAAAATTAACCGAAATTCGAAAGCGATGCTATTTCTACGTATATCGACGATTTGGATGATATATAAGACAAATTGAAATTTTAGCAAATTTCCAAGAAAAATGTTAAAATTATGCTAAATTTAAAAACGATGCTATTTCTATAGATATATAAGAATAATTGAATTTTAGCGAATTTCCAAGAAAAATGTAAAAATTACACGAAATTCGAAAACGATGCTATTTCTATGTATATCGACGATTTGGATGATATATAAGAAAAACTGAAATTTTAGCGAATTTCCGAGTAAACTGTAAAAATTAACCGAAATTCTAAATAGTTGCTATTTCTACGTATATCGACGATTTGGATGATATATAAGAAAAACTGAAATTTTAGCGAATTTCCAAGAAAAATGTAAAAATTATGCTAAATTTAAAAACGATGCTATTTCTATAGATATATAAGAAAAATTGAATTTTAGCGAATTTCCAAGAATAATGCAAAAATTTACCAAAGTTTGAAAACGATTCTATTTCTATAGATATACAAGAAAAATTGAATTATAGCGAATTTCCAAGAAAAATGTAAAAATTACACGAAATTCGAATACGATGCTATTTCTACGTATATCGACGATTTGAACGATATATAAGAAAAACTTAAATTTTAGCGATTTCCAAGAAAAACTGAAATTTTAGCGAATTCCAAGAAAAATATAAAAATTAACCAAAATTTGAAAACGATGCCATCTAGATGATTTGGAAGATATTTATGAAAAATTGAATTTTAGCGAATTCTCGTGTAAACTCTAGAAATTAACCAAAATTCCAAATCGTTGCTATTTCTACGTATATCGACGATTTGGATGATATATAAGAAAAACTGAAATTTTAGCGAATTTCCGAGTAAACTGTAAAAATTAACCGAAATTCTAAATAGTTGCTATTTCTACGTATATCGACGATTTGGATGATATATAAAAAAAACTGAAATTTTAGCGAATTCTCGTGTAAACTCTAGAAATTAACCAAAATTCCAAATCGTTGCTATTTCTACGTATATCGACGATTTAGATGATATATAAGAAAAACTGAAATTTTAGCGAATTTCCGAGTAAACTGTAAAAATTAACCGAAATTCTAAATAGTTGCTATTTCTACGTATATCGACGATTTGGATGATATATAAAAAAAACTGAAATTTTAGCGAATTTCCGAGTAAACTGTAAAAATTAACCGAAATTCTAAATAGTTGCTATTTCTACGTATATCGACGATTTGGGTGATATATAAGAAAAACTGAAATTTTAGCGAATTTCCGAGTAAACTGTAAAAATTAACAGAAATTCTAAATAGTTGCTATTTCTACGTATATCGACGATTTGGATGATATATAAGAAAAACTGAAATTTTAGCGAATTTCCGAGTAAACTGTAAAAATTAACCGAAATTCTAAATAGTTGCTATTTCTACGTATATCGACGATTTGGATGATATATAAGAAAAACTGAAATTTTAGCGAATTTCCGAGTAAACTGTAGAAATTAACCGAAATTCTAAATAGTTGCTATTTCTACGTATATCGACGATTTGGATGATATATAGGAAAAACTGAAATTTTAGCAAATTTCCAAGAAATATTTAAAAATTAACCAAAATTTGAAGACGATGCCATCTGGATGATTTGGAAGAAATTGAAGAAAAATTGAATTTTTGCGAATTTCCGAGTAAACTGTAAAAATTAACCGAAATTCGAAAACGATTCTATTTCTATAGATATACAAGAAAAATTGAATTTTAGCGAATTTCCAAGAAAAATGTAAAAATTACACGAAATTCGAATACGATGCTATTTCTACGTATATCGACGATTTGGATGATATATAGGAAAAACTGAAATTTTAGCGAATTTCCGAGTAAACTGTAAAAATTAACCAAAATTATAAATCGTTGCTATTTCTACGTATATCGACGATTTGGATGATATATAAGAAAAACTGAAATTGTAGCAAATTTCCAAGACATGTAAAAATTAACCAAAATTTGAAAACGATGCCATCTGGATGATTTGGAAGAAATTGAAGAAAAATTGAATTTTTGCGAATTTCCGAGTAAACTGTAAAAATTAACCGAAATTCGAAAACGATGCTATTTCTACGTATATCGACGATTTGGACGATATATAAGAAAAACTGAAATTTTAGCGAATTTCCGAGTAAACTGTTAAAATTAACCAAAATTATAAATCGTTGCTATTTCTACGTATATCGACGATTTGGATGATATATAAGAAAAACTGAAATTTTAGCAAATTTCCAAGATATATGTAAAAATTAACCAAAATTTGAAAACGATGCCATCTGGATGATTTGGAAGAAATTGAAGAAAAATTGAATTTTTGCGAATTTCCAAGAATAATGCAAAAATCTACCAAAATTTGAAAACGATTCTATTTCTATAGATATACAAGAAAAATTGAATTTTAGCGAATTTCCAAGAAAAATGTAAAAATTACACGAAATTCGAATACGATGCTATTTCTACGTATATCGACGATTTGAACGATATATAAGAAAAACTTAAATTTTAGCGATTTCCAAGAAAAACTGAAATTTTAGCGAATTTCCAAGAAAAATGTAAAAATTAACGAAAATTTGAAAACGATGCCATCTAGATGATTTGGAAGATATTTATGAAAAATTGAATTTTAGCGAATTCCCGTGTAAACTCTAGAAATTAACCGAAATTCTAAATCGTTGCTATTTCTACGTATATCGACGATTTGGATGATATATAAGAAAAACTGAAATTTTAGCGAATTTCCAAGAAAAATGTAAAAATTAACCAAAATTTGAAAACGATGCCATCTAGATGATTTGGAAGATATTTATGAAAATTTGAATTTTAGCGAATTCCCGTGTAAACTCTAGAAATTAACCGAAATTCTAAATCGTTGCTATTTCTACGTATATCGACGATTTGGATGATATATAAGAAAAACTGGAATTTTAGCGAATTTCCGAGTAAACTGTAAAAATTAACCGAAATTCTAAATCGTTGCTATTTCTACGTATATGGGCGATTTGGATGATACATAAGAAAAACTGAAATTTTAGCGAATTTCCAAGAAAAATGTAAAAATTAACCAAAATTCGAAAACGATGCCATCTAGATGATTTGGAAGATATTTATGAAAAATTGAATTTTAGCGAATTCCCGTGTAAACTCTAGAAATTAACCGAAATTCTAAATCGTTGCTATTTCTACGTATATCGACGATTTGGATGATATATAAGAAAAACTGAAATTTTAGTAAATTTCCAAGACACATGTAAAAATTAACCAAAATTTGAAAACGATGCCATCTGGATGATTTGGAAGAAATTGAAGAGAAATTGAATTTTTGCGAATTTCCGAGTAAACTGTAAAAATTAACCGAAATTCGAAAGCGATGCTATTTCTACGTATATCGACGATTTGGATGATATATAAGACAAATTGAAATTTTAGCGAATTTCCAAGAAAAATGTTAAAATTATGCTAAATTTAAAAACGATGCTATTTCTATAGATATATAAGAAAAATTGAATTTTAGCGAATTTCCAAGAAAAATGTAAAAATTACACGAAATTCGAAAACGATGCTATTTCTATGTATATCGACGATTTGGATGATATATAAGAAAAACTGAAATTTTAGCGAATTTCCGAGTAAACTGTAAAAATTAACCGAAATTCTAAATAGTTGCTATTTCTACGTATATCGACGATTTGGATGATATATAAGAAAAACTGAAATTTTAGCGAATTTCCAAGAAAAATGTAAAAATTATGCTAAATTTAAAAACGATGCTATTTCTATAGATATATAAGAAAAATTGAATTTTAGCGAATTTCCAAGAATAATGCAAAAATTTACCAAAGTTTGAAAACGATTCTATTTCTATAGATATACAAGAAAAATTGAATTTTAGCGAATTTCCAAGAAAAATGTAAAAATTACACGAAATTCGAATACGATGCTATTTCTACGTATATCGACGATTTGAACGATATATAAGAAAAACTTAAATTTTAGCGATTTCCAAGAAAAACTGAAATTTTAGCGAATTTCCAAGAAAAATGTAAAAATTAACGAAAATTTGAAAACGATGCCATCTAGATGATTTGGAAGATATTTATGAAAAATTGAATTTTAGCGAATTCCCGTGTAAACTCTAGAAATTAACCGAAATTCTAAATCGTTGCTATTTCTACGTATATCGACGATTTGGATGATATATAAGAAAAACTGAAATTTTAGCGAATTTCGAAGAAAAATGTAAAAATTAACCAAAATTTGAAAACGATGCCATCTAGATGATTTGGAAGATATTTATGAAAAATTGAATTTTAGCGAATTCCCGTGTAAACTCTAGAAATTAACCAAAATTCCAAATCGTTGCTATTTCTACGTATATCGACGATTTGGATGATATATAAGAAAAACTGAAATTTTAGCGAATTTCCGAGTAAACTGTAAAAATTAACCGAAATTCTAAATAGTTGCTATTTCTACGTATATCGACGATTTGGATGATATATAAGAAAAACTGAAATTTTAGTAAATTTCCAAGACACATGTAAAAATTAACCAAAATTTGAAAACGATGCCATCTGGATGATTTGGAAGAAATTGAAGAGAAATTGAATTTTTGCGAATTTCCGAGTAAACTGTAAAAATTAACCGAAATTCGAAAGCGATGCTATTTCTACGTATATCGACGATTTGGATGATATATAAGACAAATTGAAATTTTAGCGAATTTCCAAGAAAAATGTTAAAATTATGCTAAATTTAAAAACGATGCTATTTCTATAGATATATAAGAAAAATTGAATTTTAGCGAATTTCCAAGAAAAATGTAAAAATTACACGAAATTCGAAAACGATGCTATTTCTATGTATATCGACGATTTGGATGATATATAAGAAAAACTGAAATTTTAGCGAATTTCCGAGTAAACTGTAAAAATTAACCGAAATTCTAAATAGTTGCTATTTCTACGTATATCGACGATTTGGATGATATATAAGAAAAACTGAAATTTTAGCGAATTTCCGGGTAAACTGTAAAAATTAACCGAAATTCTAAATAGTTGCTATTTCTACGTATATCGACGATTTGGATGATATATAAGAAAAACTGAAATTTTAGCGAATTTCCGAGTAAACTGTAAAAATTAACCGAAATTCTAAATAGTTGCTATTTCTACGTATATCGACGATTTGGATGATATATAAGAAAAACTGAAATTTTAGCGAATTTCCGAGTAAACTGTAAAAATTAACCGAAATTCTAAATAGTTGCTATTTCTACGTATATCGACGATTTGGATGATATATAAGAAAAACTGAAATTTTAGCGAATTTCCGAGTAAACTGTAAAAATTAACCGAAATTCTAAATAGTTGCTATTTCTACGTATATCGACGATTTGGATGATATATAAGAAAAACTGAAATTTTAGCGAATTTCCGAGTAAACTGTAAAAATTAACCGAAATTCTAAATAGTTGCTATTTCTACGTATATCGACGATTTGGATGATATATAGGAAAAACTGAAATTTTAGCAAATTTCCAAGAAATATTTAAAAATTAACCAAAATTTGAAGACGATGCCATCTGGATGATTTGGAAGAAATTGAAGAAAAATTGAATTTTAGCGAATTTCCGTGTAAACTGTAGAAATTAACCGAAATTCTAAATCGTTGCTATTTCTACGTATATCGACGATTTGGATGATATATAGGAAAAACTGAAATTTTAGCGAATTTCCGAGTAAACTGTAAAAATTAACCAAAATTATAAATCGTTGCTATTTCTACGTATATCGACGATTTGGATGATATATAAGAAAAACTGAAATTGTAGCAAATTTCCAAGACATGTAAAAATTAACCAAAATTTGAAAACGATGCCATCTGGATGATTTGGAAGAAATTGAAGAAAAATTGAATTTTTGCGAATTTCCGAGTAAACTGTAAAAATTAACCGAAATTCGAAAACGATGCTATTTCTACGTATATCGACGATTTTGATGATATATAAGAAAAACTGAAATTTTAGCAAATTTCCAAGATATATGTAAAAATTAACCAAAATTTGAAAACGATGCCATCTGGATGATTTGGAAGAAATTGAAGAAAAATTGAATTTTTGCGAATTTCCGAGTAAACTGTAAAAATTAACCGAAATTCGAAAACGATGCTATTTCTACGTATATCGACGATTTGGACGATATATAAGAAAAACTGAAATTTTAGCGAATTTCCGAGTAAACTGTTGAAATTAACCAAAATTATAAATCGTTGCTATTTCTACGTATATCGACGATTTGGATGATATATAAGAAAAACTGAAATATTAGCAAATTTCCAAGATATATGTAAAAATTGACCAAAATTTGAAAACGATGCCATCTGGATGATTTGGAAGAAATTGAAGAAAAATTGAATTTTTGCGAATTTCCGAGTAAACTGTAAAAATTAACCGAAATTCGAAAACGATGCTATTTCTATGTATATCGACGATTTGGATGATATATAAGAAAAACTGAAATTTTAGCGAATTTCCGAGTAAACTGTAAAAATTAACCGAAATTCTAAATAGTTGCTATTTCTACGTATATCGACGATTTGGATGATATATAAGAAAAACTGAAATTTTAGCGAATTTCCAAGAAAAATGTAAAAATTATGCTAAATTTAAAAACGATGCTATTTCTATAGATATATAAGAAAAATTGAATTTTAGCGAATTTCCAAGAATAATGCAAAAATTTACCAAAGTTTGAAAACGATTCTATTTCTATAGATATACAAGAAAAATTGAATTTTAGCGAATTTCCGAGTAAACTGTTGAAATTAACCAAAATTATAAATCGTTGCTATTTCTACGTATATCGACGATTTGGATGATATATAAGAAAAACTGAAATATTAGCAAATTTCCAAGATATATGTAAAAATTGACCAAAATTTGAAAACGATGCCATCTGGATGATTTGGAAGAAATTGAAGAAAAATTGAATTTTTGCGAATTTCCGAGTAAACTGTAAAAATTAACCGAAATTCGAAAACGATGCTATTTCTATGTATATCGACGATTTGGATGATATATAAGAAAAACTGAAATTTTAGCGAATTTCCGAGTAAACTGTAAAAATTAACCGAAATTCTAAATAGTTGCTATTTCTACGTATATCGACGATTTGGATGATATATAAGAAAAACTGAAATTTTAGCGAATTTCCAAGAAAAATGTAAAAATTATGCTAAATTTAAAAACGATGCTATTTCTATAGATATATAAGAAAAATTGAATTTTAGCGAATTTCCAAGAAAAATGTAAAAATTACACGAAATTCGAAAACGATGCTATTTCTATGTATATCGACGATTTGGATGATATATAAGAAAAACTGAAATTTTAGCGAATTTCCGAGTAAACTGTAAAAATTAACCGAAATTCTAAATAGTTGCTATTTCTACGTATATCGACGATTTGGATGATATATAAGAAAAACTGAAATTTTAGCGAATTTCCGGGTAAACTGTAAAAATTAACCGAAATTCTAAATAGTTGCTATTTCTACGTATATCGACGATTTGGATGATATATAAGAAAAACTGAAATTTTAGCGAATTTCCGAGTAAACTGTAAAAATTAACCGAAATTCTAAATAGTTGCTATTTCTACGTATATCGACGATTTGGATGATATATAAGAAAAACTGAAATTTTAGCGAATTTCCGAGTAAACTGTAAAAATTAACCGAAATTCTAAATAGTTGCTATTTCTACGTATATCGACGATTTGGATGATATATAAGAAAAACTGAAATTTTAGCGAATTTCCGAGTAAACTGTAAAAATTAACCGAAATTCTAAATAGTTGCTATTTCTACGTATATCGACGATTTGGATGATATATAAGAAAAACTGAAATTTTAGCGAATTTCCGAGTAAACTGTAAAAATTAACCGAAATTCTAAATAGTTGCTATTTCTACGTATATCGACGATTTGGATGATATATAGGAAAAACTGAAATTTTAGCAAATTTCCAAGAAATATTTAAAAATTAACCAAAATTTTAAGACGATGCCATCTGGATGATTTGGAAGAAATTGAAGAAAAATTGAATTTTAGCGAATTTCCGTGTAAACTGTAGAAATTAACCGAAATTCTAAATCGTTGCTATTTCTACGTATATCGACGATTTGGATGATATATAGGAAAAACTGAAATTTTAGCGAATTTCCGAGTAAACTGTAAAAATTAACCAAAATTATAAATCGTTGCTATTTCTACGTATATCGACGATTTGGATGATATATAAGAAAAACTGAAATTGTTGCTAATTTCCAAGACATGTAAAAATTAACCAAAATTTGAAAACGATGCCATCTGGATGATTTGGAAGAAATTGAAGAAAAATTGAATTTTTGCGAATTTCCGAGTAGACTGTAAAAATTAACCGAAATTCGAAAACGATGCTATTTCTACGTATATCGACGATTTTGATGATATATAAGAAAAACTGAAATTTTAGCAAATTTCCAAGATATATGTAAAAATTAACCAAAATTTGAAAACGATGCCATCTGGATGATTTGGAAGAAATTGAAGAAAAATTGAATTTTTGCGAATTTCCGAGTAAACTGTAAAAATTAACCGAAATTCGAAAACGATTCTATTTCTATAGATATACAAGAAAAATTGAATTTTAGCGAATTTCCAAGAAAAATGTAAAAATTACACGAAATTCGAATACGATGCTATTTCTACGTATATCGACGATTTGGATGATATATAGGAAAAACTGAAATTTTAGCGAATTTCCGAGTAAACTGTAAAAATTAACCAAAATTATAAATCGTTGCTATTTCTACGTATATCGACGATTTGGATGATATATAAGAAAAACTGAAATTGTAGCAAATTTCCAAGACATGTAAAAATTAACCAAAATTTGAAAACGATGCCATCTGGATGATTTGGAAGAAATTGAAGAAAAATTGAATTTTTGCGAATTTCCGAGTAAACTGTAAAAATTAACCGAAATTCGAAAACGATGCTATTTCTACGTATATCGACGATTTGGACGATATATAAGAAAAACTGAAATTTTAGCGAATTTCCGAGTAAACTGTTAAAATTAACCAAAATTATAAATCGTTGCTATTTCTACGTATATCGACGATTTGGATGATATATAAGAAAAACTGAAATTTTAGCAAATTTCCAAGATATATGTAAAAATTAACCAAAATTTGAAAACGATGCCATCTGGATGATTTGGAAGAAATTGAAGAAAAATTGAATTTTTGCGAATTTCCAAGAATAATGCAAAAATCTACCAAAATTTGAAAACGATTCTATTTCTATAGATATACAAGAAAAATTGAATTTTAGCGAATTTCCAAGAAAAATGTAAAAATTACACGAAATTCGAATACGATGCTATTTCTACGTATATCGACGATTTGAACGATATATAAGAAAAACTTAAATTTTAGCGATTTCCAAGAAAAACTGAAATTTTAGCGAATTTCCAAGAAAAATGTAAAAATTAACGAAAATTTGAAAACGATGCCATCTAGATGATTTGGAAGATATTTATGAAAAATTGAATTTTAGCGAATTCCCGTGTAAACTCTAGAAATTAACCGAAATTCTAAATCGTTGCTATTTCTACGTATATCGACGATTTGGATGATATATAAGAAAAACTGAAATTTTAGCGAATTTCCAAGAAAAATGTAAAAATTAACCAAAATTTGAAAACGATGCCATCTAGATGATTTGGAAGATATTTATGAAAAATTGAATTTTAGCGAATTCCCGTGTAAACTCTAGAAATTAACCGAAATTCTAAATCGTTGCTATTTCTACGTATATCGACGATTTGGATGATATATAAGAAAAACTGGAATTTTAGCGAATTTCCGAGTAAACTGTAAAAATTAACCGAAATTCTAAATCGTTGCTATTTCTACGTATATGGGCGATTTGGATGATACATAAGAAAAACTGAAATTTTAGCGAATTTCCAAGAAAAATGTAAAAATTAACCAAAATTCGAAAACGATGCCATCTAGATGATTTGGAAGATATTTATGAAAAATTGAATTTTAGCGAATTCCCGTGTAAACTCTAGAAATTAACCGAAATTCTAAATCGTTGCTATTTCTACGTATATCGACGATTTGGATGATATATAAGAAAAACTGAAATTTTAGTAAATTTCCAAGACACATGTAAAAATTAACCAAAATTTGAAAACGATGCCATCTGGATGATTTGGAAGAAATTGAAGAGAAATTGAATTTTTGCGAATTTCCGAGTAAACTGTAAAAATTAACCGAAATTCGAAAGCGATGCTATTTCTACGTATATCGACGATTTGGATGATATATAAGACAAATTGAAATTTTAGCGAATTTCCAAGAAAAATGTTAAAATTATGCTAAATTTAAAAACGATGCTATTTCTATAGATATATAAGAAAAATTGAATTTTAGCGAATTTCCAAGAAAAATGTAAAAATTACACGAAATTCGAAAACGATGCTATTTCTATGTATATCGACGATTTGGATGATATATAAGAAAAACTGAAATTTTAGCGAATTTCCGAGTAAACTGTAAAAATTAACCGAAATTCTAAATAGTTGCTATTTCTACGTATATCGACGATTTGGATGATATATAAGAAAAACTGAAATTTTAGCGAATTTCCAAGAAAAATGTAAAAATTATGCTAAATTTAAAAACGATGCTATTTCTATAGATATATAAGAAAAATTGAATTTTAGCGAATTTCCAAGAATAATGCAAAAATTTACCAAAGTTTGAAAACGATTCTATTTCTATAGATATACAAGAAAAATTGAATTTTAGCGAATTTCCAAGAAAAATGTAAAAATTACACGAAATTCGAATACGATGCTATTTCTACGTATATCGACGATTTGAACGATATATAAGAAAAACTTAAATTTTAGCGATTTCCAAGAAAAACTGAAATTTTAGCGAATTTCCAAGAAAAATGTAAAAATTAACGAAAATTTGAAAACGATGCCATCTAGATGATTTGGAAGATATTTATGAAAAATTGAATTTTAGCGAATTCCCGTGTAAACTCTAGAAATTAACCGAAATTCTAAATCGTTGCTATTTCTACGTATATCGACGATTTGGATGATATATAAGAAAAACTGAAATTTTAGCGAATTTCGAAGAAAAATGTAAAAATTAACCAAAATTTGAAAACGATGCCATCTAGATGATTTGGAAGATATTTATGAAAAATTGAATTTTAGCGAATTCCCGTGTAAACTCTAGAAATTAACCAAAATTCCAAATCGTTGCTATTTCTACGTATATCGACGATTTGGATGATATATAAGAAAAACTGAAATTTTAGCGAATTTCCGACTAAACTGTAAAAATTAACCGAAATTCTAAATAGTTGCTATTTCTACGTATATCGACGATTTGGATGATATATAAGAAAAACTGAAATTTTAGTAAATTTCCAAGACACATGTAAAAATTAACCAAAATTTGAAAACGATGCCATCTGGATGATTTGGAAGAAATTGAAGAGAAATTGAATTTTTGCGAATTTCCGAGTAAACTGTAAAAATTAACCGAAATTCGAAAGCGATGCTATTTCTACGTATATCGACGATTTGGATGATATATAAGACAAATTGAAATTTTAGCGAATTTCCAAGAAAAATGTTAAAATTATGCTAAATTTAAAAACGATGCTATTTCTATAGATATATAAGAAAAATTGAATTTTAGCGAATTTCCAAGAAAAATGTAAAAATTACACGAAATTCGAAAACGATGCTATTTCTATGTATATCGACGATTTGGATGATATATAAGAAAAACTGAAATTTTAGCGAATTTCCGAGTAAACTGTAAAAATTAACCGAAATTCTAAATAGTTGCTATTTCTACGTATATCGACGATTTGGATGATATATAAGAAAAACTGAAATTTTAGCGAATTTCCGGGTAAACTGTAAAAATTAACCGAAATTCTAAATAGTTGCTATTTCTACGTATATCGACGATTTGGATGATATATAAGAAAAACTGAAATTTTAGCGAATTTCCGAGTAAACTGTAAAAATTAACCGAAATTCTAAATAGTTGCTATTTCTACGTATATCGACGATTTGGATGATATATAAGAAAAACTGAAATTTTAGCGAATTTCCGAGTAAACTGTAAAAATTAACCGAAATTCTAAATAGTTGCTATTTCTACGTATATCGACGATTTGGATGATATATAAGAAAAACTGAAATTTTAGCGAATTTCCGAGTAAACTGTAAAAATTAACCGAAATTCTAAATAGTTGCTATTTCTACGTATATCGACGATTTGGATGATATATAAGAAAAACTGAAATTTTAGCGAATTTCCGAGTAAACTGTAAAAATTAACCGAAATTCTAAATAGTTGCTATTTCTACGTATATCGACGATTTGGATGATATATAGGAAAAACTGAAATTTTAGCAAATTTCCAAGAAATATTTAAAAATTAACCAAAATTTGAAGACGATGCCATCTGGATGATTTGGAAGAAATTGAAGAAAAATTGAATTTTAGCGAATTTCCGTGTAAACTGTAGAAATTAACCGAAATTCTAAATCGTTGCTATTTCTACGTATATCGACGATTTGGATGATATATAGGAAAAACTGAAATTTTAGCGAATTTCCGAGTAAACTGTAAAAATTAACCAAAATTATAAATCGTTGCTATTTCTACGTATATCGACGATTTGGATGATATATAAGAAAAACTGAAATTGTAGCAAATTTCCAAGACATGTAAAAATTAACCAAAATTTGAAAACGATGCCATCTGGATGATTTGGAAGAAATTGAAGAAAAATTGAATTTTTGCGAATTTCCGAGTAGACTGTAAAAATTAACCGAAATTCGAAAACGATGCTATTTCTACGTATATCGACGATTTTGATGATATATAAGAAAAACTGAAATTTTAGCAAATTTCCAAGATATATGTAAAAATTAACCAAAATTTGAAAACGATGCCATCTGGATGATTTGGAAGAAATTGAAGAAAAATTGAATTTTTGCGAATTTCCGAGTAAACTGTAAAAATTAACCGAAATTCGAAAACGATGCTATTTCTACGTATATCGACGATTTGGACGATATATAAGAAAAACTGAAATTTTAGCGAATTTCCGAGTAAACTGTTGAAATTAACCAAAATTATAAATCGTTGCTATTTCTACGTATATCGACGATTTGGATGATATATAAGAAAAACTGAAATATTAGCAAATTTCCAAGATATATGTAAAAATTGACCAAAATTTGAAAACGATGCCATCTGGATGATTTGGAAGAAATTGAAGAAAAATTGAATTTTTGCGAATTTCCGAGTAAACTGTAAAAATTAACCGAAATTCGAAAACGATGCTATTTCTATGTATATCGACGATTTGGATGATATATAAGAAAAACTGAAATTTTAGCGAATTTCCGAGTAAACTGTAAAAATTAACCGAAATTCTAAATAGTTGCTATTTCTACGTATATCGACGATTTGGATGATATATAAGAAAAACTGAAATTTTAGCGAATTTCCAAGAAAAATGTAAAAATTATGCTAAATTTAAAAACGATGCTATTTCTATAGATATATAAGAAAAATTGAATTTTAGCGAATTTCCAAGAATAATGCAAAAATTTACCAAAGTTTGAAAACGATTCTATTTCTATAGATATACAAGAAAAATTGAATTTTAGCGAATTTCCAAGAAAAATGTAAAAATTACACGAAATTCAAATACGATGCTATTTCTACGTATATCGACGATTTGAACGATATATAAGAAAAACTTAAATTTTAGCGATTTCCAAGAAAAACCGAAATTTTAGCGAATTTCCAAGAAAAATGTAAAAATTAACGAAAATTTGAAAACGATGCCATCTAGATGATTTGGAAGATATTTATGAAAAATTGAATTTTAGCGAATTCCCGTGTAAACTCTAGAAATTAACCGAAATTCTAAATCGTTGCTATTTCTACGTATATCGACGATTTGGATGATATATAAGAAAAACTGAAATTTTAGCGAATTTCCAAGAAAAATGTAAAAATTAACCAAAATTTGAAAACGATGCCATCTAGATGATTTGGAAGATATTTATGAAAAATTGAATTTTAGCGAATTCCCGTGTAAACTCTAGAAATTAACCAAAATTCCAAATCGTTGCTATTTCTACGTATATCGACGATTTGGATGATATATAAGAAAAACTGAAATTTTAGCGAATTTCCGAGTAAACTGTAAAAATTAACCGAAATTCTAAATAGTTGCTATTTCTACGTATATCGACGATTTGGATGATATATAAGAAAAACTGAAATTTTAGTAAATTTCCAAGACACATGTAAAAATTAACCAAAATTTGAAAACGATGCCATCTGGATGATTTGGAAGAAATTGAAGAGAAATTGAATTTTTGCGAATTTCCGAGTAAACTGTAAAAATTAACCGAAATTCGAAAGCGATGCTATTTCTACGTATATCGACGATTTGGATGATATATAAGACAAATTGAAATTTTAGCGAATTTCCAAGAAAAATGTTAAAATTATGCTAAATTTAAAAACGATGCTATTTCTATAGATATATAAGAAAAATTGAATTTTAGCGAATTTCCAAGAAAAATGTAAAAATTACACGAAATTCGAAAACGATGCTATTTCTATGTATATCGACGATTTGGATGATATATAAGAAAAACTGAAATTTTAGCGAATTTCCGAGTAAACTGTAAAAATTAACCGAAATTCTAAATAGTTGCTATTTCTACGTATATCGACGATTTGGATGATATATAAGAAAAACTGAAATTTTAGCGAATTTCCGAGTAAACTGTAAAAATTAACCGAAATTCTAAATAGTTGCTATTTCTACGTATATCGACGATTTGGATGATATATAAGAAAAACTGAAATTTTAGCGAATTTCCGAGTAAACTGTAAAAATTAACCGAAATTCTAAATAGTTGCTATTTCTACGTATATCGACGATTTGGATGATATATAAGAAAAACTGAAATTTTAGCGAATTTCCGAGTAAACTGTAAAAATTAACCGAAATTCTAAATAGTTGCTAATTCTACGTATATCGACGATTTGGATGATATATAAGAAAAACTGAAATTTTAGCGAATTTCCGAGTAAACTGTAAAAATTAACCGAAATTCTAAATAGTTGCTATTTCTACGTATATCGACGATTTGGATGATATATAAGAAAAACTGAAATTTTAGCGAATTTCCGAGTAAACTGTAAAAATTAACCGAAATTCTAAATAGTTGCTATTTCTACGTATATCGACGATTTGGATGATATATAGGAAAAACTGAAATTTTAGCAAATTTCCAAGAAATATTTAAAAATTAACCAAAATTTGAAGACGATGCCATCTGGATGATTTGGAAGAAATTGAAGAAAAATTGAATTTTAGCGAATTTCCGTGTAAACTGTAGAAATTAACCGAAATTCTAAATCGTTGGTATTTCTACGTATATCGACGATTTGGATGATATATAGGAAAAACTGAAATTTTAGCGAATTTCCGAGTAAACTGTAAAAATTAACCAAAATTATAAATCGTTGCTATTTCTACGTATATCGACGATTTGGATGATATATAAGAAAAACTGAAATTGTAGCAAATTTCCAAGACATGTAAAAATTAACCAAAATTTGAAAACGATGCCATCTGGATGATTTGGAAGAAATTGAAGAAAAATTGAATTTTTGCGAATTTCCGAGTAAACTGTAAAAATTAACCGAAATTCGAAAACGATGCTATTTCTACGTATATCGACGATTTTGATGATATATAAGAAAAACTGAAATTTTAGCAAATTTCCAAGATATATGTAAAAATTAACCAAAATTTGAAAACGATGCCATCTGGATGATTTGGAAGAAATTGAAGAAAAATTGAATTTTTGCGAATTTCCGAGTAAACTGTAAAAATTAACCGAAATTCGAAAACGATGCTATTTCTACGTATATCGACGATTTGGACGATATATAAGAAAAACTGAAATTTTAGCGAATTTCCGAGTAAACTGTTAAAATTAACCAAAATTATAAATCGTTGCTATTTCTACGTATATCGACGATTTGGATGATATATAAGAAAAACTGAAATATTAGCAAATTTCCAAGATATATGTAAAAATTAACCAAAATTTGAAAACGATGCCATCTGGATGATTTGGAAGAAATTGAAGAAAAATTGAATTTTTGCGAATTTCCGAGTAAACTGTAAAAATTAACCGAAATTCGAAAACGATGCTATTTCTACGTATATCGACGATTTGGATGATATATAGGAAAAACTGAAATTTTAGCAAATTTCCAAGAAATATTTAAAAATTAACCAAAATTTGAAGACGATGCCATCTGGATGATTTGGAAGAAATTGAAGAAAAATTGAATTTTAGCGAATTTCCGTGTAAACTGTAGAAATTAACCGAAATTCTAAATCGTTGCTATTTCTACGTATATCGACGATTTGGATGATATATAGGAAAAACTGAAATTTTAGCGAATTTCCGAGTAAACTGTAAAAATTAACCAAAATTATAAATCGTTGCTATTTCTACGTATATCGACGATTTGGATGATATATAAGAAAAACTGAAATTGTAGCAAATTTCCAAGACATGTAAAAATTAACCAAAATTTGAAAACGATGCCATCTGGATGATTTGAAAGAAATTGAAGAAAAATTGAATTTTTGCGAATTTCCGAGTAAACTGTAAAAATTAACCGAAATTCGAAAACGATGCTATTTCTACGTATATCGACGATTTGGACGATATATAAGAAAAACTGAAATTTTAGCGAATTTCCGAGTAAACTGTTAAAATTAACCAAAATTATAAATCGTTGCTATTTCTACGTATATCGACGATTTGGATGATATATAAGAAAAACTGAAATATTAGCAAATTTCCAAGATATATGTAAAAATTAACCAAAATTTGAAAACGATGCCATCTGGATGATTTGGAAGAAATTGAAGAAAAATTGAATTTTTGCGAATTTCCGAGTAAACTGTAAAAATTAACCGAAATTCGAAAACGATGCTATTTCTACGTATATCGACGATTTGGATGATATATAGGAAAAACTGAAATTTTAGCAAATTTCCAAGAAATATTTAAAAATTAACCAAAATTTGAAGACGATGCCATCTGGATGATTTGGAAGAAATTGAAGAAAAATTGAATTTTAGCGAATTTCCGTGTAAACTGTAGAAATTAACCGAAATTCTAAATCGTTGCTATTTCTACGTATATCGACGATTTTGATGATATATAGGAAAAACTGAAATTTTAGCGAATTTCCGAGTAAACTGTAAAAATTAACCAAAATTATAAATCGTTGCTATTTCTACGTATATCGACGATTTGGATGATATATAAGAAAAACTGAAATTGTAGCAAATTTCCAAGACATGTAAAAATTAACCAAAATTTGAAAACGATGCCATCTGGATGATTTGGAAGAAATTGAAGAAAAACTGAATTTTTGCGAATTTCCGAGTAAACTGTAAAAATTAACCGAAATTCGAAAACGATGCTATTTCTACGTATATCGACGATTTGGACGATATATAAGAAAAACTGAAATTTTAGCGAATTTCCGAGTAAACTGTTAAAATTAACCAAAATTATAAATCGTTGCTATTTCTACGTATATCGACGATTTGGATGATATATAAGAAAAACTGAAATTTTAGCAAATTTCCAAGATATATGTAAAAATTAACCAAAATTTGAAAACGATGCCATCTGGATGACTTGGAAGAAATTGAAGAAAAATTGAATTTTTGCGAATTTCCAAGAATAATGCAAAAATCTACCAAAATTTGAAAACGATTCTATTTCTATAGATATACAAGAAAAATTGAATTTTAGCGAATTTCCAAGAAAAATGTAAAAATTACACGAAATTCGAATACGATGCTATTTCTACGTATATCGACGATTTGAACGATATATAAGAAAAACTTAAATTTTAGCGATTTCCAAGAAAAACTGAAATTTTAGCGAATTTCCAAGAAAAATGTAAAAATTAACGAAAATTTGAAAACGATGCCATCTAGATGATTTGGAAGATATTTATGAAAAATTGAATTTTAGCGAATTCCCGTGTAAACTCTAGAAATTAACCGAAATTCTAAATCGTTGCTATTTCTACGTATATCGACGATTTGGATGATATATAAGAAAAACTGAAATTTTAGCGAATTTCCGAGTAAATTGTAAAAATTAACCGAAATTCTAAATCGTTGCTATTTCTACGTATATGGGCGATTTGGATGATATATAAGAAAAACTGAAATTTTAGCGAATTTCCAAGAAAAATGTAAAAATTATCCAAAATTTAAAAACGATGCTATTTCTATAGATATATAAGAAAAATTGAATTTTAGCGAATTTCCAAGAAAAATGTAAAAATTACACGAAATTCGAAAACGATGCTATTTCTACGTATATCGACGATTTCGATGATATATAAGAAAAACTGAAATTTTAGCAAATTTCCAAGAAATATGTAAAAATTAACCAAAATTTGAAAACGATGCCATCTGGATGATTTGGAAGAAATTGAAGAAAAATTAAATTTTTGCGAATTTCCTAGTAAACTGTAAAAATTAACCGAAATTCGAAAACGATGCTATTTCTACGTATATCGACGATTTGGATGATATATAAGAAAAACTGAAATTTTAGCGAATTTCCAAGAAAAATGTTAAAATTATGCTAAATTTAAAAACGATGCTATTTCTATAGATATATAAGAAAAATTGAATTTTAGCGAATTTCCAAGAAAAATGTAAAAATTACACGAAATTCGAAAACGATGCTATTTCTACGTATATCGACGATTTGGATGATATATAAGAAAAACTGAAATTTTAGCAAATTTCCAAGACATATGTAAAAATTAACCAAAATTTGAAAACGATGCCATCTAGATGATTTGGAAGATATTTAAGAAAAATTGAATTTTAGCGAATTCCCGTGTAAACTCTAGAAATTAACCGAAATTCTAAATCGTTGCTATTTCTACGTATATCGACGATTTGGATGATATATAAGAAAAACTGAAATTTTAGCAAATTTCCAAGACATATGTAAAAATTAACCAAAATTTGAAAACGATGCCATCTGGATGATTTGGAAGAAATTGAAGAAAAATTAAATTTTTGCGAATTTCCTAGTAAACTGTAAAAATTAACCGAAATTCGAAAACGATGCTATTTCTACGTATATCGACGATTTGGATGATATATAAGAAAAACTTAAATTTTAGCGATTTCCAAGAAAAACTGAAATTTTAGCGAATTTCCAAGAAAAATGTAAAAATTAACGAAAATTTGAAAACGATGCCATCTAGATGATTTGGAAGATATTTATGAAAAATTGAATTTTAGCGAATTCCCGTGTAAACTCTAGAAATTAACCGAAATTCTAAATCGTTGCTATTTCTACGTATATCGACGATTTGGATGATATATAAGAAAAACTGAAATTTTAGCAAATTTCCAAGACATATGTAAAAATTAACCAAAATTTGAAAACGATGCCATCTGGATGATTTGGAAGAAATTGAAGAAAAATTAAATTTTTGCGAATTTCCTAGTAAACTGTAAAAATTAACCGAAATTCGAAAACGATGCTATTTCTACGTATATCGACGATTTGGATGATAAATAAGAAAAACTGAAATTTTACCGAATTTCCAAGAAAAATGTGAAAACTAACCGAAAGCCGAAAACGATGGTATTTCTACGTATATCGATGATTTGGATGATATATAAGAAAAACTGAAATTTTAGCGAATTTCCAAGAAAAATGTTAAAATTATGCTAAATTTAAAAACGATGCTATTTCTATAGATATATAAGAAAAATTGAATTTTAGCGAATTTCCAAGAAAAATGTAAAAATTACACGAAATTCGAAAACGATGCTATTTTTATGTATATCGACGATTTGGATGATATATGAGAAAAACTGAAATTTTAGCGAATTTCCGAGTAAACTGTAAAAATTAACCGAAATTCTAAATAGTTGCTATTTCTACTTATATGGGCGATTTGGATGATATATAAGAAAAACTGAAATTTTAGCGATTTCCAAGAAAAACCGAAATTTTAGCGAATTTCCAAGAAAAATGTAAAAATTAACCAAAATTTGAAAAAGATGCCATCTAGATGATTTGGAAGATATTTAAGAAAAATTGAATTTTAGCGAATTTCCGAGTAAACTGTAAAAATTAACCGAAATTCTAAATCATTGCTATTTCTACGTATATCGACGATTTGGATGATAAATAAGAAAAACTGAAATTTTACCGAATTTCCAAGAAAAATGTGAAAACTAACCGAAAGCCGAAAACGATGCTATTTCTACGTATATCGATGATTTGGGTGATATATAAGAAAAACTGAAATTTTAGGGAAATTCCAAGAAAAATGTAAAAATTAACCAGAAGTTGAAAACGATGCCATCTAGATGATTTGGAAGATATCTATAAAAAATTGAATTTTAGCGAATATCCGTGTAAACTGTAGAAATTTACCGAAATTCTAAATCGTTGCTATTTCTACGTATATCGACGATTTGGATGATATATAAGAAAAACTGAAATTTTACCGAATTTCCAAGAAAAATGTGAAAACTAACCGAAAGCCGAAAACGATGCTATTTCTACGTATATCGATGATTTGGATGATATATAAGAAAAACTGAAATTTTAGCGAATTTCCAAGAAAAATGTTAAAATTATGCTAAATTTAAAAACGATGCTATTTCTATAGATATATAAGAAAAATTGAATTTTAGCGAATTTCCAAGAAAAATGTAAAAATTACACGAAATTCGAAAACGATGCTATTTTTATGTATATCGACGATTTGGATGATATATGAGAAAAACTGAAATTTTAGCGAATTTCCGAGTAAACTGTAAACATTAACCGAAATTCTAAATAGTCGCTATTTCTACTTATATGGGCGATTTGGATGATATATAAGAAAAACTGAAATTTTAGCGAATTTCCAAGAAAAATGTAAAAATTACACGAAATTCGAAAACGATGCTATTTCTACGTATATCGACGATTTCGATGATATATAAGAAAAACTGAAATTTTAGCAAATTTCCAAGAAATATGTAAAAATTAACCAAAATTTGAAAACGATGCCATCTGGATGATTTGGAAGAAATTGAAGAAAAATTAAGTTTTTGCGAATTTCCGAGTAAAATGGAAAAATTAACCGAAATTCGAAAACGATGCTATTTCTACGTATATCGACGATTTGGATGATATATAAGAAAAACTGAAATTTTAGCGAATTTCCGAGTAAACTCAAAAATTAACCGAAATTTTAAATCGTTGCTATTTCTACGTATATGGACGATTTGGATGATATATAAGAAAAACTGAAATTTTAGCAAATTTCCAAGAAATATTTAAAAATTAACCAAAATTTGAAGACGATGCCATCTGGATGATTTGGAAGAAATTGAAGAAAAATTGAATTTTAGCGAATTTCCAAGAAAAATGTAAAAATTAACCAAAATTTGAAAACGATGCCATCTAGATGATTTGGAAGATATTTAAGAAAAATTGAATTTTAGCGAATTTCCGAGTAAACTGTAAAAATTAACCGAAATTCTAAATCATTGCTATTTCTACGTATATCGACGATTTGGATGATAAATAAGAAAAACTGAAATTTTACCGAATTTCCAAGAAAAATGTGAAAACTAACCGAAAGCCGAAAACGATGCTATTTCTACGTATATCGATGATTTGGATGATATATAAGAAAAACTGAAATTTTAGGGAATTTCCAAGAAAAATGTAAAAATTAACCAGAATTTGAAAACGATGCCATCTAGATGATTTGGAAGATATTTATGAAAAATTGAATTTTAGCGAATATCCGTGTAAACTGTAGAAATTTACCGAAATTCTAAATCGTTGCTATTTCTACGTATATCGACGATTTGGATGATATATAAGAAAAACTGAAATTTTAGCAAATTTCCAAGACATGTAAAAATTAACCAAAATTTGAAAACGATGCCATCTGGATGATTTGGAAGAAATTGAAGAAAAATTGAATTTTAGCGAACTTCCGTGTAAACTGTAGAAATTAACCGAAATTCTAAATCGTTGCTATTTCTACGTATATCGACGATTTGGATGATATATAGGAAAAACTGAAATTTTAGCGAATTTCCGAGTAAACTGTAAAAATTAACCAAAATTATAAATCGTTGCTATTTCTACGTATATCGACGATTTGGATGATATATAAGAAAAACTGAAATTGTAGCAAATTTCCAAGACATGTAAAAATTAACCAAAATTTGAAAACGATGCCATCTGGATGATTTGGAAGAAATTGAAGAAAAATTGAATTTTTGCGAATTTCCGAGTAAACTGTAAAAATTAACCGAAATTCGAAAACGATGCTATTTCTACGTATATCGACGATTTGGACGATATATAAGAAAAACTGAAATTTTAGCGAATTTCCGAGTAAACTGTTAAAATTAACCAAAATTATAAATCGTTGCTATTTCTACGTATATCGACGATTTTGATGATATATAAGAAAAACTGAAATTTTAGCAAATTTCCAAGATATATGTAAAAATTAACCAAAATTTGAAAACGATGCCATCTGGATGATTTGGAAGAAATTGAAGAAAAATTGAATTTTTGCGAATTTCCGAGTAAACTGTAAAAATTAACCGAAATTCGAAAACGATGCTATTTCTACGTATATCGACGATTTGGACGATATATAAGAAAAACTGAAATTTTAGCGAATTTCCGAGTAAACTGTTAAAATTAACCAAAATTATAAATCGTTGCTATTTCTACGTATATCGACGATTTGGATGATATATAAGAAAAACTGAAATATTAGCAAATTTCCAAGATATATGTAAAAATTAACCAAAATTTGAAAACGATGCCATCTGGATGATTTGGAAGAAATTGAAGAAAAATTGAATTTTTGCGAATTTCCGAGTAAACTGTAAAAATTAACCGAAATTCGAAAACGATGCTATTTCTACGTATATCGACGATTTGGATGATATATAGGAAAAACTGAAATTTTAGCAAATTTCCAAGAAATATTTAAAAATTAACCAAAATTTGAAGACGATGCCATCTGGATGATTTGGAAGAAATTGAAGAAAAATTGAATTTTAGCAAATTTCCGTGTAAACTGTAGAAATTAACCGAAATTCTAAATCGTTGCTATTTCTACGTATATCGACGATTTGGATGATATATAGGAAAAACTGAAATTTTAGCGAATTTCCGAGTAAACTGTAAAAATTAACCAAAATTATAAATCGTTGCTATTTCTACGTATATCGACGATTTGGATGATATATAAGAAGAACTGAAATTGTAGCAAATTTCCAAGACATGTAAAAATTAACCAAAATTTGAAAACGATGCCATCTGGATGATTTGGAAGAAATTGAAGAAAAATTGAATTTTTGCGAATTTCCGAGTAAACTGTAAAAATTAACCGAAATTCGAAAACGATGCTATTTCTACGTATATCGACGATTTGGACGATATATAAGAAAAACTGAAATTTTAGCGAATTTCCGAGTAAACTGTTAAAATTAACCAAAATTATAAATCGTTGCTATTTCTACGTATATCGACGATTTGGATGATATATAAGAAAAACTGAAATTTTAGCAAATTTCCAAGACATATGTAAAAATTAACCAAAATTTGAAAACGATGCCATCTGGATGATTTGGAAGAAATTGAAGAAAAATTGAATTTTTGCGAATTTCCAAGAATAATGCAAAAATCTACCAAAATTTGAAAACGATTCTATTTCTATAGATATACAAGAAAAATTGAATTTTAGCGAATTTCCAAGAAAAATGTAAAAATTACACGAAATTCGAATACGATGCTATTTCTACGTATATCGACGATTTGAACGATATATAAGAAAAACTTAAATTTTAGCGATTTCCAAGAAAAACTGAAATTTTAGCGAATTTCCAAGAAAAATGTAAAAATTAACGAAAATTTGAAAACGATGCCATCTAGATGATTTGGAAGATATTTATGAAAAATTGAATTCTAGCGAATTCCCGTGTAAACTCTAGAAATTAACCGAAATTCTAAATCGTTGCTATTTCTACGTATATCGACGATTTGGATGATATATAAGAAAAACTGGAATTTTAGCGAATTTCCGAGTAAACTGTAAAAATTAACCGAAATTCTAAATCGTTGCTATTTCTACGTATATGGGCGATTTGGATGATACATAAGAAAAACTGGAATTTTAGCGAATTTCCGAGTAAACTGTAAAAATTAACCGAAATTCTAAATCGTTGCTATTTCTACGTATATGGGCGATTTGGATGATACATAAGAAAAACTGAAATTTTAGCGAATTTCCAAGAAAAATGTAAAAATTAACCAAAATTTGAAAACGATGCCATCTAGATGATTTGGAAGATATTTATGAAAAATTGAATTTTAGCGAATTCCCGTGTAAACTCTAGAAATTAACCGAAATTCTAAATCGTTGCTATTTCTACGTATATCGACGATTTGGATGATATATAAGAAAAACTGAAATATTAGCAAATTTCCAAGATATATGTAAAAATTAACCAAAATTTGAAAACGATGCCATCTGGATGATTTGGAAGAAATTGAAGAAAAATTGAATTTTAGCGAATTTCCGAGTAAACTGTAAAAATTAACCGAAATTCGAAAGCGATGCTATTTCTACGTATATCGACGATTTGGATGATATATAAGACAAATTGAAATTTTAGCGAATTTCCAAGAAAAATGTTAAAATTATGCTAAATTTAAAAACGATGCTATTTCTATAGATATATAAGAAAAATTGAATTTTAGCGAATTTCCAAGAAAAATGTAAAAATTACACGAAATTCGAAAACGATGCTATTTCTATGTATATCGACGATTTGGATGATATATAAGAAAAACTGAAATTTTAGCGAATTTCCGAGTAAACTGTAAAAATTAACCGAAATTCTAAATAGTTGCTATTTCTACGTATATCGACGATTTGGATGATATATAAGAAAAACTGAAATTTTAGCGAATTTCCAAGAAAAATGTAAAAATTATGCTAAATTTAAAAACGATGCTATTTCTATAGATATATAAGAAAAATTGAATTTTAGCGAATTTCCAAGAAAAATGTAAAAATTACACGAAATTCGAAAACGATGCTATTTTTATGTATATCGACGATTTGGATGATATATGAGAAAAACTGAAATTTTAGCGAATTTCCGAGTAAACTGTAAAAATTAACCGAAATTCTAAATAGTTGCTATTTCTACTTATATGGGCGATTTGGATGATATATAAGAAAAACTGAAATTTTAGCGATTTCCAAGAAAAACCGAAATTTTAGCGAATTTCCAAGAAAAATGTAAAAATTAACCAAAATTTGAAAAAGATGCCATCTAGATGATTTGGAAGATATTTAAGAAAAATTGAATTTTAGCGAATTTCCGAGTAAACTGTAAAAATTAACCGAAATTCTAAATCATTGCTATTTCTACGTATATCGACGATTTGGATGATAAATAAGAAAAACTGAAATTTTACCGAATTTCCAAGAAAAATGTGAAAACTAACCGAAAGCCGAAAACGATGCTATTTCTACGTATATCGATGATTTGGGTGATATATAAGAAAAACTGAAATTTTAGGGAATTTCCAAGAAAAATGTAAAAATTAACCAGAAGTTGAAAACGATGCCATCTAGATGATTTGGAAGATATTTATAAAAAATTGAATTTTAGCGAATATCCGTGTAAACTGTAGAAATTTACCGAAATTCTAAATCGTTGCTATTTCTACGTATATCGACGATTTGGATGATATATAAGAAAAACTGAAATTTTACCGAATTTCCAAGAAAAATGTGAAAACTAACCGAAAGCCGAAAACGATGCTATTTCTACGTATATCGATGATTTGGATGATATATAAGAAAAACTGAAATTTTAGCGAATTTCCAAGAAAAATGTTAAAATTATGCTAAATTTAAAAACGACGCTATTTCTATAGATATATAAGAAAAATTGAATTTTAGCGAATTTCCAAGAAAAATGTAAAAATTACACGAAATTCGAAAACGATGCTATTTTTATGTATATCGACGATTTGGATGATATATGAGAAAAACTGAAATTTTAGCGAATTTCCGAGTAAACTGTAAACATTAACCGAAATTCTAAATAGTCGCTATTTCTACTTATATGGGCGATTTGGATGATATATAAGAAAAACTGAAATTTTAGCGAATTTCCAAGAAAAATGTAAAAATTACACGAAATTCGAAAACGATGCTATTTCTACGTATATCGACGATTTCGATGATATATAAGAAAAACTGAAATTTTAGCAAATTTCCAAGAAATATGTAAAAATTAACCAAAATTTGAAAACGATGCCATCTGGATGATTTGGAAGAAATTGAAGAAAAATTAAGTTTTTGCGAATTTCCGAGTAAAATGGAAAAATTAACCGAAATTCGAAAACGATGCTATTTCTACGTATATCGACGATTTGGATGATATATAAGAAAAACTGAAATTTTAGCGAATTTCCGAGTAAACTCTAAAAATTAACCGAAATTTTAAATCGTTGCTATTTCTACGTATATGGACGATTTGGATGATATATAAGAAAAACTGAAATTTTAGCAAATTTCCAAGAAATATTTAAAAATTAACCAAAATTTGAAGACGATGCCATCTGGATGATTTGGAAGAAATTGAAGAAAAATTGAATTTTAGCGAATTTCCAAGAAAAATGTAAAAATTAACCAAAATTTGAAAACGATGCCATCTAGATGATTTGGAAGATATTTAAGAAAAATTGAATTTTAGCGAATTTCCGAGTAAACTGTAAAAATTAACCGAAATTCTAAATCATTGCTATTTCTACGTATATCGACGATTTGGATGATAAATAAGAAAAACTGAAATTTTAGCAAATTTCCAAGAAATATTTAAAAATTAACCAAAATTTGAAGACGATGCCATCTGGATGATTTGGAAGAAATTGAAGAAAAATTGAATTTTAGCGAATTTCCAAGAAAAATGTAAAAATTAACCAAAATTTGAAAACGATGCCATCTAGATGATTTGGAAGATATTTAAGAAAAATTGAATTTTAGCGAATTTCCGAGTAAACTGTAAAAATTAACCGAAATTCTAAATCATTGCTATTTCTACGTATATCGACGATTTGGATGATATATAGGAAAAACTGAAATTTTAGCGAATTTCCGAGTAAACTGTAAAAATTAACCAAAATTATAAATCGTTGCTATTTCTACGTATATCGACGATTTGGATGATATATAAGAAAAACTGAAATTGTAGCAAATTTCCAAGACATGTAAAAATTAACCAAAATTTGAAAACGATGCCATCTGGATGATTTGGAAGAAATTGAAGATAAAATTGAATTTTTGCGAATTTCCGAGTAAACTGTAAAAATTAACCGAAATTCGAAAACGATGCTATTTCTACGTATATCGACGATTTGGACGATATATAAGAAAAACTGAAATTTTAGCGAATTTCCGAGTAAACTGTTAAAATTAACCAAAATTATAAATCGTTGCTATTTCTACGTATATCGACGATTTGGATGATATATAAGAAAAACTGAAATTTTAGCAAATTTCCAAGACATATGTAAAAATTAACCAAAATTTGAAAACGATGCCATCTGGATGATTTGGAAGAAATTGAAGAAAAATTGAATTTTTGCGAATTTCCAAGAATAATGCAAAAATCTACCAAAATTTGAAAACGATTCTATTTCTATAGATATACAAGAAAAATTGAATTTTAGCGAATTTCCAAGAAAAATGTAAAAATTACACGAAATTCGAATACGATGCTATTTCTACGTATATCGACGATTTGAACGATATATAAGAAAAACTTAAATTTTAGCGATTTCCAAGAAAAACTGAAATTTTAGCGAATTTCCAAGAAAAATGTAAAAATTAACGAAAATTTGAAAACGATGCCATCTAGATGATTTGGAAGATATTTATGAAAAATTGAATTTTAGCGAATTCCCGTGTAAACTCTAGAAATTAACCGAAATTCTAAATCGTTGCTATTTCTACGTATATCGACGATTTGGATGATATATAAGAAAAACTGAAATTTTAGCGAATTTCCAAGAAAAATGTAAAAATTAACCAAAATTTGAAAACGATGCCATCTAGATGATTTGGCAGATATTTATGAAAAATTGAATTTTAGCGAATTCCCGTGTAAACTCTAGAAATTAACCGAAATTCTAAATCGTTGCTATTTCTACGTATATCGACGATTTGGATGATATATAAGAAAAACTGGAATTTTAGCGAATTTCCGAGTAAACTGTAAAAATTAACCGAAATTCTAAATCGTTGCTATTTCTACGTATATGGGCGATTTGGATGATACATAAGAAAAACTGAAATTTTAGAGAATTTCCAAGAAAAATGTAAAAATTAACCAGAATTTGAAAACGATGCCATCTAGATGATTTGGAAGATATTTATGAAAAATTGAATTTTAGCGAATATCCGTGTAAACTGTAGAAATTTACCGAAATTCTAAATCGTTGCTATTTCTACGTATATCGACGATTTGGATGATATATAAGAAAAACTGAAATTTTAGCAAATTTCCAAGACATGTAAAAATTAACCAGAATTTGAAAACGATGCCATCTAGATGATTTGGAAGATATTTAAGAAAAATTGAATTTTAGCGAATTTCCGAGTAAACTGTAAAAATTAACCGAAATTCTAAATCATTGCTATTTCTACGTATATCGACGATTTGGATGATAAATAAGAAAAACTGAAATTTTACCGAATTTCCAAGAAAAATGTGAAAACTAACCGAAAGCCGAAAACGATGCTATTTCTACGTATATCGATGATTTGGATGATATATAAGAAAAACTGAAATTTTAGCAAATTTCCAAGACATGTAAAAATTAACCAAAATTTGAAAACGATGCCATCTGGATGATTTGGAAGAAATTGAAGAAAAATTGAATTTTAGCAAACTTCCGTGTAAACTGTAGAAATTAACCGAAATTCTAAATCGTTGCTATTTCTACGTATATCGACGATTTGGATGATATATAGGAAAAACTGAAATTTTAGCGAATTTCCGAGTAAACTGTAAAAATTAACCAAAATTATAAATCGTTGCTATTTCTACGTATATCGACGATTTGGATGATATATAAGAAAAACTGAAATTGTAGCAAATTTCCAAGACATGTAAAAATTAACCAAAATTTGAAAACGATGCCATCTGGATGATTTGGAAGAAATTGAAGAAAAATTGAATTTTTGCGAATTTCCGAGTAAACTGTAAAAATTAACCGAAATTCGAAAACGATGCTATTTCTACGTATATCGACGATTTGGACGATATATAAGAAAAACTGAAATTTTAGCGAATTTCCGAGTAAACTGTTAAAATTAACCAAAATTATAAATCGTTGCTATTTCTACGTATATCGACGATTTTGATGATATATAAGAAAAACTGAAATTTTAGCAAATTTCCAAGATATATGTAAAAATTAACCAAAATTTGAAAACGATGCCATCTGGATGATTTGGAAGAAATTGAAGAAAAATTGAATTTTTGCGAATTTCCGAGTAAACTGTAAAAATTAACCGAAATTCGAAAACGATGCTATTTCTACGTATATCGACGATTTGGACGATATATAAGAAAAACTGAAATTTTAGCGAATTTCCGAGTAAACTGTTAAAATTAACCAAAATTCGAAAACGATGCTATTTCTACGTATATCGACGATTTGGATGATATATAGGAAAAACTGAAATTTTAGCAAATTTCCAAGAAATATTTAAAAATTAACCAAAATTTGAAGACGATGCCATCTGGATGATTTGGAAGAAATTGAAGAAAAATTGAATTTTAGCAAATTTCCGTGTAAACTGTAGAAATTAACCGAAATTCTAAATCGTTGCTATTTCTACGTATATCGACGATTTGGATGATATATAGGAAAAACTGAAATTTTAGCGAATTTCCGAGTAAACTGTTAAAATTAACCAAAATTATAAATCGTTGCTATTTCTACGTATATCGACGATTTGGATGATATATAAGAAAAACTGAAATATTAGCAAATTTCCAAGATATATGTAAAAATTAACCAAAATTTGAAAACGATGCCATCTGGATGATTTGGAAGAAATTGAAGAAAAATTGAATTTTTGCGAATTTCCGAGTAAACTGTAAAAATTAACCGAAATTCGAAAACGATGCTATTTCTACGTATATCGACGATTTGGATGATATATAGGAAAAACTGAAATTTTAGCAAATTTCCAAGAAATATTTAAAAATTAACCAAAATTTGAAGACGATGCCATCTGGATGATTTGGAAGAAATTGAAGAAAAATTGAATTTTAGCAAATTTCCGTGTAAACTGTAGAAATTAACCGAAATTCTAAATCGTTGCTATTTCTACGTATATCGACGATTTGGATGATATATAGGAAAAACTGAAATTTTAGCGAATTTCCGAGTAAACTGTAAAAATTAACCAAAATTATAAATCGTTGCTATTTCTACGTATATCGACGATTTGGATGATATATAAGAAGAACTGAAATTGTAGCAAATTTCCAAGACATGTAAAAATTAACCAAAATTTGAAAACGATGCCATCTGGATGATTTGGAAGAAATTGAAGAAAAATTGAATTTTTGCGAATTTCCGAGTAAACTGTAAAAATTAACCGAAATTCGAAAACGATGCTATTTCTACGTATATCGACGATTTGGACGATATATAAGAAAAACTGAAATTTTAGCGAATTTCCGAGTAAACTGTTAAAATTAACCAAAATTATAAATCGTTGCTATTTCTACGTATATCGACGATTTGGATGATATATAAGAAAAACTGAAATTTTAGCAAATTTCCAAGACATATGTAAAAATTAACCAAAATTTGAAAACGATGCCATCTGGATGATTTGGAAGAAATTGAAGAAAAATTGAATTTTTGCGAATTTCCAAGAATAATGCAAAAATCTACCAAAATTTGAAAACGATTCTATTTCTATAGATATACAAGAAAAATTGAATTTTAGCGAATTTCCAAGAAAAATGTAAAAATTACACGAAATTCGAATACGATGCTATTTCTACGTATATCGACGATTTGAACGATATATAAGAAAAACTTAAATTTTAGCGATTTCCAAGAAAAACTGAAATTTTAGCGAATTTCCAAGAAAAATGTAAAAATTAACGAAAATTTGAAAACGATGCCATCTAGATGATTTGGAAGATATTTATGAAAAATTGAATTCTAGCGAATTCCCGTGTAAACTCTAGAAATTAACCGAAATTCTAAATCGTTGCTATTTCTACGTATATCGACGATTTGGATGATATATAAGAAAAACTGGAATTTTAGCGAATTTCCGAGTAAACTGTAAAAATTAACCGAAATTCTAAATCGTTGCTATTTCTACGTATATGGGCGATTTGGATGATACATAAGAAAAACTGGAATTTTAGCGAATTTCCGAGTAAACTGTAAAAATTAACCGAAATTCTAAATCGTTGCTATTTCTACGTATATGGGCGATTTGGATGATACATAAGAAAAACTGAAATTTTAGCGAATTTCCAAGAAAAATGTAAAAATTAACCAAAATTTGAAAACGATGCCATCTAGATGATTTGGAAGATATTTATGAAAAATTGAATTTTAGCGAATTCCCGTGTAAACTCTAGAAATTAACCGAAATTCTAAATCGTTGCTATTTCTACGTATATCGACGATTTGGATGATATATAAGAAAAACTGAAATATTAGCAAATTTCCAAGATATATGTAAAAATTAACCAAAATTTGAAAACGATGCCATCTGGATGATTTGGAAGAAATTGAAGAAAAATTGAATTTTAGCGAATTTCCGAGTAAACTGTAAAAATTAACCGAAATTCGAAAGCGATGCTATTTCTACGTATATCGACGATTTGGATGATATATAAGACAAATTGAAATTTTAGCGAATTTCCAAGAAAAATGTTAAAATTATGCTAAATTTAAAAACGATGCTATTTCTATAGATATATAAGAAAAATTGAATTTTAGCGAATTTCCAAGAAAAATGTAAAAATTACACGAAATTCGAAAACGATGCTATTTCTATGTATATCGACGATTTGGATGATATATAAGAAAAACTGAAATTTTAGCGAATTTCCGAGTAAACTGTAAAAATTAACCGAAATTCTAAATAGTTGCTATTTCTACGTATATCGACGATTTGGATGATATATAAGAAAAACTGAAATTTTAGCGAATTTCCAAGAAAAATGTAAAAATTATGCTAAATTTAAAAACGATGCTATTTCTATAGATATATAAGAAAAATTGAATTTTAGCGAATTTCCAAGAAAAATGTAAAAATTACACGAAATTCGAAAACGATGCTATTTTTATGTATATCGACGATTTGGATGATATATGAGAAAAACTGAAATTTTAGCGAATTTCCGAGTAAACTGTAAAAATTAACCGAAATTCTAAATAGTTGCTATTTCTACTTATATGGGCGATTTGGATGATATATAAGAAAAACTGAAATTTTAGCGATTTCCAAGAAAAACCGAAATTTTAGCGAATTTCCAAGAAAAATGTAAAAATTAACCAAAATTTGAAAAAGATGCCATCTAGATGATTTGGAAGATATTTAAGAAAAATTGAATTTTAGCGAATTTCCGAGTAAACTGTAAAAATTAACCGAAATTCTAAATCATTGCTATTTCTACGTATATCGACGATTTGGATGATAAATAAGAAAAACTGAAATTTTACCGAATTTCCAAGAAAAATGTGAAAACTAACCGAAAGCCGAAAACGATGCTATTTCTACGTATATCGATGATTTGGGTGATATATAAGAAAAACTGAAATTTTAGGGAATTTCCAAGAAAAATGTAAAAATTAACCAGAAGTTGAAAACGATGCCATCTAGATGATTTGGAAGATATTTATAAAAAATTGAATTTTAGCGAATATCCGTGTAAACTGTAGAAATTTACCGAAATTCTAAATCGTTGCTATTTCTACGTATATCGACGATTTGGATGATATATAAGAAAAACTGAAATTTTACCGAATTTCCAAGAAAAATGTGAAAACTAACCGAAAGCCGAAAACGATGCTATTTCTACGTATATCGATGATTTGGATGATATATAAGAAAAACTGAAATTTTAGCGAATTTCCAAGAAAAATGTTAAAATTATGCTAAATTTAAAAACGACGCTATTTCTATAGATATATAAGAAAAATTGAATTTTAGCGAATTTCCAAGAAAAATGTAAAAATTACACGAAATTCGAAAACGATGCTATTTTTATGTATATCGACGATTTGGATGATATATGAGAAAAACTGAAATTTTAGCGAATTTCCGAGTAAACTGTAAACATTAACCGAAATTCTAAATAGTCGCTATTTCTACTTATATGGGCGATTTGGATGATATATAAGAAAAACTGAAATTTTAGCGAATTTCCAAGAAAAATGTAAAAATTACACGAAATTCGAAAACGATGCTATTTCTACGTATATCGACGATTTCGATGATATATAAGAAAAACTGAAATTTTAGCAAATTTCCAAGAAATATGTAAAAATTAACCAAAATTTGAAAACGATGCCATCTGGATGATTTGGAAGAAATTGAAGAAAAATTAAGTTTTTGCGAATTTCCGAGTAAAATGGAAAAATTAACCGAAATTCGAAAACGATGCTATTTCTACGTATATCGACGATTTGGATGATATATAAGAAAAACTGAAATTTTAGCGAATTTCCGAGTAAACTCTAAAAATTAACCGAAATTTTAAATCGTTGCTATTTCTACGTATATGGACGATTTGGATGATATATAAGAAAAACTGAAATTTTAGCAAATTTCCAAGAAATATTTAAAAATTAACCAAAATTTGAAGACGATGCCATCTGGATGATTTGGAAGAAATTGAAGAAAAATTGAATTTTAGCGAATTTCCAAGAAAAATGTAAAAATTAACCAAAATTTGAAAACGATGCCATCTAGATGATTTGGAAGATATTTAAGAAAAATTGAATTTTAGCGAATTTCCGAGTAAACTGTAAAAATTAACCGAAATTCTAAATCATTGCTATTTCTACGTATATCGACGATTTGGATGATAAATAAGAAAAACTGAAATTTTAGCAAATTTCCAAGAAATATTTAAAAATTAACCAAAATTTGAAGACGATGCCATCTGGATGATTTGGAAGAAATTGAAGAAAAATTGAATTTTAGCGAATTTCCAAGAAAAATGTAAAAATTAACCAAAATTTGAAAACGATGCCATCTAGATGATTTGGAAGATATTTAAGAAAAATTGAATTTTAGCGAATTTCCGAGTAAACTGTAAAAATTAACCGAAATTCTAAATCATTGCTATTTCTACGTATATCGACGATTTGGATGATATATAGGAAAAACTGAAATTTTAGCGAATTTCCGAGTAAACTGTAAAAATTAACCAAAATTATAAATCGTTGCTATTTCTACGTATATCGACGATTTGGATGATATATAAGAAAAACTGAAATTGTAGCAAATTTCCAAGACATGTAAAAATTAACCAAAATTTGAAAACGATGCCATCTGGATGATTTGGAAGAAATTGAAGAAAAATTGAATTTTTGCGAATTTCCGAGTAAACTGTAAAAATTAACCGAAATTCGAAAACGATGCTATTTCTACGTATATCGACGATTTGGACGATATATAAGAAAAACTGAAATTTTAGCGAATTTCCGAGTAAACTGTTAAAATTAACCAAAATTATAAATCGTTGCTATTTCTACGTATATCGACGATTTGGATGATATATAAGAAAAACTGAAATTTTAGCAAATTTCCAAGACATATGTAAAAATTAACCAAAATTTGAAAACGATGCCATCTGGATGATTTGGAAGAAATTGAAGAAAAATTGAATTTTTGCGAATTTCCAAGAATAATGCAAAAATCTACCAAAATTTGAAAACGATTCTATTTCTATAGATATACAAGAAAAATTGAATTTTAGCGAATTTCCAAGAAAAATGTAAAAATTACACGAAATTCGAATACGATGCTATTTCTACGTATATCGACGATTTGAACGATATATAAGAAAAACTTAAATTTTAGCGATTTCCAAGAAAAACTGAAATTTTAGCGAATTTCCAAGAAAAATGTAAAAATTAACGAAAATTTGAAAACGATGCCATCTAGATGATTTGGAAGATATTTATGAAAAATTGAATTTTAGCGAATTCCCGTGTAAACTCTAGAAATTAACCGAAATTCTAAATCGTTGCTATTTCTACGTATATCGACGATTTGGATGATATATAAGAAAAACTGAAATTTTAGCGAATTTCCAAGAAAAATGTAAAAATTAACCAAAATTTGAAAACGATGCCATCTAGATGATTTGGCAGATATTTATGAAAAATTGAATTTTAGCGAATTCCCGTGTAAACTCTAGAAATTAACCGAAATTCTAAATCGTTGCTATTTCTACGTATATCGACGATTTGGATGATATATAAGAAAAACTGGAATTTTAGCGAATTTCCGAGTAAACTGTAAAAATTAACCGAAATTCTAAATCGTTGCTATTTCTACGTATATGGGCGATTTGGATGATACATAAGAAAAACTGAAATTTTAGAGAATTTCCAAGAAAAATGTAAAAATTAACCAGAATTTGAAAACGATGCCATCTAGATGATTTGGAAGATATTTATGAAAAATTGAATTTTAGCGAATATCCGTGTAAACTGTAGAAATTTACCGAAATTCTAAATCGTTGCTATTTCTACGTATATCGACGATTTGGATGATATATAAGAAAAACTGAAATTTTAGCAAATTTCCAAGACATGTAAAAATTAACCAGAATTTGAAAACGATGCCATCTAGATGATTTGGAAGATATTTAAGAAAAATTGAATTTTAGCGAATTTCCGAGTAAACTGTAAAAATTAACCGAAATTCTAAATCATTGCTATTTCTACGTATATCGACGATTTGGATGATAAATAAGAAAAACTGAAATTTTACCGAATTTCCAAGAAAAATGTGAAAACTAACCGAAAGCCGAAAACGATGCTATTTCTACGTATATCGATGATTTGGATGATATATAAGAAAAACTGAAATTTTAGGGAATTTCCAAGAAAAATGTAAAAATTAACCAGAATTTGAAAACGATGCCATCTAGATGATTTGGAAGATATTTATGAAAAATTGAATTTTAGCGAATATCCGTGTAAACTGTAGAAATTTACCGAAATTCTAAATCGTTGCTATTTCTACGTATATCGACGATTTGGATGATATATAAGAAAAACTGAAATTTTAGCAAATTTCCAAGACATGTAAAAATTAACCAAAATTTGAAAACGATGCCATCTGGATGATTTGGAAGAAATTGAAGAAAAATTGAATTTTAGCAAACTTCCGTGTAAACTGTAGAAATTAACCGAAATTCTAAATCGTTGCTATTTCTACGTATATCGACGATTTGGATGATATATAGGAAAAACTGAAATTTTAGCGAATTTCCGAGTAAACTGTAAAAATTAACCAAAATTATAAATCGTTGCTATTTCTACGTATATCGACGATTTGGATGATATATAAGAAAAACTGAAATTGTAGCAAATTTCCAAGACATGTAAAAATTAACCAAAATTTGAAAACGATGCCATCTGGATGATTTGGAAGAAATTGAAGAAAAATTGAATTTTTGCGAATTTCCGAGTAAACTGTAAAAATTAACCGAAATTCGAAAACGATGCTATTTCTACGTATATCGACGATTTGGACGATATATAAGAAAAACTGAAATTTTAGCGAATTTCCGAGTAAACTGTTAAAATTAACCAAAATTATAAATCGTTGCTATTTCTACTTATATCGACGATTTTGATGATATATAAGAAAAACTGAAATTTTAGCAAATTTCCAAGATATATGTAAAAATTAACCAAAATTTGAAAACGATGCCATCTGGATGATTTGGAAGAAATTGAAGAAAAATTGAATTTTTGCGAATTTCCGAGTAAACTGTAAAAATTAACCGAAATTCGAAAACGATGCTATTTCTACGTATATCGACGATTTGGACGATATATAAGAAAAACTGAAATTTTAGCGAATTTCCGAGTAAACTGTTAAAATTAACCAAAATTCGAAAACGATGCTATTTCTACGTATATCGACGATTTGGATGATATATAGGAAAAACTGAAATTTTAGCAAATTTCCAAGAAATATTTAAAAATTAACCAAAATTTGAAGACGATGCCATCTGGATGATTTGGAAGAAATTGAAGAAAAATTGAATTTTAGCAAATTTCCGTGTAAACTGTAGAAATTAACCGAAATTCTAAATCGTTGCTATTTCTACGTATATCGACGATTTGGATGATATATAGGAAAAACTGAAATTTTAGCGAATTTCCGAGTAAACTGTTAAAATTAACCAAAATTATAAATCGTTGCTATTTCTACGTATATCGACGATTTGGATGATATATAAGAAAAACTGAAATATTAGCAAATTTCCAAGATATATGTAAAAATTAACCAAAATTTGAAAACGATGCCATCTGGATGATTTGGAAGAAATTGAAGAAAAATTGAATTTTTGCGAATTTCCGAGTAAACTGTAAAAATTAACCGAAATTCGAAAACGATGCTATTTCTACGTATATCGACGATTTGGATGATATATAGGAAAAACTGAAATTTTAGCAAATTTCCAAGAAATATTTAAAAATTAACCAAAATTTGAAGACGATGCCATCTGGATGATTTGGAAGAAATTGAAGAAAAATTGAATTTTAGCAAATTTCCGTGTAAACTGTAGAAATTAACCGAAATTCTAAATCGTTGCTATTTCTACGTATATCGACGATTTGGATGATATATAGGAAAAACTGAAATTTTAGCGAATTTCCGAGTAAACTGTAAAAATTAACCAAAATTATAAATCGTTGCTATTTCTACGTATATCGACGATTTGGATGATATATAAGAAGAACTGAAATTGTAGCAAATTTCCAAGACATGTAAAAATTAACCAAAATTTGAAAACGATGCCATCTGGATGATTTGGAAGAAATTGAAGAAAAATTGAATTTTTGCGAATTTCCGAGTAAACTGTAAAAATTAACCGAAATTCGAAAACGATGCTATTTCTACGTATATCGACGATTTGGACGATATATAAGAAAAACTGAAATTTTAGCGAATTTCCGAGTAAACTGTTAAAATTAACCAAAATTATAAATCGTTGCTATTTCTACGTATATCGACGATTTGGATGATATATAAGAAAAACTGAAATTTTAGCAAATTTCCAAGACATATGTAAAAATTAACCAAAATTTGAAAACGATGCCATCTGGATGATTTGGAAGAAATTGAAGAAAAATTGAATTTTTGCGAATTTCCAAGAATAATGCAAAAATCTACCAAAATTTGAAAACGATTCTATTTCTATAGATATACAAGAAAAATTGAATTTTAGCGAATTTCCAAGAAAAATGTAAAAATTACACGAAATTCGAATACGATGCTATTTCTACGTATATCGACGATTTGAACGATATATAAGAAAAACTTAAATTTTAGCGATTTCCAAGAAAAACTGAAATTTTAGCGAATTTCCAAGAAAAATGTAAAAATTAACGAAAATTTGAAAACGATGCCATCTAGATGATTTGGAAGATATTTATGAAAAATTGAATTCTAGCGAATTCCCGTGTAAACTCTAGAAATTAACCGAAATTCTAAATCGTTGCTATTTCTACGTATATCGACGATTTGGATGATATATAAGAAAAACTGGAATTTTAGCGAATTTCCGAGTAAACTGTAAAAATTAACCGAAATTCTAAATCGTTGCTATTTCTACGTATATGGGCGATTTGGATGATACATAAGAAAAACTGGAATTTTAGCGAATTTCCGAGTAAACTGTAAAAATTAACCGAAATTCTAAATCGTTGCTATTTCTACGTATATGGGCGATTTGGATGATACATAAGAAAAACTGAAATTTTAGCGAATTTCCAAGAAAAATGTAAAAATTAACCAAAATTTGAAAACGATGCCATCTAGATGATTTGGAAGATATTTATGAAAAATTGAATTTTAGCGAATTCCCGTGTAAACTCTAGAAATTAACCGAAATTCTAAATCGTTGCTATTTCTACGTATATCGACGATTTGGATGATATATAAGAAAAACTGAAATATTAGCAAATTTCCAAGATATATGTAAAAATTAACCAAAATTTGAAAACGATGCCATCTGGATGATTTGGAAGAAATTGAAGAAAAATTGAATTTTAGCGAATTTCCGAGTAAACTGTAAAAATTAACCGAAATTCGAAAGCGATGCTATTTCTACGTATATCGACGATTTGGATGATATATAAGACAAATTGAAATTTTAGCGAATTTCCAAGAAAAATGTTAAAATTATGCTAAATTTAAAAACGATGCTATTTCTATAGATATATAAGAAAAATTGAATTTTAGCGAATTTCCAAGAAAAATGTAAAAATTACACGAAATTCGAAAACGATGCTATTTCTATGTATATCGACGATTTGGATGATATATAAGAAAAACTGAAATTTTAGCGAATTTCCGAGTAAACTGTAAAAATTAACCGAAATTCTAAATAGTTGCTATTTCTACGTATATCGACGATTTGGATGATATATAAGAAAAACTGAAATTTTAGCGAATTTCCAAGAAAAATGTAAAAATTATGCTAAATTTAAAAACGATGCTATTTCTATAGATATATAAGAAAAATTGAATTTTAGCGAATTTCCAAGAAAAATGTAAAAATTACACGAAATTCGAAAACGATGCTATTTTTATGTATATCGACGATTTGGATGATATATGAGAAAAACTGAAATTTTAGCGAATTTCCGAGTAAACTGTAAAAATTAACCGAAATTCTAAATAGTTGCTATTTCTACTTATATGGGCGATTTGGATGATATATAAGAAAAACTGAAATTTTAGCGATTTCCAAGAAAAACCGAAATTTTAGCGAATTTCCAAGAAAAATGTAAAAATTAACCAAAATTTGAAAAAGATGCCATCTAGATGATTTGGAAGATATTTAAGAAAAATTGAATTTTAGCGAATTTCCGAGTAAACTGTAAAAATTAACCGAAATTCTAAATCATTGCTATTTCTACGTATATCGACGATTTGGATGATAAATAAGAAAAACTGAAATTTTACCGAATTTCCAAGAAAAATGTGAAAACTAACCGAAAGCCGAAAACGATGCTATTTCTACGTATATCGATGATTTGGGTGATATATAAGAAAAACTGAAATTTTAGGGAATTTCCAAGAAAAATGTAAAAATTAACCAGAAGTTGAAAACGATGCCATCTAGATGATTTGGAAGATATTTATAAAAAATTGAATTTTAGCGAATATCCGTGTAAACTGTAGAAATTTACCGAAATTCTAAATCGTTGCTATTTCTACGTATATCGACGATTTGGATGATATATAAGAAAAACTGAAATTTTACCGAATTTCCAAGAAAAATGTGAAAACTAACCGAAAGCCGAAAACGATGCTATTTCTACGTATATCGATGATTTGGATGATATATAAGAAAAACTGAAATTTTAGCGAATTTCCAAGAAAAATGTTAAAATTATGCTAAATTTAAAAACGACGCTATTTCTATAGATATATAAGAAAAATTGAATTTTAGCGAATTTCCAAGAAAAATGTAAAAATTACACGAAATTCGAAAACGATGCTATTTTTATGTATATCGACGATTTGGATGATATATGAGAAAAACTGAAATTTTAGCGAATTTCCGAGTAAACTGTAAACATTAACCGAAATTCTAAATAGTCGCTATTTCTACTTATATGGGCGATTTGGATGATATATAAGAAAAACTGAAATTTTAGCGAATTTCCAAGAAAAATGTAAAAATTACACGAAATTCGAAAACGATGCTATTTCTACGTATATCGACGATTTCGATGATATATAAGAAAAACTGAAATTTTAGCAAATTTCCAAGAAATATGTAAAAATTAACCAAAATTTGAAAACGATGCCATCTGGATGATTTGGAAGAAATTGAAGAAAAATTAAGTTTTTGCGAATTTCCGAGTAAAATGGAAAAATTAACCGAAATTCGAAAACGATGCTATTTCTACGTATATCGACGATTTGGATGATATATAAGAAAAACTGAAATTTTAGCGAATTTCCGAGTAAACTCTAAAAATTAACCGAAATTTTAAATCGTTGCTATTTCTACGTATATGGACGATTTGGATGATATATAAGAAAAACTGAAATTTTAGCAAATTTCCAAGAAATATTTAAAAATTAACCAAAATTTGAAGACGATGCCATCTGGATGATTTGGAAGAAATTGAAGAAAAATTGAATTTTAGCGAATTTCCAAGAAAAATGTAAAAATTAACCAAAATTTGAAAACGATGCCATCTAGATGATTTGGAAGATATTTAAGAAAAATTGAATTTTAGCGAATTTCCGAGTAAACTGTAAAAATTAACCGAAATTCTAAATCATTGCTATTTCTACGTATATCGACGATTTGGATGATAAATAAGAAAAACTGAAATTTTAGCAAATTTCCAAGAAATATTTAAAAATTAACCAAAATTTGAAGACGATGCCATCTGGATGATTTGGAAGAAATTGAAGAAAAATTGAATTTTAGCGAATTTCCAAGAAAAATGTAAAAATTAACCAAAATTTGAAAACGATGCCATCTAGATGATTTGGAAGATATTTAAGAAAAATTGAATTTTAGCGAATTTCCGAGTAAACTGTAAAAATTAACCGAAATTCTAAATCATTGCTATTTCTACGTATATCGACGATTTGGATGATATATAGGAAAAACTGAAATTTTAGCGAATTTCCGAGTAAACTGTAAAAATTAACCAAAATTATAAATCGTTGCTATTTCTACGTATATCGACGATTTGGATGATATATAAGAAAAACTGAAATTGTAGCAAATTTCCAAGACATGTAAAAATTAACCAAAATTTGAAAACGATGCCATCTGGATGATTTGGAAGAAATTGAAGAAAAATTGAATTTTTGCGAATTTCCGAGTAAACTGTAAAAATTAACCGAAATTCGAAAACGATGCTATTTCTACGTATATCGACGATTTGGACGATATATAAGAAAAACTGAAATTTTAGCGAATTTCCGAGTAAACTGTTAAAATTAACCAAAATTATAAATCGTTGCTATTTCTACGTATATCGACGATTTGGATGATATATAAGAAAAACTGAAATTTTAGCAAATTTCCAAGACATATGTAAAAATTAACCAAAATTTGAAAACGATGCCATCTGGATGATTTGGAAGAAATTGAAGAAAAATTGAATTTTTGCGAATTTCCAAGAATAATGCAAAAATCTACCAAAATTTGAAAACGATTCTATTTCTATAGATATACAAGAAAAATTGAATTTTAGCGAATTTCCAAGAAAAATGTAAAAATTACACGAAATTCGAATACGATGCTATTTCTACGTATATCGACGATTTGAACGATATATAAGAAAAACTTAAATTTTAGCGATTTCCAAGAAAAACTGAAATTTTAGCGAATTTCCAAGAAAAATGTAAAAATTAACGAAAATTTGAAAACGATGCCATCTAGATGATTTGGAAGATATTTATGAAAAATTGAATTTTAGCGAATTCCCGTGTAAACTCTAGAAATTAACCGAAATTCTAAATCGTTGCTATTTCTACGTATATCGACGATTTGGATGATATATAAGAAAAACTGAAATTTTAGCGAATTTCCAAGAAAAATGTAAAAATTAACCAAAATTTGAAAACGATGCCATCTAGATGATTTGGCAGATATTTATGAAAAATTGAATTTTAGCGAATTCCCGTGTAAACTCTAGAAATTAACCGAAATTCTAAATCGTTGCTATTTCTACGTATATCGACGATTTGGATGATATATAAGAAAAACTGGAATTTTAGCGAATTTCCGAGTAAACTGTAAAAATTAACCGAAATTCTAAATCGTTGCTATTTCTACGTATATGGGCGATTTGGATGATACATAAGAAAAACTGAAATTTTAGAGAATTTCCAAGAAAAATGTAAAAATTAACCAGAATTTGAAAACGATGCCATCTAGATGATTTGGAAGATATTTATGAAAAATTGAATTTTAGCGAATATCCGTGTAAACTGTAGAAATTTACCGAAATTCTAAATCGTTGCTATTTCTACGTATATCGACGATTTGGATGATATATAAGAAAAACTGAAATTTTAGCAAATTTCCAAGACATGTAAAAATTAACCAGAATTTGAAAACGATGCCATCTAGATGATTTGGAAGATATTTAAGAAAAATTGAATTTTAGCGAATTTCCGAGTAAACTGTAAAAATTAACCGAAATTCTAAATCATTGCTATTTCTACGTATATCGACGATTTGGATGATAAATAAGAAAAACTGAAATTTTACCGAATTTCCAAGAAAAATGTGAAAACTAACCGAAAGCCGAAAACGATGCTATTTCTACGTATATCGATGATTTGGATGATATATAAGAAAAACTGAAATTTTAGGGAATTTCCAAGAAAAATGTAAAAATTAACCAGAATTTGAAAACGATGCCATCTAGATGATTTGGAAGATATTTATGAAAAATTGAATTTTAGCGAATATCCGTGTAAACTGTAGAAATTTACCGAAATTCTAAATCGTTGCTATTTCTACGTATATCGACGATTTGGATGATATATAAGAAAAACTGAAATTTTAGCAAATTTCCAAGACATGTAAAAATTAACCAAAATTTGAAAACGATGCCATCTGGATGATTTGGAAGAAATTGAAGAAAAATTGAATTTTAGCAAACTTCCGTGTAAACTGTAGAAATTAACCGAAATTCTAAATCGTTGCTATTTCTACGTATATCGACGATTTGGATGATATATAGGAAAAACTGAAATTTTAGCGAATTTCCGAGTAAACTGTAAAAATTAACCAAAATTATAAATCGTTGCTATTTCTACGTATATCGACGATTTGGATGATATATAAGAAAAACTGAAATTGTAGCAAATTTCCAAGACATGTAAAAATTAACCAAAATTTGAAAACGATGCCATCTGGATGATTTGGAAGAAATTGAAGAAAAATTGAATTTTTGCGAATTTCCGAGTAAACTGTAAAAATTAACCGAAATTCGAAAACGATGCTATTTCTACGTATATCGACGATTTGGACGATATATAAGAAAAACTGAAATTTTAGCGAATTTCCGAGTAAACTGTTAAAATTAACCAAAATTATAAATCGTTGCTATTTCTACGTATATCGACGATTTTGATGATATATAAGAAAAACTGAAATTTTAGCAAATTTCCAAGATATATGTAAAAATTAACCAAAATTTGAAAACGATGCCATCTGGATGATTTGGAAGAAATTGAAGAAAAATTGAATTTTTGCGAATTTCCGAGTAAACTGTAAAAATTAACCGAAATTCGAAAACGATGCTATTTCTACGTATATCGACGATTTGGACGATATATAAGAAAAACTGAAATTTTAGCGAATTTCCGAGTAAACTGTTAAAATTAACCAAAATTCGAAAACGATGCTATTTCTACGTATATCGACGATTTGGATGATATATAGGAAAAACTGAAATTTTAGCAAATTTCCAAGAAATATTTAAAAATTAACCAAAATTTGAAGACGATGCCATCTGGATGATTTGGAAGAAATTGAAGAAAAATTGAATTTTAGCAAATTTCCGTGTAAACTGTAGAAATTAACCGAAATTCTAAATCGTTGCTATTTCTACGTATATCGACGATTTGGATGATATATAGGAAAAACTGAAATTTTAGCGAATTTCCGAGTAAACTGTAAAAATTAACCAAAATTATAAATCGTTGCTATTTCTACGTATATCGACGATTTGGATGATATATAAGAAAAACTGAAATTGTAGCAAATTTCCAAGACATGTAAAAATTAACCAAAATTTGAAAACGATGCCATCTGGATGATTTGGAAGAAATTGAAGAAAAATTGAATTTTTGCGAATTTCCGAGTAAACTGTAAAAATTAACCGAAATTCGAAAACGATGCTATTTCTACGTATATCGACGATTTGGACGATATATAAGAAAAACTGAAATTTTAGCGAATTTCCGAGTAAACTGTTAAAATTAACCAAAATTATAAATCGTTGCTATTTCTACGTATATCGACGATTTGGATGATATATAAGAAAAACTGAAATTTTAGCAAATTTCCAAGACATATGTAAAAATTAACCAAAATTTGAAAACGATGCCATCTGGATGATTTGGAAGAAATTGAAGAAAAATTGAATTTTTGCGAATTTCCAAGAATAATGCAAAAATCTACCAAAATTTGAAAACGATTCTATTTCTATAGATATACAAGAAAAATTGAATTTTAGCGAATTTCCAAGAAAAATGTAAAAATTACACGAAATTCGAATACGATGCTATTTCTACGTATATCGACGATTTGAACGATATATAAGAAAAACTTAAATTTTAGCGATTTCCAAGAAAAACTGAAATTTTAGCGAATTTCCAAGAAAAATGTAAAAATTAACGAAAATTTGAAAACGATGCCATCTAGATGATTTGGAAGATATTTATGAAAAATTGAATTTTAGCGAATTCCCGTGTAAACTCTAGAAATTAACCGAAATTCTAAATCGTTGCTGTTTCTACGTATATCGACGATTTGGATGATATATAAGAAAAACTGAAATTTTAGCGAATTTCCAAGAAAAATGTAAAAATTAACCAAAATTTGAAAACGATGCCATCTAGATGATTTGGCAGATATTTATGAAAAATTGAATTTTAGCGAATTCCCGTGTAAACTCTAGAAATTAACCGAAATTCTAAATCGTTGCTATTTCTACGTATATCGACGATTTGGATGATATATAAGAAAAACTGAAATTTTAGCGAATTTCCGAGTAAACTGTAAAAATTAACCGAAATTCTAAATCGTTGCTATTTCTACGTATATGGGCGATTTGGATGATACATAAGAAAAACTGAAATTTTAGAGAATTTCCAAGAAAAATGTAAAAATTAACCAAAATTTGAAAACGATGCCATCTAGATGATTTGGCAGATATTTATGAAAAATTGAATTTTAGCGAATTCCCGTGTAAACTCTAGAAATTAACCGAAATTCTAAATCGTTGCTATTTCTACGTATATCGACGATTTGGATGATATATAAGAAAAACTGGAATTTTAGCGAATTTCCGAGTAAACTGTAAAAATTAACCGAAATTCTAAATCGTTGCTATTTCTACGTATATGGGCGATTTGGATGATACATAAGAAAAACTGAAATTTTAGAGAATTTCCAAGAAAAATGTAAAAATTAACCAAAATTTGAAAACGATGCCATCTAGATGATTTGGAAGATATTTATGAAAAATTGAATTTTAGCGAATTCCCGTGTAAACTCTAGAAATTAACCGAAATTCTAAATCGTTGCTATTTCTACGTATATCGACGATTTGGATGATATATAAGAAAAACTGAAATATTAGCAAATTTCCAAGATATATGTAAAAATTAACCAAAATTTGAAGACGATGCCATCTGGATGATTTGGAAGAAATTGAAGAAAAATTGAATTTTAGCGAATTTCCGTGTAAACTGTAGAAATTAACCGAAATTCTAAATCGTTGCTATTTCTACGTATATCGACGATTTGGATGATATATAAGAAAAACTGAAATTTTAGCGAATTTCCGAGTAAACTGTAAAAATTAACCGAAATTCTAAATAGTTGCTATTTCTACGTATATCGACGATTTGGATGATATATAGGAAAAACTGAAATTTTAGCAAATTTCCAAGAAATATTTAAAAATTAACCAAAATTTGAAGACGATGCCATCTGGATGATTTGGAAGAAATTGAAGAAAAATTGAATTTTAGCGAATTTCCGTGTAAACTGTAGAAATTAACCGAAATTCTAAATCGTTGCTATTTCTACGTATATCGACGATTTGGATGATATATAAGAAAAACTGAAATATTAGCAAATTTCCAAGATATATGTAAAAATTAACCAAAATTTGAAAACGATGCCATCTGGATGATTTGGAAGAAATTGAAGAAAAATTGAATTTTTGCGAATTTCCGAGTAAACTGTAAAAATTAACCGAAATTCGAAAGCGATGCTATTTCTACGTATATCGACGATTTGGATGATACATAAGACAAATTGAAATTTTAGCGAATTTCCAAGAAAAATGTTAAAATTATGCTAAATTTAAAAACGATGCTATTTCTATAGATATATAAGAAAAATTGAATTTTAGCGAATTTCCAAGAAAAATGTAAAAATTACACGAAATTCGAAAACGATGCTATTTCTATGTATATCGACGATTTGGATGATATATAAGAAAAACTGAAATTTTAGCGAATTTCCGAGTAAACTGTAAAAATTAACCGAAATTCTAAATAGTTGCTATTTCTACGTATATCGACGATTTGGATGATATATAAGAAAAACTGAAATTTTAGCGAATTTCCAAGAAAAATGTAAAAATTATGCTAAATTTAAAAACGATGCTATTTCTATAGATATATAAGAAAAATTGAATTTTAGCGAATTTCCAAGAATAATGCAAAAATTTACCAAAGTTTGAAAACGATTCTATTTCTATAGATATACAAGAAAAATTGAATTTTAGCGAATTTCCAAGAAAAATGTAAAAATTACACGAAATTCGAATACGATGCTATTTCTACGTATATCGACGATTTGAACGATATATAAGAAAAACTTAAATTTTAGCGATTTCCAAGAAAAACTGAAATTTTAGCGAATTCCAAGAAAAATGTAAAAATTAACCAAAATTTGAAAACGATGCCATCTAGATGATTTGGAAGATATTTATGAAAAATTGAATTTTAGCGAATTCCCGTGTAAACTCTAGAAATTAACCAAAATTCCAAATCGTTTCTATTTCTACGTATATCGACGATTTGGATGATATATAAGAAAAACTGAAATTTTAGCGAATTTCCGAGTAAACTGTAAAAATTAACCGAAATTCTAAATAGTTGCTATTTCTACGTATATCGACGATTTGGATGATATATAAGAAAAACTGAAATTTTAGCGAATTTCCGAGTAAACTGTAAAAATTAACCGAAATTCTAAATAGTTGCTATTTCTACGTATATCGACGATTTGGATGATATATAAGAAAAACTGAAATTTTAGCGAATTTCCGAGTAAACTGTAAAAATTAACCGAAATTCTAAATAGTTGCTATTTCTACGTATATCGACGATTTGGATGATATATAAGAAAAACTGAAATTTTAGCGAATTTCCGAGTAAACTGTAAAAATTAACGGAAATTCTAAATAGTTGCTATTTCTACGTATATCGACGATTTGGATGATATATAAGAAAAACTGAAATTTTAGCGAATTTCCGAGTAAACTGTAAAAATTAACCGAAATTCTAAATAGTTGCTATTTCTACGTATATCGACGATTTGGATGATATATAGGAAAAACTGAAATTTTAGCAAATTTCCAAGAAATATTTAAAAATTAACCAAAATTTGAAGACGATGCCATCTGGATGATTTGGAAGAAATTGAAGAAAAATTGAATTTTAGCGAATTTCCGTGTAAACTGTAGAAATTAACCGAAATTCTAAATCGTTGCTATTTCTACGTATATCGACGATTTGGATGATATATAGGAAAAACTGAAATTTTAGCGAATTTCCGAGTAAACTGTAAAAATTAACCAAAATTATAAATCGTTGCTATTTCTACGTATATCGACGATTTGGATGATATATAAGAAAAACTGAAATTGTACCAAATTTCCAAGACATGTAAAAATTAACCAAAATTTGAAAACGATGCCATCTGGATGATTTGGAAGAAATTGAAGAAAAATTGAATTTTTGCGAATTTCCGAGTAAACTGTAAAAATTAACCGAAATTCGAAAACGATGCTATTTCTACGTATATCGACGATTTGGACGATATATAAGAAAAACTGAAATTTTAGCGAATTTCCGAGTAAACTGTTAAAATTAACCAAAATTATAAATCGTTGCTATTTCTACGTATATCGACGATTTGGATGATATATAAGAAAAACTGAAATTTTAGCAAATTTCCAAGACATATGTAAAAATTAACCAAAATTTGAAAACGATGCCATCTGGATGATTTGGAAGAAATTGAAGAAAACTTGAATTTTTGCGAATTTCCAAGAATAATGCAAAAATCTACCAAAATTTGAAAACGATTCTATTTCTATAGATATACAAGAAAAATTGAATTTTAGCGAATTTCCAAGAAAAATGTAAAAATTACACGAAATTCGAATACGATGCTATTTCTACGTATATCGACGATTTGAACGATATATAAGAAAAACTTAAATTTTAGCGATTTCCAAGAAAAACTGAAATTTTAGCGAATTTCCAAGAAAAATGTAAAAATTAACGAAAATTTGAAAACGATGCCATCTAGATGATTTGGAAGATATTTATGAAAAATTGAATTTTAGCGAATTCCCGTGTAAACTCTAGAAATTAACCGAAATTCTAAATCGTTGCTATTTCTACGTATATCGACGATTTGGATGATATATAAGAAAAACTGAAATTTTAGCGAATTTCCAAGAAAAATGTAAAAATTAACCAAAATTTGAAAACGATGCCATCTAGATGATTTGGCAGATATTTATGAAAAATTGAATTTTAGCGAATTCCCGTGTAAACTCTAGAAATTAACCGAAATTCTAAATCGTTGCTATTTCTACGTATATCGACGATTTGGATGATATATAAGAAAAACTGGAATTTTAGCGAATTTCCGAGTAAACTGTAAAAATTAACCGAAATTCTAAATCGTTGCTATTTCTACGTATATGGGCGATTTGGATGATACATAAGAAAAACTGAAATTTTAGAGAATTTCCAAGAAAAATGTAAAAATTAACCAAAATTTGAAAACGATGCCATCTAGATGATTTGGAAGATATTTATGAAAAATTGAATTTTAGCGAATTCCCGTGTAAACTCTAGAAATTAACCGAAATTCTAAATCGTTGCTATTTCTACGTATATCGACGATTTGGATGATATATAAGAAAAACTGAAATATTAGCAAATTTCCAAGATATATGTAAAAATTAACCAAAATTTGAAGACGATGCCATCTGGATGATTTGGAAGAAATTGAAGAAAAATTGAATTTTAGCGAATTTCCGTGTAAACTGTAGAAATTAACCGAAATTCTAAATCGTTGCTATTTCTACGTATATCGACGATTTGGATGATATATAAGAAAAACTGAAATATTAGCAAATTTCCAAGATATATGTAAAAATTAACCAAAATTTGAAAACGATGCCATCTGGATGATTTGGAAGAAATTGAAGAAAAATTGATTTTTGCGAATTTCCGAGTAAACTGTAAAAATTAACCGAAATTCGAAAGCGATGCTATTTCTACGTATATCGACGATTTGGATGATATATAAGACAAATTGAAATTTTAGCGAATTTCCAAGAAAAATGTTAAAATTATGCTAAATTTAAAAACGATGCTATTTCTATAGATATATAAGAAAAATTGAATTTTAGCGAATTTCCAAGAATAATGCAAAAATTTACCAAAGTTTGAAAACGATTCTATTTCTATAGATATACAAGAAAAATTGAATTTTAGCGAATTTCCAAGAAAAATGTAAAAATTACACGAAATTCGAATACGATGCTATTTCTACGTATATCGACGATTTGGACGATATATAAGAAAAACTGAAATTTTAGCGAATTTCCGAGTAAACTGTTAAAATTAACCAAAATTCGAAAACGATGCTATTTCTACGTATATCGACGATTTGGATGATATATAGGAAAAACTGAAATTTTAGCAAATTTCCAAGAAATATTTAAAAATTAACCAAAATTTGAAGACGATGCCATCTGGTTGATTTGGAAGAAATTGAAGAAAAATTGAATTTTAGCAAATTTCCGTGTAAACTGTAGAAATTAACCGAAATTCTAAATCGTTGCTATTTCTACGTATATCGACGATTTGGATGATATATAGGAAAAACTGAAATTTTAGCGAATTTCCGAGTAAACTGTAAAAATTAACCAAAATTATAAATCGTTGCTATTTCTACGTATATCGACGATTTGGATGATATATAAGAAAAACTGAAATTGTAGCAAATTTCCAAGACATGTAAAAATTAACCAAAATTTGAAAACGATGCCATCTGGATGATTTGGAAGAAATTGAAGAAAAATTGAATTTTTGCGAATTTCCGAGTAAACTGTAAAAATTAACCGAAATTCGAAAACGATGCTATTTCTACGTATATCGACGATTTGGACGATATATAAGAAAAACTGAAATTTTAGCGAATTTCCGAGTAAACTGTTAAAATTAACCAAAATTATAAATCGTTGCTATTTCTACGTATATCGACGATTTGGATGATATATAAGAAAAACTGAAATTTTAGCAAATTTCCAAGACATATGTAAAAATTAACCAAAATTTGAAAACGATGCCATCTGGATGATTTGGAAGAAATTGAAGAAAAATTGAATTTTTGCGAATTTCCAAGAATAATGCAAAAATCTACCAAAATTTGAAAACGATTCTATTTCTATAGATATACAAGAAAAATTGAATTTTAGCGAATTTCCAAGAAAAATGTAAAAATTACACGAAATTCGAATACGATGCTATTTCTACGTATATCGACGATTTGAACGATATATAAGAAAAACTTAAATTTTAGCGATTTCCAAGAAAAACTGAAATTTTAGCGAATTTCCAAGAAAAATGTAAAAATTAACGAAAATTTGAAAACGATGCCATCTAGATGATTTGGAAGATATTTATGAAAAATTGAATTCTAGCGAATTCCCGTGTAAACTCTAGAAATTAACCGAAATTCTAAATCGTTGCTATTTCTACGTATATCGACGATTTGGATGATATATAAGAAAAACTGAAATTTTTGCAAATTTCCAAGACATGTAAAAATTAACCAAAATTTGAAAACGATGCCATCTGGATGATTTGGAAGAAATTGAAGAAAAATTGAATTTTAGCGAACTTCCGTGTAAACTGTAGAAATTAACCGAAATTCTAAATCGTTGCTATTTCTACGTATATCGACGATTTGGATGATACATAAGACAAATTGAAATTTTAGCGAATTTCCAAGAAAAATGTTAAAATTATGCTAAATTTAAAAACGATGCTATTTCTATAGATATATAAGAAAAATTGAATTTTAGCGAATTTCCAAGAAAAATGTAAAAATTACACGAAATTCGAAAACGATGCTATTTCTATGTATATCGACGATTTGGATGATATATAAGAAAAACTGAAATTTTAGCGAATTTCCGAGTAAACTGTAAAAATTAACCGAAATTCTAAATAGTTGCTATTTCTACGTATATCGACGATTTGGATGATATATAAGAAAAACTGAAATTTTAGCGAATTTCCAAGAAAAATGTAAAAATTATGCTAAATTTAAAAACGATGCTATTTCTATAGATATATAAGAAAAATTGAATTTTAGCGAATTTCCAAGAATAATGCAAAAATTTACCAAAGTTTGAAAACGATTCTATTTCTATAGATATACAAGAAAAATTGAATTTTAGCGAATTTCCAAGAAAAATGTAAAAATTACACGAAATTCGAATACGATGCTATTTCTACGTATATCGACGATTTGAACGATATATAAGAAAAACTTAAATTTTAGCGATTTCCAAGAAAAACTGAAATTTTAGCGAATTCCAAGAAAAATGTAAAAATTAACCAAAATTTGAAAACGATGCCATCTAGATGATTTGGAAGATATTTATGAAAAATTGAATTTTAGCGAATTCCCGTGTAAACTCTAGAAATTAACAAAAATTCCAAATAGTTTCTATTTCTACGTATATCGACGATTTGGATGATATATAAGAAAAACTGAAATTTTAGCGAATTTCCGAGTAAACTGTAAAAATTAACCGAAATTCTAAATAGTTGCTATTTCTACGTATATCGACGATTTGGATGATATATAAGAAAAACTGAAATTTTAGCGAATTTCCGAGTAAACTGTAAAAATTAACCGAAATTCTAAATAGTTGCTATTTCTACGTATATCGACGATTTGGATGATATATAAGAAAAACTGAAATTTTAGCGAATTTCCGAGTAAACTGTAAAAATTAACCGAAATTCTAAATAGTTGCTATTTCTACGTATATCGACGATTTGGATGATATATAAGAAAAACTGAAATTTTAGCGAATTTCCGAGTAAACTGTAAAAATTAACCGAAATTCTAAATAGTTGCTATTTCTACGTATATCGACGATTTGGATGATATATAAGAAAAACTGAAATTTTAGCGAATTTCCGAGTAAACTGTAAAAATTAACCGAAATTCTAAATAGTTGCTATTTCTACGTATATCGACGATTTGGATGATATATAGGAAAAACTGAAATTTTAGCAAATTTCCAAGAAATATTTAAAAATTAACCAAAATTTGAAGACGATGCCATCTGGATGATTTGGAAGAAATTGAAGAAAAATTGAATTTTAGCGAATTTCCGTGTAAACTGTAGAAATTAACCGAAATTCTAAATCGTTGCTATTTCTACGTATATCGACGATTTGGATGATATATAGGAAAAACTGAAATTTTAGCGAATTTCCGAGTAAACTGTAAAAATTAACCAAAATTATAAATCGTTGCTATTTCTACGTATATCGACGATTTGGATGATATATAAGAAAAACTGAAATTGTAGCAAATTTCCAAGACATGTAAAAATTAATCAAAATTTGAAAACGATGCCATCTGGATGATTTGGAAGAAATTGAAGAAAAATTGAATTTTTGCGAATTTCCGAGTAAACTGTAAAAATTAACCGAAATTCGAAAACGATGCTATTTCTACGTATATCGACGATTTGGACGATATATAAGAAAAACTGAAATTTTAGCGAATTTCCGAGTAAACTGTTAAAATTAACCAAAATTATAAATCGTTGCTATTTCTACGTATATCGACGATTTGGATGATATATAAGAAAAACTGAAATTTTAGCAAATTTCCAAGACATATGTAAAAATTAACCAAAATTTGAAAACGATGCCATCTGGATGATTTGGAAGAAATTGAAGAAAACTTGAATTTTTGCGAATTTCCAAGAATAATGCAAAAAACTACCAAAATTTGAAAACGATTCTATTTCTATAGATATACAAGAAAAATTGAATTTTAGCGAATTTCCAAGAAAAATGTAAAAATTACACGAAATTCGAATACGATGCTATTTCTACGTATATCGACGATTTGAACGATATATAAGAAAAACTTAAATTTTAGCGATTTCCAAGAAAAACTGAAATTTTAGCGAATTTCCAAGAAAAATGTAAAAATTAACGAAAATTTGAAAACGATGCCATCTAGATGATTTGGAAGATATTTATGAAAAATTGAATTTTAGCGAATTCCCGTGTAAACTCTAGAAATTAACCGAAATTCTAAATCGTTGCTATTTCTACGTATATCGACGATTTGGATGATATATAAGAAAAACTGAAATTTTAGCGAATTTCCAAGAAAAATGTAAAAATTAACCAAAATTTGAAAACGATGCCATCTAGATGATTTGGCAGATATTTATGAAAAATTGAATTTTAGCGAATTCCCGTGTAAACTCTAGAAATTAACCGAAATTCTAAATCGTTGCTATTTCTACGTATATCGACGATTTGGATGATATATAAGAAAAACTGGAATTTTAGCGAATTTCCGAGTAAACTGTAAAAATTAACCGAAATTCTAAATCGTTGCTATTTCTACGTATATGGGCGATTTGGATGATACATAAGAAAAACTGTATTTTAGCGAATTTCCAAGAAAAATGTAAAAATTAACCAAAATTTGAAAACGATGCCATCTAGATGATTTGGAAGATATTTATGAAAAATTGAATTTTAGCGAATTCCCGTGTAAACTCTAGAAATTAACCGAAATTCTAAATCGTTGCTATTTCTACGTATATCGACGATTTGGATGATATATAAGAAAAACTGAAATATTAGCAAATTTCCAAGATATATGTAAAAATTAACCAAAATTTGAAGACGATGCCATCTGGATGATTTGGAAGAAATTGAAGAAAAATTGAATTTTAGCGAATTTCCGTGTAAACTGTAGAAATTAACCGAAATTCTAAATCGTTGCTATTTCTACGTATATCGACGATTTGGATGATATATAAGAAAAACTGAAATATTAGCAAATTTCCAAGATATATGTAAAAATTAACCAAAATTTGAAAACGATGCCATCTGGATGATTTGGAAGAAATTGAAGAAAAATTGAATTTTTGCGAATTTCCGAGTAAACTGTAAAAATTAACCGAAATTCGAAAGCGATGCTATTTCTACGTATATCGACGATTTGGATGATATATAAGACAAATTGAAATTTTAGCGAATTTCCAAGAAAAATGTTAAAATTATGCTAAATTTAAAAACGATGCTATTTCTATAGATATATAAGAAAAATTGAATTTTAGCGAATTTCCAAGAAAATTGTAAAAATTACACGAAATTCGAAAACGATGCTATTTCTATGTATATCGACGATTTGGATGATATATAAGAAAAACTGAAATTTTAGCGAATTTCCGAGTAAACTGTAAAAATTAACCGAAATTCTAAATAGTTGCTATTTCTACGTATATCGACGATTTGGATGATATATAAGAAAAACTGAAATTTTAGCGAATTTCCAAGAAAAATGTAAAAATTATGCTAAATTTAAAAACGATGCTATTTCTATAGATATATAAGAAAAATTGAATTTTAGCGAATTTCCAAGAATAATGCAAAAATTTACCAAAGTTTGAAAACGATTCTATTTCTATAGATATACAAGAAAAATTGAATTTTAGCGAATTTCCAAGAAAAATGTAAAAATTACACGAAATTCGAATACGATGCTATTTCTACGTATATCGACGATTTGAACGATATATAAGAAAAACTTAAATTTTAGCGATTTCCAAGAAAAACTGAAATTTTAGCGAATTCCAAGAAAAATGTAAAAATTAACCAAAATTTGAAAACGATGCCATCTAGATGATTTGGAAGATATTTATGAAAAATTGAATTTTAGCGAATTCCCGTGTAAATTCTAGAAATTAACCGAAATTCTAAATCGTTGCTATTTCTACGTATATCGACGATTTGGATGATATATAAGAAAAACTGAAATTTTAGCGAATTTCCGAGTAAACTGTAAAAATTAACCGAAATTCTAAATAGTTGCTATTTCTACGTATATCGACGATTTGGATGATATATAAGAAAAACTGAAATTTTAGCGAATTTCCGAGTAAACTGTAAAAATTAACCGAAATTCTAAATAGTTGCTATTTCTACGTATATCGACGATTTGGATGATATATAAGAAAAACTGAAATTTTAGCGAATTTCCGAGTAAACTGTAAAAATTAACCGAAATTCTAAATAGTTGCTATTTCTACGTATATCGACGATTTGGATGATATATAAGAAAAACTGAAATTTTAGCGAATTTCCGAGTAAACTGTAAAAATTAACCGAAATTCTAAATAGTTGCTATTTCTACGTATATCGACGATTTGGATGATATATAAGAAAAACTGAAATTTTAGCGAATTTCCGAGTAAACTGTAAAAATTAACCGAAATTCTAAATAGTTGCTATTTCTACGTATATCGACGATTTGGATGATATATAGGAAAAACTGAAATTTTAGCAAATTTCCAAGAAATATTTAAAAATTAACCAAAATTTGAAGACGATGCCATCTGGATGATTTGGAAGAAATTGAAGAAAAATTGAATTTTAGCGAATTTCCGTGTAAACTGTAGAAATTAACCGAAATTCTAAATCGTTGCTATTTCTACGTATATCGACGATTTGGATGATATATAGGAAAAACTGAAATTTTAGCGAATTTCCGAGTAAACTGTAAAAATTAACCAAAATTATAAATCGTTGCTATTTCTACGTATATCGACGATTTGGATGATATATAAGAAAAACTGAAATTGTAGCAAATTTCCAAGACATGTAAAAATTAACCAAAATTTGAAAACGATGCCATCTGGATGATTTGGAAGAAATTGAAGAAAAATTGAATTTTTGCGAATTTCCGAGTAAACTGTAAAAATTAACCGAAATTCGAAAACGATGCTATTTCTACGTATATCGACGATTTTGATGATATATAAGAAAAACTGAAATTTTAGCAAATTTACAAGATATATGTAAAAATTAACCAAAATTTGAAAACGATGCCATCTGGATGATTTGGAAGAAATTGAAGAAAAATTGAATTTTTGCGAATTTCCGAGTAAACTGTAAAAATTAACCGAAATTCGAAAACGATGCTATTTCTACGTATATCGACGATTTGGACGATATATAAGAAAAACTGAAATTTTAGCGAATTTCCGAGTAAACTGTTAAAATTAACCAAAATTATAAATCGTTGCTATTTCTACGTATATCGACGATTTGGATGATATACAAGAAAAACTGAAATATTAGCAAATTTCCAAGATATATGTAAAAATTAACCAAAATTTGAAAACGATGCCATCTGGATGATTTGGAAGAAATTGAAGAAAAATTGAATTTTTGCGAATTTCCGAGTAAACTGTAAAAATTAACCGAAATTCGAAAACGATGCTATTTCTACGTATATCGACGATTTGGATGATATATAGGAAAAACTGAAATTTTAGCAAATTTCCAAGAAATATTTAAAAATTAACCAAAATTTGAAGACGACGCCATCTGGATGATTTGGAAGAAATTGAAGAAAAATTGAATTTTAGCGAATTTCCGTGTAAACTGTAGAAATTAACCGAAATTCTAAATCGTTGCTATTTCTACGTATATCGACGATTTGGATGATATATAGGAAAAACTGAAATTTTAGCGAATTTCCGAGTAAACTGTAAAAATTAACCAAAATTATAAATCGTTGCTATTTCTACGTATATCGACGATTTGGATGATATATAAGAAAAACTGAAATTGTAGCAAATTTCCAAGACATGTAAAAATTAACCAAAATTTGAAAACGATGCCATCTGGATGATTTGGAAGAAATTGAAGAAAAATTGAATTTTTGCGAATTTCCGAGTAAACTGTAAAAATTAACCGAAATTCGAAAACGATGCTATTTCTACGTATATCGACGATTTGGACGATATATAAGAAAAACTGAAATTTTAGCGAATTTCCAAGAAAAATGTTAAAATTATGCTAAATTTAAAAACGATGCTATTTCTATAGATATATAAGAAAAATTGAATTTTAGCGAATTTCCAAGAAAAATGTAAAAATTACACGAAATTCGAAAACGATGCTATTTCTATGTATATCGACGATTTGGATGATATATAAGAAAAACTGAAATTTTAGCGAATTTCCGAGTAAACTGTAAAAATTAACCGAAATTCTAAATAGTTGCTATTTCTACGTATATCGACGATTTGGATGATATATAAGAAAAACTGAAATTTTAGCGAATTTCCAAGAAAAATGTAAAAATTATGCTAAATTTAAAAACGATGCTATTTCTATAGATATATAAGAAAAATTGAATTTTAGCGAATTTCCAAGAATAATGCAAAAATTTACCAAAGTTTGAAAACGATTCTATTTCTATAGATATACAAGAAAAATTGAATTTTAGCGAATTTCCAAGAAAAATGTAAAAATTACACGAAATTCGAATACGATGCTATTTCTACGTATATCGACGATTTGAACGATATATAAGAAAAACTTAAATTTTAGCGATTTCCAAGAAAAACTGAAATTTTAGCGAATTCCAAGAAAAATGTAAAAATTAACCAAAATTTGAAAACGATGCCATCTAGATGATTTGGAAGATATTTATGAAAAATTGAATTTTAGCGAATTCCCGTGTAAACTCTAGAAATTAACCAAAATTCCAAATCGTTTCTATTTCTACGTATATCGACGATTTGGATGATATATAAGAAAAACTGAAATTTTAGCGAATTTCCGAGTAAACTGTAAAAATTAACCGAAATTCTAAATAGTTGCTATTTCTACGTATATCGACGATTTGGATGATATATAAGAAAAACTGAAATTTTAGCGAATTTCCGAGTAAACTGTAAAAATTAACCGAAATTCTAAATAGTTGCTATTTCTACGTATATCGACGATTTGGATGATATATAAGAAAAACTGAAATTTTAGCGAATTTCCGAGTAAACTGTAAAAATTAACCGAAATTCTAAATAGTTGCTATTTCTACGTATATCGACGATTTGGATGATATATAAGAAAAACTGAAATTTTAGCGAATTTCCGAGTAAACTGTAAAAATTAACCGAAATTCTAAATAGTTGCTATTTCTACGTATATCGACGATTTGGATGATATATAGGAAAAACTGAAATTTTAGCAAGTTTCCAAGAAATATTTAAAAATTAACCAAAATTTGAAGACGATGCCATCTGGATGATTTGGAAGAAATTGAAGAAAAATTGAATTTTAGCGAATTTCCGTGTAAACTGTAGAAATTAACCGAAATTCTAAATCGTTGCTATTTCTACGTATATCGACGATTTGGATGATATATAGGAAAAACTGAAATTTTAGCGAATTTCCGAGTAAACTGTAAAAATTAACCAAAATTATAAATCGTTGCTATTTCTACGTATATCGACGATTTGGATGATATATAAGAAAAACTGAAATTGTAGCAAATTTCCAAGACATGTAATAATTAACCAAAATTTGAAAACGATGCCATCTGGATGATTTGGAAGAAATTGAAGAAAAATTGAATTTTTGCGAATTTCCGAGTAAACTGTAAAAATTAACCGAAATTCGAAAACGATGCTATTTCTACGTATATCGACGATTTTGATGATATATAAGAAAAACTGAAATTTTAGCAAATTTCCAAGATATATGTAAAAATTAACCAAAATTTGAAAACGATGCCATCTGGATGATTTGGAAGAAATTGAAGAAAAATTGAATTTTTGCGAATTTCCGAGTAAACTGTAAAAATTAACCGAAATTCGAAAACGATGCTATTTCTACGTATATCGACGATTTGGACGATATATAAGAGAAACTGAAATTTTAGCGAATTTCCGAGTAAACTGTTAAAATTAACCAAAATTATAAATCGTTGCTATTTCTACGTATATCGACGATTTGGATGATATATAAGAAAAACTGAAATATTAGCAAATTTCCAAGATATATGTAAAAATTAACCAAAATTTGAAAACGATGCCATCTGGATGATTTGGAAGAAATTGAAGAAAAATTGAATTTTTGCGAATTTCCGAGTAAACTGTAAAAATTAACCGAAATTCGAAAACGATGCTATTTCTACGTATATCGACGATTTGGACGATATATAAGAAAAACTGAAATTTTAGCGAATTTCCGAGTAAACTGTTAAAATTAACCAAAATTATAAATCGTTGCTATTTCTACGTATATCGACGATTTGGATGATATATAAGAAAAACTGAAATATTAGCAAATTTCCAAGATATATGTAAAAATTAACCAAAATTTGAAAACGATGCCATCTGGATGATTTGGAAGAAATTGAAGAAAAATTGAATTTTTGCGAATTTCCGAGTAAACTGTAAAAATTAACCGAAATTCGAAAACGATGCTATTTCTACGTATATCGACGATTTGGATGATATATAGGAAAAACTGAAATTTTAGCAAATTTCCAAGAAATATTCAAAATTAACCAAAATTTGAAGACGATGCCATCTGGATGATTTGGAAGAAATTGAAGAAAAACTGAAATTTTAGCGAATTTCCGAGTAAACTGTAAAAATTAACCAAAATTATAAATCGTTGCTATTTCTACGTATATCGACGATTTGGATGATATATAAGAAAAACTGAAATTGTAGCAAATTTCCAAGACATGTAAAAATTAACCAAAATTTGAAAACGATGCCATCTGGATGATTTGGAAGAAATTGAAGAAAAATTGAATTTTTGCGAATTTCCGAGTAAACTGTAAAAATTAACCGAAATTCGAAAACGATGCTATTTCTACGTATATCGACGATTTGGACGATATATAAGAAAAACTGAAATTTTAGCGAATTTCCGAGTAAACTGTTAATATTAACCAAAATTATAAATCGTTGCTATTTCTACGTATATCGACGATTTGGATGATATATAAGAAAAACTGAAATTTTAGCAAATTTCCAAGATATATGTAAAAATTAACCAAAATTTGAAAACGATGCCATCTGGATGATTTGGAAGAAATTGAAGAAAAATTGAATTTTTGCGAATTTCCAAGAATAATGCAAAAATCTACCAAAATTTGAAAACGATTCTATTTCTATAGATATACAAGAAAAATTGAATTTTAGCGAATTTCCAAGAAAAATGTAAAAATTACACGAAATTCGAATACGATGCTATTTCTACGTATATCGACGATTTGAACGATATATAAGAAAAACTTAAATTTTAGCGATTTCCAAGAAAAACTGAAATTTTAGCGAATTTCCAAGAAAAATGTAAAAATTAACGAAAATTTGAAAACGATGCCATCTAGATGATTTGGAAGATATTTATGAAAAATTGAATTCTAGCGAATTCCCGTGTAAACTCTAGAAATTAACCGAAATTCTAAATCGTTGCTATTTCTACGTATATCGACGATTTGGATGATATATAAGAAAAACTGAAATTTTAGCGAATTTCCGAGTAAATTGTAAAAATTAACCGAAATTCTAAATCGTTGCTATTTCTACGTATATGGGCGATTTGGATGATATATAAGAAAAACTGAAATTTTAGCGAATTTCCAAGAAAAATGTAAAAATTATCCAAAATTTAAAAACGATGCTATTTCTATAGATATATAAGAAAAATTGAATTTTAGCGAATTTCCAAGAAAAATGTAAAAATTACACGAAATTCGAAAACGATGCTATTTCTACGTATATCGACGATTTCGATGATATATAAGAAAAACTGAAATTTTAGCAAATTTCCAAGAAATATGTAAAAATTAACCAAAATTTGAAAACGATGCCATCTGGATGATTTGGAAGAAATTGAAGAAAAATTAAATTTTTGCGAATTTCCTAGTAAACTGTAAAAATTAACCGAAATTCCAAAACGATGCTATTTCTACGTATATCGACGATTTGGATGATATATAAGAAAAACTGAAATTTTAGCGAATTTCCAAGAAAAATGTTAAAATTATGCTAAATTTAAAAACGATGCTATTTCTATAGATATATAAGAAAAATTGAATTTTAGCGAATTTCCAAGAAAAATGTAAAAATTACACGAAATTCGAAAACGATGCTATTTCTACGTATATCGACGATTTGGATGATATATAAGAAAAACTGAAATTTTAGCAAATTTCCAAGACATATGTAAAAATTAACCAAAATTTGAAAACGATGCCATCTAGATGATTTGGAAGATATTTAAGAAAAATTGAATTTTAGCGAATTTCCGAGTAAACTGTAAAAATTAACCGAAATTCTAAATCATTGCTATTTCTACGTATATCGACGATTTGGATGATAAATAAGAAAAACTGAAATTTTACCGAATTTCCAAGAAAAATGTGAAAACTAACCGAAAGCCGAAAACGATGGTATTTCTACGTATATCGATGATTTGGATGATATATAAGAAAAACTGAAATTTTAGCGAATTTCCAAGAAAAATGTTAAAATTATGCTAAATTTAAAAACGATGCTATTTCTATAGATATATAAGAAAAATTGAATTTTAGCGAATTTCCAAGAAAAATGTAAAAATTACACGAAATTCGAAAACGATGCTATTTTTATGTATATCGACGATTTGGATGATATATGAGAAAAACTGAAATTTTACCGAATTTCCAAGAAAAATGTGAAAACTAACCGAAAGCCGAAAACGATGCTATTTCTACGTATATCGATGATTTGGGTGATATATAAGAAAAACTGAAATTTTAGGGAATTTCCAAGAAAAATGTAAAAATTAACCAGAAGTTGAAAACGATGCCATCTAGATGATTTGGAAGAAATCTATAAAAAATTGAATTTTAGCGAATATCCGTGTAAACTGTAGAAATTTACCGAAATTCTAAATCGTTGCTATTTCTACGTATATCGACGATTTGGATGATACATAAGAAAAACTGAAATTTTACCGAATTTCCAAGAAAAATGTGAAAACTAACCGAAAGCCGAAAACGATGCTATTTCTACGTATATCGATGATTTGGATGATATATAAGAAAAACTGAAATTTTAGCGAATTTCCAAGAAAAATGTTAAAATTATGCTAAATTTAAAAACGATGCTATTTCTATAGATATATAAGAAAAATTGAATTTTAGCGAATTTCCAAGAAAAATGTAAAAATTACACGAAATTCGAAAACGATGCTATTTTTATGTATATCGACGATTTGGATGATATATGAGAAAAACTGAAATTTTAGCGAATTTCCGAGTAAACTGTAAACATTAACCGAAATTCTAAATAGTCGCTATTTCTACTTATATGGGCGATTTGGATGATATATAAGAAAAACTGAAATTTTAGCGAATTTCCAAGAAAAATGTAAAAATTACACGAAATTCGAAAACGATGCTATTTCTACGTATATCGACGATTTCGATGATATATAAGAAAAACTGAAATTTTAGCAAATTTCCAAGAAATATGTAAAAATTAACCAAAATTTGAAAACGATGCCATCTGGATGATTTGGAAGAAATTGAAGAAAAATTAAGTTTTTGCGAATTTCCGAGTAAAATGGAAAAATTAACCGAAATTCGAAAACGATGCTATTTCTACGTATATCGACGATTTGGATGATATATAAGAAAAACTGAAATTTTAGCGAATTTCCGAGTAAACTCTAAAAATTAACCGAAATTTTAAATCGTTGCTATTTCTACGTATATGGACGATTTGGATGATATATAAGAAAAACTGAAATTTTAGCAAATTTCCAAGAAATATTTAAAAATTAACCAAAATTTGAAGACGATGCCATCTGGATGATTTGGAAGAAATTGAAGAAAAATTGAATTTTAGCGAATTTCCAAGAAAAATGTAAAAATTAACCAAAATTTGAAAACGATGCCATCTAGATGATTTGGAAGATATTTAAGAAAAATTGAATTTTAGCGAATTTCCGAGTAAACTGTAAAAATTAACCGAAATTCTAAATCATTGCTATTTCTACGTATATCGACGATTTGGATGATAAATAAGAAAAACTGAAATTTTACCGAATTTCCAAGAAAAATGTGAAAACTAACCGAAAGCCGAAAACGATGCTATTTCTACGTATATCGATGATTTGGATGATATATAAGAAAAATTGAAATTTTAGGGAATTTCCAAGAAAAATGTAAAAATTAACCAGAATTTGAAAACGATGCCATCTAGATGATTTGGAAGATATTTATGAAAAATTGAATTTTAGCGAATATCCGTGTAAACTGTAGAAATTTATCGAAATTCTAAATCGTTGCTATTTCTACGTATATCGACGATTTGGATGATATATAAGAAAAACTGAAATTTTTGCAAATTTCCAAGACATGTAAAAATTAACCAAAATTTGAAAACGATGCCATCTGGATGATTTGGAAGAAATTGAAGAAAAATTGAATTTTAGCGAACTTCCGTGTAAACTGTAGAAATTAACCGAAATTCTAAATCGTTGCTATTTCTACGTATATCGACGATTTGGATGATATATAGGAAAAACTGAAATTTTAGCGAATTTCCGAGTAAACTGTAAAAATTAACCAAAATTATAAATCGTTGCTATTTCTACGTATATCGACGATTTGGATGATATATAAGAAAAACTGAAATTGTAGCAAATTTCCAAGACATGTAAAAATTAACCAAAATTTGAAAACGATGCCATCTGGATGATTTGGAAGAAATTGAAGAAAAATTGAATTTTTGCGAATTTCCGAGTAAACTGTAAAAATTAACCGAAATTCGAAAACGATGCTATTTCTACGTATATCGACGATTTGGACGATATATAAGAAAAACTGAAATTTTAGCGAATTTCCGAGTAAACTGTTAAAATTAACCAAAATTATAAATCGTTGCTATTTCTACGTATATCGACGATTTTGATGATATATAAGAAAAACTGAAATTTTAGCAAATTTCCAAGATATATGTAAAAATTAACCAAAATTTGAAAACGATGCCATCTGGATGATTTGGAAAAAATTGAAGAAAAATTGAATTTTTGCGAATTTCCGAGTAAACTGTAAAAATTAACCGAAATTCGAAAACGATGCTATTTCTACGTATATCGACGATTTGGACGATATATAAGAAAAACTGAAATTTTAGCGAATTTCCGAGTAAACTGTTAAAATTAACCAAAATTATAAATCGTTGCTATTTCTACGTATATCGACGATTTGGATGATATATAAGAAAAACTGAAATATTAGCAAATTTCCAAGATATATGTAAAAATTAACCAAAATTTGAAAACGATGCCATCTGGATGATTTGGAAGAAATTGAAGAAAAATTGAATTTTTGCGAATTTCCGAGTAAACTGTAAAAATTAACCGAAATTCGAAAACGATGCTATTTCTACGTATATCGACGATTTGGATGATATATAGGAAAAACTGAAATTTTAGCAAATTTCCAAGAAATATTTAAAAATTAACCAAAATTTGAAGACGATGCCATCTGGATGATTTGGAAGAAATTGAAGAAAAATTGAATTTTAGCGAATTTCCGTGTAAACTGTAGAAATTAACCGAAATTCTAAATCGTTGCTATTTCTACGTATATCGACGATTTGGATGATATATAGGAAAAACTGAAATTTTAGCGAATTTCCGAGTAAACTGTAAAAATTAACCAAAATTATAAATCGTTGCTATTTCTACGTATATCGACGATTTGGATGATATATAAGAAAAACTGAAATTGTAGCAAATTTCCAAGACATGTAAAAATTAATCAAAATTTGAAAACGATGCCATCTGGATGATTTGGAAGAAATTGAAGAAAAATTGAATTTTTGCGAATTTCCGAGTAAACTGTAAAAATTAACCGAAATTCGAAAACGATGCTATTTCTACGTATATCGACGATTTGGACGATATATAAGAAAAACTGAAATTTTAGCGAATTTCCGAGTAAACTGTTAAAATTAACCAAAATTATAAATCGTTGCTATTTCTACGTATATCGACGATTTGGATGATATATAAGAAAAACTGAAATTTTAGCAAATTTCCAAGACATATGTAAAAATTAACCAAAATTTGAAAACGATGCCATCTGGATGATTTGGAAGAAATTGAAGAAAACTTGAATTTTTGCGAATTTCCAAGAATAATGCAAAAATCTACCAAAATTTGAAAACGATTCTATTTCTATAGATATACAAGAAAAATTGAATTTTAGCGAATTTCCAAGAAAAATGTAAAAATTACACGAAATTCGAATACGATGCTATTTCTACGTATATCGACGATTTGAACGATATATAAGAAAAACTTAAATTTTAGCGATTTCCAAGAAAAACTGAAATTTTAGCGAATTTCCAAGAAAAATGTAAAAATTAACGAAAATTTGAAAACGATGCCATCTAGATGATTTGGAAGATATTTATGAAAAATTGAATTTTAGCGAATTCCCGTGTAAACTCTAGAAATTAACCGAAATTCTAAATCGTTGCTATTTCTACGTATATCGACGATTTGGATGATATATAAGAAAAACTGAAATTTTAGCGAATTTCCAAGAAAAATGTAAAAATTAACCAAAATTTGAAAACGATGCCATCTAGATGATTTGGCAGATATTTATGAAAAATTGAATTTTAGCGAATTCCCGTGTAAACTCTAGAAATTAACCGAAATTCTAAATCGTTGCTATTTCTACGTATATCGACGATTTGGATGATATATAAGAAAAACTGGAATTTTAGCGAATTTCCGAGTAAACTGTAAAAATTAACCGAAATTCTAAATCGTTGCTATTTCTACGTATATGGGCGATTTGGATGATACATAAGAAAAACTGTATTTTAGCGAATTTCCAAGAAAAATGTAAAAATTAACCAAAATTTGAAAACGATGCCATCTAGATGATTTGGAAGATATTTATGAAAAATTGAATTTTAGCGAATTCCCGTGTAAACTCTAGAAATTAACCGAAATTCTAAATCGTTGCTATTTCTACGTATATCGACGATTTGGATGATATATAAGAAAAACTGAAATATTAGCAAATTTCCAAGATATATGTAAAAATTAACCAAAATTTGAAGACGATGCCATCTGGATGATTTGGAAGAAATTGAAGAAAAATTGAATTTTAGCGAATTTCCGTGTAAACTGTAGAAATTAACCGAAATTCTAAATCGTTGCTATTTCTACGTATATCGACGATTTGGATGATATATAAGAAAAACTGAAATATTAGCAAATTTCCAAGATATATGTAAAAATTAACCAAAATTTGAAAACGATGCCATCTGGATGATTTGGAAGAAATTGAAGAAAAATTGAATTTTTGCGAATTTCCGAGTAAACTGTAAAAATTAACCGAAATTCGAAAGCGATGCTATTTCTACGTATATCGACGATTTGGATGATATATAAGACAAATTGAAATTTTAGCGAATTTCCAAGAAAAATGTTAAAATTATGCTAAATTTAAAAACGATGCTATTTCTATAGATATATAAGAAAAATTGAATTTTAGCGAATTTCCAAGAAAATTGTAAAAATTACACGAAATTCGAAAACGATGCTATTTCTATGTATATCGACGATTTGGATGATATATAAGAAAAACTGAAATTTTAGCGAATTTCCGAGTAAACTGTAAAAATTAACCGAAATTCTAAATAGTTGCTATTTCTACGTATATCGACGATTTGGATGATATATAAGAAAAACTGAAATTTTAGCGAATTTCCAAGAAAAATGTAAAAATTATGCTAAATTTAAAAACGATGCTATTTCTATAGATATATAAGAAAAATTGAATTTTAGCGAATTTCCAAGAATAATGCAAAAATTTACCAAAGTTTGAAAACGATTCTATTTCTATAGATATACAAGAAAAATTGAATTTTAGCGAATTTCCAAGAAAAATGTAAAAATTACACGAAATTCGAATACGATGCTATTTCTACGTATATCGACGATTTGAACGATATATAAGAAAAACTTAAATTTTAGCGATTTCCAAGAAAAACTGAAATTTTAGCGAATTCCAAGAAAAATGTAAAAATTAACCAAAATTTGAAAACGATGCCATCTAGATGATTTGGAAGATATTTATGAAAAATTGAATTTTAGCGAATTCCCGTGTAAATTCTAGAAATTAACCGAAATTCTAAATCGTTGCTATTTCTACGTATATCGACGATTTGGATGATATATAAGAAAAACTGAAATTTTAGCGAATTTCCGAGTAAACTGTAAAAATTAACCGAAATTCTAAATAGTTGCTATTTCTACGTATATCGACGATTTGGATGATATATAAGAAAAACTGAAATTTTAGCGAATTTCCGAGTAAACTGTAAAAATTAACCGAAATTCTAAATAGTTGCTATTTCTACGTATATCGACGATTTGGATGATATATAAGAAAAACTGAAATTTTAGCGAATTTCCGAGTAAACTGTAAAAATTAACCGAAATTCTAAATAGTTGCTATTTCTACGTATATCGACGATTTGGATGATATATAAGAAAAACTGAAATTTTAGCGAATTTCCGAGTAAACTGTAAAAATTAACCGAAATTCTAAATAGTTGCTATTTCTACGTATATCGACGATTTGGATGATATATAAGAAAAACTGAAATTTTAGCGAATTTCCGAGTAAACTGTAAAAATTAACCGAAATTCTAAATAGTTGCTATTTCTACGTATATCGACGATTTGGATGATATATAGGAAAAACTGAAATTTTAGCAAATTTCCAAGAAATATTTAAAAATTAACCAAAATTTGAAGACGATGCCATCTGGATGATTTGGAAGAAATTGAAGAAAAATTGAATTTTAGCGAATTTCCGTGTAAACTGTAGAAATTAACCGAAATTCTAAATCGTTGCTATTTCTACGTATATCGACGATTTGGATGATATATAGGAAAAACTGAAATTTTAGCGAATTTCCGAGTAAACTGTAAAAATTAACCAAAATTATAAATCGTTGCTATTTCTACGTATATCGACGATTTGGATGATATATAAGAAAAACTGAAATTGTAGCAAATTTCCAAGACATGTAAAAATTAACCAAAATTTGAAAACGATGCCATCTGGATGATTTGGAAGAAATTGAAGAAAAATTGAATTTTTGCGAATTTCCGAGTAAACTGTAAAAATTAACCGAAATTCGAAAACGATGCTATTTCTACGTATATCGACGATTTTGATGATATATAAGAAAAACTGAAATTTTAGCAAATTTACAAGATATATGTAAAAATTAACCAAAATTTGAAAACGATGCCATCTGGATGATTTGGAAGAAATTGAAGAAAAATTGAATTTTTGCGAATTTCCGAGTAAACTGTAAAAATTAACCGAAATTCGAAAACGATGCTATTTCTACGTATATCGACGATTTGGACGATATATAAGAAAAACTGAAATTTTAGCGAATTTCCGAGTAAACTGTTAAAATTAACCAAAATTATAAATCGTTGCTATTTCTACGTATATCGACGATTTGGATGATATACAAGAAAAACTGAAATATTAGCAAATTTCCAAGATATATGTAAAAATTAACCAAAATTTGAAAACGATGCCATCTGGATGATTTGGAAGAAATTGAAGAAAAATTGAATTTTTGCGAATTTCCGAGTAAACTGTAAAAATTAACCGAAATTCGAAAACGATGCTATTTCTACGTATATCGACGATTTGGATGATATATAGGAAAAACTGAAATTTTAGCAAATTTCCAAGAAATATTTAAAAATTAACCAAAATTTGAAGACGACGCCATCTGGATGATTTGGAAGAAATTGAAGAAAAATTGAATTTTAGCGAATTTCCGTGTAAACTGTAGAAATTAACCGAAATTCTAAATCGTTGCTATTTCTACGTATATCGACGATTTGGATGATATATAGGAAAAACTGAAATTTTAGCGAATTTCCGAGTAAACTGTAAAAATTAACCAAAATTATAAATCGTTGCTATTTCTACGTATATCGACGATTTGGATGATATATAAGAAAAACTGAAATTGTAGCAAATTTCCAAGACATGTAAAAATTAACCAAAATTTGAAAACGATGCCATCTGGATGATTTGGAAGAAATTGAAGAAAAATTGAATTTTTGCGAATTTCCGAGTAAACTGTAAAAATTAACCGAAATTCGAAAACGATGCTATTTCTACGTATATCGACGATTTGGACGATATATAAGAAAAACTGAAATTTTAGCGAATTTCCAAGAAAAATGTTAAAATTATGCTAAATTTAAAAACGATGCTATTTCTATAGATATATAAGAAAAATTGAATTTTAGCGAATTTCCAAGAAAAATGTAAAAATTACACGAAATTCGAAAACGATGCTATTTCTATGTATATCGACGATTTGGATGATATATAAGAAAAACTGAAATTTTAGCGAATTTCCGAGTAAACTGTAAAAATTAACCGAAATTCTAAATAGTTGCTATTTCTACGTATATCGACGATTTGGATGATATATAAGAAAAACTGAAATTTTAGCGAATTTCCAAGAAAAATGTAAAAATTATGCTAAATTTAAAAACGATGCTATTTCTATAGATATATAAGAAAAATTGAATTTTAGCGAATTTCCAAGAATAATGCAAAAATTTACCAAAGTTTGAAAACGATTCTATTTCTATAGATATACAAGAAAAATTGAATTTTAGCGAATTTCCAAGAAAAATGTAAAAATTACACGAAATTCGAATACGATGCTATTTCTACGTATATCGACGATTTGAACGATATATAAGAAAAACTTAAATTTTAGCGATTTCCAAGAAAAACTGAAATTTTAGCGAATTCCAAGAAAAATGTAAAAATTAACCAAAATTTGAAAACGATGCCATCTAGATGATTTGGAAGATATTTATGAAAAATTGAATTTTAGCGAATTCCCGTGTAAACTCTAGAAATTAACCAAAATTCCAAATCGTTTCTATTTCTACGTATATCGACGATTTGGATGATATATAAGAAAAACTGAAATTTTAGCGAATTTCCGAGTAAACTGTAAAAATTAACCGAAATTCTAAATAGTTGCTATTTCTACGTATATCGACGATTTGGATGATATATAAGAAAAACTGAAATTTTAGCGAATTTCCGAGTAAACTGTAAAAATTAACCGAAATTCTAAATAGTTGCTATTTCTACGTATATCGACGATTTGGATGATATATAAGAAAAACTGAAATTTTAGCGAATTTCCGAGTAAACTGTAAAAATTAACCGAAATTCTAAATAGTTGCTATTTCTACGTATATCGACGATTTGGATGATATATAAGAAAAACTGAAATTTTAGCGAATTTCCGAGTAAACTGTAAAAATTAACCGAAATTCTAAATAGTTGCTATTTCTACGTATATCGACGATTTGGATGATATATAGGAAAAACTGAAATTTTAGCAAGTTTCCAAGAAATATTTAAAAATTAACCAAAATTTGAAGACGATGCCATCTGGATGATTTGGAAGAAATTGAAGAAAAATTGAATTTTAGCGAATTTCCGTGTAAACTGTAGAAATTAACCGAAATTCTAAATCGTTGCTATTTCTACGTATATCGACGATTTGGATGATATATAGGAAAAACTGAAATTTTAGCGAATTTCCGAGTAAACTGTAAAAATTAACCAAAATTATAAATCGTTGCTATTTCTACGTATATCGACGATTTGGATGATATATAAGAAAAACTGAAATTGTAGCAAATTTCCAAGACATGTAATAATTAACCAAAATTTGAAAACGATGCCATCTGGATGATTTGGAAGAAATTGAAGAAAAATTGAATTTTTGCGAATTTCCGAGTAAACTGTAAAAATTAACCGAAATTCGAAAACGATGCTATTTCTACGTATATCGACGATTTTGATGATATATAAGAAAAACTGAAATTTTAGCAAATTTCCAAGATATATGTAAAAATTAACCAAAATTTGAAAACGATGCCATCTGGATGATTTGGAAGAAATTGAAGAAAAATTGAATTTTTGCGAATTTCCGAGTAAACTGTAAAAATTAACCGAAATTCGAAAACGATGCTATTTCTACGTATATCGACGATTTGGACGATATATAAGAGAAACTGAAATTTTAGCGAATTTCCGAGTAAACTGTTAAAATTAACCAAAATTATAAATCGTTGCTATTTCTACGTATATCGACGATTTGGATGATATATAAGAAAAACTGAAATATTAGCAAATTTCCAAGATATATGTAAAAATTAACCAAAATTTGAAAACGATGCCATCTGGATGATTTGGAAGAAATTGAAGAAAAATTGAATTTTTGCGAATTTCCGAGTAAACTGTAAAAATTAACCGAAATTCGAAAACGATGCTATTTCTACGTATATCGACGATTTGGATGATATATAGGAAAAACTGAAATTTTAGCAAATTTCCAAGAAATATTTAAAAATTAACCAAAATTTGAAGACGACGCCATCTGGATGATTTGGAAGAAATTGAAGAAAAATTGAATTTTAGCGAATTTCCGTGTAAACTGTAGAAATTAACCGAAATTCTAAATCGTTGCTATTTCTACGTATATCGACGATTTGGATGATATATAGGAAAAACTGAAATTTTAGCGAATTTCCGAGTAAACTGTAAAAATTAACCAAAATTATAAATCGTTGCTATTTCTACGTATATCGACGATTTGGATGATATATAAGAAAAACTGAAATTGTAGCAAATTTCCAAGACATGTAAAAATTAACCAAAATTTGAAAACGATGCCATCTGGATTATTTGGAAGAAATTGAAGAAAAATTGAATTTTTGCGAATTTCCGAGTAAACTGTAAAAATTAACCGAAATTCGAAAACGATGCTATTTCTACGTATATCGACGATTTGGATGATATATAGGAAAAACTGAAATTTTAGCGAATTTCCGAGTAAACTGTAAAAATTAACCAAAATTATAAATCGTTGCTATTTCTACGTATATCGACGATTTGGATGATATATAAGAAAAACTGAAATTGTAGCAAATTTCCAAGACATGTAAAAATTAACCAAAATTTGAAAACGATGCCATCTGGATTATTTGGAAGAAATTGAAGAAAAATTGAATTTTTGCGAATTTCCGAGTAAACTGTTAAAATTAACCAAAATTATAAATCGTTGCTATTTCTACGTATATCGACGATTTGGATGATATATAAGAAAAACTGAAATATTAGCAAATTTCCAAGATATATGTAAAAATTAACCAAAATTTGAAAACGATGCCATCTGGATGATTTGGAAGAAATTGAAGAAAAATTGAATTTTTGCGAATTTCCGAGTAAACTGTAAAAATTAACCGAAATTCGAAAACGATGCTATTTCTACGTATATCGACGATTTGGATGATATATAGGAAAAACTGAAATTTTAGCAAATTTCCAAGAAATATTCAAAATTAACCAAAATTTGAAGACGATGCCATCTGGATGATTTGGAAGAAATTGAAGAAAAATTGAATTTTAGCGAATTTCCGTGTAAACTGTAGAAATTAACCGAAATTCTAAATCGTTGCTATTTCTACGTATATCGACGATTTTGATGATATATAGGAAAACTGAAATTTTAGCGAATTTCCGAGTAAACTGTAAAAATTAACCAAAATTATAAATCGTTGCTATTTCTACGTATATCGACGATTTGGATGATATATAAGAAAAACTGAAATTGTAGCAAATTTCCAAGACATGTAAAAATTAACCAAAATTTGAAAACGATGCCATCTGGATGATTTGGAAGAAATTGAAGAAAAATTGAATTTTTGCGAATTTCCGAGTAAACTGTAAAAATTAACCGAAATTCGAAAACGATGCTATTTCTACGTATATCGACGATTTGGACGATATATAAGAAAAACTGAAATTTTAGCGAATTTCCGAGTAAACTGTTAAAATTAACCAAAATTATAAATCGTTGCTATTTCTACGTATATCGACGATTTGGATGATATATAAGAAAAACTGAAATTTTAGCAAATTTCCAAGATATATGTAAAAATTAACCAAAATTTGAAAACGATGCCATCTGGATGATTTGGAAGAAATTGAAGAAAAATTGAATTTTTGCGAATTTCCAAGAATAATGCAAAAATCTACCAAAATTTGAAAACGATTCTATTTCTATAGATATACAAGAAAAATTGAATTTTAGCGAATTTCCAAGAAAAATGTAAAAATTACACGAAATTCGAATACGATGCTATTTCTACGTATATCGACGATTTGAACGATATATAAGAAAAACTTAAATTTTAGCGATTTCCAAGAAAAACTGAAATTTTAGCGAATTTCCAAGAAAAATGTAAAAATTAACGAAAATTTGAAAACGATGCCATCTAGATGATTTGGAAGATATTTATGAAAAATTGAATTCTAGCGAATTCCCGTGTAAACTCTAGAAATTAACCGAAATTCTAAATCGTTGCTATTTCTACGTATATCGACGATTTGGATGATATATAAGAAAAACTGAAGTTTTAGCGAATTTCCGAGTAAATTGTAAAAATTAACCGAAATTCTAAATCGTTGCTATTTCTACGTATATGGGCGATTTGGATGATATATAAGAAAAACTGAAATTTTAGCGAATTTCCAAGAAAAATGTAAAAATTATCCAAAATTTAAAAACGATGCTATTTCTATAGATATATAAGAAAAATTGAATTTTAGCGAATTTCCAAGAAAAATGTAAAAATTACACGAAATTCGAAAACGATGCTATTTCTACGTATATCGACGATTTCGATGATATATAAGAAAAACTGAAATTTTAGCAAATTTCCAAGAAATATGTAAAAATTAACCAAAATTTGAAAACGATGCCATCTGGATGATTTGGAAGAAATTGAAGAAAAATTAAATTTTTGCGAATTTCCTAGTAAACTGTAAAAATTAACCGAAATTCCAAAACGATGCTATTTCTACGTATATCGACGATTTGGATGATATATAAGAAAAACTGAAATTTTAGCGAATTTCCAAGAAAAATGTTAAAATTATGCTAAATTTAAAAACGATGCTATTTCTATAGATATATAAGAAAAATTGAATTTTAGCGAATTTCCAAGAAAAATGTAAAAATTACACGAAATTCGAAAACGATGCTATTTCTACGTATATCGACGATTTGGATGATATATAAGAAAAACTGAAATTTTAGCAAATTTCCAAGACATATGTAAAAATTAACCAAAATTTGAAAACGATGCCATCTAGATGATTTGGAAGATATTTAAGAAAAATTGAATTTTAGCGAATTTCCGAGTAAACTGTAAAAATTAACCGAAATTCTAAATCATTGCTATTTCTACGTATATCGACGATTTGGATGATAAATAAGAAAAACTGAAATTTTACCGAATTTCCAAGAAAAATGTGAAAACTAACCGAAAGCCGAAAACGATGGTATTTCTACGTATATCGATGATTTGGATGATATATAAGAAAAACTGAAATTTTAGCGAATTTCCAAGAAAAATGTTAAAATTATGCTAAATTTAAAAACGATGCTATTTCTATAGATATATAAGAAAAATTGAATTTTAGCGAATTTCCAAGAAAAATGTAAAAATTACACGAAATTCGAAAACGATGCTATTTTTATGTATATCGACGATTTGGATGATATATGAGAAAAACTGAAATTTTACCGAATTTCCAAGAAAAATGTGAAAACTAACCGAAAGCCGAAAACGATGCTATTTCTACGTATATCGATGATTTGGGTGATATATAAGAAAAACTGAAATTTTAGGGAATTTCCAAGAAAAATGTAAAAATTAACCAGAAGTTGAAAACGATGCCATCTAGATGATTTGGAAGAAATCTATAAAAAATTGAATTTTAGCGAATATCCGTGTAAACTGTAGAAATTTACCGAAATTCTAAATCGTTGCTATTTCTACGTATATAGACGATTTGGATGATACATAAGAAAAACTGAAATTTTACCGAATTTCCAAGAAAAATGTGAAAACTAACCGAAAGCCGAAAACGATGCTATTTCTACGTATATCGATGATTTGGATGATATATAAGAAAAACTGAAATTTTAGCGAATTTCCAAGAAAAATGTTAAAATTATGCTAAATTTAAAAACGATGCTATTTCTATAGATATATAAGAAAAATTGAATTTTAGCGAATTTCCAAGAAAAATGTAAAAATTACACGAAATTCGAAAACGATGCTATTTTTATGTATATCGACGATTTGGATGATATATGAGAAAAACTGAAATTTTAGCGAATTTCCGAGTAAACTGTAAACATTAACCGAAATTCTAAATAGTCGCTATTTCTACTTATATGGGCGATTTGGATGATATATAAGAAAAACTGAAATTTTAGCGAATTTCCAAGAAAAATGTAAAAATTACACGAAATTCGAAAACGATGCTATTTCTACGTATATCGACGATTTCGATGATATATAAGAAAAACTGAAATTTTAGCAAATTTCCAAGAAATATGTAAAAATTAACCAAAATTTGAAAACGATGCCATCTGGATGATTTGGAAGAAATTGAAGAAAAATTAAGTTTTTGCGAATTTCCGAGTAAAATGGAAAAATTAACCGAAATTCGAAAACGATGCTATTTCTACGTATATCGACGATTTGGATGATATATAAGAAAAACTGAAATTTTAGCGAATTTCCGAGTAAACTCTAAAAATTAACCGAAATTTTAAATCGTTGCTATTTCTACGTATATGGACGATTTGGATGATATATAAGAAAAACTGAAATTTTAGCAAATTTCCAAGAAATATTTAAAAATTAACCAAAATTTGAAGACGATGCCATCTGGATGATTTGGAAGAAATTGAAGAAAAATTGAATTTTAGCGAATTTCCAAGAAAAATGTAAAAATTAACCAAAATTTGAAAACGATGCCATCTAGATGATTTGGAAGATATTTAAGAAAAATTGAATTTTAGCGAATTTCCGAGTAAACTGTAAAAATTAACCGAAATTCTAAATCATTGCTATTTCTACGTATATCGACGATTTGGATGATAAATAAGAAAAACTGAAATTTTACCGAATTTCCAAGAAAAATGTGAAAACTAACCGAAAGCCGAAAACGATGCTATTTCTACGTATATCGATGATTTGGATGATATATAAGAAAAATTGAAATTTTAGGGAATTTCCAAGAAAAATGTAAAAATTAACCAGAATTTGAAAACGATGCCATCTAGATGATTTGGAAGATATTTATGAAAAATTGAATTTTAGCGAATATCCGTGTAAACTGTAGAAATTTACCGAAATTCTAAATCGTTGCTATTTCTACGTATATCGACGATTTGGATGATATATAAGAAAAACTGAAATTTTTGCAAATTTCCAAGACATGTAAAAATTAACCAAAATTTGAAAACGATGCCATCTGGATGATTTGGAAGAAATTGAAGAAAAATTGAATTTTAGCGAACTTCCGTGTAAACTGTAGAAATTAACCGAAATTCTAAATCGTTGCTATTTCTACGTATATCGACGATTTGGATGATATATAGGAAAAACTGAAATTTTAGCGAATTTCCGAGTAAACTGTAAAAATTAACCAAAATTATAAATCGTTGCTATTTCTACGTATATCGACGATTTGGATGATATATAAGAAAAACTGAAATTGTAGCAAATTTCCAAGACATGTAAAAATTAACCAAAATTTGAAAACGATGCCATCTGGATGATTTGGAAGAAATTGAAGAAAAATTGAATTTTTGCGAATTTCCGAGTAAACTGTAAAAATTAACCGAAATTCGAAAACGATGCTATTTCTACGTATATCGACGATTTGGACGATATATAAGAAAAACTGAAATTTTAGCGAATTTCCAAGAAAAATGTTAAAATTATGCTAAATTTAAAAACGATGCTATTTCTATAGATATATAAGAAAAATTGAATTTTAGCGAATTTCCAAGAAAAATGTAAAAATTACACGAAATTCGAAAACGATGCTATTTCTATGTATATCGACGATTTGGATGATATATAAGAAAAACTGAAATTTTAGCGAATTTCCGAGTAAACTGTAAAAATTAACCGAAATTCTAAATAGTTGCTATTTCTACGTATATCGACGATTTGGATGATATATAAGAAAAACTGAAATTTTAGCGAATTTCCAAGAAAAATGTAAAAATTATGCTAAATTTAAAAACGATGCTATTTCTATAGATATATAAGAAAAATTGAATTTTAGCGAATTTCCAAGAATAATGCAAAAATTTACCAAAGTTTGAAAACGATTCTATTTCTATAGATATACAAGAAAAATTGAATTTTAGCGAATTTCCAAGAAAAATGTAAAAATTACACGAAATTCGAATACGATGCTATTTCTACGTATATCGACGATTTGAACGATATATAAGAAAAACTTAAATTTTAGCGATTTCCAAGAAAAACTGAAATTTTAGCGAATTCCAAGAAAAATGTAAAAATTAACCAAAATTTGAAAACGATGCCATCTAGATGATTTGGAAGATATTTATGAAAAATTGAATTTTAGCGAATTCCCGTGTAAACTCTAGAAATTAACCAAAATTCCAAATCGTTTCTATTTCTACGTATATCGACGATTTGGATGATATATAAGAAAAACTGAAATTTTAGCGAATTTCCGAGTAAACTGTAAAAATTAACCGAAATTCTAAATAGTTGCTATTTCTACGTATATCGACGATTTGGATGATATATAAGAAAAACTGAAATTTTAGCGAATTTCCGAGTAAACTGTAAAAATTAACCGAAATTCTAAATAGTTGCTATTTCTACGTATATCGACGATTTGGATGATATATAAGAAAAACTGAAATTTTAGCGAATTTCCGAGTAAACTGTAAAAATTAACCGAAATTCTAAATAGTTGCTATTTCTACGTATATCGACGATTTGGATGATATATAAGAAAAACTGAAATTTTAGCGAATTTCCGAGTAAACTGTAAAAATTAACCGAAATTCTAAATAGTTGCTATTTCTACGTATATCGACGATTTGGATGATATATAGGAAAAACTGAAATTTTAGCAAGTTTCCAAGAAATATTTAAAAATTAACCAAAATTTGAAGACGATGCCATCTGGATGATTTGGAAGAAATTGAAGAAAAATTGAATTTTAGCGAATTTCCGTGTAAACTGTAGAAATTAACCGAAATTCTAAATCGTTGCTATTTCTACGTATATCGACGATTTGGATGATATATAGGAAAAACTGAAATTTTAGCGAATTTCCGAGTAAACTGTAAAAATTAACCAAAATTATAAATCGTTGCTATTTCTACGTATATCGACGATTTGGATGATATATAAGAAAAACTGAAATTGTAGCAAATTTCCAAGACATGTAATAATTAACCAAAATTTGAAAACGATGCCATCTGGATGATTTGGAAGAAATTGAAGAAAAATTGAATTTTTGCGAATTTCCGAGTAAACTGTAAAAATTAACCGAAATTCGAAAACGATGCTATTTCTACGTATATCGACGATTTTGATGATATATAAGAAAAACTGAAATTTTAGCAAATTTCCAAGATATATGTAAAAATTAACCAAAATTTGAAAACGATGCCATCTGGATGATTTGGAAGAAATTGAAGAAAAATTGAATTTTTGCGAATTTCCGAGTAAACTGTAAAAATTAACCGAAATTCGAAAACGATGCTATTTCTACGTATATCGACGATTTGGACGATATATAAGAGAAACTGAAATTTTAGCGAATTTCCGAGTAAACTGTTAAAATTAACCAAAATTATAAATCGTTGCTATTTCTACGTATATCGACGATTTGGATGATATATAAGAAAAACTGAAATATTAGCAAATTTCCAAGATATATGTAAAAATTAACCAAAATTTGAAAACGATGCCATCTGGATGATTTGGAAGAAATTGAAGAAAAATTGAATTTTTGCGAATTTCCGAGTAAACTGTAAAAATTAACCGAAATTCGAAAACGATGCTATTTCTACGTATATCGACGATTTGGATGATATATAGGAAAAACTGAAATTTTAGCAAATTTCCAAGAAATATTTAAAAATTAACCAAAATTTGAAGACGACGCCATCTGGATGATTTGGAAGAAATTGAAGAAAAATTGAATTTTAGCGAATTTCCGTGTAAACTGTAGAAATTAACCGAAATTCTAAATCGTTGCTATTTCTACGTATATCGACGATTTGGATGATATATAGGAAAAACTGAAATTTTAGCGAATTTCCGAGTAAACTGTAAAAATTAACCAAAATTATAAATCGTTGCTATTTCTACGTATATCGACGATTTGGATGATATATAAGAAAAACTGAAATTGTAGCAAATTTCCAAGACATGTAAAAATTAACCAAAATTTGAAAACGATGCCATCTGGATTATTTGGAAGAAATTGAAGAAAAATTGAATTTTTGCGAATTTCCGAGTAAACTGTAAAAATTAACCGAAATTCGAAAACGATGCTATTTCTACGTATATCGACGATTTGGATGATATATAGGAAAAACTGAAATTTTAGCGAATTTCCGAGTAAACTGTAAAAATTAACCAAAATTATAAATCGTTGCTATTTCTACGTATATCGACGATTTGGATGATATATAAGAAAAACTGAAATTGTAGCAAATTTCCAAGACATGTAAAAATTAACCAAAATTTGAAAACGATGCCATCTGGATTATTTGGAAGAAATTGAAGAAAAATTGAATTTTTGCGAATTTCCGAGTAAACTGTTAAAATTAACCAAAATTATAAATCGTTGCTATTTCTACGTATATCGACGATTTGGATGATATATAAGAAAAACTGAAATATTAGCAAATTTCCAAGATATATGTAAAAATTAACCAAAATTTGAAAACGATGCCATCTGGATGATTTGGAAGAAATTGAAGAAAAATTGAATTTTTGCGAATTTCCGAGTAAACTGTAAAAATTAACCGAAATTCGAAAACGATGCTATTTCTACGTATATCGACGATTTGGATGATATATAGGAAAAACTGAAATTTTAGCAAATTTCCAAGAAATATTCAAAATTAACCAAAATTTGAAGACGATGCCATCTGGATGATTTGGAAGAAATTGAAGAAAAATTGAATTTTAGCGAATTTCCGTGTAAACTGTAGAAATTAACCGAAATTCTAAATCGTTGCTATTTCTACGTATATCGACGATTTTGATGATATATAGGAAAACTGAAATTTTAGCGAATTTCCGAGTAAACTGTAAAAATTAACCAAAATTATAAATCGTTGCTATTTCTACGTATATCGACGATTTGGATGATATATAAGAAAAACTGAAATTGTAGCAAATTTCCAAGACATGTAAAAATTAACCAAAATTTGAAAACGATGCCATCTGGATGATTTGGAAGAAATTGAAGAAAAATTGAATTTTTGCGAATTTCCGAGTAAACTGTAAAAATTAACCGAAATTCGAAAACGATGCTATTTCTACGTATATCGACGATTTGGACGATATATAAGAAAAACTGAAATTTTAGCGAATTTCCGAGTAAACTGTTAAAATTAACCAAAATTATAAATCGTTGCTATTTCTACGTATATCGACGATTTGGATGATATATAAGAAAAACTGAAATTTTAGCAAATTTCCAAGATATATGTAAAAATTAACCAAAATTTGAAAACGATGCCATCTGGATGATTTGGAAGAAATTGAAGAAAAATTGAATTTTTGCGAATTTCCAAGAATAATGCAAAAATCTACCAAAATTTGAAAACGATTCTATTTCTATAGATATACAAGAAAAATTGAATTTTAGCGAATTTCCAAGAAAAATGTAAAAATTACACGAAATTCGAATACGATGCTATTTCTACGTATATCGACGATTTGAACGATATATAAGAAAAACTTAAATTTTAGCGATTTCCAAGAAAAACTGAAATTTTAGCGAATTTCCAAGAAAAATGTAAAAATTAACGAAAATTTGAAAACGATGCCATCTAGATGATTTGGAAGATATTTATGAAAAATTGAATTCTAGCGAATTCCCGTGTAAACTCTAGAAATTAACCGAAATTCTAAATCGTTGCTATTTCTACGTATATCGACGATTTGGATGATATATAAGAAAAACTGAAGTTTTAGCGAATTTCCGAGTAAATTGTAAAAATTAACCGAAATTCTAAATCGTTGCTATTTCTACGTATATGGGCGATTTGGATGATATATAAGAAAAACTGAAATTTTAGCGAATTTCCAAGAAAAATGTAAAAATTATCCAAAATTTAAAAACGATGCTATTTCTATAGATATATAAGAAAAATTGAATTTTAGCGAATTTCCAAGAAAAATGTAAAAATTACACGAAATTCGAAAACGATGCTATTTCTACGTATATCGACGATTTCGATGATATATAAGAAAAACTGAAATTTTAGCAAATTTCCAAGAAATATGTAAAAATTAACCAAAATTTGAAAACGATGCCATCTGGATGATTTGGAAGAAATTGAAGAAAAATTAAATTTTTGCGAATTTCCTAGTAAACTGTAAAAATTAACCGAAATTCCAAAACGATGCTATTTCTACGTATATCGACGATTTGGATGATATATAAGAAAAACTGAAATTTTAGCGAATTTCCAAGAAAAATGTTAAAATTATGCTAAATTTAAAAACGATGCTATTTCTATAGATATATAAGAAAAATTGAATTTTAGCGAATTTCCAAGAAAAATGTAAAAATTACACGAAATTCGAAAACGATGCTATTTCTACGTATATCGACGATTTGGATGATATATAAGAAAAACTGAAATTTTAGCAAATTTCCAAGACATATGTAAAAATTAACCAAAATTTGAAAACGATGCCATCTAGATGATTTGGAAGATATTTAAGAAAAATTGAATTTTAGCGAATTTCCGAGTAAACTGTAAAAATTAACCGAAATTCTAAATCATTGCTATTTCTACGTATATCGACGATTTGGATGATAAATAAGAAAAACTGAAATTTTACCGAATTTCCAAGAAAAATGTGAAAACTAACCGAAAGCCGAAAACGATGGTATTTCTACGTATATCGATGATTTGGATGATATATAAGAAAAACTGAAATTTTAGCGAATTTCCAAGAAAAATGTTAAAATTATGCTAAATTTAAAAACGATGCTATTTCTATAGATATATAAGAAAAATTGAATTTTAGCGAATTTCCAAGAAAAATGTAAAAATTACACGAAATTCGAAAACGATGCTATTTTTATGTATATCGACGATTTGGATGATATATGAGAAAAACTGAAATTTTACCGAATTTCCAAGAAAAATGTGAAAACTAACCGAAAGCCGAAAACGATGCTATTTCTACGTATATCGATGATTTGGGTGATATATAAGAAAAACTGAAATTTTAGGGAATTTCCAAGAAAAATGTAAAAATTAACCAGAAGTTGAAAACGATGCCATCTAGATGATTTGGAAGAAATCTATAAAAAATTGAATTTTAGCGAATATCCGTGTAAACTGTAGAAATTTACCGAAATTCTAAATCGTTGCTATTTCTACGTATATCGACGATTTGGATGATACATAAGAAAAACTGAAATTTTACCGAATTTCCAAGAAAAATGTGAAAACTAACCGAAAGCCGAAAACGATGCTATTTCTACGTATATCGATGATTTGGATGATATATAAGAAAAACTGAAATTTTAGCGAATTTCCAAGAAAAATGTTAAAATTATGCTAAATTTAAAAACGATGCTATTTCTATAGATATATAAGAAAAATTGAATTTTAGCGAATTTCCAAGAAAAATGTAAAAATTACACGAAATTCGAAAACGATGCTATTTTTATGTATATCGACGATTTGGATGATATATGAGAAAAACTGAAATTTTAGCGAATTTCCGAGTAAACTGTAAACATTAACCGAAATTCTAAATAGTCGCTATTTCTACTTATATGGGCGATTTGGATGATATATAAGAAAAACTGAAATTTTAGCGAATTTCCAAGAAAAATGTAAAAATTACACGAAATTCGAAAACGATGCTATTTCTACGTATATCGACGATTTCGATGATATATAAGAAAAACTGAAATTTTAGCAAATTTCCAAGAAATATGTAAAAATTAACCAAAATTTGAAAACGATGCCATCTGGATGATTTGGAAGAAATTGAAGAAAAATTAAGTTTTTGCGAATTTCCGAGTAAAATGGAAAAATTAACCGAAATTCGAAAACGATGCTATTTCTACGTATATCGACGATTTGGATGATATATAAGAAAAACTGAAATTTTAGCGAATTTCCGAGTAAACTCTAAAAATTAACCGAAATTTTAAATCGTTGCTATTTCTACGTATATGGACGATTTGGATGATATATAAGAAAAACTGAAATTTTAGCAAATTTCCAAGAAATATTTAAAAATTAACCAAAATTTGAAGACGATGCCATCTGGATGATTTGGAAGAAATTGAAGAAAAATTGAATTTTAGCGAATTTCCAAGAAAAATGTAAAAATTAACCAAAATTTGAAAACGATGCCATCTAGATGATTTGGAAGATATTTAAGAAAAATTGAATTTTAGCGAATTTCCGAGTAAACTGTAAAAATTAACCGAAATTCTAAATCATTGCTATTTCTACGTATATCGACGATTTGGATGATAAATAAGAAAAACTGAAATTTTACCGAATTTCCAAGAAAAATGTGAAAACTAACCGAAAGCCGAAAACGATGCTATTTCTACGTATATCGATGATTTGGATGATATATAAGAAAAATTGAAATTTTAGGGAATTTCCAAGAAAAATGTAAAAATTAACCAGAATTTGAAAACGATGCCATCTAGATGATTTGGAAGATATTTATGAAAAATTGAATTTTAGCGAATATCCGTGTAAACTGTAGAAATTTACCGAAATTCTAAATCGTTGCTATTTCTACGTATATCGACGATTTGGATGATATATAAGAAAAACTGAAATTTTTGCAAATTTCCAAGACATGTAAAAATTAACCAAAATTTGAAAACGATGCCATCTGGATGATTTGGAAGAAATTGAAGAAAAATTGAATTTTAGCGAACTTCCGTGTAAACTGTAGAAATTAACCGAAATTCTAAATCGTTGCTATTTCTACGTATATCGACGATTTGGATGATATATAGGAAAAACTGAAATTTTAGCGAATTTCCGAGTAAACTGTAAAAATTAACCAAAATTATAAATCGTTGCTATTTCTACGTATATCGACGATTTGGATGATATATAAGAAAAACTGAAATTGTAGCAAATTTCCAAGACATGTAAAAATTAACCAAAATTTGAAAACGATGCCATCTGGATGATTTGGAAGAAATTGAAGAAAAATTGAATTTTTGCGAATTTCCGAGTAAACTGTAAAAATTAACCGAAATTCGAAAACGATGCTATTTCTACGTATATCGACGATTTGGACGATATATAAGAAAAACTGAAATTTTAGCGAATTTCCGAGTAAACTGTTAAAATTAACCAAAATTATAAATCGTTGCTATTTCTACGTATATGGACGATTTTGATGATATATAAGAAAAACTGAAATTTTAGCAAATTTCCAAGATATATGTAAAAATTAACCAAAATTTGAAAACGATGCCATCTGGATGATTTGGAAGAAATTGAAGAAAAATTGAATTTTTGCGAATTTCCGAGTAAACTGTAAAAATTAACCGAAATTCGAAAACGATGCTATTTCTACGTATATCGACGATTTGGACGATATATAAGAAAAACTGAAATTTTAGCGAATTTCCGAGTAAACTGTTAAAATTAACCAAAATTATAAATCGTTGCTATTTCTACGTATATCGACGATTTGGATGATATATAAGAAAAACTGAAATATTAGCAAATTTCCAAGATATATGTAAAAATTAACCAAAATTTGAAAACGATGCCATCTGGATGATTTGGAAGAAATTGAAGAAAAATTGAATTTTTGCGAATTTCCGAGTAAACTGTAAAAATTAACCGAAATTCGAAAACGATGCTATTTCTACGTATATCGACGATTTGGATGATATATAGGAAAAACTGAAATTTTAGCAAATTTCCAAGAAATATTTAAAAATTAACCAAAATTTGAAGACGATGCCATCTGGATGATTTGGAAGAAATTGAAGAAAAATTGAATTTTAGCAAATTTCCGTGTAAACTGTAGAAATTAACCGAAATTCTAAATCGTTGCTATTTCTACGTATATCGACGATTTGGATGATATATAGGAAAAACTGAAATTTTAGCGAATTTCCGAGTAAACTGTAAAAATTAACCAAAATTATAAATCGTTGCTATTTCTACGTATATCGACGATTTGGATGATATATAAGAAAAACTGAAATTGTAGCAAATTTCCAAGACATGTAAAAATTAACCAAAATTTGAAAACGATGCCATCTGGATGATTTGGAAGAAATTGAAGAAAAATTGAATTTTTGCGAATTTCCGAGTAAACTGTAAAAATTAACCGAAATTCGAAAACGATGCTATTTCTACGTATATCGACGATTTGGACGATATATAAGAAAAACTGAAATTTTAGCGAATTTCCGAGTAAACTGTTAAAATTAACCAAAATTATAAATCGTTGCTATTTCTACGTATATCGACGATTTGGATGATATATAAGAAAAACTGAAATTTTAGCAAATTTCCAAGACATATGTAAAAATTAACCAAAATTTGAAAACGATGCCATCTGGATGATTTGGAAGAAATTGAAGAAAAATTGAATTTTTGCGAATTTCCAAGAATAATGCAAAAATCTACCAAAATTTGAAAACGATTCTATTTCTATAGATATACAAGAAAAATTGAATTTTAGCGAATTTCCAAGAAAAATGTAAAAATTACACGAAATTCGGATACGATGCTATTTCTACGTATATCGACGATTTGAACGATATATAAGAAAAACTTAAATTTTAGCGATTTCCAAGAAAAACTGAAATTTTAGCGAATTTCCAAGGAAAATGTAAAAATTAACGAAAATTTGAAAACGATGCCATCTAGATGATTTGGAAGATATTTATGAAAAATTGAATTCTAGCGAATTCCCGTGTAAACTCTAGAAATTAACCGAAATTCTAAATCGTTGCTATTTCTACGTATATCGACGATTTGGATGATATATAAGAAAAACTGAAATTTTAGCGAATTTCCAAGAAAAATGTAAAAATTAACCAAAATTTGAAAACGATGCCATCTAGATGATTTGGCAGATATTTATGAAAAATTGAATTTTAGCGAATTCCCGTGTAAACTCTAGAAATTAACCGAAATTCTAAATCGTTGCTATTTCTACGTATATCGACGATTTGGATGATATATAAGAAAAACTGGAATTTTAGCGAATTTCCGAGTAAACTGTAAAAATTAACCGAAATTCTAAATCGTTGCTATTTCTACGTATATGGGCGATTTGGATGATACATAAGAAAAACTGAAATTTTAGCGAATTTCCAAGAAAAATGTAAAAATTAACCAAAATTTGAAAACGATGCCATCTAGATGATTTGGAAGATATTTATGAAAAATTGAATTTTAGCGAATTCCCGTGTAAACTCTAGAAATTAACCGAAATTCTAAATCGTTGCTATTTCTACGTATATCGACGATTTGGATGATATATAAGAAAAACTGAAATATTAGCAAATTTCCAAGATATATGTAAAAATTAACCAAAATTTGAAGACGATGCCATCTGGATGATTTGGAAGAAATTGAAGAAAAATTGAATTTTAGCGAATTTCCGTGTAAACTGTAGAAATTAACCGAAATTCTAAATCGTTGCTATTTCTACGTATATCGACGATTTGGATGATATATAAGAAAAACTGAAATATTAGCAAATTTCCAAGATATATGTAAAAATTAACCAAAATTTGAAAACGATGCCATCTGGATGATTTGGAAGAAATTGAAGAAAAATTGAATTTTTGCGAATTTCCGAGTAAACTGTAAAAATTAACCGAAATTCGAAAGCGATGCTATTTCTACGTATATCGACGATTTGGATGATATATAAGACAAATTGAAATTTTAGCGAATTTCCAAGAAAAATGTAAAAATTATGCTAAATTTAAAAACGATGCTATTTCTATAGATATATAAGAAAAATTGAATTTTAGCGAATTTCCAAGAAAAATGTAAAAATTAACCGAAATTCTAAATAGTTGCTATTTCTACGTATATCGACGATTTGGATGATATATAAGGAAAACTGAAATTTTAGCGAATTTCCAAGAAAAATGTAAAAATTATGCTAAATTTAAAAACGATGCTATTTCTATAGATATATAAGAAAAATTGAATTTTAGCGAATTTCCAAGAAAAATGTAAAAATTACACGAAATTCGAAAACGATGCTATTTTTATGTATATCGACGATTTGGATGATATATGAGAAAAACTGAAATTTTAGCGAATTTCCGAGTAAACTGTAAAAATTAACCGAAATTCTAAATAGTTGCTATTTCTACTTATATGGGCGATTTGGATGATATATAAGAAAAACTGAAATTTTAGCGATTTCCAAGAAAAACCGAAATTTTAGCGAATTTCCAAGAAAAATGTAAAAATTAACCAAAATTTGAAAAAGATGCCATCTAGATGATTTGGAAGATATTTAAGAAAAATTGAATTTTAGCGAATTTCTGAGTAAACTGTAAAAATTAACCGAAATTCTAAATCATTGCTATTTCTACGTATATCGACGATTTGGATGATAAATAAGAAAAACTGAAATTTTACCGAATTTCCAAGAAAAATGTGAAAACTAACCGAAAGCCGAAAACGATGCTATTTCTACGTATATCGATGATTTGGGTGATATATAAGAAAAACTGAAATTTTAGGGAATTTCCAAGAAAATTGTAAAAATTAACCAGAAGTTGAAAACGATGCCATCTAGATGATTTGGACGATATTTATAAAAAATTGAATTTTAGCGAATATCCGTGTAAACTGTAGAAATTTACCGAAATTCTAAATCGTTGCTATTTCTACGTATATCGACGATTTGGATGATATATAAGAAAAACTGAAATTTTACCGAATTTCCAAGAAAAATGTGAAAACTAACCGAAAGCCGAAAACGATGCTATTTCTTCGTATATCGATGATTTGGATGATATATAAGAAAAACTGAAATTTTAGCGAATTTCCAAGAAAAATGTTAAAATTATGCTAAATTTAAAAACGATGCTATTTCTATAGATATATAAGAAAAATTGAATTTTAGCGAATTTCCAAGAAAAATGTAAAAATTACACGAAATTCGAAAACGATGCTATTTTTATGTATATCGACGATTTGGATGATATATGAGAAAAACTGAAATTTTAGCGAATTTCCGAGTAAACTGTAAACATTAACCGAAATTCTAAATAGTCGCTATTTCTACTTATATGGGCGATTTGGATGATATATAAGAAAAACTGAAATTTTAGCGAATTTCCAAGAAAAATGTAAAAATTACACGAAATTCGAAAACGATGCTATTTCTACGTATATCGACGATTTCGATGATATATAAGAAAAACTGAAATTTTAGCAAATTTCCAAGAAATATGTAAAAATTAACCAAAATTTGAAAACGATGCCATCTGGATGATTTGGAAGAAATTGAAGAAAAATTAAGTTTTTGCGAATTTCCGAGTAAAATGGAAAAATTAACCGAAATTCGAAAACGATGCTATTTCTACGTATATCGACGATTTGGATGATATATAAGAAAAACTGAAATTTTAGCGAATTTCCGAGTAAACTCTAAAAATTAACCGAAATTTTAAATCGTTGCTATTTCTACGTATATGGACGATTTGGATGATATATAAGAAAAACTGAAATTTTAGCAAATTTCCAAGAAATATTTAAAAATTAACCAAAATTTGAAGACGATGCCATCTGGATGATTTGGAAGAAATTGAAGAAAAATTGAATTTTAGCGAATTTCCAAGAAAAATGTAAAAATTAACCAAAATTTGAAAACGATGCCATCTAGATGATTTGGAAGATATTTAAGAAAAATTGAATTTTAGCGAATTTCCGAGTAAACTGTAAAAATTAACCGAAATTCTAAATCATTGCTATTTCTACGTATATCGACGATTTGGATGATAAATAAGAAAAACTGAAATTTTACCGAATTTCCAAGAAAAATGTGAAAACTAACCGAAAGCCGAAAACGATGCTATTTCTACGTATATCGATGATTTGGATGATATATAAGAAAAACTGAAATTTTAGGGAATTTCCAAGAAAAATGTAAAAATTAACCAGAATTTGAAAACGATGCCATCTAGATGATTTGGAAGATATTTATGAAAAATTGAATTTTAGCGAATATCCGTGTAAACTGTAGAAATTTACCGAAATTCTAAATCGTTGCTATTTCTACGTATATCGACGATTTGGATGATATATAAGAAAAACTGAAATTTTAGCAAATTTCCAAGACATGTAAAAATTAACCAAAATTTGAAAACGATGCCATCTGGATGATTTGGAAGAAATTGAAGAAAAATTGAATTTTAGCGAACTTCCGTGTAAACTGTAGAAATTAACCGAAATTCTAAATCGTTGCTATTTCTACGTATATCGACGATTTGGATGATATATAGGAAAAACTGAAATTTTAGCGAATTTCCGAGTAAACTGTAAAAATTAACCAAAATTATAAATCGTTGCTATTTCTACGTATATCGACGATTTGGATGATATATAAGAAAAACTGAAATTGTAGCAAATTTCCAAGACATGTAAAAATTAACCAAAATTTGAAAACGGTGCCATCTGGATGATTTGGAAGAAATTGAAGAAAAATTGAATTTTTGCGAATTTCCGAGTAAACTGTAAAAATTAACCGAAATTCGAAAACGATGCTATTTCTACGTATATCGACGATTTGGACGATATATAAGAAAAACTGAAATTTTAGCGAATTTCCGAGTAAACTGTTAAAATTAACCAAAATTATAAATCGTTGCTATTTCTACGTATATCGACGATTTTGATGATATATAAGAAAAACTGAAATTTTAGCAAATTTCCAAGATATATGTAAAAATTAACCAAAATTTGAAAACGATGCCATCTGGATGATTTGGAAGAAATTGAAGAAAAATTGAATTTTTGCGAATTTCCGAGTAAACTGTAAAAATTAACCGAAATTCGAAAACGATGCTATTTCTACGTATATCGACGATTTGGACGATATATAAGAAAAACTGAAATTTTAGCGAATTTCCGAGTAAACTGTTAAAATTAACCAAAATTATAAATCGTTGCTATTTCTACGTATATCGACGATTTGGATGATATATAAGAAAAACTGAAATATTAGCAAATTTCCAAGATATATGTAAAAATTAACCAAAATTTGAAAACGATGCCATCTGGATGATTTGGAAGAAATTGAAGAAAAATTGAATTTTTGCGAATTTCCGAGTAAACTGTAAAAATTAACCGAAATTCGAAAACGATGCTATTTCTACGTATATCGACGATTTGGATGATATATAGGAAAAACTGAAATTTTAGCAAATTTCCAAGAAATATTTAAAAATTAACCAAAATTTGAAGACGATGCCATCTGGATGATTTGGAAGAAATTGAAGAAAAATTGAATTTTAGCAAATTTCCGTGTAAACTGTAGAAATTAACCGAAATTCTAAATCGTTGCTATTTCTACGTATATCGACGATTTGGATGATATATAAAAAAAACTGAAATTTTAGCGAATTTCCGAGTAAACTGTAAAAATTAACCAAAATTATAAATCGTTGCTATTTCTACGTATATCGACGATTTGGATGATATATAAGAAAAACTGAAATTGTAGCAAATTTCCAAGACATGTAAAAATTAACCAAAATTTGAAAACGGTGCCATCTGGATGATTTGGAAGAAATTGAAGAAAAATTGAATTTTTGCGAATTTCCGAGTAAACTGTAAAAATTAACCGAAATTCGAAAACGATGCTATTTCTACGTATATCGACGATTTGGACGATATATAAGAAAAACTGAAATTTTAGCGAATTTCCGAGTAAACTGTTAAAATTAACCAAAATTATAAATCGTTGCTATTTCTACGTATATCGACGATTTTGATGATATATAAGAAAAACTGAAATTTTAGCAAATTTCCAAGATATATGTAAAAATTAACCAAAATTTGAAAACGATGCCATCTGGATGATTTGGAAGAAATTGAAGAAAAATTGAATTTTAGCGAATTTCCGTGTAAACTGTAGAAATTAACCGAAATTCTAAATCGTTGCTATTTCTACGTATATCGACGATTTGGATGATATATAAGAAAAACTGAAATATTAGCAAATTTCCAAGATATATGTAAAAATTAACCAAAATTTGAAAACGATGCCATCTGGATGATTTGGAAGAAATTGAAGAAAAATTGAATTTTTGCGAATTTCCGAGTAAACTGTAAAAATTAACCGAAATTCGAAAGCGATGCTATTTCTACGTATATCGACGATTTGGATGATATATAAGACAAATTGAAATTTTAGCGAATTTCCAAGAAAAATGTTAAAATTATGCTAAATTTAAAAACGATGCTATTTCTATAGATATATAAGAAAAATTGAATTTTAGCGAATTTCCAAGAATAATGCAAAAATTTACCAAAGTTTGAAAACGATTCTATTTCTATAGATATACAAGAAAAATTGAATTTTAGCGAATTTCCAAGAAAAATGTAAAAATTACACGAAATTCGAATACGATGCTATTTCTACGTATATCGACGATTTGGACGATATATAAGAAAAACTGAAATTTTAGCGAATTTCCGAGTAAACTGTTAAAATTAACCAAAATTATAAATCGTTGCTATTTCTACGTATATCGACGATTTGGATGATATATAAGAAAAACTGAAATATTAGCAAATTTCCAAGATATATGTAAAAATTAACCAAAATTTGAAAACGATGCCATCTGGATGATTTGGAAGAAATTGAAGAAAAATTGAATTTTTGCGAATTTCCGAGTAAACTGTAAAAATTAACCGAAATTCGAAAACGATGCTATTTCTACGTATATCGACGATTTGGACGATATATAAGAAAAACTGAAATTTTAGCGAATTTCCGAGTAAACTGTTAAAATTAACCAAAATTATAAATCGTTGCTATTTCTACGTATATCGACGATTTGGATGATATATAAGAAAAACTGAAATTTTAGCAAATTTCCAAGACATATGTAAAAATTAACCAAAATTTGAAAACGATGCCATCTGGATGATTTGGAAGAAATTGAAGAAAAATTGAATTTTTGCGAATTTCCAAGAATAATGCAAAAATCTACCAAAATTTGAAAACGATTCTATTTCTATAGATATACAAGAAAAATTGAATTTTAGCGAATTTCCAAGAAAAATGTAAAAATTACACGAAATTCGAATACGATGCTATTTCTACGTATATCGACGATTTGAACGATATATAAGAAAAACTTAAATTTTAGCGATTTCCAAGAAAAACTGAAATTTTAGCGAATTTCCAAGAAAAATGTAAAAATTAACGAAAATTTGAAAACGATGCCATCTAGATGATTTGGAAGATATTTATGAAAAATTGAATTTTAGCGAATTCCCGTGTAAACTCTAGAAATTAACCGAAATTCTAAATCGTTGCTATTTCTACGTATATCGACGATTTGGATGATATATAAGAAAAACTGAAATTTTAGCGAATTTCCAAGAAAAATGTAAAAATTAACCAAAATTTGAAAACGATGCCATCTAGATGATTTGGCAGACATTTATGAAAAATTGAATTTTAGCGAATTCCCGTGTAAACTCTAGAAATTAACCGAAATTCTAAATCGTTGCTATTTCTACGTATATCGACGATTTGGATGATATATAAGAAAAACTGGAATTTTAGCGAATTTCCGAGTAAACTGTGAAAATTAACCGAAATTCTAAATCGTTGCTATTTCTACGTATATGGGCGATTTGGATGATACATAAGAAAAACTGAAATTTTAGAGAATTTCCAAGAAAAATGTAAAAATTAACCAAAATTTGAAAACGATGCCATCTAGATGATTTGGAAGATATTTATGAAAAATTGAATTTTAGCGAATTCCCGTGTAAACTCTAGAAATTAACCGAAATTCTAAATCGTTGCTATTTCTACGTATATCGACGATTTGGATGATATATAAGAAAAACTGAAATATTAGCAAATTTCCAAGATATATGTAAAAATTAACCAAAATTTGAAGACGATGCCATCTGGATGATTTGGAAGAAATTGAAGAAAAATTGAATTTTAGCGAATTTCCGTGTAAACTGTAGAAATTAACCGAAATTCTAAATCGTTGCTATTTCTACGTATATCGACGATTTGGATGATATATAAGAAAAACTGAAATATTAGCAAATTTCCAAGATATATGTAAAAATTAACCAAAATTTGAAAACGATGCCATCTGGATGATTTGGAAGAAATTGAAGAAAAATTGAATTTTTGCGAATTTCCGAGTAAACTGTAAAAATTAACCGAAATTCGAAAGCGATGCTATTTCTACGTATATCGACGATTTGGATGATATATAAGACAAATTGAAATTTTAGCGAATTTCCAAGAAAAATGTTAAAATTATGCTAAATTTAAAAACGATGCTATTTCTATAGATATATAAGAAAAATTGAATTTTAGCGAATTTCCAAGAATAATGCAAAAATTTACCAAAGTTTGAAAACGATTCTATTTCTATAGATATACAAGAAAAATTGAATTTTAGCGAATTTCCAAGAAAAATGTAAAAATTACACGAAATTCGAATACGATGCTATTTCTACGTATATCGACGATTTGGACGATATATAAGAAAAACCGAAATTTTAGCGAATTTCCGAGTAAACTGTTAAAATTAACCAAAATTATAAATCGTTGCTATTTCTACGTATATCGACGATTTGGATGATATATAAGAAAAACTGAAATATTAGCAAATTTCCAAGATATATGTAAAAATTAACCAAAATTTGAAAACGATGCCATCTGGATGATTTGGAAGAAATTGAAGAAAAATTGAATTTTTGCGAATTTCCGAGTAAACTGTAAAAATTAACCGAAATTCGAAAACGATGCTATTTCTACGTATATCGACGATTTGGATGATATATAGGAAAAACTGAAATTTTAGCAAATTTCCAAGAAATATTTAAAAATTAACCAAAATTTGAAGACGATGCCATCTGGATGATTTGGAAGAAATTGAAGAAAAATTGAATTTTAGCAAATTTCCGTGTAAACTGTAGAAATTAACCGAAATTCTAAATCGTTGCTATTTCTACGTATATCGACGATTTGGATGATATATAGGAAAAACTGAAATTTTAGCGAATTTCCGAGTAAACTGTAAAAATTAACCAAAATTATAAATCGTTGCTATTTCTACGTATATCGACGATTTGGATGATATATAAGAAAAACTGAAATTGTAGCAAATTTCCAAGACATGTAAAAATTAACCAAAATTTGAAAACGATGCCATCTGGATGATTTGGAAGAAATTGAAGAAAAATTGAATTTTTGCGAATTTCCGAGTAAACTGTAAAAATTAACCGAAATTCGAAAACGATGCTATTTCTACGTATATCGACGATTTGGACGATATATAAGAAAAACTGAAATTTTAGCGAATTTCCGAGTAAACTGTTAAAATTAACCAAAATTATAAATCGTTGCTATTTCTACGTATATCGACGATTTGGATGATATATAAGAAAAACTGAAATTTTAGCAAATTTCCAAGACATATGTAAAAATTAACCAAAATTTGAAAACGATGCCATCTGGATGATTTGGAAGAAATTGAAGAAAAATTGAATTTTTGCGAATTTCCAAGAATAATGCAAAAATCTACCAAAATTTGAAAACGATTCTATTTCTATAGATATACAAGAAAAATTGAATTTTAGCGAATTTCCAAGAAAAATGTAAAAATTACACGAAATTCGAATACGATGCTATTTCTACGTATATCGACGATTTGAACGATATATAAGAAAAACTTAAATTTTAGCGATTTCCAAGAAAAACTGAAATTTTAGCGAATTTCCAAGAAAAATGTAAAAATTAACGAAAATTTGAAAACGATGCCATCTAGATGATTTGGAAGATATTTATGAAAAATTGAATTTTATCGAATTCCCGTGTAAACTCTAGAAATTAACCGAAATTCTAAATCGTTGCTATTTCTACGTATATCGACGATTTGGATGATATATAAGAAAAACTGAAATTTTAGCGAATTTCCAAGAAAAATGTAAAAATTAACCAAAATTTGAAAACGATGCCATCTAGATGATTTGGCAGATATTTATGAAAAATTGAATTTTAGCGAATTCCCGTGTAAACTCTAGAAATTAACCGAAATTCTAAATCGTTGCTATTTCTACGTATATCGACGATTTGGATGATATATAAGAAAAACTGGAATTTTAGCGAATTTCCGAGTAAACTGTAGAAATTAACCGAAATTCTAAATCGTTGCTATTTCTACGTATATCGACGATTTGGATGATATATAGGAAAAACTGAAATTTTAGCGAATTTCCGAGTAAACTGTAAAAATTAACCAAAATTATAAATCGTTGCTATTTCTACGTATATCGACGATTTGGATGATATATAAGAAAAACTGAAATTTTAGCGAATTTCCGAGTAAACTCTAAAAATTAACCGAAATTTTAAATCGTTGCTATTTCTACGTATATGGACGATTTGGATGATATATAAGAAAAACTGAAATTTTAGCAAATTTCCAAGAAATATTTAAAAATTAACCAAAATTTGAAGACGATGCCATCTGGATGATTTGGAAGAAATTGAAGAAAAATTGAATTTTAGCAAATTTCCGTGTAAACTGTAGAAATTAACCGAAATTCTAAATCGTTGCTATTTCTACGTATATCGACGATTTGGATGATATATAGGAAAAACTGAAATTTTAGCGAATTTCCGAGTAAACTGTAAAAATTAACCAAAATTATAAATCGTTGCTATTTCTACGTATATCGACGATTTGGATGATATATAAGAAAAACTGAAATTGTAGCAAATTTCCAAGACATGTAAAAATTAACCAAAATTTGAAAACGATGCCATCTGGATGATTTGGAAGAAATTGAAGAAAAATTGAATTTTTGCGAATTTCCGAGTAAACTGTAAAAATTAACCGAAATTCGAAAACGATGCTATTTCTACGTATATCGACGATTTGGACGATATATAAGAAAAACTGAAATTTTAGCGAATTTCCGAGTAAACTGTTAAAATTAACCAAAATTATAAATCGTTGCTATTTCTACGTATATCGACGATTTGGATGATATATAAGAAAAACTGAAATTTTAGCAAATTTCCAAGACATATGTAAAAATTAACCAAAATTTGAAAACGATGCCATCTGGATGATTTGGAAGAAATTGAAGAAAAATTGAATTTTTGCGAATTTCCAAGAATAATGCAAAAATCTACCAAAATTTGAAAACGATTCTAGTTCTATAGATATACAAGAAAAATTGAATTTTAGCGAATTTCCAAGAAAAATGTAAAAATTACACGAAATTCGAATACGATGCTATTTCTACGTATATCGACGATTTGAACGATATATAAGAAAAACTTAAATTTTAGCGATTTCCAAGAAAAACTGAAATTTTAGCGAATTTCCAAGAAAAATGTAAAAATTAACGAAAATTTGAAAACGATGCCATCTAGATGATTTGGAAGATATTTATGAAAAATTGAATTTTAGCGAATTCCCGTGTAAACTCTAGAAATTAACCGAAATTCTAAATCGTTGCTATTTCTACGTATATCGACGATTTGGATGATATATAAGAAAAACTGAAATTTTAGCGAATTTCCAAGAAAAATGTAAAAATTAACCAAAATTTGAAAACGATGCCATCTAGATGATTTGGCAGATATTTATGAAAAATTGAATTTTAGCGAATTCCCGTGTAAACTCTAGAAATTAACCGAAATTCTAAATCGTTGCTATTTCTACGTATATCGACGATTTGGATGATATATAAGAAAAACTGGAATTTTAGCGAATTTCCGAGTAAACTGTAAAAATTAACCGAAATTCTAAATCGTTGCTATTTCTACGTATATGGGCGATTTGGATGATACATAAGAAAAACTGAAATTTTAGAGAATTTCCAAGAAAAATGTAAAAATTAACCAAAATTTGAAAACGATGCCATCTAGATGATTTGGAAGATATTTATGAAAAATTGAATTTTAGCGAATTCCCGTGTAAACTCTAGAAATTAACCGAAATTCTAAATCGTTGCTATTTCTACGTATATCGACGATTTGGATGATATATAAGAAAAACTGAAATATTAGCAAATTTCCAAGATATATGTAAAAATTAACCAAAATTTGAAGACGATGCCATCTGGATGATTTGGAAGAAATTGAAGAAAAATTGAATTTTAGCGAATTTCCGTGTAAACTGTAGAAATTAACCGAAATTCTAAATCGTTGCTATTTCTACGTATATCGACGATTTGGATGATATATAAGAAAAACTGAAATTTTAGCGAATTTCCGAGTAAACTGTAAAAATTAACCGAAATTCTAAATAGTTGCTATTTCTACGTATATCGACGATTTGGATGATATATAGGAAAAACTGAAATTTTAGCAAATTTCCAAGAAATATTTAAAAATTAACCAAAATTTGAAGACGATGCCATCTGGATGATTTGGAAGAAATTGAAGAAAAATTGAATTTTAGCGAATTTCCGTGTAAACTGTAGAAATTAACCGAAATTCTAAATCGTTGCTATTTCTACGTATATCGACGATTTGGATGATATATAAGAAAAACTGAAATATTAGCAAATTTCCAAGATATATGTAAAAATTAACCAAAATTTGAAAACGATGCCATCTGGATGATTTGGAAGAAATTGAAGAAAAATTGAATTTTTGCGAATTTCCGAGTAAACTGTAAAAATTAACCGAAATTCGAAAGCGATGCTATTTCTACGTATATCGACGATTTGGATGATATATAAGACAAATTGAAATTTTAGCGAATTTCCAAGAAAAATGTTAAAATTATGCTAAATTTAAAAACGATGCTATTTCTATAGATATATAAGAAAAATTGAATTTTAGCGAATTTCCAAGAAAAATGTAAAAATTACACGAAATTCGAAAACGATGCTATTTCTATGTATATCGACGATTTGGATGATATATAAGAAAAACTGAAATTTTAGCGAATTTCCGAGTAAACTGTTAAAATTAACCAAAATTATAAATCGTTGCTATTTCTACGTATATCGACGATTTGGATGATATATAAGAAAAACTGAAATTTTAGCAAATTTCCAAGACATATGTAAAAATTAACCAAAATTTGAAAACGATGCCATCTGGATGATTTGGAAGAAATTGAAGAAAAATTGAATTTTTGCGAATTTCCAAGAATAATGCAAAAATCTACCAAAATTTGAAAACGATTCTATTTCTATAGATATACAAGAAAAACTGAAATTTTAGCGAATTTCCAAGAAAAATGTAAAAATTAACGAAAATTTGAAAACGATGCCATCTAGATGATTTGGAAGATATTTATGAAAAATTGAATTTTAGCGAATTCCCGTGTAAACTCTAAAAATTAACCGAAATTTTAAATCGTTGCTATTTCTACGTATATGGACGATTTGGATGATATATAAGAAAAACTGAAATTTTAGCAAATTTCCAAGAAATATTTAAAAATTAACCAAAATTTGAAGACGATGCCATCTGGATGATTTGGAAGAAATTGAAGAAAAATTGAATTTTAGCAAATTTCCGTGTAAACTGTAGAAATTAACCGAAATTCTAAATCGTTGCTATTTCTACGTATATCGACGATTTGGATGATATATAGGAAAAACTGAAATTTTAGCGAATTTCCGAGTAAACTGTAAAAATTAACCAAAATTATAAATCGTTGCTATTTCTACGTATATCGACGATTTGGATGATATATAAGAAAAACTGAAATTGTAGCAAATTTCCAAGACATGTAAAAATTAACCAAAATTTGAAAACGATGCCATCTGGATGATTTGGAAGAAATTGAAGAAAAATTGAATTTTTGCGAATTTCCGAGTAAACTGTAAAAATTAACCGAAATTCGAAAACGATGCTATTTCTACGTATATCGACGATTTGGACGATATATAAGAAAAACTGAAATTTTAGCGAATTTCCGAGTAAACTGTTAAAATTAACCAAAATTATAAATCGTTGCTATTTCTACGTATATCGACGATTTGGATGATATATAAGAAAAACTGAAATTTTAGCAAATTTCCAAGACATATGTAAAAATTAACCAAAATTTGAAAACGATGCCATCTGGATGATTTGGAAGAAATTGAAGAAAAATTGAATTTTTGCGAATTTCCAAGAATAATGCAAAAATCTACCAAAATTTGAAAACGATTCTAGTTCTATAGATATACAAGAAAAATTGAATTTTAGCGAATTTCCAAGAAAAATGTAAAAATTACACGAAATTCGAATACGATGCTATTTCTACGTATATCGACGATTTGAACGATATATAAGAAAAACTTAAATTTTAGCGATTTCCAAGAAAAACTGAAATTTTAGCGAATTTCCAAGAAAAATGTAAAAATTAACGAAAATTTGAAAACGATGCCATCTAGATGATTTGGAAGATATTTATGAAAAATTGAATTTTAGCGAATTCCCGTGTAAACTCTAGAAATTAACCGAAATTCTAAATCGTTGCTATTTCTACGTATATCGACGATTTGGATGATATATAAGAAAAACTGAAATTTTAGCGAATTTCCAAGAAAAATGTAAAAATTAACCAAAATTTGAAAACGATGCCATCTAGATGATTTGGCAGATATTTATGAAAAATTGAATTTTAGCGAATTCCCGTGTAAACTCTAGAAATTAACCGAAATTCTAAATCGTTGCTATTTCTACGTATATCGACGATTTGGATGATATATAAGAAAAACTGGAATTTTAGCGAATTTCCGAGTAAACTGTAAAAATTAACCGAAATTTTAAATCGTTGCTATTTCTACGTATATGGGCGATTTGGATGATACATAAGAAAAACTGAAATTTTAGAGAATTTCCAAGAAAAATGTAAAAATTAACCAAAATTTGAAAACGATGCCATCTAGATGATTTGGAAGATATTTATGAAAAATTGAATTTTAGCGAATTCCCGTGTAAACTCTAGAAATTAACCGAAATTCTAAATCGTTGCTATTTCTACGTATATCGACGATTTGGATGATATATAAGAAAAACTGAAATATTAGCAAATTTCCAAGATATATGTAAAAATTAACCAAAATTTGAAGACGATGCCATCTGGATGATTTGGAAGAAATTGAAGAAAAATTGAATTTTAGCGAATTTCCGTGTAAACTGTAGAAATTAACCGAAATTCTAAATCGTTGCTATTTCTACGTATATCGACGATTTGGATGATATATAAGAAAAACTGAAATTTTAGCGAATTTCCGAGTAAACTGTAAAAATTAACCGAAATTCTAAATAGTTGCTATTTCTACGTATATCGACGATTTGGATGATATATAGGAAAAACTGAAATTTTAGCAAATTTCCAAGAAATATTTAAAAATTAACCAAAATTTGAAGACGATGCCATCTGGATGATTTGGAAGAAATTGAAGAAAAATTGAATTTTAGCGAATTTCCGTGTAAACTGTAGAAATTAACCGAAATTCTAAATCGTTGCTATTTCTACGTATATCGACGATTTGGATGATATATAAGAAAAACTGAAATATTAGCAAATTTCCAAGATATATGTAAAAATTAACCAAAATTTGAAAACGATGCCATCTGGATGATTTGGAAGAAATTGAAGAAAAATTGAATTTTTGCGAATTTCCGAGTAAACTGTAAAAATTAACCGAAATTCGAAAGCGATGCTATTTCTACGTATATCGACGATTTGGATGATATATAAGACAAATTGAAATTTTAGCGAATTTCCAAGAAAAATGTTAAAATTATGCTAAATTTAAAAACGATGCTATTTCTATAGATATATAAGAAAAATTGAATTTTAGCGAATTTCCAAGAAAAATGTAAAAATTACACGAAATTCGAAAACGATGCTATTTCTATGTATATCGACGATTTGGATGATATATAAGAAAAACTGAAATTTTAGCGAATTTCCGAGTAAACTGTTAAAATTAACCAAAATTATAAATCGTTGCTATTTCTACGTATATCGACGATTTGGATGATATATAAGAAAAACTGAAATTTTAGCAAATTTCCAAGACATATGTAAAAATTAACCAAAATTTGAAAACGATGCCATCTGGATGATTTGGAAGAAATTGAAGAAAAATTGAATTTTTGCGAATTTCCAAGAATAATGCAAAAATCTACCAAAATTTGAAAACGATTCTATTTCTATAGATATACAAGAAAAACTGAAATTTTAGCGAATTTCCAAGAAAAATGTAAAAATTAACGAAAATTTGAAAACGATGCCATCTAGATGATTTGGAAGATATTTATGAAAAATTGAATTTTAGCGAATTCCCGTGTAAACTCTAGAAATTAACCGAAATTCTAAATCGTTGCTATTTCTACGTATATCGACGATTTGGATGATATATAAGAAAAACTGAAATTTTAGCGAATTTCCAAGAAAAATGTAAAAATTAACCAAAATTTGAAAACGATGCCATCTAGATGATTTGGCAGATATTTATGAAAAATTGAATTTTAGCGAATTCCCGTGTAAACTCTAGAAATTAACCGAAATTCTAAATCGTTGCTATTTCTACGTATATCGACGATTTGGATGATATATAAGAAAAACTGGAATTTTAGCGAATTTCCGAGTAAACTGTAAAAATTAACCGAAATTCTAAATCGTTGCTATTTCTACGTATATGGGCGATTTGGATGATACATAAGAAAAACTGAAATTTTAGAGAATTTCCAAGAAAAATGTAAAAATTAACCAAAATTTGAAAACGATGCCATCTAGATGATTTGGAAGATATTTATGAAAAATTGAATTTTAGCGAATTCCCGTGTAAACTCTAGAAATTAACCGAAATTCTAAATCGTTGCTATTTCTACGTATATCGACGATTTGGATGATATATAAGAAAAACTGAAATATTAGCAAATTTCCAAGATATATGTAAAAATTAACCAAAATTTGAAGACGATGCCATCTGGATGATTTGGAAGAAATTGAAGAAAAATTGAATTTTAGCGAATTTCCGTGTAAACTGTAGAAATTAACCGAAATTCTAAATCGTTGCTATTTCTACGTATATCGACGATTTGGATGATATATAAGAAAAACTGAAATTTTAGCGAATTTCCGAGTAAACTGTAAAAATTAACCGAAATTCTAAATAGTTGCTATTTCTACGTATATCGACGATTTGGATGATATATAGGAAAAACTGAAATTTTAGCAAATTTCCAAGAAATATTTAAAAATTAACCAAAATTTGAAGACGATGCCATCTGGATGATTTGGATGAAATTGAAGAAAAATTGAATTTTAGCGAATTTCCGTGTAAACTGTAGAAATTAACCGAAATTCTAAATCGTTGCTATTTCTACGTATATCGACGATTTGGATGATATATAAGAAAAACTGAAATATTAGCAAATTTCCAAGATATATGTAAAAATTAACCAAAATTTGAAAACGATGCCATCTGGATGATTTGGAAGAAATTGAAGAAAAATTGAATTTTTGCGAATTTCCGAGTAAACTGTAAAAATTAACCGAAATTCGAAAGCGATGCTATTTCTACGTATATCGACGATTTGGATGATATATAAGACAAATTGAAATTTTAGCGAATTTCCAAGAAAAATGTTAAAATTATGCTAAATTTAAAAACGATGCTATTTCTATAGATATATAAGAAAAATTGAATTTTAGCGAATTTCCAAGAAAAATGTAAAAATTACACGAAATTCGAAAACGATGCTATTTCTATGTATATCGACGATTTGGATGATATATAAGAAAAACTGAAATTTTAGCGAATTTCCGAGTAAACTGTAAAAATTAACCGAAATTCTAAATAGGTGCTATTTCTACGTATATCGACGATTTGGATGATATATAAGAAAAACTGAAATTTTAGCGAATTTCCAAGAAAAATGTAAAAATTATGCTAAATTCAAAAACGATGCTATTTCTATAGATATATAAGAAAAATTGAATTTTAGCGAATTTCCAAGAATAATGCAAAAATTTACCAAAGTTTGAAAACGATTCTATTTCTATAGATATACAAGAAAAATTGAATTTTAGCGAATTTCCAAGAAAAATGTAAAAATTACACGAAATTCGAATACGATGCTATTTCTACGTATATCGACGATTTGAACGATATATAAGAAAAACTTAAATTTTAGCGATTTCCAAGAAAAACTGAAATTTTAGCGAATTCCAAGAAAAATGTAAAAATTAACCAAAATTTGAAAACGATGCCATCTAGATGATTTGGAAGATATTTATGAAAAATTGAATTTTAGCGAATTCCCGTGTAAACTCTAGAAATTAACCAAAATTCCAAATCGTTTCTATTTCTACGTATATCGACGATTTGGATGATATATAAGAAAAACTGAAATTTTAGCGAATTTCCGAGTAAACTGTAAAAATTAACAGAAATTCTAAATAGTTGCTATTTCTACGTATATCGACGATTTGGATGATATATAAGAAAAACTGAAATTTTAGCGAATTTCCGAGTAAACTGTAAAAATTAACCGAAATTCTAAATAGTTGCTATTTCTACGTATATCGACGATTTGGATGATATATAAGAAAAACTGAAATTTTAGCGAATTTCCGAGTAAACTGTAAAAATTAACCGAAATTCTAAATAGTTGCTATTTCTACGTATATCGACGATTTGGGTGATATATAAGAAAAACTGAAATTTTAGCGAATTTCCGAGTAAACTGTAAAAATTAACCGAAATTCTAAATAGTTGCTATTTCTACGTATATCGACGATTTGGATGATATATAAGAAAAACTGAAATTTTAGCGAATTTCCGAGTAAACTGTAAAAATTAACCGAAATTCTAAATAGTTGCTATTTCTACGTATATCGACGATTTGGATGATATATAGGAAAAACTGAAATTTTAGCAAATTTCCAAGAAATATTTAAAAATTAACCAAAATTTGAAGACGATGCCATCTGGATGATTTGGAAGAAATTGAAGAAAAATTGAATTTTAGCGAATTTCCGTGTAAACTGTAGAAATTAACCGAAATTCTAAATCGTTGCTATTTCTACGTATATCGACGATTTGGATGATATATAGGAAAAACTGAAATTTTAGCGAATTTCCGAGTAAACTGTAAAAATTAACCAAAATTATAAATCGTTGCTATTTCTACGTATATCGACGATTTGGATGATATATAAGAAAAACTGAAATTGTAGCAAATTTCCAAGACATGTAAAAATTAACCAAAATTTGAAAACGATGCCATCTGGATGATTTGGAAGAAATTGAAGAAAAATTGAATTTTTGCGAATTTCCGAGTAAACTGTAAAAATTAACCGAAATTCGAAAACGATGCTATTTCTACGTATATCGACGATTTGGACGATATATAAGAAAAACTGAAATTTTAGCGAATTTCCGAGTAAACTGTTAAAATTAACCAAAATTATAAATCGTTGCTATTTCTACGTATATCGACGATTTGGATGATATATAAGAAAAACTGAAATTGTAGCAAATTTCCAAGACATGTAAAAATTAACCAAAATTTGAAAACGATGCCATCTGGATGATTTGGAAGAAATTGAAGAAAAATTGAATTTTTGCGAATTTCCGAGTAAACTGTAAAAATTAACCGAAATTCGAAAACGATGCTATTTCTACGTATATCGACGATTTGGACGATATATAAGAAAAACTGAAATTTTAGCGAATTTCCGAGTAAACTGTTAAAATTAACCAAAATTATAAATCGTTGCTATTTCTACGTATATCGACGATTTGGATGATATATAAGAAAAACTGAAATTTTAGCAAATTTCCAAGACATATGTAAAAATTAACCAAAATTTGAAAACGATGCCATCTGGATGATTTGGAAGAAATTGAAGAAAAATTGAATTTTTGCGAATTTCCAAGAATAATGCAAAAATCTACCAAAATTTGAAAACGATTCTATTTCTATAGATATACAAGAAAAATTGAATTTTAGCGAATTTCCAAGAAAAATGTAAAAATTACACGAAATTCGAATACGATGCTATTTCTACGTATATCGACGATTTGAACGATATATAAGAAAAACTTAAATTTTAGCGATTTCCAAGAAAAACTGAAATTTTAGCGAATTTCCAAGAAAAATGTAAAAATTAACGAAAATTTGAAAACGATGCCATCTAGATGATTTGGAAGATATTTATGAAAAATTGAATTTTATCGAATTCCCGTGTAAACTCTAGAAATTAACCGAAATTCTAAATCGTTGCTATTTCTACGTATATCGACGATTTGGATGATATATAAGAAAAACTGAAATTTTAGCGAATTTCCAAGAAAAATGTAAAAATTAACCAAAATTTGAAAACGATGCCATCTAGATGATTTGGCAGATATTTATGAAAAATTGAATTTTAGCGAATTCCCGTGTAAACTCTAGAAATTAACCGAAATTCTAAATCGTTGCTATTTCTACGTATATCGACGATTTGGATGATATATAAGAAAAACTGGAATTTTAGCGAATTTCCGAGTAAACTGTAGAAATTAACCAAAATTATAAATCGTTGCTATTTCTACGTATATCGACGATTTGGATGATATATAAGAAAAACTGAAATTTTAGCGAATTTCCGAGTAAACTCTAAAAATTAACCGAAATTTTAAATCGTTGCTATTTCTACGTATATGGACGATTTGGATGATATATAAGAAAAACTGAAATTTTAGCAAATTTCCAAGAAATATTTAAAAATTAACCAAAATTTGAAGACGATGCCATCTGGATGATTTGGAAGAAATTGAAGAAAAATTGAATTTTAGCAAATTTCCGTGTAAACTGTAGAAATTAACCGAAATTCTAAATCGTTGCTATTTCTACGTATATCGACGATTTGGATGATATATAGGAAAAACTGAAATTTTAGCGAATTTCCGAGTAAACTGTAAAAATTAACCAAAATTATAAATCGTTGCTATTTCTACGTATATCGACGATTTGGATGATATATAAGAAAAACTGAAATTGTAGCAAATTTCCAAGACATGTAAAAATTAACCAAAATTTGAAAACGATGCCATCTGGATGATTTGGAAGAAATTGAAGAAAAATTGAATTTTTGCGAATTTCCGAGTAAACTGTAAAAATTAACCGAAATTCGAAAACGATGCTATTTCTACGTATATCGACGATTTGGACGATATATAAGAAAAACTGAAATTTTAGCGAATTTCCGAGTAAACTGTTAAAATTAACCAAAATTATAAATCGTTGCTATTTCTACGTATATCGACGATTTGGATGATATATAAGAAAAACTGAAATTTTAGCAAATTTCCAAGACATATGTAAAAATTAACCAAAATTTGAAAACGATGCCATCTGGATGATTTGGAAGAAATTGAAGAAAAATTGAATTTTTGCGAATTTCCAAGAATAATGCAAAAATCTACCAAAATTTGAAAACGATTCTATTTCTATAGATATACAAGAAAAATTGAATTTTAGCGAATTTCCAAGAAAAATGTAAAAATTACACGAAATTCGAATACGATGCTATTTCTACGTATATCGACGATTTGAACGATATATAAGAAAAACTTAAATTTTAGCGATTTCCAAGAAAAACTGAAATTTTAGCGAATTTCCAAGAAAAATGTAAAAATTAACGAAAATTTGAAAACGATGCCATCTAGATGATTTGGCAGATATTTATGAAAAATTGAATTTTAGCGAATTCCCGTGTAAACTCTAGAAATTAACCGAAATTCTAAATCGTTGCTATTTCTACGTATATCGACGATTTGGATGATATATAAGAAAAACTGGAATTTTAGCGAATTTCCGAGTAAACTGTAAAAATTAACCGAAATTCTAAATCGTTGCTATTTCTACGTATATGGGCGATTTGGATGATACATAAGAAAAACTGAAATTTTAGAGAATTTCCAAGAAAAATGTAAAAATTAACCAAAATTTGAAAACGATGCCATCTAGATGATTTGGAAGATATTTATGAAAAATTGAATTTTAGCGAATTCCCGTGTAAACTCTAGAAATTAACCGAAATTCTAAATCGTTGCTATTTCTACGTATATCGACGATTTGGATGATATATAAGAAAAACTGAAATATTAGCAAATTTCCAAGATATATGTAAAAATTAACCAAAATTTGAAGACGATGCCATCTGGATGATTTGGAAGAAATTGAAGAAAAATTGAATTTTAGCGAATTTCCGTGTAAACTGTAGAAATTAACCGAAATTCTAAATCGTTGCTATTTCTACGTATATCGACGATTTGGATGATATATAAGAAAAACTGAAATTTTAGCGAATTTCCGAGTAAACTGTAAAAATTAACCGAAATTCTAAATAGTTGCTATTTCTACGTATATCGACGATTTGGATGATATATAGGAAAAACTGAAATTTTAGCAAATTTCCAAGAAATATTTAAAAATTAACCAAAATTTGAAGACGATGCCATCTGGATGATTTGGAAGAAATTGAAGAAAAATTGAATTTTAGCGAATTTCCGTGTAAACTGTAGAAATTAACCGAAATTCTAAATCGTTGCTATTTCTACGTATATCGACGATTTGGATGATATATAAGAAAAACTGAAATATTAGCAAATTTCCAAGATATATGTAAAAATTAACCAAAATTTGAAAACGATGCCATCTGGATGATTTGGAAGAAATTGAAGAAAAATTGAATTTTTGCGAATTTCCGAGTAAACTGTAAAAATTAACCGAAATTCGAAAGCGATGCTATTTCTACGTATATCGACGATTTGGATGATATATAAGACAAATTGAAATTTTAGCGAATTTCCAAGAAAAATGTCAAAATTATGCTAAATTTAAAAACGATGCTATTTCTATAGACATATAAGAAAAATTGAATTTTAGCGAATTTCCAAGAAAAATGTAAAAATTACACGAAATTCGAAAACGATGCTATTTCTATGTATATCGACGATTTGGATGATATATAAGAAAAACTGAAATTTTAGCGAATTTCCGAGTAAACTGTTAAAATTAACCAAAATTATAAATCGTTGCTATTTCTACGTATATCGACGATTTGGATGATATATAAGAAAAACTGAAATTTTAGCAAATTTCCAAGACATATGTAAAAATTAACCAAAATTTGAAAACGATGCCATCTGGATGATTTGGAAGAAATTGAAGAAAAATTGAATTTTTGCGAATTTCCAAGAATAATGCAAAAATCTACCAAAATTTGAAAACGATTCTATTTCTATAGATATACAAGAAAAACTGAAATTTTAGCGAATTTCCAAGAAAAATGTAAAAATTAACGAAAATTTGAAAACGATGCCATCTAGATGATTTGGAAGATATTTATGAAAAATTGAATTTTAGCGAATTCCCGTGTAAACTCTAGAAATTAACCGAAATTCTAAATCGTTGCTATTTCTACGTATATCGACGATTTGGATGATATATAAGAAAAACTGAAATTTTAGCGAATTTCCAAGAAAAATGTAAAAATTAACCAAAATTTGAAAACGATGCCATCTAGATGATTTGGCAGATATTTATGAAAAATTGAATTTTAGCGAATTCCCGTGTAAACTCTAGAAATTAACCGAAATTCTAAATCGTTGCTATTTCTACGTATATCGACGATTTGGATGATATATAAGAAAAACTGGAATTTTAGCGAATTTCCGAGTAAACTGTAAAAATTAACCGAAATTCTAAATCGTTGCTATTTCTACGTATATGGGCGATTTGGATGATACATAAGAAAAACTGAAATTTTAGAGAATTTCCAAGAAAAATGTAAAAATTAACCAAAATTTGAAAACGATGCCATCTAGATGATTTGGAAGATATTTATGAAAAATTGAATTTTAGCGAATTCCCGTGTAAACTCTAGAAATTAACCGAAATTCTAAATCGTTGCTATTTCTACGTATATCGACGATTTGGATGATATATAAGAAAAACTGAAATATTAGCAAATTTCCAAGATATATGTAAAAATTAACCAAAATTTGAAGACGATGCCATCTGGATGATTTGGAAGAAATTGAAGAAAAATTGAATTTTAGCGAATTTCCGTGTAAACTGTAGAAATTAACCGAAATTCTAAATCGTTGCTATTTCTACGTATATCGACGATTTGGATGATATATAAGAAAAACTGAAATTTTAGCGAATTTCCGAGTAAACTGTAAAAATTAACCGAAATTCTAAATAGTTGCTATTTCTACGTATATCGACGATTTGGATGATATATAGGAAAAACTGAAATTTTAGCAAATTTCCAAGAAATATTTAAAAATTAACCAAAATTTGAAGACGATGCCATCTGGATGATTTGGAAGAAATTGAAGAAAAATTGAATTTTAGCGAATTTCCGTGTAAACTGTAGAAATTAACCGAAATTCTAAATCGTTGCTATTTCTACGTATATCGACGATTTGGATGATATATAAGAAAAACTGAAATATTAGCAAATTTCCAAGATATATGTAAAAATTAACCAAAATTTGAAAACGATGCCATCTGGATGATTTGGAAGAAATTGAAGAAAAATTGAATTTTTGCGAATTTCCGAGTAAACTGTAAAAATTAACCGAAATTCGAAAGCGATGCTATTTCTACGTATATCGACGATTTGGATGATATATAAGACAAATTGAAATTTTAGCGAATTTCCAAGAAAAATGTTAAAATTATGCTAAATTTAAAAACGATGCTATTTCTATAGATATATAAGAAAAATTGAATTTTAGCGAATTTCCAAGAAAAATGTAAAAATTACACGAAATTCGAAAACGATGCTATTTCTATGTATATCGACGATTTGGATGATATATAAGAAAAACTGAAATTTTAGCGAATTTCCGAGTAAACTGTAAAAATTAACCGAAATTCTAAATAGTTGCTATTTCTACGTATATCGACGATTTGGATGATATATAAGAAAAACTGAAATTTTAGCGAATTTCCAAGAAAAATGTAAAAATTATGCTAAATTCAAAAACGATGCTATTTCTATAGATATATAAGAAAAATTGAATTTTAGCGAATTTCCAAGAATAATGCAAAAATTTACCAAAGTTTGAAAACGATTCTATTTCTATAGATATACAAGAAAAATTGAATTTTAGCGAATTTCCAAGAAAAATGTAAAAATTACACGAAATTCGAATACGATGCTATTTCTACGTATATCGACGATTTGAACGATATATAAGAAAAACTTAAATTTTAGCGATTTCCAAGAAAAACTGAAATTTTAGCGAATTCCAAGAAAAATGTAAAAATTAACCAAAATTTGAAAACGATGCCATCTAGATGATTTGGAAGATATTTATGAAAAATTGAATTTTAGCGAATTCCCGTGTAAACTCTAGAAATTAACCAAAATTCCAAATCGTTTCTATTTCTACGTATATCGACGACTTGGATGATATATAAGAAAAACTGAAATTTTAGCGAATTTCCGAGTAAACTGTAAAAATTAACAGAAATTCTAAATAGTTGCTATTTCTACGTATATCGACGATTTGGATGATATATAAGAAAAACTGAAATTTTAGCGAATTTCCGAGTAAACTGTAAAAATTAACCGAAATTCTAAATAGTTGCTATTTCTACGTATATCGACGATTTGGATGATATATAAGAAAAACTGAAATTTTAGCGAATTTCCGAGTAAACTGTAAAAATTAACCGAAATTCTAAATAGTTGCTATTTCTACGTATATCGACGATTTGGATGATATATAAGAAAAACTGAAATTTTAGCGAATTTCCGAGTAAACTGTAAAAATTAACCGAAATTCTAAATAGTTGCTATTTCTACGTATATCGACGATTTGGATGATATATAAGAAAAACTGAAATTTTAGCGAATTTCCGAGTAAACTGTAAAAATTAACCGAAATTCTAAATAGTTGCTATTTCTACGTATATCGACGATTTGGATGATATATAGGAAAAACTGAAATTTTAGCAAATTTCCAAGAAATATTTAAAAATTAACCAAAATTTGAAGACGATGCCATCTGGATGATTTGGAAGAAATTGAAGAAAAATTGAATTTTAGCGAATTTCCGTGTAAACTGTAGAAATTAACCGAAATTCTAAATCGTTGCTATTTCTACGTATATCGACGATTTGGATGATATATAGGAAAAACTGAAATTTTAGCGAATTTCCGAGTAAACTGTAAAAATTAACCAAAATTATAAATCGTTGCTATTTCTACGTATATCGACGATTTGGATGATATATAAGAAAAACTGAAATTGTAGCAAATTTCCAAGACATGTAAAAATTAACCAAAATTTGAAAACGATGCCATCTGGATGATTTGGAAGAAATTGAAGAAAAATTGAATTTTTGCGAATTTCCGAGTAAACTGTAAAAATTAACCGAAATTCGAAAACGATGCTATTTCTACGTATATCGACGATTTGGACGATATATAAGAAAAACTGAAATTTTAGCGAATTTCCGAGTAAACTGTTAAAATTAACCAAAATTATAAATCGTTGCTATTTCTACGTATATCGACGATTTGGATGATATATAAGAAAAACTGAAATTTTAGCAAATTTCCAAGACATATGTAAAAATTAACCAAAATTTGAAAACGATGCCATCTGGATGATTTGGAAGAAATTGAAGAAAACTTGAATTTTTGCGAATTTCCAAGAATAATGCAAAAATCTACCAAAATTTGAAAACGATTCTATTTCTATAGATATACAAGAAAAATTGAATTTTAGCGAATTTCCAAGAAAAATGTAAAAATTACACGAAATTCGAATGCGATGCTATTTCTACGTATATCGACGATTTGAACGATATATAAGAAAAACTTAAATTTTAGCGATTTCCAAGAAAAACTGAAATTTTAGCGAATTTCCAAGAAAAATGTAAAAATTAACGAAAATTTGAAAACGATGCCATCTAGATGATTTGGAAGATATTTATGAAAAATTGAATTTTAGCGAATTCACGTGTAAACTCTAGAAATTAACCGAAATTCTAAATCGTTGCTATTTCTACGTATATCGACGATTTGGATGATATATAAGAAAAACTGAAATTTTAGCGAATTTCCAAGAAAAATGTAAAAATTAACCAAAATTTGAAAACGATGCCATCTAGATGATTTGGCAGATATTTATGAAAAATTGAATTTTAGCGAATTCCCGTGTAAACTCTAGAAATTAACCGAAATTCTAAATCGTTGCTATTTCTACGTATATCGACGATTTGGATGATATATAAGAAAAACTGGAATTTTAGCGAATTTCCGAGTAAACTGTAAAAATTAACCGAAATTCTAAATCGTTGCTATTTCTACGTATATGGGCGATTTGGATGATACATAAGAAAAACTGAAATTTTAGCGAATTTCCAAGAAAAATGTAAAAATTAACCAAAATTTGAAAACGATGCCATCTAGATGATTTGGAAGATATTTATGAAAAATTGAATTTTAGCGAATTCCCGTGTAAACTCTAGAAATTAACCGAAATTCTAAATCGTTGCTATTTCTACGTATATCGACGATTTGGATGATATATAAGAAAAACTGAAATATTAGCAAATTTCCAAGATATATGTAAAAATTAACCAAAATTTGAAGACGATGCCATCTGGATGATTTGGAAGAAATTGAAGAAAAATTGAATTTTAGCGAATTTCCGTGTAAACTGTAGAAATTAACCGAAATTCTAAATCGTTGCTATTTCTACGTATATCGACGATTTGGATGATATATAAGAAAAACTGAAATATTAGCAAATTTCCAAGATATATGTAAAAATTAACCAAAATTTGAAAACGATGCCATCTGGATGATTTGGAAGAAATTGAAGAAAAATTGAATTTTTGCGAATTTCCGAGTAAACTGTAAAAATTAACCGAAATTCGAAAGCGATGCTATTTCTACGTATATCGACGATTTGGATGATATATAAGACAAATTGAAATTTTAGCGAATTTCCAAGAAAAATGTTAAAATTATGCTAAATTTAAAAACGATGCTATTTCTATAGATATATAAGAAAAATTGAATTTTAGCGAATTTCCAAGAAAATTGTAAAAATTACACGAAATTCGAAAACGATGCTATTTCTATGTATATCGACGATTTGGATGATATATAAGAAAAACTGAAATTTTAGCGAATTTCCGAGTAAACTGTAAAAATTAACCGAAATTCTAAATAGTTGCTATTTCTACGTATATCGACGATTTGGATGATATATAAGAAAAACTGAAATTTTAGCGAATTTCCAAGAAAAATGTAAAAATTATGCTAAATTTAAAAACGATGCTATTTCTATAGATATATAAGAAAAATTGAATTTTAGCGAATTTCCAAGAATAATGCAAAAATTTACCAAAGTTTGAAAACGATTCTATTTCTATAGATATACAAGAAAAATTGAATTTTAGCGAATTTCCAAGAAAAATGTAAAAATTACACGAAATTCGAATACGATGCTATTTCTACGTATATCGACGATTTGAACGATATATAAGAAAAACTTAAATTTTAGCGATTTCCAAGAAAAACTGAAATTTTAGCGAATTCCAAGAAAAATGTAAAAATTAACCAAAATTTGAAAACGATGCCATCTAGATGATTTGGAAGATATTTATGAAAAATTGAATTTTAGCGAATTCCCGTGTAAACTCTAGAAATTAACCAAAATTCCAAATCGTTTCTATTTCTACGTATATCGACGATTTGCATGATATATAAGAAAAACTGAAATTTTAGCGAATTTCCGAGTAAACTGTAAAAATTAACCGAAATTCTAAATAGTTGCTATTTCTACGTATATCGACGATTTGGATGATATATAAGAAAAACTGAAATTTTAGCGAATTTCCGAGTAAACTGTAAAAATTAACCGAAATTCTAAATAGTTGCTATTTCTACGTATATCGACGATTTGGATGATATATAAGAAAAACTGAAATTTTAGCGAATTTCCGAGTAAACTGTAAAAATTAACCGAAATTCTAAATAGTTGCTATTTCTACGTATATCGACGATTTGGATGATATATAAGAAAAACTGAAATTTTAGCGAATTTCCGAGTAAACTGTAAAAATTAACCGAAATTCTAAATAGTTGCTATTTCTACGTATATCGACGATTTGGATGATATATAAGAAAAACTGAAATTTTAGCGAATTTCCGAGTAAACTGTAAAAATTAACCGAAATTCTAAATAGTTGCTATTTCTACGTATATCGACGATTTGGATGATATATAGGAAAAACTGAAATTTTAGCAAATTTCCAAGAAATATTTAAAAATTAACCAAAATTTGAAGACGATGCCATCTGGATGATTTGGAAGAAATTGAAGAAAAATTGAATTTTAGCGAATTTCCGTGTAAACTGTAGAAATTAACCGAAATTCTAAATCGTTGCTATTTCTACGTATATCGACGATTTGGATGATATATAGGAAAAACTGAAATTTTAGCGAATTTCCGAGTAAACTGTAAAAATTAACCAAAATTATAAATCGTTGCTATTTCTACGTATATCGACGATTTGGATGATATATAAGAAAAACTGAAATTGTAGCAAATTTCCAAGACATGTAAAAATTAACCAAAATTTGAAAACGATGCCATCTGGATGATTTGGAAGAAATTGAAGAAAAATTGAATTTTTGCGAATTTCCGAGTAAACTGTAAAAATTAACCGAAATTCGAAAACGATGCTATTTCTACGTATATCGACGATTTTGATGATATATAAGAAAAACTGAAATTTTAGCAAATTTACAAGATATATGTAAAAATTAACCAAAATTTGAAAACGATGCCATCTGGATGATTTGGAAGAAATTGAAGAAAAATTGAATTTTTGCGAATTTCCGAGTAAACTGTAAAAATTAACCGAAATTCGAAAACGATGCTATTTCTACGTATATCGACGATTTGGACGATATATAAGAAAAACTGAAATTTTAGCGAATTTCCGAGTAAACTGTTAAAATTAACCAAAATTATAAATCGTTGCTATTTCTACGTATATCGACGATTTGGATGATATATAAGAAAAACTGAAATACTAGCAAATTTCCAAGATATATGTAAAAATTAACCAAAATTTGAAAACGATGCCATCTGGATGATTTGGAAGAAATTGAAGAAAAATTGAATTTTTGCGAATTTCCGAGTAAACTGTAAAAATTAACCGAAATTCGAAAACGATGCTATTTCTACGTATATCGACGATTTGGATGATATATAGGAAAAACTGAAATTTTAGCAAATTTCCAAGAAATATTTAAAAATTAACCAAAATTTGAAGACGACGCCATCTGGATGATTTGGAAGAAATTGAAGAAAAATTGAATTTTAGCGAATTTCCGTGTAAACTGTAGAAATTAACCGAAATTCTAAATCGTTGCTATTTCTACGTATATCGACGATTTGGATGATATATAGGAAAAACTGAAATTTTAGCGAATTTCCGAGTAAACTGTAAAAATTAACCAAAATTACAAATCGTTGCTATTTCTACGTATATCGACGATTTGGATGATATATAAGAAAAACTGAAATTGTAGCAAATTTCCAAGACATGTAAAAATTAACCAAATTTGAAAACGATGCCATCTGGATGATTTGGAAGAAATTGAAGAAAAATTGAATTTTTGCGAATTTCCGAGTAAACTGTAAAAATTAACCGAAATTCGAAAACGATGCTATTTCTACGTATATCGACGATTTGGACGATATATAAGAAAAACTGAAATTTTAGCGAATTTCCAAGAAAAATGTTAAAATTATGCTAAATTTAAAAACGATGCTATTTCTATAGATATATAAGAAAAATTGAATTTTAGCGAATTTCCAAGAATAATGCAAAAATTTACCAAAGTTTGAAAACGATTCTATTTCTATAGATATACAAGAAAAATTGAATTTTAGCGAATTTCCAAGAAAAATGTAAAAATTACACGAAATTCGAATACGATGCTATTTCTACGTATATCGACGATTTGAACGATATATAAGAAAAACTTAAATTTTAGCGATTTCCAAGAAAAACTGAAATTTTAGCGAATTCCAAGAAAAATGTAAAAATTAACCAAAATTTGAAAACGATGCCATCTAGATGATTTGGAAGATATTTATGAAAAATTGAATTTTAGCGAATTCCCGTGTAAACTAGAAATTAACCAAAATTCCAAATCGTTTCTATTTCTACGTATATCGACGATTTGGATGATATATAAGAAAAACTGAAATTTTAGCGAATTTCCGAGTAAACTGTAAAAATTAACCGAAATTCTAAATAGTTGCTATTTCTACGTATATCGACGATTTGGATGATATATAAGAAAAACTGAAATTTTAGCGAATTTCCGAGTAAACTGTAAAAATTAACCGAAATTCTAAATAGTTGCTATTTCTACGTATATCGACGATTTGGATGATATATAAGAAAAACTGAAATTTTAGCGAATTTCCGAGTAAACTGTAAAAATTAACCGAAATTCTAAATAGTTGCTATTTCTACGTATATCGACGATTTGGATGATATATAAGAAAAACTGAAATTTTAGCGAATTTCCGAGTAAACTGTAAAAATTAACCGAAATTCTAAATAGTTGCTATTTCTACGTATATCGACGATTTGGATGATATATAGGAAAAACTGAAATTTTAGCAAATTTCCAAGAAATATTTAAAAATTAACCAAAATTTGAAGACGATGCCATCTGGATGATTTGGAAGAAATTGAAGAAAAATTGAATTTTAGCGAATTTCCGTGTAAACTGTAGAAATTAACCGAAATTCTAAATCGTTGCTATTTCTACGTATATCGACGATTTGGATGATATATAGGAAAAACTGAAATTTTAGCGAATTTCCGAGTAAACTGTAAAAATTAACCAAAATTATAAATCGTTGCTATTTCTACGTATATCGACGATTTGGATGATATATAAGAAAAACTGAAATTGTAACAAATTTCCAAGACATGTAAAAATTAACCAAAATTTGAAAACGATGCCATCTGGATGATTTGGAAGAAATTGAAGAAAAATTGAATTTTTGCGAATTTCCGAGTAAACTGTAAAAATTAACCGAAATTCGAAAACGATGCTATTTCTACGTATATCGACGATTTTGATGATATATAAGAAAAACTGAAATTTTAGCAAATTTCCAAGATATATGTAAAAATTAACCAAAATTTGAAAACGATGCCATCTGGATGATTTGGAAGAAATTGAAGAAAAATTGAATTTTTGCGAATTTCCGAGTAAACTGTAAAAATTAACCGAAATTCGAAAACGATGCTATTTCTACGTATATCGACGATTTGGACGATATATAAGAAAAACTGAAATTTTAGCGAATTTCCGAGTAAACTGTTAGAATTAACCAAAATTATAAATCGTTGCTATTTCTACGTATATCGACGATTTGGATGATATATAAGAAAAACTGAAATATTAGCAAATTTCCAAGATATATGTAAAAATTAACCAAAATTTGAAAACGATGCCATCTGGATGATTTGGAAGAAATTGAAGAAAAATTGAATTTTTGCGAATTTCCGAGTAAACTGTAAAAATTAACCGAAATTCGAAAACGATGCTATTTCTACGTATATCGACGATTTGGATGATATATAGGAAAAACTGAAATTTTAGCAAATTTCCAAGAAATATTTAAAAATTAACCAAAATTTGAAGACGACGCCATCTGGATGATTTGGAAGAAATTGAAGAAAAATTGAATTTTAGCGAATTTCCGTGTAAACTGTAGAAATTAACCGAAATTCTAAATCGTTGCTATTTCTACGTATATCGACGATTTGGATGATATATAGGAAAAACTGAAATTTTAGCGAATTTCCGAGTAAACTGTAAAAATTAACTAAAATTATAAATCGTTGCTATTTCTACGTATATCGACGATTTGGATGATATATAAGAAAAACTGAAATTGTAGCAAATTTCCAAGACATGTAAAAATTAACCAAAATTTGAAAACGATGCCATCTGGATGATTTGGAAGAAATTGAGGAAAAATTGAATTTTTGCGAATTTCCGAGTAAACTGTAAAAATTAACCGAAATTCGAAAACGATGCTATTTCTACGTATATCGACGATTTGGACGATATATAAGAAAAACTGAAATTTTAGCGAATTTCCGAGTAAACTGTAAAAATTAACCAAAATTATAAATCGTTGCTATTTCTACGTATATCGAGGATTTGGATGATATATAAGAAAAACTGAAATATTAGCAAATTTCCAAGATATATGTAAAAATTAACCAAAATTTGAAAACGATGCCATCTGGATGATTTGGAAGAAATTGAAGAAAAATTGAATTTTTGCGAATTTCCGAGTAAACTGTAAAAATTAACCGAAATTCGAAAACGATGCTATTTCTACGTATATCGACGATTTGGATGATATATAGGAAAAACTGAAATTTTAGCAAATTTCCAAGAAATATTTAAAAATTAACCAAAATTTGAAGACGACGCCATCTGGATGATTTGGAAGAAATTGAAGAAAAATTGAATTTTAGCGAATTTCCGTGTGAACTGTAGAAATTAACCGAAATTCTAAATCGTTGCTATTTCTACGTATATCGACGATTTGGATGATATATAGGAAAAACTGAAATTTTAGCGAATTTCCGAGTAAACTGTAAAAATTAACCAAAATTACAAATCGTTGCTATTTCTACGTATATCGACGATTTGGATGATATATAAGAAAAACTGAAATTGTAGCAAATTTCCAAGACATGTAAAAATTAACCAAATTTGAAAACGATGCCATCTGGATGATTTGGAAGAAATTGAAGAAAAATTGAATTTTTGCGAATTTCCGAGTAAACTGTAAAAATTAACCGAAATTCGAAAACGATGCTATTTCTACGTATATCGACGATTTGGACGATATATAAGAAAAACTGAAATTTTAGCGAATTTCCAAGAAAAATGTTAAAATTATGCTAAATTTAAAAACGATGCTATTTCTATAGATATATAAGAAAAATTGAATTTTAGCGAATTTCCAAGAATAATGCAAAAATTTACCAAAGTTTGAAAACGATTCTATTTCTATAGATATACAAGAAAAATTGAATTTTAGCGAATTTCCAAGAAAAATGTAAAAATTACACGAAATTCGAATACGATGCTATTTCTACGTATATCGACGATTTGAACGATATATAAGAAAAACTTAAATTTTAGCGATTTCCAAGAAAAACTGAAATTTTAGCGAATTCCAAGAAAAATGTAAAAATTAACCAAAATTTGAAAACGATGCCATCTAGATGATTTGGAAGATATTTATGAAAAATTGAATTTTAGCGAATTCCCGTGTAAACTCTAGAAATTAACCAAAATTCCAAATCGTTTCTATTTCTACGTATATCGACGATTTGGATGATATATAAGAAAAACTGAAATTTTAGCGAATTTCCGAGTAAACTGTAAAAATTAACCGAAATTCTAAATAGTTGCTATTTCTACGTATATCGACGATTTGGATGATATATAAGAAAAACTGAAATTTTAGCGAATTTCCGAGTAAACTGTAAAAATTAACCGAAATTCTAAATAGTTGCTATTTCTACGTATATCGACGATTTGGATGATATATAAGAAAAACTGAAATTTTAGCGAATTTCCGAGTAAACTGTAAAAATTAACCGAAATTCTAAATAGTTGCTATTTCTACGTATATCGACGATTTGGATGATATATAAGAAAAACTGAAATTTTAGCGAATTTCCGAGTAAACTGTAAAAATTAACCGAAATTCTAAATAGTTGCTATTTCTACGTATATCGACGATTTGGATGATATATAGGAAAAACTGAAATTTTAGCAAATTTCCAAGAAATATTTAAAAATTAACCAAAATTTGAAGACGATGCCATCTGGATGATTTGGAAGAAATTGAAGAAAAATTGAATTTTAGCGAATTTCCGTGTAAACTGTAGAAATTAACCGAAATTCTAAATCGTTGCTATTTCTACGTATATCGACGATTTGGATGATATATAGGAAAAACTGAAATTTTAGCGAATTTCCGAGTAAACTGTAAAAATTAACCAAAATTATAAATCGTTGCTATTTCTACGTATATCGACGATTTGGATGATATATAAGAAAAACTGAAATTGTAGCAAATTTCCAAGACATGTAAAAATTAACCAAAATTTGAAAACGATGCCATCTGGATGATTTGGAAGAAATTGAAGAAAAATTGAATTTTTGCGAATTTCCGAGTAAACTGTAAAAATTAACCGAAATTCGAAAACGATGCTATTTCTACGTATATCGACGATTTTGATGATATATAAGAAAAACTGAAATTTTAGTAAATTTCCAAGATATATGTAAAAATTAACCAAAATTTGAAAACGATGCCATCTGGATGATTTGGAAGAAATTGAAGAAAAATTGAATTTTTGCGAATTTCCGAGTAAACTGTAAAAATTAACCGAAATTCGAAAACGATGCTATTTCTACGTATATCGACGATTTGGACGATATATAAGAAAAACTGAAATTTTAGCGAATTTCCGAGTAAACTGTTAGAATTAACCAAAATTATAAATCGTTGCTATTTCTACGTATATCGACGATTTGGATGATATATAAGAAAAACTGAAATATTAGCAAATTTCCAAGATATATGTAAAAATTAACCAAAATTTGAAAACGATGCCATCTGGATGATTTGGAAGAAATTGAAGAAAAATTGAATTTTTGCGAATTTCCGAGTAAACTGTAAAAATTAACCGAAATTCGAAAACGATGCTATTTCTACGTATATCGACGATTTGGATGATATATAGGAAAAACTGAAATTTTAGCAAATTTCCAAGAAATATTTAAAAATTAACCAAAATTTGAAGACGACGCCATCTGGATGATTTGGAAGAAATTGAAGAAAAATTGAATTTTAGCGAATTTCCGTGTAAACTGTAGAAATTAACCGAAATTCTAAATCGTTGCTATTTCTACGTATATCGACGATTTGGATGATATATAGGAAAAACTGAAATTTTAGCGAATTTCCGAGTAAACTGTAAAAATTAACCAAAATTATAAATCGTTGCTATTTCTACGTATATCGACGATTTGGATGATATATAAGAAAAACTGAAATTGTAGCAAATTTCCAAGACATGTAAAAATTAACCAAAATTTGAAAACGATGCCATCTGGATGATTTGGAAGAAATTGAGGAAAAATTGAATTTTTGCGAATTTCCGAGTAAACTGTAAAAATTAACCGAAATTCGAAAACGATGCTATTTCTACGTATATCGACGATTTGGACGATATATAAGAAAAACTGAAATTTTAGCGAATTTCCGAGTAAACTGTAAAAATTAACCAAAATTATAAATCGTTGCTATTTCTACGTATATCGAGGATTTGGATGATATATAAGAAAAACTGAAATATTAGCAAATTTCCAAGATAGATGTAAAAATTAACCAAAATTTGAAAACGATGCCATCTGGATGATTTGGAAGAAATTGAAGAAAAATTGAATTTTTGCGAATTTCCGAGTAAACTGTAAAAATTAACCGAAATTCGAAAACGATGCTATTTCTACGTATATCGACGATTTGGATGATATATAGGAAAAACTGAAATTTTAGCAAATTTCCAAGAAATATTCAAAATTAACCAAAATTTGAAGACGATGCCATCTGGATGATTTGGAAGAAATTGAAGAAAAATTGAATTTTAGCGAATTTCCGTGTAAACTGTAGAAATTAACCGAAATTCTAAATCGTTGCTATTTCTACGTATATCGACGATTTTGATGATATATAGGAAAACTGAAATTTTAGCGAATTTCCGAGTAAACTGTAAAAATTAACCAAAATTATAAATCGTTGCTATTTCTACGTATATCGACGATTTGGATGATATATAAGAAAAACTGAAATTGTAGCAAATTTCCAAGACATGTAAAAATTAACCAAAATTTGAAAACGATGCCATCTGGATGATTTGGAAGAAATTGAAGAAAAATTGAATTTTTGCGAATTTCCGAGTAAACTGTAAAAATTAACCGAAATTCGAAAACGATGCTATTTCTACGTATATCGACGATTTGGACGATATATAAGAAAAACTGAAATTTTAGCGAATTTCCGAGTAAACTGTTAAAATTAACCAAAATTATAAATCGTTGCTATTTCTACGTATATCGACGATTTGGATGATATATAAGAAAAACTGAAATTTTAGCAAATTTCCAAGATATATGTAAAAATTAACCAAAATTTGAAAACGATGCCATCTGGATGATTTGGAAGAAATTGAAGAAAAATTGAATTTTTGCGAATTTCCAAGAATAATGCAAAAATCTACCAAAATTTGAAAACGATTCTATTTCTATAGATATACAAGAAAAATTGAATTTTAGCGAATTTCCAAGAAAAATGTAAAAATTACACGAAATTCGAATACGATGCTATTTCTACGTATATCGACGATTTGAACGATATATAAGAAAAACTTAAATTTTAGCGATTTCCAAGAAAAACTGAAATTTTAGCGAATTTCCAAGAAAAATGTAAAAATTAACGAAAATTTGAAAACGATGCCATCTAGATGATTTGGAAGATATTTATGAAAAATTGAATTTTAGCGAATTCCCGTGTAAACTCTAGAAATTAACCGAAATTCTAAATCGTTGCTATTTCTACGTATATCGACGATTTGGATGATATATAAGAAAAACTGAAATTTTAGCGAATTTCCGAGTAAATTGTAAAAATTAACCGAAATTCTAAATCGTTGCTATTTCTACGTATATGGGCGATTTGGATGATATATAAGAAAAACTGAAATTTTAGCGAATTTCCAAGAAAAATGTAAAAATTATCCAAAATTTAAAAACGATGCTATTTCTATAGATATATAAGAAAAATTGAATTTTAGCGAATTTCCAAGAAAAATGTAAAAATTACACGAAATTCGAAAACGATGCTATTTCTACGTATATCGACGATTTCGATGATATATAAGAAAAACTGAAATTTTAGCAAATTTCCAAGAAATATGTAAAAATTAACCAAAATTTGAAAACGATGCCATCTGGATGATTTGGAAGAAATTGAAGAAAAATTAAATTTTTGCGAATTTCCTAGTAAACTGTAAAAATTAACCGAAATTCGAAAACGATGCTATTTCTACGTATATCGACGATTTGGATGATATATAAGAAAAACTGAAATTTTAGCGAATTTCCAAGAAAAATGTAAAAATTAACCAAAATTTGAAAACGATGCCATCTAGATGATTTGGAAGATATTTATGAAAAATTGAATTTTAGCGAATTCCCGTGTAAACTCTAGAAATTAACCGAAATTCTAAATCGTTGCTATTTCTACGTATATCGACGATTTGGATGATATATAAGAAAAACTGAAATTTTAGCGAATTTCCAAGAAAAATGTAAAAATTAACCAAAATTTGAAAACGATGCCATCTAGATGATTTGGCAGATATTTATGAAAAATTGAATTTTAGCGAATTCCCGTGTAAACTCTAGAAATTAACCGAAATTCTAAATCGTTGCTATTTCTACGTATATCGACGATTTGGATGATATATAAGAAAAACTGGAATTTTAGCGAATTTCCGAGTAAACTGTAAAAATTAACCGAAATTCTAAATCGTTGCTATTTCTACGTATATGGGCGATTTGGATGATACATAAGAAAAACTGAAATTTTAGCGAATTTCCAAGAAAAATGTAAAAATTAACCAAAATTTGAAAACGATGCCATCTAGATGATTTGGAAGATATTTATGAAAAATTGAATTTTAGCGAATTCCCGTGTAAACTCTAGAAATTAACCGAAATTCTAAATCGTTGCTATTTCTACGTATATCGACGATTTGGATGATATATAAGAAAAACTGAAATATTAGCAAATTTCCAAGATATATGTAAAAATTAACCAAAATTTGAAGACGATGCCATCTGGATGATTTGGAAGAAATTGAAGAAAAATTGAATTTTAGCGAATTTCCGTGTAAACTGTAGAAATTAACCGAAATTCTAAATCGTTGCTATTTCTACGTATATCGACGATTTGGATGATATATAAGAAAAACTGAAATATTAGCAAATTTCCAAGATATATGTAAAAATTAACCAAAATTTGAAAACGATGCCATCTGGATGATTTGGAAGAAATTGAAGAAAAATTGAATTTTTGCGAATTTCCGAGTAAACTGTAAAAATTAACCGAAATTCGAAAGCGATGCTATTTCTACGTATATCGACGATTTGGATGATATATAAGACAAATTGAAATTTTAGCGAATTTCCAAGAAAAATGTTAAAATTATGCTAAATTTAAAAACGATGCTATTTCTATAGATATATAAGAAAAATTGAATTTTAGCGAATTTCCAAGAAAATTGTAAAAATTACACGAAATTCGAAAACGATGCTATTTCTATGTATATCGACGATTTGGATGATATATAAGAAAAACTGAAATTTTAGCGAATTTCCGAGTAAACTGTAAAAATTAACCGAAATTCTAAATAGTTGCTATTTCTACGTATATCGACGATTTGGATGATATATAAGAAAAACTGAAATTTTAGCGAATTTCCAAGAAAAATGTAAAAATTATGCTAAATTTAAAAACGATGCTATTTCTATAGATATATAAGAAAAATTGAATTTTAGCGAATTTCCAAGAATAATGCAAAAATTTACCAAAGTTTGAAAACGATTCTATTTCTATAGATATACAAGAAAAATTGAATTTTAGCGAATTTCCAAGAAAAATGTAAAAATTACACGAAATTCGAATACGATGCTATTTCTACGTATATCGACGATTTGAACGATATATAAGAAAAACTTAAATTTTAGCGATTTCCAAGAAAAACTGAAATTTTAGCGAATTCCAAGAAAAATGTAAAAATTAACCAAAATTTGAAAACGATGCCATCTAGATGATTTGGAAGATATTTATGAAAAATTGAATTTTAGCGAATTCCCGTGTAAACTCTAGAAATTAACCAAAATTCCAAATCGTTTCTATTTCTACGTATATCGACGATTTGCATGATATATAAGAAAAACTGAAATTTTAGCGAATTTCCGAGTAAACTGTAAAAATTAACCGAAATTCTAAATAGTTGCTATTTCTACGTATATCGACGATTTGGATGATATATAAGAAAAACTGAAATTTTAGCGAATTTCCGAGTAAACTGTAAAAATTAACCGAAATTCTAAATAGTTGCTATTTCTACGTATATCGACGATTTGGATGATATATAAGAAAAACTGAAATTTTAGCGAATTTCCGAGTAAACTGTAAAAATTAACCGAAATTCTAAATAGTTGCTATTTCTACGTATATCGACGATTTGGATGATATATAAGAAAAACTGAAATTTTAGCGAATTTCCGAGTAAACTGTAAAAATTAACCGAAATTCTAAATAGTTGCTATTTCTACGTATATCGACGATTTGGATGATATATAAGAAAAACTGAAATTTTAGCGAATTTCCGAGTAAACTGTAAAAATTAACCGAAATTCTAAATAGTTGCTATTTCTACGTATATCGACGATTTGGATGATATATAGGAAAAACTGAAATTTTAGCAAATTTCCAAGAAATATTTAAAAATTAACCAAAATTTGAAGACGATGCCATCTGGATGATTTGGAAGAAATTGAAGAAAAATTGAATTTTAGCGAATTTCCGTGTAAACTGTAGAAATTAACCGAAATTCTAAATCGTTGCTATTTCTACGTATATCGACGATTTGGATGATATATAGGAAAAACTGAAATTTTAGCGAATTTCCGAGTAAACTGTAAAAATTAACCAAAATTATAAATCGTTGCTATTTCTACGTATATCGACGATTTGGATGATATATAAGAAAAACTGAAATTGTAGCAAATTTCCAAGACATGTAAAAATTAACCAAAATTTGAAAACGATGCCATCTGGATGATTTGGAAGAAATTGAAGAAAAATTGAATTTTTGCGAATTTCCGAGTAAACTGTAAAAATTAACCGAAATTCGAAAACGATGCTATTTCTACGTATATCGACGATTTTGATGATATATAAGAAAAACTGAAATTTTAGCAAATTTACAAGATATATGTAAAAATTAACCAAAATTTGAAAACGATGCCATCTGGATGATTTGGAAGAAATTGAAGAAAAATTGAATTTTTGCGAATTTCCGAGTAAACTGTAAAAATTAACCGAAATTCGAAAACGATGCTATTTCTACGTATATCGACGATTTGGACGATATATAAGAAAAACTGAAATTTTAGCGAATTTCCGAGTAAACTGTTAAAATTAACCAAAATTATAAATCGTTGCTATTTCTACGTATATCGACGATTTGGATGATATATAAGAAAAACTGAAATACTAGCAAATTTCCAAGATATATGTAAAAATTAACCAAAATTTGAAAACGATGCCATCTGGATGATTTGGAAGAAATTGAAGAAAAATTGAATTTTTGCGAATTTCCGAGTAAACTGTAAAAATTAACCGAAATTCGAAAACGATGCTATTTCTACGTATATCGACGATTTGGATGATATATAGGAAAAACTGAAATTTTAGCAAATTTCCAAGAAATATTTAAAAATTAACCAAAATTTGAAGACGACGCCATCTGGATGATTTGGAAGAAATTGAAGAAAAATTGAATTTTAGCGAATTTCCGTGTAAACTGTAGAAATTAACCGAAATTCTAAATCGTTGCTATTTCTACGTATATCGACGATTTGGATGATATATAGGAAAAACTGAAATTTTAGCGAATTTCCGAGTAAACTGTAAAAATTAACCAAAATTACAAATCGTTGCTATTTCTACGTATATCGACGATTTGGATGATATATAAGAAAAACTGAAATTGTAGCAAATTTCCAAGACATGTAAAAATTAACCAAATTTGAAAACGATGCCATCTGGATGATTTGGAAGAAATTGAAGAAAAATTGAATTTTTGCGAATTTCCGAGTAAACTGTAAAAATTAACCGAAATTCGAAAACGATGCTATTTCTACGTATATCGACGATTTGGACGATATATAAGAAAAACTGAAATTTTAGCGAATTTCCAAGAAAAATGTTAAAATTATGCTAAATTTAAAAACGATGCTATTTCTATAGATATATAAGAAAAATTGAATTTTAGCGAATTTCCAAGAATAATGCAAAAATTTACCAAAGTTTGAAAACGATTCTATTTCTATAGATATACAAGAAAAATTGAATTTTAGCGAATTTCCAAGAAAAATGTAAAAATTACACGAAATTCGAATACGATGCTATTTCTACGTATATCGACGATTTGAACGATATATAAGAAAAACTTAAATTTTAGCGATTTCCAAGAAAAACTGAAATTTTAGCGAATTCCAAGAAAAATGTAAAAATTAACCAAAATTTGAAAACGATGCCATCTAGATGATTTGGAAGATATTTATGAAAAATTGAATTTTAGCGAATTCCCGTGTAAACTAGAAATTAACCAAAATTCCAAATCGTTTCTATTTCTACGTATATCGACGATTTGGATGATATATAAGAAAAACTGAAATTTTAGCGAATTTCCGAGTAAACTGTAAAAATTAACCGAAATTCTAAATAGTTGCTATTTCTACGTATATCGACGATTTGGATGATATATAAGAAAAACTGAAATTTTAGCGAATTTCCGAGTAAACTGTAAAAATTAACCGAAATTCTAAATAGTTGCTATTTCTACGTATATCGACGATTTGGATGATATATAAGAAAAACTGAAATTTTAGCGAATTTCCGAGTAAACTGTAAAAATTAACCGAAATTCTAAATAGTTGCTATTTCTACGTATATCGACGATTTGGATGATATATAAGAAAAACTGAAATTTTAGCGAATTTCCGAGTAAACTGTAAAAATTAACCGAAATTCTAAATAGTTGCTATTTCTACGTATATCGACGATTTGGATGATATATAGGAAAAACTGAAATTTTAGCAAATTTCCAAGAAATATTTAAAAATTAACCAAAATTTGAAGACGATGCCATCTGGATGATTTGGAAGAAATTGAAGAAAAATTGAATTTTAGCGAATTTCCGTGTAAACTGTAGAAATTAACCGAAATTCTAAATCGTTGCTATTTCTACGTATATCGACGATTTGGATGATATATAGGAAAAACTGAAATTTTAGCGAATTTCCGAGTAAACTGTAAAAATTAACCAAAATTATAAATCGTTGCTATTTCTACGTATATCGACGATTTGGATGATATATAAGAAAAACTGAAATTGTAGCAAATTTCCAAGACATGTAAAAATTAACCAAAATTTGAAAACGATGCCATCTGGATGATTTGGAAAAAATTGAAGAAAAATTGAATTTTTGCGAATTTCCGAGTAAACTGTAAAAATTAACCGAAATTCGAAAACGATGCTATTTCTACGTATATCGACGATTTTGATGATATATAAGAAAAACTGAAATTTTAGCAAATTTCCAAGATATATGTAAAAATTAACCAAAATTTGAAAACGATGCCATCTGGATGATTTGGAAGAAATTGAAGAAAAATTGAATTTTTGCGAATTTCCGAGTAAACTGTAAAAATTAACCGAAATTCGAAAACGATGCTATTTCTACGTATATCGACGATTTGGACGATATATAAGAAAAACTGAAATTTTAGCGAATTTCCGAGTAAACTGTTAGAATTAACCAAAATTATAAATCGTTGCTATTTCTACGTATATCGACGATTTGGATGATATATAAGAAAAACTGAAATATTAGCAAATTTCCAAGATATATGTAAAAATTAACCAAAATTTGAAAACGATGCCATCTGGATGATTTGGAAGAAATTGAAGAAAAATTGAATTTTTGCGAATTTCCGAGTAAACTGTAAAAATTAACCGAAATTCGAAAACGATGCTATTTCTACGTATATCGACGATTTGGATGATATATAGGAAAAACTGAAATTTTAGCAAATTTCCAAGAAATATTTAAAAATTAACCAAAATTTGAAGACGACGCCATCTGGATGATTTGGAAGAAATTGAAGAAAAATTGAATTTTAGCGAATTTCCGTGTAAACTGTAGAAATTAACCGAAATTCTAAATCGTTGCTATTTCTACGTATATCGACGATTTGGATGATATATAGGAAAAACTGAAATTTTAGCGAATTTCCGAGTAAACTGTAAAAATTAACTAAAATTATAAATCGTTGCTATTTCTACGTATATCGACGATTTGGATGATATATAAGAAAAACTGAAATTGTAGCAAATTTCCAAGACATGTAAAAATTAACCAAAATTTGAAAACGATGCCATCTGGATGATTTGGAAGAAATTGAGGAAAAATTGAATTTTTGCGAATTTCCGAGTAAACTGTAAAAATTAACCGAAATTCGAAAACGATGCTATTTCTACGTATATCGACGATTTGGACGATATATAAGAAAAACTGAAATTTTAGCGAATTTCCGAGTAAACTGTAAAAATTAACCAAAATTATAAATCGTTGCTATTTCTACGTATATCGAGGATTTGGATGATATATAAGAAAAACTGAAATATTAGCAAATTTCCAAGATATATGTAAAAATTAACCAAAATTTGAAAACGATGCCATCTGGATGATTTGGAAGAAATTGAAGAAAAATTGAATTTTTGCGAATTTCCGAGTAAACTGTAAAAATTAACCGAAATTCGAAAACGATGCTATTTCTACGTATATCGACGATTTGGATGATATATAGGAAAAACTGAAATTTTAGCAAATTTCCAAGAAATATTTAAAAATTAACCAAAATTTGAAGACGACGCCATCTGGATGATTTGGAAGAAATTGAAGAAAAATTGAATTTTAGCGAATTTCCGTGTAAACTGTAGAAATTAACCGAAATTCTAAATCGTTGCTATTTCTACGTATATCGACGATTTGGATGATATATAGGAAAAACTGAAATTTTAGCGAATTTCCGAGTAAACTGTAAAAATTAACCAAAATTACAAATCGTTGCTATTTCTACGTATATCGACGATTTGGATGATATATAAGAAAAACTGAAATTGTAGCAAATTTCCAAGACATGTAAAAATTAACCAAATTTGAAAACGATGCCATCTGGATGATTTGGAAGAAATTGAAGAAAAATTGAATTTTTGCGAATTTCCGAGTAAACTGTAAAAATTAACCGAAATTCGAAAACGATGCTATTTCTACGTATATCGACGATTTGGACGATATATAAGAAAAACTGAAATTTTAGCGAATTTCCAAGAAAAATGTTAAAATTATGCTAAATTTAAAAACGATGCTATTTCTATAGATATATAAGAAAAATTGAATTTTAGCGAATTTCCAAGAATAATGCAAAAATTTACCAAAGTTTGAAAACGATTCTATTTCTATAGATATACAAGAAAAATTGAATTTTAGCGAATTTCCAAGAAAAATGTAAAAATTACACGAAATTCGAATACGATGCTATTTCTACGTATATCGACGATTTGAACGATATATAAGAAAAACTTAAATTTTAGCGATTTCCAAGAAAAACTGAAATTTTAGCGAATTCCAAGAAAAATGTAAAAATTAACCAAAATTTGAAAACGATGCCATCTAGATGATTTGGAAGATATTTATGAAAAATTGAATTTTAGCGAATTCCCGTGTAAACTCTAGAAATTAACCAAAATTCCAAATCGTTTCTATTTCTACGTATATCGACGATTTGGATGATATATAAGAAAAACTGAAATTTTAGCGAATTTCCGAGTAAACTGTAAAAATTAACCGAAATTCTAAATAGTTGCTATTTCTACGTATATCGACGATTTGGATGATATATAAGAAAAACTGAAATTTTAGCGAATTTCCGAGTAAACTGTAAAAATTAACCGAAATTCTAAATAGTTGCTATTTCTACGTATATCGACGATTTGGATGATATATAAGAAAAACTGAAATTTTAGCGAATTTCCGAGTAAACTGTAAAAATTAACCGAAATTCTAAATAGTTGCTATTTCTACGTATATCGACGATTTGGATGATATATAAGAAAAACTGAAATTTTAGCGAATTTCCGAGTAAACTGTAAAAAGTAACCGAAATTCTAAATAGTTGCTATTTCTACGTATATCGACGATTTGGATGATATATAGGAAAAACTGAAATTTTAGCAAATTTCCAAGAAATATTTAAAAATTAACCAAAATTTGAAGACGATGCCATCTGGATGATTTGGAAGAAATTGAAGAAAAATTGAATTTTAGCGAATTTCCGTGTAAACTGTAGAAATTAACCGAAATTCTAAATCGTTGCTATTTCTACGTATATCGACGATTTGGATGATATATAGGAAAAACTGAAATTTTAGCGAATTTCCGAGTAAACTGTAAAAATTAACCAAAATTATAAATCGTTGCTATTTCTACGTATATCGACGATTTGGATGATATATAAGAAAAACTGAAATTGTAGCAAATTTCCAAGACATGTAAAAATTAACCAAAATTTGAAAACGATGCCATCTGGATGATTTGGAAGAAATTGAAGAAAAATTGAATTTTTGCGAATTTCCGAGTAAACTGTAAAAATTAACCGAAATTCGAAAACGATGCTATTTCTACGTATATCGACGATTTTGATGATATATAAGAAAAACTGAAATTTTAGCAAATTTCCAAGATATATGTAAAAATTAACCAAAATTTGAAAACGATGCCATCTGGATGATTTGGAAGAAATTGAAGAAAAATTGAATTTTTGCGAATTTCCGAGTAAACTGTAAAAATTAACCGAAATTCGAAAACGATGCTATTTCTACGTATATCGACGATTTGGACGATATATAAGAAAAACTGAAATTTTAGCGAATTTCCGAGTAAACTGTTAGAATTAACCAAAATTATAAATCGTTGCTATTTCTACGTATATCGACGATTTGGATGATATATAAGAAAAACTGAAATATTAGCAAATTTCCAAGATATATGTAAAAATTAACCAAAATTTGAAAACGATGCCATCTGGATGATTTGGAAGAAATTGAAGAAAAATTGAATTTTTGCGAATTTCCGAGTAAACTGTAAAAATTAACCGAAATTCGAAAACGATGCTATTTCTACGTATATCGACGATTTGGATGATATATAGGAAAAACTGAAATTTTAGCAAATTTCCAAGAAATATTTAAAAATTAACCAAAATTTGAAGACGACGCCATCTGGATGATTTGGAAGAAATTGAAGAAAAATTGAATTTTAGCGAATTTCCGTGTAAACTGTAGAAATTAACCGAAATTCTAAATCGTTGCTATTTCTACGTATATCGACGATTTGGATGATATATAGGAAAAACTGAAATTTTAGCGAATTTCCGAGTAAACTGTAAAAATTAACCAAAATTATAAATCGTTGCTATTTCTACGTATATCGACGATTTGGATGATATATAAGAAAAACTGAAATTGTAGCAAATTTCCAAGACATGTAAAAATTAACCAAAATTTGAAAACGATGCCATCTGGATGATTTGGAAGAAATTGAGGAAAAATTGAATTTTTGCGAATTTCCGAGTAAACTGTAAAAATTAACCGAAATTCGAAAACGATGCTATTTCTACGTATATCGACGATTTGGACGATATATAAGAAAAACTGAAATTTTAGCGAATTTCCGAGTAAACTGTAAAAATTAACCAAAATTATAAATCGTTGCTATTTCTACGTATATCGAGGATTTGGATGATATATAAGAAAAACTGAAATATTAGCAAATTTCCAAGATAGATGTAAAAATTAACCAAAATTTGAAAACGATGCCATCTGGATGATTTGGAAGAAATTGAAGAAAAATTGAATTTTTGCGAATTTCCGAGTAAACTGTAAAAATTAACCGAAATTCGAAAACGATGCTATTTCTACGTATATCGACTATTTGGATGATATATAGGAAAAACTGAAATTTTAGCAAATTTCCAAGAAATATTCAAAATTAACCAAAATTTGAAGACGATGCCATCTGGATGATTTGGAAGAAATTGAAGAAAAATTGAATTTTAGCGAATTTCCGTGTAAACTGTAGAAATTAACCGAAATTCTAAATCGTTGCTATTTCTACGTATATCGACGATTTTGATGATATATAGGAAAACTGAAATTTTAGCGAATTTCCGAGTAAACTGTAAAAATTAACCAAAATTATAAATCGTTGCTATTTCTACGTATATCGACGATTTGGATGATATATAAGAAAAACTGAAATTGTAGCAAATTTCCAAGACATGTAAAAATTAACCAAAATTTGAAAACGATGCCATCTGGATGATTTGGAAGAAATTGAAGAAAAATTGAATTTTTGCGAATTTCCGAGTAAACTGTAAAAATTAACCGAAATTCGAAAACGATGCTATTTCTACGTATATCGACGATTTGGACGATATATAAGAAAAACTGAAATTTTAGCGAATTTCCGAGTAAACTGTTAAAATTAACCAAAATTATAAATCGTTGCTATTTCTACGTATATCGACGATTTGGATGATATATAAGAAAAACTGAAATTTTAGCAAATTTCCAAGATATATGTAAAAATTAACCAAAATTTGAAAACGATGCCATCTGGATGATTTGGAAGAAATTGAAGAAAAATTGAATTTTTGCGAATTTCCAAGAATAATGCAAAAATCTACCAAAATTTGAAAACGATTCTATTTCTATAGATATACAAGAAAAATTGAATTTTAGCGAATTTCCAAGAAAAATGTAAAAATTACACGAAATTCGAATACGATGCTATTTCTACGTATATCGACGATTTGAACGATATATAAGAAAAACTTAAATTTTAGCGATTTCCAAGAAAAACTGAAATTTTAGCGAATTTCCAAGAAAAATGTAAAAATTAACGAAAATTTGAAAACGATGCCATCTAGATGATTTGGAAGATATTTATGAAAAATTGAATTTTAGCGAATTCCCGTGTAAACTCTAGAAATTAACCGAAATTCTAAATCGTTGCTATTTCTACGTATATCGACGATTTGGATGATATATAAGAAAAACTGAAATTTTAGCGAATTTCCGAGTAAATTGTAAAAATTAACCGAAATTCTAAATCGTTGCTATTTCTACGTATATGGGCGATTTGGATGATATATAAGAAAAACTGAAATTTTAGCGAATTTCCAAGAAAAATGTAAAAATTATCCAAAATTTAAAAACGATGCTATTTCTATAGATATATAAGAAAAATTGAATTTTAGCGAATTTCCAAGAAAAATGTAAAAATTACACGAAATTCGAAAACGATGCTATTTCTACGTATATCGACGATTTCGATGATATATAAGAAAAACTGAAATTTTAGCAAATTTCCAAGAAATATGTAAAAATTAACCAAAATTTGAAAACGATGCCATCTGGATGATTTGGAAGAAATTGAAGAAAAATTAAATTTTTGCGAATTTCCTAGTAAACTGTAAAAATTAACCGAAATTCGAAAACGATGCTATTTCTACGTATATCGACGATTTGGATGATATATAAGAAAAACTGAAATTTTAGCGAATTTCCAAGGAAAATGTTAAAATTATGCTAAATTTAAAAACGATGCTATTTCTATAGATATATAAGAAAAATTGAATTTTAGCGAATTTCCAAGAAAAATGTAAAAATTACACGAAATTCGAAAACGATGCTATTTCTACGTATATCGACGATTTGGATGATATATAAGAAAAACTGAAATTTTAGCAAATTTCCAAGACATATGTAAAAATTAACCAAAAATTGAAAACGATGCCATCTAGATGATTTGGAAGATATTTAAGAAAAATTGAATTTTAGCGAATTTCCGAGTAAACTGTAAAAATTAACCGAAATTCTAAATCATTGCTATTTCTACGTATATCGACGATTTGGATGATAAATAAGAAAAACTGAAATTTTACCGAATTTCCAAGAAAAATGTGAAAACTAACCGAAAGCCGAAAACGATGGTATTTCTACGTATATCGATGATTTGGATGATATATAAGAAAAACTGAAATTTTAGCTAATTTCCAAGAAAAATGTTAAAATTATGCTAAATTTAAAAACGATGCTATTTCTATAGATATATAAGAAAAATTGAATTTTAGCGAATTTCCAAGAAAAATGTAAAAATTACACGAAATTCGAAAACGATGCTATTTTTATGTATATCGACGATTTGGATGATATATGAGAAAAACTGAAATTTTTGCGAATTTCCGAGTAAACTGTAAAAATTAACCGAAATTCTAAATAGTTGCTATTTCTACTTATATGGGCGATTTGGATGATATATAAGAAAAACTGAAATTTTAGCGATTTCCAAGAAAAACCGAAATTTTAGCGAATTTCCAAGAAAAATGTAAAAATTAACCAAAATTTGAAAACGATGCCATCTAGATGATTTGGAAGATATTTAAGAAAAATTGAATTTTAGCGAATTTCCGAGTAAACTGTAAAAATTAACCGAAATTCTAAATCATTGCTATTTCTACGTATATCGGCGATTTGGATGATAAATAAGAAAAACTGAAATTTTACCGAATTTCCAAGAAAAATGTGAAAACTAACCGAAAGCCGAAAACGATGCTATTTCTACGTATATCGATGATTTGGGTGATATATAAGAAAAACTGAAATTTTAGGGAATTTCCAAGAAAAATGTAAAAATTAACCAGAAGTTGAAAACGATGCCATCTAGATGATTTGGAAGATATTTATAAAAAATTGAATTTTAGCGAATATCCGTGTAAACTGTAGAAATTTACCGAAATTCTAAATCGTTGCTATTTCTACGTATATCGACGATTTGGATGATATATAAGAAAAACTGAAATTTTACCGAATTTCCAAGAAAAATGTGAAAACTAACCGAAAGCCGAAAACGATGCTATTTCTACGTATATCGATGATTTGGATGATATATAAGAAAAACTGAAATTTTAGCGAATTTCCAAGAAAAATGTTAAAATTATGCTAAATTTAAAAACGATGCTATTTCTATAGATATATAAGAAAAATTGAATTTTAGCGAATTTCCAAGAAAAATGTAAAAATTACACGAAATTCGAAAACGATGCTATTTTTATGTATATCGACGATTTGGATGATATATGAGAAAAACTGAAATTTTAGCGAATTTCCGAGTAAACTGTAAACATTAACCGAAATTCTAAATAGTCGCTATTTCTACTTATATGGGCGATTTGGATGATATATAAGAAAAACTGAAATTTTAGCGAATTTCCAAGAAAAATGTAAAAATTACACGAAATTCGAAAACGATGCTATTTCTACGTATATCGACGATTTCGATGATATATAAGAAAAACTGAAATTTTAGCAAATTTCCAAGAAATATGTAAAAATTAACCAAAATTTGAAAACGATGCCATCTGGATGATTTGGAAGAAATTGAAGAAAAATTAAATTTTTGCGAATTTCCGAGTAAAATGGAATAATTAACCGAAATTCGAAAACGATGCTATTTCTACGTATATCGACGATTTGGATGATATATAAGAAAAATTGAATTTTAGCGAATTTCCAAGAAAAATGTAAAAATTACACGAAATTCGAAAACGATGCTATTTCTACGTATATCGACGATTTGGATGATATATAAGAAAAACTGAAATTTTAGCAAATTTCCAAGACATATGTAAAAATTAACCAAAATTTGAAAACGATGCCATCTGGATGATTTGGAAGAAATTGAAGAAAAATTGAATTTTTGCGAATTTCCGAGTAAACTGTAAAAATTAACCGAAATTCGAAAACGATGCTATTTCTACGTATATCGACGATTTGGATGATATATAAGAAAAACTGAAATTTTAGCGAATTTCCGAGTAAACTGTAAAGATTAACCGAAATTTTAAATCGTTGCTATTTCTACGTATATGGACGATTTGGATGATATATAAGAAAAACTGAAATTTTAGGGAATTTCCAAGAAAAATGTAAAAATTAACCAGAATTTGAAAACGATGCCATCTAGATGATTTGGAAGATATTTATGAAAAATTGAATTTTAGCGAATTCCCGTGTAAACTCTAGAAATTAACCAAAATTCCAAATCGTTTCTATTTCTACGTATATCGACGATTTGGATGATATATAAGAAAAACTGAAATTTTAGCGAATTTCCGAGTAAACTGTAAAAATTAACCGAAATTCTAAATAGTTGCTATTTCTACGTATATCGACGATTTGGATGATATATAAGAAAAACTGAAATTTTAGCGAATTTCCGAGTAAACTGTAAAAATTAACCGAAATTCTAAATAGTTGCTATTTCTACGTATATCGACGATTTGGATGATATATAAGAAAAACTGAAATTTTAGCGAATTTCCGAGTAAACTGTAAAAATTAACCGAAATTCTAAATAGTTGCTATTTCTACGTATATCGACGATTTGGATGATATATAAGAAAAACTGAAATTTTAGCGAATTTCCGAGTAAACTGTAAAAATTAACCGAAATTCTAAATAGTTGCTATTTCTACGTATATCGACGATTTGGATGATATATAAGAAAAACTGAAATTTTAGCGAATTTCCGAGTAAACTGTAAAAATTAACCGAAATTCTAAATAGTTGCTATTTCTACGTATATCGACGATTTGGATGATATATAGGAAAAACTGAAATTTTAGCAAATTTCCAAGAAATATTTAAAAATTAACCAAAATTTGAAGACGATGCCATCTGGATGATTTGGAAGAAATTGAAGAAAAATTGAATTTTAGCGAATTTCCGTGTAAACTGTAGAAATTAACCGAAATTCTAAATCGTTGCTATTTCTACGTATATCGACGATTTGGATGATATATAGGAAAAACTGAAATTTTAGCGAATTTCCGAGTAAACTGTAAAAATTAACCAAAATTATAAATCGTTGCTATTTCTACGTATATCGACGATTTGGATGATATATAAGAAAAACTGAAATTGTAGCAAATTTCCAAGACATGTAAAAATTAACCAAAATTTGAAAACGATGCCATCTGGATGATTTGGAAGAAATTGAAGAAAAATTGAATTTTTGCGAATTTCCGAGTAAACTGTAAAAATTAACCGAAATTCGAAAACGATGCTATTTCTACGTATATCGACGATTTTGATGATATATAAGAAAAACTGAAATTTTAGCAAATTTCCAAGATATATGTAAAAATTAACCAAAATTTGAAAACGATGCCATCTGGATGATTTGGAAGAAATTGAAGAAAAATTGAATTTTTGCGAATTTCCGAGTAAACTGTAAAAATTAACCGAAATTCGAAAACGATGCTATTTCTACGTATATCGACGATTTGGACGATATATAAGAAAAACTGAAATTTTAGCGAATTTCCGAGTAAACTGTTAGAATTAACCAAAATTATAAATCGTTGCTATTTCTACGTATATCGACGATTTGGATGATATATAAGAAAAACTGAAATATTAGCAAATTTCCAAGATATATGTAAAAATTAACCAAAATTTGAAAACGATGCCATCTGGATGATTTGGAAGAAATTGAAGAAAAATTGAATTTTTGCGAATTTCCGAGTAAACTGTAAAAATTAACCGAAATTCGAAAACGATGCTATTTCTACGTATATCGACGATTTGGATGATATATAGGAAAAACTGAAATTTTAGCAAATTTCCAAGAAATATTTAAAAATTAACCAAAATTTGAAGACGACGCCATCTGGATGATTTGGAAGAAATTGAAGAAAAATTGAATTTTAGCGAATTTCCGTGTAAACTGTAGAAATTAACCGAAATTCTAAATCGTTGCTATTTCTACGTATATCGACGATTTGGATGATATATAGGAAAAACTGAAATTTTAGCGAATTTCCGAGTAAACTGTAAAAATTAACTAAAATTATAAATCGTTGCTATTTCTACGTATATCGACGATTTGGATGATATATAAGAAAAACTGAAATTGTAGCAAATTTCCAAGACATGTAAAAATTAACCAAAATTTGAAAACGATGCCATCTGGATGATTTGGAAGAAATTGAGGAAAAATTGAATTTTTGCGAATTTCCGAGTAAACTGTAAAAATTAACCGAAATTCGAAAACGATGCTATTTCTACGTATATCGACGATTTGGACGATATATAAGAAAAACTGAAATTTTAGCGAATTTCCGAGTAAACTGTAAAAATTAACCAAAATTATAAATCGTTGCTATTTCTACGTATATCGAGGATTTGGATGATATATAAGAAAAACTGAAATATTAGCAAATTTCCAAGATATATGTAAAAATTAACCAAAATTTGAAAACGATGCCATCTGGATGATTTGGAAGAAATTGAAGAAAAATTGAATTTTTGCGAATTTCCGAGTAAACTGTAAAAATTAACCGAAATTCGAAAACGATGCTATTTCTACGTATATCGACGATTTGGATGATATATAGGAAAAACTGAAATTTTAGCAAATTTCCAAGAAATATTTAAAAATTAACCAAAATTTGAAGACGACGCCATCTGGATGATTTGGAAGAAATTGAAGAAAAATTGAATTTTAGCGAATTTCCGTGTAAACTGTAGAAATTAACCGAAATTCTAAATCGTTGCTATTTCTACGTATATCGACGATTTGGATGATATATAGGAAAAACTGAAATTTTAGCGAATTTCCGAGTAAACTGTAAAAATTAACCAAAATTACAAATCGTTGCTATTTCTACGTATATCGACGATTTGGATGATATATAAGAAAAACTGAAATTGTAGCAAATTTCCAAGACATGTAAAAATTAACCAAATTTGAAAACGATGCCATCTGGATGATTTGGAAGAAATTGAAGAAAAATTGAATTTTTGCGAATTTCCGAGTAAACTGTAAAAATTAACCGAAATTCGAAAACGATGCTATTTCTACGTATATCGACGATTTGGACGATATATAAGAAAAACTGAAATTTTAGCGAATTTCCAAGAAAAATGTTAAAATTATGCTAAATTTAAAAACGATGCTATTTCTATAGATATATAAGAAAAATTGAATTTTAGCGAATTTCCAAGAATAATGCAAAAATTTACCAAAGTTTGAAAACGATTCTATTTCTATAGATATACAAGAAAAATTGAATTTTAGCGAATTTCCAAGAAAAATGTAAAAATTACACGAAATTCGAATACGATGCTATTTCTACGTATATCGACGATTTGAACGATATATAAGAAAAACTTAAATTTTAGCGATTTCCAAGAAAAACTGAAATTTTAGCGAATTCCAAGAAAAATGTAAAAATTAACCAAAATTTGAAAACGATGCCATCTAGATGATTTGGAAGATATTTATGAAAAATTGAATTTTAGCGAATTCCCGTGTAAACTCTAGAAATTAACCAAAATTCCAAATCGTTTCTATTTCTACGTATATCGACGATTTGGATGATATATAAGAAAAACTGAAATTTTAGCGAATTTCCGAGTAAACTGTAAAAATTAACCGAAATTCTAAATAGTTGCTATTTCTACGTATATCGACGATTTGGATGATATATAAGAAAAACTGAAATTTTAGCGAATTTCCGAGTAAACTGTAAAAATTAACCGAAATTCTAAATAGTTGCTATTTCTACGTATATCGACGATTTGGATGATATATAAGAAAAACTGAAATTTTAGCGAATTTCCGAGTAAACTGTAAAAATTAACCGAAATTCTAAATAGTTGCTATTTCTACGTATATCGACGATTTGGATGATATATAAGAAAAACTGAAATTTTAGCGAATTTCCGAGTAAACTGTAAAAATTAACCGAAATTCTAAATAGTTGCTATTTCTACGTATATCGACGATTTGGATGATATATAGGAAAAACTGAAATTTTAGCAAATTTCCAAGAAATATTTAAAAATTAACCAAAATTTGAAGACGATGCCATCTGGATGATTTGGAAGAAATTGAAGAAAAATTGAATTTTAGCGAATTTCCGTGTAAACTGTAGAAATTAACCGAAATTCTAAATCGTTGCTATTTCTACGTATATCGACGATTTGGATGATATATAGGAAAAACTGAAATTTTAGCGAATTTCCGAGTAAACTGTAAAAATTAACCAAAATTATAAATCGTTGCTATTTCTACGTATATCGACGATTTGGATGATATATAAGAAAAACTGAAATTGTAGCAAATTTCCAAGACATGTAAAAATTAACCAAAATTTGAAAACGATGCCATCTGGATGATTTGGAAGAAATTGAAGAAAAATTGAATTTTTGCGAATTTCCGAGTAAACTGTAAAAATTAACCGAAATTCGAAAACGATGCTATTTCTACGTATATCGACGATTTTGATGATATATAAGAAAAACTGAAATTTTAGCAAATTTCCAAGATATATGTAAAAATTAACCAAAATTTGAAAACGATGCCATCTGGATGATTTGGAAGAAATTGAAGAAAAATTGAATTTTTGCGAATTTCCGAGTAAACTGTAAAAATTAACCGAAATTCGAAAACGATGCTATTTCTACGTATATCGACGATTTGGACGATATATAAGAAAAACTGAAATTTTAGCGAATTTCCGAGTAAACTGTTAGAATTAACCAAAATTATAAATCGTTGCTATTTCTACGTATATCGACGATTTGGATGATATATAAGAAAAACTGAAATATTAGCAAATTTCCAAGATATATGTAAAAATTAACCAAAATTTGAAAACGATGCCATCTGGATGATTTGGAAGAAATTGAAGAAAAATTGAATTTTTGCGAATTTCCGAGTAAACTGTAAAAATTAACCGAAATTCGAAAACGATGCTATTTCTACGTATATCGACGATTTGGATGATATATAGGAAAAACTGAAATTTTAGCAAATTTCCAAGAAATATTTAAAAATTAACCAAAATTTGAAGACGACGCCATCTGGATGATTTGGAAGAAATTGAAGAAAAATTGAATTTTAGCGAATTTCCGTGTAAACTGTAGAAATTAACCGAAATTCTAAATCGTTGCTATTTCTACGTATATCGACGATTTGGATGATATATAGGAAAAACTGAAATTTTAGCGAATTTCCGAGTAAACTGTAAAAATTAACCAAAATTATAAATCGTTGCTATTTCTACGTATATCGACGATTTGGATGATATATAAGAAAAACTGAAATTGTAGCAAATTTCCAAGACATGTAAAAATTAACCAAAATTTGAAAACGATGCCATCTGGATGATTTGGAAGAAATTGAGGAAAAATTGAATTTTTGCGAATTTCCGAGTAAACTGTAAAAATTAACCGAAATTCGAAAACGATGCTATTTCTACGTATATCGACGATTTGGACGATATATAAGAAAAACTGAAATTTTAGCGAATTTCCGAGTAAACTGTAAAAATTAACCAAAATTATAAATCGTTGCTATTTCTACGTATATCGAGGATTTGGATGATATATAAGAAAAACTGAAATATTAGCAAATTTCCAAGATAGATGTAAAAATTAACCAAAATTTGAAAACGATGCCATCTGGATGATTTGGAAGAAATTGAAGAAAAATTGAATTTTTGCGAATTTCCGAGTAAACTGTAAAAATTAACCGAAATTCGAAAACGATGCTATTTCTACGTATATCGACGATTTGGACGATATATAAGAAAAACTGAAATTTTAGCGAATTTCCGAGTAAACTGTTAAAATTAACCAAAATTATAAATCGTTGTTATTTCTACGTATATCGACGATTTGGATGATATATAAGAATAACTGAAATATTAGCAAATTTCCAAGATATATGTAAAAATTAACCAAAATTTGAAAACGATGCCATCTGGATGATTTGGAAGAAATTGAAGAAAAATTGAATTTTTGCGAATTTCCGAGTAAACTGTAAAATTTAACCGAAATTCGAAAACGATGCTATTTCTACGTATATCGACGATTTGGACGATATATAAGAAAAACTGAAATTTTAGCGAATTTCCGAGTAAACTGTTAAAATTAACCAAAATTATAAATCGTTGTTATTTCTACGTATATCGACGATTTGGATGATATATAAGAATAACTGAAATATTAGCAAATTTCCAAGATATATGTAAAAATTAACCAAAATTTGAAAACGATGCCATCTGGATGATTTGGAAGAAATTGAAGAAAAATTGAATTTTTGCGAATTTCCGAGTAAACTGTAAAAATTAACCGAAATTCGAAAACGATGCTATTTCTACGTATATCGACGATTTGGATGATATATAGGAAAAACTGAAATTTTAGCAAATTTCCAAGAAATATTTAAAAATTAACCAAAATTTGAAGACGACGCCATCTGGATGATTTGGAAGAAATTGAAGAAAAATTGAATTTTAGCGAATTTCCGTGTAAACTGTAGAAATTAACCGAAATTCTAAATCGTTGCTATTTCTACGTATATCGACGATTTGGATGATATATAGGAAAAACTGAAATTTTAGCGAATTTCCGAGTAAACTGTAAAAATTGACCAAAATTATAAATCGTTGCTATTTCTACGTATATCGACGATTTGGATGATATATAAGAAAAACTGAAATTGTAGCAAATTTCCAAGACATGTAAAAATTAACCAAAATTTGAAAACGATGCCATCTGGATGATTTGGAAGATATTGAAGAAAAATTGAATTTTTGCGAATTTCCGAGTAAACTGTAAAAATTAACCGAAATTCGAAAACGATGCTATTTCTACGTATATCGACGATTTGGACGATATATAAGAAAAACTGAAATTTTAGCGAATTTCCGAGTAAACTGTTAAAATTAACCAAAATTATAAATCGTTGCTATTTCTACGTATATCGACGATTTGGATGATATATAAGAAAAACTGAAATATTAGCAAAATTCCAAGATATATGTAAAAATTAACCAAAATTTGAAAACGATGCCATCTGGATGATTTGGAAGAAATTGAAGAAAAATTGAATTTTTGCGAATTTCCGAGTAAACTGTAAAAATTAACCGAAATTCGAAAACGATGCTATTTCTACGTATATCGACGATTTGGATGATATATAGGAAAAACTGAAATTTTAGCAAATTTCCAAGAAATATTCAAAATTAACCAAAATTTGAAGACGATGCCATCTGGATGATTTGGAAGAAATTGAAGAAAAATTGAATTTTAGCGAATTTCCGTGTAAACTGTAGAAATTAACCGAAATTCTAAATCGTTGCTATTTCTACGTATATCGACGATTTTGATGATATATAGGAAAAACTGAAATTTTAGCGAATTTCCGAGTAAACTGTAAAAATTAACCAAAATTATAAATCGTTGCTATTTCTACGTATATCGACGATTTGGATGATATATAAGAAAAACTGAAATTGTAGCAAATTTCCAAGACATGTAAAAATTAACCAAAATTTGAAAACGATGCCATCTGGATGATTTGGAAGAAATTGAAGAAAAATTGAATTTTTGCGAATTTCCGAGTAAACTGTAAAAATTAACCGAAATTCGAAAACGATGCTATTTCTACGTATATCGACGATTTGGACGATATATAAGAAAAACTGAAATTTTAGCGAATTTCCGAGTAAACTGTTAAAATTAACCAAAATTATAAATCGTTGCTATTTCTACGTATATCGACGATTTGGATGATATATAAGAAAAACTGAAGTTTTAGCAAATTTCCAAGATATATGTAAAAATTAACCAAAATTTGAAAACGATGCCATCTGGATGATTTGGAAGAAATTGAAGAAAAATTGAATTTTTGCGAATTTCCAAGAATAATGCAAAAATCTACCAAAATTTGAAAACGATTCTATTTCTATAGATATACAAGAAAAATTGAATTTTAGCGAATTTCCAAGAAAAATGTAAAAATTACACGAAATTCGAATACGATGCGATTTCTACGTATATCGACGATTTGAACGATATATAAGAAAAACTTAAATTTTAGCGATTTCCAAGAAAAACTGAAATTTTAGCGAATTTCCAAGAAAAATGTAAAAATTATCCAAAATTTAAAAACGATGCTATTTCTATAGATATATAAGAAAAATTGAATTTTAGCGAATTTCCAAGAAAAATGTAAAAATTACACGAAATTCGAAAACGATGCTATTTCTACGTATATCGACGATTTCGATGATATATAAGAAAAACTGAAATTTTAGCAAATTTCCAAGAAATATGTAAAAATTGACCAAAATTTGAAAACGATGCCATCTGGATGATTTGGAAGAAATTGAAGAAAAATTAAATTTTTGCGAATTTCCTAGTAAACTGTAAAAATTAACCGAAATTCGAAAACGATGCTATTTCTACGTATATCGACGATTTGGATGATATATAAGAAAAACTGAAATTTTATCGAATTTCCAAGAAAAATGTTAAAATTATGCTAAATTTAAAAACGATGCTATTTCTATAGATATATAAGAAAAATTGAATTTTAGCGAATTTCCAAGAAAAATGTAAAAATTACACGAAATTCGAAAACGATGCTATTTCTACGTATATCGACGATTTGGATGATATATAAGAAAAACTGAAATTTTAGCAAATTTCCAAGACATATGTAAAAATTAACCAAAATTTGAAAACGATGCCATCTAGATGATTTGGAAGATATTTAAGAAAAATTGAATTTTAGCGAATTTCCGAGTAAACTGTAAAAATTAACCGAAATTCTAAATCATTGCTATTTCTACGTATATCGACGATTTGGATGATAAATAAGAAAAACTGAAATTTTACCGAATTTCCAAGAAAAATGTGAAAACTAACCGAAAGCCGAAAACGATGGTATTTCTACGTATATCGATGATTTGGATGATATATAAGAAAAACTGAAATTTTAGCGAATTTCCAAGAAAAATGTTAAAATTATGCTAAATTTAAAAACGATGCTATTTCTATAGATATATAAGAAAAATTGAATTTTAGCGAATTTCCAAGAAAAATGTAAAAATTACACGAAATTCGAAAACGATGCTATTTTTATGTATATCGACGATTTGGATGATATATGAGAAAAACTGAAATTTTAGCGAATTTCCGAGTAAACTGTAAAAATTAACCGAAATTCTAAATAGTTGCTATTTCTACTTATATGGGCGATTTGGATGATATATAAGAAAAACTGAAATTTTAGCGATTTCCAAGAAAAACCGAAATTTTAGCGAATTTCCAAGAAAAATGTAAAAATTAACCAAAATTTGAAAACGATGCCATCTAGATGATTTGGAAGATATTTAAGAAAAATTGAATTTTAGCGAATTTCCGAGTAAACTGTAAAAATTAACCGAAATTCTAAATCATTGCTATTTCTACGTATATCGACGATTTGGATGATAAATAAGAAAAACTGAAATTTTACCGAATTTCCAAGAAAAATGTGAAAACTAACCGAAAGCCGAAAACGATGCTATTTCTACGTATATCGATGATTTGGGTGATATATAAGAAAAACTGAAATTTTAGGGAATTTCCAAGAAAAATGTAAAAATTAACCAGAAGTTGAAAACGATGCCATCTAGATGATTTGGAAGATATTTATAAAAAATTGAATTTTAGCGAATATCCGTGTAAACTGTAGAAATTTACCGAAATTCTAAATCGTTGCTATTTCTACGTATATCGACGATTTGGATGATATATAAGAAAAACTGAAATTTTACCGAATTTCCAAGAAAAATGTGAAAACTAACCGAAAGCCGAAAACGATGCTATTTCTACGTATATCGATGATTTGGATGATATATAAGAAAAACTGAAATTTTAGCGAATTTCCAAGAAAAATGTTAAAATTATGCTAAATTTAAAAACGATGCTATTTCTATAGATATATAAGAAAAATTGAATTTTAGCGAATTTCCAAGAAAAAAGTAAAAATTACACGAAATTCGAAAACGATGCTATTTTTATGTATATCGACGATTTGGATGATATATGAGAAAAACTGAAATTTTAGCGAATTTCCGAGTAAACTGTAAACATTAACCGAAATTCTAAATAGTCGCTATTTCTACTTATATGGGCGATTTGGATGATATATAAGAAAAACTGAAATTTTAGCGAATTTCCAAGAAAAATGTAAAAATTACACGAAATTCGAAAACGATGCTATTTCTACGTATATCGACGATTTCGATGATATATAAGAAAAACTGAAATTTTAGCAAATTTCCAAGACATATGTAAAAATTAACCAAAATTTGAAAACGATGCCATCTGGATGATTTGGAAGAAATTGAAGAAAAATTGAATTTTTGCGAATTTCCGAGTAAACTGTAAAAATTAACCGAAATTCGAAAACGATGCTATTTCTACGTATATCGACGATTTGGATGATATATAAGAAAAACTGAAATTTTAGCGAATTTCCGAGTAAACTGTAAAAATTAACCGAAATTTTAAATCGTTGCTATTTCTACGTATATGGACGATTTGGATGATATATAAGAAAAACTGAAATTTTAGCAAATTTCCAAGAAATATTTAAAAATTAACCAAAATTTGAAGACGATGCCATCTGGATGATTTGGAAGAAATTGAAGAAAAATTGAATTTTAGCGAATTTCCAAGAAAAATGTAAAAATTAACCAAAATTTGAAAACGATGCCATCTAGATGATTTGGAAGATATTTAAGAAAAATTGAATTTTAGCAAATTTCCGAGTAAACTGTAAAAATTAACCGAAATTCTAAATCATTGCTATTTCTACGTATATCGACGATTTGGATGATAAATAAGAAAAACTGAAATTTTACCGAATTTCCAAGAAAAATGTGAAAACTAACCGAAAGCCGAAAACGATGCTATTTCTACGTATATCGATGATTTGGATGATATATAAGAAAAACTGAAATTTTAGGGAATTTCCAAGAAAAATGTAAAAATTAACCAGAATTTGAAAACGATGCCATCTAGATGATTTGGAAGATATTTATGAAAAATTGAATTTTAGCGAATATCCGTGTAAACTGTAGAAATTTACCGAAATTCTAAATCGTTGCTATTTCTACGTATATCGACGATTTGGATGATATATAAGAAAAACTGAAATTTTAGCAAATTTCCAAGACATATGTAAATATTAACCAAAATTTGAAAACGACGCCATCTGGATGATTTGGAAGAAATTGAAGAAAAATTGAATTTTTCGAATTTCCGAGTAAACTGTAAAAATTAACCGAAATTCGAAAACGATGCTATTTCTACGTATATCGACGATTTGGATGATATATAAGAAAAACTGAAATTTTAGCGAATTTCCGAGTAAACTGTAAAAATTAACCGAAATTTTAAATCGTTGCTATTTCTACGTATATGGACGATTTGGATGATATATAAGAAAAACTGAAATTTTAGCAAATTTCCAAGAAATATTTAAAAATTAACCAAAATTTGAAGACGATGCCATCTGGATGATTTGGAAGAAATTGAAGAAAAATTGAATTTTAGCGAATTTCCAAGAAAAATGTAAAAATTAACCAAAATTTGAAAACGATGCCATCTAGATGATTTGGAAGATATTTAAGAAAAATTGAATTTTAGCAAATTTCCGAGTAAACTGTAAAAATTAACCGAAATTCTAAATCATTGCTATTTCTACGTATATCGACGATTTGGATGATAAATAAGAAAAACTGAAATTTTACCGAATTTCCAAGAAAAATGTGAAAACTAACCGAAAGCCGAAAACGATGCTATTTCTACGTATATCGATGATTTGGATGATATATAAGAAAAACTGAAATTTTAGGGAATTTCCAAGAAAAATGTAAAAATTAACCAGAATTTGAAAACGATGCCATCTAGATGATTTGGAAGATATTTATGAAAAATTGAATTTTAGCGAATATCCGTGTAAACTGTAGAAATTTACCGAAATTCTAAATCGTTGCTATTTCTACGTATATCGACGATTTGGATGATATATAAGAAAAACTGAAATTTTAGCAAATTTCCAAGACATATGTAAATATTAACCAAAATTTGAAAACGACGCCATCTGGATGATTTGGAAGAAATTGAAGAAAAATTGAATTTTTCGAATTTCCGAGTAAACTGTAAAAATTAACCGAAATTCGAAAACGATGCTATTTCTACGTATATCGACGATTTGGATGATATATAAGAAAAACTGAAATTTTAGCGAATTTCCGAGTAAACTGTAAAAATTAACCGAAATTTTAAATCGTTGCTATTTCTACGTATATGGACGATTTGGATGATATATAAGAAAAACTGAAATTTTAGCAAATTTCTAAGAAATATTTAAAAATTAACCAAAATTTGAAGACGATGCCATCTGGATGATTTGGAAGAAATTGAAGAAAAATTGAATTTTAGCGAATTTCCGTGTAAACTGTAGAAATTAACCGAAATTCTAAATCGTTGCTATTTCTACGTATATCGACGATTTGGATGATATATAGGAAAAACTGAAATTTTAGCGAATTTCCGAGTAAACTGTAAAAATTAACCGAAATTTTAAATCGTTGCTATTTCTACGTATATGGACGATTTGGATGATATATAAGAAAAACTGAAATTTTAGCAAATTTCCAAGAAATATTTAAAAATTAACCAAAATTTGAAGACGATGCCATCTGGATGATTTGGAAGAAATTGAAGAAAAATTGAATTTTAGCGAATTTCCAAGAAAAATGTAAAAATTAACCAAAATTTGAAAACGATGCCATCTAGATGATTTGGAAGATATTTAAGAAAAATTGAATTTTAGCAAATTTCCGAGTAAACTGTAAAAATTAACCGAAATTCTAAATCATTGCTATTTCTACGTATATCGACGATTTGGATGATAAATAAGAAAAACTGAAATTTTACCGAATTTCCAAGAAAAATGTGAAAACTAACCGAAAGCCGAAAACGATGCTATTTCTACGTATATCGATGATTTGGATGATATATAAGAAAAACTGAAATTTTAGGGAATTTCCAAGAAAAATGTAAAAATTAACCAGAATTTGAAAACGATGCCATCTAGATGATTTGGAAGATATTTATGAAAAATTGAATTTTAGCGAATATCCGTGTAAACTGTAGAAATTTACCGAAATTCTAAATCGTTGCTATTTCTACGTATATCGACGATTTGGATGATATATAAGAAAAACTGAAATTTTAGCAAATTTCCAAGACATATGTAAATATTAACCAAAATTTGAAAACGATGCCATCTGGATGATTTGGAAGAAATTGAAGAAAAATTGAATTTTTGCGAATTTCCGAGTAAACTGTAAAAATTAACCGAAATTCGAAAACGATGCTATTTCTACGTATATCGACGATTTGGATGATATATAAGAAAAACTGAAATTTTAGCGAATTTCCGAGTAAACTGTAAAAATTAACCGAAATTTTAAATCGTTGCTATTTCTACGTATATGGACGATTTGGATGATATATAAGAAAAACTGAAATTTTAGCAAATTTCTAAGAAATATTTAAAAATTAACCAAAATTTGAAGACGATGCCATCTGGATGATTTGGAAGAAATTGAAGAAAAATTGAATTTTAGCGAATTTCCGTGTAAACTGTAGAAATTAACCGAAATTCTAAATCGTTGCTATTTCTACGTATATCGACGATTTGGATGATATATAGGAAAAACTGAAATTTTAGCGAATTTCCGAGTAAACTGTAAAAATTAACCAAAATTATAAATCGTTGCTATTTCTACGTATATCGACCATTTGGATGATATATAAGAAAAACTGAAATTTTAGCAAATTTCCAAGACATGTAAAAATTAACCAAAATTTGAAAACGATGCCATCTGGATGATTTGGAAGAAATTGAAGAAAAATTGAATTTTTGCGAATTTCCGAGTAAACTGTAAAAATTAACGGAAATTCGAAAACGATGCTATTTCTACGTATATCGACGATTTGGACGATATATAAGAAAAACTGAAATTTTAGCGAATTTCCGAGTAAACTGTTAAAATTAACCAAAATTATGAATCGTTGCTATTTCTACGTATATCGACGATTTGGATGATATATAAGAAAAACTGAAATTTTAGCAAATTTCCAAGATATATGTAAAAATTAACCAAAATTTGAAAACGATGCCATCTGGATGATTTGGAAGAAATTGAAGAAAAATTGAATTTTTGCGAATTTCCAAGAATAATGCAAAAATCTACCAAAATTTGAAAACGATTCTATTTCTATAGATATACAAGAAAAATTGAATTTTAGCGAATTTCCAAGAAAAATGTAAAACTTACACGAAATTCGAGTACGTTGCTATTTCTACGTATACCGACGATTTGAACGATATATAAGAAAAACTTAAATTTTAGCGATTTCCAAGAAAAACTGAAATTTTAGCGAATTTCCAAGAAAAATGTAAAAATTAACCAAAATTTGAAAACGATGCCATCTGGATGATTTGGAAGATATTTATGAAAAATTGAATTTTAGCGAATTCCCGTGTAAACTCTAGAAATTAACCGAAATTCTAAATCGTTGCTATTTCTACGTATATCGACGATTTGGATGATATATAAGAAAAACTGAAATTTTAGCGAATTTCCGAGTAAACTGTAAAAATTAACCGAAATTCTAAATCGTTGCTATTTCTACGTATATGGGCGATTTGGATGATATATAAGAAAAACTGAAATTTTAGCAAATTTCCAAGATATATGTAAAAATTAACCAAAATTTGAAAACGATGCCATCTGGATGATTTGGAAGAAATTGAAGAAAAATTGAATTTTTGCGAATTTCCAAGAATAATGCAAAAATCTACCAAAATTTGAAAACGATTCTATTTCTATAGATATACAAGAAAAATTGAATTTTAGCGAATTTCCAAGAAAAATGTAAAAATTACACGAAATTCGAATACGATGCTATTTCTACGTATATCGACGATTTGAACGATATATGAGAAAAACTTAAATTTTAGCGATTTCCAAGAAAAACAGAAATTTTAGCGAATTTCCAAGAAGAATGTAAAAATTAACCAAAATTTGAAAACGATGCCATCTAGATGATTTGGAAGATATTTATGAAAAATTGAATTTTAGCGAATTCCCGTGTAAACTCTAGAAATTAACCGAAATTCGAAAACGATACTATTTCTACGTATATCGACGATTTGGACGATATATAAGAAAAACTGAAATTTTAGCGAATTTCCGAGTAAACTGTTAAAATTAACCAAAATTATAAATCGTTGCTATTTCTACGTATATCGACGATTTGGATGATATATAAGAAAAACTGAAATTTTAGCAGATTTCCAAGATATATGTAAAAATTAACCAAAATTTGAAAACGATGCCATCTGGATGATTTGGAAGAAATTGAAGAAAAATTGAATTTTTGCGAATTTCCAAGAATAATGCAAAAATCTACCAAAATTTGAAAACGATTCTATTTCTATAGATATACAAGAAAAATTGAATTTTAGCGAATTTCCAAGAAAAATGTAAAAATTACACGAAATTCGAATACGATGCTATTTCTACGTATATCGACGATTTGAACGATATATAAGAAAAACTTAAATTTTAGCGATTTCCAAGAAAAACTGAAATTTTAGCAAATTTCCAACATATATGTAAAAATTAACCAAAATTTGAAAACGATGCCATCTGGATGATTTGGAGGAAATTGAAGAAAAATTGAATTTTTGCGAATTTCCAAGAATAATGCAAAAATCTACCAAAATTTGAAAACGATTCTATTTCTATAGATATACAAGAAAAATTGAATTTTAGCGAATTTCCAAGAAAAATGTAAAAATTACACGAAATTCGAATACGATGCTATTTCTACGTATATCGACGATTTGAACGATATATAAGAAAAACTTAAATTTTAGCGATTTCCAAGAAAAACTGAAATTTTAGCAAATTTCCAAGAAAAATGTAAAAATTATCCAAAATTTAAAAACGATGCTATTTCTATAGATATATAAGAAAAATTGAATTTTAGCGAATTTCCAAGAAAAATGTAAAAATTACACGAAATTCGAAAACGATGCTATTTCTACGTATACCGACGATTTCGATGATATATAAGAAAAACTGAAATTTTAGCGAATTTCCAAGAAAAATGTAAAAATTAACCAAAATTTGAAAACGATGCCATCTAGATGATTTGGAAGATATTTATGAAAAATTGAATTTTAGCGAATTCCCGTGTAAACTAGAAATTAACCGAAATTCGAAAACGATGCTATTTCTACGTATATCGACGATTTGGACGATATATAAGAAAAACTGAAATTTTAGCGAATTTCCGAGTAAACTGTTAAAATTAACCAAAATTATAAATCGTTGCTATTTCTACGTATATCGACGATTTGGATGATTTATAAGAAAAACTGAAATTTTAGCAAATTTCCAGGATATATGTAAAAATTAACCAAAATTTGAAAACGATGCCATCTGGATGATTTGGAAGAAATTGAAGAAAAATTGAATTTTTGCGAATTTCCAAGAATAATGCAAAAATCTACCAAAATTTGAAAACGATTCTATTTCTATAGATATACAAGAAAAATTGAATTTTAGCGAATTTCCAAGAAAAATGTAAAAATTACACGAAATTCGAATACGATGCTATTTCTACGTATATCGACGATTTGAACGATATATAAGAAAAACTTAAATTTTAGCGATTTCCAAGAAAAACTGAAATTTTAGCAAATTTCCAAGATATATGTAAAAATTAACCAAAATTTGAAAACGATGCCATCTGGATGATTTGGAAGAAATTGAAGAAAAATTGAATTTTTGCGAATTTCCAAGAATAATGCAAAAATCTACCAAAATTTGAAAACGATTCTATTTCTATAGATATACAAGAAAAATTGAATTTTAGTGAATTTCCAAGAAAAATGTAAAAATTACACGAAATTCGAATACGATGCTATTTCTACGTATATCGACGATTTGAACGATATATAAGAAAAACTTAAATTTTAGCGATTTCCAAGAAAAACTGAAATTTTAGCGAATTTCCAAGAAAAATGTAAAAATTATCCAAAATTTAAAAACGATGCTATTTCTATAGATATATAAGAAAAATTGAATTTTAGCGAATTTCCAAGAAAAATGTAAAAATTACACGAAATTCGAAAACGATGCTATTTCTACGTATACCGACGATTTCGATGATATATAAGAAAAACTGAAATTTTAGCAAATTTCCAAGAAATATGTAAAAATTAACCAAAATTTGAAAACGATGCCATCTGGATCATTTGGAAGAAATTGAAGAAAAATTAAATTTTTGCGAATTTCCGAGTAAACTGTAAAAATTAACCGAAATTCGAAAACGATGCTATTTCTACGTATATCGACGATTTGGACGATATATAAGAAAAACTGAAATTTTAGCGAATTTCCGAGTAAACTGTTAAAATTAACCAAAATTATAAATCGTTGCTATTTCTACGTATATCGACGATTTGGATGATTTATAAGAAAAACTGAAATTTTAGCAAATTTCCAGGATATATGTAAAAATTAACCAAAATTTGAAAACGATGCCATCTGGATGATTTGGAAGAAATTGAAAAAAAATTGAATTTTTGCGAATTTCCAAGAATAATGCAAAAATATACCAAAATTTGAAAACGATTCTATTTCTATAGATATACAAGAAAAATTGAATTTTAGCGAATTTCCAAGAAAAATGTAAAAATTACACGAAATTCGAATACGATGCTATTTTTACGTATATCGACGATTTGAACGATATATAAGAAAAACTTAAATTATAGCGATTTCCAAGAAAAACTGAAATTTTAGCGAATTTCCAAGAAAAATGTAAAAATTAACCAAAATTTGAAAACGATGCCATCTAGATGATTTGGAAGATATTTAAGAAAAATTGAATTTTAGCGAATTTCCGAGTAAACAGTAAAAATTAACCGAAATTCTAAATCATTTCTATTTCTACGTATATCGACGATTTGGATGATAAATAAGAAAAAACTGAAATTTTACCGAATTTCCAAGAAAAATGTGAAAACTAACCGAAAGCCGAAAACGGTGCTATTTCTACGTATATCGATGATTTGGATGATATATAAGAAAAACTGAAATCTTAGCGAATTTCCAAGAAAAATGTAAAAATTAACCAGAATTTGAAAACGATGCCATCTAGATGATTTGGAAGATATTTATGAAAAATTGAATTTTAGCGAATTTCCGTGTAAACTGTAGAAATTAACCGAAATTCTAAATCGTTGCTATTTCTACGTATATCGACGATTTGGATGATATATAAGAAAAACTGAAATTTTAGCGAATTTCCAAGAAAAACGTTAAAATTATGCTAAATTTAAAAACGATGCTATTTCTATAGATATATAAGAAAAATTGAATTTTAGCGAATTTCCAAGAAAAATGTAAAAATTACACGAAATTCGAAAACGATGCTATTTTTATGTATATCGACGATTTGGATGATATATGAGAAAAACTGAAATTTTAGCGAATTTCCGAGTAAACTGTAAAAATTAACCGAAATTCTAAATAGTTGCTATTTCTACTTATATGGGCGATTTGGATGATATATAAGAAAAACTGAAATTTTAGCGATTTCCAAGAAAAACCGAAATTTTAGCGAATTTCCAAGAAAAATGTAAAAATTAACCAGAATTTGAAAACGATGCCATCTAGATGATTTGGAAGATATTTAAGAAAAATTGAATTTTAGCGAATTTCCGAGTAAACTGTAAAAATTAACCGAAATTCTAAATCATTGCTATTTCTACGTATATGGGCGATTTGGATGATATATAAGAAAAACTGAAATTTTAGGGAATTTCCAAGAAAAATGTAAAAATTAACCAAAATTTGAAAACGATGCCATCTAGATGATTTGGAAGATATTTAAGAAAAATTGAATTTTAGCGAATTTCCGAGTAAACAGTAAAAATTAACCGAAATTCTAAATCATTTCTATTTCTACGTATATCGACGATTTGGATGATAAATAAGAAAAAACTGAAATTTTACCGAATTTCCAAGAAAAATGTGAAAACTAACCGAAAGCCGAAAACGGTGCTATTTCTACGTATATCGACGATTTGGGTGATATATAAGAAAAACTGAAATTTTAGCAAATTTCCAAGACATATGTAAAAATTAACCAAAATTTGAAAACGATGCCATCTGGATGATTTGGAAGAAATTGAAGAAAAATTGAATTTTAGCGAATTTCCAAGAAAAATGTAAAAATTAACCAAAATTTGAAAACGATGCCATCTAGATGATTTTGAAGATATTTAAGAAAAATTGAATTTTAGCGAATTTCCGAGTAAACTGTAAAAATTAACCGAAATTCTAAATCATTGCTATTTCTACGTATATCGACGATTTGGATGATAAATAAGAAAAACTGAAATTTTACCGAATTTCCAAGAAAAATGTGAAAACTAACCGAAAGCCGAAAACGATGCTATTTCTACGTATATCGATGATTTGGATGATATATAAGAAAAACTGAAATTTTAGGGAATTTCCAAGAAAAATGTAAAAATTAACCAGAATTTGAAAACGATGCCATCTAGATGATTTGGAAGATATTTATGAGAAATTGAATTTTAGCGAATATCCGTGTAAACTGTAGAAATTTACCGAAATTCTAAATCGTTGCTATTTCTACGTATATCGACGATTTGGATGATATATAAGAAAAACTGAAATTTTAGCAAATTTCCAAGATATATGTAAAAATTAACCAAAATTTGAAAACGATGCCATCTGGATGATTTGGAAGAAATTGAAGAAAAATTGAATTTTTGCGAATTTCCGAGTAAACTGTAAAAATTAACCGAAATTCGAAAACGATGCTATTTCTACGTATATCGACGATTTGGATGATATATAAGAAAAACTGAAATTTTAGCGAATTTCCGAGTAAACTGTAAAAATTAACCGAAATTTTAAATCGTTGCTATTTCTACGTATATGGACGATTTGGATGATATATAAGAAAAACTGAAATTTTAGCAAATTTCTAAGAAATATTTAAAAATTAACCAAAATTTGAAGACGATGCCATCTGGATGATTTGGAAGAAATTGAAGAAAAATTGAATTTTAGCGAATTTCCGTGTAAACTGTAGAAATTAACCGAAATTCTAAATCGTTGCTATTTCTACGTATATCGACGATTTGGATGATATATAAGAAAAACTGAAATTTTAGCAAATTTCCAAGACATGTAAAAATTAACCAAAATTTGAAAACGATGCCATCTGGATGATTTGGAAGAAATTGAAGAAAAATTGAATTTTTGCGAATTTCCGAGTAAACTGTAAAAATTAACCGAAATTCGAAAACGATGCTATTTCTACGTATATCGACGATTTGGACGATATATAAGAAAAACTGAAATTTTAGCGAATTTCCGAGTAAACTGTTAAAATTAACCAAAATTATAAATCGTTGCTATTTCTACGTATATCGAAGATTTGGATGATATATAAGAAAAACTGAAATTTTAGCAAATTTCCAAGATATATGTAAAAATTAACCAAAATTTGAAAACGATGCCATCTGGATGATTTGGAAGAAATTGAAGAAAAATTGAATTTTTGCGAATTTCCAAGAATAATGCAAAAATCTACCAAAATTTGAAAACGATTCTATTTCTATAGATATACAAGAAAAATTGAATTTTAGCGAATTTCCAAGAAAAATGTAAAAATTACACGAAATTCGAATACGATGCTATTTCTACGTATACCGACGATTTGAACGATATATAAGAAAAACTTAAATTTTAGCGATTTCCAAGAAAAACTGAAATTTTAGCGAATTTCCAAGAAAAATGTAAAAATTAACCAAAATTTGAAAACGATGCCATCTAGATGATTTGGAAGATATTTATGAAAAATTGAATTTTAGCGAATTCCCGTGTAAACTCTAGAAATTAACCGAAATTCTAAATCGTTGCTATTTCTACGTATATCGACGATTTGGATGATATATAAGAAAAACTGAAATTTTAGCGAATTTCCGAGTAAACTGTAAAAATTAACCGAAATTCTAAATCGTTGCTATTTCTACGTATATGGGCGATTTGGATGATATATAAGAAAAACTGAAATTTTAGCAAATTTCCAAGATATATGTAAAAATTAACCAAAATTTGAAAACGATGCCATCTGGATGATTTGGAAGAAATTGAAGAAAAATTGAATTTTTGCGAATTTCCAAGAATAATGCAAAAATCTACCAAAATTTGAAAACGATTCTATTTCTATAGATATACAAGAAAAATTGAATTTTAGCGAATTTCCAAGAAAAATGTAAAAATTACACGAAATTCGAATACGATGCTATTTCTACGTATATCGACGATTTGAACGATATATGAGAAAAACTTAAATTTTAGCGATTTCCAAGAAAAACTGAAATTTTAGCGAATTTCCAAGAAGAATGTAAAAATTAACCAAAATTTGAAAACGATGCCATCTAGATGATTTGGAAGATATTTATGAAAAATTGAATTTTAGCGAATTCCCGTGTAAACTCTAGAAATTAACCGAAATTCGAAAACGATACTATTTCTACGTATATCGACGATTTGGACGATATATAAGAAAAACTGAAATTTTAGCGAATTTCCGAGTAAACTGTTAAAATTAACCAAAATTATAAATCGTTGCTATTTCTACGTATATCGACGATTTGGATGATATATAAGAAAAACTGAAATTTTAGCAAATTTCCAAGATATATGTAAAAATTAACCAAAATTTGAAAACGATGCCATCTGGATGATTTGGAAGAAATTGAAGAAAAATTGAATTTTTGCGAATTTCCAAGAATAATGCAAAAATCTACCAAAATTTGAAAACGATTCTATTTCTATAGATATACAAGAAAAATTGAATTTTAGCGAATTTCCAAGAAAAATGTAAAAATTACACGAAATTCGAATACGATGCTATTTCTACGTATATCGACGATTTGAACGATATATGAGAAAAACTTAAATTTTAGCGATTTCCAAGAAAAACTGAAATTTTAGCGAATTTCCAAGAAGAATGTAAAAATTAACCAAAATTTGAAAACGATGCCATCTAGATGATTTGGAAGATATTTATGAAAAATTGAATTTTAGCGAATTCCCGTGTAAACTCTAGAAATTAACCGAAATTCGAAAACGATACTATTTCTACGTATATCGACGATTTGGACGATATATAAGAAAAACTGAAATTTTAGCGAATTTCCGAGTAAACTGTTAAAATTAACCAAAATTATAAATCGTTGCTATTTCTACGTATATCGACGATTTGGATGATATATAAGAAAAACTGAAATTTTAGCAAATTTCCAAGATATATGTAAAAATTAACCAAAATTTGAAAACGATGCCATCTGGATGATTTGGAAGAAATTGAAGAAAAATTGAATTTTTGCGAATTTCCAAGAATAATGCAAAAATCTACCAAAATTTGAAAACGATTCTATTTCTATAGATATACAAGAAAAATTGAATTTTAGTGAATTTCCAAGAAAAATGTAAAAATTACACGAAATTCGAATACGATGCTATTTCTACGTATATCGACGATTTGAACGATATATAAGAAAAACTTAAATTTTAGCGATTTCCAAGAAAAACTGAAATTTTAGCGAATTTCCAAGAAAAATGTAAAAATTATCCAAAATTTAAAAACGATGCTATTTCTATAGATATATAAGAAAAATTGAATTTTAGCGAATATCCGTGTAAACTGTAGAAATTTACCGAAATTCGAAAACGATACTATTTCTACGTATATCGACGATTTGGATGATATATAAGAAAAACTGAAATTTTACCGAATTTCCAAGAAAAATGTGAAAACTAACCGAAAGCCGAAAACGATGCTATTTCTACGTATATCGATGATTTGGATGATATATAAGAAAAACTGAAATTTTAGGGAATTTCCAAGAAAAATGTAAAAATTAACCAAAATTATAAATCGTTGCTATTTCTACGTATATGGACGATTTGGATGATATATAAGAAAAACTGAAATTTTAGCAAATTTCCAAGAAATATGTAAAAATTAACCAAAATTTGAAAACGATGCCATCTGGATGATTTGGAAGAAATTGAAGAAAAATTGAATTTTAGCGAATTTCCAAGAAAAATGTAAAAATTAACCAAAATTTGAAAACGATTCTATTTCTATAGATATACAAGAAAAATTGAATTTTAGTGAATTTCCAAGAAAAATGTAAAAATTACACGAAATTCGAATACGATGCTATTTCTGCGTATATCGACGATTTGAACGATATATAAGAAAAACTTAAATTTTAGCGATTTCCAAGAAAAACTGAAATTTTAGCGAATTTCCAAGAAAAATGTTAAAATTATGCTAAATTTAAAAACGATGCTATTTCTATAGATATATAAGAAAAATTGAATTTTAGCGAATTTCCAAGAAAAATGTAAAAATTACACGAAATTCGAAAACGATGCTATTTTTATGTATATCGACGATTTGGATGATATATGAGAAAAACTGAAATTTTAGCGAATTTCCGAGTAAACTGTAAACATTAACCGAAATTCTAAATAGTCGCTATTTCTACTTATATGGGCGATTTGGATGATATATAAGAAAAACTGAAATTTTAGCGAATTTCCAAGAAAAATGTAAAAATTACACGAAATTCGAAAACGATGCTATTTCCACGTATATCGACGATTTCGATGATATATAAGAAAAACTGAAATTTTAGCAAATTTCCAAGAAATATGTAAAAATTAACCAAAATTTGAAAACGATGCCATCTGTATGATTTGGAAGAAATTGAAGAAAAATTGAATTTTTGCGAATTTCCGAGTAAAATGGAAAAATTAACCGAAATTCGAAAACGATGCTATTTCTACGTATATCGACGATTTGGATGATATATAAGAAAAACTGAAATTTTAGCGAATTTCCGAGTAAACTGTAAAAATTAACCGAAATTTTAAATCGTTGCTATTTCTACGTATATGGACGATTTGGATGATATATAAGAAAAACTGAAATTTTAGCAAATTTCCAAGAAATATTTAAAAATTAACCAAAATTTGAAGACGATGCCATCTGGATGATTTGGAAGAAATTGAAGAAAAATTGAATTTTAGCGAATTTCCAAGTAAAATGTAAAAATTAACCAAAATTTGAAAACGATGCCATCTAGATGATTTGGAAGATATTTAAGAAAAATTGAATTTTAGCGAATTTCCGAGTAAACTGTAAAAATTAACCGAAATTCTAAATCATTGCTATTTCTACGTATATCGACGATTTGGATGATAAATAAGAAAAACTGAAATTTTACCGAATTTCCAAGAAAAATGTGAAAACTAACCGAAAGCCGAAAACGATGCTATTTCTACGTATATCGATGATTTGGATGATATATAAGAAAAACTGAAATTTTAGGGAATTTCCAAGAAAAATGTAAAAATTAACCAAAATTATAAATCGTTGCTATTTCTACGTATATGGACGATTTGGATGATATATAAGAAAAACTGAAATTTTAGCAAATTTCCAAGAAATATGTAAAAATTAACCAAAATTTGAAAACGATGCCATCTGGATGATTTGGAAGAAATTGAAGAAAAATTGAATTTTAGCGAATTTCCAAGAAAAATGTAAAAATTAACCAAAATTTGAAAACGATGCCATCTAGATGATTTGGAAGATATTTATGAGAAATTGAATTTTAGCGAATATCCGTGTAAACTGTAGAAATTTACCGAAATTCTAAATCGTTGCTATTTCTACGTATATCGACGATTTGGATGATATATAAGAAAAACTGAAATTTTAGCAAATTTCCAAGAAATATGTAAAAATTAACCAAAATTTGAAAACGATGCCATCTGTATGATTTGGAAGAAATTGAAGAAAAATTGAATTTTTGCGAATTTCCGAGTAAAATGGAAAAATTAACCGAAATTCGAAAACGATGCTATTTCTACGTATATCGACGATTTGGATGATATATAAGAAAAACTGAAATTTTAGCGAATTTCCGAGTAAACTGTAAAAATTAACCGAAATTTTAAATCGTTGCTATTTCTACGTATATGGACGATTTGGATGATATATAAGAAAAACTGAAATTTTAGCAAATTTCCAAGAAATATTTAAAAATTAACCAAAATTTGAAGACGATGCCATCTGGATGATTTGGAAGAAATTGAAGAAAAATTGAATTTTAGCGAATTTCCAAGAAAAATGTAAAAATTAACCAAAATTTGAAAACGATGCCATCTAGATGATTTGGAAGATATTTAAGAAAAATTGAATTTTAGCGAATTTCCGAGTAAACTGTAAAAATTAACCGAAATTCTAAATCATTGCTATTTCTACGTATATCGACGATTTGGATGATAAATAAGAAAAACTGAAATTTTACCGAATTTCCAAGAAAAATGTGAAAACTAACCGAAAGCCGAAAACGATGCTATTTCTACGTATATCGATGATTTGGATGATATATAAGAAAAACTGAAATTTTAGGGAATTTCCAAGAAAAATGTAAAAATTAACCAAAATTATAAATCGTTGCTATTTCTACGTATATGGACGATTTGGATGATATATAAGAAAAACTGAAATTTTAGCAAATTTCCAAGAAATATGTAAAAATTAACCAAAATTTGAAAACGATGCCATCTGGATGATTTGGAAGAAATTGAAGAAAAATTGAATTTTAGCGAATTTCCAAGAAAAATGTAAAAATTAACCAAAATTTGAAAACGATGCCATCTAGATGATTTGGAAGATATTTATGAGAAATTGAATTTTAGCGAATATCCGTGTAAACTGTAGAAATTTACCGAAATTCTAAATCGTTGCTATTTCTACGTATATCGACGATTTGGATGATATATAAGAAAAACTGAAATTTTAGCAAATTTCCAAGACATATGTAAAAATTAACCAAAATTTGAAAACGATGCCATCTGGATGATTTGGAAGAAATTGAAGAAAAATTGAATTTTTGCGAATTTCCGAGTAAACTGTAAAAATTAACCGAAATTCGAAAACGATGCTATTTCTACGTATATCGACGATTTGGATGATATATAAGAAAAACTGAAATTTTAGCGAATTTCCGAGTAAACTGTAAAAATTAACCGAAATTTTAAATCGTTGCTATTTCTACGTATATGGACGATTTGGATGATATATAAGAAAAACTGAAATTTTAGCAAATTTCCAAGAAATATTTAAAAATTAACCAAAATTTGAAGACGATGCCATCTGGATGATTTGGAAGAAATTGAAGAAAAATTGAATTTTAGCGAATTTCCAAGAAAAATGTAAAAATTAACCAAAATTTGAAAACGATGCCATCTAGATGATTTGGAAGATATTTATGAGAAATTGAATTTTAGCGAATATCCGTGTAAACTGTAGAAATTTACCGAAATTCTAAATCGTTGCTATTTCTACGTATATCGACGATTTGGATGATATATAAGAAAAACTGAAATTTTAGCAAATTTCCAAGACATATGTAAAAATTAACCAAAATTTGAAAACGATGCCATCTGGATGATTTGGAAGAAATTGAAGAAAAATTGAATTTTAGCGAATTTCCGTGTAAACTGTAGAAATTAACCGAAATTCTAAATCGTTGCTATTTCTACGTATATCGACGATTTGGATGATATATAGGAAAAACTGAAATTTTAGCGAATTTCCGAGTAAACTGTAAAAATTAACCAAAATTATAAATCGTTGCTATTTCTACGTATATCGACGATTTGGATGATATATAAGAAAAACTGAAATTTTAGCAAATTTCCAAGACATGTAAAAATTAACCAAAATTTGAAAACGATGCCATCTGGATGATTTGGAAGAAATTGAAGAAAAATTGAATTTTTGCGAATTTCCGAGTAAACTGTAAAAATTAACCGAAATTCGAAAACGATGCTATTTCTACGTATATCGACGATTTGGACGATATATAAGAAAAACTGAAATTTTAGCGAATTTCCGAGTAAACTGTTAAAATTAACCAAAATTATAAATCGTTGCTATTTCTACGTATATCGAAGATTTGGATGATATATAAGAAAAACTGAAATTTTAGCAAATTTCCAAGATATATGTAAAAATTAACCAAAATTTGAAAACGATGCCATCTGGATGATTTGGAAGAAATTGAAGAAAAATTGAATTTTTGCGAATTTCCAAGAATAATGCAAAAATCTACCAAAATTTGAAAACGATTCTATTTCTATAGATATACAAGAAAAATTGAATTTTAGCGAATTTCCAAGAAAAATGTAAAAATTACACGAAATTCGACTACGATGCTATTTCTACGTATACCGACGATTTGAACGATATATAAGAAAAACTTAAATTTTAGCGATTTCCAAGAAAAACTGAAATTTTAGCGAATTTCCAAGAAAAATGTAAAAATTAACCAAAATTTGAAAACGATGCCATCTAGATGATTTGGAAGATATTTATGAAAAATTGAATTTTAGCGAATTCCCGTGTAAACTCTAGAAATTAACCGAAATTCTAAATCGTTGCTATTTCTACGTATATCGACGATTTGGATGATATATAAGAAAAACTGAAATTTTAGCGAATTTCCGAGTAAACTGTAAAAATTAACCGAAATTCTAAATCGTTGCTATTTCTACGTATATGGGCGATTTGGATGATATATAAGAAAAACTGAAATTTTAGCAAATTTCCAAGATATATGTAAAAATTAACCAAAATTTGAAAACGATGCCATCTGGATGATTTGGAAGAAATTGAAGAAAAATTGAATTTTTGCGAATTTCCAAGAATAATGCAAAAATCTACCAAAATTTGAAAACGATTCTATTTCTATAGATATACAAGAAAAATTGAATTTTAGCGAATTTCCAAGAAAAATGTAAAAATTACACGAAATTCGAATACGATGCTATTTCTACGTATATCGACGATTTGAACGATATATGAGAAAAACTTAAATTTTAGCGATTTCCAAGAAAAACTGAAATTTTAGCGAATTTCCAAGAAGAATGTAAAAATTAACCAAAATTTGAAAACGATGCCATCTAGATGATTTGGAAGATATTTATGAAAAATTGAATTTTAGCGAATTCCCGTGTAAACTCTAGAAATTAACCGAAATTCGAAAACGATACTATTTCTACGTATATCGACGATTTGGACGATATATAAGAAAAACTGAAATTTTAGCGAATTTCCGAGTAAACTGTTAAAATTAACCAAAATTATAAATCGTTGCTATTTCTACGTATATCGACGATTTGGATGATATATAAGAAAAACTGAAATTTTAGCAAATTTCCAAGATATATGTAAAAATTAACCAAAATTTGAAAACGATGCCATCTGGATGATTTGGAAGAAATTGAAGAAAAATTGAATTTTTGCGAATTTCCAAGAATAATGCAAAAATCTACCAAAATTTGAAAACGATTCTATTTCTATAGATATACAAGAAAAATTGAATTTTAGCGAATTTCCAAGAAAAATGTAAAAATTACACGAAATTCGAATACGATGCTATTTCTACGTATATCGACGATTTGAACGATATATAAGAAAAACTTAAATTTTAGCGATTTCCAAGAAAAACTGAAATTTTAGCAAATTTCCAAGATATATGTAAAAATTAACCAAAATTTGAAAACGATGCCATCTGGATGATTTGGAAGAAATTGAAGAAAAATTGAATTTTTGCGAATTTCCAAGAATAATGCAAAAATCTACCAAAATTTGAAAACGATTCTATTTCTATAGATATACAAGAAAAATTGAATTTTAGCAAATTTCCAAGAAATATTTAAAAATTAACCAAAATTTGAAGACGATGCCATCTGGATGATTTGGAAGAAATTGAAGAAAAATTGAATTTTAGCGAATTTCCAAGAAAAATGTAAAAATTAACCAAAATTTGAAAACGATGCCATCTAGATGATTTGGAAGATATTTATGAGAAATTGAATTTTAGCGAATATCCGTGTAAACTGTAGAAATTTACCGAAATTCTAAATCGTTGCTATTTCTACGTATATCGACGATTTGGATGATATATAAGAAAAACTGAAATTTTAGCAAATTTCCAAGACATATGTAAAAATTAACCAAAATTTGAAAACGATGCCATCTGGATGATTTGGAAGAAATTGAAGAAAAATTGAATTTTTGCGAATTTCCGAGTAAACTGTAAAAATTAACCGAAATTCGAAAACGATGCTATTTCTACGTATATCGACGATTTGGATGATATATAAGAAAAACTGAAATTTTAGCGAATTTCCGAGTAAACTGTAAAAATTAACCGAAATTTTAAATCGTTGCTATTTCTACGTATATGGACGATTTGGATGATATATAAGAAAAACTGAAATTTTAGCAAATTTCTAAGAAATATTTAAAAATTAACCAAAATTTGAAGACGATGCCATCTGGATGATTTGGAAGAAATTGAAGAAAAATTGAATTTTAGCGAATTTCCGTGTAAACTGTAGAAATTAACCGAAATTCTAAATCGTTGCTATTTCTACGTATATCGACGATTTGGATGATATATAGGAAAAACTGAAATTTTAGCGAATTTCCGAGTAAACTGTAAAAATTAACCAAAATTATAAATCGTTGCTATTTCTACGTATATCGACGATTTGGATGATATATAAGAAAAACTGAAATTTTAGCAAATTTCCAAGACATGTAAAAATTAACCAAAATTTGAAAACGATGCCATCTGGATGATTTGGAAGAAATTGAAGAAAAATTGAATTTTTGCGAATTTCCAAGAATAATGCAAAAATCTACCAAAATTTGAAAACGATTCTATTTCTATAGATATACAAGAAAAATTGAATTTTAGCGAATTTCCAAGAAAAATGTAAAAATTACACGAAATTCGACTACGATGCTATTTCTACGTATACCGACGATTTGAACGATATATAAGAAAAACTTAAATTTTAGCGATTTCCAAGAAAAACTGAAATTTTAGCGAATTTCCAAGAAAAATGTAAAAATTAACCAAAATTTGAAAACGATGCCATCTAGATGATTTGGAAGATATTTATGAAAAATTGAATTTTAGCGAATTCCCGTGTAAACTCTAGAAATTAACCGAAATTCTAAATCGTTGCTATTTCTACGTATATCGACGATTTGGATGATATATAAGAAAAACTGAAATTTTAGCGAATTTCCGAGTAAACTGTAAAAATTAACCGAAATTCTAAATCGTTGCTATTTCTACGTATATGGGCGATTTGGATGATATATAAGAAAAACTGAAATTTTAGCAAATTTCCAAGATATATGTAAAAATTAACCAAAATTTGAAAACGATGCCATCTGGATGATTTGGAAGAAATTGAAGAAAAATTGAATTTTTGCGAATTTCCAAGAATAATGCAAAAATCTACCAAAATTTGAAAACGATTCTATTTCTATAGATATACAAGAAAAATTGAATTTTAGCGAATTTCCAAGAAAAATGTAAAAATTACACGAAATTCGAATACGATGCTATTTCTACGTATATCGACGATTTGAACGATATATGAGAAAAACTTAAATTTTAGCGATTTCCAAGAAAAACTGAAATTTTAGCGAATTTCCAAGAAGAATGTAAAAATTAACCAAAATTTGAAAACGATGCCATCTAGATGATTTGGAAGATATTTATGAAAAATTGAATTTTAGCGAATTCCCGTGTAAACTCTAGAAATTAACCGAAATTCGAAAACGATACTATTTCTACGTATATCGACGATTTGGACGATATATAAGAAAAACTGAAATTTTAGCGAATTTCCGAGTAAACTGTTAAAATTAACCAAAATTATAAATCGTTGCTATTTCTACGTATATCGACGATTTGGATGATATATAAGAAAAACTGAAATTTTAGCAAATTTCCAAGATATATGTAAAAATTAACCAAAATTTGAAAACGATGCCATCTGGATGATTTGGAAGAAATTGAAGAAAAATTGAATTTTTGCGAATTTCCAAGAATAATGCAAAAATCTACCAAAATTTGAAAACGATTCTATTTCTATAGATATACAAGAAAAATTGAATTTTAGCGAATTTCCAAGAAAAATGTAAAAATTACACGAAATTCGAATACGATGCTATTTCTACGTATATCGACGATTTGAACGATATATAAGAAAAACTTAAATTTTAGCGATTTCCAAGAAAAACTGAAATTTTAGCAAATTTCCAAGATATATGTAAAAATTAACCAAAATTTGAAAACGATGCCATCTGGATGATTTGGAAGAAATTGAAGAAAAATTGAATTTTTGCGAATTTCCAAGAATAATGCAAAAATCTACCAAAATTTGAAAACGATTCTATTTCTATAGATATACAAGAAAAATTGAATTTTAGCAAATTTCCAAGAAATATTTAAAAATTAACCAAAATTTGAAGACGATGCCATCTGGATGATTTGGAAGAAATTGAAGAAAAATTGAATTTTAGCGAATTTCCAAGAAAAATGTAAAAATTAACCAAAATTTGAAAACGATGCCATCTAGATGATTTGGAAGATATTTATGAGAAATTGAATTTTAGCGAATATCCGTGTAAACTGTAGAAATTTACCGAAATTCTAAATCGTTGCTATTTCTACGTATATCGACGATTTGGATGATATATAAGAAAAACTGAAATTTTAGCAAATTTCCAAGACATATGTAAAAATTAACCAAAATTTGAAAACGATGCCATCTGGATGATTTGGAAGAAATTGAAGAAAAATTGAATTTTTGCGAATTTCCGAGTAAACTGTAAAAATTAACCGAAATTCGAAAACGATGCTATTTCTACGTATATCGACGATTTGGATGATATATAAGAAAAACTGAAATTTTAGCGAATTTCCGAGTAAACTGTAAAAATTAACCGAAATTTTAAATCGTTGCTATTTCTACGTATATGGACGATTTGGATGATATATAAGAAAAACTGAAATTTTAGCAAATTTCTAAGAAATATTTAAAAATTAACCAAAATTTGAAGACGATGCCATCTGGATGATTTGGAAGAAATTGAAGAAAAATTGAATTTTAGCGAATTTCCGTGTAAACTGTAGAAATTAACCGAAATTCTAAATCGTTGCTATTTCTACGTATATCGACGATTTGGATGATATATAGGAAAAACTGAAATTTTAGCGAATTTCCGAGTAAACTGTAAAAATTAACCAAAATTATAAATCGTTGCTATTTCTACGTATATCGACGATTTGGATGATATATAAGAAAAACTGAAATTTTAGCAAATTTCCAAGACATGTAAAAATTAACCAAAATTTGAAAACGATGCCATCTGGATGATTTGGAAGAAATTGAAGAAAAATTGAATTTTTGCGAATTTCCGAGTAAACTGTAAAAATTAACCGAAATTCGAAAACGATGCTATTTCTACGTATATCGACGATTTGGACGATATATAAGAAAAACTGAAATTTTAGCGAATTTCCGAGTAAACTGTTAAAATTAACCAAAATTATAAATCGTTGCTATTTCTACGTATATCGAAGATTTGGATGATATATAAGAAAAACTGAAATTTTAGCAAATTTCCAAGATATATGTAAAAATTAACCAAAATTTGAAAACGATGCCATCTGGATGATTTGGAAGAAATTGAAGAAAAATTGAATTTTTGCGAATTTCCAAGAATAATGCAAAAATCTACCAAAATTTGAAAACGATTCTATTTCTATAGATATACAAGAAAAATTGAATTTTAGCGAATTTCCAAGAAAAATGTAAAAATTACACGAAATTCGACTACGATGCTATTTCTACGTATACCGACGATTTGAACGATATATAAGAAAAACTTAAATTTTAGCGATTTCCAAGAAAAACTGAAATTTTAGCGAATTTCCAAGAAAAATGTAAAAATTAACCAAAATTTGAAAACGATGCCATCTAGATGATTTGGAAGATATTTATGAAAAATTGAATTTTAGCGAATTCCCGTGTAAACTCTAGAAATTAACCGAAATTCTAAATCGTTGCTATTTCTACGTATATCGACGATTTGGATGATATATAAGAAAAACTGAAATTTTAGCGAATTTCCGAGTAAACTGTAAAAATTAACCGAAATTCTAAATCGTTGCTATTTCTACGTATATGGGCGATTTGGATGATATATAAGAAAAACTGAAATTTTAGCAAATTTCCAAGATATATGTAAAAATTAACCAAAATTTGAAAACGATGCCATCTGGATGATTTGGAAGAAATTGAAGAAAAATTGAATTTTTGCGAATTTCCAAGAATAATGCAAAAATCTACCAAAATTTGAAAACGATTCTATTTCTATAGATATACAAGAAAAATTGAATTTTAGCGAATTTCCAAGAAAAATGTAAAAATTACACGAAATTCGAATACGATGCTATTTCTACGTATATCGACGATTTGAACGATATATGAGAAAAACTTAAATTTTAGCGATTTCCAAGAAAAACTGAAATTTTAGCGAATTTCCAAGAAGAATGTAAAAATTAACCAAAATTTGAAAACGATGCCATCTAGATGATTTGGAAGATATTTATGAAAAATTGAATTTTAGCGAATTCCCGTGTAAACTCTAGAAATTAACCGAAATTCGAAAACGATACTATTTCTACGTATATCGACGATTTGGACGATATATAAGAAAAACTGAAATTTTAGCGAATTTCCGAGTAAACTGTTAAAATTAACCAAAATTATAAATCGTTGCTATTTCTACGTATATCGACGATTTGGATGATATATAAGAAAAACTGAAATTTTAGCAAATTTCCAAGATATATGTAAAAATTAACCAAAATTTGAAAACGATGCCATCTGGATGATTTGGAAGAAATTGAAGAAAAATTGAATTTTTGCGAATTTCCAAGAATAATGCAAAAATCTACCAAAATTTGAAAACGATTCTATTTCTATAGATATACAAGAAAAATTGAATTTTAGCGAATTTCCAAGAAAAATGTAAAAATTACACGAAATTCGAATACGATGCTATTTCTACGTATATCGACGATTTGAACGATATATAAGAAAAACTTAAATTTTAGCGATTTCCAAGAAAAACTGAAATTTTAGCAAATTTCCAAGATATATGTAAAAATTAACCAAAATTTGAAAACGATGCCATCTGGATGATTTGGAAGAAATTGAAGAAAAATTGAATTTTTGCGAATTTCCAAGAATAATGCAAAAATCTACCAAAATTTGAAAACGATTCTATTTCTATAGATATACAAGAAAAATTGAATTTTAGCGAATTTCCAAGAAAAATGTAAAAATTACACGAAATTCGAATACGATGCTATTTCTACGTATATCGACGATTTGAACGATATATAAGAAAAACTTAAATTTTAGCGATTTCCAAGAAAAACTGAAATTTTAGCGAATTTCCAAGAAAAATGTAAAAATTATCCAAAATTTAAAAACGATGCTATTTCTATAGATATATAAGAAAAATTGAATTTTAGCGAATTTCCAAGAAAAATGTAAAAATTACACGAAATTCGAAAACGATGTTATTTCTACGTATACCGACGATTTCGATGATATATAAGAAAAACTGAAATTTTAGCGAATTTCCAAGAAAAATGTAAAAATTAACCAAAATTTGAAAACGATGCCATCTAGATGATTTGGAAGATATTTATGAAAAATTGAATTTTAGCGAATTCCCGTGTAAACTCTAGAAATTAACCGAAATTCGAAAACGATGCTATTTCTACGTATATCGACGATTTGGACGATATATAAGAAAAACTGAAATTTTAGCGAATTTCCGAGTAAACTGTTAAAATTAACCAAAATTATAAATCGTTGCTATTTCTACGTATATCGACGATTTGGATGATTTATAAGAAAAACTGAAGTTTTAGCAAATTTCCAGGATATATGTAAATATTAACCAAAATTTGAAAACGATGCCATCTGGATGATTTGGAAGAAATTGAAGAAAAATTGAATTTTTGCGAATTTCCAAGAATAATGCAAAAATCTACCAAAATTTGAAAACGATTCTATTTCTATAGATATACAAGAAAAATTGAATTTTAGCGAATTTCCAAGAAAAATGTAAAAATTACACGAAATTCGAATACGATGCTATTTCTACGTATATCGACGATTTGAACGATATATAAGAAAAACTTAAATTTTAGCGATTTCCAAGAAAAACTGAAATTTTAGCAAATTTCCAAGATATATGTAAAAATTAACCAAAATTTGAAAACGATGCCATCTGGATGATTTGGAAGAAATTGAAGAAAAATTGAATTTTTGCGAATTTCCAAGAATAATGCAAAAATCTACCAAAATTTGAAAACGATTCTATTTCTATAGATATACAAGAAAAATTGAATTTTAGTGAATTTCCAAGAAAAATGTAAAAATTACACGAAATTCGAATACGATGCTATTTCTACGTATATCGACGATTTGAACGATATATAAGAAAAACTTAAATTTTAGCGATTTCCAAGAAAAACTGAAATTTTAGCGAATTTCCAAGAAAAATGTAAAAATTATCCAAAATTTAAAAACGATGCTATTTCTATAGATATATAAGAAAAATTGAATTTTAGCGAATTTCCAAGAAAAATGTAAAAATTACACGAAATTCGAAAACGATGCTATTTCTACGTATACCGACGATTTCGATGATATATAAGAAAAACTGAAATTTTAGCAAATTTCCAAGAAATATGTAAAAATTAACCAAAATTTGAAAACGATGCCATCTGGATGATTTGGAAGAAATTGAAGAAAAATTAAATTTTTGCGAATTTCCGAGTAAACTGTAAAAATTATCCGAAATTCGAAAACGATACTATTTCTACGTATATCGACGATTTGGACGATATATAAGAAAAACTGAAATTTTAGCGAATTTCCGAGTAAACTGTTAAAATTAACCAAAATTATAAATGGTTGCTATTTCTACGTATATCGACGATTTGGATGATTTATAAGAAAAACTGAAATTTTAGCAAATTTCCAGGATACATGTAAAAATTAACCAAAATTTGAAAACGATGCCATCTGGATGATTTGGAAGAAATTGAAAAAAAATTGAATTTTTGCGAATTTCCAAGAATAATGCAAAAATCGACCAAAATTTGAAAACGATTCTATTTCTATAGATATACAAGAAAAATTGAATTTTAGCGAATTTCCAAGAAAAATGTAAAAATTACACGAAATTCGAATACGATGCTATTTTTACGTATATCGACGATTTGAACGATATATAAGAAAAACTTAAATTTTAGCGATTTCCAAGAAAAACTGAAATTTTAGCGAATTTCCAAGAAAAATGTAAAAATTAACCAAAATTTGAAAACGATGCCATCTAGATGATTTGGAAGATATTTAAGAAAAATTGAATTTTAGCGAATTTCCGATTAAACAGTAAAAATTAACCGAAATTCTAAATCATTTCTATTTCTACGTATATCGACGATTTGGATGATAAATAAGAAAAACTGAAATTTTACCGAATTTCCAAGAAAAATGTGAAAACTAACCGAAAGCCGAAAACGATGCTATTTCTACGTATATCGATGATTTGGATGATATATAAGAAAAACTGAAATCTTAGCGAATTTCCAAGAAAAATGTAAAAATTAACCAGAATTTGAAAACGATGCCATCTAGATGATTTGGAAGATATTTATGAAAAATTGAATTTTAGCGAATTTCCGTGTAAACTGTAGAAATTAACCGAAATTCTAAATCGTTGCTATTTCTACGTATATCGACGATTTGGATGATATATAAGAAAAACTGAAATTTTAGCGAATTTCCAAGAAAAATGTAAAAATTACACGAAATTAGAAAACGATGCTATTTCTACGTATATCGACGATTTGGATGATATATAGGAAAAACTGAAATTTTTGCGAATTTCCGAGTAAACTGTAAAAATTAACCGAAATTCTAAATCGTTGCTATTTCTACGTATATGGACGATTTGGATGATATATAAGAAAAACTGAAATTTTAGCAAATTTCCAAGAAATATTTAAAAATTAACCAAAATTTGTAGACGATGCCATCTGGATGATTTGGAAGAAATTGAAGAAAAATTGAATTTTAGCGAATTTCCGCGTAAACTGTAGAAATTAACCGAAATTCTAAATCGTTGCTATTTCTACGTATATCGACGATTTGGATGATATATAGGAAAAACTGAAATTTTAGCGAATTTCCGAGTAAACTGTAAAAATTAACCAAAATTATAAATCGTTGCTATTTCTACGTATATCGACGATTTGGATGATATATAAGAAAAACTGAAATTTTAACAAATTTCCAAAACATGTAAAAATTAACCAAAATTTGAAAACGATGCCATCTGGATGATTTGGAAGAAATTGAAGAAAAATTGAATTTTTGCGAATTTCCGAGTAAACTGTAAAAATTAACCGAAATTCGAAAACGATGCTATTTCTACGTATATCGACGATTTGGACGATATATAAGAAAAACTGAAATTTTAGCAAATTTCCAAGATATATGTAAAAATTAACCAAAATTTGAAAACGATGCCATCTGGATGATTTGGAAGAAATTGAAGAAAAATTGAATTTTTGCGAATTTCCAAGAATAATGCAAAAATTTACCAAAATTTGAAAACGATTCTATTTCTATAGATATACAAGAAAAATTGAATTTTAGCGAATTTCCAAGAAAAATGTAAAAATTACACGAAATTCGAATACGATGCTATTTCTACGTATATCGACCATTTGAACGATATATAAGAAAAACTTAAATTTTAGCGAATTTCCGAGTAAACTGTAAACATTAACCGAAATTCTAAATAGTTGCTATTTCTACTTATATGGGCGATTTGGATGATATATAAGAAAAACTGAAATTTTAGCGAATTTCCAAGAAAAATGTAAAAATTACACGAAATTCGAAAACGATGCTATTTCTACGTATATCGACGATTTCGATGATATACAAGAAAAACTGAAATTTTAGCAAATTTCCAAGAAATATGTAAAAATTAACCAAAATTTGAAAACGATGCCATCTGGATGATTTGGAAGAAATTGAAGAAAAATTGAATTTTTGCGAATTTCCGAGTAAAATGTAAAAATTAACCGAAATTCGAAAACGATGCTATTTCTACGTATATCGACGATTTGGATGATATATAAGAAAAACTGAAATTTTAGCGATTTCCAGGAAAAGCCGAAATTTTAGCGAATTTCCAAGAAAAATGTAAAAATTAACCAAAATTTGAAAACGATGCCATCTAGATGATTTGGAAGATATTTATGAAAAATTGAATTTTAGCGAATTCCCGTGTAAACTCTAGAAATTAACCGAAATTCTAAATCGTTGCTATTTCTACGTATATCGACGATTTGGATGATAAATAAGAAAAACTGAAATTTTACCGAATTTCCAAGAAAAATGTGAAAACTAACCGAAAGCCGAAAACGATGCTATTTCTACGTATATCGATGATTTGCATGATATATAAGAAAAACTGAAATTTTAGGGAATTTCCAAGAAAAATGTAAAAATTAACCAGAATTTGAAAACGATGCCATCTAGATGATTTGGAAGATATTTATGAAAAATTGAATTTTAGCGAATATCCGTGTAAACTGTAGAAATTTACCGAAATTCTAAATCGTTGCTATTTCTACGTATATCGACGATTTGGATGATATATAAGAAAAACTGAAATTTTAGCAAATTTCCAAGACATATGTAAAAATTAACCAAAATTTGAAAACGATGCCATCTGGATGATTTGGAAGAAATTGAAGAAAAATTGAATTTTTGCGAATTTCCGAGTAAACTGTAAAAATTAACCGAAATTCGAAAACGATGCTATTTCTACGTATATCGACGATTTGGATGATATATAAGAAAAACTGAAATTTTAGCGAATTTCCGAGTAAACTGTAAAAATTAGCCGAAATTTTAAATCGTTGCTATTTCTACGTATATCGACGATTAGAATGATACATTAGAAAAACTGAAATTTTAGCAAATTTCCAAGACATGTAAAAATTAACCAAAATTTGAAAACGATGCCATCTGGATGATTTGGAAGAAATTGAAGAAAAATTGAATTTTTGCGAATTTCCGAGTAAACTGTAAAAATTAACCGAAATTCAAAAACGATGCTATTTCTACGTATATCGACGATTTGGACGATATATAAGAAAAACTGAAATTTTAGCGAATTTCCGAGTAAACTGTTAAAATTAACCAAAATTATAAATCGTTGCTATTTCTACGTATATCGACGATTTGGATGATTTATAAGAAAAACTGAAATTTTAGCAAATTTCCAGGATATATGTAAAAATTAACCAAAATTTGAAAACGATGCCATCTGGATGATTTGGAAGAAATTGAAGAAAAATTGAATTTTTGCGAATTTCCAAGCATAATGCAAAAATCTACCAAAATTTGAAAACGATTCTATTTCTATAGATATACAAGAAAAATTGAATTTTAGCGAATTTCCAAGAAAAATGTAAAAATTACACGAAATTCGAATACGATGCTATTTTTACGTATATCGACGATTTGAACGATATATAAGAAAAACTTAAATTTTAACGATTTCCAAGAAAAACTGAAATTTTAGCGAATTTCCAAGAAAAATGTAAAAATTATCCAAAATTTGAAAACGATGCCATCTAGATGATTTGGAAGATCTTTAAGAAAAATTGAATTTTAGCGAATTTCCGAGTAAACTGTAAAAATTAACCGAAATTCTAAATCATTTCTATTTCTACGTATATCGACGATTTGGATGATAAATAAGAAAAACTGAAATTTTACCGAATTTCCAAGAAAAATGTGAAAACTAACCGAAAGCCGAAAACGATGCTATTTCTACGTATATCGATGATTTGGATGATATATAAGAAAAACTGAAATCTTAGCGAATTTCCAAGAAAAATGTAAAAATTAACCAGAATTTGAAAACGATGCCATCTAGATGATTTGGAAGATATTTATGAAAAATTGAATTTTAGCGAATTTCCGTGTAAACTGTAGAAATTAACCGAAATTCTAAATCGTTACTATTTCTACGTATATCGACGATTTGGATGATATATAAGAAAAACTGAAATTTTAGCGAATTTCCAAGAAAAATGTAAAAATTACACGAAATTAGAAAACGATGCTATTTCTACGTATATCGACGATTTGGACGATATATAGCAAAAACTGAAATTTTAGCGAATTTCCGAGTAAACTGTTAAAATTAACCAAAATTAACCAAAATTATAAATCGTTGCTATTTCTACGTATATCGACGATTTGGGTGATATATAAGAAAAACTGAAATTTTAGCAAATTTCCAAGACATATGTAAAAATTAACCAAAATTTGAAAACGATGCCATCTGGATGATTTGGAAGAAATTGAAGAAAAATTGAATTTTTGCGAATTTCCGAGTAAACTGTAGAAATTAACCGAAATTCTAAATCGTTGCTATTTCTACGTATATCGACGATTTGGATGATATATAGGAAAAACTGAAATTTTAGCGAATTTCCGAGTAAACTGTAAAAATTAACCAAAATTATAAATCGTTGCTATTTCTACGTATATCGACGATTTGGATGATATATAAGAAAAACTGAAATTTTAACAAATTTCCAAAACATGTAAAAATTAACCAAAATTTGAAAACGATGCCATCTGGATGATTTGGAAGAAATTGAAGAAAAATTGAATTTTTGCGAATTTCCGAGTAAACTGTAAAAATTAACCGAAATTCGAAAACGATGCTATTTCTACGTATATCGACGATTTGGACGAAATATAAGAAAAACTGAAATTTTAGCAAATTTCCAAGATATATGTAAAAATTAACCAAAATTTGAAAACGATGCCATCTGGATGATTTGGAAGAAATTGAAGAAAGATTGAATTTTTGCGAATTTCCAAGAATAATGCAAAAATTTACCAAAATTTGAAAACGATTCTATTTCTATAGATATACAAGAAAAATTGAATTTTAGCGAATTTCCAAGAAAAATGTAAAAATTACACGAAATTCGAATACGATGCTATTTCTACGTATATCGACCATTTGAACGATATATAAGAAAAACTTAAATTTTAGCGAATTTCCGAGTAAACTGTAAACATTAACCGAAATTCTAAATAGTTGCTATTTCTACTTATATGGGCGATTTGGATGATATATAAGAAAAACTGAAATTTTAGCGAATTTCCAAGAAAAATGTAAAAATTACACGAAATTCGAAAACGATGCTATTTCTACGTATATCGACGATTTGGATGATATATAAGAAAAACTGAAATTTTAGCGATATTCCAAGAAAAATGTAAAAATTAACCAAAATTTGAAAACGATGCTATCTGGATGATTTGGAAGAAATTGAAGAAAAATTGAATTTTTGCGAATTTCCGAGTAAACTGCAAAAATTAACCGAAATTCGAAAACGATGCTATTTCTACGTATATCGACGATTTGGATGATATATAGGAAAAACTGAAATTTTAGCAAATTTCCGAGTAAACTGTTAAAATTAACCAAAATTATAAATCGTTGCTATTTCTACGTATATCGACGATTTGGGTGATATCTAAGAAAAACTGAAATTTTAGCAAATTTCCAAGACATATGTAAAAATTAACCGAAATTTGAAAACGATGCCATCTGGATGATTTGGAAGAAATTGAAGAAAAATTGAATTTTTGCGAATTTCCGAGTAAACTGTAAAAATTAACCGAAATTCGAAAACGATGCAATTTCTACGTATATCGACGATTTGGATGATATATAGGAAAAACTGAAATTTTAGCAAATTTCCAAGAAATATTCAAAATTAACCAAAATTTGAAGACGATGCCATCTGGATGATTTGGAAGAAATTGAAGAAAAATTGAATTTTTGCGAATTTCCGAGTAAACTGTAAAAATTAACCGAAATTCGAAAACGATGCTATTTCTACGTATATCGACGATTTGGACGATATATAAGAAAAACTGAAATTTTAGCGAATTTCCGAGTAAACTGTTAAAATTAACCAAAATTATAAATCGTTGCTATTTCTACGTATATCGACGATTTGGGTGATATCTAAGAAAAACTGAAATTTTAGCAAATTTCCAAGACATATGTAAAAATTAACCAAAATTTGAAAACGATGCCATCTGGATGATTTGGAAGAAATTGAAGAAAAATTGAATTTTTGCGAATTTCCGAGTAAACTGTAAAAATTAACCGAAATTCGAAAACGATGCTATTTCTACGTATATCGATGATTTGGATGATATATAAGAAAAACTGAAATTTTAGCGAATTTCCAAGAAAAATGTAACAAGTAACTAAAATTTGAAAACGATGCCATCTAGATGATTTGGAAGATATTTAAGAAAAATTGAATTTTAGCGAATTTCCGAGTAAACTGTAAAAATTAACCAAAATTATAAATCGTTGCTATTTCTACGTATATCGACGATTTGGGTGATATATAAGAAAAACTGAAATTTTAGCAAATTTCCAAGACATATGTAAAAATTAACCAAAATTTGAAAACGATGCTATCTGGATGATTTGGAAGAAATTGAAGAAAAATTGTATTTTAGCGAATTTCCAAGAATAATGTAAAAATTTACCAAAATTTGAAAACGATTCTATTTCTATAGATATACAAGAAAAATTGAATTTTAGCAAATTTCCAAGACATGTAAAAATTAACCAAAATTTGAAAACGATGCTATCTGGATGATTTGGAAGAAATTGAAGAAAAATTGAATTTTTGCGAATTTCCGAGTAAACTGCAAAAATTAACCGAAATTCGAAAACGATGCTATTTCTACGTATATCGACGATTTGGACGATATATAAGAAAAACTGAAATTTTAGCGAATTTCCGAGTAAACTGTTAAAATTAACCAAAATTATAAATCGTTGCTATTTCTACGTATATCGACGATTTGGGTGATATCTAAGAAAAACTGAAATTTTAGCAAATTTCCAAGACATATGTAAAAATTAACCAAAATTTGAAAACGATGCCATCTGGATGATTTGGAAGAAATTGAAGAAAAATTGAATTTTTGCGAATTTCCGAGTAAACTGTAAAAATTAACCGAAATTCGAAAACGATGCTATTTCTACGTATATCGACGATTTGGACGATATATAAGAAAAACTGAAATTTTAGCGAATTTCCGAGTAAACTGTTAAAATTAACCAAAATTATAAATCGTTGCTATTTCTACGTATATCGACGATTTGGATGATATATAAGAAAAACTGAAATTTTAGCAAATTTCCAAGACATGTAAAAATTAACCAAAATTTGAAAACGATGCCATCTGGATGATTTGGAAGAAATTGAAGAAAAATTGAATTTTTACGAATTTCCGAGTAAACTGTAAAAATTAACCGAAATTCGAAAACGATGCTATTTCTACGTATATCGACGATTTGGACGATATATAAGAAAAACTGAAATTTTAGCGAATTTCCGAGTAAACTGTTAAAATTAACCAAAATTATAAATCGTTGCTATTTCTACGTATATCGACGATTTGGGTGATATATAAGAAAAACTGAAATTTTAGCAAATTTCCAAGACATATGTAAAAATTAACCAAAATTTGAAAACGATGCCATCTGGATGATTTGGAAGAAATTGAAGAAAAATTGAATTTTTGCGAATTTCCGTGTAAACTGTAGAAATTAACCGAAATTCTAAATCGTTGCTATTTCTACGTATATGGACGATTTGGATGATATATAAGAAAAACTGAAATTTTAACGAATTTCCAAGAAAAATGTAAAAATTATCCAAAAGTTAAGAACGATGCTATTTCTATAGATATATAAGAAAAATTGAATTTTAGCGAATTTCCAAGAAAAATGTAAAAATTACACGAAATTCGAAAACGATGCTATTTCTATGTATATCGACGATTTGGATGATATATAAGAAAAACTGAAATTTTAGCAAATTTCCAAGAAATATGTAAAAATTAACCAAAATTTGAAAACGATGCTATCTGGATGATTTGGAAGAAATTGAAGAAAAATTGAATTTTAGCGAATTTCCAAGAATAATGTAAAAATTTACCAAAATTTGAAAACGATGCCATCTGGATGATTTGGAAGAAATTGAAGAAAAATTGAATTTTTGCGAATTTCCGTGTAAACTGTAGAAATTAACCGAAATTCTAAATCGTTGCTATTTCTACGTATATCGACGATTTGGATGATATATAAGAAAAACTGAAATTTTAGCGAATTTCCAAGAAAAATGTAAAAATTACACGAAATTAGAAAACGATGCTATTTCTACGTATATCGACGATTTGGACGATATATAGGAAAAACTGAAATTTTAGCGAATTTCCGAGTAAACTGTTAAAATTAACCAAAATTATAAATCGTTGCTATTTCTACGTATATCGACGATTTGGGTGATATATAAGAAAAACTGAAATTTTAGCAAATTTCCAAGACATATGTAAAAATTAACCAAAATTTGAAAACGATGCCATCTGGATGATTTGGAAGAAATTGAAGAAAAATTGAATTTTTGCGAATTTCCGAGTAAACTGTAAAAATTAACCGAAATTCGAAAACGATGCTATTTCTACGTATATCGACGATTTGGACGATATATAAGAAAAACTGAAATTTTAGCAAATTTCCAAGATATATGTAAAAATTAACCAAAATTTGAAAACGATGCCATCTGGATGATTTGGAAGAAATTGAAGAAAAATTGAATTTTTGCGAATTTCCGTGTAAACTGTAGAAATTAACCGAAATTCTAAATCGTTGCTATTTCTACGTATATCGACGATTTGGATGATATATAAGAAAAACTGAAATTTTAGCGATATTCCAAGAAAAATGTAAAAATTAACCAAAATTTGAAAACGATGCCATTTAGATGATTTGGAAGATATTTATGAAAAATTGAATTTTAGCGAATTTCCGAGTGAACTGTAAAAATTAACCGAAATTCTAAATCATTGCTATTTCTACGTATATCGACGATTTGGATGATAAATAAGAAAAACTGAAATTTTACCGAATTTCCAAGAAAAATGTGAAAACTAACCGAAAGCCGAAAACGATGCTATTTCTACGTATATCGATGATTTGGATGATATATAAGAAAAACTGAAATTTTAGCGAATTTCCAAGAAAAATGTAACAATTAACTAAAATTTGAAAACGATGCCATCTAGATGATTTGGAAGATATTTAAGAAAAATTGAATTTTAGCGAATTTCCGAGTAAACTGTAAAAATTAACCAAAATTATAAATCGTTGCTATTTCTACGTATATCGACGATTTGGGTGATATATAAGAAAAACTGAAATTTTAGCAAATTTCCAAGACATATGTAAAAATTAACCAAAATTTGAAAACGATGCTATCTGGATGATTTGGAAGAAATTGAAGAAAAATTGTATTTTAGCGAATTTCCAAGAATAATGTAAAAATTTACCAAAATTTGAAAACGATTCTATTTCTATAGATATACAAGAAAAATTGAATTTTAGCAAATTTCCAAGACTTGTAAAAATTAACCAAAATTTGAAAACGATGCTATCTGGATGATTTGGAAGAAATTGAAGAAAAATTGAATTTTTGCGAATTTCCGAGTAAACTGCAAAAATTAACCGAAATTCGAAAACGATGCTATTTCTACGTGTATCGACGATTTGGACGATATATAAGAAAAACTGAAATTTTAGCGAATTTCCGAGTAAACTGTTAAAATTAACCAAAATTATAAATCGTTGCTATTTCTACGTATATCGACGATTTGGATGATTTATAAGAAAAACTGAAGTTTTAGCAAATTTCCAGGATATATGTAAAAATTAACCAAAATTTGAAAACGATGCCATCTGGATGATTTGGAAGAAATTGAAGAAAAATTGAATTTTTGCGAATTTCCAAGAATAATGCAAAAATCTACCAAAATTTGAAAACGATTCTATTTCTATAGATATACAAGAAAAATTGAATTTTAGCGAATTTCCAAGAAAAATGTAAAAATTACACGAAATTCGAATACGATGCTATTTCTACGTATATCGACGATTTGAACGATATATAAGAAAAACTTAAATTTTAGCGATTTCCAAGAAAAACTGAAATTTTAGCAAATTTCCAAGATATATGTAAAAATTAACCAAAATTTGAAAACGATGCCATCTGGATGATTTGGAAGAAATTGAAGAAAAATTGAATTTTTGCGAATTTCCAAGAATAATGCAAAAATCTACCAAAATTTGAAAACGATTCTATTTCTATAGATATACAAGAAAAATTGAATTTTAGTGAATTTCCAAGAAAAATGTAAAAATTACACGAAATTCGAATACGATGCTATTTCTACGTATATCGACGATTTGAACGATATATAAGAAAAACTTAAATTTTAGCGATTTCCAAGAAAAACTGAAATTTTAGCGAATTTCCAAGAAAAATGTAAAAATTATCCAAAATTTAAAAACGATGCTATTTCTATAGATATATAAGAAAAATTGAATTTTAGCGAATTTCCAAGAAAAATGTAAAAATTACACGAAATTCGAAAACGATGCTATTTCTACGTATACCGACGATTTCGATGATATATAAGAAAAACTGAAATTTTAGCAAATTTCCAAGAAATATGTAAAAATTAACCAAAATTTGAAAACGATGCCATCTGGATGATTTGGAAGAAATTGAAGAAAAATTAAATTTTTGCGAATTTCCGAGTAAACTGTAAAAATTAACCGAAATTCGAAAACGATACTATTTCTACGTATATAGACGATTTGGACGATATATAAGAAAAACTGAAATTTTAGCGAATTTCCGAGTAAACTGTTAAAATTAACCAAAATTATAAATCGTTGCTATTTCTACGTATATCGACGATTTGGATGATTTATAAGAAAAACTGAAATTTTAGCAAATTTCCAGGATACATGTAAAAATTAACCAAAATTTGAAAACGATGCCATCTGGATGATTTGGAAGAAATTGAAAAAAAATTGAATTTTTGCGAATTTCCAAGAATAATGCAAAAATCTACCAAAATTTGAAAACGATTCTATTTCTATAGATATACAAGAAAAATTGAATTTTAGCGAATTTCCAAGAAGAATGTAAAAATTACACGAAATTCGAATACGATGCTATTTTTACGTATATCGACGATTTGAACGATATATAAGAAAAACTTAAATTTTAGCGATTTCCAAGAAAAACTGAAATTTTAGCGAATTTCCAAGAAAAATGTAAAAATTAACCAAAATTTGAAAACGATGCCATCTAGATGATTTGGAAGATATTTAAGAAAAATTGAATTTTAGCGAATTTCCGAGTAAACAGTAAAAATTAACCGAAATTCTAAATCATTTCTATTTCTACGTATATCGACGATTTGGATGATAAATAAGAAAAACTGAAATTTTACCGAATTTCCAAGAAAAATGTGAAAACTAACCGAAAGCCGAAAACGATGCTATTTCTACGTATATCGATGATTTGGATGATATATAAGAAAAACTGAAATCTTAGCGAATTTCCAAGAAAAATGTAAAAATTAACCAGAATTTGAAAACGATGCCATCTAGATGATTTGGAAGATATTTATGAAAAATTGAATTTTAGCGAATTTCCGTGTAAACTGTAGAAATTAACCGAAATTCTAAATCGTTGCTATTTCTACGTATATCGACGATTTGAATGATATATAAGAAAAACTGAAATTTTAGCGAATTTCCAAGAAAAATGTAAAAATTACACGAAATTAGAAAACGATGCTATTTCTACGTATATCGACGATTTGGATGATATATAGGAAAAACTGAAATTTTTGCGAATTTCCGAGTAAACTGTAAAAATTAACCGAAATTCTAAATCGTTGCTATTTCTACGTATATGGACGATTTGGATGATATATAAGAAAAACTGAAATTTTAGCAAATTTCCAAGAAATATTTAAAAATTAACCAAAATTTGTAGACGATGCCATCTGGATGATTTGGAAGAAATTGAAGAAAAATTGAATTTTAGCGAATTTCCGCGTAAACTGTAGAAATTAACCGAAATTCTAAATCGTTGCTATTTCTACGTATATCGACGATTTGGATGATATATAGGAAAAACTGAAATTTTAGCGAATTTCCGAGTAAACTGTAAAAATTAACCAAAATTATAAATCGTTGCTATTTCTACGTATATCGACGATTTGGATGATATATAAGAAAAACTGAAATTTTAACAAATTTCCAAAACATGTAAAAATTAACCAAAATTTGAAAACGATGCCATCTGGATGATTTGGAAGAAATTGAAGAAAAATTGAATTTTTGCGAATTTCCGAGTAAACTGTAAAAATTAACCGAAATTCGAAAACGATGCTATTTCTACGTATATCGACGATTTGGACGATATATAAGAAAAACTGAAATTTTAGCAAATTTCCAAGATATATGTAAAAATTAACCAAAATTTGAAAACGATGCCATCTGGATGATTTGGAAGAAATTGAAGAAAAATTGAATTTTTGCGAATTTCCAAGAATAATGCAAAAATTTACCAAAATTTGAAAACGATTCTATTTCTATAGATATACAAGAAAAATTGAATTTTAGCGAATTTCCAAGAAAAATGTAAAAATTACTCGAAATTCGAATACGATGCTATTTCTACGTATATCGACCATTTGAACGATATATAAGAAAAACTTAAATTTTAGCGAATTTCCGAGTAAACTGTAAACATTAACCGAAATTCTAAATAGTTGCTATTTCTACTTATATGGGCGATTTGGATGATATATAAGAAAAACTGAAATTTTAGCGAATTTCCAAGAAAAATGTAAAAATTACACGAAATTCGAAAACGATGCTATTTCTACGTATATCGACGATTTCGATGATATACAAGAAAAACTGAAATTTTAGCAAATTTCCAAGAAATATGTAAAAATTAACCAAAATTTGAAAACGATGCCATCTGGATGATTTGGAAGAAATTGAAGAAAAATTGAATTTTTGCGAATTTCCGAGTAAAATGTAAAAATTAACCGAAATTCGAAAACGATGCTATTTCTACGTATATCGACGATTTGGATGATATATAAGAAAAACTGAAATTTTAGCGATTTCCAGGAAAAGCCGAAATTTTAGCGAATTTCCAAGAAAAACTGAAATTTTAGCAAATTTCCAAGATATATGTAAAAATTAACCAAAATTTGAAAACGATGCCATCTGGATGATTTGGAAGAAATTGAAGAAAAATTGAATTTTTGCGAATTTCCAAGAATAATGCAAAAATCTACCAAAATTTGAAAACGATTCTATTTCTATAGATATACAAGAAAAATTGAATTTTAGTGAATTTCCAAGAAAAATGTAAAAATTACACGAAATTCGAATACGATGCTATTTCTACGTATATCGACGATTTGAACGATATATAAGAAAAACTTAAATTTTAGCGATTTCCAAGAAAAACTGAAATTTTAGCGAATTTCCAAGAAAAATGTAAAAATTATCCAAAATTTAAAAACGATGCTATTTCTATAGATATATAAGAAAAATTGAATTTTAGCGAATTTCCAAGAAAAATGTAAAAATTACACGAAATTCGAAAACGATGCTATTTCTACGTATACCGACGATTTCGATGATATATAAGAAAAACTGAAATTTTAGCAAATTTCCAAGAAATATGTAAAAATTAACCAAAATTTGAAAACGATGCCATCTGGATGATTTGGAAGAAATTGAAGAAAAATTGAATTTTTGCGAATTTCCAAGAATAATGCAAAAATTTACCAAAATTTGAAAACGATTCTATTTCTATAGATATACAAGAAAAATTGAATTTTAGCGAATTTCCAAGAAAAATGTAAAAATTACACGAAATTCGAATACGATGCTATTTCTACGTATATCGACCATTTGAACGATATATAAGAAAAACTTAAATTTTAGCGAATTTCCGAGTAAACTGTAAACATTAACCGAAATTCTAAATAGTTGCTATTTCTACTTATATGGGCGATTTGGATGATATATAAGAAAAACTGAAATTTTAGCGAATTTCCAAGAAAAATGTAAAAATTACACGAAATTCGAAAACGATGCTATTTCTACGTATATCGACGATTTCGATGATATACAAGAAAAACTGAAATTTTAGCAAATTTCCAAGAAATATGTAAAAATTAACCAAAATTTGAAAACGATGCCATCTGGATGATTTGGAAGAAATTGAAGAAAAATTGAATTTTTGCGAATTTCCGAGTAAAATGTAAAAATTAACCGAAATTCGAAAACGATGCTATTTCTACGTATATCGACGATTTGGATGATATATAAGAAAAACTGAAATTTTAGCGATTTCCAGGAAAAGCCGAAATTTTAGCGAATTTCCAAGAAAAACTGAAATTTTAGCAAATTTCCAAGATATATGTAAAAATTAACCAAAATTTGAAAACGATGCCATCTGGATGATTTGGAAGAAATTGAAGAAAAATTGAATTTTTGCGAATTTCCAAGAATAATGCAAAAATCTACCAAAATTTGAAAACGATTCTATTTCTATAGATATACAAGAAAAATTGAATTTTAGTGAATTTCCAAGAAAAATGTAAAAATTACACGAAATTCGAATACGATGCTATTTCTACGTATATCGACGATTTGAACGATATATAAGAAAAACTTAAATTTTAGCGATTTCCAAGAAAAACTGAAATTTTAGCGAATTTCCAAGAAAAATGTAAAAATTATCCAAAATTTAAAAACGATGCTATTTCTATAGATATATAAGAAAAATTGAATTTTAGCGAATTTCCAAGAAAAATGTAAAAATTACACGAAATTCGAAAACGATGCTATTTCTACGTATACCGACGATTTCGATGATATATAAGAAAAACTGAAATTTTAGCAAATTTCCAAGAAATATGTAAAAATTAACCAAAATTTGAAAACGATGCCATCTGGATGATTTGGAAGAAATTGAAGAAAAATTAAATTTTTGCGAATTTCCGAGTAAACTGTAAAAATTAACCGAAATTCGAAAACGATACTATTTCTACGTATATCGACGATTTGGACGATATATAAGAAAAACTGAAATTTTAGCGAATTTCCGAGTAAACTGTTAAAATTAACCAAAATTATAAATCGTTGCTATTTCTACGTATATCGACGATTTGGATGATTTATAAGAAAAACTGAAATTTTAGCAAATTTCCAGGATACATGTAAAAATTAACCAAAATTTGAAAACGATGCCATCTGGATGATTTGGAAGAAATTGAAAAAAAATTGAATTTTTGCGAATTTCCAAGAATAATGAAAAATCTACCAAAATTTGAAAACGATTCTATTTCTATAGATATACAAGAAAAATTGAATTTTAGCGAATTTCCAAGAAAAATGTAAAAATTACACGAAATTCGAATACGATGCTATTTTTACGTATATCGACGATTTGAACGATATATAAGAAAAACTTAAATTTTAGCGATTTCCAAGAAAAACTGAAATTTTAGCGAATTTCCAAGAAAAATGTAAAAATTAACCAAAATTTGAAAACGATGCCATCTAGATGATTTGGAAGATATTTAAGAAAAATTGAATTTTAGCGAATTTCCGAGTAAACAGTAAAAATTAACCGAAATTCTAAATCATTTCTATTTCTACGTATATCGACGATTTGGATGATAAATAAGAAAAACTGAAATTTTACCGAATTTCCAAGAAAAATGTGAAAACTAACCGACAGCCGAAAACGATGCTATTTCTACGTATATCGATGATTTGGATGATATATAAGAAAAACTGAAATCTTAGCGAATTTCCAAGAAAAATGTAAAAATTAACCAGAATTTGAAAACGATGCCATCTAGATGATTTGGAAGATATTTATGAAAAATTGAATTTTAGCGAATTTCCGTGTAAACTGTAGAAATTAACCGAAATTCTAAATCGTTGCTATTTCTACGTATATCGACGATTTGGATGATATATAAGAAAAACTGAAATTTTAGCGAATTTCCAAGAAATATTTAAAAATTAACCAAAATTTGTAGACGATGCCATCTGGATGATTTGGAAGAAATTGAAGAAAAATTGAATTTTAGCGAATTTCCGCGTAAACTGTAGAAATTAACCGAAATTCTAAATCGTTGCTATTTCTACGTATATCGACGATTTGGATGATATATAGGAAAAACTGAAATTTTAGCGAATTTCCGAGTAAACTGTAAAAATTAACCAAAATTATAAATCGTTGCTATTTCTACGTATATCGACGATTTGGATGATATATAAGAAAAACTGAAATTTTAACAAATTTCCAAAACATGTAAAAATTAACCAAAATTTGAAAACGATGCCATCTGGATGATTTGGAAGAAATTGAAGAAAAATTGAATTTTTGCGAATTTCCGAGTAAACTGTAAAAATTAACCGAAATTCGAAAACGATGCTATTTCTACGTATATCGACGATTTGGACGATATATAAGAAAAACTGAAATTTTAGCAAATTTCCAAGATATATGTAAAAATTAACCAAAATTTGAAAACGATGCCATCTGGATGATTTGGAAGAAATTGAAGAAAAATTGAATTTTTGCGAATTTCCAAGAATAATGCAAAAATTTACCAAAATTTGAAAACGATTCTATTTCTATAGATATACAAGAAAAATTGAATTTTAGCGAATTTCCAAGAAAAATGTAAAAATTACACGAAATTCGAATACGATGCTATTTCTACGTATATCGACCATTTGAACGATATATAAGAAAAACTTAAATTTTAGCGAATTTCCGAGTAAACTGTAAACATTAACCGAAATTCTAAATAGTTGCTATTTCTACTTATATGGGCGATTTGGATGATATATAAGAAAAACTGAAATTTTAGCGAATTTCCAAGAAAAATGTAAAAATTACACGAAATTCGAAAACGATGCTATTTCTACGTATATCGACGATTTCGATGATATACAAGAAAAACTGAAATTTTAGCAAATTTCCAAGAAATATGTAAAAATTAACCAAAATTTGAAAACGATGCCATCTGGATGATTTGGAAGAAATTGAAGAAAAATTGAATTTTTGCGAATTTCCGAGTAAAATGTAAAAATTAACCGAAATTCGAAAACGATGCTATTTCTACGTATATCGACGATTTGGATGATATATAAGAAAAACTGAAATTTTAGCGATTTCCAGGAAAAGCCGAAATTTTAGCGAATTTCCAAGAAAAATGTAAAAATTAACCAAAATTTGAAAACGATGCCATCTAGATGATTTGGAAGATATTTATGAAAAATTGAATTTTAGCGAATTCCCGTGTAAACTCTAGAAATTAACCGAAATTCTAAATCGTTGCTATTTCTACGTATATCGACGATTTGGATGATAAATAAGAAAAACTGAAATTTTACCGAATTTCCAAGAAAAATGTGAAAACTAACCGAAAGCCGAAAACGATGCTATTTCTACGTATATCGATGATTTGCATGATATATAAGAAAAACTGAAATTTTAGGGAATTTCCAAGAAAAATGTAAAAATTAACCAGAATTTGAAAACGATGCCATCTAGATGATTTGGAAGATATTTATGAAAAATTGAATTTTAGCGAATATCCGTGTAAACTGTAGAAATTTACCGAAATTCTAAATCGTTGCTATTTCTACGTATATCGACGATTTGGATGATATATAAGAAAAACTGAAATTTTAGCAAATTTCCAAGACATATGTAAAAATTAACCAAAATTTGAAAACGATGCCATCTGGATGATTTGGAAGAAATTGAAGAAAAATTGAATTTTTGCGAATTTCCGAGTAAACTGTAAAAATTAACCGAAATTCGAAAACGATGCTATTTCTACGTATATCGACGATTTGGATGATATATAGGAAAAACTGAAATTTTTGCGAATTTCCGAGTAAACTGTAAAAATTAACCGAAATTCTAAATCGTTGCTATTTCTACGTATATGGACGATTTGGATGATATATAAGAAAAACTGAAATTTTAGCAAATTTCCAAGAAATATTTAAAAATTAACCAAAATTTGTAGACGATGCCAGCTGGATGATTTGGAAGAAATTGAAGAAAAATTGAATTTTAGCGAATTTCCGCGTAAACTGTAGAAATTAACCGAAATTCTAAATCGTTGCTATTTCTACGTATATCGACGATTTGGATGATATATAGGAAAAACTGAAATTTTAGCGAATTTCCGAGTAAACTGTAAAAATTAACCAAAATTATAAATCGTTGCTATTTCTACGTATATCGACGATTTGGATGATATATAAGAAAAACTGAAATTTTAACAAATTTCCAAAACATGTAAAAATTAACCAAAATTTGAAAACGATGCCATCTGGATGATTTGGAAGAAATTGAAGAAAAATTGAATTTTTGCGAATTTCCGAGTAAACTGTAAAAATTAACCGAAATTCGAAAACGATGCTATTTCTACGTATATCGACGATTTGGACGATATATAAGAAAAACTGAAATTTTAGCAAATTTCCAAGATATATGTAAAAATTAACCAAAATTTGAAAACGATGCCATCTGGATGATTTGGAAGAAATTGAAGAAAAATTGAATTTTTGCGAATTTCCAAGAATAATGCAAAAATTTACCAAAATTTGAAAACGATTCTATTTCTATAGATATACAAGAAAAATTGAATTTTAGCGAATTTCCAAGAAAAATGTAAAAATTACACGAAATTCGAATACGATGCTATTTCTACGTATATCGACCATTTGAACGATATATAAGAAAAACTTAAATTTTAGCGAATTTCCGAGTAAACTGTAAACATTAACCGAAATTCTAAATAGTTGCTATTTCTACTTATATGGGCGATTTGGATGATATATAAGAAAAACTGAAATTTTAGCGAATTTCCAAGAAAAATGTAAAAATTACACGAAATTCGAAAACGATGCTATTTCTACGTATATCGACGATTTCGATGATATACAAGAAAAACTGAAATTTTAGCAAATTTCCAAGAAATATGTAAAAATTAACCAAAATTTGAAAACGATGCCATCTGGATGATTTGGAAGAAATTGAAGAAAAATTGAATTTTTGCGAATTTCCGAGTAAAATGTAAAAATTAACCGAAATTCGAAAACGATGCTATTTCTACGTATATCGACGATTTGGATGATATATAAGAAAAACTGAAATTTTAGCGATTTCCAGGAAAAGCCGAAATTTTAGCGAATTTCCAAGAAAAACTGAAATTTTAGCAAATTTCCAAGATATATGTAAAAATTAACCAAAATTTGAAAACGATGCCATCTGGATGATTTGGAAGAAATTGAAGAAAAATTGAATTTTTGCGAATTTCCAAGAATAATGCAAAAATCTACCAAAATTTGAAAACGATTCTATTTCTATAGATATACAAGAAAAATTGAATTTTAGTGAATTTCCAAGAAAAATGTAAAAATTACACGAAATTCGAATACGATGCTATTTCTACGTATATCGACGATTTGAACGATATATAAGAAAAACTTAAATTTTAGCGATTTCCAAGAAAAACTGAAATTTTAGCGAATTTCCAAGAAAAATGTAAAAATTATCCAAAATTTAAAAACGATGCTATTTCTATAGATATATAAGAAAAATTGAATTTTAGCGAATTTCCAAGAAAAATGTAAAAATTACACGAAATTCGAAAACGATGCTATTTCTACGTATACCGACGATTTCGATGATATATAAGAAAAACTGAAATTTTAGCAAATTTCCAAGAAATATGTAAAAATTAACCAAAATTTGAAAACGATGCCATCTGGATGATTTGGAAGAAATTGAAGAAAAATTGAATTTTTGCGAATTTCCAAGAATAATGCAAAAATTTACCAAAATTTGAAAACGATTCTATTTCTATAGATATACAAGAAAAATTGAATTTTAGCGAATTTCCAAGAAAAATGTAAAAATTACACGAAATTCGAATACGATGCTATTTCTACGTATATCGACCATTTGAACGATATATAAGAAAAACTTAAATTTTAGCGAATTTCCGAGTAAACTGTAAACATTAACCGAAATTCTAAATAGTTGCTATTTCTACTTATATGGGCGATTTGGATGATATATAAGAAAAACTGAAATTTTAGCGAATTTCCAAGAAAAATGTAAAAATTACACGAAATTCGAAAACGATGCTATTTCTACGTATATCGACGATTTCGATGATATACAAGAAAAACTGAAATTTTAGCAAATTTCCAAGAAATATGTAAAAATTAACCAAAATTTGAAAACGATGCCATCTGGATGATTTGGAAGAAATTGAAGAAAAATTGAATTTTTGCGAATTTCCGAGTAAAATGTAAAAATTAACCGAAATTCGAAAACGATGCTATTTCTACGTATATCGACGATTTGGATGATATATAAGAAAAACTGAAATTTTAGCGATTTCCAGGAAAAGCCGAAATTTTAGCGAATTTCCAAGAAAAACTGAAATTTTAGCAAATTTCCAAGATATATGTAAAAATTAACCAAAATTTGAAAACGATGCCATCTGGATGATTTGGAAGAAATTGAAGAAAAATTGAATTTTTGCGAATTTCCAAGAATAATGCAAAAATCTACCAAAATTTGAAAACGATTCTATTTCTATAGATATACAAGAAAAATTGAATTTTAGTGAATTTCCAAGAAAAATGTAAAAATTACACGAAATTCGAATACGATGCTATTTCTACGTATATCGACGATTTGAACGATATATAAGAAAAACTTAAATTTTAGCGATTTCCAAGAAAAACTGAAATTTTAGCGAATTTCCAAGAAAAATGTAAAAATTATCCAAAATTTAAAAACGATGCTATTTCTATAGATATATAAGAAAAATTGAATTTTAGCGAATTTCCAAGAAAAATGTAAAAATTACACGAAATTCGAAAACGATGCTATTTCTACGTATACCGACGATTTCGATGATATATAAGAAAAACTGAAATTTTAGCAAATTTCCAAGAAATATGTAAAAATTAACCAAAATTTGAAAACGATGCCATCTGGATGATTTGGAAGAAATTGAAGAAAAATTAAATTTTTGCGAATTTCCGAGTAAACTGTAAAAATTAACCGAAATTCGAAAACGATACTATTTCTACGTATATCGACGATTTGGACGATATATAAGAAAAACTGAAATTTTAGCGAATTTCCGAGTAAACTGTTAAAATTAACCAAAATTATAAATCGTTGCTATTTCTACGTATATCGACGATTTGGATGATTTATAAGAAAAACTGAAATTTTAGCAAATTTCCAGGATACATGTAAAAATTAACCAAAATTTGAAAACGATGCCATCTGGATGATTTGGAAGAAATTGAAAAAAAATTGAATTTTTGCGAATTTCCAAGAATAATGAAAAATCTACCAAAATTTGAAAACGATTCTATTTCTATAGATATACAAGAAAAATTGAATTTTAGCGAATTTCCAAGAAAAATGTAAAAATTACACGAAATTCGAATACGATGCTATTTTTACGTATATCGACGATTTGAACGATATATAAGAAAAACTTAAATTTTAGCGATTTCCAAGAAAAACTGAAATTTTAGCGAATTTCCAAGAAAAATGTAAAAATTAACCAAAATTTGAAAACGATGCCATCTAGATGATTTGGAAGATATTTAAGAAAAATTGAATTTTAGCGAATTTCCGAGTAAACAGTAAAAATTAACCGAAATTCTAAATCATTTCTATTTCTACGTATATCGACGATTTGGATGATAAATAAGAAAAACTGAAATTTTACCGAATTTCCAAGAAAAATGTGAAAACTAACCGACAGCCGAAAACGATGCTATTTCTACGTATATCGATGATTTGGATGATATATAAGAAAAACTGAAATCTTAGCGAATTTCCAAGAAAAATGTAAAAATTAACCAGAATTTGAAAACGATGCCATCTAGATGATTTGGAAGATATTTATGAAAAATTGAATTTTAGCGAATTTCCGTGTAAACTGTAGAAATTAACCGAAATTCTAAATCGTTGCTATTTCTACGTATATCGACGATTTGGATGATATATAAGAAAAACTGAAATTTTAGCGAATTTCCAAGAAATATTTAAAAATTAACCAAAATTTGTAGACGATGCCATCTGGATGATTTGGAAGAAATTGAAGAAAAATTGAATTTTAGCGAATTTCCGCGTAAACTGTAGAAATTAACCGAAATTCTAAATCGTTGCTATTTCTACGTATATCGACGATTTGGATGATATATAGGAAAAACTGAAATTTTAGCGAATTTCCGAGTAAACTGTAAAAATTAACCAAAATTATAAATCGTTGCTATTTCTACGTATATCGACGATTTGGATGATATATAAGAAAAACTGAAATTTTAACAAATTTCCAAAACATGTAAAAATTAACCAAAATTTGAAAACGATGCCATCTGGATGATTTGGAAGAAATTGAAGAAAAATTGAATTTTTGCGAATTTCCGAGTAAACTGTAAAAATTAACCGAAATTCGAAAACGATGCTATTTCTACGTATATCGACGATTTGGACGATATATAAGAAAAACTGAAATTTTAGCAAATTTCCAAGATATATGTAAAAATTAACCAAAATTTGAAAACGATGCCATCTGGATGATTTGGAAGAAATTGAAGAAAAATTGAATTTTTGCGAATTTCCAAGAATAATGCAAAAATTTACCAAAATTTGAAAACGATTCTATTTCTATAGATATACAAGAAAAATTGAATTTTAGCGAATTTCCAAGAAAAATGTAAAAATTACACGAAATTCGAATACGATGCTATTTCTACGTATATCGACCATTTGAACGATATATAAGAAAAACTTAAATTTTAGCGAATTTCCGAGTAAACTGTAAACATTAACCGAAATTCTAAATAGTTGCTATTTCTACTTATATGGGCGATTTGGATGATATATAAGAAAAACTGAAATTTTAGCGAATTTCCAAGAAAAATGTAAAAATTACACGAAATTCGAAAACGATGCTATTTCTACGTATATCGACGATTTCGATGATATACAAGAAAAACTGAAATTTTAGCAAATTTCCAAGAAATATGTAAAAATTAACCAAAATTTGAAAACGATGCCATCTGGATGATTTGGAAGAAATTGAAGAAAAATTGAATTTTTGCGAATTTCCGAGTAAAATGTAAAAATTAACCGAAATTCGAAAACGATGCTATTTCTACGTATATCGACGATTTGGATGATATATAAGAAAAACTGAAATTTTAGCGATTTCCAGGAAAAGCCGAAATTTTAGCGAATTTCCAAGAAAAATGTAAAAATTAACCAAAATTTGAAAACGATGCCATCTAGATGATTTGGAAGATATTTATGAAAAATTGAATTTTAGCGAATTCCCGTGTAAACTCTAGAAATTAACCGAAATTCTAAATCGTTGCTATTTCTACGTATATCGACGATTTGGATGATAAATAAGAAAAACTGAAATTTTACCGAATTTCCAAGAAAAATGTGAAAACTAACCGAAAGCCGAAAACGATGCTATTTCTACGTATATCGATGATTTGCATGATATATAAGAAAAACTGAAATTTTAGGGAATTTCCAAGTAAAATGTAAAAATTAACCAGAATTTGAAAACGATGCCATCTAGATGATTTGGAAGATATTTATGAAAAATTGAATTTTAGCGAATATCCGTGTAAACTGTAGAAATTTACCGAAATTCTAAATCGTTGCTATTTCTACGTATATCGACGATTTGGATGATATATAAGAAAAACTGAAATTTTAGCAAATTTCCAAGACATATGTAAAAATTAACCAAAATTTGAAAACGATGCCATCTGGATGATTTGGAAGAAATTGAAGAAAAATTGAATTTTTGCGAATTTCCGAGTAAACTGTAAAAATTAACCGAAATTCGAAAACGATGCTATTTCTACGTATATCGACGATTTGGATGATATATAGGAAAAACTGAAATTTTTGCGAATTTCCGAGTAAACTGTAAAAATTAACCGAAATTCTAAATCGTTGCTATTTCTACGTATATGGACGATTTGGATGATATATAAGAAAAACTGAAATTATAGCAAATTTCCAAGAAATATTTAAAAATTAACCAAAATTTGTAGACGATGCCATCTGGATGATTTGGAAGAAATTGAAGAAAAATTGAATTTTAGCGAATTTCCGCGTAAACTGTAGAAATTAACCGAAATTCTAAATCGTTGCTATTTCTACGTATATCGACGATTTGGATGATATATAGGAAAAACTGAAATTTTAGCGAATTTCCGAGTAAACTGTAAAAATTAACCAAAATTATAAATCGTTGCTATTTCTACGTATATCGACGATTTGGATGATATATAAGAAAAACTGAAATTTTAACAAATTTCCAAAACATGTAAAAATTAACCAAAATTTGAAAACGATGCCATCTGGATGATTTGGAAGAAATTGAAGAAAAATTGAATTTTTGCGAATTTCCGAGTAAACTGTAAAAATTAACCGAAATTCGAAAACGATGCTATTTCTACGTATATCGACGATTTGGACGATATATAAGAAAAACTGAAATTTTAGCAAATTTCCAAGATATATGTAAAAATTAACCAAAATTTGAAAACGATGCCATCTGGATGATTTGGAAGAAATTGAAGAAAAATTGAATTTTTGCGAATTTCCAAGAATAATGCAAAAATTTACCAAAATTTGAAAACGATTCTATTTCTATAGATATACAAGAAAAATTGAATTTTAGCGAATTTCCAAGAAAAATGTAAAAATTACACGAAATTCGAATACGATGCTATTTCTACGTATATCGACCATTTGAACGATATATAAGAAAAACTTAAATTTTAGCGAATTTCCGAGTAAACTGTAAACATTAACCGAAATTCTAAATAGTTGCTATTTCTACTTATATGGGCGATTTGGATGATATATAAGAAAAACTGAAATTTTAGCGAATTTCCAAGAAAAATGTAAAAATTACACGAAATTCGAAAACGATGCTATTTCTACGTATATCGACGATTTCGATGATATACAAGAAAAACTGAAATTTTAGCAAATTTCCAAGAAATATGTAAAAATTAACCAAAATTTGAAAACGATGCCATCTGGATGATTTGGAAGAAATTGAAGAAAAATTGAATTTTTGCGAATTTCCGAGTAAAATGTAAAAATTAACCGAAATTCGAAAACGATGCTATTTCTACGTATATCGACGATTTGGATGATATATAAGAAAAACTGAAATTTTAGCGATTTCCAGGAAAAGCCGAAATTTTAGCGAATTTCCAAGAAAAATGTAAAAATTAACCAAAATTTGAAAACGATGCCATCTAGATGATTTGGAAGATATTTATGAAAAATTGAATTTTAGCGAATTCCCGTGTAAACTCTAGAAATTAACCGAAATTCTAAATCGTTGCTATTTCTACGTATATCGACGATTTGGATGATAAATAAGAAAAACTGAAATTTTACCGAATTTCCAAGAAAAATGTGAAAACTAACCGAAAGCCGAAAACGATGCTATTTCTACGTATATCGATGATTTGCATGATATATAAGAAAAACTGAAATTTTAGGGAATTTCCAAGAAAAATGTAAAAATTAACCAGAATTTGAAAACGATGCCATCTAGATGATTTGGAAGATATTTATGAAAAATTGAATTTTAGCGAATATCCGTGTAAACTGTAGAAATTTACCGAAATTTTAAATCGTTGCTATTTCTACGTATATCGACGATTTGGATGATATATAAGAAAAACTGAAATTTTAGCGAATTTCCGAGTAAACTGTAAAAATTAACCGAAATTTTAAATCGTTGCTATTTCTACGTATATCGACGATTAGGATGATACATTAGAAAAACTGAAATTTTAGCAAATTTCCAAGACATGTAAAAATTAACCAAAATTTGAAAACGATGCCATCTGGATGATTTGGAAGAAATTGAAGAAAAATTGAATTTTTGCGAATTTCCGAGTAAACTGTAAAAATTAACCGAAATTCAAAAACGATGCTATTTCTACGTATATCGACGATTTGGACGATATATAAGAAAAACTGAAATTTTAGCGAATTTCCGAGTAAACTGTTAAAATTAACCAAAATTATAAATCGTTGCTATTTCTACGTATATCGACGATTTGGATGATTTATAAGAAAAACTGAAATTTTAGCAAATTTCCAGGATATATGTAAAAATTAACCAAAATTTGAAAACGATGCCATCTGGATGATTTGAAAGAAATTGAAGAAAAATTGAATTTTTGCGAATTTCCAAGCATAATGCAAAAATCTACCAAAATTTGAAAACGATTCTATTTCTATAGATATACAAGAAAAATTGAATTTTAGCGAATTTCCAAGAAAAATGTAAAAATTACACGAAATTCGAATACGATGCTATTTTTACGTATATCGACGATTTGAACGATATATAAGAAAAACTTAAATTTTAACGATTTCCAAGAAAAACTGAAATTTTAGCGAATTTCCAAGAAAAATGTAAAAATTAACCAAAATTTGAAAACGATGCCATCTAGATGATTTGGAAGATCTTTAAGAAAAATTGAATTTTAGCGAATTTCCGAGTAAACTGTAAAAATTAACCGAAATTCTAAATCATTTCTATTTCTACGTATATCGACGATTTGGATGATAAATAAGAAAAACTGAAATTTTACCGAATTTCCAAGAAAAATGTGAAAACTAACCGAAAGCCGAAAACGATGCTATTTCTACGTATATCGATGATTTGGATGATATATAAGAAAAACTGAAATCTTAGCGAATTTCCAAGAAAAATGTAAAAATTAACCAGAATTTGAAAACGATGCCATCTAGATGATTTGGAAGATATTTATGAAAAATTGAATTTTAGCGAATTTCCGTGTAAACTGTAGAAATTAACCGAAATTCTAAATCGTTGCTATTTCTACGTATATCGACGATTTGGATGATATATAAGAAAAACTGAAATTTTAGCGAATTTCCAAGAAAAATGTAAAAATTACACGAAATTAGAAAACGATGCTATTTCTACGTATATCGACGATTTGGACGATATATAGCAAAAACTGAAATTTTAGCGAATTTCCGAGTAAACTGTTAAAATTAACCAAAATTAACCAAAATTATAAATCGTTGCTATTTCTACGTATATCGACGATTTGGGTGATATATAAGAAAAACTGAAATTTTAGCAAATTTCCAAGACATATGTAAAAATTAACCAAAATTTGAAAACGATGCCATCTGGATGATTTGGAAGAAATTGAAGAAAAATTGAATTTTTGCGAATTTCCGAGTAAACTGTAGAAATTAACCGAAATTCTAAATCGTTGCTATTTCTACGTATATCGACGATTTGGATGATATATAGGAAAAACTGAAATTTTAGCGAATTTCCGAGTAAACTGTAAAAATTAACCAAAATTATAAATCGTTGCTATTTCTACGTATATCGACGATTTGGATGATATATAAGAAAAACTGAAATTTTAACAAATTTCCAAAACATGTAAAAATTAACCAAAATTTGAAAACGATGCCATCTGGATGATTTGGAAGAAATTGAAGAAAAATTGAATTTTTGCGAATTTCCGAGTAAACTGTAAAAATTAACCGAAATTCGAAAACGATGCTATTTCTACGTATATCGACGATTTGGACGAAATATAAGAAAAACTGAAATTTTAGCAAATTTCCAAGATATATGTAAAAATTAACCAAAATTTGAAAACGATGCCATCTGGATGATTTGGAAGAAATTGAAGAAAAATTGAATTTTTGCGAATTTCCAAGAATAATGCAAAAATTTACCAAAATTTGAAAACGATTCTATTTCTATAGATATACAAGAAAAATTGAATTTTAGCGAATTTCCAAGAAAAATGTAAAAATTACACGAAATTCGAATACGATGCTATTTCTACGTATATCGACCATTTGAACGATATATAAGAAAAACTTAAATTTTAGCGAATTTCCGAGTAAACTGTAAACATTAACCGAAATTCTAAATAGTTGCTATTTCTACTTATATGGGCGATTTGGATGATATATAAGAAAAACTGAAATTTTAGCGAATTTCCAAGAAAAATGTAAAAATTACACGAAATTCGAAAACGATGCTATTTCTACGTATATCGACGATTTGGATGATATATAAGAAAAACTGAAATTTTAGCGATATTCCAAGAAAAATGTAAAAATTAACCAAAATTTGAAAACGATGCTATCTGGATGATTTGGAAGAAATTGAAGAAAAATTGAATTTTTGCGAATTTCCGAGTAAACTGCAAAAATTAACCGAAATTCGAAAACGATGCTATTTCTACGTATATCGACGATTTGGATGATATATAGGAAAAACTGAAATTTTAGCAAATTTCCGAGTAAACTGTTAAAATTAACCAAAATTATAAATCGTTGCTATTTCTACGTATATCGACGATTTGGGTGATATCTAAGAAAAACTGAAATTTTAGCAAATTTCCAAGACATATGTAAAAATTAACCAAAATTTGAAAACGATGCCATCTGGATGATTTGGAAGAAATTGAAGAAAAATTGAATTTTTGCGAATTTCCGAGTAAACTGTAAAAATTAACCGAAATTCGAAAACGATGCAATTTCTACGTATATCGACGATTTGGATGATATATAGGAAAAACTGAAATTTTAGCAAATTTCCAAGAAATATTCAAAATTAACCAAAATTTGAAGACGATGCCATCTGGATGATTTGGAAGAAATTGAAGAAAAATTGAATTTTTGCGAATTTCCGAGTAAACTGTAAAAATTAACCGAAATTCGAAAACGATGCTATTTCTACGTATATCGACGATTTGGACGATATATAAGAAAAACTGAAATTTTAGCGAATTTCCGAGTAAACTGTTAAAATTAACCAAAATTATAAATCGTTGCTATTTCTACGTATATCGACGATTTGGGTGATATCTAAGAAAAACTGAAATTTTAGCAAATTTCCAAGACATATGTAAAAATTAACCAAAATTTGAAAACGATGCCATCTGGATGATTTGGAAGAAATTGAAGAAAAATTGAATTTTTGCGAATTTCCGAGTAAACTGTAAAAATTAACCGAAATTCGAAAACGATGCTATTTCTACGTATATCGATGATTTGGATGATATATAAGAAAAACTGAAATTTTAGCGAATTTCCAAGAAAAATGTAACAAGTAACTAAAATTTGAAAACGATGCCATCTAGATGATTTGGAAGATATTTAAGAAAAATTGAATTTTAGCGAATTTCCGAGTAAACTGTAAAAATTAACCAAAATTATAAATCGTTGCTATTTCTACGTATATCGACGATTTGGGTGATATATAAGAAAAACTGAAATTTTAGCAAATTTCCAAGACATATGTAAAAATTAACCAAAATTTGAAAACGATGCTATCTGGATGATTTGGAAGAAATTGAAGAAAAATTGTATTTTAGCGAATTTCCAAGAATAATGTAAAAATTTACCAAAATTTGAAAACGATTCTATTTCTATAGATATACAAGAAAAATTGAATTTTAGCAAATTTCCAAGACATGTAAAAATTAACCAAAATTTGAAAACGATGCTATCTGGATGATTTGGAAGAAATTGAAGAAAAATTGAATTTTTGCGAATTTCCGAGTAAACTGCAAAAATTAACCGAAATTCGAAAACGATGCTATTTCTACGTATATCGACGATTTGGACGATATATAAGAAAAACTGAAATTTTAGCGAATTTCCGAGTAAACTGTTAAAATTAACCAAAATTATAAATCGTTGCTATTTCTACGTATATCGACGATTTGGGTGATATCTAAGAAAAACTGAAATTTTAGCAAATTTCCAAGACATATGTAAAAATTAACCAAAATTTGAAAACGATGCCATCTGGATGATTTGGAAGAAATTGAAGAAAAATTGAATTTTTGCGAATTTCCGAGTAAACTGTAAAAATTAACCGAAATTCGAAAACGATGCTATTTCTACGTATATCGACGATTTGGACGATATATAAGAAAAACTGAAATTTTAGCGAATTTCCGAGTAAACTGTTAAAATTAACCAAAATTATAAATCGTTGCTATTTCTACGTATATCGACGATTTGGATGATATATAAGAAAAACTGAAATTTTAGCAAATTTCCAAGACATGTAAAAATTAACCAAAATTTGAAAACGATGCCATCTGGATGATTTGGAAGAAATTGAAGAAAAATTGAATTTTTGCGAATTTCCGAGTAAACTGTAAAAATTAACCGAAATTCGAAAACGATGCTATTTCTACGTATATCGACGATTTGGACGATATATAAGAAAAACTGAAATTTTAGCGAATTTCCGAGTAAACTGTTAAAATTAACCAAAATTATAAATCGTTGCTATTTCTACGTATATCGACGATTTGGGTGATATATAAGAAAAACTGAAATTTTAGCAAATTTCCAAGACATATGTAAAAATTAACCAAAATTTGAAAACGATGCCATCTGGATGATTTGGAAGAAATTGAAGAAAAATTGAATTTTTGCGAATTTCCGTGTAAACTGTAGAAATTAACCGAAATTCTAAATCGTTGCTATTTCTACGTATATGGACGATTTGGATGATATATAAGAAAAACTGAAATTTTAACGAATTTCCAAGAAAAATGTAAAAATTATCCAAAAGTTAAGAACGATGCTATTTCTATAGATATATAAGAAAAATTGAATTTTAGCGAATTTCCAAGAAAAATGTAAAAATTACACGAAATTCGAAAACGATGCTATTTCTATGTATATCGACGATTTGGATGATATATAAGAAAAACTGAAATTTTAGCAAATTTCCAAGAAATATGTAAAAATTAACCAAAATTTGAAAACGATGCTATCTGGATGATTTGGAAGAAATTGAAGAAAAATTGAATTTTAGCGAATTTCCAAGAATAATGTAAAAATTTACCAAAATTTGAAAACGATGCCATCTGGATGATTTGGAAGAAATTGAAGAAAAATTGAATTTTTGCGAATTTCCGTGTAAACTGTAGAAATTAACCGAAATTCTAAATCGTTGCTATTTCTACGTATATCGACGATTTGGATGATATATAAGAAAAACTGAAATTTTAGCGAATTTCCAAGAAAAATGTAAAAATTACACGAAATTAGAAAACGATGCTATTTCTACGTATATCGACGATTTGGACGATATATAGGAAAAACTGAAATTTTAGCGAATTTCCGAGTAAACTGTTAAAATTAACCAAAATTATAAATCGTTGCTATTTCTACGTATATCGACGATTTGGGTGATATATAAGAAAAACTGAAATTTTAGCAAATTTCCAAGACATATGTAAAAATTAACCAAAATTTGAAAACGATGCCATCTGGATGATTTGGAAGAAATTGAAGAAAAATTGAATTTTTGCGAATTTCCGAGTAAACTGTAAAAATTAACCGAAATTCGAAAACGATGCTATTTCTACGTATATCGACGATTTGGACGATATATAAGAAAAACTGAAATTTTAGCAAATTTCCAAGATATATGTAAAAATTAACCAAAATTTGAAAACGATGCCATCTGGATGATTTGGAAGAAATTGAAGAAAAATTGAATTTTTGCGAATTTCCAAGAATAATGCAAAAATTTACCAAAATTTGAAAACGATTCTATTTCTATAGATATACAAGAAAAATTGAATTTTAGCGAATTTCCAAGAAAAATATAAAAATTACACGAAATTCGAATACGATGCTATTTCTACGTATATCGACCATTTGAACGATATATAAGAAAAACTTAAATTTTAGCGAATTTCCGAGTAAACTGTAAACATTAACCGAAATTCTAAATAGTTGCTATTTCTACTTATATGGGCGATTTGGATGATATATAAGAAAAACTGAAATTTTAGCGAATTTCCAAGAAAAATGTAAAAATTACACGAAATTCGAAAACGATGCTATTTCTACGTATATCGACGATTTGGATGATATATAAGAAAAACTGAAATTTTAGCGATATTCCAAGAAAAATGTAAAAATTAACCAAAATTTGAAAACGATGCCATTTAGATGATTTGGAAGATATTTATGAAAAATTGAATTTTAGCGAATTTCCGAGTAAACTGTAAAAATTAACCGAAATTCTAAATCATTGCTATTTCTACGTATATCGACGATTTGGATGATAAATAAGAAAAACTGAAATTTTACCGAATTTCCAAGAAAAATGTGAAAACTAACCGAAAGCCGAAAACGATGCTATTTCTACGTATATCGATGATTTGGATGATATATAAGGAAAACTGAAATTTTAGCGAATTTCCAAGAAAAATGTAACAATTAACTAAAATTTGAAAACGATGCCATCTAGATGATTTGGAAGATATTTAAGAAAAATTGAATTTTAGCGAATTTCCGAGTAAACTGTAAAAATTAACCAAAATTATAAATCGTTGCTATTTCTACGTATATCGACGATTTGGGTGATATATAAGAAAAACTGAAATTTTAGCAAATTTCCAAGACATATGTAAAAATTAACCAAAATTTGAAAACGATGCTATCTGGATGATTTGGAAGAAATTGAAGAAAAATTGTATTTTAGCGAATTTCCAAGAATAATGTAAAAATTTACCAAAATTTGAAAACGATTCTATTTCTATAGATATACAAGAAAAATTGAATTTTAGCAAATTTCCAAGACTTGTAAAAATTAACCAAAATTTGAAAACGATGCTATCTGGATGATTTGGAAGAAATTGAAGAAAAATTGAATTTTTGCGAATTTCCGAGTAAACTGCAAAAATTAACCGAAATTCGAAAACGATGCTATTTCTACGTATATCGACGATTTGGACGATATATAAGAAAAACTGAAATTTTAGCGAATTTCCGAGTAAACTGTTAAAATTAACCAAAATTATAAATCGTTGCTATTTCTACGTATATCGACGATTTGGGTGATATCTAAGAAAAACTGAAATTTTAGCAAATTTCCAAGACATATGTAAAAATTAACCAAAATTTGAAAACGATGCCATCTGGATGATTTGGAAGAAATTGAAGAAAAATTGAATTTTTGCGAATTTCCGAGTAAACTGTAGAAATTAACCGAAATTCTAAATCGTTGCTATTTCTACGTATATCGACGATTTGGATGATATATAGGAAAAACTGAAATTTTAGCGAATTTCCGAGTAAACTGTAAAAATTAACCAAAATTATAAATCGTTGCTATTTCTACGTATATCGACGATTTGGATGATATATAAGAAAAACTGAAATTTTAACAAATTTCCAAAACATGTAAAAATTAACCAAAATTTGAAAACGATGCCATCTGGATGATTTGGAAGAAATTGAAGAAAAATTTAATTTTTGCGAATTTCCGAGTAAACTGTAAAAATTAACCGAAATTCGAAAACGATGCTATTTCTACGTATATCGACGATTTGGACGATATATAAGAAAAACTGAAATTTTAGCAAATTTCCAAGATATATGTAAAAATTAACCAAAATTTGAAAACGATGCCATCTGGATGATTTGGAAGAAATTGAAGAAAAATTGAATTTTTGCGAATTTCCAAGAATAATGCAAAAATTTACCAAAATTTGAAAACGATTCTATTTCTATAGATATACAAGAAAAATTGAATTTTAGCGAATTTCCAAGAAAAATGTAAAAATTACACGAAATTCGAATACGATGCTATTTCTACGTATATCGACCATTTGAACGATATATAAGAAAAACTTAAATTTTAGCGAATTTCCGAGTAAACTGTAAACATTAACCGAAATTCTAAATAGTTGCTATTTCTACTTACATGGGCGATTTGGATGATATATAAGAAAAACTGAAATTTTAGCGAATTTCCAAGAAAAATGTAAAAATTACACGAAATTCGAAAACGATGCTATTTCTACGTATATCGACGATTTCGATGATATATAAGAAAAACTGAAATTTTAGCAAATTTCCAAGAAATATGTAAAAATTAACCAAAATTTGAAAACGATGCCATCTGGATGATTTGGAAGAAATTGAAGAAAAATTGAATTTTTGCGAATTTCCGAGTAAAATGTAAAAATTAACCGAAATTCGAAAACGATGCTATTTCTACGTATATCGACGATTTGGATGATATATAAGAAAAACTGAAATTTTAGCGATTTCCAGGAAAAACCGAAATTTTAGCGAATTTCCAAGAAAAATGTAAAAATTAACCAAAATTTGAAAACGATGCAATCTAGATGATTTGGAAGATATTTAAGAAAAATTGAATTTTAGCGAATTTCCGAGTAAACTGTAAAAATTAACCGAAATTCTAAATCATTGCTATTTCTACGTATATCGACGATTTGGATGATAAATAAGAGAAACTGAAATTTTACCGAATTTCCAAGAAAAATGTGAAAACTAACCGAAAGCCGAAAACGATGCTATTTCTACGTATATCGATGACTTGGATGATATATAAGAAAAACTGAAATTTTAGGGAATTTCCAAGAAAAATGTAAAAATTAACCAGAATTTGAAAACGATGCCATCTAGATGATTTGGAAGATATTTATGAAAAATTGAATTTTAGCGAATATCCGTGTAAACTGTAGAAATTTACCGAAATTCTAAATCGTTGCTATTTCTACGTATATCGACGATTTGGATGATATATAAGAAAAACTGAAATTTTAGCAAATTTCCAAGACATATGTAAAAATTAACCAAAATTTGAAAACGATGCCATCTGGATGATTTGGAAGAAATTGAAGAAAAATTGAATTTTTGCGAATTTCCGAGTAAACTGTAAAAATTAACCGAAATTCGAAAACGATGCTATTTCTACGTATATCGACGATTTGGATGATATATAAGAAAAACTGAAATTTTAGCGAATTTCCGAGTAAACTGTAAAAATTAACCGAAATTTTAAATCGTTGCTATTTCTACGTATATGGACGATTTGGATGATATATAAGAAAAACTGAAATTTTAGCAAATTTCCAAGAAATATTTAAAAATTAACCAAAATTTGAAGACGATGCCATCTGGATGATTTGGAAGAAATTGAAGAAAAATTGAATTTAGCGAATTTCCGTGTAAACTGTAGAAATTAACCGAAATTCTAAATCGTTGCTATTTCTACGTATATCGACGATTTGGATGATATATAGGAAAAACTGAAATTTTAGCGAATTTCCGAGTAAACTGTAAAAATTAACCAAAATTATAAATCGTTGCTATTTCTACGTATATCGACGATTAGGATGATACATTAGAAAAACTGAAATTTTAGCAAATTTCCAAGACATGTAAAAATTAACCAAAATTTGAAAACGATGCCATCTGGATGATTTGGAAGAAATTGAAGAAAAATTGAATTTTTGCGAATTTCCGAGTAAACTGTAAAAATTAACCGAAATTCGAAAACGATGCTATTTCTACGTATATCGACGATTTGGACGATATATGAGAAAAACTGAAATTTTAGCGAATTTCCGAGTAAACTGTTAAAATTAACCAAAATTATAAATCGTTGCTATTTCTACGTATATCGACGATTTGGATGATTTATAAGAAAAACTGAAATTTTAGCAAATTTCCAGGATATATGTAAAAATTAACCAAAATTTGAAAACGATGCCATCTGGATGATTTGGAAGACATTGAAGAAAAATTGAATTTTTGCGAATTTCCGAGTAAACTGTAAAAATTACACGAAATTCGAATACGATGCTATTTTTACGTATATCGACGATTTGAACGATATATAAGAAAAACTTAAATTTTAACGATTTCCAAGAAAAACTGAAATTTTAGCGAATTTCCAAGAAAAATGTAAAAATTAACCAAAATTTGAAAACGATGCCATCTAGATGATTTGGAAGATCTTTAAGAAAAATTGAATTTTAGCGAATTTCCGAGTAAACTGTAAAAATTAACCGAAATTCTAAATCACTTCTATTTCTACGTATATCGACGATTTGGATGATAAATAAGAAAAACTGAAATTTTACCGAATTTCCAAGAAAAATGTGAAAACTAACCGAAAGCCGAAAACGATGCTATTTCTACGTATATCGATGATTTGGATGATATATAAGAAAAACTGAAATCTTAGCGAATTTCCAAGAAAAATGTAAAAATTAACCAGAATTTGAAAACGATGCCATCTAGATGATTTGGATGATATTTATGAAAAATTGAATTTTAGCGAATTTCCGTGTAAACTATAGAAATTAACCGAAATTCTAAATCGTTGCTATTTCTACGTATATCGACGATTTGGATGATATATAAGAAAAACTGAAATTTTAGCGAATTTCCAAGAAAAATGTAAAAATTACACGAAATTAGAAAACGATGCTATTTCTACGTATATCGACGATTTGGACGATATATAGGAAAAACTGAAATTTTAGCGAATTTCCGAGTAAACTGTTAAAATTAACCAAAATTATAAATCGTTGCTATTTCTACGTATATCGACGATTTGGGTGATATATAAGAAAAACTGAAATTTTAGAAAATTTCCAAGACATATGTAAAAATTAACCAAAATTTGAAAACGATGCCATCTGGATGATTTGGAAGAAATTGAAGAAAAATTGAATTTTTGCGAATTTCCGAGTAAACTGTAGAAATTAACCGAAATTCTAAATCGTTGCTATTTCTACGTATATCGACGATTTGGATGATATATAGGAAAAACTGAAATTTTAGCGAATTTCCGAGTAAACTGTAAAAATTAACCAAAATTATAAATCGTTGCTATTTCTACGTATATCGACGATTTGGATGATATATAAGAAAAACTGAAATTTTAACAAATTTCCAAAACATGTAAAAATTAACCAAAATTTGAAAACGATGCCATCTGGATGATTTGGAAGAAATTGAAGAAAAATTGAATTTTTGCGAATTTCCGAGTAAACTGTAAAAATTAACCGAAATTCGAAAACGATGCTATTTCTACGTATATCGACGATTTGGACGATATATAAGAAAAACTGAAATTTTAGCAAATTTCCAAGATATATGTAAAAATTAACCAAAATTTGAAAACGATGCCATCTGGATGATTTGGAAGAAATTGAAGAAAAATTGAATTTTTGCGAATTTCCAAGAATAATGCAAAAATTTACCAAAATTTGAAAACGATTCTATTTCTATAGATATACAAGAAAAATTGAATTTTAGCGAATTTCCAAGAAAAATGTAAAAATTACACGAAATTCGAATACGATGCTATTTCTACGTATATCGACCATTTGAACGATATATAAGAAAAACTTAAATTTTAGCGAATTTCCGAGTAAACTGTAAACATTAACCGAAATTCTAAATAGTTGCTATTTCTACTTATATGGGCGATTTGGATGATATATAAGAAAAACTGAAATTTTAGCGAATTTCCAAGAAAAATGTAAAAATTACACGAAATTCGAAAACGATGCTATTTCTACGTATATCGACGATTTGGATGATATATAAGAAAAACTGAAATTTTAGCGATATTCCAAGAAAAATGTAAAAATTAACGAAAATTTGAAAACGATGCCATTTAGATGATTTGGAAGATATTTATGAAAAATTGAATTTTAGCGAATTTCCGAGTAAACTGTAAAAATTAACCGAAATTCTAAATCATTGCTATTTCTACGTATATCGACGATTTGGATGATAAATAAGAAAAACTGAAATTTTACCGAATTTCCAAGAAAAATGTGAAAACTAACCGAAAGCCGAAAACGATGCTATTTCTACGTATATCGATGATTTGGATGATATATAAGAAAAACTGAAATTTTAGCGAATTTCCAAGAAAAATGTAACAATTAACTAAAATTTGAAAACGATGCCATCTAGATGATTTGGAAGATATTTAAGAAAAATTGAATTTTTGCGAATTTCCGAGTAAACTGTAAAAATTAACCAAAATTATAAATCGTTGCTATTTCTACGTATATCGACGATTTGGGTGATATATAAGAAAAACTGAAATTTTAGCAAATTTCCAAGACATATGTAAAAATTAACCAAAATTTGAAAACGATGCTATCTGGATGATTTGGAAGAAATTGAAGAAAAATTGTATTTTAGCGAATTTCCAAGAATAATGTAAAAATTTACCAAAATTTGAAAACGATTCTATTTCTATAGATATACAAGAAAAATTGAATTTTAGCAAATTTCCAAGACATGTAAAAATTAACCAAAATTTGAAAACGATGCTTTGGAAGAAATTGAAGAAAAATTGAATTTTTGCGAATTTCCGAGTAAACTGCAAAAATTAACCGAAATTCGAAAACGATGCTATTTCTACGTATATCGACGATTTGGACGATATATAAGAAAAACTGAAATTTTAGCGAATTTCCGAGTAAACTGTTAAAATTAACCAAAATTATAAATCGTTGCTATTTCTACGTATATCGACGATTTGGGTGATATCTAAGAAAAACTGAAATTTTAGCAAATTTCCAAGACATATGTAAAAATTAACCAAAATTTGAAAACGATGCCATCTGGATGATTTGGAAGAAATTGAAGAAAAATTGAATTTTTGCGAATTTCCGAGTAAACTGTAAAAATTAACCGAAATTCGAAAACGATGCTATTTCTACGTATATCGACGATTTGGACGATATATAAGAAAAACTGAAATTTTAGCGAATTTCCGAGTAAACTGTTAAAATTAACCAAAATTATAAATCGTTGCTATTTCTACGTATATCGACGATTTGGGTGATATATAAGAAAAACTGAAATTTTAGCAAATTTCCAAGACATATGTAAAAATTAACCAAAATTTGAAAACGATGCCATCTGGATGATTTGGAAGAAATTGAAGAAAAATTGAATTTTTGCGAATTTCCGTGTAAAGTATAGAAATTAACCGAAATTCTAAATCGTTGCTATTTCTACGTATACCGACGATTTGGATGATATATAAGAAAAACTGAAATTTTAACGAATTTCCAAGAAAAATGTAAAAATTATCCAAAATTTAAGAACGATGCTATTTCTATAGATATATAAGAAAAATTGAATTTTAGCGAATTTCCAAGAAAAATGTAAAAATTACACGAAATTCGAAAACGATGCTATTTCTATGTATATCGACGATTTGGATGATATATAAGAAAAACTGAAATTTTAGCAAATTTCCAAGAAATATGTAAAAATTAACCAAAATTTGAAAACGATGCTATCTGGATGATTTGGAAGAAATTGAAGAAAAATTGAATTTTTGCGAATTTCCGAGTAAACTGTAAAAATTAACCGAAATTCGAAAACGATGCTATTTCTACGTATATCGACGATTTCGATGATATATAAGAAAAACTGAAATTTTAGCGAATTTCCAAGAAAAATGTAAAAATTATGCTTAATTTAAAAACGATGCTATTTCTCTAGATATATAAGAAAAATTGAATTTTAGCGAATTTCCAAGAAAAATGTAAAAATTACACGAAATTCGAAAACGATGCTATTTCTATGTATATCGACGATTTGGATGATATATAAGAAAAACTGAAATTTTAGCAAATTTCCAAGGAATATGTAAAAATTAACCAAAATTTGAAAACGATGCCTTCTAGATGATTTGGAAGATATTTAAGAAAAACTGAAATTTTAGCGAATTTCCAAGAAAAATGTAAAAATTATGCTTAATTTAAAAACGATGCTATTTCTCTAGATATATAAGAAAAATTGAATTTTAGCGAATTTCCAAGAAAAATGTAAAAATTACACGAAATTCGAATACGATGCTATTTCTACGTATATCGACGATTTGAACGATATATAAGAAAAACTTAAATTTTAGCGATTTCCAAGAAAAACTGAAATTTTAGCGAATTTCCAAGAAAAATGTAAAAATTAACCAAAATTTGAAAACGATGCCTTCTAGATGATTTGGAAGATATTTAAGAAAAACTGAAATTTTAGCGAATTTCCGTGTAAACTGTAGAAATTAACCGAAATTCTAAATCGTTGCTATTTCTACGTATATCGACGATTTGGATGATATATAAGAAAAACTGAAATTTTAGCAAATTTCCAAGACATATGTAAAAATTAACCAAAATTTGAAAACGATTCTATTTCTATAGATATACAAGAAAAATTGAATTTTAGCGAATTTCCAAGAAAAATGTGAAAACTAACCGAAAGCCGAAAACGATGCTATTTCTACGTATATCGATGATTTGGATGATATATAAGAAAAACTGAAATTTTAGCGATTTCCAAGAAAAACTGAAATTTTAGCGAATTTCCAAGAAAAATGTAAAAATTAACCAAAATTTGAAAACGATGCCTTCTAGATGATTTGGAAGAAATTGAAGAAAAATTGAATTTTTGCGAATTTCCGAGTAAACTGTAAAAATTAACCGAAATTCGAAAACGATGCTATTTCTACGTATATCGACGATTTCGATGATATATAAGAAAAACTGAAATTTTAGCGAATTTCCAAGAAAAATGTAAAAATTATGCTTAATTTAAAAACGATGCTATTTCTCTAGATATATAAGAAAAATTGAATTTTAGCGAATTTCCAAGAAAAATGTAAAAATTACACGAAATTCGAATACGATGCTATTTCTACGTATATCGACGATTTGAACGATATATAAGAAAAACTTAAATTTTAGCGATTTCCAAGAAAAACTGAAATTTTAGCGAATTTCCAAGAAAAATGTAAAAATTAACCAAAATTTGAAAACGATGCCTTCTAGATGATTTGGAAGATATTTAAGAAAAACTGAAATTTTAGCGAATTTCCGAGTAAACTGTAAAAATTAACAAAATTATAAATCGTTGCTATTTCTACGTATATCGACGATTTGGGTGATATATAAGAAAAACTGAAATTTTAGCAAATTTCCAAGACACGTAAAAATTAACAAAAATTTTAAAACGATGCCATCTGGATGATTTGGAAGAAATTGAAGAAAAATTGAATTTTTGCGAATTTCCGAGTTAACTATAAAAATAACCCGAAATTCTAAATCATTGCTATTTCTACGCATATCGACGATTTGGATGATATATAGGAAAAACTGAAATTTTAGCGAATTTCCGAGTAAACTGTTAAAATTAACCAAAATTATAAATCGTTGCTATTTCTACGTATATCGACGATTTGGGTGATATATAAGAAAAACTGAAATTTTAGCAAATTTCCAAGACATATGTAAAAATTAACCAAAATTTGAAAACGATGCCATCTGGATGATTTGGAAGAAATTGAAGAAAAATTGAATTTTTGCGAATTTCCGAGTAAACTGTAAAAATTAACCGAAATTCGAAAACGATGCTATTTCTACGTATATCGACGATTTCGATGATATATAAGAAAAACTGAAATTTTAGCGAATTTCCAAGAAAAATGTAAAAATTATGCTAAATTTAAAAACGATGCTATTTCTCTAGATATATAAGAAAAATTGAATTTTAGCGAATTTCCAAGAAAAATGTAAAAATTACACGAAATTCGAAAACGATGCTATTTCTATGTATATCGACGATTTGGATGATATATAAGAAAAACTGAAATTTTAGCAAATTTCCAAGAAATATGTAAAAATTAACCAAAATTTGAAAACGATGCTATCTGGATGATTTGGAAGAAATTGAAGAAAAATTATATTTTAGCGAATTTCCAAGAATAATGTAAAAATTTACCAAAATTTGAAAACGATTCTATTTCTATAGATATACAAGAAAAATTGAATTTTAGCAAATTTCCAAGACATGTAAAAATTAACCAAAATTTGAAAACGATGCCATCTGGATGATTTGGAGGAAATTGAAGAAAAATTGAATTTTTGCGAATTTCCGAGTAAACTGTAAAAATTAACCGAAATTCGAAAACGATGCTATTTCTACGTATATCGACGATTTCGACGATATATAAGAAAAACTGAAATTTTAGCGAATTTCCGAGTAAACTGTTAAAATTAACCAAAACTATAAATCGTTGCTATTTCTACGTATATCGACGATTTGGGTGATATATAAGAAAAACTGAAATTTTAGCAAATTTCCAAGACATATGTAAAAATTAACCAAAATTTGAAAACGATGCCATCTGGATGATTTGGAAGAAATTGAAGAAAAATTGAATTTTTGCGAATTTCCGAGTAAACTGTAAAAATTAACCGAAATTCGAAAACGATGCTATTTCTACGTATATCGACGATTTCGATGATATATAAGAAAAACTGAAATTTTAGCGAATTTCCAAGAAAAATGTAAAAATTATGCTTAATTTAAAAACGATGCTATTTCTCTAGATATATAAGAAAAATTGAATTTTAGCGAATTTCCAAGAAAAATGTAAAAATTACACGAAATTCGAAAACGATGCTATTTCTATGTATATCGACGATTTGGATGATATATAAGAAAAACTGAAATTTTAGCAAATTTCCAAGAAATATGTAAAAATTAACCAAAATTTGAAAACGATGCTATCTGGATGATTTGGAAGAAATTGAAGAAAAATTGAATTTTAGCGAATTTCCAAGAATAATGTAAAAATTTACCAAAATTTGAAAACGATTCTATTTCTATAGATATACAGGAAAAATTGAATTTTAGCGAATTTCCAAGAAAAATGTAAAAATTACACGAAATTCGAATACGATGCTATTTCTACGTATATCGACGATTTGAACGATATATAAGAAAAACTTAAATTTTAGCGATTTCCAAGAAAAACTGAAATTTTAGCGAATTTCCAAGAAAAATGTAAAAATTAACCAAAATTTGAAAACGATGCCTTCTAGATGATTTGGAAGATATTTAAGAAAAACTGAAATTTTAGCGAATTTCCGTGTAAACTGTAGAAATTAACCGAAATTCTAAATCGTTGCTATTTCTACGTATATCGACGATTTGGATGATATATAAGAAAAACTGAAATTTTAGCAAATTTCCAAGACATATGTAAAAATTAACCAAAATTTGAAAACGATTCTATTTCTATAGATATACAAGAAAAATTGAATTTTAGCGAATTTCCAAGAAAAATGTGAAAACTAACCGAAAGCCGAAAACGATGCTATTTCTACGTATATCGATGATTTGGATGATATATAAGAAAAACTGAAATTTAAACGAATTTCCAAGAAAAATGTAAAAATTATCTAAAATTTGAAAACGGTGCCATCTAGATGATTTGGAAGATATTTAAGAAAAATTGAATTTTAGCGAATTTCCGAGTAAACTGTAAAAATTAACCGAAATTCTAAATCATTGCTATTTCTATGTATATCGACGATTTGGATGATATATAGGAAAAACTGAAATTTTAGCGAATTTCCGAGTAAACTGTAAAAATTAACCAAAATTATAAATCGTTGCTATTTCTACGTACATCGACGATTTGGATGATATATAAGAAAAACTGTAATTTTAGCAAATTTCCAAGACATATGTAAAAATTAACCAAAATTTGAAAACGATGCCATCTGGATGATTTGGAAGAAATTGAAGAAAAATTGAATTTTTGCGAATTTCCGAGTAAACTGTAAAAATTAACCGAAATTCGAAAACGATGCTATTTCTACGTATATCGACGATTTGGACGATATATAAGAAAAACTGAAATTTTAGCGAATTTCCGAGTAAACTGTAAAAATTAACCGAAATTCTAAATCGCTGCTATTTCTACGTATATCGACGATTTGGATGATGTATAAGAAAAACTGAAATTTTAGCGAATTTCCGAGTAAACTGTAAAAATTAACAAAATTATAAATCGTTGCTATTTCTACGTATATCGACGATTTGGGTGATATATAAGAAAAACTGAAATTTTAGCAAATTTCCAAGACATGTAAAAATTAACAAAAATTTTAAAACGATGCCATCTGGATGATTTGGAAGAAATTGAAGAAAAATTGAATTTTTGCGAATTTCCGAGTAAACTATAAAAATAACCCGAAATTCTAAATCATTGCTATTTCTACGCATATCGACGATTTGGATGATATATAGGAAAAACTGAAATTTTAGCGAATTTCCGAGTAAACTGTAAAAATTAACCAAAATTATAAATCGTTGCAATTTCTACGTACATCGACGATTTGGATGATATATAAGAAAAACTGAAATTTTAGCAAATTTCCAAGACATATGTAAAAATTAACCAAAATTTGAAAACGATGCCATCTGGATGATTTGGAAGAAATTGAAGAAAAATTGAATTTTTGCGAATTTCCGTGTAAACTGTAGAAATTAACCGAAATTCTAAATCGTTGCTATTTCTACGTATATCGACGATTTGGATGATATATAAGAAAAACTGAAATTTGAACGAATTTCCAAGAAAAATGTAAAAATTATCCAAAATTTAAGAACGATGCTATTTCTATAGATATATAAGAAAAATTGAATTTTAGCGAATTTCCAAGAAAAATGTAAAAATTACACGAAATTCGAAAACGATGCTATATCTACGTATATCGACGATTTGGACGATATATAAGAAAAACTGAAATTTTAGCGAATTTCCAAGAAAAATGTAAAAATTATGCTAAATTTAAAAACGATGCTATTTCTCTAGATATATAAGAAAAATTGAATTTTAGCGAATTTCCAAGAAAAATGTAAAAATTACACGAAATTCGAAAACGATGCTATTTCTATGTATATCGACGATTTGGATGATATATAAGAAAAACTGAAATTTTAGCAAATTTCCAAGAAATATGTAAAAATTAACCAAAATTTGAAAACGATGCTATCTGGATGATTTGGAAGAAATTGAAGAAAAATTATATTTTAGCGAATTTCCAAGAATAATGTAAAAATTTACCAAAATTTGAAAACGATTCTATTTCTATAGATATACAAGAAAAATTGAATTTTAGCAAATTTCCAAGACATGTAAAAATTAACCAAAATTTGAAAACGATGCCATCTGGATGATTTGGAAGAAATTGAAGAAAAATTGAATTTTTGCGAATTTCCGAGTAAACTGTAAAAATTAACCGAAATTCGAAAACGATGCTATTTCTACGTATATCGACGATTTGGACGATATATAAGAAAAACTGAAATTTTAGCGAATTTCCGAGTAAACTGTTAAAATTAACCAAAATTATAAATCGTTGCTATTTCTACGTATATCGACGATTTGGGTGATATATAAGAAAAACTGAAATTTTAGCAAATTTCCAAGACATATGTAAAAATTAACCAAAATTTGAAAACGATGCCATCTGGATGATTTGGAAGAAATTGAAGAAAAATTGAATTTTTGCGAATTTCCGTGTAAACTGTAGAAATTAACCGAAATTCTAAATCGTTGCTATTTCTACGTATATCGACGATTTGGATGATATATAAGAAAAACTGAAATTTTAACGAATTTCCAAGAAAAATGTAAAAATTATCCAAAATTTAAGAACGATGCTATTTCTATAGATATATAAGAAAAATTGAATTTTAGCGAATTTCCAAGAAAAATGTAAAAATTACACGAAATTCGAAAACGATGCTATTTCTACGTATATCGACGATTTGGATGATATATAAGAAAAACTGAAATTTTAGCAAATTTCCAAGACATATGTAAAAATTAACCAAAATTTGAAAACGATGCCATCTGGATGATTTGGAAGAAATTGAAGAAAAATTGAATTTTTGCAAATTTCCGTGTAAACTGTAGAAATTAACCGAAATTCTAAATCGTTGCTATTTCTACGTATATCGACGATTTGGGTGATATATAAGAAAAACTGAAATTTTAGCAAATTTCCAAGAAATATGTAAAAATTAACCAAAATTTGAAAACGATGCTATCTGGATGATTTGGAAGAAATTGAAGAAAAATTGAATTTTAGCGAATTTCCAAGAATAATGTAAAAATTTACCAAAATTTGAAAACGATTCTATTTCTATAGATATACAAGAAAAATTTTATTTTAGCGAATTTCCAAGAAAAATGTAAAAATTAACCAAAATTATAAATCGTTGCTATTTCTACGTATATCGACGATTTGGATGATATATAAGAAAAACTGAAATTTTAGCAAATTTCCAAGACATGTAAAAATTAACCAAAATTTGAAAACGATGCCATCTGGATGATTTGGAAGAAATTGAAGAAAAATTGAATTTTTGCGAATTTCCGAGTAAACTGTAAAAATTAACCGAAATTCGAAAACGATGCTATTTCTACGTATATCGACGATTTGGACGATATATAAGAAAAACTGAAATTTTAGCGAATTTCCAAGAAAAATGTAACAATTAACTAAAATTTGAAAACGATGCCATCTAGATGATTTGGAAGATATTTAAGAAAAATTGAATTTTAGCGAATTTCCGAGTAAACTGTGAAAATTAACCAAAATTATAAATCGTTGCTATTTCTACGTATATCGACGATTTGGGTGATATATAAGAAAAACTGAAATTTTAGAAATTTCCAAGACATATGTAAAAATTAACCAAAATTTGAAAACGATGCCATCTGGATGATTTGGAAGAAATTGAAGAAAAATTGAATTTTTGCGAATTTCCGAGTAAACTGTAAAAATTAACCGAAATTCGAAAACGATGCTATTTCTACGTATATCGACGATTTGGACGATATATAAGAAAAACTGAAATTTAAACGAATTTCCAAGAAAAATGTAAAAATTATCTAAAATTTGAAAACGGTGCCATCTAGATGATTTGGAAGATATTTAAGAAAAATTGAATTTTAGCGAATTTCCGAGTAAACTGTAAAAATTAACCGAAATTCTAAATCATTGCTATTTCTATGTATATCGACGATTTGGATGATATATAGGAAAAACTGAAATTTTAGCGAATTTCCGAGTAAACTGTAAAAATTAACCAAAATTATAAATCGTTGCTATTTCTACGTACATCGACGATTTGGATGATATATAAGAAAAACTGAAATTTTAGCAAATTTCCAAGATATATGTAAAAATTAACCAAAATTTGAAAACGATGCCATCTGGATGATTTGGAAGAAATTGAAGAAAAATTGAATTTTTACGAATTTCCAAGAATAATGCAAAAATTTACCAAAATTTGAAAACGATTCTATTTCTATAGATATACAAGAAAAATTGAATTTTAGCGAATTTCCAAGAAAAATATAAAAATTACACGAAATTCGAATACGATGCTATTTCTACGTATATCGACCATTTGAACGATATATAAGAAAAACTTAAATTTTAGCGAATTTCCGAGTAAACTGTAAACATTAACCGAAATTCTAAATAGTTACTATTTCTACTTATATGGGCGATTTGGATGATATATAAGAAAAACTGAAATTTTAGCGAATTTCCAAGAAAAATGTAAAAATTACACGAAATTCGAAAACGATGCTATTTCTACGTATATCGACGATTTGGACGATATATAAGAAAAACTGAAATTTAAACGAATTTCCAAGAAAAACGTAAAAATTATCTAAAATTTGAAAACGGTGCCATCTAGATGATTTGGAAGATATTTAAGAAAAATTGAATTTTAGCGAATTTCCGAGTAAACTGTAAAAATTAACCGAAATTCTAAATCATTGCTATTTCTATGTATATCGACGATTTGGATGATATATAGGAAAAACTGAAATTTTAGCGAATTTCCGAGTAAACTGTAAAAATTAACCAAAATTATAAATCGTTGCTATTTCTACGTACATCGACGATTTGGATGATATATAAGAAAAACTGAAATTTTAGCAAATTTCCAAGATATATGTAAAAATTAACCAAAATTTGAAAACGATGCCATCTGGATGATTTGGAAGAAATTGAAGAAAAATTGAATTTTTACGAATTTCCAAGAATAATGCAAAAATTTACCAAAATTTGAAAACGATTCTATTTCTATAGATATACAAGAAAAATTGAATTTTAGCGAATTTCCAAGAAAAATGTAAAAATTACACGAAATTCGAAAACGATGCTATTTCTACGTATATCGACGATTTGGACGATATATAAGAAAAACTGAAATTTTAGCAAATTTCCAAGACATATGTAAAAATTAACCAAAATTTGAAAACGATGCCATCTGGATGATTTGGAAGAAATTGAAGAAAAATTGAATTTTTGCGAATTTCCGAGTAAACTGTAGAAATTAACCGAAATTCTAAATCGTTGCTATTTCTACGTATATCGACGATTTGGATGATATATAGGAAAAACTGAAATTTTAGCGAATTTCCGAGTAAACTGTAAAAATTAACCAAAATTATAAATCGTTGCTATTTCTACGTATATCGACGATTTGGATGATATATAAGAAAAACTGAAATTTTAACAAATTTCCAAAACATGTAAAAATTAACCAAAATTTGAAAACGATGCCATCTGGATGATTTGGAAGAAATTGAAGAAAAATTGAATTTTTGCGAATTTCCGAGTAAACTGTAAAAATTAACCGAAATTCGAAAACGATGCTATTTCTACGTATATCGACGATTTGGACGATATATAAGAAAAACTGAAATTTTAGCAAATTTCCAAGATATATGTAAAAATTAACCAAAATTTGAAAACGATGCCATCTGGATGATTTGGAAGAAATTGAAGAAAAATTGAATTTTTGCGAATTTCCAAGAATAATGCAAAAATTTACCAAAATTTGAAAACGATTCTATTTCTATAGATATACAAGAAAAATTGAATTTTAGCGAATTTCCAAGAAAAATGTAAAAATTACACGAAATTCGAATACGATGCTATTTCTACGTATATCGACCATTTGAACGATATATAAGAAAAACTTAAATTTTAGCGAATTTCCGAGTAAACTGTAAACATTAACCGAAATTCTAAATAGTTGCTATTTCTACTTACATGGGCGATTTGGATGATATATAAGAAAAACTGAAATTTTAGCGAATTTCCAAGAAAAATGTAAAAATTACACGAAATTCGAAAACGATGCTATTTCTACGTATATCGACGATTTCGATGATATATAAGAAAAACTGAAATTTTAGCAAATTTCCAAGAAATATGTAAAAATTAACCAAAATTTGAAAACGATGCCATCTGGATGATTTGGAAGAAATTGAAGAAAAATTGAATTTTTGCGAATTTCCGAGTAAAATGTAAAAATTAACCGAAATTCGAAAACGATGCTATTTCTACGTATATCGACGATTTGGATGATATATAAGAAAAACTGAAATTTTAGCGATTTCCAGGAAAAACCGAAATTTTAGCGAATTTCCAAGAAAAATGTAAAAATTAACCAAAATTTGAAAACGATGCCATCTAGATGATTTGGAAGATATTTAAGAAAAATTGAATTTTAGCGAATTTCCGAGTAAACTGTAAAAATTAACCGAAATTCTAAATCATTGCTATTTCTACGTATATCGACGATTTGGATGATAAATAAGAAAAACTGAAATTTTACCGAATTTCCAAGAAAAATGTGAAAACTAACCGAAAGCCGAAAACGATGCTATTTCTACGTATATCGATGACTTGGATGATATATAAGAAAAACTGAAATTTTAGGGAATTTCCAAGAAAAATGTAAAAATTAACCAGAATTTGAAAACGATGCCATCTAGATGATTTGGAAGATATTTATGAAAAATTGAATTTTAGCGAATATCCGTGTAAACTGTAGAAATTTACCGAAATTCTAAATCGTTGCTATTTCTACGTATATCGACGATTTGGATGATATATAAGAAAAACTGAAATTTTAGCAAATTTCCAAGACATATGTAAAAATTAACCAAAATTTGAAAACGATGCCATCTGGATGATTTGGAAGAAATTGAAGAAAAATTGAATTTTTGCGAATTTCCGAGTAAACTGTAAAAATTAACCGAAATTCGAAAACGATGCTATTTCTACGTATATCGACGATTTGGATGATATATAAGAAAAACTGAAATTTTAGCGAATTTCCGAGTAAACTGTAAAAATTAACCGAAATTTTAAATCGTTGCTATTTCTACGTATATGGACGATTTGGATGATATATAAGAAAAACTGAAATTTTAGCAAATTTCCAAGAAATATTTAAAAATTAACCAAAATTTGAAGACGATGCCATCTGGATGATTTGGAAGAAATTGAAGAAAAATTGAATTTTAGCGAATTTCCGTGTAAACTGTAGAAATTAACCGAAATTCTAAATCGTTGCTATTTCTACGTATATCGACGATTTGGATGATATATAGGAAAAACTGAAATTTTAGCGAATTTCCGAGTAAACTGTAAAAATTAACCAAAATTATAAATCGTTGCTATTTCTACGTATATCGACGATTAGGATGATACATTAGAAAAACTGAAATTTTAGCAAATTTCCAAGACATGTAAAAATTAACCAAAATTTGAAAACGATGCCATCTGGATGATTTGGAAGAAATTGAAGAAAAATTGAATTTTTGCGAATTTCCGAGTAAACTGTAAAAATTAACCGAAATTCGAAAACGATGCTATTTCTACGTATATCGACGATTTGGACGATATATGAGAAAAACTGAAATTTTAGCGAATTTCCGAGTAAACTGTTAAAATTAACCAAAATTATAAATCGTTGCTATTTCTACGTATATCGACGATTTGGATGATTTATAAGAAAAACTGAAATTTTAGCAAATTTCCAGGATATATGTAAAAATTAACCAAAATTTGAAAACGATGCCATCTGGATGATTTGGAAGAAATTGAAGAAAAATTGAATTTTTGCGAATTTCCGAGTAAACTGTAAAAATTACACGAAATTCGAATACGATGCTATTTTTACGTATATCGACGATTTGAACGATATATAAGAAAAACTTAAATTTTAACGATTTCCAAGAAAAACTGAAATTTTAGCGAATTTCCAAGAAAAATGTAAAAATTAACCAAAATTTGAAAACGATGCCATCTAGATGATTTGGAAGATCTTTAAGAAAAATTGAATTTTAGCGAATTTCCGAGTAAACTGTAAAAATTAACCGAAATTCTAAATCATTTCTATTTCTACGTATATCGACGATTTGGATGATAAATAAGAAAAACTGAAATTTTACCGAATTTCCAAGAAAAATGTGAAAACTAACCGAAAGCCGAAAACGATGCTATTTCTACGTATATCGATGATTTGGATGATATATAAGAAAAACTGAAATCTTAGCGAATTTCCAAGAAAAATGTAAAAATTAACCAGAATTTGAAAACGATGCCATCTAGATGATTTGGATGATATTTATGAAAAATTGAATTTTAGCGAATTTCCGTGTAAACTGTAGAAATTAACCGAAATTCTAAATCGTTGCTATTTCTACGTATATCGACGATTTGGATGATATATAAGAAAAACTGAAATTTTAGCGAATTTCCAAGAAAAATGTAAAAATTACACGAAATTAGAAAACGATGCTATTTCTACGTATATCGACGATTTGGACGATATATAGGAAAAACTGAAATTTTAGCGAATTTCCGAGTAAACTGTTAAAATTAACCAAAATTATAAATCGTTGCTATTTCTACGTATATCGACGATTTGGGTGATATATGAGAAAAACTGAAATTTTAGCAAATTTCCAAGACATATGTAAAAATTAACCAAAATTTGAAAACGATGCCATCTGGATGATTTGGAAGAAATTGAAGAAAAATTGAATTTTTGCGAATTTCCGAGTAAACTGTAGAAATTAACCGAAATTCTAAATCGTTGCTATTTCTACGTATATCGACGATTTGGATGATATATAGGAAAAACTGAAATTTTAGCGAATTTCCGAGTAAACTGTAAAAATTAACCAAAATTATAAATCGTTGCTATTTCTACGTATATCGACGATTTGGATGATATATAAGAAAAACTGAAATTTTAACAAATTTCCAAAACATGTAAAAATTAACCAAAATTTGAAAACGATGCCATCTGGATGATTTGGAAGAAATTGAAGAAAAATTGAATTTTTGCGAATTTCCGAGTAAACTGTAAAAATTAACCGAAATTCGAAAACGATGCTATTTCTACGTATATCGACGATTTGGACGATATATAAGAAAAACTGAAATTTTAGCAAATTTCCAAGATATATGTAAAAATTAACCAAAATTTGAAAACGATGCCATCTGGATGATTTGGAAGAAATTGAAGAAAAATTGAATTTTTGCGAATTTCCAAGAATAATGCAAAAATTTACCAAAATTTGAAAACGATTCTATTTCTATAGATATACAAGAAAAATTGAATTTTAGCGAATTTCCAAGAAAAATGTAAAAATTACACGAAATTCGAATACGATGCTATTTCTACGTATATCGACCATTTGAACGATATATAAGAAAAACTTAAATTTTAGCGAATTTCCGAGTAAACTGTAAACATTAACCGAAATTCTAAATAGTTGCTATTTCTACTTATATGGGCGATTTGGATGATATATAAGAAAAACTGAAATTTTAGCGAATTTCCAAGAAAAATGTAAAAATTACACGAAATTCGAAAACGATGCTATTTCTACGTATATCGACGATTTGGATGATATATAAGAAAAACTGAAATTTTAGCGATATTCCAACAAAAATGTAAAAATTAACGAAAATTTGAAAACGATGCCATTTAGATGATTTGGAAGATATTTATGAAAAATTGAATTTTAGCGAATTTCCGAGTAAACTGTAAAAATTAACCGAAATTCTAAATCATTGCTATTTCTACGTATATCGACGATTTGGATGATAAATAAGAAAAACTGAAATTTTACCGAATTTCCAAGAAAAATGTGAAAACTAACCGAAAGCCGAAAACGATGCTATTTCTACGTATATCGATGATTTGGATGATATACAAGAAAAACTGAAATTTTAGCGAATTTCCAAGAAAAATGTAACAATTAACTAAAATTTGAAAACGATGCCATCTAGATGATTTGGAAGATATTTAAGAAAAATTGAATTTTTGCGAATTTCCGAGTAAACTGTAAAAATTAACCAAAATTATAAATCGTTGCTATTTCTACGTATATCGACGATTTGGGTGATATATAAGAAAAACTGAAATTTTAGCAAATTTCCAAGACATATGTAAAAATTAACCAAAATTTGAAAACGATGCTATCTGGATGATTTGGAAGAAATTGAAGAAAAATTGTATTTTAGCGAATTTCCAAGAATAATGTAAAAATTTACCAAAATTTGAAAACGATTCTATTTCTATAGATATACAAGAAAAATTGAATTTTAGCAAATTTCCAAGACATGTAAAAATTAACCAAAATTTGAAAACGATGCTATCTGGATGATTTGGAAGAAATTGAAGAAAAATTGAATTTTTGCGAATTTCCGAGTAAACTGCAAAAATTAACCGAAATTCGAAAACGATGCTATTTCTACGTATATCGACGATTTGGACGATATATAAGAAAAACTGAAATTTTAGCGAATTTCCGAGTAAACTGTTAAAATTAACCAAAATTATAAATCGTTGCTATTTCTACGTATATCGACGATTTGGGTGATATCTAAGAAAAACTGAAATTTTAGCAAATTTCCAAGACATATGTAAAAATTAACCAAAATTTGAAAACGATGCCATCTGGATGATTTGGAAGAAATTGAAGAAAAATTGAATTTTTGCGAATTTCCGAGTAAACTGTAAAAATTAACCGAAATTCGAAAACGATGCTATTTCTACGTATATCGACGATTTGGACGATATATAAGAAAAACTGAAATTTTAGCGAATTTCCGAGTAAACTGTTAAAATTAACCAAAATTATAAATCGTTGCTATTTCTACGTATATCGACGATTTGGGTGATATATAAGAAAAACTGAAATTTTAGCAAATTTCCAAGACATATGTAAAAATTAACCAAAATTTGAAAACGATGCCATCTGGATGATTTGGAAGAAATTGAAGAAAAATTGAATTTTTGCGAATTTCCGTGTAAAGTGTAGAAATTAACCGAAATTCTAAATCGTTGCTATTTCTACGTATACCGACGATTTGGATGATATATAAGAAAAACTGAAATTTTAACGAATTTCCAAGAAAAATGTAAAAATTATCCAAAATTTAAGAACGATGCTATTTCTATAGATATATAAGAAAAATTGAATTTTAGCGAATTTCCAAGAAAAATGTAAAAATTACACGAAATTCGAAAACGATGCTATTTCTATGTATATCGACGATTTGGATGATATATAAGAAAAACTGAAATTTTAGCAAATTTCTAAGAAATATGCAAAATTAACCAAAATTTGAAAACGATGCTATCTGGATGATTTGTAAGAAATTGAAGAAAAATTGAATTTTAGCGAATTTCCAGGAATAATGTAAAAATTTACCAAAATTTGAAAACGATTCTATTTCTATAGATATACAAGAAAAATTGAATTTTAGCGAATTTCCAAGAAAAATGTAAAAATTAACCAAAATTATAAATCGTTGCTATTTCTACGTATATCGACGATTTGGATGATATATAAGAAAAACTGAAATTTTAGCAAATTTCCAAGACATGTAAAAATTAACCAAAATTTGAAAACGATGCCATCTGGATGATTTGGAGGAAATTGAAGAAAAATTGAATTTTTGCGAATTTCCGAGTAAACTGTAAAAATTAACCGAAATTCGAAAACGATGCTATTTCTACGTATATCGACGATTTCGACGATATATAAGAAAAACTGAAATTTTAGCGAATTTCCGAGTAAACTGTTAAAATTAACCCTAACTATAAATCGTTGCTATTTCTACGTATATCGACGATTTGGGTGATATATAAGAAAAACTGAAATTTTAGCAAATTTCCAAGACATATGTAAAAATTAACCAAAATTTGAAAACGATGCCATCTGGATGATTTGGAAGAAATTGAAGAAAAATTGAATTTTTGCGAATTTCCGTGTAAACTGTAGAAATTAACCGAAATTCTAAATCGTTGCTATTTCTACGTATATCGACGATTTGGATGATATATAAGAAAAACTGAAATTTTAACGAATTTCCAAGAAAAATGTAAAAATTATCCAAAATTTAAGAACGATGCTATTTCTATGGATATATAAGAAAAATTGAATTTTAGCGAATTTCCAAGAAAATTGTAAAAATTACACGAAATTCGAAAACGATGCTATTTCTACGTATATCGACGATTTGGATGATATATAAGAAAAACTGAAATTTTAGCAAATTTCCAAGACATATGTAAAAATTAACCAAAATTTGAAAACGATGCCATCTGGATGATTTGGAAGAAATTGAAGAAAAATTGAATTTTTGCGAATTTCCGAGTAAACTGTAAAAATTAACCGAAATTCGAAAACGATGCTATTTCTACGTATATCGACGATTTCGATGATATATAAGAAAAACTGAAATTTTAGCGAATTTCCAAGAAAAATGTAAAAATTATGCTTAATTTAAAAACGATGCTATTTCTCTAGATATATAAGAAAAATTGAATTTTAGCGAATTTCCAAGAAAAATGTAAAAATTACACGAAATTCGAAAACGATGCTATTTCTATGTATATCGACGATTTGGATGATATATAAGAAAAACTGAAATTTTAGCAAATTTCCAAGGAATATGTCAAAATTAACCAAAATTTGAAAACGATGCCTTCTAGATGATTTGGAAGATATTTAAGAAAAACTGAAATTTTAGCGAATTTCCAAGAAAAATGTAAAAATTATGCTTAATTTAAAAACGATGCTATTTCTCTAGATATATAAGAAAAATTGAATTTTAGCGAATTTCCAAGAAAAATGTAAAAATTACACGAAATTCGAATACGATGCTATTTCTACGTATATCGACGATTTGAACGATATATAAGAAAAACTTAAATTTTAGCGATTTCCAAGAAAAACTGAAATTTTAGCGAATTTCCAAGAAAAATGTAAAAATTAACCAAAATTTGAAAACGATGCCTTCTAGATGATTTGGAAGATATTTAAGAAAAACTGAAATTTTAGCGAATTTCCGTGTAAACTGTAGAAATTAACCGAAATTCTAAATCGTTGCTATTTCTACGTATATCGACGATTTGGATGATATATAAGAAAAACTGAAATTTTAGCAAATTTCCAAGACATATGTAAAAATTAACCAAAATTTGAAAACGATTCTATTTCTATAGATATACAAGAAAAATTGAATTTTAGCGAATTTCCAAGAAAAATGTGAAAACTAACCGAAAGCCGAAAACGATGCTATTTCTACGTATATCGATGATTTGGATGATATATAAGAAAAACTGAAATTTAAACGAATTTCCAAGAAAAATGTAAAAATTATCTAAAATTTGAAAACGGTGCCATCTAGATGATTTGGAAGATATTTAAGAAAAATTGAATTTTAGCGAATTTCCGAGTAAACTGTAAAAATTAACCGAAATTCTAAATCATTGCTATTTCTATGTATATCGACGATTTGGATGATATATAGGAAAAACTGAAATTTTAGCGAATTTCCGAGTGAACTGTAAAAATTAACCAAAATTATAAATCGTTGCTATTTCTACGTACATCGACGATTTGGATGATATATAAGAAAAACTGTAATTTTAGCAAATTTCCAAGACATATGTAAAAATTAACCAAAATTTGAAAACGATGCCATCTGGATGATTTGGAAGAAATTGAAGAAAAATTGAATTTTTGCGAATTTCCGAGTAAACTGTAAAAATTAACCGAAATTCGAAAACGATGCTATTTCTACGTATATCGACGATTTGGACGATATATAAGAAAAACTGAAATTTTAGCGAATTTCCGAGTAAACTGTAAAAATTAACCGAAATTCTAAATCGCTGCTATTTCTACGTATATCGACGATTTGGATGATGTATAAGAAAAACTGAAATTTTAGCGAATTTCCGAGTAAACTGTAAAAATTAACAAAATTATAAATCGTTGCTATTTCTACGTATATCGACGATTTGGGTGATATATAAGAAAAACTGAAATTTTAGCAAATTTCCAAGACACGTAAAAATTAACAAAAATTTTAAAACGATGCCATCTGGATGATTTGGAAGAAATTGAAGAAAAATTGAATTTTTGCGAATTTCCGAGTTAACTATAAAAATAACCCGAAATTCTAAATCATTGCTATTTCTACGCATATCGACGATTTGGATGATATATAGGAAAAACTGAAATTTTAGCGAATTTCCGAGTAAACTGTTAAAATTAACCAAAATTATAAATCGTTGCTATTTCTACGTATATCGACGATTTGGGTGATATATAAGAAAAACTGAAATTTTAGCAAATTTCCAAGACATATGTAAAAATTAACCAAAATTTGAAAACGATGCCATCTGGATGATTTGGAAGAAATTGAAGAAAAATTGAATTTTTGCGAATTTCCGAGTAAACTGTAAAAATTAACCGAAATTCGAAAACGATGCTATTTCTACGTATATCGACGATTTCGATGATATATAAGAAAAACTGAAATTTTAGCGAATTTCCAAGAAAAATGTAAAAATTATGCTAAATTTAAAAACGATGCTATTTCTCTAGATATATAAGAAAAATTGAATTTTAGCGAATTTCCAAGAAAAATGTAAAAATTACACGAAATTCGAAAACGATGCTATTTCTATGTATATCGACGATTTGGATGATATATAAGAAAAACTGAAATTTTAGCAAATTTCCAAGAAATATGTAAAAATTAACCAAAATTTGAAAACGATGCTATCTGGATGATTTGGAAGAAATTGAAGAAAAATTATATTTTAGCGAATTTCCAAGAATAATGTAAAAATTTACCAAAATTTGAAAACGATTCTATTTCTATAGATATACAAGAAAAATTGAATTTTAGCAAATTTCCAAGACATGTAAAAATTAACCAAAATTTGAAAACGATGCCATCTGGATGATTTGGAGGAAATTGAAGAAAAATTGAATTTTTGCGAATTTCCGAGTAAACTGTAAAAATTAACCGAAATTCGAAAACGATGCTATTTCTACGTATATCGACGATTTCGACGATATATAAGAAAAACTGAAATTTTAGCGAATTTCCGAGTAAACTGTTAAAATTAACCAAAACTATAAATCGTTGCTATTTCTACGTATATCGACGATTTGGGTGATATATAAGAAAAACTGAAATTTTAGCAAATTTCCAAGACATATGTAAAAATTAACCAAAATTTGAAAACGATGCCATCTGGATGATTTGGAAGAAATTGAAGAAAAATTGAATTTTTGCGAATTTCCGAGTAAACTGTAAAAATTAACCGAAATTCGAAAACGATGCTATTTCTACGTATATCGACGATTTCGATGATATATAAGAAAAACTGAAATTTTAGCGAATTTCCAAGAAAAATGTAAAAATTATGCTTAATATAAAAACGATGCTATTTCTCTAGATATATAAGAAAAATTGAATTTTAGCGAATTTCCAAGAAAAATGTAAAAATTACACGAAATTCGAAAACGATGCTATTTCTATGTATATCGACGATTTGGATGATATATAAGAAAAACTGAAATTTTAGCAAATTTCCAAGAAATATGTAAAAATTAACCAAAATTTGAAAACGATGCTATCTGGATGATTTGGAAGAAATTGAAGAAAAATTGAATTTTAGCGAATTTCCAAGAATAATGTAAAAATTTACCAAAATTTGAAAACGATTCTATTTCTATAGATATACAGGAAAAATTGAATTTTAGCGAATTTCCAAGAAAAATGTAAAAATTACACGAAATTCGAATACGATGCTATTTCTACGTATATCGACGATTTGAACGATATATAAGAAAAACTTAAATTTTAGCGATTTCCAAGAAAAACTGAAATTTTAGCGAATTTCCAAGAAAAATGTAAAAATTAACCAAAATTTGAAAACGATGCCTTCTAGATGATTTGGAAGATATTTAAGAAAAACTGAAATTTTAGCGAATTTCCGTGTAAACTGTAGAAATTAACCGAAATTCTAAATCGTTGCTATTTCTACGTATATCGACGATTTGGATGATATATAAGAAAAACTGAAATTTTAGCAAATTTCCAAGACATATGTAAAAATTAACCAAAATTTGAAAACGATTCTATTTCTATAGATATACAAGAAAAATTGAATTTTAGCGAATTTCCAAGAAAAATGTGAAAACTAACCGAAAGCCGAAAACGATGCTATTTCTACGTATATCGATGATTTGGATGATATATAAGAAAAACTGAAATTTAAACGAATTTCCAAGAAAAATGTAAAAATTATCTAAAATTTGAAAACGGTGCCATCTAGATGATTTGGAAGATATTTAAGAAAAATTGAATTTTAGCGAATTTCCGAGTAAACTGTAAAAATTAACCGAAATTCTAAATCATTGCTATTTCTATGTATATCGACGATTTGGATGATATATAGGAAAAACTGAAATTTTAGCGAATTTCCGAGTAAACTGTAAAAATTAACCAAAATTATAAATCGTTGCTATTTCTACGTACATCGACGATTTGGATGATATATAAGAAAAACTGTAATTTTAGCAAATTTCCAAGACATATGTAAAAATTAACCAAAATTTGAAAACGATGCCATCTGGATGATTTGGAAGAAATTGAAGAAAAATTGAATTTTTGCGAATTTCCGAGTAAACTGTAAAAATTAACCGAAATTCGAAAACGATGCTATTTCTACGTATATCGACGATTTGGACGATATATAAGAAAAACTGAAATTTTAGCGAATTTCCGAGTAAACTGTAAAAATTAACCGAAATTCTAAATCGCTGCTATTTCTACGTATATCGACGATTTGGATGATGTATAAGAAAAACTGAAATTTTAGCGAATTTCCGAGTAAACTGTAAAAATTAACAAAATTATAAATCGTTGCTATTTCTACGTATATCGACGATTTGGGTGATATATAAGAAAAACTGAAATTTTAGCAAATTTCCAACACATGTAAAAATTAACAAAAATTTTAAAACGATGCCATCTGGATGATTTGGAAGAAATTGAAGAAAAATTGAATTTTTGCGAATTTCCGAGTAAACTATAAAAATAACCCGAAATTCTAAATCATTGCTATTTCTACGCATATCGACGATTTGGATGATATATAGGAAAAACTGAAATTTTAGCGAATTTCCGAGTAAACTGTAAAAATTAACCAAAATTATAAATCGTTGCAATTTCTACGTACATCGACGATTTGGATGATATATAAGAAAAACTGAAATTTTAGCAAATTTCCAAGACATATGTAAAAATTAACCAAAATTTGAAAACGATGCCATCTGGATGATTTGGAAGAAATTGAAGAAAAATTGAATTTTTGCGAATTTCCGTGTAAACTGTAGAAATTAACCGAAATTCTAAATCGTTGCTATTTCTACGTATATCGACGATTTGGATGATATATAAGAAAAACTGAAATTTGAACGAATTTCCAAGAAAAATGTAAAAATTATCCAAAATTTAAGAACGATGCTATTTCTATAGATATATAAGAAAAATTGAATTTTAGCGAATTTCCAAGAAAAATGTAAAAATTACACGAAATTCGAAAACGATGCTATATCTACGTATATCGACGATTTGGACGATATATAAGAAAAACTGAAATTTTAGCGAATTTCCGAGTAAACTGTTAAAATTAGCCAAAATTATAAATCGTTGCTATTTCTACGTATATCGACGATTTGGGTGATATATAAGAAAAACTGAAATTTTAGCAAATTTCCAAGACATATGTAAAAATTAACCAAAATTTGAAAACGATGCCATCTGGATGATTTGGAAGAAATTGAAGAAAAATTGAATTTTAGCGAATTTCCGAGTAAACTGTAAAAATTAACCGAAATTCGAAAACGATGCTATTTCTACGTATATCGACGATTTCGATGATATATAAGAAAAACTGAAATTTTAGCGAATTTCCAAGAAAAATGTAAAAATTATGCTAAATTTAAAAACGATGCTATTTCTCTAGATATATAAGAAAAATTGAATTTTAGCGAATTTCCAAGAAAAATGTAAAAATTACACGAAATTCGAAAACGATGCTATTTCTATGTATATCGACGATTTGGATGATATATAAGAAAAACTGAAATTTTAGCAAATTTCCAAGAAATATGTAAAAATTAACCAAAATTTGAAAACGATGCTATCTGGATGATTTGGAAGAAATTGAAGAAAAATTATATTTTAGCGAATTTCCAAGAATAATGTAAAAATTTACCAAAATTTGAAAACGATTCTATTTCTATAGATATACAAGAAAAATTGAATTTTAGCAAATTTCCAAGACATATGTAAAAATTAACCAAAATTTGAAAACGATGCCATCTGGATGATTTGGAAGAAATTGAAGAAAAATTGAATTTTTGCGAATTTCCGTGTAAACTGTAGAAATTAACCGAAATTCTAAATCGTTGCTATTTCTACGTATATCGACGATTTGGATGATATATAAGAAAAACTGAAATTTTAACGAATTTCCAAGAAAAATGTAAAAATTATCCAAAATTTAAGAACGATGCTATTTCTATAGATATATAAGAAAAATTGAATTTTAGCGAATTTCCAAGAAAAATGTAAAAATTACACGAAATTCGAAAACGATGCTATTTCTACGTATATCGACGATTTGGATGATATATAAGAAAAACTGAAATTTTAGCAAATTTCCAAGACATATGTAAAAATTAACCAAAATTTGAAAACGATGCCATCTGGATGATTTGGAAGAAATTGAAGAAAAATTGAATTTTTGCAAATTTCCGTGTAAACTGTAGAAATTAACCGAAATTCTAAATCGTTGCTATTTCTACGTATATCGACGATTTGGGTGATATATAAGAAAAACTGAAATTTTAGCAAATTTCCAAGAAATATGTAAAAATTAACCAAAATTTGAAAACGATGCTATCTGGATGATTTGGAAGAAATTGAAGAAAAATTGAATTTTAGCGAATTTCCAAGAATAATGTAAAAATTTACCAAAATTTGAAAACGATTCTATTTCTATAGATATACAAGAAAAATTTTATTTTAGCGAATTTCCAAGAAAAATGTAAAAATTAACCAAAATTATAAATCGTTGCTATTTCTACGTATATCGACGATTTGGATGATATATAAGAAAAACTGAAATTTTAGCAAATTTCCAAGACATGTAAAAATTAACCAAAATTTGAAAACGATGCCATCTGGATGATTTGGAAGAAATTGAAGAAAAATTGAATTTTTGCGAATTTCCGAGTAAACTGTAAAAATTAACCGAAATTCGAAAACGATGCTATTTCTACGTATATCGACGATTTGGACGATATATAAGAAAAACTGAAATTTTAGCGAATTTCCAAGAAAAATGTAACAATTAACTAAAATTTGAAAACGATGCCATCTAGATGATTTGGAAGATATTTAAGAAAAATTGAATTTTAGCGAATTTCCGAGTAAACTGTAAAAATTAACCAAAATTATAAATCGTTGCTATTTCTACGTATATCGACGATTTGGGTGATATATAAGAAAAACTGAAATTTTAGCAAATTTCCAAGACATATGTAAAAATTAACCAAAATTTGAAAACGATGCCATCTGGATGATTTGGAAGAAATTGAAGAAAAATTGAATTTTTGCGAATTTCCGAGTAAACTGTAAAAATTAACCGAAATTCGAAAACGATGCTATTTCTACGTATATCGACGATTTGGACGATATATAAGAAAAACTGAAATTTAAACGAATTTCCAAGAAAAATGTAAAAATTATCTAAAATTTGAAAACGGTGCCATCTAGATGATTTGGAAGATATTTAAGAAAAATTGAATTTTAGCGAATTTCCGAGTAAACTGTAAAAATTAACCGAAATTCTAAATCATTGCTATTTCTATGTATATCGACGATTTGGATGATATATAGGAAAAACTGAAATTTTAGCGAATTTCCGAGTAAACTGTAAAAATTAACCAAAATTATAAATCGTTGCTATTTCTACGTACATCGACGATTTGGATGATATATAAGAAAAACTGAAATTTTAGCAAATTTCCAAGATATATGTAAAAATTAACCAAAATTTGAAAACGATGCCATCTGGATGATTTGGAAGAAATTGAAGAAAAATTGAATTTTTACGAATTTCCAAGAATAATGCAAAAATTTACCAAAATTTGAAAACGATTCTATTTCTATAGATATACAAGAAAAATTGAATTTTAGCGAATTTCCAAGAAAAATATAAAAATTACACGAAATTCGAATACGATGCTATTTCTACGTATATCGACCATTTGAACGATATATAAGAAAAACTTAAATTTTAGCGAATTTCCGAGTAAACTGTAAACATTAACCGAAATTCTAAATAGTTGCTATTTCTACTTATATGGGCGATTTGGATGATATATAAGAAAAACTGAAATTTTAGCGAATTTCCAAGAAAAATGTAAAAATTACACGAAATTCGAAAACGATGCTATTTCTACGTATATCGACGATTTGGATGATATATAAGAAAAACTGAAATTTAAACGAATTTCCAAGAAAAATGTAAAAATTAACCAAAATTTGAAAACGATTCTATTTCTATAGATATACAAGAAAAATTGAATTTTAGCGAATTTCCAAGAAAAATGTGAAAACTAACCGAAAGCCGAAAACGATGCTATTTCTACGTATATCGATGATTTGGATGATATATAAGAAAAACTGAAATTTAAACGAATTTCCAAGAAAAATGTAAAAATTATCTAAAATTTGAAAACGGTGCCATCTAGATGATTTGGAAGATATTTAAGAAAAATTGAATTTTAGCGAATTTCCGAGTAAACTGTAAAAATTAACCGAAATTCTAAATCATTGCTATTTCTATGTATATCGACGATTTGGATGATATATAGGAAAAACTGAAATTTTAGCGAATTTCCGAGTAAACTGTAAAAATTAACCAAAATTATAAATCGTTGCTATTTCTACGTACATCGACGATTTGGATGATATATAAGAAAAACTGTAATTTTAGCAAATTTCCAAGACATATGTAAAAATTAACCAAAATTTGAAAACGATGCCATCTGGATGATTTGGAAGAAATTGAAGAAAAATTGAATTTTTGCGAATTTCCAAGAATAATGCAAAAATTTACCAAAATTTGAAAACGATTCTATTTCTATAGATATACAAGAAAAATTGAATTTTAGCGAATTTCCAAGAAAAATGTAAAAATTACACGAAATTCGAATACGATGCTATTTCTACGTATATCGACCATTTGAACGATATATAAGAAAAACTTAAATTTTAGCGAATTTCCGAGTAAACTGTAAACATTAACCGAAATTCTAAATAGTTGCTATTTCTACTTACATGGGCGATTTGGATGATATATAAGAAAAACTGAAATTTTAGCGAATTTCCAAGAAAAATGTAAAAATTACACGAAATTCGAAAACGATGCTATTTCTACGTATATCGACGATTTCGATGATATATAAGAAAAACTGAAATTTTAGCAAATTTCCAAGAAATATGTAAAAATTAACCAAAATTTGAAAACGATGCCATCTGGATGATTTGGAAGAAATTGAAGAAAAATTGAATTTTTGCGAATTTCCGAGTAAAATGTAAAAATTAACCGAAATTCGAAAACGATGCTATTTCTACGTATATCGACGATTTGGATGATATATAAGAAAAACTGAAATTTTAGCGATTTCCAGGAAAAACCGAAATTTTAGCGAATTTCCAAGAAAAATGTAAAAATTAACCAAAATTTGAAAACGATGCCATCTAGATGATTTGGAAGATATTTAAGAAAAATTGAATTTTAGCGAATTTCCGAGTAAACTGTAAAAATTAACCGAAATTCTAAATCATTGCTATTTCTACGTATATCGACGATTTGGATGATAAATAAGAAAAACTGAAATTTTACCGAATTTCCAAGAAAAATGTGAAAACTAACCGAAAGCCGAAAACGATGCTATTTCTACGTATATCGACGATTTGGATGATATATAAGAAAAACTGAAATTTTAGCGAATTTCCGAGTAAACTGTAAAAATTAACCGAAATTTTAAATCGTTGCTATTTCTACGTATATGGACGATTTGGATGATATATAAGAAAAACTGAAATTTTAGCAAATTTCCAAGAAATATTTAAAAATTAACCAAAATTTGAAGACGATGCCATCTGGATGATTTTGAAGAAATTGAAGAAAAATTGAATTTTAGCGAATTTCCGTGTAAACTGTAGAAATTAACCGAAATTCTAAATCGTTGCTATTTCTACGTATATCGACGATTTGGATGATATATAGGAAAAACTGAAATTTTAGCGAATTTCCGAGTAAACTGTAAAAATTAACCAAAATTATAAATCGTTGCTATTTCTACGTATATCGACGATTAGGATGATACATTAGAAAAACTGAAATTTTAGCAAATTTCCAAGACATGTAAAAATTAACCAAAATTTGAAAACGATGCCATCTGGATGATTTGGAAGAAATTGAAGAAAAATTGAATTTTTGCGAATTTCCGAGTAAACTGTAAAAATTAACCGAAATTCGAAAACGATGCTATTTCTACGTATATCGACGATTTGGACGATATATGAGAAAAACTGAAATTTTAGCGAATTTCCGAGTAAACTGTTAAAATTAACCAAAATTATAAATCGTTGCTATTTCTACGTATATCGACGATTTGGATGATTTATAAGAAAAACTGAAATTTTAGCAAATTTCCAGGATATATGTAAAAATTAACCAAAATTTGAAAACGATGCCATCTGGATGATTTGGAAGAAATTGAAGAAAAATTGAATTTTTGCGAATTTCCGAGTAAACTGTAAAAATTACACGAAATTCGAATACGATGCTATTTTTACGTATATCGACGATTTGAACGATATATAAGAAAAACTTAAATTTTAACGATTTCCAAGAAAAACTGAAATTTTAGCGAATTTCCAAGAAAAATGTAAAAATTAACCAAAATTTGAAAACGATGCCATCTAGATGATTTGGAAGATCTTTAAGAAAAATTGAATTTTAGCGAATTTCCGAGTAAACTGTAAAAATTAACCGAAATTCTAAATCATTTCTATTTCTACGTATATCGACGATTTGGATGATAAATAAGAAAAACTGAAATTTTACCGAATTTCCAAGAAAAATGTGAAAACTAACCGAAAGCCGAAAACGATGCTATTTCTACGTATATCGATGATTTGGATGATATATAAGAAAAACTGAAATCTTAGCGAATTTCCAAGAAAAATGTAAAAATTAACCAGAATTTGAAAACGATGCCATCTAGATGATTTGGATGATATTTATGAAAAATTGAATTTTAGCGAATTTCCGTGTAAACTGTAGAAATTAACCGAAATTCTAAATCGTTGCTATTTCTACGTATATCGACGATTTGGATGATATATAAGAAAAACTGAAATTTTAGCGAATTTCCAAGAAAAATGTAAAAATTACACGAAATTAGAAAACGATGCTATTTCTACGTATATCGACGATTTGGACGATATATAGGAAAAACTGAAATTTTAGCGAATTTCCGAGTAAACTGTTAAAATTAACCAAAATTATAAATCGTTGCTATTTCTACGTATATCGACGATTTGGGTGATATATGAGAAAAACTGAAATTTTAGCAAATTTCCAAGACATATGTAAAAATTAACCAAAATTTGAAAACGATGCCATCTGGATGATTTGGAAGAAATTGAAGAAAAATTGAATTTTTGCGAATTTCCGAGTAAACTGTAGAAATTAACCGAAATTCTAAATCGTTGCTATTTCTACGTATATCGACGATTTGGATGATATATAGGAAAAACTGAAATTTTAGCGAATTTCCGAGTAAACTGTAAAAATTAACCAAAATTATAAATCGTTGCTATTTCTACGTATATCGACGATTTGGATGATATATAAGAAAAACTGAAATTTTAACAAATTTCCAAAACATGTAAAAATTAACCAAAATTTGAAAACGATGCCATCTGGATGATTTGGAAGAAATTGAAGAAAAATTGAATTTTTGCGAATTTCCGAGTAAACTGTAAAAATTAACCGAAATTCGAAAACGATGCTATTTCTACGTATATCGACGATTTGGACGATATATAAGAAAAACTGAAATTTTAGCAAATTTCCAAGATATATGTAAAAATTAACCAAAATTTGAAAACGATGCCATCTGGATGATTTGGAAGAAATTGAAGAAAAATTGAATTTTTGCGAATTTCCAAGAATAATGCAAAAATTTACCAAAATTTGAAAACGATTCTATTTCTATAGATATACAAGAAAAATTGAATTTTAGCGAATTTCCAAGAAAAATGTAAAAATTACACGAAATTCGAATACGATGCTATTTCTACGTATATCGACCATTTGAACGATATATAAGAAAAACTTAAATTTTAGCGAATTTCCGAGTAAACTGTAAACATTAACCGAAATTCTAAATAGTTGCTATTTCTACTTATATGGGCGATTTGGATGATATATAAGAAAAACTGAAATTTTAGCGAATTTCCAAGAAAAATGTAAAAATTACACGAAATTCGAAAACGATGCTATTTCTACGTATATCGACGATTTGGATGATATATAAGAAAAACTGAAATTTTAGCGATATTCCAACAAAAATGTAAAAATTAACGAAAATTTGAAAACGATGCCATTTAGATGATTTGGAAGATATTTATGAAAAATTGAATTTTAGCGAATTTCCGAGTAAACTGTAAAAATTAACCGAAATTCTAAATCATTGCTATTTCTACGTATATCGACGATTTGGATGATAAATAAGAAAAACTGAAATTTTACCGAATTTCCAAGAAAAATGTGAAAACTAACCGAAAGCCGAAAACGATGCTATTTCTACGTATATCGATGATTTGGATGATACATAAGAAAAACTGAAATTTTAGCGAATTTCCAAGAAAAATGTAACAATTAACTAAAATTTGAAAACGATGCCATCTAGATGATTTGGAAGATATTTAAGAAAAATTGAATTTTTGCGAATTTCCGAGTAAACTGTAAAAATTAACCAAAATTATAAATCGTTGCTATTTCTACGTATATCGACGATTTGGGTGATATATAAGAAAAACTGAAATTTTAGCAAATTTCCAAGACATATGTAAAAATTAACCAAAATTTGAAAACGATGCTATCTGGATGATTTGGAAGAAATTGAAGAAAAATTGTATTTTAGCGAATTTCCAAGAATAATGTAAAAATTTACCAAAATTTGAAAACGATTCTATTTCTATAGATATACAAGAAAAATTGAATTTTAGCAAATTTCCAAGACATGTAAAAATTAACCAAAATTTGAAAACGATGCTATCTGGATGATTTGGAAGAAATTGAAGAAAAATTGAATTTTTGCGAATTTCCGAGTAAACTGCAAAAATTAACCGAAATTCGAAAACGATGCTATTTCTACGTATATCGACGATTTGGACGATATATAAGAAAAACTGAAATTTTAGCGAATTTCCGAGTAAACTGTTAAAATTAACCAAAATTATAAATCGTTGCTATTTCTACGTATATCGACGATTTGGGTGATATCTAAGAAAAACTGAAATTTTAGCAAATTTCCAAGACATATGTAAAAATTAACCAAAATTTGAAAACGATGCCATCTGGATGATTTGGAAGAAATTGAAGAAAAATTGAATTTTTGCGAATTTCCGAGTAAACTGTAAAAATTAACCGAAATTCGAAAACGATGCTATTTCTACGTATATCGACGATTTGGACGATATATAAGAAAAACTGAAATTTTAGCGAATTTCCGAGTAAACTGTTAAAATTAACCAAAATTATAAATCGTTGCTATTTCTACGTATATCGACGATTTGGGTGATATATAAGAAAAACTGAAATTTTAGCAAATTTCCAAGACATATGTAAAAATTAACCAAAATTTGAAAACGATGCCATCTGGATGATTTGGAAGAAATTGAAGAAAAATTGAATTTTTGCGAATTTCCGTGTAAAGTGTAGAAATTAACCGAAATTCTAAATCGTTGCTATTTCTACGTATACCGACGATTTGGATGATATATAAGAAAAACTGAAATTTTAACGAATTTCCAAGAAAAATGTAAAAATTATCCAAAATTTAAGAACGATGCTATTTCTATAGATATATAAGAAAAATTGAATTTTAGCGAATTTCCAAGAAAAATGTAAAAATTACACGAAATTCGAAAACGATGCTATTTCTATGTATATCGACGATTTGGATGATATATAAGAAAAACTGAAATTTTAGCAAATTTCTAAGAAATATGCAAAATTAACCAAAATTTGAAAACGATGCTATCTGGATGATTTGTAAGAAATTGAAGAAAAATTGAATTTTAGCGAATTTCCAGGAATAATGTAAAAATTTACCAAAATTTGAAAACGATTCTATTTCTATAGATATACAAGAAAAATTGAATTTTAGCGAATTTCCAAGAAAAATGTAAAAATTAACCAAAATTATAAATCGTTGCTATTTCTACGTATATCGACGATTTGGATGATATATAAGAAAAACTGAAATTTTAGCAAATTTCCAAGACATGTAAAAATTAACCAAAATTTGAAAACGATGCCATCTGGATGATTTGGAGGAAATTGAAGAAAAATTGAATTTTTGCGAATTTCCGAGTAAACTGTAAAAATTAACCGAAATTCGAAAACGATGCTATTTCTACGTATATCGACGATTTCGACGATATATAAGAAAAACTGAAATTTTAGCGAATTTCCGAGTAAACTGTTAAAATTAACCCTAACTATAAATCGTTGCTATTTCTACGTATATCGACGATTTGGGTGATATATAAGAAAAACTGAAATTTTAGCAAATTTCCAAGACATATGTAAAAATTAACCAAAATTTGAAAACGATGCCATCTGGATGATTTGGAAGAAATTGAAGAAAAATTGAATTTTTGCGAATTTCCGTGTAAACTGTAGAAATTAACCGAAATTCTAAATCGTTGCTATTTCTACGTATATCGACGATTTGGATGATATATAAGAAAAACTGAAATTTTAACGAATTTCCAAGAAAAATGTAAAAATTATCCAAAATTTAAGAACGATGCTATTTCTATGGATATATAAGAAAAATTGAATTTTAGCGAATTTCCAAGAAAATTGTAAAAATTACACGAAATTCGAAAACGATGCTATTTCTACGTATATCGACGATTTGGATGATATATAAGAAAAACTGAAATTTTAGCAAATTTCCAAGACATATGTAAAAATTAACCAAAATTTGAAAACGATGCCATCTGGATGATTTGGAAGAAATTGAAGAAAAATTGAATTTTTGCGAATTTCCGAGTAAACTGTAAAAATTAACCGAAATTCGAAAACGATGCTATTTCTACGTATATCGACGATTTCGATGATATATAAGAAAAACTGAAATTTTAGCGAATTTCCAAGAAAAATGTAAAAATTATGCTTAATTTAAAAACGATGCTATTTCTCTAGATATATAAGAAAAATTGAATTTTAGCGAATTTCCAAGAAAAATGTAAAAATTACACGAAATTCGAAAACGATGCTATTTCTATGTATATCGACGATTTGGATGATATATAAGAAAAACTGAAATTTTAGCAAATTTCCAAGGAATATGTCAAAATTAACCAAAATTTGAAAACGATGCCTTCTAGATGATTTGGAAGATATTTAAGAAAAACTGAAATTTTAGCGAATTTCCAAGAAAAATGTAAAAATTATGCTTAATTTAAAAACGATGCTATTTCTCTAGATATATAAGAAAAATTGAATTTTAGCGAATTTCCAAGAAAAATGTAAAAATTACACGAAATTCGAATACGATGCTATTTCTACGTATATCGACGATTTGAACGATATATAAGAAAAACTTAAATTTTAGCGATTTCCAAGAAAAACTGAAATTTTAGCGAATTTCCAAGAAAAATGTAAAAATTAACCAAAATTTGAAAACGATGCCTTCTAGATGATTTGGAAGATATTTAAGAAAAACTGAAATTTTAGCGAATTTCCGTGTAAACTGTAGAAATTAACCGAAATTCTAAATCGTTGCTATTTCTACGTATATCGACGATTTGGATGATATATAAGAAAAACTGAAATTTTAGCAAATTTCCAAGACATATGTAAAAATTAACCAAAATTTGAAAACGATTCTATTTCTATAGATATACAAGAAAAATTGAATTTTAGCGAATTTCCAAGAAAAATGTGAAAACTAACCGAAAGCCGAAAACGATGCTATTTCTACGTATATCGATGATTTGGATGATATATAAGAAAAACTGAAATTTAAACGAATTTCCAAGAAAAATGTAAAAATTATCTAAAATTTGAAAACGGTGCCATCTAGATGATTTGGAAGATATTTAAGAAAAATTGAATTTTAGCGAATTTCCGAGTAAACTGTAAAAATTAACCGAAATTCTAAATCATTGCTATTTCTATGTATATCGACGATTTGGATGATATATAGGAAAAACTGAAATTTTAGCGAATTTCCGAGTGAACTGTAAAAATTAACCAAAATTATAAATCGTTGCTATTTCTACGTACATCGACGATTTGGATGATATATAAGAAAAACTGTAATTTTAGCAAATTTCCAAGACATATGTAAAAATTAACCAAAATTTGAAAACGATGCCATCTGGATGATTTGGAAGAAATTGAAGAAAAATTGAATTTTTGCGAATTTCCGAGTAAACTGTAAAAATTAACCGAAATTCGAAAACGATGCTATTTCTACGTATATCGACGATTTGGACGATATATAAGAAAAACTGAAATTTTAGCGAATTTCCGAGTAAACTGTAAAAATTAACCGAAATTCTAAATCGCTGCTATTTCTACGTATATCGACGATTTGGATGATGTATAAGAAAAACTGAAATTTTAGCGAATTTCCGAGTAAACTGTAAAAATTAACAAAATTATAAATCGTTGCTATTTCTACGTATATCGACGATTTGGGTGATATATAAGAAAAACTGAAATTTTAGCGAATTTCCGAGTAAACTGTTAAAATTAACCAAAATTATAAATCGTTGCTATTTCTACGTATATCGACGATTTGGGTGATATATAAGAAAAACTGAAATTTTAGCAAATTTCCAAGACATATGTAAAAATTAACCAAAATTTGAAAACGATGCCATCTGGATGATTTGGAAGAAATTGAAGAAAAATTGAATTTTTGCGAATTTCCGAGTAAACTGTAAAAATTAACCGAAATTCGAAAACGATGCTATTTCTACGTATATCGACGATTTCGATGATATATAAGAAAAACTGAAATTTTAGCGAATTTCCAAGAAAAATGTAAAAATTATGCTAAATTTAAAAACGATGCTATTTCTCTAGATATATAAGAAAAATTGAATTTTAGCGAATTTCCAAGAAAAATGTAAAAATTACACGAAATTCGAAAACGATGCTATTTCTATGTATATCGACGATTTGGATGATATATAAGAAAAACTGAAATTTTAGCAAATTTCCAAGAAATATGTAAAAATTAACCAAAATTTGAAAACGATGCTATCTGGATGATTTGGAAGAAATTGAAGAAAAATTATATTTTAGCGAATTTCCAAGAATAATGTAAAAATTTACCAAAATTTGAAAACGATTCTATTTCTATAGATATACAAGAAAAATTGAATTTTAGCAAATTTCCAAGACATGTAAAAATTAACCAAAATTTGAAAACGATGCCATCTGGATGATTTGGAGGAAATTGAAGAAAAATTGAATTTTTGCGAATTTCCGAGTAAACTGTAAAAATTAACCGAAATTCGAAAACGATGCTATTTCTACGTATATCGACGATTTCGACGATATATAAGAAAAACTGAAATTTTAGCGAATTTCCGAGTAAACTGTTAAAATTAACCAAAACTATAAATCGTTGCTATTTCTACGTATATCGACGATTTGGGTGATATATAAGAAAAACTGAAATTTTAGCAAATTTCCAAGACATATGTAAAAATTAACCAAACTTTGAAAACGATGCCATCTGGATGATTTGGAAGAAATTGAAGAAAAATTGAATTTTTGCGAATTTCCGAGTAAACTGTAAAAATTAACCGAAATTCGAAAACGATGCTATTTCTACGTATATCGACGATTTCGATGATATATAAGAAAAACTGAAATTTTAGCGAATTTCCAAGAAAAATGTAAAAATTATGCTTAATTTAAAAACGATGCTATTTCTCTAGATATATAAGAAAAATTGAATTTTAGCGAATTTCCAAGAAAAATGTAAAAATTACACGAAATTCGAAAACGATGCTATTTCTATGTATATCGACGATTTGGATGATATATAAGAAAAACTGAAATTTTAGCAAATTTCCAAGAAATATGTAAAAATTAACCAAAATTTGAAAACGATGCTATCTGGATGATTTGGAAGAAATTGAAGAAAAATTGAATTTTAGCGAATTTCCAAGAATAATGTAAAAATTTACCAAAATTTGAAAACGATTCTATTTCTATAGATATACAGGAAAAATTGAATTTTAGCGAATTTCCAAGAAAAATGTAAAAATTACACGAAATTCGAATACGATGCTATTTCTACGTATATCGACGATTTGAACGATATATAAGAAAAACTTAAATTTTAGCGATTTCCAAGAAAAACTGAAATTTTAGCGAATTTCCAAGAAAAATGTAAAAATTAACCAAAATTTGAAAACGATGCCTTCTAGATGATTTGGAAGATATTTAAGAAAAACTGAAATTTTAGCGAATTTCCGTGTAAACTGTAGAAATTAACCGAAATTCTAAATCGTTGCTATTTCTACGTATATCGACGATTTGGATGATATATAAGAAAAACTGAAATTTTAGCAAATTTCCAAGACATATGTAAAAATTAACCAAAATTTGAAAACGATTCTATTTCTATAGATATACAAGAAAAATTGAATTTTAGCGAATTTCCAAGAAAAATGTGAAAACTAACCGAAAGCCGAAAACGATGCTATTTCTACGTATATCGATGATTTGGATGATATATAAGAAAAACTGAAATTTAAACGAATTTCCAAGAAAAATGTAAAAATTATCTAAAATTTGAAAACGGTGCCATCTAGATGATTTGGAAGATATTTAAGAAAAATTGAATTTTAGCGAATTTCCGAGTAAACTGTAAAAATTAACCGAAATTCTAAATCATTGCTATTTCTATGTATATCGACGATTTGGATGATATATAGGAAAAACTGAAATTTTAGCGAATTTCCGAGTAAACTGTAAAAATTAACCAAAATTATAAATCGTTGCTATTTCTACGTACATCGACGATTTGGATGATATATAAGAAAAACTGTAATTTTAGCAAATTTCCAAGACATATGTAAAAATTAACCAAAATTTGAAAACGATGCCATCTGGATGATTTGGAAGAAATTGAAGAAAAATTGAATTTTTGCGAATTTCCGAGTAAACTGTAAAAATTAACCGAAATTCGAAAACGATGCTATTTCTACGTATATCGACGATTTGGACGATATATAAGAAAAACTGAAATTTTAGCGAATTTCCGAGTAAACTGTAAAAATTAACCGAAATTCTAAATCGCTGCTATTTCTACGTATATCGACGATTTGGATGATGTATAAGAAAAACTGAAATTTTAGCGAATTTCCGAGTAAACTGTAAAAATTAACAAAATTATAAATCGTTGCTATTTCTACGTATATCGACGATTTGGGTGATATATAAGAAAAACTGAAATTTTAGCAAATTTCCAACACATGTAAAAATTAACAAAAATTTTAAAACGATGCCATCTGGATGATTTGGAAGAAATTGAAGAAAAATTGAATTTTTGCGAATTTCCGAGTAAACTATAAAAATAACCCGAAATTCTAAATCATTGCTATTTCTACGCATATCGACGATTTGGATGATATATAGGAAAAACTGAAATTTTAGCGAATTTCCGAGTAAACTGTAAAAATTAACCAAAATTATAAATCGTTGCAATTTCTACGTACATCGACGATTTGGATGATATATAAGAAAAACTGAAATTTTAGCAAATTTCCAAGACATGTAAAAATTAACCAAAATTTGAAAACGATGCCATCTGGATGATTTGGAAGAAATTGAAGAAAAATTGAATTTTAGCGAATTTCCGAGTAAACTGTAAAAATTAACCGAAATTCGAAAACGATGCTATTTCTACGTATATCGACGATTTCGATGATATATAAGAAAAACTGAAATTTTAGCGAATTTCCAAGAAAAATGTAAAAATTATGCTAAATTTAAAAACGATGCTATTTCTCTAGATATATAAGAAAAATTGAATTTTAGCGAATTTCCAAGAAAAATGTAAAAATTACACGAAATTCGAAAACGATGCTATTTCTATGTATATCGACGATTTGGATGATATATAAGAAAAACTGAAATTTTAGCAAATTTCCAAGAAATATGTAAAAATTAACCAAAATTTGAAAACGATGCTATCTGGATGATTTGGAAGAAATTGAAGAAAAATTATATTTTAGCGAATTTCCAAGAATAATGTAAAAATTTACCAAAATTTGAAAACGATTCTATTTCTATAGATATACAAGAAAAATTGAATTTTAGCAAATTTCCAAGACATGTAAAAATTAACCAAAATTTGAAAACGATGCCATCTGGATGATTTGGAAGAAATTGAAGAAAAATTGAATTTTTGCGAATTTCCGAGTAAACTGTAAAAATTAACCGAAATTCGAAAACGATGCTATTTCTACGTATATCGACGATTTGGACGATATATAAGAAAAACTGAAATTTTAGCGAATTTCCGAGTAAACTGTTAAAATTAACCAAAATTATAAATCGTTGCTATTTCTACGTATATCGACGATTTGGGTGATATATAAGAAAAACTGAAATTTTAGCAAATTTCCAAGACATGTAAAAATTAACCAAAATTTGAAAACGATGCCATCTGGATGATTTGGAAGAAATTGAAGAAAAATTGAATTTTTGCGAATTTCCGTGTAAACTGTAGAAATTAACCGAAATTCTAAATCGTTGCTATTTCTACGTATATCGACGATTTGGATGATATATAAGAAAAACTGAAATTTTAACGAATTTCCAAGAAAAATGTAAAAATTATCCAAAATTTAAGAACGATGCTATTTCTATAGATATATAAGAAAAATTGAATTTTAGCGAATTTCCAAGAAAAATGTAAAAATTACACGAAATTCGAAAACGATGCTATTTCTACGTATATCGACGATTTGGATGATATATAAGAAAAACTGAAATTTTAGCAAATTTCCAAGACATATGTAAAAATTAACCAAAATTTGAAAACGATGCCATCTGGATGATTTGGAAGAAATTGAAGAAAAATTGAATTTTTGCAAATTTCCGTGTAAACTGTAGAAATTAACCGAAATTCTAAATCGTTGCTATTTCTACGTATATCGACGATTTGGGTGATATATAAGAAAAACTGAAATTTTAGCAAATTTCCAAGAAATATGTAAAAATTAACCAAAATTTGAAAACGATGCTATCTGGATGATTTGGAAGAAATTGAAGAAAAATTGAATTTTAGCGAATTTCCAAGAATAATGTAAAAATTTACCAAAATTTGAAAACGATTCTATTTCTATAGATATACAAGAAAAATTTTATTTTAGCGAATTTCCAAGAAAAATGTAAAAATTAACCAAAATTATAAATCGTTGCTATTTCTACGTATATCGACGATTTGGATGATATATAAGAAAAACTGAAATTTTAGCAAATTTCCAAGACATGTAAAAATTAACCAAAATTTGAAAACGATGCCATCTGGATGATTTGGAAGAAATTGAAGAAAAATTGAATTTTTGCGAATTTCCGAGTAAACTGTAAAAATTAACCGAAATTCGAAAACGATGCTATTTCTACGTATATCGACGATTTGGACGATATATAAGAAAAACTGAAATTTTAGCGAATTTCCGAGTAAACTGTTAAAATTAACCAAAATTATAAATCGTTGCTATTTCTACGAATATCGACGATTTGGGTGATATATAAGAAAAACTGAAATTTTAGCAAATTTCCAAGATATGTAAAAATTAACCAAAATTTGAAAACGATGCCATCTGGTGATTTGGAAGAAATTGAAGAAAAATTGAATTTTTGCGAATTTCCGTGTAAACTGTAGAAATTAACCGAAATTCTAAATCGTTGCTATTTCTACGTATATCGACGATTTGGATGATATATAAGAAAAACTGAAATTTTAACGAATTTCCAAGAAAAAAGTAAAAATTATCCAAAATTTAAGAACGATGCTATTTCTATAGATATATAAGAAAAATTGAATTTTAGCGAATTTCCAAGAAAAATGTAAAAATTACACGAAATTCGAAAACGATGCTATTTCTACGTATATCGACGATTTGGATGATATATAAGAAAAACTGAAATTTTAGCAAATTTCCAAGACATATGTAAAAATTAACCAAAATTTGAAAACGATGCCATCTGGATGATTTGGAAGAAATTGAAGAAAAATTGAATTTTTGCGAACTTCCGAGTAAACTGTAAAAATTAACCGAAATTCGAAAACGATGCTATTTCTACGTATATCGACGATTTCGATGATATATAAGAAAACCTGAAATTTTAGCGAATTTCCAAGAAAAATGTAAAAATTATGCTAAATTTAAAAACGATGCTATTTCTCTAGATATATAAGAAAAATTGAATTGTAGCGAATTTCCAAGAAAAATGTAAAAATTACACGAAATTCGAAAACGATGCTATTTCTATGTATATCGACGATTTGGATGATATATAAGAAAAACTGAAATTTTAGCAAATTTCCAAGAAATATGTAAAAATTAACCAAAATTTAAAAACGATGCTATCTGGATGATTTGGAAGAAATTGAAGAAAAATTGAATTTTAGCGAATTTCCAAGAATAATGTAAAAATTTACCAAAATTTGAAAACGATTCTATTTCTATAGATATACAGGAAAAATTGAATTTTAGCGAATTTCCAAGAAAAATGTAAAAATTACACGAAATTCGAATACGATGCTATTTCTACGTATATCGACGATTTGAACGATATATAAGAAAAACTTAAATTTTAGCGATTTCCAAGAAAAACTGAAATTTTAGCGAATTTCCAAGAAAAATGTAAAAATTAACCAAAATTTGAAAACGATGCCATCTATATGATTTGGAAGATATTTAAGAAAAACTGAAATTTTAGCGAATTTCCGTGTAAACTGTAGAAATTAACCGAAATTCTAAATCGTTGCTATTTCCACGTATATCGACGATTTGGATGATATATAAGAAAAACTGAAATTTTACCGAATTTCCAAGAAAAATGTGAAAACTAACCGAAAGCCGAAAACGATGCTATTTCTACGTATATCGATGATTTGGATGATATATAAGAAAAACTGAAATTTAAACGAATTTCCAAGAAAAATGTAAAAATTATCTAAAATTTGAAAACGGTGCCATCTAGATGATTTGGAAGATATTTAAGAAAAATTGAATTTTAGCGAATTTCCGAGTAAACTGTAAAAATTAACCGAAATTCTAAATCATTGCTATTTCTACGTATATCGACGATTTGGATGATATATAGGAAAAACTGAAATTTTAGCGAATTTCCGAGTAAACTGTGAAAATTAACCAAAATTATAAATCGTTGCTATTTCTACCTACATCGACGATTTGGATGATATATAAGAAAAACTGAAATTTTAGCAAATTTCCAAGACATATGTAAAAATTAACCAAAATTTGAAAGCGATGCCATCTGGATGATTTGGAAGAAATTGAAGAAAAATTGAAATTTTAGCGAATTTCCGTGTAAACTGTAGAAATTAACCGAAATTCTAAATCGTTGCTATTTCCACGTATATCGACGATTTGGATGATATATAAGAAAAACTGAAATTTTACCGAATTTCCAAGAAAAATGTGAAAACTAACCGAAAGCCGAAAACGATGCTATTTCTACGTATATCGATGATTTGGATGATATATAAGAAAAACTGAAATTTAAACGAATTTCCAAGAAAAATGTAAAAATTATCTAAAATTTGAAAACGGTGCCATCTAGATGATTTGGAAGATATTTAAGAAAAATTGAATTTTAGCGAATTTCCGAGTAAACTGTAAAAATTAACCGAAATTCTAAATCATTGCTATTTCTACGTATATCGACGATTTGGATGATATATAGGAAAAACTGAAATTTTAGCGAATTTCCGAGTAAACTGTAAAAATTAACCGAAATTCTAAATCATTGCTATTTCTACGTATATCGACGATTTGGATGATATATAGGAAAAACTGAAATTTTTGCGAATTTCCGAGTAAACTGTAAAAATTAACCGAAATTCGAAAACGATGCTATTTCTACGTATATCGACGATTTGGACGATATATAAGAAAAACTGAAATTTTAGCGAATTTCCGAGTAAACTGTAAAAATTAACCGAAATTCTAAATCGCTGCTATTTCTACGTATATCGACGATTTGGATGATGTATAAGAAAAACTGAAATTTTACCGAATTTCCGAGTAAACTGTAAAAATTAACAAAATTCTAAATCGTTGCTATTTCTACGTATATCGACGATTTGGATGATATATAAGAAAAACAGAAATTTTAGCGATATTCCAAGAAAAATGTAAAAATTAACCAAAATTTGTAGTCGATGCTATCCAGATGATTTGGAAGATATTTATGAAAAATTGAATTTTAGCGAATTCCCGTGTAAACTAGAAATTAACCGAAATTCTATATCGTTGCTATTTCTACGTATATCGACGATTTGGATGATGTATAAGAAAAACTGAAATTTTAGCGAATTTCCGAGTAAACTGTAAAAATTAACAAAATTCTAAATCGTTGCTATTTCTACGTATATCGACGATTTGGATGATATATAAGAAAAACTGAAATTTTAGCAAATTTCCAAGACTTGTAAAAATTAACCAAAATTTGAAAACGATGCCATCTGGATGATTTGGAAGAAATTGAAGAAAAATTGAATTTTTGCGAATTTCCGAGTAAACTGTAAAAATTAACCGAAATTCGAAAACGATGCTATTTCTACGTATATCGACGATTTGAACGATATATAAGAAAAACTGAAATTTTAGCGAATTTCCGAGTAAACTGTTAAAATTAACCAAAATTATAAATCGTTGCTATTTCTACGTATATCGACGATTTGGGTGATATATAAGAAAAACTAAAATTTTAGCAAATTTCCAAGACATATGTATAAATTAACCAAAATTTGAAAACGATGCCATCTGGATGATTTGGAAGAAATTGAAGAAAAATTGAATTTTTGCGAATTTCCGTGTAAACTGTAGAAATTAACCGAAATTCTAAATCGTTGCTATTTCTACGTATATCGACGATTTGGATGATATATAAGAAAAACTGAAATTTTAACGAATTTCCAAGAAAAATGTAAAAATTATCCAAAATTTAAGAACGATGCTATTTCTATAGATATATAAGAAAAATTGAATTTTAGCGAATTTCCAAGAAAAATGTAAAAATTACACGAAATTCGAAAACGATGCTATTTCTATGTATATCGACGATTTGGATGATATATAAGAAAAACTGAAATTTTAGCAAATTTCCAAGAAATATGTAAAAATTAACCAAAATTTGAAAACGATGCTATCTGGATGATTTGGAAGAAATTGAAGAAAAATTGAATTTTAGCGAATTTCCAAGAAAAATGTAAAAATTAACCAAAATTATAAATCGTTGCTATTTCTACGTATATCGACGATTTGGATGATATATAATAAAAACTGAAATTTTAGCAAATTTCCAAGACATGTAAAAATTAACCAAAATTTGAAAACGATGCCATCTGGATGATTTGGAGGAAATTGAAGAAAAATTGAATTTTTGCGAATTTCCGAGTAAACTGTAAAAATTAACCGAAATTCGAAAACGATGCTATTTCTACGTATATCGACGATTTCGACGATATATAAGAAAAACTGAAATTTTAGCGAATTTCCGAGTAAACTGTTAAAATTAACCAAAACTATAAATCGTTGCTATTTCTACGTATATCGACGATTTGGGTGATATATAAGAAAAACTGAAATTTTAGCAAATTTCCAAGACATATGTAAAAATTAACCAAAATTTGAAAACGATGCCATCTGGATGATTTGGAAGAAATTGAAGAAAAATTGAATTTTTGCGAATTTCCGTGTAAACTGTAGAAATTAACCGAAATTCTAAATCGTTGCTATTTCTACGTATATCGACGATTTGGATGATATATAAGAAAAACTGAAATTTTAACGAATTTCCAAGAAAAAAGTAAAAATTATCCAAAATTTAAGAACGATGCTATTTCTATAGATATATAAGAAAAATTGAATTTTAGCGAATTTCCAAGAAAAATGTAAAAATTACACGAAATTCGAAAACGATGCTATTTCTACGTATATCGACGATTTGGATGATATATAAGAAAAACTGAAATTTTAGCAAATTTCCAAGACATATGTAAAAATTAACCAAAATTTGAAAACGATGCCATCTGGATGATTTGGAAGAAATTGAAGAAAAATTGTATTTTTGCGAACTTCCGAGTAAACTGTAAAAATTAACCGAAATTCGAAAACGATGCTATTTCTACGTATATCGACGATTTAGATGATATATAAGAAAACCTGAAATTTTAGCGAATTTCCAAGAAAAATGTAAAAATTATGCTAAATTTAAAAACGATGCTATTTCTCTAGATATATAAGAAAAATTGAATTTTAGCGAATTTCCAAGAAAAATGTAAAAATTACACGAAATTCGAAAACGATGCTATTTCTATGTATATCGACGGTTTGGATGATATATAAGAAAAACTGAAATTTTAGCAAATTTCCAAGAAATATGTAAAAATTAACCAAAATTTAAAAACGATGCTATCTGGATGATTTGGAAGAAATTGAAGAAAAATTGAATTTTAGCGAATTTCCAAGAATAATGTAAAAATTTACCAAAATTTGAAAACGATTCTATTTCCATAGATATACAGGAAAAATTGAATTTTAGCGAATTTCCAAGAAAAATGTAAAAATTACACGAAATTCGAATACGATGCTATTTCTACGTATATCGACGATTTGAACGATATATAAGAAAAACTTAAATTTTAGCGATTTCCAAGAAAAACTGAAATTTTAGCGAATTTCCAAGAAAAATGTAAAAATTAACCAAAATTTGAAAACGATGCCATCTAGATGATTTGGAAGATATTTAAGAAAAACTGAAATTTTAGCGAATTTCCGTGTAAACTGTAGAAATTAACCGAAATTCTAAATCGTTGCTATTTCTACGTATATCGACGATTTGGATGATATATAAGAAAAACTGAAATTTTACCGAATTTTCAAGAAAAATGTGAAAACTAACCGAAAGCCGAAAACGATGCTATTTCTACGTATATCGATGATTTGGATGATATATAAGAAAAACTGAAATTTAAACGAATTTCCAAGAAAAATGTAAAAATTATCTAAAATTTGAAAACGGTGCCATCTAGATGATTTGGAAGATATTTAAGAAAAATTGAATTTTAGCGAATTTCCGAGTAAACTGTAAAAATTAACCGAAATTCTAAATCATTGCTATTTCTACGTATATCGACGATTTGGATGATATATAGGAAAAACTGAAATTTTAGCGAATTTCCGAGTAAACTGTAAAAATTAACCAAAATTATAAATCGTTGCTATTTCTACCTACATCGACGATTTGGATGATATATAAGAAAAACTGAAATTTTAGCAAATTTCCAAGACATATGTAAAAATTAACCAAAATTTGAAAACGATGCCATCTGGATGATTTGGAAGAAATTGAAGAAAAATTGAATTTTTGCGAATTTCCGAGTAAACTGTAAAAATTAACCGAAATTCGAAAACGATGCTATTTCTACGTATATCGACGATTTGGACGATATATAAGAAAAACTGAAATTTTAGCGAATTTCCGAGTAAACTGTAAAAATTAACCGAAATTCTAAATCGCTGCTATTTCTACGTATATCGACGATTTGGATGATGTATAAGAAAAACTGAAATTTTACCGAATTTCCGAGTAAACTGTAAAAATTAACAAAATTCTAAATCGTTGCTATTTCTACGTATATCGACGATTTGGATGATATATAAGAAAAACAGAAATTTTAGCGATATTCCAAGAAAAATGTAAAAATTAACCAAAATTTGTAGTCGATGCTATCCAGATGATTTGGAAGATATTTATGAAAAATTGAATTTTAGCGAATTCCCGTGTAAACTAGAAATTAACCGAAATTCTATATCGTTGCTATTTCTACGTATATCGACGATTTGGATGATGTATAAGAAAAACTGAAATTTTAGCGAATTTCCGGGTAAACTGTAAAAATTAACAAAATTCTAAATCGTTGCTATTTCTACGTATATCGACGATTTGGATGATATATAAGAAAAACTGAAATTTTAGCAAATTTCCAAGACTTGTAAAAATTAACCAAAATTTGAAAACGATGCCATCTGGATGATTTGGAAGAAATTGAAGAAAAATTGAATTTTTGCGAATTTCCGTGTAAACTGTAGAAATTAACCGAAATTCTAAATCGTTGCTATTTCTACGTATATCGACGATTTGGATGATATATAAGAAAAACTGAAATTTTAACGAATTTCCAAGAAAAATGTAAAAATTATCCAAAATTTAAGAACGATGCTATTTCTATAGATATATAAGAAAAATTGAATTTTAGCGAATTTCCAAGAAAAATGTAAAAATTACACGAAATTCGAAAACGATGCTATTTCTATGTATATCGACGATTTGGATGATATATAAGAAAAACTGAAATTTTAGCAAATTTCCAAGAAATATGTAAAAATTAACCAAAATTTGAAAACGATGCTATCTGGATGATTTGGAAGAAATTGAAGAAAAATTGAATTTTAGCGAATTTCCAGGAATAATGTAAAAATTTTCCAAAATTTGAAAACGATTCTATTTCTATAGATATACAAGAAAAATTGAATTTTAGCGAATTTCCAAGAAAAATGTAAAAATTAACCAAAATTATAAATCGTTGCTATTTCTACGTATATCGACGATTTGGATGATATATAATAAAAACTGAAATTTTAGCAAATTTCCAAGACATGTAAAAATTAACCAAAATTTGAAAACGATGCCATCTGGATGATTTGGAGGAAATTGAAGAAAAATTGAATTTTTGCGAATTTCCGAGTAAACTGTAAAAATTAACCGAAATTCGAAAACGATGCTATTTCTACGTATATCGACGATTTCGACGATATATAAGAAAAACTGAAATTTTAGCGAATTTCCGAGTAAACTGTTAAAATTAACCAAAACTATAAATCGTTGCTATTTCTACGTATATCGACGATTTGGGTGATATATAAGAAAAACTGAAATTTTAGCAAATTTCCAAGACATATGTAAAAATTAACCAAAATTTGAAAACGATGCCATCTGGATGATTTGGAAGAAATTGAAGAAAAATTGAATTTTTGCGAATTTCCGTGTAAACTGTAGAAATTAACCGAAATTCTAAATCGTTGCTATTTCTACGTATATCGACGATTTGGATGATATATAAGAAAAACTGAAATTTTAACGAATTTCCAAGAAAAATGTAAAAATTATCCAAAATTTAAGAACGATGCTATTTCTATAGATATATAAGAAAAATTGAATTTTAGCGAATTTCCAAGAAAAATGTAAAAATTACACGAAATTCGAAAACGATGCTATTTCTATGTATATCGACGATTTGGATGATATATAAGAAAAACTGAAATTTTAGCAAATTTCCAAGAAATATGTAAAAATTAACCAAAATTTGAAAACGATGCTATCTGGATGATTTGGAAGAAATTGAAGAAAAATTATATTTTAGCGAATTTCCAAGAATAATGTAAAAATTTACCAAAATTTGAAAACGATTCTATTTCTATAGATATACAAGAAAAATTGAATTTTAGCAAATTTCCAAGACATGTAAAAATTAACCAAAATTATAAATCGTTGCTATTTCTACGTATATCGACGATTTGGATGATATATAAGAAAAACTGAAATTTTAGCAAATTTCCAAGACATATGTAAAAATTAACCAAAATTTGAAAACGATGCTATCTGGATGATTTGGAAGAAATTGAAGAAAAATTGAATTTTAGCGAATTTCCAGGAATAATGTAAAAATTTACCAAAATTTGAAAACGATTCTATTTCTATAGATATACAAGAAAAATTGAATTTTAGCGAATTTCCAAGAAAAATGTAAAAATTAACCAAAATTATAAATCGTTGCTATTTCTACGTATATCGACGATTTGGATGATATATAAGAAAAACTGAAATTTTAACGAATTTCCAAGAAAAATGTAAAAATTATCCAAAATTTAAGAACGATGCTATTTCTATAGATATATAAGAAAAATTGAATTTTAGCGAATTTCCAAGAAAAATGTAAAAATTACACGAAATTCGAAAACGATGCTATTTCTATGTATATCGACGATTTGGATGATATATAAGAAAAACTGAAATTTTAGCAAATTTCCAAGAAATATGTAAAAATTAACCAAAATTTGAAAACGATGCTATCTGGATGATTTGGAAGAAATTGAAGAAAAATTGAATTTTAGCGAATTTCCAGGAATAATGTAAAAATTTACCAAAATTTGAAAACGATTCTATTTCTATAGATATACAAGAAAAATTGAATTTTAGCGAATTTCCAAGAAAAATGTAAAAATTAACCAAAATTATAAATCGTTGCTATTTCTACGTATATCGACGATTTGGATGATATATAAGAAAAACTGAAATTTTAGCAAATTTCCAAGACATGTAAAAATTAACCAAAATTTGAAAACGATGCCATCTGGATGATTTGGAAGAAATTGAAGAAAAATTGAATTTTTGCGAATTTCCGTGTAAACTGTAGAAATCAACCGAAATTCTAAATCGTTGCTATTTCTACGTATATCGACGATTTGGATGATATATAAGAAAAACTGAAATTTTAACGAATTTCCAAGAAAAATGTAAAAATTATCCAAAATTTAAGAACGATGCTATTTCTATAGATATATAAGAAAAATTGAATTTTAGCGAATTTCCAAGAAAAATGTAAAAATTACACGAAATTCGAAAACGATGCTATTTCTACGTATATCGACGATTTGGATGATATATAAGAAAAACTGAAATTTTAGCAAATTTCCAAGACATATGTAAAAATTAACCAAAATTTGAAAACAATGCCATCTGGATGATTTGGAAGAAATTGAAGAAAAATTGAATTTTTGCGAATTTCCGAGTAAACTGTAAAAATTAACCGAAACTCGAAAACGATGCTATTTCTACGTATATCGACGATTTCGATGATATATAAGAAAAACCGAAATTTTAACGAATTTCCAAGAACAATGTAAGAATTATGCTAAATTTAAAAACGATGCTTTTCTCTAGATATATAAGAAAAATTGAATTTTAGCGAATTTCCAAGAAAAATGTAAAAATTACACGAAATTCGAAAACGATGCTATTTCTATGTATATCGACGATTTGGATGATATATAAGAAAAACTGAATTTTAGCAAATTTCCAAGACATATGTAATAATTAACCAAAATTTGAAAACGATGCCATCTGGATGATTTGGAAGAAATTGAAGAAAAATTGAAATTTTGCGAATTTCCGAGTAAACTGTAAAAATTAACCGAAATTCGAAAACGATGCTATTTCTACGTATATCGACGATTTGGACGATATATAAGAAAAACTGAAATTTTAGCGAATTTCCGAGTAAACTGTAAAAATTAACCGAAATTCTAAATCGCTGCTATTTCTACGTATATCGACGATTTGGGTGATATATAAGAAACACTGAAATTTTAACGAATTTCCAAGAAAAATGTAAAAATTATCCAAAATTTAAGAACGATGCTATTTCTATAGATATATAAGAAAAATTGAATTTTAGCGAATTTCCAAGAAAAATGTAAAAATTACACGAAATTCGAAAACGATGCTATTTCTACGTATATCGACGATTTGGATGATATATAAGAAAAACTGAAATTTTAGCAAATTTCCAAGACATGTAAAAATTAACCAAAATTTGAAAACGATGCCATCTGGATGATTTGGAAGAAATTGAAGAAAAATTGAATTTTTGCGAATTTCCGAGTAAACTGTAAAAATTAACCGAAATTCGAAAACGATGCTATTTCTACGTATATCGACGATTTCGATGATATATAAGAAAAACTGAAATTTTAGCGAATTTCCAAGAAAAATGTAAAAATTATGCTAAATTTAAAAACGATGCTATTTCTCTAGATATATAAGAAAAATTGAATTTTAGCGAATTTCCAGGAATAATGTAAAAATTTACCAAAATTTGAAAACGATTCTATTTCTATAGATATACAAGAAAAATTGAATTTTAGCGAATTTCCAAGAAAAATGTAAAAATTACACGAAATTCGAAAACGATGCTATTTCTATGTATATCGACGATTTGGATGATATATAAGAAAAACTGAAATTTTAGCAAATTTCCAAGAAATATGTAAAAATTAACCAAAATTTGAAAACGATGCTATCTGGATGATTTGGAAGAAATTGAAGAAAAATTGAATTTTAGCGAATTTCCAGGAATAATGTAAAAATTTACCAAAATTTGAAAACGATTCTATTTCTATAGATATACAAGAAAAATTGAATTTTAGCGAATTTCCAAGAAAAATGTAAAAATTAACCAAAATTATAAATCGTTGCTATTTCTACGTATATCGACGATTTGGATGATATATAAGAAAAACTGAAATTTTAGCAAATTTCCAAGACATGTAAAAATTAACCAAAATTTGAAAACGATGCCATCTGGATGATTTGGAAGAAATTGAAGAAAAATTGAATTTTTGCGAATTTCCGAGTAAACTGTAAAAATTAACCGAAATTCGAAAACGATGCTATTTCTACGTATATCGACGATTTCGATGATATATAAGAAAAACTGAAATTTTAGCGAATTTCCAAGAAAAATGTAAAAATTATGCTAAATTTAAAAACGATGCTATTTCTCTAGATATATAAGAAAAATTGAATTTTAGCGAATTTCCAGGAATAATGTAAAAATTTACCAAAATTTGAAAACGATTCTATTTCTATAGATATACAAGAAAAATTGAATTTTAGCGAATTTCCAAGAAAAATGTAAAAATTACACGAAATTCGAAAACGATGCTATTTCTATGTATATCGACGATTTGGATGATATATAAGAAAAACTGAAATTTTAGCAAATTTCCAAGAAATATGTAAAAATTAACCAAAATTTGAAAACGATGCTATCTGGATGATTTGGAAGAAATTGAAGAAAAATTGAATTTTAGCGAATTTCCAGGAATAATGTAAAAATTTACCAAAATTTGAAAACGATTCTATTTCTATAGATATACAAGAAAAATTGAATTTTAGCGAATTTCCAAGAAAAATGTAAAAATTAACCAAAATTATAAATCGTTGCTATTTCTACGTATATCGACGATTTGGATGATATATAAGAAAAACTGAAATTTTAGCAAATTTCCAAGACATGTAAAAATTAACCAAAATTTGAAAACGATGCCATCTGGATGATTTGGAAGAAATTGAAGAAAAATTGAATTTTTGCGAATTTCCGTGTAAACTGTAGAAATCAACCGAAATTCTAAATCGTTGCTATTTCTACGTATATCGACGATTTGGATGATATATAAGAAAAACTGAAATTTTAACGAATTTCCAAGAAAAATGTAAAAATTATCCAAAATTTAAGAACGATGCTATTTCTATAGATATATAAGAAAAATTTAATTTTAGCGAATTTCCAAGAAAAATGTAAAAATTACACGAAATTCGAAAACGATGCTATTTCTATGTATATCGACGATTTGGATGATATATAAGAAAAACTGAAATTTTAGCAAATTTCCAAGAAATATGTAAAAATTAACCAAAATTTGAAAACGATGCTATCTGGATGATTTGGAAGAAATTGAAGAAAAATTGAATTTTAGCGAATTTCCAGGAATAATGTAAAAATTTACCAAAATTTGAAAACGATTCTATTTCTATAGATATACAAGAAAAATTGAATTTTAGCGAATTTCCAAGAAAAATGTAAAAATTAACCAAAATTATAAATCGTTGCTATTTCTACGTATATCGACGATTTGGATGATATATAAGAAAAACTGAAATTTTAGCAAATTTCCAAGACATATGTAATAATTAACCAAAATTTGAAAACGATGCCATCTGGATGATTTGGAAGAAATTGAAGAAAAATTGAATTTTTGCGAATTTCCGAGTAAACTGTAAAAATTAACCGAAATTCGAAAACGATGCTATTTCTACGTATATCGACGATTTCGATGATATATAAGAAAAACTGAAATTTTAGCGAATTTCCAAGAAAAATGTAAAAATTATGCTAAATTTAAAAACGATGCTATTTCTCTAGATATATAAGAAAAATTGAATTTTAGCGAATTTCCAGGAATAATGTAAAAATTTACCAAAATTTGAAAACGATTCTATTTCTATAGATATACAAGAAAAATTGAATTTTAGCGAATTTCCAAGAAAAATGTAAAAATTACACGAAATTCGAAAACGATGCTATTTCTATGTATATCGACGATTTGGATGATATATAAGAAAAACTGAAATTTTAGCAAATTTCCAAGAAATATGTAAAAATTAACCAAAATTTGAAAACGATGCTATCTGGATGATTTGGAAGAAATTGAAGAAAAATTGAATTTTAGCGAATTTCCAGGAATAATGTAAAAATTTACCAAAATTTGAAAACGATTCTATTTCTATAGATATACAAGAAAAATTGAATTTTAGCGAATTTCCAAGAAAAATGTAAAAATTAACCAAAATTATAAATCGTTGCTATTTCTACGTATATCGACGATTTGGATGATATATAAGAAAAACTGAAATTTTAGCAAATTTCCAAGACATGTAAAAATTAACCAAAATTTGAAAACGATGCCATCTGGATGATTTGGAAGAAATTGAAGAAAAATTGAATTTTTGCGAATTTCCGTGTAAACTGTAGAAATCAACCGAAATTCTAAATCGTTGCTATTTCTACGTATATCGACGATTTGGATGATATATAAGAAAAACTGAAATTTTAACGAATTTCCAAGAAAAATGTAAAAATTATCCAAAATTTAAGAACGATGCTATTTCTATAGATATATAAGAAAAATTTAATTTTAGCGAATTTCCAAGAAAAATGTAAAAATTACACGAAATTCGAAAACGATGCTATTTCTATGTATATCGACGATTTGGATGATATATAAGAAAAACTGAAATTTTAGCAAATTTCCAAGAAATATGTAAAAATTAACCAAAATTTGAAAACGATGCTATCTGGATGATTTGGAAGAAATTGAAGAAAAATTGAATTTTAGCGAATTTCCAGGAATAATGTAAAAATTTACCAAAATTTGAAAACGATTCTATTTCTATAGATATACAAGAAAAATTGAATTTTAGCGAATTTCCAAGAAAAATGTAAAAATTAACCAAAATTATAAATCGTTGCTATTTCTACGTATATCGACGATTTGGATGATATATAAGAAAAACTGAAATTTTAGCAAATTTCCAAGACATATGTAATAATTAACCAAAATTTGAAAACGATGCCATCTGGATGATTTGGAAGAAATTGAAGAAAAATTGAATTTTTGCGAATTTCCGAGTAAACTGTAAAAATTAACCGAAATTCGAAAACGATGCTATTTCTACGTATATCGACGATTTGGACGATATATAAGAAAAACTGAAATTTTAGCGAATTTCCGAGTAAACTGTAAAAATTAACCGAAATTCTAAATCGCTGCTATTTCTACGTATATCGACGATTTGGGTGATATATAAGAAACACTGAAATTTTAACGAATTTCCAAGAAAAATGTAAAAATTATCCAAAATTTAAGAACGATGCTATTTCTATAGATATATAAGAAAAATTGAATTTTAGCGAATTTCCAAGAAAAATGTAAAAATTACACGAAATTCGAAAACGATGCTATTTCTACGTATATCGACGATTTGGATGATATATAAGAAAAACTGAAATTTTAGCAAATTTCCAAGACATGTAAAAATTAACCAAAATTTGAAAACGATGCCATCTGGATGATTTGGAAGAAATTGAAGAAAAATTGAATTTTTGCGAATTTCCGAGTAAACTGTAAAAATTAACCGAAATTCGAAAACGATGCTATTTCTACGTATATCGACGATTTCGATGATATATAAGAAAAACTGAAATTTTAGCGAATTTCCAAGAAAAATGTTAAAATTATGCTAAATTTAAAAACGATGCTATTTCTCTAGATATATAAGAAAAATTGAATTTTAGCGAATTTACAGGAATAATGTAAAAATTTACCAAAATTTGAAAACGATTCTATTTCTATAGATATACAAGAATAATTGAATTTTAGCGAATTTCCAAGAAAAATGTAAAAATTAACCAAAATTATAAATCGTTGCTATTTCTACGTATATCGACGATTTGGATGATATATAAGAAAAACTGAAATTTCCAAGAAAAATGTAAAAATTATCCAAAATTTAAGAACGATGCTATTTCTATAGATATATAAGAAAAATTGAATTTTAGCGAATTTCCAAGAAAAATGTAAAAATTATACGAAATTCGAAAACGATGCTATTTCTATGTATATCGACGATTTGGATGATATATAAGAAAAACTGAAATTTTAGCAAATTTCCAAGAAATATGTAAAAATTAACCAAAATTTGAAAACGATGCTATCTGGATGATTTGGAAGAAATTGAAGAAAAATTGAATTTTAGCGAATTTCCAGGAATAATGTAAAAATTTACCAAAATTTGAAAACGATTCTATTTCTATAGATATACAAGAAAAATTGAATTTTAGCGAATTTCCAAGAAAAATGTAAAAATTAACCAAAATTATAAATCGTTGCTATTTCTACGTATATCGACGATTTGGATGATATATAAGAAAAACTGAAATTTTAGCAAATTTCCAAGACATGTAAAAATTAACCAAAATTTGAAAACGATGCCATCTGGATGATTTGGAAGAAATTGAAGAAAAATTGAATTTTTGCGAATTTCCGTGTAAACTGTAGAAATTAACCGAAATTCGAAAACGATGCTATTTCTACGTATATCGACGATTTCGATGATATATAAGAAAAACTGAAATTTTAGCGAATTTCCAAGAAAAATGTAAGAATTATGCTAAATTTAAAAACGATGCTTTTCTCTAGATATATAAGAAAAATTGAATTTTAGCGAATTTCCAAGAAAAATGTAAAAATTACACGAAATTCGAAAACGATGCTATTTCTATGTATATCGACGATTTGGATGATATATAAGAAAAACTGAAATTTTAGCGATATTCCAAGAAAAATGTAAAAATTAACCAAAAATTGAAAACGATGCCATTTAGATGATTTGGAAGATATTTATGAGAAATTGAATTTTTGCGAATTTCCGTGTAAACTGTAAAAACTAAACGAAATTCGAAAACGATGCTATTTCTACGTATTGCGACGATTTGAACGATATATAAGAAAAACTGAAAGTTTAGCGAATTTCCGAGTAAACTGTAAATATTAACCGAAATTCGAAAACGATGCTATTTCTACGTATATCGACGATTTCGATGATATATAAGAAAAACTGAAATTTTAGTAAATTTCCAAGAGATGTGTAGAAATTATTCAAAATTTAAGAACGGTGCTATTTCTATAGATATATAAGAAAAATTGAATTTTAGCGAATTTCCAAGAAAAATGTAAAAATTACACGAAATTCGAATACGATGCTATTTCTACGTATATCGACGATTTGAACGATATATAAGAAAAACTTAAATTTTAGCGATTTCCAAGAAAAACTGAAATTTTAGCGAATTTCCAAGAAAAATGTAAAAATTAACCAAAATTTGAAAACGATGCCATCTAGATGATTTGGAAGATATTTAAGAAAAACTGAAATTTTAGCGAATTTCCGTGTAAACTGTAGAAATTAACCGAAATTCTAAATCGTTGCTATTTCTACGTATATCGACGATTTGGATGATATATAAGAAAAACTGAAATTTTACCGAATTTCCAAGAAAAATGTGAAAACTAACCGAAAGCCGAAAACGATGCTATTTCTACGTATATCGATGATTTGGATGATATATAAGAAAAACTGAAATTTAAACGAATTTCCAAGAAAAATGTAAAAATTATCTAAAATTTGAAAACGGTGCCATCTAGATGATTTGGAAGATATTTAAGAAAAATTGAATTTTAGCGAATTTCCGAGTAAACTGTAAAAATTAACCGAAATTCTAAATCATTGCTATTTCTACGTATATCGACGATTTGGATGATATATAGGAAAAACTGAAATTTTAGCGAATTTCCGAGTAAACTGTAAAAATTAACCAAAATTATAAATCGTTGCTATTTCTACCTACATCGACGATTTGGATGATATATAAGAAAAACTGAAATTTTAGCAAATTTCCAAGACATATGTAAAAATTAACCAAAATTTGAAAACGATGCCATCTGGATGATTTGGAAGAAATTGAAGAAAAATTGAATTTTTGCGAATTTCCGAGTAAACTGTAAAAATTAACCGAAATTCGAAAACGATGCTATTTCTACGTATATCGACGATTTGGACGATATATAAGAAAAACTGAAATTTTAGCGAATTTCCGAGTAAACTGTAAAAATTAACCGAAATTCTAAATCGCTGCTATTTCTACGTATATCGACGATTTGGATGATGTATAAGAAAAACTGAAATTTTACCGAATTTCCGAGTAAACTGTAAAAATTAACAAAATTCTAAATCGTTGCTATTTCTACGTATATCGACGATTTGGATGATATATAAGAAAAACAGAAATTTTAGCGATATTCCAAGAAAAATGTAAAAATTAACCAAAATTTGTAGTCGATGCTATCCAGATGATTTGGAAGATATTTATGAAAAATTGAATTTTAGCGAATTCCCGTGTAAACTAGAAATTAACCGAAATTCTATATCGTTGCTATTTCTACGTATATCGACGATTTGGATGATGTATAAGAAAAACTGAAATTTTAGCGAATTTCCGAGTAAACTGTAAAAATTAACAAAATTCTAAATCGTTGCTATTTCTACGTATATCGACGATTTGGATGATATATAAGAAAAACTGAAATTTTAGCAAATTTCCAAGACTTGTAAAAATTAACCAAAATTTGAAAACGATGCCATCTGGATGATTTGGAAGAAATTGAAGAAAAATTGAATTTTTGCGAATTTCCGAGTAAACTGTAAAAATTAACCGAAATTCGAAAACGATGCTATTTCTACGTATATCGACGATTTGGATGATATATAAGAAAAACTGAAATTTTAGCGAATTTCCAAGAAAAATGTAAGAATTATGCTAAATTTAAAAACGATGCTTTTCTCTAGATATATAAGAAAAATTGAATTTTAGCGAATTTCCAAGAAAAATGTAAAAATTACACGAAATTCGAAAACGATGCTATTTCTATGTATATCGACGATTTGGATGATATATAAGAAAAACTGAAATTTTAGCGATATTCCAAGAAAAATGTAAAAATTAACCAAAAATTGAAAACGATGCCATTTAGATGATTTGGAAGATATTTATGAAAAATTGAATTTTTGCGAATTTCCGTGTAAACTGTAAAAACTAAACGAAATTCGAAAACGATGCTATTTCTACATATTGCGACGATTTGAACGATATATAAGAAAAACTGAAAGTTTAGCGAATTTCCGAGTAAACTGTAAATATTAACCGAAATTCGAAAACGATGCTATTTCTACGTATATCGACGATTTCGATGATATATAAGAAAAACTGAAATTTTAGTAAATTTCCAAGAGATGTGTAGAAATTATTCAAAATTTAAGAACGGTGCTATTTCTATAGATATATAAGAAAAATTGAATTTTAGCGAATTTCCAAGAAAAATGTAAAAATTACACGAAATTCGAATACGATGCTATTTCTACGTATATCGACGATTTGAACGATATATAAGAAAAACTTAAATTTTAGCGATTTCCAAGAAAAACTGAAATTTTAGCGAATTTCCAAGAAAAATGTAAAAATTAACCAAAATTTGAAAACGATGCCATCTAGATGATTTGGAAGATATTTAAGAAAAACTGAAATTTTAGCGAATTTCCGTGTAAACTGTAGAAATTAACCGAAATTCTAAATCGTTGCTATTTCTACGTATATCGACGATTTGGATGATATATAAGAAAAACTGAAATTTTACCGAATTTCCAAGAAAAATGTGAAAACTAACCGAAAGCCGAAAACGATGCTATTTCTACGTATATCGATGATTTGGATGATATATAAGAAAAACTGAAATTTAAACGAATTTCCAAGAAAAATGTAAAAATTATCTAAAATTTGAAAACGGTGCCATCTAGATGATTTGGAAGATATTTAAGAAAAATTGAATTTTAGCGAATTTCCGAGTAAACTGTAAAAATTAACCGAAATTCTAAATCATTGCTATTTCTACGTATATCGACGATTTGGATGATATATAGGAAAAACTGAAATTTTAGCGAATTTCCGAGTAAACTGTAAAAATTAACCAAAATTATAAACCGTTGCTATTTCTACCTACATCGACGATTTGGATGATATATAAGAAAAACTGAAATTTTAGCAAATTTCCAAGACATATGTAAAAATTAACCAAAATTTGAAAACGATGCCATCTGGTTGATTTGGAAGAAATTGAAGAAAAATTGAATTTTTGCGAATTTCCGAGTAAACTGTAAAAATTAACCGAAATTCGAAAACGATGCTATTTCTACGTATATCGACGATTTGGACGATATATAAGAAAAACTGAAATTTTAGCGAATTTCCGAGTAAACTGTAAAAATTAACCGAAATTCTAAATCGCTGCTATTTCTACGTATATCGACGATTTGGATGATGTATAAGAAAAACTGAAATTTTACCGAATTTCCGAGTAAACTGTAAAAATTAACAAAATTCTAAATCGTTGCTATTTCTACGTATATCGACGATTTGGATGATATATAAGAAAAACAGAAATTTTAGCGATATTCCAAGAAAAATGTAAAAATTAACCAAAATTTGTAGTCGATGCTATCCAGATGATTTGGAAGATATTTATGAAAAATTGAATTTTAGCGAATTCCCGTGTAAACTAGAAATTAACCGAAATTCTATATCGTTGCTATTTCTACGTATATCGACGATTTGGATGATGTATAAGAAAAACTGAAATTTTAGCGAATTTCCGAGTAAACTGTAAAAATTAACAAAATTCTAAATCGTTGCTATTTCTACGTATATCGACGATTTGGATGATATATAAGAAAAACTGAAATTTTAGCAAATTTCCAAGACTTGTAAAAATTAACCAAAATTTGAAAACGATGCCATCTGGATGATTTGGAAGAAATTGAAGAAAAATTGAATTTTTGCGAATTTCCGAGTAAACTGTAAAAATTAACCGAAATTCGAAAACGATGCTATTTCTACGTATATCGACGATTTGGATGATATATAAGAAAAACTGAAATTTTAGCGAATTTCCAAGAAAAATGTAAGAATTATGCTAAATTTAAAAACGATGCTTTTCTCTAGATATATAAGAAAAATTGAATTTTAGCGAATTTCCAAGAAAAATGTAAAAATTACACGAAATTCGAAAACGATGCTATTTCTATGTATATCGACGATTTGGATGATATATAAGAAAAACTGAAATTTTAGCGATATTCCAAGAAAAATGTAAAAATTAACCAAAAATTGAAAACGATGCCATTTAGATGATTTGGAAGATATTTATGAAAAATTGAATTTTTGCGAATTTCCGTGTAAACTGTAAAAACTAAACGAAATTCGAAAACGATGCTATTTCTACGTATTGCGACGATTTGAACGATATATAAGAAAAACTGAAAGTTTAGCGAATTTCCGAGTAAACTGTAAATATTAACCGAAATTCGAAAACGATGCTATTTCTACGTATATCGACGATTTCGATGATATATAAGAAAAACTGAAATTTTAGTAAATTTCCAAGAGATGTGTAGAAATTATTCAAAATTTAAGAACGGTGCTATTTCTATAGAATATAAGAAAAATTGAATTTTAGCGAATTTCCAAGAAAAATGTAAAAATTACACGAAATTCGAATACGATGCTATTTCTACGTATATCGACGATTTGAACGATATATAAGAAAAACTTAAATTTTAGCGATTTCCAAGAAAAACTGAAATTTTAGCGAATTTCCAAGAAAAATGTAAAAATTAACCAAAATTTGAAAACGATGCCATCTAGATGATTTGGAAGATATTTAAGAAAAACTGAAATTTTAGCGAATTTCCGTGTAAACTGTAGAAATTAACCGAAATTCTAAATCGTTGCTATTTCTACGTATATCGACGATTTGGATGATATATAAGAAAAACTGAAATTTTACCGAATTTCCAAGAAAAATGTGAAAACTAACCGAAAGCCGAAAACGATGCTATTTCTACGTATATCGATGATTTGGATGATATATAAGAAAAACTGAAATTTAAACGAATTTCCAAGAAAAATGTAAAAATTATCTAAAATTTGAAAACGGTGCCATCTAGATGATTTGGAAGATATTTAAGAAAAATTGAATTTTAGCGAATTTCCGAGTAAACTGTAAAAATTAACCGAAATTCTAAATCATTGCTATTTCTACGTATATCGACGATTTGGATGATATATAGGAAAAACTGAAATTTTAGCGAATTTCCGAGTAAACTGTAAAAATTAACCAAAATTATAAATCGTTGCTATTTCTACCTACATCGACGATTTGGATGATATATAAGAAAAACTGAAATTTTAGCAAATTTCCAAGACATATGTAAAAATTAACCAAAATTTGAAAACGATGCCATCTGGTTGATTTGGAAGAAATTGAAGAAAAATTGAATTTTTGCGAATTTCCGAGTAAACTGTAAAAATTAACCGAAATTCGAAAACGATGCTATTTCTACGTATATCGACGATTTGGACGATATATAAGAAAAACTGAAATTTTAGCGAATTTCCGAGTAAACTGTAAAAATTAACCGAAATTCTAAATCGCTGCTATTTCTACGTATATCGACGATTTGGATGATGTATAAGAAAAACTGAAATTTTACCGAATTTCCGAGTAAACTGTAAAAATTAACAAAATTCTAAATCGTTGCTATTTCTACGTATATCGACGATTTGGATGATATATAAGAAAAACAGAAATTTTAGCGATATTCCAAGAAAAATGTAAAAATTAACCAAAATTTGTAGTCGATGCTATCCAGATGATTTGGAAGATATTTATGAAAAATTGAATTTTAGCGAATTCCCGTGTAAACTAGAAATTAACCGAAATTCTATATCGTTGCTATTTCTACGTATATCGACGATTTGGATGATGTATAAGAAAAACTGAAATTTTAGCGAATTTCCGAGTAAACTGTAAAAATTAACAAAATTCTAAATCGTTGCTATTTCTACGTATATCGACGATTTGGATGATATATAAGAAAAACTGAAATTTTAGCAAATTTCCAAGACTTGTAAAAATTAACCAAAATTTGAAAACGATGCCATCTGGATGATTTGGAAGAAATTGAAGAAAAATTGAATTTTTGCGAATTTCCGAGTAAACTGTAAAAATTAACCGAAATTCGAAAACGATGCTATTTCTACGTATATCGACGATTTGGACGATATATAAGAAAAACTGAAATTTTAGCGAATTTCCGAGTAAACTGTTAAAATTAACCAAAATTATAAATCGTTGCTATTTCTACGTATATCGACGATTTGGGTGATATATAAGAAAAACTGAAATTTTAGCAAATTTCCAAGACATATGTAAAAATTAACCAAAATTTGAAAACGATGCCATCTGGATGATTTGGAAGAAATTGAAGAAAAATTGAATTTTTGCGAATTTCCGTGTAAACTGTAGAAATTAACCGAAATTCTAAATCGTTGCTATTTCTACGTATATCGACGATTTGGATGATATATAAGAAAAACTGAAATTTTAACGAATTTCCAAGAAAAATGTAAAAATTATCCAAAATTTAAGAACGATGCTATTTCTATAGATATATAAGAAAAATTGAATTTTAGCGAATTTCCAAGAAAAATGTAAAAATTACACGAAATTCGAAAACGATGCTATTTCTATGTATATCGACGATTTGGATGATATATAAGAAAAACTGAAATTTTAGCAAATTTCCAAGACATATGTAATAATTAACCAAAATTTGAAAACGATGCCATCTGGATGATTTGGAAGAAATTGAAGAAAAATTGAATTTTTGCGAATTTCCAGGAATAATGTAAAAATTTACCAAAATTTGAAAACGATTCTATTTCTATAGATATACAAGAAAAATTGAATTTTAGCGAATTTCCAAGAAAAATGTAAAAATTAACCAAAATTATAAATCGTTGCTATTTCTACGTATATCGACGATTTGGATGATATATAAGAAAAACTGAAATTTTAGCAAATTTCCAAGACATATGTAAAAATTAACCAAAATTTGAAAACGATGCTATCTGGATGATTTGGAAGAAATTGAAGAAAAATTGAATTTTAGCGAATTTCCAGGAATAATGTAAAAATTTACCAAAATTTGAAAACGATTCTATTTCTATAGATATACAAGAAAAATTGAATTTTAGCGAATTTCCAAGAAAAATGTAAAAATTAACCAAAATTAAAAATCGTTGCTATTTCTACGTATATCGACGATTTGGATGATATATAAGAAAAACTGAAATTTCCAAGAAAAATGTAAAAATTATCCAAAATTTAAGAACGATGCTATTTCTATAGATATATAAGAAAAATTGAATTTTAGCGAATTTCCAAGAAAAATGTAAAAATTACACGAAATTCGAAAACGATGCTATTTCTATGTATATCGACGATTTGGATGATATATAAGAAAAACTGAAATTTTAGCAAATTTCCAAGAAATATGTAAAAATTAACCAAAATTTGAAAACGATGCTATCTGGATGATTTGGAAGAAATTGAAGAAAAATTGAATTTTAGCGAATTTCCAGGAATAATGTAAAAATTTACCAAAATTTGAAAACGATTCTATTTCTATAGATATACAAGAAAAATTGAATTTTAGCGAATTTCCAAGAAAAATGTAAAAATTAACCAAAATTATAAATCGTTGCTATTTCTACGTATATCGACGATTTGGATGATATATAAGAAAAACTGAAATTTTAGCAAATTTCCAAGACATGTAAAAATTAACCAAAATTTGAAAACGATGCCATCTGGATGATTTGGAAGAAATTGAAGAAAAATTGAATTTTTGCGAATTTCCGTGTAAACTGTAGAAATCAACCGAAATTCTAAATCGTTGCTATTTCTACGTATATCGACGATTTGGATGATATATAAGAAAAACTGAAATTTTAACGAATTTCCAAGAAAAATGTAAAAATTATCCAAAATTTAAGAACGATGCTATTTCTATAGATATATAAGAAAAATTGAATTTTAGCGAATTTCCAAGAAAAATGTAAAAATTACACGAAATTCGAAAACGATGCTATTTCTACGTATATCGACGATTTGGATGATATATAAGAAAAACTGAAATTTTAGCAAATTTCCAAGACATATGTAAAAATTAACCAAAATTTGAAAACAATGCCATCTGGATGATTTGGAAGAAATTGAAGAAAAATTGAATTTTTGCGAATTTCCGAGTAAACTGTAAAAATTAACCGAAACTCGAAAACGATGCTATTTCTACGTATATCGACGATTTCGATGATATATAAGAAAAACTGAAATTTTAACGAATTTCCAAGAACAATGTAAGAATTATGCTAAATTTAAAAACGATGCTTTTCTCTAGATATATAAGAAAAATTGAATTTTAGCGAATTTCCAAGAAAAATGTAAAAATTACACGAAATTCGAAAACGATGCTATTTCTATGTATATCGACGATTTGGATGATATATAAGAAAAACTGAAATTTTAGCAAATTTCCAAGACATATGTAATAATTAACCAAAATTTGAAAACGATGCCATCTGGATGATTTGGAAGAAATTGAAGAAAAATTGAATTTTTGCGAATTTCCGAGTAAACTGTAAAAATTAACCGAAATTCGAAAACGATGCTATTTCTACGTATATCGACGATTTGGACGATATATAAGAAAAACTGAAACTTTAGCGAATTCCCGAGTAAACTGTTAAAATTAACCAAAATTATAAATCGTTGCTATTTCTACGTATATCGACGATTTGGGTGATATATAAGAAAAACTGAAATTTTAGCAAATTTCCAAGACATGTAAAAATTAACCAAAATTTGAAAACGATGCCATTTGGATGATTTGGAGGAAATTGAAGAAAAATTGATTTTTGCGAATTTCCGAGTAAACTGTAAAAATTAACCGAAATTCGAAAACGATGCTATTTCTACGTATATCGACGATTTGGACGATATATAAGAAAAACTGAAATTTTAGCGAATTTCCGAGTAAACTGTTAAAATTAACCAAAATTATAAATCGTTGCTATTTCTACGTATATCGACGATTTGGGTGATATATAAGAAAAACTGAAATTTTAGCAAATTTCCAAGACATATGTAAAAATTAACCAAAATTTGAAAACGATGCCATCTGGATGATTTGGAAGAAATTGAAGAAAAATTGAATTTTTGCGAATTTCCGTGTAAACTGTAGAAATTAACCGAAATTCTAAATCGTTGCTATTTCTACGTATATCGACGATTTGGATGATATATAAGAAAAACTGAAATTTTAACGAATTTCCAAGAAAAATGTAAAAATTATCCAAAATTTAAGAACGATGCTATTTCTATAGATATATAAGAAAAATTGAATTTTAGCGAATTTCCAAGAAAAATGTAAAAATTACACGAAATTCGAAAACGATGCTATTTCTACGTATATCGACGATTTGGATGATATATAAGAAAAACTGAAATTTTAGCAAATTTCCAAGAAATATGTAAAAATTAACCAAAATTTGAAAACGATGCTATCTGGATGATTTGGAAGAAATTGAAGAAAAATTGAATTTTAGCGAATTTCCAGGAATAATGTAAAAATTTACCAAAATTTGAAAACGATTCTATTTCTATAGATATACAAGAAAAATTGAATTTTAGCGAATTTCCAAGAAAAATGTAAAAATTAACCAAAATTATAAATCGTTGCTATTTCTACGTATATCGACGATTTGGATGATATATAAGAAAAACTGAAATTTTAGCAAATTTCCAAGACATGTAAAAATTAACCAAAATTTGAAAACGATGCCATCTGGATGATTTGGAAGAAATTGAAGAAAAATTGAATTTTTGCGAATTTCCGAGTAAACTGTAAAAATTAACCGAAATTCGAAAACGATGCTATTTCTACGTATATCGACGATTTCGATGATATATAAGAAAAACTGAAATTTTAGCGAATTTCCAAGAAAAATGTAAAAATTATGCTAAATTTAAAAACGATGCTATTTCTCTAGATATATAAGAAAAATTGAATTTTAGCGAATTTCCAGGAATAATGTAAAAATTTACCAAAATTTGAAAACGATTCTATTTCTATAGATATACAAGAAAAATTGAATTTTAGCGAATTTCCATGAAAAATGTAAAAATTACACGAAATTCGAAAACGATGCTATTTCTATGTATATCGACGATTTGGATGATATATAAGAAAAACTGAAATTTTAGCAAATTTCCAAGAAATATGTAAAAATTAACCAAAATTTGAAAACGATGCTATCTGGATGATTTGGAAGAAATTGAAGAAAAATTGAATTTTAGCGAATTTCCAGGAATAATGTAAAAATTTACCAAAATTTGAAAACGATTCTATTTCTATAGATATACAAGAAAAATTGAATTTTAGCGAATTTCCAAGAAAAATGTAAAAATTAACCAAAATTATAAATCGTTGCTATTTCTACGTATATCGACGATTTGGATGATATATAAGAAAAACTGAAATTTTAGCAAATTTCCAAGACATGTAAAAATTAACCAAAATTTGAAAACGATGCCATCTGGATGATTTGGAAGAAATTGAAGAAAAATTGAATTTTTGCGAATTTCCGTGTAAACTGTAGAAATTAACCGAAATTCTAAATCGTTGCTATTTCTACGTATATCGACGATTTGGATGATATATAAGAAAAACTGAAATTTTAACGAATTTCCAAGAAAAATGTAAAAATTATCCAAAATTTAAGAACGATGCTATTTCTATAGATATATAAGAAAAATTGAATTTTAGCGAATTTCCAAGAAAAATGTAAAAATTACACGAAATTCGAAAACGATGCTATTTCTATGTATATCGACGATTTGGATGATATATAAGAAAAACTGAAATTTTAGCAAATTTCCAAGAAATATGTAAAAATTAACCAAAATTTGAAAACGATGCTATCTGGATGATTTGGAAGAAATTGAAGAAAAATTGAATTTTAGCGAATTTCCAGGAATAATGTAAAAATTTACCAAAATTTGAAAACGATTCTATTTCTATAGATATACAAGAAAAATTGAATTTTAGCGAATTTCCAAGAAAAATGTAAAAATTAACCAAAATTATAAATCGTTGCTATTTCTACGTATATCGACGATTTGGATGATATATAAGAAAAACTGAAATTTTAGCAAATTTCCAAGACATGTAAAAATTAACCAAAATTTGAAAACGATGCCATCTGGATGATTTGGAAGAAATTGAAGAAAAATTGAATTTTTGCGAATTTCCGTGTAAACTGTAGAAATCAACCGAAATTCTAAATCGTTGCTATTTCTACGTATATCGACGATTTGGATGATATATAAGAAAAACTGAAATTTTAACGAATTTCCAAGAAAAATGTAAAAATTATCCAAAATTTAAGAACGATGCTATTTCTATAGATATATAAGAAAAATTGAATTTTAGCGAATTTCCAAGAAAAATGTAAAAATTACACGAAATTCGAAAACGATGCTATTTCTACGTATATCGACGATTTGGATGATATATAAGAAAAACTGAAATTTTAGCAAATTTCCAAGACATATGTAAAAATTAACCAAAATTTGAAAACAATGCCATCTGGATGATTTTGAAGAAATTGAAGAAAAATTGAATTTTTGCGAATTTCCGAGTAAACTGTAAAAATTAACCGAAATTCGAAAACGATGCTATTTCTACGTATATCGACGATTTCGATGATATATAAGAAAAACTGAAATTTTAACGAATTTCCAAGAAAAATGTAAGAATTATGCTAAATTTAAAAACGATGCTTTTCTCTAGATATATAAGAAAAATTGAATTTTAGCGAATTTCCAAGAAAAATGTAAAAATTACACGAAATTCGAAAACGATGCTATTTCTATGTATATCGACGATTTGGATGATATATAAGAAAAACTGAAATTTTAGCAAATTTCCAAGACATATGTAATAATTAACCAAAATTTGAAAACGATGCCATCTGGATGATTTGGAAGAAATTGAAGAAAAATTGAATTTTTGCGAATTTCCGAGTAAACTGTAAAAATTAACCGAAATTCGAAAACGATGCTATTTCTACGTATATCGACGATTTGGACGATATATAAGAAAAACTGAAATTTTAGCGAATTTCCAAGAAAAATGTAAGAGTTATGCTAAATTTAAAAACGATGCTTTTCTCTAGATATATAAGAAAAATTGAATTTTAGCGAATTTCCAAGAAAAATGTAAAAATTACACGAAATTCGAAAACGATGCTATTTCTATGTATATCGACGATTTGGATGATATATAAGAAAAACTGAAATTTTAGCAAATTTCCAAGACATATGTAATAATTAACCAAAATTTGAAAACGATGCCATCTGGATGATTTGGAAGAAATTGAAGAAAAATTGAAATTTTGCGAATTTCCGAGTAAACTGTAAAAATTAACCGAAATTCGAAAACGATGCTATTTCTACGTATATCGACGATTTGGACGATATATAAGAAAAACTGAAATTTTAGCGAATTTCCGAGAAACTGTAAAAATTAACCGAAATTCTAAATCGCTGCTATTTCTACGTATATCGACGATTTGGGTGATATATAAGAAACACTGAAATTTTAACGAATTTCCAAGAAAAATGTAAAAATTATCCAAAATTTAAGAACGATGCTATTTCTATAGATATATAAGAAAAATTGAATTTTAGCGAATTTCCAAGAAAAATGTAAAAATTACACGAAATTCGAAAACGATGCTATTTCTACGTATATCGACGATTTGGATGATATATAAGAAAAACTGAAATTTTAGCAAATTTCCAAGACATATGTAAAAATTAACCAAAATTTGAAAACGATGCCATCTGGATGATTTGGAAGAAATTGAAGAAAAATTGAATTTTTGCGAATTTCCGAGTAAACTAAAAATTAACCGAAATTCGAAAACGATGCTATTTCTACGTATATCGACGATTTCGATGATATATAAGAAAAACTGAAATTTTAGCGAATTTCCAAGAAAAATGTAAGAGTTATGCTAAATTTAAAAACGATGCTTTTCTCTAGATATATAAGAAAAATTGAATTTTAGCGAATTTCCAAGAAAAATGTAAAAATTACACGAAATTCGAAAACGATGCTATTTCTATGTATATCGACGATTTGGATGATATATAAGAAAAACTGAAATTTTAGCAAATTTCCAAGACATATGTAATAATTAACCAAAATTTGAAAACGATGCCATCTGGATGATTTGGAAGAAATTGAAGAAAAATTGAAATTTTGCGAATTTCCGAGTAAACTGTAAAAATTAACCGAAATTCGAAAACGATGCTATTTCTACGTATATCGACGATTTGGACGATATATAAGAAAAACTGAAATTTTAGCGAATTTCCGAGAAACTGTAAAAATTAACCGAAATTCTAAATCGCTGCTATTTCTACGTATATCGACGATTTGGGTGATATATAAGAAACACTGAAATTTTAACGAATTTCCAAGAAAAATGTAAAAATTATCCAAAATTTAAGAACGATGCTATTTCTATAGATATATAAGAAAAATTGAATTTTAGCCAATTTCCAAGAAAAATGTAAAAATTACACGAAATTCGAAAACGATGCTATTTCTACGTATATCGACGATTTCGATGATATATAAGAAAAACTGAAATTTTAGCGAATTTCCAAGAAAAATGTAAAAATTATGCTAAATTTAAAAACGATGCTATTTCTCTAGATATATAAGAAAAATTGAATTTTAGCGAATTTCCAGGAATAATGTAAAAATTTACCAAAATTTGAAAACGATTCTATTTCTATAGATATACAAGAAAAATTGAATTTTAGCGAATTTCCAAGAAAAATGTAAAAATTAACCAAAATTATAAATCGTTGCTATTTCTACGTATATCGACGATTTGGATGATATATAAGAAAAACTGAAATTTTAGCAAATTTCCAAGACATGTAAAAATTAACCAAAATTTGAAAACGATGCCATCTGGATGATTTGGAAGAAATTGAAGAAAAATTCAATTTTTGCGAATTTCCGTGTAAACTGTAGAAATCAACCGAAATTCTAAATCGTTGCTATTTCTACGTATATCGACGATTTGGATGATATATAAGAAAAACTGAAATTTTAACGAATTTCCAAGAAAAATGTAAAAATTATCCAAAATTTAAGAACGATGCTATTTCTATAGATATATAAGAAAAATTGAATTTTAGCGAATTTCCAAGAAAAATGTAAAAATTACACGAAATTCGAAAACGATGCTATTTCTATGTATATCGACGATTTGGATGATATATAAGAAAAACTGAAATTTTAGCAAATTTCCAAGAAATATGTAAAAATTAACCAAAATTTGAAAACGATGCTATCTGGATGATTTGGAAGAAATTGAAGAAAAATTGAATTTTAGCGAATTTCCAGGAATAATGTAAAAATTTACCAAAATTTGAAAACGATTCTATTTCTATAGATATACAAGAAAAATTGAATTTTAGCGAATTTCCAAGAAAAATGTAAAAATTAACCAAAATTATAAATCGTTGCTATTTCTACGTATATCGACGATTTGGATGATATATAAGAAAAACTGAAATTTTAGCAAATTTCCAAGACATGTAAAAATTAACCAAAATTTGAAAACGATGCCATCTGGATGATTTGGAAGAAATTGAAGAAAAATTGAATTTTTGCGAATTTCCGTGTAAACTGTAGAAATCAACCGAAATTCTAAATCGTTGCTATTTCTACGTATATCGACGATTTGGATGATATATAAGAAAAACTGAAATTTTAACGAATTTCCAAGAAAAATGTAAAAATTATCCAAAATTTAAGAACGATGCTATTTCTATAGATATATAAGAAAAATTGAATTTTAGCGAATTTCCAAGAAAAATGTAAAAATTACACGAAATTCGAAAACGATGCTATTTCTACGTATATCGACGATTTGGATGATATATAAGAAAAACTGAAATTTTAGCAAATTTCCAAGACATATGTAAAAATTAACCAAAATTTGAAAACAATGCCATCTGGATGATTTGGAAGAAATTGAAGAAAAATTGAATTTTTGCGAATTTCCGAGTAAACTGTAAAAATTAACCGAAATTCGAAAACGATGCTATTTCTACGTATATCGACGATTTCGATGATATATAAGAAAAACTGAAATTTTAACGAATTTCCAAGAAAAATGTAAGAATTATGCTAAATTTAAAAACGATGCTTTTCTCTAGATATATAAGAAAAATTGAATTTTAGCGAATTTCCAAGAAAAATGTAAAAATTACACGAAATTCGAAAACGATGCTATTTCTATGTATATCGACGATTTGGATGATATATAAGAAAAACTGAAATTTTAGCAAATTTCCATGACATATGTAATAATTAACCAAAATTTGAAAACGATGCCATCTGGATGATTTGGAAGAAATTGAAGAAAAATTGAATTTTTGCGAATTTCCGAGTAAACTGTAAAAATTAACCGAAATTCGAAAACGATGCTATTTCTACGTATATCGACGATTTGGACGATATATAAGAAAAACTGAAATTTTAGCGAATTTCCGAGTAAACTGTAAAAATTAACCGAAATTCTAAATCGCTGCTATTTCTACGTATATCGATGATTTGGGTGATATATAAGAAACACTGAAATTTTAACGAATTTCCAAGAAAAATGTAAAAATTATCCAAAATTTAAGAACGATGCTATTTCTATAGATATATAAGAAAAATTGAATTTTAGCGAATTTCCAAGAAAAATGTAAAAATTACACGAAATTCGAAAACGATGCTATTTCTACGTATATCGACGATTTGGATGATATATAAGAAAAACTGAAATTTTAGCAAATTTCCAAGACATGTAAAAATTAACCAAAATTTGAAAACGATGCCATCTGGATGATTTGGAAGAAATTGAAGAAAAATTGAATTTTTGCGAATTTCCGAGTAAACTGTAAAAATTAACCGAAATTCGAAAACGATGCTATTTCTACGTATATCGACGATTTCGATGATATATAAGAAAAACTGAAATTTTAGCGAATTTTCAAGAAAAATGTTAAAATTATGCTAAATTTAAAAACGATGCTATTTCTCTAGATATATAAGAAAAATTGAATTTTAGCGAATTTACAGGAATAATGTAAAAATTTACCAAAATTTGAAAACGATTCTATTTCTATAGATATACAAGAATAATTGAATTTTAGCGAATTTCCAAGAAAAATGTAAAAATTAACCAAAATTATAAATCGTTGCTATTTCTACGTATATCGACGATTTGGATGATATATAAGAAAAACTGAAATTTCCAAGGAAAATATAAAAATTATCCAAAATTTAAGAACGATGCTATTTCTATAGATATATAAGAAAAATTGAATTTTAGCGAATTTCCAAGAAAAATGTAAAAATTATACGAAATTCGAAAACGATGCTATTTCTATGTATATCGACGATTTGGATGATATATAAGAAAAACTGAAATTTTAGCAAATTTCCAAGAAATATGTAAAAATTAACCAAAATTTGAAAACGATGCTATCTGGATGATTTGGAAGAAATTGAAGAAAAATTGAATTTTAGCGAATTTCCAGGAATAATGTAAAAATTTACCAAAATTTGAAAACGATTCTATTTCTATAGATATACAAGAAAAATTGAATTTTAGCGAATTTCCAAGAAAAATGTAAAAATTAACCAAAATTATAAATCGTTGCTATTTCTACGTATATCGACGATTTGGATGATATATAAGAAAAACTGAAATTTTAGCAAATTTCCAAGACATGTAAAAATTAACCAAAATTTGAAAACGATGCCATCTGGATGATTTGGAAGAAATTGAAGAAAAATTGAATTTTTGCGAATTTCCGTGTAAACTGTAGAAATTAACCGAAATTCGAAAACGATGCTATTTCTACGTATATCGACGATTTCGATGATATATAAGAAAAACTGAAATTTTAGCGAATTTCCAAGAAAAATGTAAGAATTATGCTAAATTTAAAAACGATGCTTTTCTCTAGATATATAAGAAAAATTGAATTTTAGCGAATTTCCAAGAAAAATGTAAAAATTACACGAAATTCGAAAACGATGCTATTTCTATGTATATCGACGATTTGGATGATATATAAGAAAAACTGAAATTTTAGCGATATTCCAAGAAAAATGTAAAAATTAACCAAAAATTGAAAACGATGCCATTTAGATGATTTGGAAGATATTTATGAAAAATTGAATTTTTGCGAATTTCCGTGTAAACTGTAAAAACTAAACGAAATTCGAAAACGATGCTATTTCTACGTATTGCGACGATTTGAACGATATATAAGAAAAACTGAAAGTTTAGCGAATTTCCGAGTAAACTGTAAATATTAACCGAAATTCGAAAACGATGCTATTTCTACGTATATCGACGATTTCGATGATATATAAGAAAAACTGAAATTTTAGTAAATTTCCAAGAGATGTGTAGAAATTATTCAAAATTTAAGAACGGTGCTATTTCTATAGATATATAAGAAAAATTGAATTTTAGCGAATTTCCAGGAATAATGTAAAAATTTACCAAAATTTGAAAACGATTCTATTTCTATAGATATACAAGAAAAATTGAATTTTAGCGAATTTCCAAGAAAAATGTAAAAATTATGCTAAATTTAAAAACGATGCTATTTCTCTAGATATATAAGAAAAATTGAATTTTAGCGAATTTCCAGGAATAATGTAAAAATTATCCAAAATTTAAGAACGATGCTATTTCTATAGATATATAAGAAAAATTGAATTTTAGCGAATTTCCGTGTAAACTGTAGAAATTAACCGAAATTCGAAAACGATGCTATTTCTACGTATATCGACGATTTCGATGATATATAAGAAAAACTGAAATTTTAGCGAATTTCCAAGAAAAATGTAAGAATTATGCTAAATTTAAAAAGGATGCTTTTCTCTAGATATATAAGAAAAATTGAATTTTAGCGAATTTCCAAGAAAAATGTAAAAATTACACGAAATTCGAAAACGATGCTATTTCTATGTATATCGACGATTTGGATGATATATAAGAAAAACTGAAATTTTAGCGATATTCCAAGAAAAATGTAAAAATTAACCAAAAATTGAAAACGATGCCATTTAGATGATTTGGAAGATATTTATGAAAAATTGAATTTTTGCGAATTTCCGTGTAAACTGTAAAAACTAAACGAAATTCGAAAACGATGCTATTTCTACGTATTGCGACGATTTGAACGATATATAAGAAAAACTGAAAGTTTAGCGAATTTCCAAGAAAAATGTAAAAATTACACGAAATTCGAAAACGATGCTATTTCTACGTATTTCGACGATTTGGATGATATATAAGAAAAACTGAAATTTTAGCAAATTTCCAAGACATGTAAAAATTAACCAAAATTTGAAAACGATGCCATCTGGATGATTTGGAAGAAATTGAAGAAAAATTGAATTTTTGCGAATTTCCGAGTAAACTGTAAAAATTAACCGAAATTCGAAAACGATGCTATTTCTACGTATATCGACGATTTCGATGATATATAAGAAAAACTGAAATTTTAGCGAATTTCCAAGAAAAATGTAAAAATTATGCTAAATTTAAAAACGATGCTATTTCTCTAGATATATAAGAAAAATTGAATTTTAGCGAATTTCCAGGAATAATGTAAAAATTTACCAAAATTTGAAAACGATTCTATTTCTATAGATATACAAGAAAAATTGAATTTTAGCGAATTTCCAAGAAAAATGTAAAAATTATGCTAAATTTAAAAACGATGCTATTTCTCTAGATATATAAGAAAAATTGAATTTTAGCGAATTTCCAGGAATAATGTAAAAATTATCCAAAATTTAAGAACGATGCTATTTCTATAGATATATAAGAAAAATTGAATTTTAGCGAATTTCCAAGAAAAATGTAAAAATTACACGAAATTCGAAAACGATGCTATTTCTATGTATATCGACGATTTGGATGATATATAAGAAAAACTGAAATTTTAGCAAATTTCCAAGACATATGTAATAATTAACCAAAATTTGAAAACGATGCCATCTGGATGATTTGGAAGAAATTGAAGAAAAATTGAATTTTTGCGAATTTCCGAGTAAACTGTAAAAACTAACCGAAATTCGAAAACGATGCTATTTCTACGTATTGCGACGATTTGAACGATATATAAGAAAAACTGAAATTTTAGCGAATTTCCGAGTAAACTGTAAAAATTAACCGAAATTCTAAATCGCTGCTATTTCTACGTATATCGACGATTTGGGTGATATATAAGAAACACTGAAATTTTAACGAATTTCCAAGAAAAATGTAAAAATTATCCAAAATTTAAGAACGATGCTATTTCTATAGATATATAAGAAAAATTGAATTTTAGCGAATTTCCAAGAAAAATGTAAAAATTACACGAAATTCGAAAACGATGCTATTTCTACGTATATCGACGATTTGGATGATATATAAGAAAAACTGAAATTTTAGCAAATTTCCAAGACATATGTAAAAATTAACCAAAATTTGAAAACGATGCCATCTGGATGATTTGGAAGAAATTGAAGAAAAATTGAATTTTTGCGAATTTCCGAGTAAACTGTAAAAATTAACCGAAATTCGAAAACGATGCTATTTCTACGTATATCGACGATTTCGATGATATATAAGAAAAACTGAAATTTTAGCGAATTTCCAAGAAAAATGTAAAAATTATCCAAAATTTAAGAACGATGCTATTTCTATAGATATATAAGAAAAATTGAATTTTAGCGAATTTCCAAGAAAAATGTAAAAATTACACGAAATTCGAAAACGATGCTATTTCTATGTATATCGACGATTTGGATGATATATAAGAAAAACTGAAATTTAAGCAAATTTCCAAGACATATGTAATAATTAACCAAAATTTGAAAACGATGCCATCTGGATGATTTGGAAGAAATTGAAGAAAAATTGAATTTTTGCGAATTTCCGAGTAAACTGTAAAAATTAACCGAAATTCGAAAACGATGCTATTTCTACGTATATCGACGATTTGGACGATATATAAGAAAAACTGAAATTTTAGCGAATTTCCGAGTAAACTGTAAAAATTAACCGAAATTCTAAATCGCTGCTATTTCTACGTATATCGACGATTTGGGTGATATATAAGAAACACTGAAATTTTAGCGAATTTCCAAGAAAAATGTAAAAATTAACCAAAATTATAAATCGTTGCTATTTCTACGTATATCGACGATTTCGATGATATATAAGAAAAACTGAAATTTTAGCGAATTTCCAAGAAAAATGTAAGAATTATGCTAAATTTAAAAACGATGCTTTTCTCTAGATATATAAGAAAAATTGAATTTTAGCGAATTTCCAAGAAAAATGTAAAAATTACACGAAATTCGAAAACGATGCTATTTCTATGTATATCGACGATTTGGATGATATATAAGAAAAACTGAAATTTTAGCAAATTTCCAAGACATATGTAATAATTAACCAAAATTTGAAAACGATGCCATCTGGATGATTTGGAAGAAATTGAAGAAAAATTGAATTTTTGCGAATTTCCGAGTAAACTGTAAAAATTAACCGAAATTCGAAAACGATGCTATTTGTACGTATATCGACGATTTGGACGATATATAAGAAAAAGTGAAATTTTAGCGAATTTCCGAGTAAACTGTAAAAATTAACCGAAATTCTAAATCGCTGCTATTTCTACGTATATCGACGATTTGGGTGATATATAAGAAACACTGAAATTTTAACGAATTTCCAAGAAAAATGTAAAAATTATCCAAAATTTAAGAACGATGCTATTTCTATAGATATATAAGAAAAATTGAATTTTAGCGAATTTCCAAGAAAAATGTAAAAATTACACGAAATTCGAAAACGATGCTATTTCTACGTATATCGACGATTTGGATGATATATAAGAAAAACTGAAATTTTAGCAAATTTCCAAGACATGTAAAAATTAACCAAAATTTGAAAACGATGCCATCTGGATGATTTGGAAGAAATTGAAGAAAAATTGAATTTTTGCGAATTTCCGAGTAAACTGTAAAAATTAACCGAAATTCGAAAACGATGCTATTTCTACGTATATCGACGATTTCGATGATATATAAGAAAAACTGAAATTTTAGCGAATTTCCAAGAAAAATGTAAAAATTATGCTAAATTTAAAAACGATGCTATTTCTCTAGATATATAAGAAAAATTGAATTTTAGCGAATTTCCAGGAATAATGTAAAAATTTACCAAAATTTGAAAACGATTCTATTTCTATAGATATACAAGAAAAATTGAATTTTAGCGAATTTCCAAGAAAAATGTAAAAATTAACCAAAATTATAAATCGTTGCTATTTCTACGTATATCGACGATTTGGATGATATATAAGAAAAACTGAAATTTCCAAGAAAAATGTAAAAATTATCCAAAATTTAAGAACGATGCTATTTCTATAGATATATAAGAAAAATTGAATTTTAGCGAATTTCCAAGAAAAATGTAAAAATTACACGAAATTCGAAAACGATGCTATATCTATGTATATCGACGATTCGGATGATATATAAGAAAAACTGAAATTTTAGCAAATTTCCAAGAAATATGTAAAAATTAACCAAAATTTGAAAACGATGCTATCTGGATGATTTGGAAGAAATTGAAGAAAAATTGAATTTTTGCGAATTTCCGAGTAAACTGTAAAAATTAACCGAAATTCTAAATCGCTGCTATTTCTACGTATATCGACGATTTGGGTGATATATAAGAAACACTGAAATTTTGCGAATTTCCGAGTAAACTGTAAAAATTAACCGAAATTCGAAAACGATGCTATTTCTACGTATATCGACGATTTGGACGATATATAAGAAAAACTGAAATTTAAGCGAATTTCCGAGAAACTGTAAAAATTAACCGAAATTCTAAATCGCTGCTATTTCTACGTATATCGACGATTTGGGTGATATATAAGAAACACTGAAATTTTGCGAATTTCCGAGTAAACTGTAAAAATTAACCGAAATTCGAAAACGATGCTATTTCTACGTATATCGACGATTTGGATGATATATAAGAAAAACTGAAATTTTAGCAAATTTCCAAGAAATATGTAAAAATTAACCAAAATTTGAAAACGATGCTATCTGGATGATTTGGAAGAAATTGAAGAAAAATTGAATTTTAGCGAATTTCCAGGAATAATGTAAAAATTTACCAAAATTTGAAAACGATGCCATCTGGATGATTTGGAAGAAATTGAAGAAAAATTGAATTTTTGCGAATTTCCGAGTAAACTGTAAAAATTAACCGAAATTCTAAATCGCTGCTATTTCTACGTATATCGACGATTTGGGTGATATATAAGAAACACTGAAATTTTGCGAATTTCCGAGTAAACTGTAAAAATTAACCGAAATTCGAAAACGATGCTATTTCTACGTATATCGACGATTTGGACGATATATAAGAAAAACTGAAATTTTAGCGAATTTCCGAGAAACTGTAAAAATTAACCGAAATTCTAAATCGCTGCTATTTCTACGTATATCGACGATTTGGGTGATATATAAGAAACACTGAAATTTTAACGAATTTCCAAGAAAAATGTAAAAATTATCCAAAATTTAAGAACGATGCTATTTCTATAGATATATAAGAAAAATTGAATTTTAGCGAATTTCCAAGAAAAATGTAAAAATTACACGAAATTCGAAAACGATGCTATTTCTACGTATATCGACGATTTGGATGATATATAAGAAAAACTGAAATTTTAGCAAATTTCCAAGACATGTAAAAATTAACCAAAATTTGAAAACGATGCCATCTGGATGATTTGGAAGAAATTGAAGAAAAATTGAATTTTTGCGAATTTCCGAGTAAACTGTAAAAATTAACCGAAATTCGAAAACGATGCTATTTCTACGTATATCGACGATTTCGATGATATATAAGAAAAACTGAAATTTTAGCGAATTTCCAAGAAAAATGTAAAAATTATGCTAAATTTAAAAACGATGCTATTTCTCTAGATATATAAGAAAAATTGAATTTTAGCGAATTTCCAGGAATAATGTAAAAATTTACCAAAATTTGAAAACGATTCTATTTCTATGGATATACAAGAAAAATTGAATTTTAGCGAATTTCCAAGAAAAATGTAAAAATTACACGAAATTCGAAAACGATGCTATTTCTATGTATATCGACGATTTGGATGATATATAAGAAAAACTGAAATTTTAGCAAATTTCCAAGAAATATGTAAAAATTAACCAAAATTTGAAAACGATGCTATCTGGATGATTTGGAAGAAATTGTAGAAAAATTGAATTTTAGCGAATTTCCAGGAATAATGTAAAAATTTACCAAAATTTGAAAACGATTCTATTTCTATAGATATACAAGAAAAATTGAATTTTAGCGAATTTCCAAGAAAAATGTAAAAATTAACCAAAATTATAAATCGTTGCTATTTCTACGTATATCGACGATTTGGATGATATATAAGAAAAACTGAAATTTTAGCAAATTTCCAAGACATGTAAAAATTAACCAAAATTTGAAAACGATGCCATCTGGATGATTTGGAAGAAATTGAAGAAAAATTGAATTTTTGCGAATTTCCGAGTAAACTGTAAAAATTAACCGAAATTCGAAAACGATGCTATTTCTACGTATATCGACGATTTCGATGATATATAAGAAAAATTGAATTTTAGAGAATTTCCAGGAATAATGTAAAAATTTACCAAAATTTGAAAACGATTCTATTTCTATAGATATACAAGAAAAATTGAATTTTAGCGAATTTCCAAGAAAAATGTAAAAATTACACGAAATTCGAAAACGATGCTATTTCTGTGTATATCGACGATTTGGATGATATATAAGAAAAACAGAAATTTTAGCAAATTTCCAAGAAATATGTAAAAATTAACCAAAATTTGAAAACGATGCTATCTGGATGATTTGGAAGAAATTGAAGAAAAATTGAATTTTAGCGAATTTCCAGGAATAATGTAAAAATTTACCAAAATTTGAAAACGATTCTATTTCTATAGATATACAAGAAAAATTGAATTTTAGCGAATTTCCAAGAAAAATGTAAAAATTAACCAAAATTATAAATCGTTGCTATTTCTACGTATATCGACGATTTGGATGATATATAAGAAAAACTGAAATTTTAGCAAATTTCCAAGACATGTAAAAATTAACCAAAATTTGAAAACGATGCCATCTGGATGATTTGGAAGAAATTGAAGAAAAATTGAATTTTTGCGAATTTCCGTGTAAACTGTAGAAATCAACCGAAATTCTAAATCGTTGCTATTTCTACGTATATCGACGATTTGGATGATATATAAGAAAAACTGAAATTTTAACGAATTTCCAAGAAAAATGTAAAAATTATCCAAAATTTAAGAACGATGCTATTTCTATAGATATATAAGAAAAATTGAATTTTAGCGAATTTCCAAGAAAAATGTAAAAATTACACGAAATTCGAAAACGATGCTATTTCTATGTATATCGACGATTTGGATGATATATAAGAAAAACTGAAATTTTAGCAAATTTCCAAGAAATATGTAAAAATTAACCAAAATTTGAAAACGATGCTATCTGGATGATTTGGAAGAAATTGAAGAAAAATTGAATTTTAGCGAATTTCCAGGAATAATGTAAAAATTTACCAAAATTTGAAAACGATTCTATTTCTATAGATATACAAGAAAAATTGAATTTTAGCGAATTTCCAAGAAAAATGTAAAAATTAACCAAAATTATAAATCGTTGCTATTTCTACGTATATCGACGATTTGGATGATATATAAGAAAAACTGAAATTTTAGCAAATTTCCAAGACATGTAAAAATTAACCAAAATTTGAAAACGATGCCATCTGGATGATTTGGAAGAAATTGAAGAAAAATTGAATTTTTGCGAATTTCCGTGTAAACTGTAGAAATCAACCGAAATTCTAAATCGTTGCTATTTCTACGTATATCGACGATTTGGATGATATATAAGAAAAACTGAAATTTTAACGAATTTCCAAGAAAAATGTAAAAATTATCCAAAATTTAAGAACGATGCTATTTCTATAGATATATAAGAAAAATTGAATTTTAGCGAATTTCCAAGAAAAATGTAAAAATTACACGAAATTCGAAAACGATGCTATTTCTACGTATATCGACGATTTGGATGATATATAAGAAAAACTGAAATTTTAGCAAATTTCCAAGACATATGTAAAAATTAACCAAAATTTGAAAACAATGCCATCTGGATGATTTGGAAGAAATTGAAGAAAAATTGAATTTTTGCGAATTTCCGAGTAAACTGTAAAAATTAACCGAAATTCGAAAACGATGCTATTTCTACGTATATCGACGATTTCGATGATATATAAGAAAAACTGAAATTTTAACGAATTTCCGAGTAAACTGTTAACATTAACCAAAATTATAAATCGTTGCTATTTCTACGTATATCGACGATTTGGGTGATATATAAGAAAAACTGAAATTTTAGCAAATTTCCAAGACATATGTAAAAATTAACCAAAATTTGAAAACGATGCCATCTGGATGATTTGGAAGAAATTGAAGAAAAATTGAATTTTAGCGAATTTCCAAGAAAAATGTAAAAATTACACAAAATTCGAAAACGATGCTATTTCTACGTATATCGACGATTTGGATGATATATAAGAAAAACTGAAATTTTAGCAAATTTCCAAGACATATGTAAAAATTAACCAAAATTTGAAAACGATGCCATCTGGATGATTTGGAAGAAATTGAAGAAAAATTGAATTTTTGCGAATTTCCGAGTAAACTGTAAAAATTAACCGAAATTCGAAAACGATGCTATTTCTACGTATATCGACGATTTCGATGATATATAAGAAAAATTGAATTTTAGCGAATTTCCAAGAAAAATGTAAAAATTACACAAAATTCGAAAACGATGCTATTTCTACGTATATCGACGATTTGGATGATATATAAGAAAAACTGAAATTTTAGCGAATTTCCGAGTAAACTGTTAAAATTAACCAAAATTATAAATCGTTGCTATTTCTACGTATATCGACGATTTGGGTGATATATAAGAAAAACTGAAATTTTAGCAAATTTCCAAGACATATGTAAAAATTAACCAAAATTTGAAAACGATGCCATCTGGATGATTTGGAAGAAATTGAAGAAAAATTGAATTTTTGCGAATTTCCGTGTAAACTGTAGAAATTAACCGAAATTCTAAATCGTTGCTATTTCTACGTATATCGACGATTTGGATGATATATAAGAAAAACTGAAATTTTAACGAATTTCCAAGAAAAATGTAAAAATTATCCAAAATTTAAGAACGATGCTATTTCTATAGATATATAAGAAAAATTGAATTTTAGCGAATTTCCAAGAAAAATGTAAAAATTACACGAAATTCGAAAACGATGCTATTTCTACGTATATCGACGATTTGGATGATATATAAGAAAAGCTGAAATTTTAGCAAATTTCCAAGACATATGTAAAAATTAACCAAAATTTGAAAACGATGCCATCTGGATGATTTGGAAGAAATTGAAGAAAAATTGAATTTTTGCGAATTTCCGAGTAAACTAAAAATTAACCGAAATTCGAAAACGATGCTATTTCTACGTATATCGACGATTTCGATGATATATAAGAAAAACTGAAATTTTAGCGAACTTCCAAGAAAAATGTAAGAATTATGCTAAATTTAAAAACGATGCTTTTCTCTAGATATATAAGAAAAATTGAATTTTAGCGAATTTCCAAGAAAAATGTAAAAATTACACGAAATTCGAAAACGATGCTATTTCTATGTATATCGACGATTTGGATGATATATAAGAAAAACTGAAATTTTAGCAAATTTCCGAGACATTAACCAAAATTTGAAAACGATGCCATCTGGATGATTTGGAAGAAATTGAAGAAAAATTGAATTTTTGCGAATTTCCAGGAATAATGTAAAAATTTACCAAAATTTGAAAACGATTCTATTTCTATAGATATACAAGAAAAATTGAATTTTAGCGAATTTCCAAGAAAAATGTAAAAATTAACCAAAATTATAAATCGTTGCTATTTCTACGTATATCGACGATTTGGATGATATATAAGAAAAACTGAAATTTTAGCGATATTCCAAGAAAAATGTAAAAACTAACCAAAAATTGAAAACGATGCCATTTAGATGATTTGGAAGATATTTATGAAAAATTGAATTTTTGCGAATTTCCGTGTAAACTGTAGAAATTAACCGAAATTCGAAAACGATGCTATTTCTACGTATATCGACGATTTCGATGATATATAAGAAAAACTGAAATTTTAGCGAACTTCCAAGAAAAATGTAAGAATTATGCTAAATTTAAAAACGATGCTTTTCTCTAGATATATAAGAAAAATTGAATTTTAGCGAATTTCCAAGAAAAATGTAAAAATTACACGAAATTCGAAAACGATGCTATTTCTATGTATATCGACGATTTGGATGATATATAAGAAAAACTGAAATTTTAGCAAATTTCCGAGACATTAACCAAAATTTGAAAACGATGCCATTTAGATGATTTGGAAGATATTTATGAAGAATTGAATTTTTGCGAATTTCCGTGTAAACTGTAAAAACTAAACGAAATTCGAAAACGATGCTATTTCTACGTATTGCGACGATTTGAACGATATATAAGAAAAACTGAAAGTTTAGCGAATTTCCGAGTAAACTGTAAATATTAACCGAAATTCGAAAACGATGCTATTTCTACGTATATCGACGATTTCGATGATATATAAGAAAAACTGAAATTTTAGTAAATTTCCAAGAGATGTGTAGAAATTATTCAAAATTTAAGAACGGTGCTATTTCTATAGATATATAAGAAAAATTGAATTTTAGCGAATTTCCAAGAAAAATGTAAAAATTACACGAAATTCGAAAACGATGCTATTTCTACGTATTTCGACGATTTGGATGATATATAAGAAAAACTGAAATTATAGCAAATTTCCAAGGCATGTAAAAATTAACCAAAATTTGAAAACGATGCCATCTGGATGATTTGGAAGAAATTGAAGAAAAATTGAATTTTTGCGAATTTCCGAGTAAACTGTAAAAATTAACCGAAATTCGAAAACGATGCTATTTCTACGTATATCGACGATTTCGATGATATATAAGAAAAACTGAAATTTTAGCGAATTTCCAAGAAAAATGTAAAAATTATGCTAAATTTAAAAACGATGCTATTTCTCTAGATATATAAGAAAAATTGAATTTTAGCGAATTTCCAGGAATAATGTAAAAATTTACCACAATTTGAAAACGATTCTATTTCTATAGATATACAAGAAAAATTGAATTTTAGCGAATTTCCAAGAAAAATGTAAAAATTATGCTAAATTTAAAAACGATGCTATTTCTCTAGATATATAAGAAAAATTGAATTTTAGCGAATTTCCAGGAATAATGTAAAAATTATCCAAAATTTAAGAACGATGCTATTTCTATAGATATATAAGAAAAATTGAATTTTAGCGAATTTCCAAGAAAAATGTAAAAATTACACGAAATTCGAAAACGATGCTATTTCTATGTATATCGACGATTTGGATGATATATAAGAAAAACTGAAATTTTAGCAAATTTCCAAGACATATGTAATAATTAACCAAAATTTGAAAACGATGCCATCTGGATGATTTGGAAGAAATTGAAGAAAAATTGAATTTTTGCGAATTTCCGAGTAAACTGTAAAAACTAACCGAAATTCGAAAACGATGCTATTTCTACGTATTGCGACGATTTGAACGATATATAAGAAAAACTGAAATTTTAGCGAATTTCCGAGTAAACTGTAAAAATTAACCGAAATTCTAAATCGCTGCTATTTCTACGTATATCGACGATTTGGGTGATATATAAGAAACACTGAAATTTTAACGAATTTCCAAGAAAAATGTAAAAATTATCCAAAATTTAAGAACGATGCTATTTCTATAGATATATAAGAAAAATTGAATTTTAGCGAATTTCCAAGAAAAATGTAAAAATTACACGAAATTCGAAAACGATGCTATTTCTACGTATATCGACGATTTGGATGATATATAAGAAAAACTGAAATTTTAGCAAATTTCCAAGACATATGTAAAAATTAACCAAAATTTGAAAACGATGCCATCTGGATGATTTGGAAGAAATTGAAGAAAAATTGAATTTTTGCGAATTTCCGAGTAAACTGTAAAAATTAACCGAAATTCGAAAACGATGCTATTTCTACGTATATCGACGATTTCGATGATATATAAGAAAAACTGAAATTTTAGCGAATTTCCAAGAAAAATGTAAAAATTATCCAAAATTTAAGAACGATGCTATTTCTATAGATATATAAGAAAAATTGAATTTTAGCGAATTTCCAAGAAAAATGTAAAAATTACACGAAATTCGAAAACGATGCTATTTCTATGTATATCGACGATTTGGATGATATATAAGAAAAACTGAAATTTAAGCAAATTTCCAAGACATATGTAATAATTAACCAAAATTTGAAAACGATGCCATCTGGATGATTTGGAAGAAATTGAAGAAAAATTGAATTTTTGCGAATTTCCGAGTAAACTGTAAAAATTAACCGAAATTCGAAAACGATGCTATTTGTACGTATATCGACGATTTGGACGATATATAAGAAAAACTGAAAGTTTAGCGAATTTCCGAGTAAACTGTAAATATTAACCGAAATTCGAAAACGATGCTATTTCTACGTATATCGACGATTTCGATGATATATAAGAAAAACTGAAATTTTAGTAAATTTCCAAGAGATGTGTAGAAATTATTCAAAATTTAAGAACGGTGCTATTTCTATAGATATATAAGAAAAATTGAATTTTAGCGAATTTCCAAGAAAAATGTAAAAATTACACGAAATTCGAAAACGATGCTATTTCTACGTATTTCGACGATTTGGATGATATATAAGAAAAACTGAAATTATAGCAAATTTCCAAGACATGTAAAAATTAACCAAAATTTGAAAACGATGCCATCTGGATGATTTGGAAGAAATTGAAGAAAAATTGAATTTTTGCGAATTTCCGAGTAAACTGTAAAAATTAACCGAAATTCGAAAACGATGCTATTTCTACGTATATCGACGATTTCGATGATATATAAGAAAAACTGAAATTTTAGCGAATTTCCAAGAAAAATGTAAAAATTATGCTAAATTTAAAAACGATGCTATTTCTCTAGATATATAAGAAAAATTGAATTTTAGCGAATTTCCAGGAATAATGTAAAAATTTACCAAAATTTGAAAACGATTCTATTTCTATAGATATACAAGAAAAATTGAATTTTAGCGAATTTCCAAGAAAAATGTAAAAATTATGCTAAATTTAAAAACGATGCTATTTCTCTAGATATATAAGAAAAATTGAATTTTAGCGAATTTCCAGGAATAATGTAAAAATTATCCAAAATTTAAGAACGATGCTATTTCTATAGATATATAAGAAAAATTGAATTTTAGCGAATTTCCAAGAAAAATGTAAAAATTACACGAAATTCGAAAACGATGCTATTTCTATGTATATCGACGATTTGGATGATATATAAGAAAAACTGAAATTTTAGCAAATTTCCAAGACATATGTAATAATTAACCAAAATTTGAAAACGATGCCATCTGGATGATTTGGAAGAAATTGAAGAAAAATTGAATTTTTGCGAATTTCCGAGTAAACTGTAAAAACTAACCGAAATTCGAAAACGATGCTATTTCTACGTATTGCGACGATTTGAACGATATATAAGAAAAACTGAAATTTTAGCGAATTTCCGAGTAAACTGTAAAAATTAACCGAAATTCTAAATCGCTGCTATTTCTACGTATATCGACGATTTGGGTGATATATAAGAAACACTGAAATTTTAACGAATTTCCAAGAAAAATGTAAAAATTATCCAAAATTTAAGAACGATGCTATTTCTATAGATATATAAGAAAAATTGAATTTTAGCGAATTTCCAAGAAAAATGTAAAAATTACACGAAATTCGAAAACGATGCTATTTCTACGTATATCGACGATTTGGATGATATATAAGAAAAACTGAAATTTTAGCAAATTTCCAAGACATATGTAAAAATTAACCAAAATTTGAAAACGATGCCATCTGGATGATTTGGAAGAAATTGAAGAAAAATTGAATTTTTGCGAATTTCCGAGTAAACTGTAAAAATTAACCGAAATTCGAAAACGATGCTATTTCTACGTATATCGACGATTTCGATGATATATAAGAAAAACTGAAATTTTAGCGAATTTCCAAGAAAAATGTAAAAATTATCCAAAATTTAAGAACGATGCTATTTCTATAGATATATAAGAAAAATTGAATTTTAGCGAATTTCCAAGAAAAATGTAAAAATTACACGAAATTCGAAAACGATGCTATTTCTATGTATATCGACGATTTGGATGATATATAAGAAAAACTGAAATTTAAGCAAATTTCCAAGACATATGTAATAATTAACCAAAATTTGAAAACGATGCCATCTGGATGATTTGGAAGAAATTGAAGAAAAATTGAATTTTTGCGAATTTCCGAGTAAACTGTAAAAATTAACCGAAATTCGAAAACGATGCTATTTGTACGTATATCGACGATTTGGACGATATATAAGAAAAACTGAAATTTTAGCGAATTTCCGAGTAAACTGTAAAAATTAACCGAAATTCTAAATCGCTGCTATTTCTACGTATATCGACGATTTGGGTGATATATAAGAAACACTGAAATTTTAGCGGATTTCCAAGAAAAATGTAAAAATTAACCAAAATTATAAATCGTTGCTATTTCTACGTATATCGACGATTTCGATGATATATAAGAAAAACTGAAATTTTAGCGAATTTCCAAGAAAAATGTAAGAATTATGCTAAATTTAAAAACGATGCTTTTCTCTAGATATATAAGAAAAATTGAATTTTAGCGAATTTCCAAGAAAAATGTAAAAATTACACGAAATTCGAAAACGATGCTATTTCTATGTATATCGACGATTTGGATGATATATAAGAAAAACTGAAATTTAAGCAAATTTCCAAGACATATGTAATAATTAACCAAAATTTGAAAACGATGCCATCTGGATGATTTGGAAGAAATTGAAGAAAAATTGAATTTTTGCGAATTTCCGAGTAAACTGTAAAAATTAACCGAAATTCGAAAACGATGCTATTTGTACGTATATCGACGATTTGGACGATATATAAGAAAAACTGAAATTTTAGCGAATTTCCGACTAAACTGTAAAAATTAACCGAAATTCTAAATCGCTGCTATTTCTACGTATATCGACGATTTGGGTGATATATAAGAAACACTGAAATTTTAACGAATTTCCAAGAAAAATGTAAAAATTATCCAAAATTTAAGAACGATGCTATTTCTATAGATATATAAGAAAAATTGAATTTTAGCGAATTTCCAAGAAAAATGTAAAAATTACACGAAATTCGAAAACGATGCTATTTCTACGTATATCGACGATTTGGATGATATATAAGAAAAACTGAAATTTTAGCAAATTTCCAAGACATGTAAAAATTATGCTAAATTTAAAAACGATGCTATTTCTCTAGATATATAAGAAAAATTGAATTTTAGCGAATTTCCAGGAATAATGTAAAAATTTACCAAAATTTGAAAACGATTCTATTTCTATAGATATACAAGAAAAATTGAATTTTAGCGAATTTCCAAGAAAAATGTAAAAATTAACCAAAATTTGAAAACGATGCCATCTGGATGATTTGGAAGAAATTGAAGAAAAATTGAATTTTTGCGAATTTCCGAGTAAACTGTAAAAATTAACCGAAATTCGAAAACGATGCAATTTCTACGTATATCGACGATTTCGATGATATATAAGAAAAACTGAAATTTTAGCGAATTTCCAAGAAAAATGTAAAAATTATGCTAAATTTAAAAACGATGCTATTTCTCTAGATATATAAGAAAAATTGAATTTTAGCGAATTTCCAGGAATAATGTAAAAATTTACCAAAATTTGAAAACGATTCTATTTCTATAGATATACAAGAAAAATTGAATTTTAGCGAATTTCCAAGAAAAATGTAAAAATTAACCAAAATTATAAATCGTTGCTATTTCTACGTATATCGACGATTTGGATGATATATAAGAAAAACTGAAATTTCCAAGAAAAATGTAAAAATTATCCAAAATTTAAGAACGATGCTATTTCTATAGATATATAAGAAAAATTGAATTTTAGCGAATTTCCAAGAAAAATGTAAAAATTACACGAAATTCGAAAACGATGCTATTTCTATGTATATCGACGATTCGGATGATATATAAGAAAAACTGAAATTTTAGCAAATTTCCAAGAAATATGTAAAAATTAACCAAAATTTGAAAACGATGCTATCTGGATGATTTGGAAGAAATTGAAGAAAAATTGAATTTTAGCGAATTTCCAGGAATAATGTAAAAATTTACCAAAATTTGAAAACGATTCTATTTCTATAGATATACAAGAAAAATTGAATTTTAGCGAAATTCCAAGAAAAATGTAAAAATTAACCAAAATTATAAATCGTTGCTATTTCTACGTATATCGACGATTTGGATGATATATAAGAAAAACTGAAATTTTAGCAAATTTCCAAGACATGTAAAAATTAACCAAAATTTGAAAACGATGCCATCTGGATGATTTGGAGGAAATTGAAGAAAAATTGAATTTTTGCGAATTTCCGAGTAAACTGTAAAAATTAACCGAAATTCGAAAACGATGCTATTTCTACGTATATCGACGATTTGGACGATATATAAGAAAAACTGAAATTTTAGCGAATTTCCGAGTAAACTGTTAAAATTAACCAAAATTATAAATCGTTGCTATTTCTACGTATATCGACGATTTGGGTGATATATAAGAAAAACTGAAATTTTAGCAAATTTCCAAGACATATGTAAAAATTAACCAAAATTTGAAAACGATGCCATCTGGATGATTTGGAAGAAATTGAAGAAAAATTGAATTTTAGCGAATTTCCAAGAAAAATGTAAAAATTACACAAAATTCGAAAACGATGCTATTTCTACGTATATCGACGATTTGGATGATATATAAGAAAAACTGAAATTTTAGCAAATTTCCAAGACATATGTAAAAATTAACCAAAATTTGAAAACGATGCCATCTGGATGATTTGGAAGAAATTGAAGAAAAATTGAATTTTTGCGAATTTCCGAGTAAACTGTAAAAATTAACCGAAATTCGAAAACGATGCTATTTCTACGTATATCGACGATTTCGATGATATATAAGAAAAATTGAATTTTAGCGAATTTCCAAGAAAAATGTAAAAATTACACAAAATTCGAAAACGATGCTATTTCTACGTATATCGACGATTTGGATGATATATAAGAAAAACTGAAATTTTAGCGAATTTCCGAGTAAACTGTTAAAATTAACCAAAATTATAAATCGTTGCTATTTCTACGTATATCGACGATTTGGGTGATATATAAGAAAAACTGAAATTTTAGCAAATTTCCAAGACATATGTAAAAATTAACCAAAATTTGAAAACGATGCCATCTGGATGATTTGGAAGAAATTGAAGAAAAATTGAATTTTTGCGAATTTCCGTGTAAACTGTAGAAATTAACCGAAATTCTAAATCGTTGCTATTTCTACGTATATCGACGATTTGGATGATATATAAGAAAAACTGAAATTTTAACGAATTTCCAAGAAAATGTAAAAATTATCCAAAATTTAAGAACGATGCTATTTCTATAGATATATAAGAAAAATTGAATTTTAGCGAATTTCCAAGAAAAATGTAAAAATTACACGAAATTCGAAAACGATGCTATTTCTACGTATATCGACGATTTGGATGATATATAAGAAAAGCTGAAATTTTAGCAAATTTCCAAGACATATGTAAAAATTAACCAAAATTTGAAAACGATGCCATCTGGATGATTTGGAAGAAATTGAAGAAAAATTGAATTTTTGCGAATTTCCGAGTAAACTAAAAATTAACCGAAATTCGAAAACGATGCTATTTCTACGTATATCGACGATTTCGATGATATATAAGAAAAACTGAAATTTTAGCGAACTTCCAAGAAAAATGTAAGAATTATGCTAAATTTAAAAACGATGCTTTTCTCTAGATATATAAGAAAAATTGAATTTTAGCGAATTTCCAAGAAAAATGTAAAAATTACACGAAATTCGAAAACGATGCTATTTCTATGTATATCGACGATTTGGATGATATATAAGAAAAACTGAAATTTTAGCAAATTTCCGAGACATTAACCAAAATTTGAAAACGATGCCATCTGGATGATTTGGAAGAAATTGAAGAAAAATTGAATTTTTGCGAATTTCCAGGAATAATGTAAAAATTTACCAAAATTTGAAAACGATTCTATTTCTATAGATATACAAGAAAAATTGAATTTTAGCGAATTTCCAAGAAAAATGTAAAAATTAACCAAAATTATAAATCGTTGCTATTTCTACGTATATCGACGATTTGGATGATATATAAGAAAAACTGAAATTTTAGCAAATTTCCAAGACATATGTAAAAATTAACCAAAATTTGAAAACGATGTTATCTGGATGATTTGGAAGAAATTGAAGAAAAATTGAATTTTAGCGAATTTCCAGGAATAATGTAAAAATTTACCAAAATTTGAAAACGATTCTATTTCTATAGATATACAAGAAAAATTGAATTTTAGCGAATTTCCAAGAAAAATGTAAAAATTAACCAAAATTATAAATCGTTGCTATTTCTACGTATATCGACGATTTGGATGATATATAAGAAAAACTGAAATTTCCAAGAAAAATGTAAAAATTATCCAAAATTTAAGAACGATGCTATTTCTATAGATATATAAGAAAAATTGAATTTTAGCGAATTTCCAAGAAAAATGTAAAAATTACACGAAATTCGAAAACGATGCTATTTCTATGTATATCGACGATTTGGATGATATATAAGAAAAACTGAAATTTTAGCAAATTTCCAAGAAATATGTAAAAATTAACCAAAATTTGAAAACGATGCTATCTGGATGATTTGGAAGAAATTGAAGAAAAATTGAATTTTAGCGAATTTCCAGGAATAATGTAAAAATTTACCAAAATTTGAAAACGATTCTATTTCTATAGATATACAAGAATAATTGAATTTTAGCGAATTTCCAAGAAAAATGTAAAAATTAACCAAAATTATAAATCGTTGCTATTTCTACGTATATCGACGATTTGGATGATATATAAGAAAAACTGAAATTTTAGCAAATTTCCAAGACATGTAAAAATTAACCAAAATTTGAAAACGATGCCATCTGGATGATTTGGAAGAAATTGAAGAAAAATTGAATTTTTGCGAATTTCCGTGTAAACTGTAGAAATTAACCGAAATTCTAAATCGTTGCTATTTCTACGTATATCGACGATTTGGATGATATATAAGAAAAACTGAAATTTTAACGAATTTCCAAGAAAAATGTAAAAATTATCCAAAATTTAAGAACGATGCTATTTCTATAGATATATAAGAAAAATTGAATTTTAGCGAATTTCCAAGAAAAATGTAAAAATTACACGAAATTCGAAAACGATGCTATTTCTACGTATATCGACGATTTGGATGATATATAAGAAAAACTGAAATTTTAGCAAATTTCCAAGACATATGTAATAATTAACCAAAATTTGAAAACGATGCCATCTGGATGATTTGGAAGAAATTGAAGAAAAATTGAATTTTTGCGAATTTCCGAGTAAACTAAAAATTAACCGAAATTCGAAAACGATGCTATTTCTACGTATATCGACGATTTCGATGATATATAAGAAAAACTGAAATTTTAGCGAACTTCCAAGAAAAATGTAAGAATTATGCTAAATTTAAAAACGATGCTTTTCTCTAGATATATAAGAAAAATTGAATTTTAGCGAATTTCCAAGAAAAATGTAAAAATTACACCAAATTCGAAAACGATGCTATTTCTATGTATATCGACGATTTGGATGATATATAAGAAAAACTGAAATTTTAGCAAATTTCCAAGACATATGTAATAATTAACCAAAATTTGAAAACGATGCCATCTGGATGATTTGGAAGAAATTGAAGAAAAATTGAATTTTTGCGAATTTCCAGGAATAATGTAAAAATTTACCAAAATTTGAAAACGATTCTATTTCTATAGATATACAAGAAAAATTGAATTTTAGCGAATTTCCAAGAAAAATGAAAAATTAACCAAAATTATAAATCGTTGCTATTTCTACGTATATCGACGATTTGGATGATATATAAGAAAAACTGAAATTTTAGCAAATTTCCAAGACATATGTAAAAATTAACCAAAATTTGAAAACGATGCTATCTGGATGATTTGGAAGAAATTGAAGAAAAATTGAATTTTAGCGAATTTCCAGGAATAATGTAAAAATTTACCAAAATTTGAAAACGATTCTATTTCTGTAGATATACAAGAAAAATTGAATTTTAGCGAATTTCCAAGAAAAATGTAAAAATTAACCAAAATTATAAATCGTTGCTATTTCTACGTATATCGACGATTTGGATGATATATAAGAAAAACTGAAATTTCCAAGAAAAATGTAAAAATTATCCAAAATTTAAGAACGATGCTATTTCTATAGATATATAAGAAAAATTGAATTTTAGCGAATTTCCAAGAAATATGTAAAAATTAACCAAAATTTGAAAACGATGCTATCTGGATGATTTGGAAGAAATTTAGCGAATTTCCAAGAAAAATGTAAAAATTAACCAAAATTATAAATCGTTGCTATTTCTACGTATATCGACGATTTGGATGATATATAAGAAAAACTGAAATTTCCAAGAAAAATGTAAAAATTATCCAAAATTTAAGAACGATGCTATTTCTATAGATATATAAGAAAAACTGAAATTTTAGCAAATTTCCAAGAAATATGTAAAAATTAACCAAAATTTGAAAACGATGCTATCTGGATGATTTGGAAGAAATTGAAGAAAAATTGAATTTTAGCGAATTTCCAGGAATAATGTAAAAATTTACCAAAATTTGAAAACGATTCTATTTCTATAGATATACAAGAAAAATTGAATTTTAGCGAAATTCCAAGAAAAATGTAAAAATTAACCAAAATTATAAATCGTTGCTATTTCTACGTATATCGACGATTTGGATGATATATAAGAAAAACTGAAATTTTAGCAAATTTCCAAGACATGTAAAAATTAACCAAAATTTGAAAACGATGCCATCTGGATGATTTGGAGGAAATTGAAGAAAAATTGAATTTTTGCGAATTTCCGAGTAAACTGTAAAAATTAACCGAAATTCGAAAACGATGCTATTTCTACGTATATCGACGATTTGGACGATATATAAGAAAAACTGAAATTTTAGCGAATTTCCGAGTAAACTGTTAAAATTAACCAAAATTATAAATCGTTGCTATTTCTACGTATATCGACGATTTGGGTGATATATAAGAAAAACTGAAATTTTAGCAAATTTCCAAGACATATGTAAAAATTAACCAAAATTTGAAAACGATGCCATCTGGATGATTTGGAAGAAATTGAAGAAAAATTGAATTTTAGCGAATTTCCAAGAAAAATGTAAAAATTACACAAAATTCGAAAACGATGCTATTTCTACGTATATCGACGATTTGGATGATATATAAGAAAAACTGAAATTTTAGCAAATTTCCAAGACATATGTAAAAATTAACCAAAATTTGAAAACGATGCCATCTGGATGATTTGGAAGAAATTGAAGAAAAATTGAATTTTTGCGAATTTCCGGGTAAACTGTAAAAATTAACCGAAATTCGAAAACGATGCTATTTCTACGTATATCGACGATTTCGATGATATATAAGAAAAATTGAATTTTAGCGAATTTCCAAGAAAAATGTAAAAATTACACAAAATTCGAAAACGATGCTATTTCTACGTATATCGACGATTTGGATGATATATAAGAAAAACTGAAATTTTAGCAAATTTCCAAGACATATGTAAAAATTAACCAAAATTTGAAAACGATGCCATCTGGATGATTTGGAAGAAATTGAAGAAAAATTGAATTTTTGCGAATTTCCGTGTAAACTGTAGAAATTAACCGAAATTCTAAATCGTTGCTATTTCTACGTATATCGACGATTTGGATGATATATAAGAAAAACTGAAATTTTAACGAATTTCCAAGAAAAATGTAAAAATTATCCAAAATTTAAGAACGATGCTATTTCTATAGATATATAAGAAAAATTGAATTTTAGCGAATTTCCAAGAAAAATGTAAAAATTACACGAAATTCGAAAACGATGCTATTTCTACGTATATCGACGATTTGGATGATATATAAGAAAAGCTGAAATTTTAGCAAATTTCCAAGACATATGTAAAAATTAACCAAAATTTGAAAACGATGCCATCTGGATGATTTGGAAGAAATTGAAGAAAAATTGAATTTTTGCGAATTTCCGAGTAAACTAAAAATTAACCGAAATTCGAAAACGATGCTATTTCTACGTATATCGACGATTTCGATGATATATAAGAAAAACTGAAATTTTAGCGAACTTCCAAGAAAAATGTAAGAATTATGCTAAATTTAAAAACGATGCTTTTCTCTAGATATATAAGAAGAATTGAATTTTAGCGAATTTCCAAGAAAAATGTAAAAATTACACGAAATTCGAAAACGATGCTATTTCTATGTATATCGACGATTTGGATGATATATAAGAAAAACTGAAATTTTAGCAAATTTCCGAGACATTAACCAAAATTTGAAAACGATGCCATCTGGATGATTTGGAAGAAATTGAAGAAAAATTGAATTTTTGCGAATTTCCAGGAATAATGTAAAAATTTACCAAAATTTGAAAACGATTCTATTTCTATAGATATACAAGAAGAATTGAATTTTAGCGAATTTCCAAGAAAAATGAAAAATTAACCAAAATTATAAATCGTTGCTATTTCTACGTATATCGACGATTTGGATGATATATAAGAAAAACTGAAATTTTAGCAAATTTCCAAGACATATGTAAAAATTAACCAAAATTTGAAAACGATGCTATCTGGATGATTTGGAAGAAATTGAAGAAAAATTGAATTTTAGCGAATTTCCAGGAATAATGTAAAAATTTACCAAAATTTGAAAACGATTCTATTTCTATAGATATACAAGAAAAATTGAATTTTAGCGAATTTCCAAGAAAAATGTAAAAATTAACCAAAATTATAAATCGTTGCTATTTCTACGTATATCGACGATTTGGATGATATATAAGAAAAACTGAAATTTCCAAGAAAAATGTAAAAATTATCCAAAATTTAAGAACGATGCTATTTCTATAGATATATAAGAAAAATTGAATTTTAGCGAATTTCCAAGAAAAATGTAAAAATTACACGAAATTCGAAAACGATGCTATTTCTATGTATATCGACGATTTGGATGATATATAAGAAAAACTGAAATTTTAGCAAATTTCCAAGAAATATGTAAAAATTAACCAAAATTTGAAAACGATGCTATCTGGATGATTTGGAAGAAATTGAAGAAAAATTGAATTTTAGCGAATTTCCAGGAATAATGTAAAAATTTACCAAAATTTGAAAACGATTCTATTTCTATAGATATACAAGAAAAATTGAATTTTAGCGAATTTCCAAGAAAAATGTAAAAATTAACCAAAATTATAAATCGTTGCTATTTCTACGTATATCGACGATTTGGATGATATATAAGAAAAACTGAAATTTTAGCAAATTTCCAAGACATGTAAAAATTAACCAAAATTTGAAAACGATGCCATCTGGATGATTTGGAAGAAATTGAAGAAAAATTGAATTTTTGCGAATTTCCGAGTAAACTGTAAAAATTAACCGAAATTCGAAAACGATGCTATTTCTACGTATATCGACGATTTGGACGATATATAAGAAAAACTAAAATTTTAGCGAATTTCCGAGTAAACTGTTAAAATTAACCAAAATTATAAATCGTTGCTATTTCTACGTATATCGACGATTTGGGTGATATATAAGAAAAACTGAAATTTTAGCAAATTTCCAAGACATATGTAAAAATTAACCAAAATTTGAAAACGATGCCATCTGGATGATTTGGAAGAAATTGAAGAAAAATTGAATTTTAGCGAATTTCCAAGAAAAATGTAAAAATTACACAAAATTCGAAAACGATGCTATTTCTACGTATATCGACGATTTGGATGATATATAAGAAAAACTGAAATTTTAGCAAATTTCCAAGACATGTAAAAATTAACCAAAATTTGAAAACGATGCCATCTGGATGATTTGGAAGAAATTGAAGAAAAATTGAATTTTTGCGAATTTCCAGGAATAATGTAAAAATTTACCAAAATTTGAAAACGATTCTATTTCTATAGATATACAAGAAAAATTGAATTTTAGCGAATTTCCAAGAAAAATGTAAAAATTAACCAAAATTATAAATCGTTGCTATTTCTACGTATATCGACGATTTGGATGATATATAAGAAAAACTGAAATTTCCAAGAAAAATGTAAAAATTATCCAAAATTTAAGAACGATGCTATTTCTATAGATATATAAGAAAAATTGAATTTTAGCGAATTTCCAAGAAAAATGAAAAATTAACCAAAATTATAAATCGTTGCTATTTCTACGTATATCGACGATTTGGATGATATATAAGAAAAACTGAAATTTTAGCAAATTTCCAAGACATATGTAAAAATTAACCAAAATTTGAAAACGATGCTATCTGGATGATTTGGAAGAAATTGAAGAAAAATTGAATTTTAGCGAATTTCCAGGAATAATGTAAAAATTTACCAAAATTTGAAAACGATTCTATTTCTATAGATATACAAGAAAAATTGAATTTTAGCGAATTTCCAAGAAAAATGTAAAAATTAACCAAAATTATAAATCGTTGCTATTTCTACGTATATCGACGATTTGGATGATATATAAGAAAAACTGAAATTTCCAAGAAAAATGTAAAAATTATCCAAAATTTAAGAACGATGCTATTTCTATAGATATATAAGAAAAATTGAATTTTAGCGAATTTCCAAGAAATATGTAAAAATTAACCAAAATTTGAAAACGATGCTATCTGGATGATTTGGAAGAAATTTAGCGAATTTCCAAGAAAAATGTAAAAATTAACCAAAATTATAAATCGTTGCTATTTCTACGTATATCGACGATTTGGATGATATATAAGAAAAACTGAAATTTCCAAGAAAAATGTAAAAATTATCCAAAATTTAAGAACGATGCTATTTCTATAGATATATAAGAAAAACTGAAATTTTAGCAAATTTCCAAGAAATATGTAAAAATTAACCAAAATTTGAAAACGATGCTATCTGGATGATTTGGAAGAAATTGAAGAAAAATTGAATTTTAGCGAATTTCCAGGAATAATGTAAAAATTTACCAAAATTTGAAAACGATTCTATTTCTATAGATATACAAGAAAAATTGAATTTTAGCGAAATTCCAAGAAAAATGTAAAAATTAACCAAAATTATAAATCGTTGCTATTTCTACGTATATCGACGATTTGGATGATATATAAGAAAAACTGAAATTTTAGCAAATTTCCAAGACATGTAAAAATTAACCAAAATTTGAAAACGATGCCATCTGGATGATTTGGAGGAAATTGAAGAAAAATTGAATTTTTGCGAATTTCCGAGTAAACTGTAAAAATTAACCGAAATTCGAAAACGATGCTATTTCTACGTATATCGACGATTTGGACGATATATAAGAAAAACTGAAATTTTAGCGAATTTCCGAGTAAACTGTTAAAATTAACCAAAATTATAAATCGTTGCTATTTCTACGTATATCGACGATTTGGGTGATATATAAGAAAAACTGAAATTTTAGCAAATTTCCAAGACATATGTAAAAATTAACCAAAATTTGAAAACGATGCCATCTGGATGATTTGGAAGAAATTGAAGAAAAATTGAATTTTAGCGAATTTCCAAGAAAAATGTAAAAATTACACAAAATTCGAAAACGATGCTATTTCTACGTATATCGACGATTTGGATGATATATAAGAAAAACTGAAATTTTAGCAAATTTCCAAGACATATGTAAAAATTAACCAAAATTTGAAAACGATGCCATCTGGATGATTTGGAAGAAATTGAAGAAAAATTGAATTTTTGCGAATTTCCGAGTAAACTGTAAAAATTAACCGAAATTCGAAAACGATGCTATTTCTACGTATATCGACGATTTCGATGATATATAAGAAAAATTGAATTTTAGCGAATTTCCAAGAAAAATGTAAAAATTACACAAAATTCGAAAACGATGCTATTTCTACGTATATCGACGATTTGGATGATATATAAGAAAAACTGAAATTTTAGCGAATTTCCGAGTAAACTGTTAAAATTAACCAAAATTATAAATCGTTGCTATTTCTACGTATATCGACGATTTGGGTGATATATAAGAAAAACTGAAATTTTAGCAAATTTCCAAGACATATGTAAAAATTAACCAAAATTTGAAAACGATGCCATCTGGATGATTTGGAAGAAATTGAAGAAAAATTGAATTTTTGCGAATTTCCGTGTAAACTGTAGAAATTAACCGAAATTCTAAATCGTTGCTATTTCTACGTATATCGACGATTTGGATGATATATAAGAAAAACTGAAATTTTAACGAATTTCCAAGAAAAATGTAAAAATTATCCAAAATTTAAGAACGATGCTATTTCTATAGATATATAAGAAAAATTGAATTTTAGCGAATTTCCAAGAAAAATGTAAAAATTACACGAAATTCGAAAACGATGCTATTTCTACGTATATCGACGATTTGGATGATATATAAGAAAAGCTGAAATTTTAGCAAATTTCCAAGACATATGTAAAAATTAACCAAAATTTGAAAACGATGCCATCTGGATGATTTGGAAGAAATTGAAGAAAAATTGAATTTTTGCGAATTTCCGAGTAAACTAAAAATTAACCGAAATTCGAAAACGATGCTATTTCTACGTATATCGACGATTTCGATGATATATAAGAAAAACTGAAATTTTAGCGAACTTCCAAGAAAAATGTAAAAATTATCCAAAATTTAAGAACGATGCTATTTCTATAGATATATAAGAAAAATTGAATTTTAGCGAATTTCCAAGAAAAATGTAAAAATTACACGAAATTCGAAAACGATGCTATTTCTATGTATATCGACGATTTGGATGATATATAAGAAAAACTGAAATTTTAGCAAATTTCCGAGACATTAACCAAAATTTGAAAACGATGCCATCTGGATGATTTGGAAGAAATTGAAGAAAAATTGAATTTTTGCGAATTTCCAGGAATAATGTAAAAATTTACCAAAATTTGAAAACGATTCTATTTCTATAGATATACAAGAAGAATTGAATTTTAGCGAATTTCCAAGAAAAATGAAAAATTAACCAAAATTATAAATCGTTGCTATTTCTACGTATATCGACGATTTGGATGATATATAAGAAAAACTGAAATTTTAGCAAATTTCCAAGACATATGTAAAAATTAACCAAAATTTGAAAACGATGCTATCTGGATGATTTGGAAGAAATTGAAGAAAAATTGAATTTTAGCGAATTTCCAGGAATAATGTAAAAATTTACCAAAATTTGAAAACGATTCTATTTCTATAGATATACAAGAAAAATTGAATTTTAGCGAATTTCCAAGAAAAATGTAAAAATTAACCAAAATTATAAATCGTTGCTATTTCTACGTATATCGACGATTTGGATGATATATAAGAAAAACTGAAATTTCCAAGAAAAATGTAAAAATTATCCAAAATTTAAGAACGATGCTATTTCTATAGATATATAAGAAAAATTGAATTTTAGCGAATTTCCAAGAAAAATGTAAAAATTACACGAAATTCGAAAACGATGCTATTTCTATGTATATCGACGATTTGGATGATATATAAGAAAAACTGAAATTTTAGCAAATTTCCAAGAAATATGTAAAAATTAACCAAAATTTGAAAACGATGCTATCTGGATGATTTGGAAGAAATTGAAGAAAAATTGAATTTTAGCGAATTTCCAGGAATAATGTAAAAATTTACCAAAATTTGAAAACGATTCTATTTCTATAGATATACAAGAAAAATTGAATTTTAGCGAATTTCCAAGAAAAATGTAAAAATTAACCAAAATTATAAATCGTTGCTATTTCTACGTATATCGACGATTTGGATGATATATAAGAAAAACTGAAATTTCCAAGAAAAATGTAAAAATTATCCAAAATTTAAGAACGATGCTATTTCTATAGATATATAAGAAAAATTGAATTTTAGCGAATTTCCAAGAAAAATGTAAAAATTACACGAAATTCGAAAACGATGCTATTTCTATGTATATCGACGATTTGGATGATATATAAGAAAAACTGAAATTTTAGCAAATTTCCAAGACATATGTAAAAATTAACCAAAATTTGAAAACGATGCCATCTGGATGATTTGGAAGAAATTGAAGAAAAATTGAATTTTTGCGAATTTCCGAGTAAACTGTAAAAATTAACCGAAATTCGAAAACGATGCTATTTCTACGTATATCGACGATTTCGATGATATATAAGAAAAATTGAATTTTAGCGAATTTCCAAGAAAAATGTAAAAATTACACAAAATTCGAAAACGATGCTATTTCTACGTATATCGACGATTTGGATGATATATAAGAAAAACTGAAATTTTAGCGAATTTCCGAGTAAACTGTTAAAATTAACCAAAATTATAAATCGTTGCTATTTCTACGTATCTCGACGATTTGGGTGATATATAAGAAAAACTGAAATTTTAGCAAATTTCCAAGACATATGTAAAAATTAACCAAAATTTGAAAACGATGCCATCTGGATGATTTGGAAGAAATTGAAGAAAAATTGAATTTTTGCGAATTTCCGTGTAAACTGTAGAAATTAACCGAAATTCTAAATCGTTGCTATTTCTACGTATATCGACGATTTGGATGATATATAAGAAAAACTGAAATTTTAACGAATTTCCAAGAAAAATGTAAAAATTATCCAAAATTTAAGAACGATGCTATTTCTATAGATATATAAGAAAAATTGAATTTTAGCGAATTTCCAAGAAAAATGTAAAAATTACACGAAATTCGAAAACGATGCTATTTCTACGTATATCGACGATTTGGATGATATATAAGAAAAGCTGAAATTTTAGCAAATTTCCAAGACATATGTAAAAATTAACCAAAATTTGAAAACGATGCCATCTGGATGATTTGGAAGAAATTGAAGAAAAATTGAATTTTTGCGAATTTCCGAGTAAACTAAAAATTAACCGAAATTCGAAAACGATGCTATTTCTACGTATATCGACGATTTCGATGATATATAAGAAAAACTGAAATTTTAGCGAACTTCCAAGAAAAATGTAAAAATTATCCAAAATTTAAGAACGATGCTATTTCTATAGATATATAAGAAAAATTGAATTTTAGCGAATTTCCAAGAAAAATGTAAAAATTACACGAAATTCGAAAACGATGCTATTTCTATGTATATCGACGATTTGGATGATATATAAGAAAAACTGAAATTTTAGCAAATTTCCGAGACATTAACCAAAATTTGAAAACGATGCCATCTGGATGATTTGGAAGAAATTGAAGAAAAATTGAATTTTTGCGAATTTCCAGGAATAATGTAAAAATTTACCAAAATTTGAAAACGATTCTATTTCTATAGATATACAAGAAGAATTGAATTTTAGCGAATTTCCAAGAAAAATGAAAAATTAACCAAAATTATAAATCGTTGCTATTTCTACGTATATCGACGATTTGGATGATATATAAGAAAAACTGAAATTTTAGCAAATTTCCAAGACATATGTAAAAATTAACCAAAATTTGAAAACGATGCTATCTGGATGATTTGGAAGAAATTGAAGAAAAATTGAATTTTAGCGAATTTCCAGGAATAATGTAAAAATTTACCAAAATTTGAAAACGATTCTATTTCTATAGATATACAAGAAAAATTGAATTTTAGCGAATTTCCAAGAAAAATGTAAAAATTAACCAAAATTATAAATCGTTGCTATTTCTACGTATATCGACGATTTGGATGATATATAAGAAAAACTGAAATTTCCAAGAAAAATGTAAAAATTATCCAAAATTTAAGAACGATGCTATTTCTATAGATATATAAGAAAAATTGAATTTTAGCGAATTTCCAAGAAAAATGTAAAAATTACACGAAATTCGAAAACGATGCTATTTCTATGTATATCGACGATTTGGATGATATATAAGAAAAACTGAAATTTTAGCAAATTTCCAAGAAATATGTAAAAATTAACCAAAATTTGAAAACGATGCTATCTGGATGATTTGGAAGAAATTGAAGAAAAATTGAATTTTAGCGAATTTCCAGGAATAATGTAAAAATTTACCAAAATTTGAAAACGATTCTATTTCTATAGATATACAAGAAAAATTGAATTTTAGCGAATTTCCAAGAAAAATGTAAAAATTAACCAAAATTATAAATCGTTGCTATTTCTACGTATATCGACGATTTGGATGATATATAAGAAAAACTGAAATTTCCAAGAAAAATGTAAAAATTATCCAAAATTTAAGAACGATGCTATTTCTATAGATATATAAGAAAAATTGAATTTTAGCGAATTTCCAAGAAAAATGTAAAAATTACACGAAATTCGAAAACGATGCTATTTCTATGTATATCGACGATTTGGATGATATATAAGAAAAACTGAAATTTTAGCAAATTTCCAAGACATATGTAAAAATTAACCAAAATTTGAAAACGATGCCATCTGGATGATTTGGAAGAAATTGAAGAAAAATTGAATTTTTGCGAATTTCCGAGTAAACTGTAAAAATTAACCGAAATTCGAAAACGATGCTATTTCTACGTATATCGACGATTTCGATGATATATAAGAAAAATTGAATTTTAGCGAATTTCCAAGAAAAATGTAAAAATTACACAAAATTCGAAAACGATGCTATTTCTACGTATATCGACGATTTGGATGATATATAAGAAAAACTGAAATTTTAGCGAATTTCCGAGTAAACTGTTAAAATTAACCAAAATTATAAATCGTTGCTATTTCTACGTATCTCGACGATTTGGGTGATATATAAGAAAAACTGAAATTTTAGCAAATTTCCAAGACATATGTAAAAATTAACCAAAATTTGAAAACGATGCCATCTGGATGATTTGGAAGAAATTGAAGAAAAATTGAATTTTTGCGAATTTCCGTGTAAACTGTAGAAATTAACCGAAATTCTAAATCGTTGCTATTTCTACGTATATCGACGATTTGGATGATATATAAGAAAAACTGAAATTTTAACGAATTTCCAAGAAAAATGTAAAAATTATCCAAAATTTAAGAACGATGCTATTTCTATAGATATATAAGAAAAATTGAATTTTAGCGAATTTCCAAGAAAAATGTAAAAATTACACGAAATTCGAAAACGATGCTATTTCTACGTATATCGACGATTTGGATGATATATAAGAAAAGCTGAAATTTTAGCAAATTTCCAAGACATATGTAAAAATTAACCAAAATTTGAAAACGATGCCATCTGGATGATTTGGAAGAAATTGAAGAAAAATTGAATTTTTGCGAATTTCCGAGTAAACTAAAAATTAACCGAAATTCGAAAACGATGCTATTTCTACGTATATCGACGATTTCGATGATATATAAGAAAAACTGAAATTTTAGCGAACTTCCAAGAAAAATGTAAAAATTATCCAAAATTTAAGAACGATGCTATTTCTATAGATATATAAGAAAAATTGAATTTTAGCGAATTTCCAAGAAAAATGTAAAAATTACACGAAATTCGAAAACGATGCTATTTCTATGTATATCGACGATTTGGATGATATATAAGAAAAACTGAAATTTTAGCAAATTTCCGAGACATTAACCAAAATTTGAAAACGATGCCATCTGGATGATTTGGAAGAAATTGAAGAAAAATTGAATTTTTGCGAATTTCCAGGAATAATGTAAAAATTTACCAAAATTTGAAAACGATTCTATTTCTATAGATATACAAGAAGAATTGAATTTTAGCGAATTTCCAAGAAAAATGAAAAATTAACCAAAATTATAAATCGTTGCTATTTCTACGTATATCGACGATTTGGATGATATATAAGAAAAACTGAAATTTTAGCAAATTTCCAAGACATATGTAAAAATTAACCAAAATTTGAAAACGATGCTATCTGGATGATTTGGAAGAAATTGAAGAAAAATTGAATTTTAGCGAATTTCCAGGAATAATGTAAAAATTTACCAAAATTTGAAAACGATTCTATTTCTATAGATATACAAGAAAAATTGAATTTTAGCGAATTTCCAAGAAAAATGTAAAAATTAACCAAAATTATAAATCGTTGCTATTTCTACGTATATCGACGATTTGGATGATATATAAGAAAAACTGAAATTTCCAAGAAAAATGTAAAAATTATCCAAAATTTAAGAACGATGCTATTTCTATAGATATATAAGAAAAATTGAATTTTAGCGAATTTCCAAGAAAAATGTAAAAATTACACGAAATTCGAAAACGATGCTATTTCTATGTATATCGACGATTTGGATGATATATAAGAAAAACTGAAATTTTAGCAAATTTCCAAGAAATATGTAAAAATTAACCAAAATTTGAAAACGATGCTATCTGGATGATTTGGAAGAAATTGAAGAAAAATTGAATTTTAGCGAATTTCCAGGAATAATGTAAAAATTTACCAAAATTTGAAAACGATTCTATTTCTATAGATATACAAGAAAAATTGAATTTTAGCGAATTTCCAAGAAAAATGTAAAAATTAACCAAAATTATAAATCGTTGCTATTTCTACGTATATCGACGATTTGGATGATATATAAGAAAAACTGAAATTTTAGCAAATTTCCAAGACATGTAAAAATTAACCAAAATTTGAAAACGATGCCATCTGGATGATTTGGAAGAAATTGAAGAAAAATTGAATTTTTGCGAATTTCCGAGTAAACTGTAAAAATTAACCGAAATTCGAAAACGATGCTATTTCTACGTATATCGACGATTTGGACGATATATAAGAAAAACTAAAATTTTAGCGAATTTCCGAGTAAACTGTTAAAATTAACCAAAATTATAAATCGTTGCTATTTCTACGTATATCGACGATTTGGGTGATATATAAGAAAAACTGAAATTTTAGCAAATTTCCAAGACATATGTAAAAATTAACCAAAATTTGAAAACGATGCCATCTGGATGATTTGGAAGAAATTGAAGAAAAATTGAATTTTAGCGAATTTCCAAGAAAAATGTAAAAATTACACAAAATTCGAAAACGATGCTATTTCTACGTATATCGACGATTTGGATGATATATAAGAAAAACTGAAATTTTAGCAAATTTCCAAGACATATGTAAAAATTAACCAAAATTTGAAAACGATGCCATCTGGATGATTTGGAAGAAATTGAAGAAAAATTGAATTTTTGCGAATTTCCGAGTAAACTGTAAAAATTAACCGAAATTCGAAAACGATGCTATTTCTACGTATATCGACGATTTCGATGATATATAAGAAAAATTGAATTTTAGCGAATTTCCAAGAAAAATGTAAAAATTACACAAAATTCGAAAACGATGCTATTTCTACGTATATCGACGATTTGGATGATATATAAGAAAAACTGAAATTTTAGCGAATTTCCGAGTAAACTGTTAAAATTAACCAAAATTATAAATCGTTGCTATTTCTACGTATATCGACGATTTGGGTGATATATAAGAAAAACTGAAATTTTAGCAAATTTCCAAGACATACGTAAAAATTAACCAAAATTTGAAAACGATGCCATCTGGATGATTTGGAAGAAATTGAAAAGAAAAATTGAATTTTTGCGAATTTCCGTGTAAACTGTAGAAATTAACCGAAATTCTAAATCGTTGCTATTTCTACGTATATCGACGATTTGGATGATATATAAGAAAAACTGAAATTTTAACGAATTTCCAAGAAAAATGTAAAAATTATCCAAAATTTAAGAACGATGCTATTTCTATAGATATATAAGAAAAATTGAATTTTAGCGAATTTCCAAGAAAAATGTAAAAATTACACGAAATTCGAAAACGATGCTATTTCTACGTATATCGACGATTTGGATGATATATAAGAAAAACTGAAATTTTAGCAAATTTCCAAGACATATGTAAAAATTAACCAAAATTTGAAAACGATGCCATCTGGATGATTTGGAAGAAATTGAAGAATAATTGAATTTTTGCGAATTTCCGAGTAAACTAAAAATTAACCGAAATTCGAAAACGATGCTATTTCTACGTATATCGACGATTTCGATGATATATAAGAAAAACTGAAATTTTAGCGAACTTCCAAGAAAAATGTAAGAATTATGCTAAATTTAAAAACGATGCTTTTCTCTAGATATATAAGAAAAATTGAATTTTAGCGAATTTCCAAGAAAAATGTAAAAATTACACGAAATTCGAAAACGATGCTATTTCTATGTATATCGACGATTTGGATGATATATAAGAAAAACTGAAATTTTAGCAAATTTCCAAGACATATGTAATAATTAACCAAAATTTGAAATGATGCCATCTGGATGATTTGGAAGAAATTGAAGAAAAATTGAATTTTTGCGAATTTCCAGGAATAATGTAAAAATTTACCAAAATTTGAAAACGATTCTATTTCTATAGATATACAAGAAAAATTGAATTTTAGCGAATTTCCAAGAAAAATGTAAATATTAACCAAAATTATAAATCGTTGCTATTTCTACGTATATCGACGATTTGGATGATATATAAGAAAAACTGAAATTTTAGCAAATTTCCAAGACATATGTAAAAATTAACCAAAATTTGAAAACGATGCTATCTGGATGATTTGGAAGAAATTGAAGAAAAATTGAATTTTAGCGAATTTCCAGGAATAATGTAAAAATTTACCAAAATTTGAAAACGATTCTATTTCTATAGATATACAAGAAAAATTGAATTTTAGCGAATTTCCAAGAAAAATGTAAAAATTAACCAAAATTATAAATCGTTGCTATTTCTACGTATATCGACGATTTGGATGATATATAAGAAAAACTGAAATTTCCAAGAAAAATGTAAAAATTATCCAAAATTTAAGAACGATGCTATTTCTATAGATATATAAGAAAAATTGAATTTTAGCGAATTTCCAAGAAAAATGTAAAAATTACACGAAATTCGAAAACGATGCTATTTCTACGTATATCGACGATTTGGATGATATATAAGAAAAACTGAAATTTTAGCAAATTTCCAAGACATGTAAAAATTAACCAAAATTTGAAAACGATGCCATCTGGATGATTTGGAAGAAATTGAAGAAAAATTGAATTTTTGCGAATTTCCGAGTAAACTGTAAAAATTAACCGAAATTCGAAAACGATGCTATTTCTACGTATATCGACGATTTCGATGATATATAAGAAAAACTGAAATTTTAGCGAATTTCCAAGAAAAATGTAAAAATTATGCTAAATTTAAAAACGATGCTATTTCTCTAGATATATAAGAAAAATTGAATTTTAGCGAATTTCCAGGAATAATGTAAAAATTTACCAAAATTTGAAAACGATTCTATTTCTATAGATATACAAGAAAAATTGAATTTTAGCGAATTTCCAAGAAAAATGTAAAAATTAACCAAAATTATAAATCGTTGCTATTTCTACGTATATCGACGATTTGGATGATATATAAGAAAAACTGAAATTTCCAAGAAAAATGTAAAAATTATCCAAAATTTAAGAACGATGCTATTTCTATAGATATATAAGAAAAATTGAATTTTAGCGAATTTCCAAGAAAAATGTAAAAATTACACGAAATTCGAAAACGATGCTATTTCTATGTATATCGACGATTCGGATGATATATAAGAAAAACTGAAATTTTAGCAAATTTCCAAGAAATATGTAAAAATTAACCAAAATTTGAAAACGATGCTATCTGGATGATTTGGAAGAAATTGAAGAAAAATTGAATTTTAGCGAATTTCCAGGAATAATGTAAAAATTTACCAAAATTTGAAAACGATTCTATTTCTATAGATATACAAGAAAAATTGAATTTTAGCGAAATTCCAAGAAAAATGTAAAAATTAACCAAAATTATAAATCGTTGCTATTTCTACGTATATCGACGATTTGGATGATATATAAGAAAAACTGAAATTTTAGCAAATTTCCAAGACATGTAAAAATTAACCAAAATTTGAAAACGATGCCATCTGGATGATTTGGAGGAAATTGAAGAAAAATTGAATTTTTACGAATTTCCGAGTAAACTGTAAAAATTAACCGAAATTCGAAAACGATGCTATTTCTACGTATATCGACGATTTGGACGATATATAAGAAAAACTGAAATTTTAGCGAATTTCCGAGTAAACTGTTAAAATTAACCAAAATTATAAATCGTTGCTATTTCTACGTATATCGACGATTTGGGTGATATATAAGAAAAACTGAAATTTTAGCAAATTTCCAAGACATATGTAAAAATTAACCAAAATTTGAAAACGATGCCATCTGGATGATTTGGAAGAAATTGAAGAAAAATTGAATTTTAGCGAATTTCCAAGAAAAATGTAAAAATTACACAAAATTCGAAAACGATGCTATTTCTACGTATATCGACGATTTGGATGATATATAAGAAAAACTGAAATTTTAGCAAATTTCCAAGACATGTAAAAATTAACCAAAATTTGAAAACGATGCCATCTGGATGATTTGGAAGAAATTGAAGAAAAATTGAATTTTTGCGAATTTCCGAGTAAACTGTAAAAATTAACCGAAATTCGAAAACGATGCTATTTCTACGTATATCGACGATTTCGATGATATATAAGAAAAATTGAATTTTAGCGAATTTCCAAGAAAAATGTAAAAATTACACAAAATTCGAAAACGATGCTATTTCTACGTATATCGACGATTTGGATGATATATAAGAAAAACTGAAATTTTAGCGAATTTCCGAGTAAACTGTTAAAATTAACCAAAATTATAAATCGTTGCTATTTCTACGTATATCGACGATTTGGGTGATATATAAGAAAAACTGAAATTTTAGCAAATTTCCAAGACATATGTAAAAATTAACCAAAATTTGAAAACGATGCCATCTGGATGATTTGGAAGAAATTGAAGAAAAATTGAATTTTTGCGAATTTCCGTGTAAACTGTAGAAATTAACCGAAATTCTAAATCGTTGCTATTTCTACGTATATCGACGATTTGGATGATATATAAGAAAAACTGAAATTTTAACGAATTTCCAAGAAAAATGTAAAAATTATCCAAAATTTAAGAACGATGCTATTTCTATAGATATATAAGAAAAATTGAATTTTAGCGAATTTCCAAGAAAAATGTAAAAATTACACGAAATTCGAAAACGATGCTATTTCTACGTATATCGACGATTTGGATGATATATAAGAAAAGCTGAAATTTTAGCAAATTTCCAAGACATATGTAAAAATTAACCAAAATTTGAAAACGATGCCATCTGGATGATTTGGAAGAAATTGAAGAAAAATTGAATTTTTGCGAATTTCCGAGTAAACTAAAAATTAACCGAAATTCGAAAACGATGCTATTTCTACGTATATCGACGATTTCGATGATATATAAGAAAAACTGAAATTTTAGCGAACTTCCAAGAAAAATGTAAGAATTATGCTAAATTTAAAAACGATGCTTTTCTCTAGATATATAAGAAAAATTGAATTTTAGCGAATTTCCAAGAAAAATGTAAAAATTACACGAAATTCGAAAACGATGCTATTTCTATGTATATCGACGATTTGGATGATATATAAGAAAAACTGAAATTTTAGCAAATTTCCGAGACATTAACCAAAATTTGAAAACGATGCCATCTGGATGATTTGGAAGAAATTGAAGAAAAATTGAATTTTTGCGAATTTCCAGGAATAATGTAAAAATTTACCAAAATTTGAAAACGATTCTATTTCTATAGATATACAAGAAAAATTGAATTTTAGCGAATTTCCAAGAAAAATGTAAAAATTAACCAAAATTATAAATCGTTGCTATTTCTACGTATATCGACGATTTGGATGATATATAAGAAAAACTGAAATTTTAGCAAATTTCCAAGACATATGTAAAAATTAACCAAAATTTGAAAACGATGCTATCTGGATGATTTGGAAGAAATTGAAGAAAAATTGAATTTTAGCGAATTTCCAGGAATAATGTAAAAATTTACCAAAATTTGAAAACGATTCTATTTCTATAGATATACAAGAAAAATTGAATTTTAGCGAATTTCCAAGAAAAATGTAAAAATTAACCAAAATTATAAATCGTTGCTATTTCTACGTATATCGACGATTTGGATGATATATAAGAAAAACTGAAATTTCCAAGAAAAATGTAAAAATTATCCAAAATTTAAGAACGATGCTATTTCTATAGATATATAAGAAAAATTGAATTTTAGCGAATTTACAAGAAAAATGTAAAAATTACACGAAATTCGAAAACGATGCTATTTCTATGTATATCGACGATTTGGATGATATATAAGAAAAACTGAAATTTTAGCAAATTTCCAAGAAATATGTAAAAATTAACCAAAATTTGAAAACGATGCTATCTGGATGATTTGGAAGAAATTGAAGAAAAATTGAATTTTAGCGAATTTCCAGGAATAATGTAAAAATTTACCAAAATTTGAAAACGATTCTATTTCTATAGATATACAAGAAAAATTGAATTTTAGCGAATTTCCAAGAAAAATGTAAAAATTAACGAAAATTATAAATCGTTGCTATTTCTACGTATATCGACGATTTGGATGATATATAAGAAAAACTGAAATTTTAGCAAATTTCCAAGACATGTAAAAATTAACCAAAATTTGAAAACGATGCCATCTGGATGATTTGGAAGAAATTGAAGAAAAATTGAATTTTTGCGAATTTCCGAGTAAACTGTAAAAATTAACCGAAATTCGAAAACGATGCTATTTCTACGTATATCGACGATTTGGACGATATATAAGAAAAACTGAAATTTTAGCGAATTTCCGAGTAAACTGTTAAAATTAACCAAAATTATAAATCGTTGCTATTTCTACGTATATCGACGATTTGGGTGATATATAAGAAAAACTGAAATTTTAGCAAATTTCCAAGACATATGTAAAAATTAACCAAAATTTGAAAACGATGCCATCTGGATGATTTGGAAGAAATTGAAGAAAAATTGAATTTTAGCGAATTTCCAAGAAAAATGTAAAAATTACACAAAATTCGAAAACGATGCTATTTCTACGTATATCGACGATTTGGATGATATATAAGAAAAACTGAAATTTTAGCAAATTTCCAAGACATATGTAAAAATTAACCAAAATTTGAAAACGATGCCATCTGGATGATTTGGAAGAAATTGAAGAAAAATTGAATTTTTGCGAATTTCCGAGTAAACTGTAAAAATTAACCGAAATTCGAAAACGATGCTATTTCTACGTATATCGACGATTTCGATGATATATAAGAAAAATTGAATTTTAGCGAATTTCCAAGAAAAATGTAAAAATTACACAAAATTCGAAAACGATGCTATTTCTACGTATATCGACGATTTGGATGATATATAAGAAAAACTGAAATTTTAGCGAATTTCCGAGTAAACTGTTAAAATTAACCAAAATTATAAATCGTTCCTATTTCTACGTATATCGACGATTTGGGTGATATATAAGAAAAACTGAAATTTTAGCAAATTTCCAAGACATACGTAAAAATTAACCAAAATTTGAAAACGATGCCATCTGGATGATTTGGAAGAAATTGAAAAGAAAAATTGAATTTTTGCGAATTTCCGTGTAAACTGTAGAAATTAACCGAAATTCTAAATCGTTGCTATTTCTACGTATATCGACGATTTGGATGATATATAAGAAAAACTGAAATTTTAACGAATTTCCAAGAAAAATGTAAAAATTATCCAAAATTTAAGAACGATGCTATTTCTATAGATATATAAGAAAAATTGAATTTTAGCGAATTTCCAAGAAAAATGTAAAAATTACACGAAATTCGAAAACGATGCTATTTCTACGTATATCGACGATTTGGATGATATATAAGAAAAACTGAAATTTTAGCAAATTTCCAAGACATATGTAAAAATTAACCAAAATTTGAAAACGATGCCATCTGGATGATTTGGAAGAAATTGAAGAAAAATTGAATTTTTGCGAATTTCCGAGTAAACTAAAAATTAACCGAAATTCGAAAACGATGCTATTTCTACGTATATCGACGATTTCGATGATATATAAGAAAAACTGAAATTTTAGCGAACTTCCAAGAAAAATGTAAGAATTATGCTAAATTTAAAAACGATGCTTTTCTCTAGATATATAAGAAAAATTGAATTTTAGCGAATTTCCAAGAAAAATGTAAAAATTACACGAAATTCGAAAACGATGCTATTTCTATGTATATCGACGATTTGGATGATATATAAGAAAAACTGAAATTTTAGCAAATTTCCAAGACATGTAATAATTAACCAAAATTTGAAATGATGCCATCTGGATGATTTGGAACAAATTGAAGAAAAATTGAATTTTTGCGAATTTCCAGGAATAATGTAAAAATTTACCAAAATTTGAAAACGATTCTATTTCTATAGATATACAAGAAAAATTGAATTTTAGCGAATTTCCAAGAAAAATGTAAATATTAGCCAAAATTATAAATCGTTGCTATTTCTACGTATATCGACGATTTGGATGATATATAAGAAAAACTGAAATTTTAGCAAATTTCCAAGACATATGTAAAAATTAACCAAAATTTGAAAACGATGCTATCTGGATGATTTGGAAGAAATTGAAGAAAAATTGAATTTTAGCGAATTTCCAGGAATAATGTAAAAATTTACCAAAATTTGAAAACGATTCTATTTCTATAGATATACAAGAAAAATTGAATTTTAGCGAATTTCCAAGAAAAATGTAAAAATTAACCAAAATTATAAATCGTTGCTATTTCTACGTATATCGACGATTTGGATGATATATAAGAAAAACTGAAATTTCCAAGAAAAATGTAAAAATTATCCAAAATTTAAGAACGATGCTATTTCTATAGATATATAAGAAAAATTGAATTTTAGCGAATTTCCAAGAAAAATGTAAAAATTACACGAAATTCGAAAACGATGCTATTTCTATGTATATCGACGATTTGGATGATATATAAGAAAAACTGAAATTTTAGCAAATTTCCAAGAAATATGTAAAAATTAACCAAAATTTGAAAACGATGCTATCTGGATGATTTGGAAGAAATTGAAGAAAAATTGAATTTTAGCGAATTTCCAGGAATAATGTAAAAATTTACCAAAATTTGAAAACGATTCTATTTCTATAGATATACAAGAAAAATTGAATTTTAGCGAATTTCCAAGAAAAATGTAAAAATTAACCAAAATTATAAATCGTTGCTATTTCTACGTATATCGACGATTTGGATGATATATAAGAAAAACTGAAATTTTAGCAAATTTCCAAGACATGTAAAAATTAACCAAAATTTGAAAACGATGCCATCTGGATGATTTGGAAGAAATTGAAGAAAAATTGAATTTTTGCGAATTTCCGTGTAAACTGTAGAAATCAACCGAAATTCTAAATCGTTGCTATTTCTACGTATATCGACGATTTGGATGATATATAAGAAAAACTGAAATTTTAACGAATTTCCAAGAAAAATGTAAAAATTATCCAAAATTTAAGAACGATGCTATTTCTATAGATATATAAGAAAAATTGAATTTTAGCGAATTTCCAAGAAAAATGTAAAAATTACACGAAATTCGAAAACGATGCTATTTCTACGTATATCGACGATTTGGATGATATATAAGAAAAACTGAAATTTTAGCAAATTTCCAAGACATATGTAAAAATTAACCAAAATTTGAAAACAATGCCATCTGGATGATTTGGAAGAAATTGAAGAAAAATTGAATTTTTGCGAATTTCCGAGTAAACTGTAAAAATTAACCGAAACTCGAAAACGATGCTATTTCTACGTATATCGACGATTTCGATGATATATAAGAAAAACTGAAATTTTAGCGAACTTCCAAGAAAAATGTAAGAATTATGCTAAATTTAAAAACGATGCTTTTCTCTAGATATATAAGAAAAATTGAATTTTAGCGAATTTCCAAGAAAAATGTAAAAATTACACGAAATTCGAAAACGATGCTATTTCTACGTATATCGACGATTTGGATGATATATAAGAAAAACTGAAATTTTAGCAAATTTCCAAGACATATGTAAAAATTAACCAAAATTTGAAAACGATGCCATCTGGATGATTTGGAAGAAATTGAAGAAAAATTGAATTTTTGCGAATTTCCGTGTAAACTGTAGAAATTAACCGAAATTCTAAATCGTTGCTATTTCTACGTATATCGACGATTTGGATGATATATAAGAAAAACTGAAATTTTAACGAATTTCCAAGAAAAATGTAAAAATTATCCAAAATTTAAGAACGATGCTATTTCTATAGATATATAAGAAAAATTGAATTTTAGCGAATTTCCAAGAAAAATGTAAAAATTACACGAAATTCGAAAACGATGCTATTTCTACGTATATCGACGATTTGGATGATATATAAGAAAAGCTGAAATTTTAGCAAATTTCCAAGACATATGTAAAAATTAACCAAAATTTGAAAACGATGCCATCTGGATGATTTGGAAGAAATTGAAGAAAAATTGAATTTTTGCGAATTTCCGAGTAAACTAAAAATTAACCGAAATTCGAAAACGATGCTATTTCTACGTATATCGACGATTTCGATGATATATAAGAAAAACTGAAATTTTAGCGAACTTCCAAGAAAAATGTAAGAATTATGCTAAATTTAAAAACGATGCTTTTCTCTAGATATATAATAAAAATTGAATTTTAGCGAATTTCCAAGAAAAATGTAAAAATTACACGAAATTCGAAAACGATGCTATTTCTATGTATATCGACGATTTGGATGATATATAAGAAAAACTGAAATTTTAGCAAATTTCCGAGACATTAACCAAAATTTGAAAACGATGCCATCTGGATGATTTGGAAGAAATTGAAGAAAAATTGAATTTTTGCGAATTTCCAGGAATAATGTAAAAATTTACCAAAATTTGAAAACGATTCTATTTCTATAGATATACAAGAAAAATTGAATTTTAGCGAATTTCCAAGAAAAATGTAAAAATTAACCAATATTATAAATCGTTGCTATTTCTACGTATATCGACGATTTGGATGATATATAAGAAAAACTGAAATTTTAGCAAATTTCCAAGACATATGTAAAAATTAACCAAAATTTGAAAACGATGCTATCTGGATGATTTGGAAGAAATTGAAGAAAAATTGAATTTTAGCGAATTTCCAGGAATAATGTAAAAATTTACCAAAATTTGAAAACGATTCTATTTCTATAGATATACAAGAAAAATTGAATTTTAGCGAATTTCCAAGAAAAATGTAAAAATTAACCAAAATTATAAATCGTTGCTATTTCTACGTATATCGACGATTTGGATGATATATAAGAAAAACTGAAATTTCCAAGAAAAATGTAAAAATTATCCAAAATTTAAGAACGATGCTATTTCTATAGATATATAAGAAAAATTGAATTTTAGCGAATTTCCAAGAAAAATGTAAAAATTACACGAAATTCGAAAACGATGCTATTTCTATGTATATCGACGATTTGGATGATATATAAGAAAAACTGAAATTTTAGCAAATTTCCAAGAAATATGTAAAAATTAACCAAAATTTGAAAACGATGCTATCTGGATGATTTGGAAGAAATTGAAGAAAAATTGAATTTTAGCGAATTTCCAGGAATAATGTAAAAATTTACCAAAATTTGAAAACGATTCTATTTCTATAGATATACAAGAAAAATTGAATTTTAGCGAATTTCCAAGAAAAATGTAAAAATTAACCAAAATTATAAATCGTTGCTATTTCTACGTATATCGACGATTTGGATGATATATAAGAAAAACTGAAATTTCCAAGAAAAATGTAAAAATTATCCAAAATTTAAGAACGATGCTATTTCTATAGATATATAAGAAAAATTGAATTTTAGCGAATTTCCAAGAAAAATGTAAAAATTACACGAAATTCGAAAACGATGCTATTTCTATGTATATCGACGATTTGGATGATATATAAGAAAAACTGAAATTTTAGCAAATTTCCAAGAAATATGTAAAAATTAACCAAAATTTGAAAACGATGCTATCTGGATGATTTGGAAGAAATTGAAGAAAAATTGAATTTTAGCGAATTTCCAGGAATAATGTAAAAATTTACCAAAATTTGAAAACGATTCTATTTCTATAGATATACAAGAAAAATTGAATTTTAGCGAATTTCCAAGAAAAATGTAAAAATTAACCAAAATTATAAATCGTTGCTATTTCTACGTATATCGACGATTTGGATGATATATAAGAAAAACTGAAATTTTAGCAAATTTCCAAGACATGTAAAAATTAACCAAAATTTGAAAACGATGCCATCTGGATGATTTGGAAGAAATTGAAGAAAAATTGAATTTTTGCGAATTTCCGAGTAAACTGTAAAAATTAACCGAAATTCGAAAACGATGCTATTTCTACGTATATCGACGATTTGGACGATATATAAGAAAAACTGAAATTTTAGCGAATTTCCGAGTAAACTGTTAAAATTAACCAAAATTATAAATCGTTGCTATTTCTACGTATATCGACGATTTGGGTGATATATAAGAAAAACTGAAATTTTAGCAAATTTCCAAGACATATGTAAAAATTAACCAAAATTTGAAAACGATGCCATCTGGATGATTTGGAAGAAATTGAAGAAAAATTGAATTTTTGCGAATTTCCGAGTAAACTGTAAAAATTAACCGAAATTCGAAAACGATGCTATTTCTACGTATATCGACGATTTGGACGATATATAAGAAAAACTGAAATTTTAGCGAATTTCCAAGAAAAATGTAAAAATTACACAAAATTCGAAAACGATGCTATTTCTACGTATATCGACGATTTGGATGATATATAAGAAAAACTGAAATTTTAGCAAATTTCCAAGACATATGTAAAAATTAACCAAAATTTGAAAACGATGCCATCTGGATGATTTGGAAGAAATTGAAGAAAAATTGAATTTTTGCGAATTTTCGAGTAAACTGTAAAAATTAACCGAAATTCGAAAACGATGCTATTTCTACGTATATCGACGATTTCGATGATATATAAGAAAAATTGAATTTTAGCGAATTTCCAAGAAAAATGTAAAAATTACACAAAATTCGAAAACGATGCTATTTCTACGTATATCGACGATTTGGATGATATATAAGAAAAACTGAAATTTTAGCGAATTTCCGAGTAAACTGTTAAAATTAACCAAAATTATAAATCGTTGCTATTTCTACGTATATCGACGATTTGGGTGATATATAAGAAAAACTGAAATTTTAGCAAATTTCCAAGACATACGTAAAAATTAACCAAAATTTGAAAACGATGCCATCTGGATGATTTGGAAGAAATTGAAAAGAAAAATTGAATTTTTGCGAATTTCCGTGTAAACTGTAGAAATTAACCGAAATTCTAAATCGTTGCTATTTCTACGTATATCGACGATTTGGATGATATATAAGAAAAACTGAAATTTTAACGAATTTCCAAGAAAAATGTAAAAATTATCCAAAATTTAAGAACGATGCTAATTCTATAGATATATAAGAAAAATTGAATTTTAGCGAATTTCCAAGAAAAATGTAAAAATTACACGAAATTCGAAAACGATGCTATTTCTACGTATATCGACGATTTGGATGATATATAAGAAAAACTGAAATTTTAGCAAATTTCCAAGACATATGTAAAAATTAACCAAAATTTGAAAACGATGCCATCTGGATGATTTGGAAGAAATTGAAGAAAAATTGAATTTTTGCGAATTTCCGAGTAAACTAAAAATTAACCGAAATTCGAAAACGATGCTATTTCTACGTATATCGACGATTTCGATGATATATAAGAAAAACTGAAATTTTAGCGAACTTCCAAGAAAAATGTAAGAATTATGCTAAATTTAAAAACGATGCTTTTCTCTAGATATATAAGAAAAATTGAATTTTAGCGAATTTCCAAGAAAAATGTAAAAATTACACGAAATTCGAAAACGATGCTATTTCTATGTATATCGACGATTTGGATGATATATAAGAAAAACTGAAATTTTAGCAAATTTCCAAGACATGTAATAATTAACCAAAATTTGAAATGATGCCATCTGGATGATTTGGAAGAAATTGAAGAAAAATTGAATTTTTGCGAATTTCCAGGAATAATGTAAAAATTTACCAAAATTTGAAAACGATTCTATTTCTATAGATATACAAGAAAAATTGAATTTTAGCGAATTTCCAAGAAAAATGTAAATATTAACCAAAATTATAAATCGTTGCTATTTCTACGTATATCGACGATTTGGATGATATATAAGAAAAACTGAAATTTTAGCAAATTTCCAAGACATATGTAAAAATTAACCAAAATTTGAAGACGATGCTATCTGGATGATTTGGAAGAAATTGAAGAAAAATTGAATTTTAGCGAATTTAAAGGAATAATGTAAAAATTTACCAAAATTTGAAAACGATTCTATTTCTATAGATATACAAGAAAAATTGAATTTTAGCGAATTTCCAAGAAAAATGTAAAAATTAACCAAAATTATAAATCGTTGCTATTTCTACGTATATCGACGATTTGGATGATATATAAGAAAAACTGAAATTTCCAAGAAAAATGTAAAAATTATCCAAAATTTAAGAACGATGCTATTTCTATAGATATATAAGAAAAATTGAATTTTAGCGAATTTCCAAGAAAAATGTAAAAATTACACGAAATTCGAAAACGATGCTATTTCTATGTATATCGACGATTTGGATGATATATAAGAAAAACTGAAATTTTAGCAAATTTCCAAGAAATATGTAAAAATTAACCAAAATTTGAAAACGATGCTATCTGGATGATTTGGAAGAAATTGAAGAAAAATTGAATTTTAGCGAATTTCCAGGAATAATGTAAAAATTTACCAAAATTTGAAAACGATTCTATTTCTATAGATATACAAGAAAAATTGAATTTTAGCGAATTTCCAAGAAAAATGTAAAAATTAACCAAAATTATAAATCGTTGCTATTTCTACGTATATCGACGATTTGGATGATATATAAGAAAAACTGAAATTTTAGCAAATTTCCAAGACATGTAAAAATTAACCAAAATTTGAAAACGATGCCATCTGGATGATTTGGAAGAAATTGAAGAAAAATTGAATTTTTGCGAATTTCCGTGTACACTGTAGAAATCAACCGAAATTCTAAATCGTTGCTATTTCTACGTATATCGACGATTTGGATGATATATAAGAAAAACTGAAATTTTAACGAATTTCCAAGAAGAATGTAAAAATTATCCAAAATTTAAGAACGATGCTATTTCTATAGATATATAAGAAAAATTGAATTTTAGCGAATTTCCAAGAAAAATGTAAAAATTACACGAAATTCGAAAACGATGCTATTTCTACGTATATCGACGATTTGGATGATATATAAGAAAAACTGAAATTTTAGCAAATTTCCAAGACATATGTAAAAATTAACCAAAATTTGAAAACAATGCCATCTGGATGATTTGGAAGAAATTGAAGAAAAATTGAATTTTTGCGAATTTCCGAGTAAACTGTAAAAATTAACCGAAACTCGAAAACGATGCTATTTCTACGTATATCGACGATTTCGATGATATATAAGAAAAACTGAAATTTTAACGAATTTCCAAGAAAAATGTAAGAATTATGCTAAATTTAAAAACGATGCTTTTCTCTAGATATATAAGAAAAATTGAATTTTAGCGAATTTCCAAGAAAAATGTAAAAATTACACGAAATTCGAAAACGATGCTATTTCTATGTATATCGACGATTTGGATGATATATAAGAAAAACTGAAATTTTAGCAAATTTCCAAGACATATGTAATAATTAACCAAAATTTGAAAACGATGCCATCTGGATGATTTGGAAGAAATTGAAGAAAAATTGAATTTTTGCGAATTTCCGAGTAAACTGTAAAAATTAACCGAAATTCGAAAACGATGCTATTTCTACGTATATCGACGATTTGGACGATATATAAGAAAAACTGAAATTTTAGCGAATTTCCGAGTAAACTGTTAAAATTAACCAAAATTATAAATCGTTGCTATTTCTACGTATATCGACGATTTGGGTGATATATAAGAAAAACTGAAATTTTAGCAAATTTCCAAGACATGTAAAAATTAACCAAAATTTGAAAACGATGCCATTTGGATGATTTGGAGGAAATTGAAGAAAAATTGATTTTTGCGAATTTCCGAGTAAACTGTAAAAATTAACCGAAATTCGAAAACGATGCTATTTCTACGTATATCGACGATTTGGACGATATATAAGAAAAACTGAAATTTTAGCGAATTTCCGAGTAAACTGTTAAAATTAACCAAAATTATAAATCGTTGCTATTTCTACGTATATCGACGATTTGGGTGATATATAAGAAAAACTGAAATTTTAGCAAATTTCCAAGACATGTAAAAATTAACCAAAATTTGAAAACGATGCCATCTGGATGATTTGGAAGAAATTGAAGAAAAATTGAATTTTTGCGAATTTCCGTGTAAACTGTAGAAATTAACCGAAATTCTAAATCGTTGCTATTTCTACGTATATCGACGATTTGGATGATATATAAGAAAAACTGAAATTTTAACGAATTTCCAAGAAAAATGTAAAAATTATCCAAAATTTAAGAACGATGCTATTTCTATAGATATATAAGAAAAATTGAATTTTAGCGAATTTCCAAGAAAAATGTAAAAATTACACGAAATTCGAAAACGATGCTATTTCTACGTATATCGACGATTTGGATGATATATAAGAAAAACTGAAATTTTAGCAAATTTCCAAGACATATGTAAAAATTAACCAAAATTTGAAAACGATGCCATCTGGATGATTTGGAAGAAATTGAAGAAAAATTGAATTTTTGCGAATTTCCGAGTAAACTAAAAATTAACCGAAATTCGAAAACGATGCTATTTCTACGTATATCGACGATTTCGATGATATATAAGAAAAACTGAAATTTTAGCGAATTTCCAAGAAAAATGTAAGAATTATGCTAAATTTAAAAACGATGCTTTTCTCTAGATATATAAGAAAAATTGAATTTTAGCGAATTTCCAAGAAAAATGTAAAAATTACACGAAATTCGAAAACGATGCTATTTCTATGTATATCGACGATTTGGATGATATATATGAAAAACTGAAATTTTAGCAAATTTCCAAGACATATGTAATAATTAACCAAAATTTGAAAACGATGCCATCTGGATGATTTGGAAGAAATTGAAGAAAAATTGAAATTTTGCGAATTTCCGAGTAAACTGTAAAAATTAACCGAAATTCGAAAACGATGCTATTTCTACGTATATCGACGATTTGGACGATATTATAAGAAAAACTGAAATTTTAGCGAATTTCCGAGTAAACTGTAAAAATTAACCGAAATTCTAAATCGCTGCTATTTCTACGTATATCGACGATTTGGGTGATATATAAGAAACACTGAAATTTTAACGAATTTCCAAGAAAAATGTAAAAATTATCCAAAATTTAAGAACGATGCTATTTCTATAGATATATAAGAAAAATTGAATTTTAGCGAATTTCCAAGAAAAATGTAAAAATTACACGAAATTCGAAAACGATGCTATTTCTACGTATATCGACGATTTGGATGATATATAAGAAAAACTGAAATTTTAGCAAATTTCCAAGACATGTAAAAATTAACCAAAATTTGAAAACGATGCCATCTGGATGATTTGGAAGAAATTGAAGAAAAATTGAATTTTTGCGAATTTCCGTGTAAACTGTAGAAATTAACCGAAATTCGAAAACGATGCTATTTCTACGTATATCGACGATTTCGATGATATATAAGAAAAACTGAAATTTTAGCGAATTTCCAAGAAAAATGTAAGAATTATGCTAAATTTAAAAACGATGCTTTTCTCTAGATATATAAGAAAAATTGAATTTTAGCGAATTTCCAAGAAAAATGTAAAAATTACACGAAATTCGAAAACGATGCTATTTCTATGTATATCGACGATTTGGATGATATATAAGAAAAACTGAAATTTTAGCGATATTCCAAGAAAAATGTAAAAATTAACCAAAATTTGAAAACGATGCCATTTAGATGATTTGGAAGATATTTATGAAAAATTGAATTTTTGCGAATTTCCGTGTAAACTGTAAAAACTAACCGAAATTCGAAAACGATGCTATTTCTACGTATTGCGACGATTTGAACGATATATAAGAAAAACTGAAAGTTTAGCGAATTTCCGAGTAAACTGTAAAAATTAACCGAAATTCGAAAACGATGCTATTTCTACGTATATCGACGATTTCGATGATATATAAGAAAAACTGAAATTTTAGTAAATTTCCAAGAGATGTGTAGAAATTATTCAAAATTTAAGAACGATGCTATTTCTATAGATATATAAGAAAAATTGAATTTTAGCGAATTTCCAAGAAAAATGTAAAAATTACACGAAATTCGAAAACGATGCTATTTCTACGTATTTCGACGATTTGGATGATATATAAGAAAAACTGAAATTTTCGCAAATTTCCAAGACATGTAAAAATTAACCAAAATTTGAAAACGATGCCATCTGGATGATTTGGAAGAAATTGAAGAAAAATTGAATTTTTGCGAATTTCCGAGTAAACTGTAAAAATTAACCGAAATTCGAAAACGATGCTATTTCTACGTATATCGACGATTTCGATGATATATAAGAAAAACTGAAATTTTAGCGAATTTCCAAGAAAAATGTAAAAATTATGCTAAATTTAAAAACGATGCTATTTCCCTAGATATATAAGAAAAATTGAATTTTTGCGAATTTCCAAGAAAAATGTAAAAATTACACGAAATTCGAAAACGATGCTATTTCTACGTATATCGACGATTTGGATGATATATAAGAAACACTGAAATTTTAACGAATTTCCAAGAAAAATGTAAAAATTATCCAAAATTTAAGAACGATGCTATTTCTATAGATATATATAGGAAAAATTGAATTTTAGCGAATTTCCAAGAAAAATGTAAAAATTACACGAAATTCGAAAACGATGCTATTTCTACGTATATCGACGATTTGGATGATATATAAGAAAAACTGAAATTTTAGCAAATTTCCAAGACATGTAAAAATTAACCAAAATTTGAAAACGATGCCATCTGGATGATTTGGAAGAAATTGAAGAAAAATTGAGTTTTTGCGAATTTCCGAGTAAACTGTAAAAATTAACCGAAATTCGAAAACGATGCTATTTCTACGTATATCGACGATTTCGATGATATATAAGAAAAACTGAAATTTTAGCGAATTTCCAAGAAAAATGTAAAAATTATGCTAAATTTAAAAACGATGCTATTTCTCTAGATATATAAGAAAAATTGAATTTTAGCGAATTTCCAGGAATAATGTAAAAATTTACCAAAATTTGAAAACGATTCTATTTCTATAGATATACAAGAAAAATTGAATTTTAGCGAATCTCCAAGAAAAATGTAAAAATTAACCAAAATTATAAATCGTTGCTATTTCTACGTATATCGACGATTTGGATGATATATAAGAAAAACTGAAATTTCCAAGAAAAATGTAAAAATTATCCAAAATTTAAGAACGATGCTATTTCTATAGATATATAAGAAAAATTGAATTTTAGCGAATTTCCAAGAAAAATGTAAAAATTACACGAAATTCGAAAACGATGCTATTTCTATGTATATCGACGATTTGGATGATATATAAGAAAAACTGAAATTTTAGCAAATTTCCAAGAAATATGTAAAAATTAACCAAAATTTGAAAACGATGCTATCTGGATGATTTGGAAGAAATTGAAGAAAAATTGAATTTTAGCGAATTTCCAGGAATAATGTAAAAATTTACCAAAATTTGAAAACGATTCTATTTCTATAGATATACAAGAAAAATTGAATTTTAGCGAATTTCCAAGAAAAATGTAAAAATTAACCAAAATTATAAATCGTTGCTATTTCTACGTATATCGACGATTTGGATGATATATAAGAAAAACTGAAATTTTAGCAAATTTCCAAGACATGTAAAAATTAACCAAAATTTGAAAACGATGCCATCTGGATGATTTGGAAGAAATTGAAGAAAAATTGAATTTTTGCGAATTTCCGTGTAAACTGTAGAAATCAACCGAAATTCTAAATCGTTGCTATTTCTACGTATATCGACGATTTGGATGATATATAAGAAAAACTGAAATTTAAACGAATTTCCAAGAAAAATGTAAAAATTATCCAAAATTTAAGAACGATGCTATTTCTATAGATATACAAGAAAAATTGAATTTTAGCGAATTTCCAAGAAAAATGTAAAAATTACACGAAATTCGAAAACGATGCTATTTCTATGTATATCGACGATTTGGATGATATATAAGAAAAACTGAAATTTTAGCAAATTTCCAAGAAATATGTAAAAATTAACCAAAATTTGAAAACGATGCTATCTGGATGATTTGGAAGAAATTGAAGAAAAATTGAATTTTAGCGAATTTCCAGGAATAATGTAAAAATTTACCAAAATTTGAAAACGATTCTATTTCTATAGATATACAAGAAAAATTGAATTTTAGCGAATTTCCAAGAAAAATGTAAAAATTAACCAAAATTATAAATCGTTGCCATTTCTACGTATATCGACGATTTGGATGATATATAAGAAAAACTGAAATTTTAGCAAATTTCCAAGACATGTAAAAATTAACCAAAATTTGAAAACGATGCCATCTGGATGATTTGGAAGAAATTGAAGAAAAATTGAATTTTTGCGAATTTCCGAGTAAACTGTAAAAATTAACCGAAATTCGAAAACGATGCTATTTCTACGTATATCGACGATTTGGACGATATATAAGAAAAACTGAAATTTTAGCGAATTTCCGAGTAAACTGTAAAAATTAACCGAAATTCTAAATCGCTGCTATTTCTACGTATATCGACGATTTGGGTGATATATAAGAAACACTGAAATTTTAACGAATTTCCAAGAAAAATGTAAAAATTATCCAAAATTTAAGAACGATGCTATTTCTATAGATATATAAGAAAAATTGAATTTTAGCGAATTTCCAAGAAAAATGTAAAAATTACACGAAATTCGAAAACGATGCTATTTCTACGTATATCGACGATTTGGATGATATATAAGAAAAACTGAAATTTTAGCAAATTTCCAAGACATGTAAAAATTAACCAAAATTTGAAAACGATGCCATCTGGATGATTTGGAAGAAATTGAAGAAAAATTGAATTTTTGCGAATTTCCGAGTAAACTGTAAAAATTAACCGAAATTCGAAAACGATGCTATTTCTACGTATATCGACGATTTCGATGATATATAAGAAAAACTGAAATTTTAGCGAATTTCCAAGAAAAATGTTAAAATTATGCTAAATTTAAAAACGATGCTATTTCTCTAGATATATAAGAAAAATTGAATTTTAGCGAATTTACAGGAATAATGTAAAAATTTACCAAAATTTGAAAACGATTCTATTTCTATAGATATACAAGAATAATTGAATTTTAGCGAATTTCCAAGAAAAATGTAAAAATTAACCAAAATTATAAATCGTTGCTATTTCTACGTATATCGACGATTTGGATGATATATAAGAAAAACTGAAATTTCCAAGAAAAATGTAAAAATTATCCAAAATTTAAGAACGATGCTATTTCTATAGATATATAAGAAAAATTGAATTTTAGCGAATTTCCAAGAAAAATGTAAAAATTACACGAAATTCGAAAACGATGCTATTTCTATGTATATCGACGATTTGGATGATATATAAGAAAAACTGAAATTTTAGCAAATTTCCAAGAAATATGTAAAAATTAACCAAAATTTGAAAACGATGCTATCTGGATGATTTGGAAGAAATTGAAGAAAAATTGAATTTTAGCGAATTTCCAGGAATAATGTAAAAATTTACCAAAATTTGAAAACGATTCTATTTCTATAGATATACAAGAAAAATTGAATTTTAGCGAATTTCCAAGAAAAATGTAAAAATTAACCAAAATTATAAATCGTTGCTATTTCTACGTATATCGACGATTTGGATGATATATAAGAAAAACTGAAATTTTAGCAAATTTCCAAGACATGTAAAAATTAACCAAAATTTGAAAACGATGCCATCTGGATGATTTGGAAGAAATTGAAGAAAAATTGAATTTTTGCGAATTTCCGTGTAAACTGTAGAAATTAACCGAAATTCGAAAACGATGCTATTTCTACGTATATCGACGATTTCGATGATATATAAGAAAAACTGAAATTTTAGCGAATTTCCAAGAAAAATGTAAGAATTATGCTAAATTTAAAAACGATGCTTTTCTCTAGATATATAAGAAAAATTGAATTTTAGCGAATTTCCAAGAAAAATGTAAAAATTACACGAAATTCGAAAACGATGCTATTTCTATGTATATCGACGATTTGGATGATATATAAGAAAAACTGAAATTTTAGCGATATTCCAAGAAAAATGTAAAAATTAACCAAAATTTGAAAACGATGCCATTTAGATGATTTGGAAGATATTTATGAAAAATTGAATTTTTGCGAATTTCCGTGTAAACTGTAAAAACTAACCGAAATTCGAAAACGATGCTATTTCTACGTATTGCGACGATTTGAACGATATATAAGAAAAACTGAAAGTTTAGCGAATTTCCGAGTAAACTGTAAAAATTAACCGAAATTCGAAAACGATGCTATTTCTACGTATATCGACGATTTCGATGATATATAAGAAAAACTGAAATTTTAGTACATTTCCAAGAGATGTGTAGAAATTATTCAAAATTTAAGAACGATGCTATTTCTATAGATATATAAGAAAAATTGAATTTTAGCGAATTTCCAAGAAAAATGTAAAAATTACACGAAATTCGAAAACGATGCTATTTCTACGTATATCGACGATTTGGATGATATATAAGAAACACTGAAATTTTAACGAATTTCCAAGAAAAATGTAAAAATTATCCAAAATTTAAGAACGATGCTATTTCTATAGATATATAAGAAAAATTGAATTTTAGCGAATTTCCAAGAAAAATGTAAAAATTACACGAAATTCGAAAACGATGCTATTTCTACGTATATCGACGATTTGGATGATATATAAGAAAAACTGAAATTTCCAAGAAAAATGTAAAAATTATCCAAAATTTAAGAACGATGCTATTTCTATAGATATATAAGAAAAATTGAATTTTAGCGAATTTCCAAGAAAAATGTAAAAATTACACGAAATTCGAAAACGATGCTATTTCTATGTATATCGACGATTTGGATGATATATAAGAAAAACTGAAATTTTAGCAAATTTCCAAGAAATATGTAAAAATTAACCAAAATTTGAAAACGATGCTATCTGGATGATTTGGAAGAAATTGAAGAAAAATTGAATTTTAGCGAATTTCCAGGAATAATGTAAAAATTTACCAAAATTTGAAAACGATTCTATTTCTATAGATATACAAGAAAAATTGAATTTTAGCGAATTTCCAAGAAAAATGTAAAAATTAACCAAAATTATAAATCGTTGCTATTTCTACGTATATCGACGATTTGGATGATATATAAGAAAAACTGAAATTTTAGCAAATTTCCAAGACATGTAAAAATTAACCAAAATTTGAAAACGATGCCATCTGGATGATTTGGAAGAAATTGAAGAAAAATTGAATTTTTGCGAATTTCCGTGTAAACTGTAGAAATCAACCGAAATTCTAAATCGTTGCTATTTCTACGTATATCGACGATTTGGATGATATATAGGAAAAACTGAAATTTTAACGAATTTCCAAGAAAAATGTAAAAATTATCCAAAATTTAAGAACGATGCTATTTCTATAGATATATAAAAAAAATTGAATTTTAGCGAATTTCCAAGAAAAATGTAAAAATTACACGAAATTCGAAAACGATGCTATTTCTATGTATATCGACGATTTGGATGATATATAAGAAAAACTGAAATTTTAGCAAATTTCCAAGAAATATGTAAAAATTAACCAAAATTTGAAAACGATGCTATCTGGATGATTTGGAAGAAATTGAAGAAAAATTGAATTTTAGCGAATTTCCAGGAATAATGTAAAAATTTACCAAAATTTGAAAACGATTCTATTTCTATAGATATACAAGAAAAATTGAATTTTAGCGAATTTCCAAGAAAAATGTAAAAATTAACCAAAATTATAAATCGTTGCTATTTCTACGTATATCGACGATTTGGATGATATATGAGAAAAACTGAAATTTTAGCAAATTTCCAAGACATGTAAAAATTAACCAAAATTTGAAAACGATGCCATCTGGATGATTTGGAAGAAATTGAAGAAAAATTGAATTTTTGCGAATTTCCGTGTAAACTGTAGAAATCAACCGAAATTCTAAATCGTTGCTATTTCTAAGTATATCGACGATTTGGATGATATATAAGAAAAACTGAAATTTTAACGAATTTCCAAGAAAAATGTAAAAATTATCCAAAATTTAAGAACGATGCTATTTCTATAGATATATAAGAAAAATTGAATTTTAGCGAATTTCCAAGAAAAATGTAAAAATTACACGAAATTCGAAAACGATGCTATTTCTATGTATATCGACGATTTGGATGATATATAAGAAAAACTGAAATTTTAGCAAATTTCCAAGACATATGTAATAATTAACCAAAATTTGAAAACGATGCCATCTGGATGATTTGGAAGAAATTGAATAAAAATTGAATTTTTGCGAATTTCCGAGTAAACTGTAAAAATTAACCGAAATTCGAAAACGATGCTATTTCTCGTATATCGACGATTTGGACGATATATAAGAAAAACTGAAATTTTAGCGAATTTCGGAGTAAACTGTAAAAATTAACCGAAATTCTAAATCGCTGCTATTTCTACGTATATCGACGATTTGGGTGATATATAAGAAACACTGAAATTTTAACGAATTTCCAAGAAAAATGTAAAAATTATCCAAAATTTAAGAACGATGCTATTTCTATAGATATATAAGAAAAATTGAATTTTAGCGAATTTCCAAGAAAAATGTAAAAATTACACGAAATTCGAAAACGATGCTATTTCTACGTATATCGACGATTTGGATGATATATAAGAAAAACTGAAATTTTAGCAAATTTCCAAGACATGTAAAAATTAACCAAAATTTGAAAACGATGCCATCTGGATGATTTGGAAGAAATTGAAGAAAAATTGAATTTTTGCGAATTTCCGAGTAAACTGTAAAAATTAACCGAAATTCGAAAACGATGCTATTTCTACGTATATCGACGATTTCGATGATATATAAGAAAAACTGAAATTTTAGCGAATTTCCAAGAAAAATGTTAAAATTATGCTAAATTTAAAAACGATGCTATTTCTCTAGATATATAAGAAAAATTGAATTTTAGCGAATTTACAGGAATAATGTAAAAATTTACCAAAATTTGAAAACGATTCTATTTCTATAGATATACAAGAATAATTGAATTTTAGCGAATTTCCAAGAAAAATGTAAAAATTAACCAAAATTATAAATCGTTGCTATTTCTACGTATATCGACGATTTGGATGATATATAAGAAAAACTGAAATTTCCAAGAAAAATGTAAAAATTATCCAAAATTTAAGAACGATGCTATTTCTATAGATATATAAGAAAAATTGAATTTTAGCGAATTTCCAAGAAAAATGTAAAAATTACACGAAATTCGAAAACGATGCTATTTCTATGTATATCGACGATTTGGATGATATATAAGAAAAACTGAAATTTTAGCAAATTTCCAAGAAATATGTAAAAATTAACCAAAATTTGAAAACGATGCTATCTGGATGATTTGGAAGAAATTGAAGAAAAATTGAATTTTAGCGAATTTCCAGGAATAATGTAAAAATTTACCAAAATTTGAAAACGATTCTATTTCTATAGATATACAAGAAAAATTGAATTTTAGCGAATTTCCAAGAAAAATGTAAAAATTAACCAAAATTATAAATCGTTGCTATTTCTACGTATATCGACGATTTGGATGATATATAAGAAAAACTGAAATTTTAGCAAATTTCCAAGACATGTAAAAATTAACCAAAATTTGAAAACGATGCCATCTGGATGATTTGGAAGAAATTGAAGAAAAATTGAATTTTTGCGAATTTCCGTGTAAACTGTAGAAATTAACCGAAATTCGAAAACGATGCTATTTCTACGTATATCGACGATTTCGATGATATATAAGAAAAACTGAAATTTTAGCGAATTTCCAAGAAAAATGTAAGAATTATGCTAAATTTAAAAACGATGCTTTTCTCTAGATATATAAGAAAAATTGAATTTTAGCGAATTTCCAAGAAAAATGTAAAAATTACACGAAATTCGAAAACGATGCTATTTCTATGTATATCGACGGTTTGGATGATATATAAGAAAAACTGAAATTTTAGCGATATTCCAAGAAAAATGTAAAAATTAACCAAAATTTGAAAACGATGCCATTTAGATGATTTGGAAGATATTTATGAAAAATTGAATTTTTGCGAATTTCCGTGTAAACTGTAAAAACTAACCGAAATTCGAAAACGATGCTATTTCTACGTATTGCGACGATTTGAACGATATATAAGAAAAACTGAAAGTTTAGCGAATTTCCGAGTAAACTGTAAAAATTAACCGAAATTCGAAAACGATGCTATTTCTACGTATATCGACGATTTCGATGATATATAAGAAAAACTGAAATTTTAGTAAATTTCCAAGAGATGTGTAGAAATTATTCAAAATTTAAGAACGATGCTATTTCTATAGATATATAAGAAAAATTGAATTTTAGCGAATTTCCAAGAAAAATGTAAAAATTACACGAAATTCGAAAACGATGCTATTTCTACGTATTTCGACGATTTGAATGATATATAAGAAAAACTGAAATTTTAGCAAATTTCCAAGACGTAAAAATTAACCAAAATTTGAAAACGATGCCATCTGGATGATTTGGAAGAAATTGAAGAAAAATTGAATTTTTGCGAATTTCCGAGTAAACTGTAAAAATTAACCGAAATTCGAAAACGATGCTATTTCTACGTATATCGACGATTTCGATGATATATAAGAAAAACTGAAATTTTAGCGAATTTCCAAGAAAAATGTAAAAATTATGCTAAATTTAAAAACGATGCTATTTCTCTAGATATATAAGAAAAATTGAATTTTTGCGAATTTCCAAGAAAAATGTAAAAATTACACGAAATTCGAAAACGATGCTATTTCTACGTATATCGACGATTTGGATGATATATAAGAAACACTGAAATTTTAACGAATTTCCAAGAAAAATGTAAAAATTATCCAAAATTTAAGAACGATGCTATTTCTATAGATATATAAGAAAAATTGAATTTTAGCGAATTTCCAAGAAAAATGTAAAAATTACACGAAATTCGAAAACGATGCTATTTCTACGTATATCGACGATTTAGATGATATATAAGAAAAACTGAAATTTTAGCAAATTTCCAAGACATGTAAAAATTAACCAAAATTTGAAAACGATGCCATCTGGATGATTTGGAAGAAATTGAAGAAAAATTGAATTTTTGCGAATTTCCGGGTAAACTTTAAAAATTAACCGAAATTCGAAAACGATGCTATTTCTACGTATATCGACGATTTCGATGATATATAAGAAAAACTGAAATTTTAGCGAATTTCCAAGAAAAATGTAAAAATTATGCTAAATTTAAAAACGATGCTATTTCTCTAGATATATAAGAAAAATTGAATTTTAGCGAATTTCCAAGAAAAATGTAAAAATTAACCAAAATTATAAATCGTTGCTATTTCTACGTATATCGACGATTTGGATGATATATAAGAAAAACTGAAATTTTAGCAAATTTCCAAGACATGTAAAAATTAACCAAAATTTGAAAACGATGCCATCTGGATGATTTGGAAGAAATTGAAGAAAAATTGAATTTTTGCGAATTTCCGTGTAAACTGTAGAAATTAACCGAAATTCGAAAACGATGCTATTTCTACGTATATCGACGATTTCGATGATATATAAGAAAAACTGAAATTTTAGCGAATTTCCAAGAAAAATGTAAGAATTATGCTAAATTTAAAAACGATGCTTTTCTCTAGATATATAAGAAAAATTGAATTTTAGCGAATTTCCAAGAAAAATGTAAAAATTACACGAAATTCGAAAACGATGCTATTTCTACGTATATCGACGATTTGGATGATATATAAGAAACACTGAAATTTTAACGAATTTCCAAGAAAAATGTAAAAATTATCCAAAATTTAAGAACGATGCTATTTCTATAGATATATAAGAAAAATTGAATTTTAGCGAATTTCCAAGAAAAATGTAAAAATTACACGAAATTCGAAAACGATGCTATTTCTACGTATATCGACGATTTAGATGATATATAAGAAAAACTGAAATTTTAGCAAATTTCCAAGACATGTAAAAATTAACCAAAATTTGAAAACGATGCCATCTGGATGATTTGGAAGAAATTGAAGAAAAATTGAATTTTTGCGAATTTCCGAGTAAACTGTAAAAATTAACCGAAATTCGAAAACGATGCTATTTCTACGTATATCGACGATTTCGATGATATATAAGAAAAACTGAAATTTTAGCGAATTTCCAAGAAAAATGTAAAAATTATGCTAAATTTAAAAACGATGCTATTTCTCTAGATATATAAGAAAAATTGAATTTTAGCGAATTTCCAGGAATAATGTAAAAATTTACCAAAATTTGAAAACGATTCTATTTCTATAGATATACAAGAAAAATTGAATTTTAGCGAATCTCCAAGAAAAATGTAAAAATTAACCAAAATTATAAATCGTTGCTATTTCTACGTATATCGACGATTTGGATGATATATAAGAAAAACTGAAATTTCCAAGAAAAATGTAAAAATTATCCAAAATTTAAGAACGATGCTATTTCTATAGATATATAAGAAAAATTGAATTTTAGCGAATTTCCAAGAAAAATGTAAAAATTACACAAAATTCGAAAACGATGCTATTTCTATGTATATCGACGATTTGGATGATATATAAGAAAAACTGAAATTTCAGCAAATTTCCAAGAAATATGTAAAAATTAACCAAAATTTGAAAACGATGCTATCTGGATGATTTGGAAGAAATTGAAGAAAAATTGAATTTTAGCGAATTTCCAGGAATAATGTAAAAATTTACCAAAATTTGAAAACGATTCTATTTCTATAGATATACAAGAAAAATTGAATTTTAGCGAATTTCCAAGAAAAATGTAAAAATTAACCAAAATTATAAATCGTTGCTATTTCTACGTATATCGACGATTTGGATGATATATAAGAAAAACTGAAATTTTAGCAAATTTCCAAGACATGTAAAAATTAACCAAAATTTGAAAACGATGCCATCTGGATGATTTGGAAGAAATTGAAGAAAAATTGAATTTTTGCGAATTTCCGTGTAAACTGTAGAAATCAACCGAAATTCTAAATCGTTGCTATTTCTACGTATATCGACGATTTGGATGATATATAAGAAAAACTGAAATTTTAACGAATTTCCAAGAAAAATGTAAAAATTATCCAAAATTTAAGAACGATGCTATTTCTATAGATATATAAGAAAAATTGAATTTTAGCGAATTTCCAAGAAAAATGTAAAAATTACACGAAATTCGAAAACGATGCTATTTCTATGTATATCGACGATTTGGATGATATATAAGAAAAACTGAAATTTTAGCAAATTTCCAAGAAATATGTAAAAATTAACCAAAATTTGAAAACGATGCTATCTGGATGATTTGGAAGAAATTGAAGAAAAATTGAATTTTAGCGAATTTCCAGGAATAATGTAAAAATTTACGAAAATTTGAAAACGATTCTATTTCTATAGATATACAAGAAACATTGAATTTTAGCGAATTTCCAAGAAAAATGTAAAAATTAACCAAAATTATAAATCGTTGCTATTTCTACGTATATCGACGATTTGGATGATATATAAGAAAAACTGAAATTTTAGCAAATTTCCAAGACATGTAAAAATTAACCAAAATTTGAAAACGATGCCATCTGGATGATTTGGAAGAAATTGAAGAAAAATTGAATTTTTGCGAATTTCCGTGTAAACTGTAGAAATCAACCGAAATTCTAAATCGTTGCTATTTCTACGTATATCGACGATTTGGATGATATATAAGAAAAACTGAAATTTTAGCGAATTTCCAAGAAAAATGTAAAAATTACACGAAATTCGAAAACGATGCTATTTCTACGTATATCGACGATTTGGATGATATATAAGAAAAACTGAAATTTTAGCAAATTTCCAAGACATATGTAAAAATTAACCAAAATTTGAAAACAATGCCATCTGGATGATTTGGAAGAAATTGAAGAAAAATTGAATTTTTGCGAATTTCCGAGTAAACTGTAAAAATTAACCGAAATTCGAAAACGATGCTATTTCTACGTATATCGACGATTTCGATGATATATAAGAAAAACTGAAATTTTAACGAATTTCCAAGAAAAATGTAAGAATTATGCTAAATTTAAAAACGATGCTTTTCTCTAGATATATAAGAAAAATTGAATTTTAGCGAATTTCCAAGAAAAATGTAAAAATTACACGAAATTCGAAAACGATGCTATTTCTATGTATATCGACGATTTGGATGATATATAAGAAAAACTGAAATTTTAGCAAATTTCCAAGACATATGTAATAATTAACCAAAATTTGAAAACGATGCCATCTGGATGATTTGGAAGAAATTGAAGAAAAATTGAATTTTTGCGAATTTCCGAGTAAACTGTAAAAATTAACCGAAATTCGAAAACGATGCTATTTCTACGTATATCGACGATTTGGACGATATATAAGAAAAACTGAAATTTTAGCGAATTTCCGAGTAAACTGTAAAAATTAACCGAAATTCTAAATCGCTGCTATTTCTACGTATATCGACGATTTGGGTGATATATAAGAAACACTGAAATTTTAACGAATTTCCAAGAAAAATGTAAAAATTATCCAAAATTTAAGAACGATGCTATTTCTATAGATATATAAGAAAAATTGAATTTTAGCGAATTTCCAAGAAAAATGTAAAAATTACACGAAATTCGAAAACGATGCTATTTCTACGTATATCGACGATTTGGATGATATATAAGAAAAACTGAAATTTTAGCAAATTTCCAAGACATGTAAAAATTAACCAAAATTTGAAAACGATGCCATCTGGATGATTTGGAAGAAATTGAAGAAAAATTGAATTTTTGCGAATTTCCGAGTAAACTGTAAAAATTAACCGAAATTCGAAAACGATGCTATTTCTACGTATATCGACGATTTCGATGATATATAAGAAAAACTGAAATTTTAGCGAATTTCCAAGAAAAATGTTAAAATTATGCTAAATTTAAAAACGATGCTATTTCTCTAGATATATAAGAAAAATTGAATTTTAGCGAATTTACAGGAATAATGTAAAAATTTACCAAAATTTGAAAACGATTCTATTTCTATAGATATACAAGAATAATTGAATTTTAGCGAATTTCCAAGAAAAATGTAAAAATTAACCAAAATTATAAATCGTTGCTATTTCTACGTATATCGACGATTTGGATGATATATAAGAAAAACTGAAATTTCCAAGAAAAATGTAAAAATTATCCAAAATTTAAGAACGATGCTATTTCTATAGATATATAAGAAAAATTGAATTTTAGCGAATTTCCAAGAAAAATGTAAAAATTACACGAAATTCGAAAACGATGCTATTTCTATGTATATCGACGATTTGGATGATATATAAGAAAAACTGAAATTTTAGCAAATTTCCAAGAAATATGTAAAAATTAACCAAAATTTGAAAACGATGCTATCTGGATGATTTGGAAGAAATTGAAGAAAAATTGAATTTTAGCGAATTTCCAGGAATAATGTAAAAATTTACCAAAATTTGAAAACGATTCTATTTCTATAGATATACAAGAAAAATTGAATTTTAGCGAACTTCCAAGAAAAATGTAAAAATTAACCAAAATTATAAATCGTTGCTATTTCTACGTATATCGACGATTTGGATGATATATAAGAAAAACTGAAATTTTAGCCAATTTCCAAGACATGTAAAAATTAACCAAAATTTGAAAACGATGCCATCTGGATGATTTGGAAGAAATTGAAGAAAAATTGAATTTTTGCGAATTTCCGTGTAAACTGTAGAAATTAACCGAAATTCGAAAACGATGCTATTTCTACGTATATCGACGATTTCGATGATATATAAGAAAAACTGAAATTTTAGCGAATTTCCAAGAAAAATGTAAGAATTATGCTAAATTTAAAAACGATGCTTTTCTCTAGATATATAAGAAAAATTGAATTTTAGCGAATTTCCAAGAAAAATGTAAAAATTACACGAAATTCGAAAACGATGCTATTTCTATGTATATCGACGGTTTGGATGATATATAAGAAAAACTGAAATTTTAGCGATATTCCAAGAAAAATGTAAAAATTAACCAAAATTTGAAAACGATGCCATTTAGATGATTTGGAAGATATTTATGAAAAATTGAATTTTTGCGAATTTCCGTGTAAACTGTAAAAACTAACCGAAATTCGAAAACGATGCTATTTCTACGTATTGCGACGATTTGAACGATATATAAGAAAAACTGAAAGTTTAGCGAATTTCCGAGTAAACTGTAAAAATTAACCGAAATTCGAAAACGATGCTATTTCTACGTATATCGACGATTTCGATGATATATAAGAAAAACTGAAATTTTAGTAAATTTCCAAGAGATGTGTAGAAATTATTCAAAATTTAAGAACGATGCTATTTCTATAGATATATAAGAAAAATTGAATTTTAGCGAATTTCCAAGAAAAATGTAAAAATTACACGAAATTCGAAAACGATGCTATTTCTACGTATTTCGACGATTTGAATGATATATAAGAAAAACTGAAATTTTAGCAAATTTCCAAGACGTAAAAATTAACCAAAATTTGAAAACGATGCCATCTGGATGATTTGGAAGAAATTGAAGAAAAATTGAATTTTTGCGAATTTCCGAGTAAACTGTAAAAATTAACCGAAATTCGAAAACGATGCTATTTCTACGTATATCGACGATTTCGATGATATATAAGAAAAACTGAAATTTTAGCGAATTTCCAAGAAAAATGTAAAAATTATGCTAAATTTAAAAACGATGCTATTTCTCTAGATATATAAGAAAAATTGAATTTTTGCGAATTTCCAAGAAAAATGTAAAAATTACACGAAATTCGAAAACGATGCTATTTCTACGTATATCGACGATTTGGATGATATATAAGAAACACTGAAATTTTAACGAATTTCCAAGAAAAATGTAAAAATTATCCAAAATTTAAGAACGATGCTATTTCTATAGATATATAAGAAAAATTGAATTTTAGCGAATTTCCAAGAAAAATGTAAAAATTACACGAAATTCGAAAACGATGCTATTTCTACGTATATCGACGATTTAGATGATATATAAGAAAAACTGAAATTTTAGCAAATTTCCAAGACATGTAAAAATTAACCAAAATTTGAAAACGATGCCATCTGGATGATTTGGAAGAAATTGAAGAAAAATTGAATTTTTGCGAATTTCCGGGTAAACTTTAAAAATTAACCGAAATTCGAAAACGATGCTATTTCTACGTATATCGACGATTTCGATGATATATAAGAAAAACTGAAATTTTAGCGAATTTCCAAGAAAAATGTAAAAATTATGCTAAATTTAAAAACGATGCTATTTCTCTAGATATATAAGAAAAATTGAATTTTAGCGAATTTCCAAGAAAAATGTAAAAATTAACCAAAATTATAAATCGTTGCTATTTCTACGTATATCGACGATTTGGATGATATATAAGAAAAACTGAAATTTTAGCAAATTTCCAAGACATGTAAAAATTAACCAAAATTTGAAAACGATGCCATCTGGATGATTTGGAAGAAATTGAAGAAAAATTGAATTTTTGCGAATTTCCGTGTAAACTGTAGAAATTAACCGAAATTCGAAAACGATGCTATTTCTACGTATATCGACGATTTCGATGATATATAAGAAAAACTGAAATTTTAGCGAATTTCCAAGAAAAATGTAAGAATTATGCTAAATTTAAAAACGATGCTTTTCTCTAGATATATAAGAAAAATTGAATTTTAGCGAATTTCCAAGAAAAATGTAAAAATTACACGAAATTCGAAAACGATGCTATTTCTACGTATATCGACGATTTGGATGATATATAAGAAACACTGAAATTTTAACGAATTTCCAAGAAAAATGTAAAAATTATCCAAAATTTAAGAACGATGCTATTTCTATAGATATATAAGAAAAATTGAATTTTAGCGAATTTCCAAGAAAAATGTAAAAATTACACGAAATTCGAAAACGATGCTATTTCTACGTATATCGACGATTTAGATGATATATAAGAAAAACTGAAATTTTAGCAAATTTCCAAGACATGTAAAAATTAACCAAAATTTGAAAACGATGCCATCTGGATGATTTGGAAGAAATTGAAGAAAAATTGAATTTGTGCGAATTTCCGAGTAAACTGTAAAAATTAACCGAAATTCGAAAACGATGCTATTTCTACGTATATCGACGATTTCGATGATATATAAGAAAAACTGAAATTTTAGCGAATTTCCAAGAAAAATGTAAAAATTATGCTAAATTTAAAAACGATGCTATTTCTCTAGATATATAAGAAAAATTGAATTTTAGCGAATTTCCAGGAATAATGTAAAAATTTACCAAAATTTGAAAACGATTCTATTTCTATAGATATACAAGAAAAATTGAATTTTAGCGAATCTCCAAGAAAAATGTAAAAATTAACCAAAATTATAAATCGTTGCTATTTCTACGTATATCGACGATTTGGATGATATATAAGAAAAACTGAAATTTTAGCAAATTTCCAAGACATGTAAAAATTAACCAAAATTTGAAAACGATGCCATCTGGATGATTTGGAAGAAATTGAAGAAAAATTGAATTTTTGCGAATTTCCGTGTAAACTGTAGAAATCAACCGAAATTCTAAATCGTTGCTATTTCTACGTATATCGACGATTTGGATGATATATAAGAAAAACTGAAATTTTAACGAATTTCCAAGAAAAATGTAAAAATTATCCAAAATTTAAGAACGATGCTATTTCTATAGATATATAAGAAAAATTGAATTTTAGCGAATTTCCAAGAAAAATGTAAAAATTACACGAAATTCGAAAACGATGCTATTTCTATGTATATCGACGATTTGGATGATATATAAGAAAAACTGAAATTTTAGCAAATTTCCAAGAAATATGTAAAAATTAACCAAAATTTGAAAACGATGCTATCTGGATGATTTGGAAGAAATTGAAGAAAAATTGAATTTTAGCGAATTTCCAGGAATAATGTAAAAATTTACGAAAATTTGAAAACGATTCTATTTCTATAGATATACAAGAAACATTGAATTTTAGCGAATTTCCAAGAAAAATGTAAAAATTAACCAAAATTATAAATCGTTGCTATTTCTACGTATATCGACGATTTGGATGATATATAAGAAAAACTGAAATTTTAGCAAATTTCCAAGACATGTAAAAATTAACCAAAATTTGAAAACGATGCCATCTGGATGATTTGGAAGAAATTGAAGAAAAATTGAATTTTTGCGAATTTCCGTGTAAACTGTAGAAATCAACCGAAATTCTAAATCGTTGCTATTTCTACGTATATCGACGATTTGGATGATATATAAGAAAAACTGAAATTTTAGCGAATTTCCAAGAAAAATGTAAAAATTACACGAAATTCGAAAACGATGCTATTTCTACGTATATCGACGATTTGGATGATATATAAGAAAAACTGAAATTTTAGCAAATTTCCAAGACATATGTAAAAATTAACCAAAATTTGAAAACAATGCCATCTGGATGATTTGGAAGAAATTGAAGAAAAATTGAATTTTTGCGAATTTCCGAGTAAACTGTAAAAATTAACCGAAATTCGAAAACGATGCTATTTCTACGTATATCGACGATTTCGATGATATATAAGAAAAACTGAAATTTTAACGAATTTCCAAGAAAAATGTAAGAATTATGCTAAATTTAAAAACGATGCTTTTCTCTAGATATATAAGAAAAATTGAATTTTAGCGAATTTCCAAGAAAAATGTAAAAATTACACGAAATTCGAAAACGATGCTATTTCTATGTATATCGACGATTTGGATGATATATAAGAAAAACTGAAATTTTAGCAAATTTCCAAGACATATGTAATAATTAACCAAAATTTGAAAACGATGCCATCTGGATGATTTGGAAGAAATTGAAGAAAAATTGAATTTTTGCGAATTTCCGAGTAAACTGTAAAAATTAACCGAAATTCGAAAACGATGCTATTTCTACGTATATCGACGATTTGGACGATATATAAGAAAAACTGAAATTTTAGCGAATTTCCGAGTAAACTGTAAAAATTAACCGAAATTCTAAATCGCTGCTATTTCTACGTATATCGACGATTTGGGTGATATATAAGAAACACTGAAATTTTAACGAATTTCCAAGAAAAATGTAAAAATTATCCAAAATTTAAGAACGATGCTATTTCTATAGATATATAAGAAAAATTGAATTTTAGCGAATTTCCAAGAAAAATGTAAAAATTACACGAAATTCGAAAACGATGCTATTTCTACGTATATCGACGATTTGGATGATATATAAGAAAAACTGAAATTTTAGCAAATTTCCAAGACATGTAAAAATTAACCAAAATTTGAAAACGATGCCATCTGGATGATTTGGAAGAAATTGAAGAAAAATTGAATTTTTGCGAATTTCCGAGTAAACTGTAAAAATTAACCGAAATTCGAAAACGATGCTATTTCTACGTATATCGACGATTTCGATGATATATAAGAAAAACTGAAATTTTAGCGAATTTCCAAGAAAAATGTTAAAATTATGCTAAATTTAAAAAGATGCTATTTCTCTAGATATATAAGAAAAATTGAATTTTAGCGAATTTACAGGAATAATGTAAAAATTTACCAAAATTTGAAAACGATTCTATTTCTATAGATATACAAGAATAATTGAATTTTAGCGAATTTCCAAGAAAAATGTAAAAATTAACCAAAATTATAAATCGTTGCTATTTCTACGTATATCGACGATTTGGATGATATATAAGAAAAACTGAAATTTCCAAGAAAAATGTAAAAATTATCCAAAATTTAAGAACGATGCTATTTCTATAGATATATAAGAAAAATTGAATTTTAGCGAATTTCCAAGAAAAATGTAAAAATTACACGAAATTCGAAAACGATGCTATTTCTATGTATATCGACGATTTGGATGATATATAAGAAAAACTGAAATTTTAGCAAATTTCCAAGAAATATGTAAAAATTAACCAAAATTTGAAAACGATGCTATCTGGATGATTTGGAAGAAATTGAAGAAAAATTGAATTTTAGCGAATTTCCAGGAATAATGTAAAAATTTACCAAAATTTGAAAACGATTCTATTTCTATAGATATACAAGAAAAATTGAATTTTAGCGAACTTCCAAGAAAAATGTAAAAATTAACCAAAATTATAAATCGTTGCTATTTCTACGTATATCGACGATTTGGATGATATATAAGAAAAACTGAAATTTTAGCCAATTTCCAAGACATGTAAAAATTAACCAAAATTTGAAAACGATGCCATCTGGATGATTTGGAAGAAATTGAAGAAAAATTGAATTTTTGCGAATTTCCGTGTAAACTGTAGAAATTAACCGAAATTCGAAAACGATGCTATTTCTACGTATATCGACGATTTCGATGATATATAAGAAAAACTGAAATTTTAGCGAATTTCCAAGAAAAATGTAAGAATTATGCTAAATTTAAAAACGATGCTTTTCTCTAGATATATAAGAAAAATTGAATTTTAGCGAATTTCCAAGAAAAATGTAAAAATTACACGAAATTCGAAAACGATGCTATTTCTATGTATATCGACGGTTTGGATGATATATAAGAAAAACTGAAATTTTAGCGATATTCCAAGAAAAATGTAAAAATTAACCAAAATTTGAAAACGATGCCATTTAGATGATTTGGAAGATATTTATGAAAAATTGAATTTTTGCGAATTTCCGTGTAAACTGTAAAAACTAACCGAAATTCGAAAACGATGCTATTTCTACGTATTGCGACGATTTGAACGATATATAAGAAAAACTGAAAGTTTAGCGAATTTCCAAGAAATATGTAAAAATTAACCAAAATTTGAAAACGATGCCATCTGGATGATTTGGAAGAAATTGAAGAAAAATTGAATTTTTGCGAATTTCCGAGTAAACTGTAAAAATTAACCGAAATTCGAAAACGATGCTATTTCTACGTATATCGACGATTTGGACGATATATAAGAAAAACTGAAATTTTAGCGAATTTCCGAGTAAACTGTAAAAATTAACCGAAATTCTAAATCGCTGCTATTTCTACGTATATCGACGATTTGGGTGATATATAAGAAACACTGAAATTTTAACGAATTTCCAAGAAAAATGTAAAAATTATCCAAAATTTAAGAACGATGCTATTTCTATAGATATATAAGAAAAATTGAATTTTAGCGAATTTCCAAGAAAAATGTAAAAATTACACGAAATTCGAAAACGATGCTATTTCTACGTATATCGACGATTTGGATGATATATAAGAAAAACTGAAATTTTAGCAAATTTCCAAGACATGTAAAAATTAACCAAAATTTGAAAACGATGCCATCTGGATGATTTGGAAGAAATTGAAGAAAAATTGAATTTTTGCGAATTTCCGAGTAAACTGTAAAAATTAACCGAAATTCGAAAACGATGCTATTTCTACGTATATCGACGATTTCGATGATATATAAGAAAAACTGAAATTTTAGCGAATTTCCAAGAAAAATGTTAAAATTATGCTAAATTTAAAAACGATGCTATTTCTCTAGATATATAAGAAAAATTGAATTTTAGCGAATTTACAGGAATAATGTAAAAATTTACCAAAATTTGAAAACGATTCTATTTCTATAGATATACAAGAATAATTGAATTTTAGCGAATTTCCAAGAAAAATGTAAAAATTAACCAAAATTATAAATCGTTGCTATTTCTACGTATATCGACGATTTGGATGATATATAAGAAAAACTGAAATTTCCAAGAAAAATGTAAAAATTATCCAAAATTTAAGAACGATGCTATTTCTATAGATATATAAGAAAAATTGAATTTTAGCGAATTTCCAAGAAAAATGTAAAAATTACACGAAATTCGAAAACGATGCTATTTCTATGTATATCGACGATTTGGATGATATATAAGAAAAACTGAAATTTTAGCAAATTTCCAAGAAATATGTAAAAATTAACCAAAATTTGAAAACGATGCTATCTGGATGATTTGGAAGAAATTGAAGAAAAATTGAATTTTAGCGAATTTCCAGGAATAATGTAAAAATTTACCAAAATTTGAAAACGATTCTATTTCTATAGATATACAAGAAAAATTGAATTTTAGCGAATTTCCAAGAAAAATGTAAAAATTAACCAAAATTATAAATCGTTGCTATTTCTACGTATATCGACGATTTGGATGATATATAAGAAAAACTGAAATTTTAGCAAATTTCCAAGACATGTAAAAATTAACCAAAATTTGAAAACGATGCCATCTGGATGATTTGGAAGAAATTGAAGAAAAATTGAATTTTTGCGAATTTCCGTGTAAACTGTAGAAATTAACCGAAATTCGAAAACGATGCTATTTCTACGTATATCGACGATTTCGATGATATATAAGAAAAACTGAAATTTTAGCGAATTTCCAAGAAAAATGTAAGAATTATGCTAAATTTAAAAACGATGCTTTTCTCTAGATATATAAGAAAAATTGAATTTTAGCGAATTTCCAAGAAAAATGTAAAAATTACACGAAATTCGAAAACGATGCTATTTCTATGTATATCGACGATTTGGATGATATATAAGAAAAACTGAAATTTTAGCGATATTCCAAGAAAAATGTAAAAATTAACCAAAATTTGAAAACGATGCCATTTAGATGATTTGGAAGATATTTATGAAAAATTGAATTTTTGCGAATTTCCGTGTAAACTGTAAAAACTAACCGAAATTCGAAAACGATGCTATTTCTACGTATTGCGACGATTTGAACGATATATAAGAAAAACTGAAAGTTTAGCGAATTTCCGAGTAAACTGTAAAAATTAACCGAAATTCGAAAACGATGCTATTTCTACGTATATCGACGATTTCGATGATATATAAGAAAAACTGAAATTTTAGTAAATTTCCAAGAGATGTGTAGAAATTATTCAAAATTTAAGAACGATGCTATTTCTATAGATATATAAGAAAAATTGAATTTTAGCGAATTTCCAAGAAAAATGTAAAAATTACACGAAATTCGAAAACGATGCTATTTCTACGTATTTCGACGATTTGGATGATATATAAGAAAAACTGAAATTTTAGCAAATTTCCAAGACATGTAAAAATTAACCAAAATTTGAAAACGATGCCATCTGGATGATTTGGAAGAAATTGAAGAAAAATTGAATTTTTGCGAATTTCCGAGTAAACTGTAAAAATTAACCGAAATTCGAAAACGATGCTATTTCTACGTATATCGACGATTTCGATGATATATAAGAAAAACTGAAATTTTAGCGAATTTCCAAGAAAAATGTAAAAATTATGCTAAATTTAAAAACGATGCTATTTCTCTAGATATATAAGAAAAATTGAATTTTTGCGAATTTCCAAGAAAAATGTAAAAATTACACGAAATTCGAAAACGATGCTATTTCTACGTATATCGACGATTTGGATGATATATAAGAAACACTGAAATTTTAACGAATTTCCAAGAAAAATGTAAAAATTATCCAAAATTTAAGAACGATGCTATTTCTATAGATATATAAGAAAAATTGAATTTTAGCGAATTTCCAAGAAAAATGTAAAAATTACACGAAATTCGAAAACGATGCTATTTCTACGTATATCGACGATTTGGATGATATATAAGAAAAACTGAAATTTTAGCAAATTTCCAGGACATGTAAAAATTAACCAAAATTTGAAAACGATGCCATCTGGATGATTTGGAAGAAATTGAAGAAAAATTGAATTTTTCCGAATTTCCGATTAAACTGTAAAAATTAACCGAAATTCGAAAACGATGCTATTTCTACGTATATCGACGATTTCGATGATATATAAGAAAAACTGAAATTTTAGCGAATTTCCAAGAAAAATGTAAAAATTATGCTAAATTTAAAAACGATGCTATTTCTCTAGATATATAAGAAAAATTGAATTTTAGCGAATTTCCAGGAATAATGTAAAAATTTACCAAAATTTGAAACCGATTCTATTTCTATAGATATACAAGAAAAATTGAATTTTAGCGAATTTCCAAGAAAAATGTAAAAATTAACCAAAATTATAAATCGTTGCTATTTCTACGTATATCGACGATTTGGATGATATATAAGAAAAACTGAAATTTCCAAGAAAAATGTAAAAATTATCCAAAATTTAAGAACGATGCTATTTCTATAGATATATAAGAAAAATTGAATTTTAGCGAATTTCCAAGAAAAATGTAAAAATTACACGAAATTCGAAAACGATGCTATTTCTATGTATATCGACGATTTGGATGATATATAAGAAAAACTGAAATTTTAGCAAATTTCCAAGAAATATGTAAAAATTAACCAAAATTTGAAAACGATGCTATCTGGATGATTTGGAAGAAATTGAAGAAAAATTGAATTTTAGCGAATTTCCAGGAATAATGTAAAAATTTACCAAAATTTGAAAACGATTCTATTTCTATAGATATACAAGAAAAATTGAATTTTAGGGAATTTCCAAGAAAAATGTAAAAATTAACCAAAATTATAAATCGTTGCTATTTCTACGTATATCGACGATTTGGATGATATATAAGAAAAACTGAAATTTTAGCAAATTTCCAAGACATGTAAAAATTAACCAAAATTTGAAAACGATGCCATCTGGATGATTTGGAAGAAATTGAAGAAAAATTGAATTTTTGCGAATTTCCGTGTAAACTGTAGAAATCAACCGAAATTCTAAATCGTTGCTATTTCTACGTATATCGACGATTTGGATGATATATAAGAAAAACTGAAATTTTAACGAATTTCCAAGAAAAATGTAAAAATTATCCAAAATTTAAGAACGATGCTATTTCTATAGATATATAAGAAAAATTGAATTTTAGCGAATTTCCAAGAAAAATGTAAAAATTACACGAAATTCGAAAACGATGCTATTTCTATGTATATCGACGATTTGGATGATATATAAGAAAAACTGAAATTTTAGCAAATTTCCAAGAAATATGTAAAAATTAACCAAAATTTGAAAACGATGCTATCTGGATGATTTGGAAGAAATTGAAGAAAAATTGAATTTTAGCGAATTTCCAGGAATAATGTAAAAATTTACCAAAATTTGAAAACGATTCTATTTCTATAGATATACAAGAAAAATTGAATTTTAGCGAATTTCCAAGAAAAATGTAAAAATTAACCAAAATTATAAATCGTTGCTATTTCTACGTATATCGACGATTTGGATGATATATAAGAAAAACTGAAATTTTAGCAAATTTCCAAGACATGTAAAAATTAACCAAAATTTGAAAACGATGCCATCTGGATGATTTGGAAGAAATTGAAGAAAAATTGAATTTTTGCGAATTTCCGTGTAAACTGTAGAAATCAACCGAAATTCTAAATCGTTGCTATTTCTACGTATATCGACGATTTGGATGATATATAAGAAAAACTGAAATTTTAACGAATTTCCAAGAAAAATGTAAAAATTATCCAAAATTTAAGAACGATGCTATTTCTATAGATATATAAGAAAAATTGAATTTTAGCGAATTTCCAAGAAAAATGTAAAAATTACACGAAATTCGAAAACGATGCTATTTCTACGTATATCGACGATTTGGATGATATATAAGAAAAACTGAAATTTTAGCAAATTTCCAAGACATATGTAAAAATTAACCAAAATTTGAAAACAATGCCATCTGGATGATTTGGAAGAAATTGAAGAAAAATTGAATTTTTGCGAATTTCCGAGTAAACTGTAAAAATTAACCGAAATTCGAAAACGATGCTATTTCTACGTATATCGACGATTTCGATGATATATAAGAAAAACTGAAATTTTAACGAATTTCCAAGAAAAATGTAAGAATTATGCTAAATTTAAAAACGATGCTTTTCTCTAGATATATAAGAAAAATTGAATTTTAGCGAATTTCCAAGAAAAATGTAAAAATTACACGAAATTCGAAAACGATGCTATTTCTATGTATATCGACGATTTGGATGATATATAAGAAAAACTGAAATTTTAGCAAATTTCCAAGACATATGTAATAATTAACCAAAATTTGAAAACGATGCCATCTGGATGATTTGGAAGAAATTGAAGAAAAATTGAATTTTTGCGAATTTCCGAGTAAACTGTAAAAATTAACCGAAATTCGAAAACGATGCTATTTCTACGTATATCGACGATTTGGACGATATATAAGAAAAACTGAAATTTTAGCGAATTTCCGAGTAAACTGTAAAAATTAACCGAAATTCTAAATCGCTGCTATTTCTACGTATATCGACGATTTGGGTGATATATAAGAAACACTGAAATTTTAACGAATTTCCAAGAAAAATGTAAAAATTATCCAAAATTTAAGAACGATGCTATTTCTATAGATATATAAGAAAAATTGAATTTTAGCGAATTTCCAAGAAAAATGTAAAAATTACACGAAATTCGAAAACGATGCTATTTCTATGTATATCGACGATTTGGATGATATATAAGAAAAACTGAAATTTTAGCAAATTTCCAAGAAATATGTAAAAATTAACCAAAATTTGAAAACGATGCTATCTGGATGATTTGGAAGAAATTGAAGAAAAATTGAATTTTAGCGAATTTCCAGGAATAATGTAAAAATTTACCAAAATTTGAAAACGATTCTATTTCTATAGATATACAAGAAAAATTGAATTTTAGCGAATTTCCAAGAAAAATGTAAAAATTAACCAAAATTATAAATCGTTGCTATTTCTACGTATATCGACGATTTGGATGATATATAAGAAAAACTGAAATTTCCAAGAAAAATGTAAAAATTATCCAAAATTTAAGAACGATGCTATTTCTATAGATATATAAGAAAAATTGAATTTTAGCGAATTTCCAAGAAAAATGTAAAAATTACACGAAATTCGAAAACGATGCTATTTCTATGTATATCGACGATTTGGATGATATATAAGAAAAACTGAAATTTTAGCAAATTTCCAAGAAATATGTAAAAATTAACCAAAATTTGAAAACGATGCTATCTGGATGATTTGGAAGAAATTGAAGAAAAATTGAATTTTAGCGAATTTCCAGGAATAATGTAAAAATTTACCAAAATTTGAAAACGATTCTATTTCTATAGATATACAAGAAAAATTGAATTTTAGCGAATTTCCAAGAAAAATGTAAAAATTAACCAAAATTATAAATCGTTGCTATTTCTACGTATATCGACGATTTGGATGATATATAAGAAAAACTGAAATTTTAGCAAATTTCCAAGACATGTAAAAATTAACCAAAATTTGAAAACGATGCCATCTGGATGATTTGGAAGAAATTGAAGAAAAATTGAATTTTTGCGAATTTCCGTGTAAACTGTAGAAATCAACCGAAATTCTAAATCGTTGCTATTTCTACGTATATCGACGATTTGGATGATATATAAGAAAAACTGAAATTTTAACGAATTTCCAAGAAAAATGTAAAAATTATCCAAAATTTAAGAACGATGCTATTTCTATAGATATATAAAAAAAATTGAATTTTAGCGAATTTCCAAGAAAAATGTAAAAATTACACGAAATTCGAAAACGATGCTATTTCTATGTATATCGACGATTTGGATGATATATAAGAAAAACTGAAATTTTAGCAAATTTCCAAGAAATATGTAAAAATTAACCAAAATTTGAAAACGATGCTATCTGGATGATTTGGAAGAAATTGAAGAAAAATTGAATTTTAGCGAATTTCCAGGAATAATGTAAAAATTTACCAAAATTTGAAAACGATTCTATTTCTATAGATATACAAGAAAAATTGAATTTTAGCGAATTTCCAAGAAAAATGTAAAAATTAACCAAAATTATAAATCGTTGCTATTTCTACGTATATCGACGATTTGGATGATATATGAGAAAAACTGAAATTTTAGCAAATTTCCAAGACATGTAAAAATTAACCAAAATTTGAAAACGACGCCATCTGGATGATTTGGAAGAAATTGAAGAAAAATTGAATTTTTGCGAATTTCCGTGTAAACTGTAGAAATCAACCGAAATTCTAAATCGTTGCTATTTCTACGTATATCGACGATTTGGATGATATATAAGAAAAACTGAAATTTTAACGAATTTCCAAGAAAAATGTAAAAATTATCCAAAATTTAAGAACGATGCTATTTCTATAGATATATAAGAAAAATTGAATTTTAGCGAATTTCCAAGAAAAATGTAAAAATTACACGAAATTCGAAAACGATGCTATTTCTATGTATATCGACGATTTGGATGATATATAAGAAAAACTGAAATTTTAGCAAATTTCCAAGACATATGTAATAATTAACCAAAATTTGAAAACGATGCCATCTGGATGATTTGGAAGAAATTGAATAAAAATTGAATTTTTGCGAATTTCCGAGTAAACTGTAAAAATTAACCGAAATTCGAAAACGATGCTATTTCTACGTATATCGACGATTTGGACGATATATAAGAAAAACTGAAATTTTAGCGAATTTCCGAGTAAACTGTAAAAATTAACCGAAATTCTAAATCGCTGCTATTTCTACGTATATCGACGATTTGGGTGATATATAAGAAACACTGAAATTTTAACGAATTTCCAAGAAAAATGTAAAAATTATCCAAAATTTAAGAACGATGCTATTTCTATAGATATATAAGAAAAATTGAATTTTAGCGAATTTCCAAGAAAAATGTAAAAATTACACGAAATTCGAAAACGATGCTATTTCTACGTATATCGACGATTTGGATGATATATAAGAAAAACTGAAATTTTAGCAAATTTCCAAGACATGTAAAAATTAACCAAAATTTGAAAACGATGCCATCTGGATGATTTGGAAGAAATTGAAGAAAAATTGAATTTTTGCGAATTTCCGAGTAAACTGTAAAAATTAACCGAAATTCGAAAACGATGCTATTTCTACGTATATCGACGATTTCGATGATATATAAGAAAAACTGAAATTTTAGCGAATTTCCAAGAAAAATGTTAAAATTATGCTAAATTTAAAAACGATGCTATTTCTCTAGATATATAAGAAAAATTGAATTTTAGCGAATTTACAGGAATAATGTAAAAATTTACCAAAATTTGAAAACGATTCTATTTCTATAGATATACAAGAATAATTGAATTTTAGCGAATTTCCAAGAAAAATGTAAAAATTAACCAAAATTATAAATCGTTGCTATTTCTACGTATATCGACGATTTGGATGATATATAAGAAAAACTGAAATTTCCAAGAAAAATGTAAAAATTATCCAAAATTTAAGAACGATGCTATTTCTATAGATATATAAGAAAAATTGAATTTTAGCGAATTTCCAGGAAAAATGTAAAAATTACACGAAATTCGAAAACGATGCTATTTCTATGTATATCGACGATTTGGATGATATATAAGAAAAACTGAAATTTTAGCAAATTTCCAAGAAATATGTAAAAATTAACCAAAATTTGAAAACGATGCTATCTGGATGATTTGGAAGAAATTGAAGAAAAATTGAATTTTAGCGAATTTCCAGGAATAATGTAAAAATTTACCAAAATTTGAAAACGATTCTATTTCTATAGATATACAAGAAAAATTGAATTTTAGCGAATTTCCAAGAAAAATGTAAAAATTAACCAAAATTATAAATCGTTGCTATTTCTACGTATATCGACGATTTGGATGATATATAAGAAAAACTGAAATTTTAGCAAATTTCCAAGACATGTAAAAATTAACCAAAATTTGAAAACGATGCCATCTGGATGATTTGGAAGAAATTGAAGAAAAATTGAATTTTTGCGAATTTCCGTGTAAACTGTAGAAATTAACCGAAATTCGAAAACGATGCTATTTCTACGTATATCGACGATTTCGATGATATATAAGAAAAACTGAAATTTTAGCGAATTTCCAAGAAAAATGTAAGAATTATGCTAAATTTAAAAACGATGCTTTTCTCTAGATATATAAGAAAAATTGAATTTTAGCGAATTTCCAAGAAAAATGTAAAAATTACACGAAATTCGAAAACGATGCTATTTCTATGTATATCGACGGTTTGGATGATATATAAGAAAAACTGAAATTTTAGCGATATTCCAAGAAAAATGTAAAAATTAACCAAAATTTGAAAACGATGCCATTTAGATTTGGAAGATATTTATGAAAAATTGAATTTTTGCGAATTTCCGTGTAAACTGTAAAAACTAACCGAAATTCGAAAACGATGCTATTTCTACGTATTGCGACGATTTGAACGATATATAAGAAAAACTGAAAGTTTAGCGAATTTCCGAGTAAACTGTAAAAATTAACCGAAATTCGAAAACGATGCTATTTCTACGTATATCGACGATTTCGATGATATATAAGAAAAACTGAAATTTTAGTAAATTTCCAAGAGATGTGTAGAAATTATTCAAAATTTAAGAACGATGCTATTTCTATAGATATATAAGAAAAATTGAATTTTAGCGAATTTCCAAGAAAAATGTAAAAATTACACGAAATTCGAAAACGATGCTATTTCTACGTATTTCGACGATTTGAATGATATATAAGAAAAACTGAAATTTTAGCAAATTTCCAAGACGTAAAAATTAACCAAAATTTGAAAACGATGCCATCTGGATGATTTGGAAGAAATTGAAGAAAAATTGAATTTTTCCGAATTTCCGAGTAAACTGTAAAAATTAACCGAAATTCGAAAACGATGCTATTTCTACGTATATCGACGATTTCGATGATATATAAGAAAAACTGAAATTTTAGCGAATTTCCAAGAAAAATGTAAAAATTATGCTAAATTTAAAAACGATGCTATTTCTCTAGATATATAAGAAAAATTGAATTTTTGCGAATTTCCAAGAAAAATGTAAAAATTACACGAAATTCGAAAACGATGCTATTTCTACGTATATCGACGATTTGGATGATATATAAGAAACACTGAAATTTTAACGAATTTCCAAGAAAAATGTAAAAATTATCCAAAATTTAAGAACGATGCTATTTCTATAGATATATAAGAAAAATTGAATTTTAGCGAATTTCCAAGAAAAATGTAAAAATTACACGAAATTCGAAAACGATGCTATTTCTACGTATATCGACGATTTAGATGATATATAAGAAAAACTGAAATTTTAGCAAATTTCCAAGACATGTAAAAATTAACCAAAATTTGAAAACGATGCCATCTGGATGATTTGGAAGAAATTGAAGAAAAATTGAATTTTTGCGAATTTCCGGGTAAACTTTAAAAATTAACCGAAATTCGAAAACGATGCTATTTCTACGTATATCGACGATTTCGATGATATATAAGAAAAACTGAAATTTTAGCGAATTTCCAAGAAAAATGTAAAAATTATGCTAAATTTAAAAACGATGCTATTTCTCTAGATATATAAGAAAAATTGAATTTTAGCGAATTTCCAAGAAAAATGTAAAAATTAACCAAAATTATAAATCGTTGCTATTTCTACGTATATCGACGATTTGGATGATATATAAGAAAAACTGAAATTTTAGCAAATTTCCAAGACATGTAAAAATTAACCAAAATTTGAAAACGATGCCATCTGGATGATTTGGAAGAAATTGAAGAAAAATTGAATTTTTGCGAATTTCCGTGTAAACTGTAGAAATTAACCGAAATTCGAAAACGATGCTATTTCTACGTATATCGACGATTTCGATGATATATAAGAAAAACTGAAATTTTAGCGAATTTCCAAGACATGTAAAAATTAACCAAAATTTGAAAACGATGCCATCTGGATGATTTGGAAGAAATTGAAGAAAAATTGAATTTTTGCGAATTTCCGAGTAAACTGTAAAAATTAACCGAAATTCGAAAACGATGCTATTTCTACGTATATCGACGATTTCGATGATATATAAGAAAAACTGAAATTTTAGCGAATTTCCAAGAAAAATGTAAAAATTATGCTAAATTTAAAAACGATGCTATTTCTCTAGATATATAAGAAAAATTGAATTTTAGCGAATTTCCAGGAATAATGTAAAAATTTACCAAAATTTGAAAACGATTCTATTTCTATAGATATACAAGAAAAATTGAATTTTAGCGAATCTCCAAGAAAAATGTAAAAATTAACCAAAATTATAAATCGTTGCTATTTCTACGTATATCGACGATTTGGATGATATATAAGAAAAACTGAAATTTCCAAGAAAAATGTAAAAATTATCCAAAATTTAAGAACGATGCTATTTCTATAGATATATAAGAAAAATTGAATTTTAGCGAATTTCCAAGAAAAATGTAAAAATTACACGAAATTCGAAAACGATGCTATTTCTATGTATATCGACGATTTGGATGATATATAAGAAAAACTGAAATTTCAGCAAATTTCCAAGAAATATGTAAAAATTAACCAAAATTTGAAAACGATGCTATCTGGATGATTTGGAAGAAATTGAAGAAAAATTGAATTTTAGCGAATTTCCAGGAATAATGTAAAAATTTACCAAAATTTGAAAACGATTCTATTTCTATAGATATACAAGAAAAATTGAATTTTAGCGAATTTCCAAGAAAAATGTAAAAATTAACCAAAATTATAAATCGTTGCTATTTCTACGTATATCGACGATTTGGATGATATATAAGAAAAACTGAAATTTTAGCAAATTTCCAAGACATGTAAAAATTAACCAAAATTTGAAAACGATGCCATCTGGATGATTTGGAAGAAATTGAAGAAAAATTGAATTTTTGCGAATTTCCGTGTAAACTGTAGAAATCAACCGAAATTCTAAATCGTTGCTATTTCTACGTATATCGACGATTTGGATGATATATAAGAAAAACTGAAATTTTAACGAATTTCCAAGAAAAATGTAAAAATTATCCAAAATTTAAGAACGATGCTATTTCTATAGATATATAAGAAAAATTGAATTTTAGCGAATTTCCAAGAAAAATGTAAAAATTACACGAAATTCGAAAACGATGCTATTTCTATGTATATCGACGATTTGGATGATATATAAGAAAAACTGAAATTTTAGCAAATTTCCAAGAAATATGTAAAAATTAACCAAAATTTGAAAACGATGCTATCTGGATGATTTGGAAGAAATTGAAGAAAAATTGAATTTTAGCGAATTTCCAGGAATAATGTAAAAATTTACGAAAATTTGAAAACGATTCTATTTCTATAGATATACAAGAAAAATTGAATTTTAGCGAATTTCCAAGAAAAATGTAAAAATTAACCAAAATTATAAATCGTTGCTATTTCTACGTATATCGACGATTTGGATGATATATAAGAAAAACTGAAATTTTAGCAAATTTCCAAGACATGTAAAAATTAACCAAAATTTGAAAACGATGCCATCTGGATGATTTGGAAGAAATTGAAGAAAAATTGAATTTTTGCGAATTTCCGTGTAAACTGTAGAAATCAACCGAAATTCTAAATCGTTGCTATTTCTACGTATATCGACGATTTGGATGATATATAAGAAAAACTGAAATTTTAGCGAATTTCCAAGAAAAATGTAAAAATTACACGAAATTCGAAAACGATGCTATTTCTACGTATATCGACGATTTGGATGATATATAAGAAAAACTGAAATTTTAGCAAATTTCCAAGACATATGTAAAAATTAACCAAAATTTGAAAACAATGCCATCTGGATGATTTGGAAGAAATTGAAGAAAAATTGAATTTTTGCGAATTTCCGAGTAAACTGTAAAAATTAACCGAAATTCGAAAACGATGCTATTTCTATGTATATCGACGATTTGGATGATATATAAGAAAAACTGAAATTTTAGCAAATTTCCAAGACATATGTAATAATTAACCAAAATTTGAAAACGATGCCATCTGGATGATTTGGAAGAAATTGAAGAAAAATTGAATTTTTGCGAATTTCCGAGTAAACTGTAAAAATTAACCGAAATTCGAAAACGATGCTATTTCTACGTATATCGACGATTTGGACGATATATAAGAAAAACTGAAATTTTAGCGAATTTCCGAGTAAACTGTAAAAATTAACCGAAATTCTAAATCGCTGCTATTTCTACGTATATCGACGATTTGGGTGATATATAAGAAACACTGAAATTTTAACGAATTTCCAAGAAAAATGTAAAAATTATCCAAAATTTAAGAACGATGCTATTTCTATAGATATATAAGAAAAATTGAATTTTAGCGAATTTCCAAGAAAAATGTAAAAATTACACGAAATTCGAAAACGATGCTATTTCTACGTATATCGACGATTTGGATGATATATAAGAAAAACTGAAATTTTAGCAAATTTCCAAGACATGTAAAAATTAACCAAAATTTGAAAACGATGCCATCTGGATGATTTGGAAGAAATTGAAGAAAAATTGAATTTTTGCGAATTTCCGAGTAAACTGTAAAAATTAACCGAAATTCGAAAACGATGCTATTTCTACGTATATCGACGATTTCGATGATATATAAGAAAAACTGAAATTTTAGCGAATTTCCAAGAAAAATGTTAAAATTATGCTAAATTTAAAAACGATGCTATTTCTCTAGATATATAAGAAAAATTGAATTTTAGCGAATTTACAGGAATAATGTAAAAATTTACCAAAATTTGAAAACGATTCTATTTCTATAGATATACAAGAATAATTGAATTTTAGCGAATTTCCAAGAAAAATGTAAAAATTAACCAAAATTATAAATCGTTGCTATTTCTACGTATATCGACGATTTGGATGATATATAAGAAAAACTGAAATTTTAGCAAATTTCCAAGACATATGTAATAATTAACCAAAATTTGAAAACGATGCCATCTGGATGATTTGGAAGAAATTGAAGAAAAATTGAATTTTTGCGAATTTCCGAGTAAACTGTAAAAATTAACCGAAATTCGAAAACGATGCTATTTCTACGTATATCGACGATTTGGACGATATATAAGAAAAACTGAAATTTTAGCGAATTTCCGAGTAAACTGTAAAAATTAACCGAAATTCTAAATCGCTGCTATTTCTACGTATATCGACGATTTGGGTGATATATAAGAAACACTGAAATTTTAACGAATTTCCAAGAAAAATGTAAAAATTATCCAAAATTTAAGAACGATGCTATTTCTATAGATATATAAGAAAAATTGAATTTTAGCGAATTTCCAAGAAAAATGTAAAAATTACACGAAATTCGAAAACGATGCTATTTCTACGTATATCGACGATTTGGATGATATATAAGAAAAACTGAAATTTTAGCAAATTTCCAAGACATGTAAAAATTAACCAAAATTTGAAAACGATGCCATCTGGATGATTTGGAAGAAATTGAAGAAAAATTGAATTTTTGCGAATTTCCGAGTAAACTGTAAAAATTAACCGAAATTCGAAAACGATGCTATTTCTACGTATATCGACGATTTCGATGATATATAAGAAAAACTGAAATTTTAGCGAATTTCCAAGAAAAATGTTAAAATTATGCTAAATTTAAAAACGATGCTATTTCTCTAGATATATAAGAAAAATTGAATTTTAGCGAATTTACAGGAATAATGTAAAAATTTACCAAAATTTGAAAACGATTCTATTTCTATAGATATACAAGAATAATTGAATTTTAGCGAATTTCCAAGAAAAATGTAAAAATTAACCAAAATTATAAATCGTTGCTATTTCTACGTATATCGACGATTTGGATGATATATAAGAAAAACTGAAATTTCCAAGAAAAATGTAAAAATTATCCAAAATTTAAGAACGATGCTATTTCTATAGATATATAAGAAAAATTGAATTTTAGCGAATTTCCAAGAAAAATGTAAAAATTACACGAAATTCGAAAACGATGCTATTTCTATGTATATCGACGATTTGGATGATATATAAGAAAAACTGAAATTTTAGCAAATTTCCAAGAAATATGTAAAAATTAACCAAAATTTGAAAACGATGCTATCTGGATGATTTGGAAGAAATTGAAGAAAAATTGAATTTTAGCGAATTTCCAGGAATAATGTAAAAATTTACCAAAATTTGAAAACGATTCTATTTCTATAGATATACAAGAAAAATTGAATTTTAGCGAATTTCCAAGAAAAATGTAAAAATTAACCAAAATTATAAATCGTTGCTATTTCTACGTATATCGACGATTTGGATGATATATAAGAAAAACTGAAATTTTAGCAAATTTCCAAGACATGTAAAAATTAACCAAAATTTGAAAACGATGCCATCTGGATGATTTGGAAGAAATTGAAGAAAAATTGAATTTTTGCGAATTTCCGTGTAAACTGTAGAAATTAACCGAAATTCGAAAACGATGCTATTTCTACGTATATCGACGATTTCGATGATATATAAGAAAAACTGAAATTTTAGCGAATTTCCAAGAAAAATGTAAGAATTATGCTAAATTTAAAAACGATGCTTTTCTCTAGATATATAAGAAAAATTGAATTTTAGCGAATTTCCAAGAAAAATGTAAAAATTACACGAAATTCGAAAACGATGCTATTTCTATGTATATCGACGATTTGGATGATATATAAGAAAAACTGAAATTTTAGCGATATTCCAAGAAAAATGTAAAAATTAACCAAAATTTGAAAACGATGCCATTTAGATGATTTGGAAGATATTTATGAAAAATTGAATTTTTGCGAATTTCCGTGTAAACTGTAAAAACTAACCGAAATTCGAAAACGATGCTATTTCTACGTATTGCGACGATTTGAACGATATATAAGAAAAACTGAAAGTTTAGCGAATTTCCGAGTAAACTGTAAAAATTAACCGAAATTCGAAAACGATGCTATTTCTACGTATATCGACGATTTCGATGATATATAAGAAAAACTGAAATTTTAGTAAATTTCCAAGAGATGTGTAGAAATTATTCAAAATTTAAGAACGATGCTATTTCTATAGATATATAAGAAAAATTGAATTTTAGCGAATTTCCAAGAAAAATGTAAAAATTACACGAAATTCGAAAACGATGCTATTTCTACGTATTTCGACGATTTGGATGATATATAAGAAAAACTGAAATTTTAGCAAATTTCCAAGACATGTAAAAATTAACCAAAATTTGAAAACGATGCCATCTGGATGATTTGGAAGAAATTGAAGAAAAATTGAATTTTTGCGAATTTCCGAGTAAACTGTAAAAATTAACCGAAATTCGAAAACGATGCTATTTCTACGTATATCGACGATTTCGATGATATATAAGAAAAACTGAAATTTTAGCGAATTTCCAAGAAAAATGTAAAAATTATGCTAAATTTAAAAACGATGCTATTTCTCTAGATATATAAGAAAAATTGAATTTTTGCGAATTTCCAAGAAAAATGTAAAAATTACACGAAATTCGAAAACGATGCTATTTCTACGTATATCGACGATTTGGATGATATATAAGAAACACTGAAATTTTAACGAATTTCCAAGAAAAATGTAAAAATTATCCAAAATTTAAGAACGATGCTATTTCTATAGATATATAAGAAAAATTGAATTTTAGCGAATTTCCAAGAAAAATGTAAAAATTACACGAAATTCGAAAACGATGCTATTTCTACGTATATCGACGATTTGGATGATATATAAGAAAAACTGAAATTTTAGCAAATTTCCAGGACATGTAAAAATTAACCAAAATTTGAAAACGATGCCATCTGGATGATTTGGAAGAAATTGAAGAAAAATTGAATTTTTCCGAATTTCCGATTAAACTGTAAAAATTAACCGAAATTCGAAAACGATGCTATTTCTACGTATATCGACGATTTCGATGATATATAAGAAAAACTGAAATTTTAGCGAATTTCCAAGAAAAATGTAAAAATTATGCTAAATTTAAAAACGATGCTATTTCTCTAGATATATAAGAAAAATTGAATTTTAGCGAATTTCCAGGAATAATGTAAAAATTTACCAAAATTTGAAACCGATTCTATTTCTATAGATATACAAGAAAAATTGAATTTTAGCGAATTTCCAAGAAAAATGTAAAAATTAACCAAAATTATAAATCGTTGCTATTTCTACGTATATCGACGATTTGGATGATATATAAGAAAAACTGAAATTTCCAAGAAAAATGTAAAAATTATCCAAAATTTAAGAACGATGCTATTTCTATAGATATATAAGAAAAATTGAATTTTAGCGAATTTCCAAGAAAAATGTAAAAATTACACGAAATTCGAAAACGATGCTATTTCTATGTATATCGACGATTTGGATGATATATAAGAAAAACTGAAATTTTAGCAAATTTCCAAGAAATATGTAAAAATTAACCAAAATTTGAAAACGATGCTATCTGGATGATTTGGAAGAAATTGAAGAAAAATTGAATTTTAGCGAATTTCCAGGAATAATGTAAAAATTTACCAAAATTTGAAAACGATTCTATTTCTATAGATATACAAGAAAAATTGAATTTTAGCGAATTTCCAAGAAAAATGTAAAAATTAACCAAAATTATAAATCGTTGCTATTTCTACGTATATCGACGATTTGGATGATATATAAGAAAAACTGAAATTTTAGCAAATTTCCAAGACATGTAAAAATTAACCAAAATTTGAAAACGATGCCATCTGGATGATTTGGAAGAAATTGAAGAAAAATTGAATTTTTGCGAATTTCCGTGTAAACTGTAGAAATCAACCGAAATTCTAAATCGTTGCTATTTCTACGTATATCGACGATTTGGATGATATATAAGAAAAACTGAAATTTTAACGAATTTCCAAGAAAAATGTAAAAATTATCCAAAATTTAAGAACGATGCTATTTCTATAGATATATAAGAAAAATTGAATTTTAGCGAATTTCCAAGAAAAATGTAAAAATTACACGAAATTCGAAAACGATGCTATTTCTATGTATATCGACGATTTGGATGATATATAAGAAAAACTGAAATTTTAGCAAATTTCCAAGAAATATGTAAAAATTAACCAAAATTTGAAAACGATGCTATCTGGATGATTTGGAAGAAATTGAAGAAAAATTGAATTTTAGCGAATTTCCAGGAATAATGTAAAAATTTACCAAAATTTGAAAACGATTCTATTTCTATAGATATACAAGAAAAATTGAATTTTTAGCAAATTTCCAAGACATGTAAAAATTAACCAAAATTTGAAAACGATGCCATCTGGATGATTTGGAAGAAATTGAAGAAAAATTGAATTTTTGCGAATTTCCGTGTAAACTGTAGAAATCAACCGAAATTCTAAATCGTTGCTATTTCTACGTATATCGACGATTTGGATGATATATAAGAAAAACTGAAATTTTAACGAATTTCCAAGAAAAATGTAAAAATTATCCAAAATTTAAGAACGATGCTATTTCTATAGATATATAAGAAAAATTGAATTTTAGCGAATTTCCAAGAAAAATGTAAAAATTACACGAAATTCGAAAACGATGCTATTTCTATGTATATCGACGATTTGGATGATATATAAGAAAAACTGAAATTTTAGCAAATTTCCAAGACATATGTAAAAATTAACCAAAATTTGAAAACAATGCCATCTGGATGATTTGGAAGAAATTGAAGAAAAATTGAATTTTTGCGAATTTCCGAGTAAACTGTAAAAATTAACCGAAATTCGAAAACGATGCTATTTCTACGTATATCGACGATTTCGATGATATATAAGAAAAACTGAAATTTTAACGAATTTCCAAGAAAAATGTAAGAATTATGCTAAATTTAAAAACGATGCTTTTCTCTAGATATATAAGAAAAATTGAATTTTAGCGAATTTCCAAGAAAAATGTAAAAATTACACGAAATTCGAAAACGATGCTATTTCTATGTATATCGACGATTTGGATGATATATAAGAAAAACTGAAATTTTAGCAAATTTCCAAGACATATGTAATAATTAACCAAAATTTGAAAACGATGCCATCTGGATGATTTGGAAGAAATTGAAGAAAAATTGAATTTTTGCGAATTTCCGAGTAAACTGTAAAAATTAACCGAAATTCGAAAACGATGCTATTTCTACGTATATCGACGATTTGGACGATATATAAGAAAAACTGAAATTTTAGCGAATTTCCGAGTAAACTGTAAAAATTAACCGAAATTCTAAATCGCTGCTATTTCTACGTATATCGACGATTTGGGTGATATATAAGAAACACTGAAATTTTAACGAATTTCCAAGAAAAATGTAAAAATTATCCAAAATTTAAGAACGATGCTATTTCTATAGATATATAAGAAAAATTGAATTTTAGCGAATTTCCAAGAAAAATGTAAAAATTACACGAAATTCGAAAACGATGCTATTTCTACGTATATCGACGATTTGGATGATATATAAGAAAAACTGAAATTTTAGCAAATTTCCAAGACATGTAAAAATTAACCAAAATTTGAAAACGATGCCATCTGGATGATTTGGAAGAAATTGAAGAAAAATTGAATTTTTGCGAATTTCCGAGTAAACTGTAAAAATTAACCGAAATTCGAAAACGATGCTATTTCTACGTATATCGACGATTTCGATGATATATAAGAAAAACTGAAATTTTAGCGAATTTCCAAGAAAAATGTTAAAATTATGCTAAATTTAAAAACGATGCTATTTCTCTAGATATATAAGAAAAATTGAATTTTAGCGAATTTACAGGAATAATGTAAAAATTTACCAAAATTTGAAAACGATTCTATTTCTATAGATATACAAGAATAATTGAATTTTAGCGAATTTCCAAGAAAAATGTAAAAATTAACCAAAATTATAAATCGTTGCTATTTCTACGTATATCGACGATTTGGATGATATATAAGAAAAACTGAAATTTCCAAGAAAAATGTAAAAATTATCCAAAATTTAAGAACGATGCTATTTCTATAGATATATAAGAAAAATTGAATTTTAGCGAATTTCCAAGAAAAATGTAAAAATTACACGAAATTCGAAAACGATGCTATTTCTATGTATATCGACGATTTGGATGATATATAAGAAAAACTGAAATTTTAGCAAATTTCCAAGAAATATGTAAAAATTAACCAAAATTTGAAAACGATGCTATCTGGATGATTTGGAAGAAATTGAAGAAAAATTGAATTTTAGCGAATTTCCAGGAATAATGTAAAAATTTACCAAAATTTGAAAACGATTCTATTTCTATAGATATACAAGAAAAATTGAATTTTAGCGAATTTCCAAGAAAAATGTAAAAATTAACCAAAATTATAAATCGTTGCTATTTCTACGTATATCGACGATTTGGATGATATATAAGAAAAACTGAAATTTTAGCAAATTTCCAAGACATGTAAAAATTAACCAAAATTTGAAAACGATGCCATCTGGATGATTTGGAAGAAATTGAAGAAAAATTGAATTTTTGCGAATTTCCGTGTAAACTGTAGAAATTAACCGAAATTCGAAAACGATGCTATTTCTACGTATATCGACGATTTCGATGATATATAAGAAAAACTGAAATTTTAGCGAATTTCCAAGAAAAATGTAAGAATTATGCTAAATTTAAAAACGATGCTTTTCTCTAGATATATAAGAAAAATTGAATTTTAGCGAATTTCCAAGAAAAATGTAAAAATTACACGAAATTCGAAAACGATGCTATTTCTATGTATATCGACGGTTTCGATGATATATAAGAAAAACTGAAATTTTAGTAAATTTCCAAGAGATGTGTAGAAATTATTCAAAATTTAAAAACAATGCTATTTCTATAGATATATAAGAAAAATTGAATTTTAGCGAATTTCCAAGAAAAATGTAAAAATTACACGAAATTCGAAAACGATGCTATTTCTACGTATTTCGACGATTTGGATGATATATAAGAAAAACTGAAATTTTAGCAAATTTCCAAGACATGTAAAAATTAACCAAAATTTGAAAACGATGCCATCTGGATGATTTGGAAGAAATTGAAGAAAAATTGAATTTTTGCGAATTTCCGAGTAAACTGTAAAAATTAACCGAAATTCGAAAACGATGCTATTTCTACGTATATCGACGATTTCGATGATATATAAGAAAAACTGAAATTTTAGCGAATTTCCAAGAAAAATGTTAAAATTATGCTAAATTTAAAAACGATGCTATTTCTCTAGATATATAAGAAAAATTGAATTTTAGCGAATTTACAGGAATAATGTAAAAATTTACCAAAATTTGAAAACGATTCTATTTCTATAGATATACAAGAATAATTGAATTTTAGCGAATTTCCAAGAAAAATGTAAAAATTAACCAAAATTATAAATCGTTGCTATTTCTACGTATATCGACGATTTGGATGATATATAAGAAAAACTGAAATTTCCAAGAAAAATGTAAAAATTATCCAAAATTTAAGAACGATGCTATTTCTATAGATATATAAGAAAAATTGAATTTTAGCGAATTTCCAAGAAAAATGTAAAAATTACACGAAATTCGAAAACGATGCTATTTCTATGTATATCGACGATTTGGATGATATATAAGAAAAACTGAAATTTTAGCAAATTTCCAAGAAATATGTAAAAATTAACCAAAATTTGAAAACGATGCTATCTGGATGATTTGGAAGAAATTGAAGAAAAATTGAATTTTAGCGAATTTCCAGGAATAATGTAAAAATTTACCAAAATTTGAAAACGATTCTATTTCTATAGATATACAAGAAAAATTGAATTTTAGCGAATTTCCAAGAAAAATGTAAAAATTAACCAAAATTATAAATCGTTGCTATTTCTACGTATATCGACGATTTGGATGATATATAAGAAAAACTGAAATTTTAGCAAATTTCCAAGACATGTAAAAATTAACCAAAATTTGAAAACGATGCCATCTGGATGATTTGGAAGAAATTGAAGAAAAATTGAATTTTTGCGAATTTCCGTGTAAACTGTAGAAATTAACCGAAATTCGAAAACGATGCTATTTCTACGTATATCGACGATTTGGATGATATATAAGAAAAACTGAAATTTTAACGAATTTCCAAGAAAAATGTAAAAATTATCCAAAATTTAAGAACGATGCTATTTCTATAGATATATAAGAAAAATTGAATTTTAGCGAATTTCCAAGAAAAATGTAAAAATTACACGAAATTCGAAAACGATGCTATTTCTATGTATATCGACGATTTGGATGATATATAAGAAAAACTGAAATTTTAGCAAATTTCCAAGAAATATGTAAAAATTAACCAAAATTTGAAAACGATGCTATCTGGATGATTTGGAAGAAATTGAAGAAAAATTGAATTTTAGCGAATTTCCAGGAATAATGTAAAAATTTACCAAAATTTGAAAACGATTCTATTTCTATAGATATACAAGAAAAATTGAATTTTAGCGAATTTCCAAGAAAAATGTAAAAATTAACCAAAATTATAAATCGTTGCTATTTCTACGTATATCGACGATTTGGATGATATATAAGAAAAACTGAAATTTTAGCAAATTTCCAAGACATGTAAAAATTAACCAAAATTTGAAAACGATGCCATCTGGATGATTTGGAAGAAATTGAAGAAAAATTGAATTTTTGCGAATTTCCGTGTAAACTGTAGAAATCAACCGAAATTCTAAATCGTTGCTATTTCTACGTATATCGACGATTTGGATGATATATAAGAAAAACTGAAATTTTAACGAATTTCCAAGAAAAATGTAAAAATTATCCAAAATTTAAGAACGATGCTATTTCTATAGATATATAAGAAAAATTGAATTTTAGCGAATTTCCAAGAAAAATGTAAAAATTACACGAAATTCGAAAACGATGCTATTTCTACGTATATCGACGATTTGGATGATATATAAGAAAAACTGAAATTTTAGCAAATTTCCAAGACATATGTAAAAATTAACCAAAATTTGAAAACAATGCCATCTGGATGATTTGGAAGAAATTGAAGAAAAATTGAATTTTTGCGAATTTCCGAGTAAACTGTAAAAATTAACCGAAATTCGAAAACGATGCTATTTCTACGTATATCGACGATTTCGATGATATATAAGAAAAACTGAAATTTTAACGAATTTCCAAGAAAAATGTAAGAATTATGCTAAATTTAAAAACGATGCTTTTCTCTAGATATATAAGAAAAATTGAATTTTAGCGAATTTCCAAGAAAAATGTAAAAATTACACGAAATTCGAAAACGATGCTATTTCTATGTATATCGACGATTTGGATGATATATAAGAAAAACTGAAATTTTAGCAAATTTCCAAGACATATGTAATAATTAACCAAAATTTGAAAACGATGCCATCTGGATGATTTGGAAGAAATTGAAGAAAAATTGAATTTTTGCGAATTTCCGAGTAAACTGTAAAAATTAACCGAAATTCGAAAACGATGCTATTTCTACGTATATCGACGATTTGGACGATATATAAGAAAAACTGAAATTTTAGCGAATTTCCGAGTAAACTGTAAAAATTAACCGAAATTCTAAATCGCTGCTATTTCTACGTATATCGACGATTTGGGTGATATATAAGAAACACTGAAATTTTAACGAATTTCCAAGAAAAATGTAAAAATTATCCAAAATTTAAGAACGATGCTATTTCTATAGATATATAAGAAAAATTGAATTTTAGCGAATTTCCAAGAAAAATGTAAAAATTACACGAAATTCGAAAACGATGCTATTTCTACGTATATCGACGATTTGGATGATATATAAGAAAAACTGAAATTTTAGCAAATTTCCAAGACATGTAAAAATTAACCAAAATTTGAAAACGATGCCATCTGGATGATTTGGAAGAAATTGAAGAAAAATTGAATTTTTGCGAATTTCCGAGTAAACTGTAAAAATTAACCGAAATTCGAAAACGATGCTATTTCTACGTATATCGACGATTTCGATGATATATAAGAAAAACTGAAATTTTAGCGAATTTCCAAGAAAAATGTTAAAATTATGCTAAATTTAAAAACGATGCTATTTCTCTAGATATATAAGAAAAATTGAATTTTAGCGAATTTACAGGAATAATGTAAAAATTTACCAAAATTTGAAAACGATTCTATTTCTATAGATATACAAGAATAATTGAATTTTAGCGAATTTCCAAGAAAAATGTAAAAATTAACCAAAATTATAAATCGTTGCTATTTCTACGTATATCGACGATTTGGATGATATATAAGAAAAACTGAAATTTCCAAGAAAAATGTAAAAATTATCCAAAATTTAAGAACGATGCTATTTCTATAGATATATAAGAAAAATTGAATTTTAGCGAATTTCCAAGAAAAATGTAAAAATTACACGAAATTCGAAAACGATGCTATTTCTATGTATATCGACGATTTGGATGATATATAAGAAAAACTGAAATTTTAGCAAATTTCCAAGAAATATGTAAAAATTAACCAAAATTTGAAAACGATGCTATCTGGATGATTTGGAAGAAATTGAAGAAAAATTGAATTTTAGCGAATTTCCAGGAATAATGTAAAAATTTACCAAAATTTGAAAACGATTCTATTTCTATAGATATACAAGAAAAATTGAATTTTAGCGAATTTCCAAGAAAAATGTAAAAATTAACCAAAATTATAAATCGTTGCTATTTCTACGTATATCGACGATTTGGATGATATATAAGAAAAACTGAAATTTTAGCAAATTTCCAAGACGTAAAAATTAACCAAAATTTGAAAACGATGCCATCTGGATGATTTGGAAGAAATTGAAGAAAAATTGAATTTTTGCGAATTTCCGTGTAAACTGTAGAAATTAACCGAAATTCGAAAACGATGCTATTTCTACGTATATCGACGATTTCGATGATATATAAGAAAAACTGAAATTTTAGCGAATTTCCAAGAAAAATGTAAGAATTATGCTAAATTTAAAAACGATGCTTTTCTCTAGATATATAAGAAAAATTGAATTTTAGCGAATTTCCAAGAAAAATGTAAAAATTACACGAAATTCGAAAACGATGCTATTTCTATGTATATCGACGGTTTCGATGATATATAAGAAAAACTGAAATTTTAGTAAATTTCCAAGAGATGTGTAGAAATTATTCAAAATTTAAAAACAATGCTATTTCTATAGATATATAAGAAAAATTGAATTTTAGCGAATTTCCAAGAAAAATGTAAAAATTACACGAAATTCGAAAACGATGCTATTTCTACGTATTTCGACGATTTGGATGATATATAAGAAAAACTGAAATTTTAGCAAATTTCCAAGACATGTAAAAATTAACCAAAATTTGAAAACGATGCCATCTGGATGATTTGGAAGAAATTGAAGAAAAATTGAATTTTTGCGAATTTCCGAGTAAACTGTAAAAATTAACCGAAATTCGAAAACGATGCTATTTCTACGTATATCGACGATTTCGATGATATATAAGAAAAACTGAAATTTTAGCGAATTTCCAAGAAAAATGTAAAAATTATGCTAAATTTAAAAACGATGCTATTTCTCTAGATATATAAGAAAAATTGAATTTTTGCGAATTTCCAAGAAAAATGTAAAAATTACACGAAATTCGAAAACGATGCTATTTCTACGTATATCGACGATTTGGATGATATATAAGAAACACTGAAATTTTAACGAATTTCCAAGAAAAATGTAAAAATTATCCAAAATTTAAGAACGATGCTATTTCTATAGATATATAAGAAAAATTGAATTTTAGCGAATTTCCAAGAAAAATGTAAAAATTACACGAAATTCGAAAACGATGCTATTTCTACGTATATCGACGATTTAGATGATATATAAGAAAAACTGAAATTTTAGCAAATTTCCAAGACATGTAAAAATTAACCAAAATTTGAAAACGATGCCATCTGGATGATTTGGAAGAAATTGAAGAAAAATTGAATTTTTGCGAATTTCCGGGTAAACTGTAAAAATTAACCGAAATTCGAAAACGATGCTATTTCTACGTATATCGACGATTTGGACGATATATAAGAAAAACTGAAAGTTTAGCGAATTTCCGAGTAAACTTTAAAAATTAACCGAAATTCGAAAACGATGCTATTTCTACGTATATCGACGATTTCGATGATATATAAGAAAAACTGAAATTTTAGCGAATTTCCAAGAAAAATGTAAAAATTATGCTAAATTTAAAAACGATGCTATTTCTCTAGATATATAAGAAAAATTGAATTTTAGCGAATTTCCAAGAAAAATGTAAAAATTACACGAAATTCTAAATCGTTGCTATTTCTACGTATATCGACGATTTGGGTGATATATAAGAAAAACTGAAATTTTAGCAAATTTCCAAGACATATGTAAAAATTAACCAAAATTTGAAAACGATGCCATCTAGGTGATTTGGAAGATATTTATGAAAAATTGAATTTTAGCGAATTTCCGAGTAAACTGTAAAAATTACCCGAAATTCTAAATCGTTGCTATTTCTACGTATATCGACGATTTGGATGATATATAAGAAAAACTGAAATTTTACCGAATTTCCAAGAAAAACGTGAAAACTAACCGAAAGCCGAAAACGATGCTATTTCTACGTATATCGACGATTTGGGTGATATATAAGAAAAACTGAAATTTTAGCAAATTTCCAAGGCATATGTAAAAATTAACCAAAATTTGAAAACGATGCCATCTGGATGATTTGGAAGAAATTGAAGAAAAATTGAATTTTTGCGAATTTCCGTGTAAACTGTAGAAATTAACCGAAATTCTAAATCGTTGCTATTTCTACGTATATCGACGATTTGGGTGATATATAAGAAAAACTGAAATTTTAGCAAATTTCCAAGACATATGTAAAAATTAACCAAAATTTGAAAACGATGCCATCTAGATGATTTGGAAGATATTTATGAAAAATTGAATTTTAGCGAATTTCCGAGTAAACTGAAAAAATTACCCGAAATTCTAAATCGTTGCTATTTCTACGTATATCGACGATTTGGATGATATATAAGAAAAACTGAAATTTTACCGAATTTCCAAGAAAAATGTGAAAACTAGCCGAAAGCCGAAAACGATGCTATTTCTACGTATATCGACGATTTGGATGATATATAAGAAAAACTGAAATTTTAGCGAATTTCCAAGAAAAATGTAAAAATTATGCTAAATTTAAAAACGATGCTATTTCTCTAGATATATAAGAAAAATTGAATTTTATCGAATTTCCAAGAAAAATGTAAAAATTACACGAAATTCGAAAACGATGCTATTTCTATGTATATCGACGATTTGGATGATATATAAGAAAAACTGAAATTTTAGCAAATTTCCAAGAAATATGTAAAAATTAACCAAAATTTGAAAACGATGCCATCTGGATGATTTGGAAGAAATTGAAGAAAAATTGAATTTTTGCGAATTTCCGAGTAAACTGTAAAAATTAACCGAAATTCGAAAACGATGCTATTTCTACGTATATCGACGATTTCGATGATATATAAGAAAAACTGAAATTTTAGCGAATTTCCAAGAAAAATGTAAGAATTATGCTAAATTTAAAAACGATGCTTTTCTCTAGATATATAAGAAAAATTGAATTTTAGCGAATTTCCAAGAAAAATGTAAAAATTACACGAAATTCGAAAACGATGCTATTTCTATGTATATCGACGATTTGGATGATATATAAGAAAAACTGAAATTTTAGCAAATTTCCAAGACATATGTAATAATTAACCAAAATTTGAAAACGATGACATCTGGATGATTTGGAAGAAATTGAAGAAAAATTGAATTTTTGCGAATTTCCGAGTAAACTGTAAAAATTAACCGAAATTCGAAAACGATGCTATTTCTACGTATATCGACGATTTGGACGATATATAAGAAAAACTGAAATTTTAGCGAATTTCCGAGTAAACTGTAAAAATTAACCGAAATTCTAAATCGCTGCTATTTCTACGTATATCGACGATTTGGGTAATATATAAGAAACACTGAAATTTTAACGAATTTCCAAGAAAAATGTAAAAATTATCCAAAATTTAAGAACGATGCTATTTCTATAGATATATAAGAAAAATTGAATTTTAGCGAATTTCCAAGAAAAATGTAAAAATTACACGAAATTTGAAAACGATGCTATTTCTACGTATTTCGACGATTTGGATGATATATAAGAAAAACTGAAATTTTAGCAAATTTCCAAGACATGTAAAAATTAACCAAAATTTGAAAACGATGCCATCTGGATGATTTGGAAGAAATTGAAGAAAAATTGAATTTTTGCGAATTTCCGAGTAAACTGTAAAAATTAACCGAAATTCGAAAACGATGCTATTTCTACGTATATCGACGATTTCGATGATATATAAGAAAAACTGAAATTTTAGCGAATTTCCAAGAAAAATGTAAAAATTATGCTAAATTTAAATACGATGCTATTTCTCTAGATATATAAGAAAAATTGAATTTTAGCGAATTTCCAAGAAAAATGTAAAAATTACACGAAATTCGAAAACGATGCTATTTCTACGTATATCGACGATTTGGATGATATATAAGAAACACTGAAATTTTAACGAATTTCCAAGAAAAATGTAAAAATTATCCAAAATTTAAGAACGATGCTATTTCTATAGATATATAAGAAAAATTGAATTTTAGCGAATTTCCAAGAAAAATGCAAAAATTACACGAAATTCGAAAACGATGCTATTTCTACGTATATCGACGATTTGGATGATATATAAGAAAAACTGAAATTTTAGCAAATTTCCAAGACATGTAAAAATTAACCAAAATTTGAAAACGATGCCATCTGGATGATTTGGAAGAAATTGAAGAAAAATTGAATTTTTGCGAATTTCCGGGTAAACTGTAAAAATTAACCGAAATTCGAAAACGATGCTATTTCTACGTATATCGACGATTTGGACGATATATAAGAAAAACTGAAATTTTAGCGAATTTCCGAGTAAACTGTAAAAATTAACCGAAATTCGAAAACGATGCTATTTCTACGTATATCGACGATTTCGATGATATATAAGAAAAACTGAAATTTTAGCGAATTTCCAAGAAAAATGTAAAAATTATGCTAAATTTAAAAACGATGCTATTTCTCTAGATATATAAGAAAAATTGAATTTTAGCGAATTTCCAAGAAAAATGTAAAAATTACACGAAATTCTAAATCGTTGCTATTTCTACGTATATCGACGATTTGGGTGATATATAAGAAAAACTGAAATTTTAGCAAATTTCCAAGACATATGTAAAAATTAACCAAAATTTGAAAACGATGCCATCTAGATGATTTGGAAGATATTTATGAAAAATTGAATTTTAGCGAATTTCCGAGTAAACTGTAAAAATTACCCGAAATTCTAAATCGTTGCTATTTCTACGTATATCGACGATTTGGATGATATATAAGAAAAACTGAAATTTTACCGAATTTCCAAGAAAAACGTGAAAACTAACCGAAAGCCGAAAACGATGCTATTTCTACGTATATCGACGATTTGGATGATATATAAGAAAAACTGAAATTTTAGCGAATTTCCAAGAAAAATGTAAAAATTATGCTAAATTTAAAAACGATGCTATTTCTCTAGATATATAAGAAAAATTGAATTTTAGCGAATTTCCAAGAAAAATGTAAAAATTACACGAAATTCGAAAACGATGCTATTTCTATGTATATCGACGATTTGGATGATATATAAGAAAAACTGAAATTTTAGCAAATTTCCAAGAAATATGTAAAAATTAACCAAAATTTGAAAACGATGCCATCTGGATGATTTGGAAGAAATTGAAGAAAAATTGAATTTTTGCGAATTTCCGAGTAAACTGTAAAAATTAACCGAAATTCGAAAACGATGCTATTTCAACGTATATCGACGATTTCGATGATATATAAGAAAAACTGAAATTTTAGCGAATTTCCAAGAAAGATGTAAAAATTATGCTAAATTTAAAAACGATGCTATTTCTCTAGATATAACAGAAAAATTGAATTTTAGCGAATTTCCAAGAAAAATGTAAAAATTATGCTAAATTTAAAAACGATGCTATTTCTCTAGATATATAAGAAAAATTGAATTTTAGCGAATTTCCAAGAAAAATGTAAAAATTACACGAAATTCGAAAACGATGCTATTTCTATGTATATCGACGATTTGGATGATATATAAGAAAAACTGAAATTTTAGCAAATTTCCAAGAAATATGTAAAAATTAACCAAAATTTGAAAACGATGCCATCTGGGTGATTTGGAAGAAATTGAAGAAAAATTGAATTTTTGCGAATTTCCGAGTAAACTGTAAAAATTAACCGAAATTCGAAAACGATGCTATTTCTACGTATATCGACGATTTCGATGATATATAAGAAAAACTGAAATTTTAGCGAATTTCCAAGACATATGTAAAAATTAACCAAAATTTGAAAACGATGCCATCTGGATGATTTGGAAGAAATTGAAGAAAAATTGAATTTTTGCGAATTTCCGTGTAAACTGTAGAAATTAACCGAAATTCTAAATCGTTGCTATTTCTACGTATATCGACGATTTGGATGATATATAAGAAAAACTGAAATTTTAGCAAATTTCCAAGAAATATGTAAAAATTAACCAAAATTTGAAAACGATGCCATCTGGATGATTTGGAAGAAATTGAAGAAAAATTGAATTTTTGCGAATTTCCGAGTAAACTGTAAAAATTAACCGAAATTCGAAAACGATGCTATTTCTACGTATATCGACGATTTCGATGATATATAAGAAAAACTGAAATTTTAACGAATTTCCAAGAAAAATGTAAAAATTATCCAAAATTTAAGAACGATGCTATTTCTATAGATATATAAGAAAAATTGAATTTTAGCGAATTTCCAAGAAAAATGTAAAAATTACACGAAATTCGAAAACGATGCTATTTCTACGTATATCGACGATTTGGATGATATATAAGAAAAACTGAAATTTTAGCAAATTTCCAAGACATATGTAAAAATTAACCAAAATCTGAAAACGATGCCGTCTGGATGATTTGGAAGAAATTGAAGAAAAATTGAATTTTTGCGAATTTCCGAGTAAACTGTAAAAATTAACCGAAATTCGAAAACGATGCTATTTCTACGTATATCGACGATTTCGATGATATATAAGAAAAACTGAAATTTTAGCGAATTTCCAAGAAAAATGTAAGAATTATGCTAAATTTAAAAACGATGCTTTTCTCTAGATATATAAGAAAAATTGAATTTTAGCGAATTTCCAAGAAAAATGTAAAAATTACACGAAATTCGAAAACGATGCTATTTCTATGTATATCGACGATTTGGATGATATATAAGAAAAACTGAAATTTTAGCAAATTTCCAAGACATGTAATAATTAACCAAAATTTGAAAACGATGACATCTGGATGATTTGGAAGAAATTGAAGAAAAATTGAATTTTTGCGAATTTCCGAGTAAACTGTAAAAATTAACCGAAATTCGAAAACGATGCTATTTCTACGTATATCGACGATTTGGACGATATATAAGAAAAACTGAAATTTTAGCGAATTTCCGAGTAAACTGTAAAAATTAACCGAAATTCTAAATCGCTGCTATTTCTACGTATATCGACGATTTGGGTAATATATAAGAAACACTGAAATTTTAACGAATTTCCAAGAAAAATGTAAAAATTATCCAAAATTTAAGAACGATGCTATTTCTATAGATATATAAGAAAAATTGAATTTTAGCGAATTTCCAAGAAAAATGTAAAAATTACACGAAATTTGAAAACGATGCTATTTCTACGTATTTCGACGATTTGGATGATATATAAAAAAAACTGAAATTTTAGCAAATTTCCAAGACATGTAAAAATTAACCAAAATTTGAAAACGATGCCATCTGGATGATTTGGAAGAAATTGAAGAAAAATTGAATTTTTGCGAATTTCCGAGTAAACTGTAAAAATTAACCGAAATTCGAAAACGATGCTATTTCTACGTATATCGACGATTTCGATGATATATAAGAAAAACTGAAATTTTAGCGAATTTCCAAGAAAAATGTAAAAATTATGCTAAATTTAAATACGATGCTATTTCTCTAGATATATAAGAAAAATTGAATTTTAGCGAATTTCCAAGAAAAATGTAAAAATTACACGAAATTCGAAAACGATGCTATTTCTACGTATATCGACGATTTGGATGATATATAAGAAACACTGAAATTTTAACGAATTTCCAAGAAAAATGTAAAAATTATCCAAAATTTAAGAACGATGCTATTTCTATAGATATATAAGAAAAATTGAATTTTAGCGAATTTCCAAGAAAAATGCAAAAATTACACGAAATTCGAAAACGATGCTATTTCTACGTATATCGACGATTTGGATGATATATAAGAAAAACTGAAATTTTAGCAAATTTCCAAGACATGTAAAAATTAACCAAAATTTGAAAACGATGCCATCTGGATGATTTGGAAGAAATTGAAGAAAAATTGAATTTTTGCGAATTTCCGGGTAAACTGTAAAAATTAACCGAAATTCGAAAACGATGCTATTTCTACGTATATCGACGATTTGGACGATATATAAGAAAAACTGAAATTTTAGCGAATTTCCGAGTAAACTGTAAAAATTAACCGAAATTCGAAAACGATGCTATTTCTACGTATTTCGACGATTTCGATGATATATAAGAAAAACTGAAATTTTAGCGAATTTCCAAGAAAAATGTAAAAATTATGCTAAATTTAAAAACGATGCTATTTCTCTAGATATATAAGAAAAATTGAATTTTAGCGAATTTCCAAGAAAAATGTAAAAATTACACGAAATTCTAAATCGTTGCTATTTCTACGTATATCGACGATTTGGGTGATATATAAGAAAAACTGAAATTTTAGCAAATTTCCAAGACATATGTAAAAATTAACCAAAATTTGAAAACGATGCCATCTAGATGATTTGGAAGATATTTATGAAAAATTGAATTTTAGCGAATTTCCGAGTAAACTGTAAAAATTACCCGAAATTCTAAATCGTTGCTATTTCTACGTATATCGACGATTTGGATGATATATAAGAAAAACTGAAATTTTACCGAATTTCCAAGAAAAACGTGAAAACTAACCGAAAGCCGAAAACGATGCTATTTCTACGTATATCGATGATTTGGATGATATATAAGAAAAACTGAAATTTTAACGAATTTCCAAGAATAATGTAAAAATTATCCAAAATTTAAGAACGATGCTATTTCTATAGATATATAAGAAAAATTGAATTTTAGCGAATTTCCAAGAAAAATGTAAAAATTACACGAAATTCGAAAACGATGCTATTTCTACGTATATCGACGATTTCGATGATATATAAGAAAAACTGAAATTTTAGCGAATTTCCAAGAAAAATGTAAAAATTATGCTAAATTTAAAAACGATGCTATTTCTTTAGATATATAAGAAAAATTGAATTTTAGCGAATTTCCAAGAAAAATGTAAAAATTACACGAAATTCTAAATCGTTGCTATTTCTACGTATATCGACGATTTGGGTGATATATAAGAAAAACTGAAATTTTAGCAAATTTCCAAGACATATGTAAAAATTAACCAAAATTTGAAAACGATGCCATCTAGATGATTTGGAAGATATTTATGAAAAATTGAATTTTAGCGAATTTCCGAGTAAACTGTAAAAATTACCCGAAATTCTAAATCGTTGCTATTTCTACGTATATCGACGATTTGGATGATATATAAGAAAAACTGAAATTTTACCGAATTTCCAAGAAAAACGTGAAAACTAACCGAAAGCCGAAAACGATGCTATTTCTACGTATATCGACGATTTGGATGATATATAAGAAAAACTGAAATTTTAGCGAATTTCCAAGAAAAATGTAAAAATTATGCTAAATTTAAAAACGATGCTATTTCTCTAGATATATAAGAAAAATTGAATTTTAGCGAATTTCCAAGAAAAATGTAAAAATTACACGAAATTCGAAAACGATGCTATTTCTATGTATATCGACGATTTGGATGATATATAAGAAAAACTGAAATTTTAGCAAATTTCCAAGAAATATGTAAAAATTAACCAAAATTTGAAAACGATGCCATCTGGATGATTTGGAAGAAATTGAAGAAAAATTGAATTTTTGCGAATTTCCGAGTAAACTGTAAAAATTAACCGAAATTCGAAAACGATGCTATTTCAACGTATATCGACGATTTCGATGATATATAAGAAAAACTGAAATTTTAGCGAATTTCCAAGAAAGATGTAAAAATTATGCTAAATTTAAAAACGATGCTATTTCTCTAGATATAACAGAAAAATTGAATTTTAGCGAATTTCCAAGAAAAATGTAAAAATTACACGAAATTCGAAAACGATGCTATTTCTACGTATATCGACGATTTGGATGATATATAAGAAACACTGAAATTTTAACGAATTTCCAAGAAAAATGTAAAAATTATCCAAAATTTAAGAACGATGCTATTTCTATAGATATATAAGAAAAATTGAATTTTAGCGAATTTCCAAGAAAAATGTAAAAATTACACGAAATTCGAAAACGATGCTATTTCTACGTATATCGACGATTTGGATGATATATAAGAAAAACTGAAATTTTAGCAAATTTCCAAGACATATGTAAAAATTAACCAAAATTTGAAAACGATGCAATCTGGATGATTTGGAAGAAATTGAAGAAAAATTGAATGTTTGCGAATTTCCGAGTAAACTGTAAAAATTAACCGAAATTCGAAAACGATGCTATTTCAACGTATATCGACGATTTCGATGATATATAAGAAAAACTGAAATTTTAGCGAATTTCCAAGAAAGATGTAAAAATTATGCTAAATTTAAAAACGATGCTATTTCTCTAGATATAACAGAAAAATTGAATTTTAGCGAATTTCCAAGAAAAATGTAAAAATTACACGAAATTCGAAAACGATGCTATTTCTACGTATATCGACGATTTGGATGATATATAAGAAACACTGAAATTTTAACGAATTTCCAAGAAAAATGTAAAAATTATCCAAAATTTAAGAACGATGCTAGTTCTATAGATATATAAGAAAAATTGAATTTTAGCGAATTTCCAAGAAAAATGTAAAAATTACACGAAATTCGAAAACGATGCTATTTCTACGTATATCGACGATTTGGACGATATATAAGAAAAACTGAAATTTTAGCGAATTTCCGAGTAAACTGTAAAAATTAACCGAAATTCGAAAACGATGCTATTTCTACGTATATCGACGATTTGGATGATATATAAGAAATACTGAAATTTTAACGAATTTCCAAGAAAAATGTAAAAATTATCCAAAATTTAAGAACGATGCTATTTCTATAGATATATAAGAAAAATTGAATTTTAGCGAATTTCCAAGAAAAATGTAAAAATTACACGAAATTCGAAAACGATGCTATTTCTACGTATATCGACGATTTGGATGATATATAAGAAAAACTGAAATTTTAGCAAATTTCCAAGACATATGTAAAAATTAACCAAAATTTGAAAACGATGCAATCTGGATGATTTGGAAGAAATTGAAGAAAAATTGAATTTTTGCGAATTTCCGAGTAAACTGTAAAAATTAACCGAAATTCTAAATCGTTGCTATTTCTACGTATATCGACGATTTGGGTGATATATAAGAAAAACTGAAATTTTAGCAAATTTCCAAGACATATGTAAAAATTAACCAAAATTTGAAAACGATGCCATCTAGATGATTTGGAAGATATTTATGAAAAATTGAATTTTAGCGAATTTCCGAGTAAACTGTAAAAATTACCCGAAATTCTAAATCGTTGCTATTTCTACGTATATCGACGATTTGGATGATATATAAGAAAAACTGAAATTTTACCGAATTTCCAAGAAAAATGTGAAAACTAGCCGAAAGCCGAAAACGATGCTATTTCTACGTATATCGACGATTTGGATGATATATAAGAAAAACTGAAATTTTAGCGAATTTCCAAGAAAAATGTAAAAATTATGCTAAATTTAAAAACGATGCTATTTCTCTAGATATATAAGAAAAATTGAATTTTAGCGAATTTCCAAGAAAAATGTAAAAATTACACGAAATTCGAAAACGATGCTATTTCTATGTATATCGACGATTTGGATGATATATAAGAAAAACTGAAATTTTAGCAAATTTCCAAGAAATATGTAAAAATTAACCAAAATTTGAAAACGATGCCATCTGGGTGATTTGGAAGAAATTGAAGAAAAATTGAATTTTTGCGAATTTCCGAGTAAACTGTAAAAATTAACCGAAATTCGAAAACGATGCTATTTCTACGTATATCGACGATTTCGATGATATATAAGAAAAACTGAAATTTTAGCGAATTTCCAAGACATATGTAAAAATTAACCAAAATTTGAAAACGATGCCATCTGGATGATTTGGAAGAAATTGAAGAAAAATTGAATTTTTGCGAATTTCCGTGTAAACTGTAGAAATTAACCGAAATTCTAAATCGTTGCTATTTCTACGTATATCGACGATTTGGATGATATATAAGAAAAACTGAAATTTTAACGAATTTCCAAGAAAAATGTAAAAATTATCCAAAATTTAAGAACGATGCTATTTCTATAGATATATAAGAAAAATTGAATTTTAGCGAATTTCCGAGTAAACTGTAAAAATTAACAAAATTCTAAATCGTTGCTATTTCTACGTATATCGACGATTTGGATGATATATAAGAAAAACTGAAATTTTAGCAAATTTCCAAGACATGTAAAAATTAACCAAAATTTGAAAACGATGCCATCTGGATGATTTGGAAGAAATTGAAGAAAAATTGAAATTTTGCGAATTTCCGTGTAAACTGTAAAAATTAACCGAAATTCGAAAACGATGCTATTTCTACGTATATCGACGATTTGGATGATATATAAGAAAAACTGAAATTTTAACGAATTTCCAAGAAAAATGTAAAAATTATCCAAAATTTAAGAACGATGCTATTTCTATAGATATATAAGAAGAATTGAATTTTAGCGAATTTCCGAGTAAACTAAAAATTAACAAAATTCTAAATCGTTGCTATTTCTACGTATATCGACGATTTGGATGATATATAAGAAAAACTGAAATTTTAGCGAATTTCCAAGACATATGTAAAAATTAACCAAAATTTGAAAACGATGCCATCTGGATGATTTGGAAGAAATTGAAGAAAAATTGAATTTTTGCGAATTTCCGTGTAAACTGTAAAAATTAACCGAAATTCGAAAACGATGCTATTTCTACGTTTAATCGATGATTTGGACGATATATAAGAAAAACTGAAATTTTAACGAATTTCCAAGAAAAATGTAAAAATTATGCTAAGTTTAAAAACGATGCTATTTCTCTAGATATATAAGAAAAATTGAATTTTAGCGAATTTCCAAGAAAAATGTAAAAATTACACGAAATTCGAAAACGATGCTATTTCTACGTATATCGACGATTTGGGTGATATATAAGAAAAACTGAAATTTTAGCGAATTTCCAAGACATATGTAAAAATTAACCAAAATTTGAAAACGATGCCATCTGGATGATTTGGAAGAAATTGAAGAAAAATTGAATTCTTGCGAATTTCCGTGTAAACTGTAGAAATTAACCGAAATTCTAAATCGTTGCTATTTCTACGTATATCGACGATTTGGATGATATATAAGAAAAACTGAAATTTTAGCAAATTTCCAAGACATGTAAAAATTAACCAAAATTTGAAAACGATGCCATCTGGATGATTTGGAAGAAATTGAAGAAAAATTGAAATGTAAAAATTATCCAAAATTTAAGAACGATGCTATTTCTATAGATATATAAGAAAAATTGAATTTTAGCGAATTTCCGAGTAAACTGTAAAAATTAACAAAATTCTAAATCGTTGCTATTTCTACGTATATCGACGATTTGGATGATATATAAGAAAAACTGAAATTTTAGCGAATTACCAAGACATATGTAAAAATTAACCAAAATTTGAAAACGATGCCATCTGGATGATTTGGAAGAAATTGAAGAAAAATTGAATTTTTGCGAATTTCCGTGTAAACTGTAGAAATTAACCGAAATTCTAAATCGTTGCTATTTCTACGTATATCGACGATTTGGATGATATATAAGAAAAACTGAAATTTTAACGAATTTCCAAGAATAATGTAAAAATTATCCAAAATTTAAGAACGATGCTATTTCTATAGATATATAAGAAAAATTGAATTTTAGCGAATTTCCAAGAAAAATGTAAAAATTACACGAAATTCGAAAACGATGCTATTTCTACGTATATCGACGATTTCGATGATATATAAGAAAAACTGAAATTTTAGCGAATTTCCAAGAAAAATGTAAAAATTATGCTAAATTTAAAAACGATGCTATTTCTCTAGATATATAAGAAAAATTGAATTTTAGCGAATTTCCAAGAAAAATGTAAAAATTACACGAAATTCGAAAACGATGCTATTTCTACGTATATCGACGATTTGGGTGATATATAAGAAAAACTGAAATTTTAGCAAATTTCCAAGACATATGTAAAAATTAACCAAAATTTGAAAACGATGCCATCTGGATGATTTGGAAGAAATTGAAGAAAAATTGAATTTTTGCGAATTTCCGTGTAAACTGTAGAAATTAACCGAAACTCTAAATCGTTGCTATTTCTACGTATATCGACGATTTGGGTGATATATAAGAAAAACTGAAATTTTAGCAAATTTCCAAGACATATGTAAAAATTAACCAAAATTTGAAAACGATGCCATCTAGATGATTTGGAAGATATTTATGAAAAATTGAATTTTAGCGAATTTCCGAGTAAACTGTAAAAATTACCCGAAATTCTAAATCGTTGCTATTTCTACGTATATCGACGATTTGGATGATATATAAGAAAAACTGAAATTTTACCGAATTTCCAAGAAAAATGTGAAAACTAACCGAAAGCCGAAAACGATGCTATTTCTACGTATATCGACGATTTGGATGATATATAAGAAAAACTGAAATTTTAGCGAATTTCCAAGAAAAATGTAAAAATTATGCTAAATTTAAAAACGATGCTATTTCTCTAGATATATAAGAAAAATTGAATTTTATCGAATTTCCAAGAAAAATGTAAAAATTACACGAAATTCGAAAACGATGCTATTTCTATGTATATCGACGATTTGGATGATATATAAGAAAAACTGAAATTTTAGCAAATTTCCAAGAAATATGTAAAAATTAACCAAAATTTGAAAACGATGCCATCTGGATGATTTGGAAGAAATTGAAGAAAAATTGAATTTTTGCGAATTTCCGAGTAAACTGTAAAAATTAACCGAAATTCGAAAACGATGCTATTTCTACGTATATCGACGATTTCGATGATATATAAGAAAAACTGAAATTTTAACGAATTTCCAAGAAAAATGTAAAAATTATCCAAAATTTAAGAACGATGCTATTTCTATAGATATATAAGAAAAATTGAATTTTAGCGAATTTCCAAGAAAAATGTAAAAATTACACGAAATTCGAAAACGATGCTATTTCTATGTATATCGACGATTTGGATGATATATAAGAAAAACTGAAATTTTAGCAAATTTCCAAGACATATGTAATAATTAACCAAAATTTGAAAACGATGACATCTGGATGATTTGGAAGAAATTGAAGAAAAATTGAATTTTTGCGAATTTCCGAGTAAACTGTAAAAATTAACCGAAATTCGAAAACGATGCTATTTCTACGTATATCGACGATTTGGACGATATATAAGAAAAACTGAAATTTTAGCGAATTTCCGAGTAAACTGTAAAAATTAACCGAAATTCTAAATCGCTGCTATTTCTACGTATATCGACGATTTGGGTGATATATAAGAAACACTGAAATTTTAACGAATTTCCAAGAAAAATGTAAAAATTATCCAAAATTTAAGAACGATGCTATTTCTATAGATATATAAGAAAAATTGAATTTTAGCGAATTTCCAAGAAAAATGTAAAAATTACACGAAATTTGAAAACGATGCTATTTCTACGTATTTCGACGATTTGGATGATATATAAGAAAAACTGAAATTTTAGCAAATTTCCAAGACATGTAAAAATTAACCAAAATTTGAAAACGATGCCATCTGGATGATTTGGAAGAAATTGAAGAAAAATTGAATTTTTGCGAATTTCCGAGTAAACTGTAAAAATTAACCGAAATTCGAAAACGATGCTATTTCTACGTATATCGACGATTTCGATGATATATAAGAAAAACTGAAATTTTAGCGAATTTCCAAGAAAAATATAAAAATTATGCTAAATTTAAATACGATGCTATTTCTCTAGATATATAAGAAAAATTGAATTTTAGCGAATTTCCAAGAAAAATGTAAAAATTACACGAAATTCGAAAACGATGCTATTTCTACGTATATCGACGATTTGGATGATATATAAGAAACACTGAAATTTTAACGAATTTCCAAGAAAAATGTAAAAATTATCCAAAATTTAAGAACGATGCTATTTCTATAGATATATAAGAAAAAATTAATTTTAGCGAATTTCCAAGAAAAATGTAAAAATTACACGAAATTCGAAAACGATGCTATTTCTACGTATATCGACGATTTGGATGATATATAAGAAAAACTGAAATTTTAGCAAATTTCCAAGACATGTAAAAATTAACCAAAATTTGAAAACGATGCCATCTGGATGATTTGGAAGAAATTGAAGAAAAATTGAATTTTTGCAAATTTCCGGGTAAACTGTAAAAATTAACCGAAATTCGAAAACGATGCTATTTCTACGTATATCGACGATTTGGACGATATATAAGAAAAACTGAAATTTTAGCGAATTTCCGAGTAAACTGTAAAAATTAACCGAAATTCGAAAACGATGCTATTTCTACGTATATCGACGATTTCGATGATATATAAGAAAAACTGAAATTTTAGCGAATTTCCAAGAAAAATGTAAAAATTATGCTAAATTTAAAAACGATGCTATTTCTCTAGATATATAAGAAAAATTGAATTTTAGCGAATTTCCAAGAAAAATGTAAAAATTACACGAAATTCTAAATCGTTGCTATTTCTACGTATATCGACGATTTGGGTGATATATAAGAAAAACTGAAATTTTAGCAAATTTCCAAGACATATGTAAAAATTAACCAAAATTTGAAAACGATGCCATCTAGATGATTTGGAAGATATTTATGAAAAATTGAATTTTAGCGAATTTCCGAGTAAACTGTAAAAATTACCCGAAATTCTAAATCGTTGCTATTTCTACGTATATCGACGATTTGGATGATATATAAGAAAAACTGAAATTTTACCGAATTTCCAAGAAAAACGTGAAAACTAACCGAAAGCCGAAAACGATGCTATTTCTACGTATATCGACGATTTGGATGATATATAAGAAAAACTGAAATTTTAGCGAATTTCCAAGAAAAATGTAAAAATTATGCTAAATTTAAAAACGATGCTATTTCTCTAGATATATAAGAAAAATTGAATTTTAGCGAATTTCCAAGAAAAATGTAAAAATTACACGAAATTCGAAAACGATGCTATTTCTATGTATATCGACGATTTGGATGATATATAAGAAAAACTGAAATTTTAGCAAATTTCCAAGAAATATGTAAAAATTAACCAAAATTTGAAAACGATGCCATCTGGATGATTTGGAAGAAATTGAAGAAAAATTGAATTTTTGCGAATTTCCGAGTAAACTGTAAAAATTAACCGAAATTCGAAAACGATGCTATTTCTACGTATATCGACGATTTCGATGATATATAAGAAAAACTGAAATTTTAGCAAATTTCCAAGAAAAATGTAAAAATTATGCTAAATTTAAAAACGATGCTATTTCTCTAGATATATAAGAAAAATTGAATTTTAGCGAATTTCCAAGAAAAATGTAAAAATTACACGAAATTAGAAAACGATGCTATTTCTACGTATATCGACGATTTGGGTGATATATAAGAAAAACTGAAATTTTAGCAAATTTCCAAGGCATATGTAAAAATTAACCAAAATTTGAAAACGATGCCATCTGGATGATTTGGAAGAAATTGAAGAAAAATTGAATTTTTGCGAATTTCCGTGTAAACTGTAGAAATTAACCGAAATTCTAAATCGTTGCTATTTCTACGTATATCGACGATTTGGGTGATATATAAGAAAAACTGAAATTTTAGCAAATTTCCAAGACATATGTAAAAATTAACCAAAATTTGAAAACGATGCCATCTAGATGATTTGGAAGATATTTATGAAAAATTGAATTTTAGCGAATTTCCGAGTAAACTGTAAAAATTACCCGAAATTCTAAATCGTTGCTATTTCTACGTATATCGACGATTTGGATGATATATAAGAAAAACTGAAATTTTACCTAATTTCCAAGAAAAATGTGAAAACTAACCGAAAGCCGAAAACGATGCTATTTCTACGTATATCGACGATTTGGATGATATATAAGAAAAACTGAAATTTTAGCAAATTTCCAAGACATATGTAAAAATTAACCAAAATTTGAAAACGATGCAATCTGGATGATTTGGAAGAAATTGAAGAAAAATTGAATTTTTGCGAATTTCCGAGTAAACTGTAAAAATTAACCGAAATTCGAAAACGATGCTATTTCAACGTATATCGACGATTTCGATGATATATAAGAAAAACTGAAATTTTAGCGAATTTCCAAGAAAGATGTAAAAATTATGCTAAATTTAAAAACGATGCTATTTCTCTAGATATAACAGAAAAATTGAATTTTAGCGAATTTCCAAGAAAAATGTAAAAATTACACGAAATTCGAAAACGATGCTATTTCTACGTATATCGACGATTTGGATGATATATAAGAAACACTGAAATTTTAACGAATTTCCAAGAAAAATGTAAAAATTATCCAAAATTTAAGAACGATGCTATTTCTATAGATATATAAGAAAAATTGAATTTTAGCGAATTTCCAAGAAAAATGTAAAAATTACACGAAATTCGAAAACGATGCTATTTCTACGTATATCGACGATTTGGACGATATATAAGAAAAACTGAAATTTTAGCGAATTTCCGAGTAAACTGTAAAAATTAACCGAAATTCGAAAACGATGCTATTTCTACGTATATCGACGATTTGGATGATATATAAGAAACACTGAAATTTTAACGAATTTCCAAGAAGAATGTAAAAATTATCCAAAATTTAAGAACGATGCTATTTCTATAGATATATAAGAAAAATTGAATTTTAGCGAATTTCCAAGAAAAATGTAGAAATTACACGAAATTCGAAAACGATGCTATTTCTACGTATATCGACGATTTGGATGATATATAAGAAAAACTGAAATTTTAGCAAATTTCCAAGACATATGTAAAAATTAACCAAAATTTGAAAACGATGCAATCTGGATGATTTGGAAGAAATTGAAGAAAAATTGAATTTTTGCGAATTTCCGAGTAAACTGTAAAAATTAACCGAAATTCGAAAACGATGCTATTTCTACGTATATCGACGATTTGGACGATATATAAGAAAAACTGAAATTTTAGCGAATTTCCGAGTAAACTGTAAAAATTAACCGAAATTCGAAAACGATGCTATTTCTACGTATATCGACGATTTCGATGATATATAAGAAAAACTGAAATTTTAGCAAATTTCCAAGAAAAATGTAAAAATTATGCTAAATTTAAAAACGATGCTATTTCTCTAGATATATAAGAAAAATTGAATTTTAGCGAATTTCCAAGAAAAATGTAAAAATTACACGAAATTAGAAAACGATGCTATTTCTACGTATATCGACGATTTGGGTGATATATAAGAAAAACTGAAATTTTAGCAAATTTCCAAGGCATATGTAAAAATTAACCAAAATTTGAAAACGATGCCATCTGGATGATTTGGAAGAAATTGAAGAAAAATTGAATTTTTGCGAATTTCCGTGTAAACTGTAGAAATTAACCGAAATTCTAAATCGTTGCTATTTCTACGTATATCGACGATTTGGGTGATATATAAGAAAAACTGAAATTTTAGCAAATTTCCAAGAAAAATGTGAAAACTAACCGAAAGCCGAAAACGATGCTATTTCTACGTATATCGACGATTTGGATGATATATAAGAAAAACTGAAATTTTAGCGAATTTCCAAGAAAAATGTAAAAATTATGCTAAATTTAAAAACGATGCTATTTCTCTAGATATATAAGAAAGATTGAATTTTAGCGAATTTCCAGGAAAAATGTAAAAATTACACGAAATTCGAAAACGATGCTATTTCTATGTATATCGACGATTTGGATGATATATAAGAAAAACTGAAATTTTAGCAAATTTCCAAGGCATATGTAAAAATTAACCAAAATTTGAAAACGATGCCATCTAGATGATTTCGATGATATATAAGAAAAACTGAAATTTTAGCAAATTTCCAAGAAAAATGTAAAAATTATGCTAAATTTAAAAACGATGCTATTTCTCTAGATATATAAGAAAAATTGAATTTTAGCGAATTTCCAAGAAAAATGTAAAAATTACACGAAATTAGAAAACGATGCTATTTCTACGTATATCGACGATTTGGGTGATATATAAGAAAAACTGAAATTTTAGCAAATTTCCAAGGCATATGTAAAAATTAACCAAAATTTGAAAACGATGCCATCTGGATGATTTGGAAGATATTTATGAAAAATTGAATTTTAGCGAATTTCCGAGTAAACTGTAAAAATTACCCGAAATTCTAAATCGTTGCTATTTCTACGTATATCGACGATTTGGATGATATATAAGAAAAACTGAAATTTTACCTAATTTCCAAGAAAAATGTGAAAACTAACCGAAAGCCGAAAACGATGCTATTTCTACGTATATCGACGATTTGGATGATATATAAGAAAAACTGAAATTTTAGCGAATTTCCAAGAAAAATGTAAAAATTATGCTAAATTTAAAAACGATGCTATTTCTCTAGATATATAAGAAAGATTGAATTTTAGCGAATTTCCAGGAAAAATGTAAAAATTACACGAAATTCGAAAACGATGCTATTTCTATGTATATCGACGATTTGGATGATATATAAGAAAAACTGAAATTTTAGCAAATTTCCAAGAAATATGTAAAAATTAACCAAAATTTGAAAACGATGCCATCTGGGTGATTTGGAAGAAATTGAAGAAAAATTGAATTTTTGCGAATTTCCGAGTAAACTGTAAAAATTAACCGAAATTCGAAAACGATGCTATTTCTACGTATATCGACGATTTCGATGACATATAAGAAAAACTGAAATTTTAGCGAATTTCCAAGACATATGTAAAAATTAACCAAAATTTGAAAACGATGCCATCTGGATGATTTGGAAGAAATTGAAGAAAAATTGAATTTTTGCGAATTTCCGTGTAAACTGTAGAAATTAACCGAAATTCTAAATCGTTGCTATTTCTACGTATATCGACGATTTGGATGATATATAAGAAAAACTGAAATTTTAACGAATTTCCAAGAAAAATGTAAAAATTATCCAAAATTTAAGAACGATGCTATTTCTATAGATATATAAGAAAAATTGAATTTTAGCGAATTTCCGAGTAAACTGTAAAAATTAACAAAATTCTAAATCGTTGCTATTTCTACGTATATCGACGATTTGGATGATATATAAGAAAAAGTGAAATTTTAGCAAATTTCCAAGACATGTAAAAATTAACCAAAATTTGAAAACGATGCCATCTGGATGATTTGGAAGAAATTGAAGAAAAATTGAATTTTTGCGAATTTCCGAGTAAACTGTAAAAATTAACCGAAATTCGAAAACGATGCTATTTCTACGTATATCGACGATTTCGATGATATATAAGAAAAACTGAAATTTTAGCGAATTTCCAAGAAAAATATAAAAATTATGCTAAATTTAAATACGATGCTATTTCTCTAGATATATAAGAAAAATTGAATTTTAGCGAATTTCCAAGAAAAATGTAAAAATTACACGAAATTCGAAAACGATGCTATTTCTACGTATATCGACGATTTGGATGATATATAAGAAACACTGAAATTTTAACGAATTTCCAAGAAAAATGTAAAAATTATCCAAAATTTAAGAACGATGCTATTTCTATAGATATATAAGAAAAAATTAATTTTAGCGAATTTCCAAGAAAAATGTAAAAATTACACGAAATTCGAAAACGATGCTATTTCTACGTATATCGACGATTTGGATGATATATAAGAAAAACTGAAATTTTAGCAAATTTCCAAGACATGTAAAAATTAACCAAAATTTGAAAACGATGCCATCTGGATGATTTGGAAGAAATTGAAGAAAAATTGAATTTTTGCAAATTTCCGGGTAAACTGTAAAAATTAACCGAAATTCGAAAACGATGCTATTTCTACGTATATCGACGATTTGGACGATATATAAGAAAAACTGAAATTTTAGCGAATTTCCGAGTAAACTGTAAAAATTAACCGAAATTCGAAAACGATGCTATTTCTACGTATATCGACGATTTCGATGATATATAAGAAAAACTGAAATTTTAGCGAATTTCCAAGAAAAATGTAAAAATTATGCTAAATTTAAAAACGATGCTATTTCTCTAGATATATAAGAAAAATTGAATTTTAGCGAATTTCCAAGAAAAATGTAAAAATTACACGAAATTCTAAATCGTTGCTATTTCTACGTATATCGACGATTTGGGTGATATATAAGAAAAACTGAAATTTTAGCAAATTTCCAAGACATATGTAAAAATTAACCAAAATTTGAAAACGATGCCATCTAGATGATTTGGAAGATATTTATGAAAAATTGAATTTTAGCGAATTTCCGAGTAAACTGTAAAAATTACCCGAAATTCTAAATCGTTGCTATTTCTACGTATATCGACGATTTGGATGATATATAAGAAAAACTGAAATTTTACCGAATTTCCAAGAAAAACGTGAAAACTAACCGAAAGCCGAAAACGATGCTATTTCTACGTATATCGACGATTTGGATGATATATAAGAAAAACTGAAATTTTAGCGAATTTCCAAGAAAAATGTAAAAATTATGCTAAATTTAAAAACGATGCTATTTCTCTAGATATATAAGAAAAATTGAATTTTAGCGAATTTCCAAGAAAAATGTAAAAATTACACGAAATTCGAAAACGATGCTATTTCTATGTATATCGACGATTTGGATGATATATAAGAAAAACTGAAATTTTAGCAAATTTCCAAGAAATATGTAAAAATTAACCAAAATTTGAAAACGATGCCATCTGGATGATTTGGAAGAAATTGAAGAAAAATTGAATTTTTGCGAATTTCCGAGTAAACTGTAAAAATTAACCGAAATTCGAAAACGATGCTATTTCTACGTATATCGACGATTTCGATGATATATAAGAAAAACTGAAATTTTAGCAAATTTCCAAGAAAAATGTAAAAATTATGCTAAATTTAAAAACGATGCTATTTCTCTAGATATATAAGAAAAATTGAATTTTAGCGAATTTCCAAGAAAAATGTAAAAATTACACGAAATTAGAAAACGATGCTATTTCTACGTATATCGACGATTTGGGTGATATATAAGAAAAACTGAAATTTTAGCAAATTTCCAAGGCATATGTAAAAATTAACCAAAATTTGAAAACGATGCCATCTGGATGATTTGGAAGAAATTGAAGAAAAATTGAATTTTTGCGAATTTCCGTGTAAACTGTAGAAATTAACCGAAATTCTAAATCGTTGCTATTTCTACGTATATCGACGATTTGGGTGATATATAAGAAAAACTGAAATTTTAGCAAATTTCCAAGACATATGTAAAAATTAACCAAAATTTGAAAACGATGCCATCTAGATGATTTGGAAGATATTTATGAAAAATTGAATTTTAGCGAATTTCCGAGTAAACTGTAAAAATTACCCGAAATTCTAAATCGTTGCTATTTCTACGTATATCGACGATTTGGATGATATATAAGAAAAACTGAAATTTTACCTAATTTCCAAGAAAAATGTGAAAACTAACCGAAAGCCGAAAACGATGCTATTTCTACGTATATCGACGATTTGGATGATATATAAGAAAAACTGAAATTTTAGCAAATTTCCAAGACATATGTAAAAATTAACCAAAATTTGAAAACGATGCAATCTGGATGATTTGGAAGAAATTGAAGAAAAATTGAATTTTTGCGAATTTCCGAGTAAACTGTAAAAATTAACCGAAATTCGAAAACGATGCTATTTCAACGTATATCGACGATTTCGATGATATATAAGAAAAACTGAAATTTTAGCGAATTTCCAAGAAAGATGTAAAAATTATGCTAAATTTAAAAACGATGCTATTTCTCTAGATATAACAGAAAAATTGAATTTTAGCGAATTTCCAAGAAAAATGTAAAAATTACACGAAATTCGAAAACGATGCTATTTCTACGTATATCGACGATTTGGATGATATATAAGAAACACTGAAATTTTAACGAATTTCCAAGAAAAATGTAAAAATTATCCAAAATTTAAGAACGATGCTATTTCTATAGATATATAAGAAAAATTGAATTTTAGCGAATTTCCAAGAAAAATGTAAAAATTACACGAAATTCGAAAACGATGCTATTTCTACGTATATCGACGATTTGGACGATATATAAGAAAAACTGAAATTTTAGCGAATTTCCGAGTAAACTGTAAAAATTAACCGAAATTCGAAAACGATGCTATTTCTACGTATATCGACGATTTGGATGATATATAAGAAACACTGAAATTTTAACGAATTTCCAAGAAGAATGTAAAAATTATCCAAAATTTAAGAACGATGCTATTTCTATAGATATATAAGAAAAATTGAATTTTAGCGAATTTCCAAGAAAAATGTAGAAATTACACGAAATTCGAAAACGATGCTATTTCTACGTATATCGACGATTTGGATGATATATAAGAAAAACTGAAATTTTAGCAAATTTCCAAGACATATGTAAAAATTAACCAAAATTTGAAAACGATGCAATCTGGATGATTTGGAAGAAATTGAAGAAAAATTGAATTTTTGCGAATTTCCGAGTAAACTGTAAAAATTAACCGAAATTCGAAAACGATGCTATTTCTACGTATATCGACGATTTGGACGATATATAAGAAAAACTGAAATTTTAGCGAATTTCCGAGTAAACTGTAAAAATTAACCGAAATTCGAAAACGATGCTATTTCTACGTATATCGACGATTTCGATGATATATAAGAAAAACTGAAATTTTAGCAAATTTCCAAGAAAAATGTAAAAATTATGCTAAATTTAAAAACGATGCTATTTCTCTAGATATATAAGAAAAATTGAATTTTAGCGAATTTCCAAGAAAAATGTAAAAATTACACGAAATTAGAAAACGATGCTATTTCTACGTATATCGACGATTTGGGTGATATATAAGAAAAACTGAAATTTTAGCAAATTTCCAAGGCATATGTAAAAATTAACCAAAATTTGAAAACGATGCCATCTGGATGATTTGGAAGAAATTGAAGAAAAATTGAATTTTTGCGAATTTCCGTGTAAACTGTAGAAATTAACCGAAATTCTAAATCGTTGCTATTTCTACGTATATCGACGATTTGGGTGATATATAAGAAAAACTGAAATTTTAGCAAATTTCCAAGAAAAATGTGAAAACTAACCGAAAGCCGAAAACGATGCTATTTCTACGTATATCGACGATTTGGATGATATATAAGAAAAACTGAAATTTTAGCGAATTTCCAAGAAAAATGTAAAAATTATGCTAAATTTAAAAACGATGCTATTTCTCTAGATATATAAGAAAGATTGAATTTTAGCGAATTTCCAGGAAAAATGTAAAAATTACACGAAATTCGAAAACGATGCTATTTCTATGTATATCGACGATTTGGATGATATATAAGAAAAACTGAAATTTTAGCAAATTTCCAAGGCATATGTAAAAATTAACCAAAATTTGAAAACGATGCCATCTAGATGATTTCGATGATATATAAGAAAAACTGAAATTTTAGCAAATTTCCAAGAAAAATGTAAAAATTATGCTAAATTTAAAAACGATGCTATTTCTCTAGATATATAAGAAAAATTGAATTTTAGCGAATTTCCAAGAAAAATGTAAAAATTACACGAAATTAGAAAACGATGCTATTTCTACGTATATCGACGATTTGGGTGATATATAAGAAAAACTGAAATTTTAGCAAATTTCCAAGGCATATGTAAAAATTAACCAAAATTTGAAAACGATGCCATCTGGATGATTTGGAAGATATTTATGAAAAATTGAATTTTAGCGAATTTCCGAGTAAACTGTAAAAATTACCCGAAATTCTAAATCGTTGCTATTTCTACGTATATCGACGATTTGGATGATATATAAGAAAAACTGAAATTTTACCTAATTTCCAAGAAAAATGTGAAAACTAACCGAAAGCCGAAAACGATGCTATTTCTACGTATATCGACGATTTGGATGATATATAAGAAAAACTGAAATTTTAGCGAATTTCCAAGAAAAATGTAAAAATTATGCTAAATTTAAAAACGATGCTATTTCTCTAGATATATAAGAAAGATTGAATTTTAGCGAATTTCCAGGAAAAATGTAAAAATTACACGAAATTCGAAAACGATGCTATTTCTATGTATATCGACGATTTGGATGATATATAAGAAAAACTGAAATTTTAGCAAATTTCCAAGAAATATGTAAAAATTAACCAAAATTTGAAAACGATGCCATCTGGGTGATTTGGAAGAAATTGAAGAAAAATTGAATTTTTGCGAATTTCCGAGTAAACTGTAAAAATTAACCGAAATTCGAAAACGATGCTATTTCTACGTATATCGACGATTTCGATGACATATAAGAAAAACTGAAATTTTAGCGAATTTCCAAGACATATGTAAAAATTAACCAAAATTTGAAAACGATGCCATCTGGATGATTTGGAAGAAATTGAAGAAAAATTGAATTTTTGCGAATTTCCGTGTAAACTGTAGAAATTAACCGAAATTCTAAATCGTTGCTATTTCTACGTATATCGACGATTTGGATGATATATAAGAAAAACTGAAATTTTAACGAATTTCCAAGAAAAATGTAAAAATTATCCAAAATTTAAGAACGATGCTATTTCTATAGATATATAAGAAAAATTGAATTTTAGCGAATTTCCGAGTAAACTGTAAAAATTAACAAAATTCTAAATCGTTGCTATTTCTACGTATATCGACGATTTGGATGATATATAAGAAAAAGTGAAATTTTAGCAAATTTCCAAGACATGTAAAAATTAACCAAAATTTGAAAACGATGCCATCTGGATGATTTGGAAGAAATTGAAGAAAAATTGAATTTTTGCGAATTTCCGAGTAAACTGTAAAAATTAACCGAAATTCGAAAACGATGCTATTTCTACGTATATCGACGATTTGGACGATATATAAGAAAAACTGAAATTTTAGCGAATTTCCGAGTAAACTGTAAAAATTAACCGAAATTCGAAAACGATGCTATTTCTACGTATATTGACGATTTCGATGATATATAAGAAAAACTGAAATTTTAGCGAATTTCCAAGAAGAATGTAAAAATTATGCTAAATTTAAAAACGATGCTATTTCTCTAGATATATAAGAAAAATTGAATTTTAGCGAATTTCCAAGAAAAATGTAAAAATTACACGAAATTCGAAAACGATGCTATTTCTACGTATATCGACGATTTGGGTGATATATAAGAAAAACTGAAATTTTAGCAAATTTCCAAGACATATGTAAAAATTAACCAAAATTTGAAAACGATGCCATCTGGATGATTTGGAAGAAATTGAAGAAAAATTGAATTTTTGCGAATTTCCGTGTAAACTGTAGAAATTAACCGAAATTCTAAATCGTTGCTATTTCTACGTATATCGACGATTTGGATGATATATAAGAAAAACTGAAATTTTAACGAATTTCCAAGAAAAATGTAAAAATTATCCAAAATTTAAGAACGATGCTATTTCTATAGATATACAAGAAAAATTGAATTTTAGCGAATTTCCGAGTAAACTGTAAAAATTAACAAAATTATAAATCGTTGCTATTTCTACGTATATCGACGATTTGGATGATATATAAGAAAAACTGAAATTTTAGCAAATTTCCAAGAAATATGTAAAAATTAACCAAAATTTGAAAACGATGCCATCTGGATGATTTGGAAGAAATTGAAGAAAAATTGAATTTTTGCGAATTTCCGAGTAAACTGTAAAAATTAACCGAAATTCGAAAACGATGCTATTTCTACGTATATCGACGATTTGGACGATATATAAGAAAAACTGAAATTTTAGCGAATTTCCGAGTAAACTGTTAAAATTAACCAAAATTTAAGAACGATGCTATTTCTATAGATATATAAGAAAAATTGAATTTTAGCGAATTTCCAAGAAAAATGTAAAAATTACACGAAATTCGAAAACGATGCTATTTCTACGTATATCGACGATTTGGATGATATATAAGAAAAACTGAAATTTTAGCAAATTTCCAAGACATATGTAAAAATTAACCAAAATTTGAAAACGATGCAATCTGGATGATTTGGAAGAAATTGAAGAAAAATTGAATTTTTGCGAATTTCCGAGTAAACTGTAAAAATTAACCGAAATTCGAAAACGATGCTATTTCAACGTATATCGACGATTTCGATGATATATAAGAAAAACTGAAATTTTAGCGAATTTCCAAGAAAGATGTAAAAATTATGCTAAATTTAAAAACGATGCTATTTCTCTAGATATAACAGAAAAATTGAATTTTAGCGAATTTCCAAGAAAAATGTAAAAATTACACGAAATTCGAAAACGATGCTATTTCTACGTATATCGACGATTTGGATGATATATAAGAAACACTGAAATTTTAACGAATTTCCAAGAAAAATGTAAAAATTATCCAAAATTTAAGAACGATGCTATTTCTATAGATATATAAGAAAAATTGAATTTTAGCGAATTTCCAAGAAAAATGTAAAAATTACACGAAATTCGAAAACGATGCTATTTCTACGTATATCGACGATTTGGACGATATATAAGAAAAACTGAAATTTTAGCGAATTTCCGAGTAAACTGTAAAAATTAACCGAAATTCGAAAACGATGCTATTTCTACGTATATCGACGATTTGGATGATATATAAGAAACACTGAAATTTTAACGAATTTCCAAGAAAAATGTAAAAATTATCCAAAATTTAAGAACGATGCTATTTCTATAGATATATAAGAAAAATTGAATTTTAGCGAATTTCCAAGAAAAATGTAAAAATTACACGAAATTCGAAAACGATGCTATTTCTACGTATATCGACGATTTGAATGATATATAAGAAAAACTGAAATTTTAGCAAATTTCCAAGACATATGTAAAAATTAACCAAAATTTGAAAACGATGCCATCTGGATGATTTGGAAGAAATTGAAGAAAAATTGAATTTTTGCGAATTTCCGAGTAAACTGTAAAAATTAACCGAAATTCGAAAACGATGCTATTTCTACGTATATCGACGATTTGGACGATATATAAGAAAAACTGAAATTTTAGCGAATTTCCGAGTAAACTGTAAAAATTAACCGAAATTCGAAAACGATGCTATTTCTACGTATATCGACGATTTCGATGATATATAAGAAAAACTGAAATTTTAGCAAATTTCCAAGAAAAATGTAAAAATTATGCTAAATTTAAAAACGATGCTATTTCTCTAGATATATAAGAAAAATTGAATTTTAGCGAATTTCCAAGAAAAATGTAAAAATTACACGAAATTAGAAAACGATGCTATTTCTACGTATATCGACGATTTGGGTGATATATAAGAAAAACTGAAATTTTAGCAAATTTCCAAGGCATATGTAAAAATTAACCAAAATTTGAAAACGATGCCATCTGGATGATTTGGAAGAAATTGAAGAAAAATTGAATTTTTGCGAATTTCCGTGTAAACTGTAGAAATTAACCGAAATTCTAAATCGTTGCTATTTCTACGTATATCGACGATTTGGGTGATATATAAGAAAAACTGAAATTTTAGCAAATTTCCAAGACATATGTAAAAATTAACCAAAATTTGAAAACGATGCCATCTAGATGATTTGGAAGATATTTATGAAAAATTGAATTTTAGCGAATTTCCGAGTAAACTGTAAAAATTACCCGAAATTCTAAATCGTTGCTATTTCTACGTATATCGACGATTTGGATGATATATAAGAAAAACTGAAATTTTACCTAATTTCCAAGAAAAATGTGAAAACTAACCGAAAGCCGAAAACGATGCTATTTCTACGTATATCGACGATTTGGATGATATATAAGAAAAACTGAAATTTTAGCGAATTTCCAAGAAAAATGTAAAAATTATGCTAAATTTAAAAACGATGCTATTTCTCTAGATATATAAGAAAGATTGAATTTTAGCGAATTTCCAGGCAAAATGTAAAAATTACACGAAATTCGAAAACGATGCTATTTCTATGTATATCGACGATTTGGATGATATATAAGAAAAACTGAAATTTTAGCAAATTTCCAAGAAATATGTAAAAATTAACCAAAATTTGAAAACGATGCCATCTGGGTGATTTGGAAGAAATTGAAGAAAAATTGAATTTTTGCGAATTTCCGAGTAAACTGTAAAAATTAACCGAAATTCGAAAACGATGCTATTTCTACGTATATCGACGATTTCGATGACATATAAGAAAAACTGAAATTTTAGCGAATTTCCAAGACATATGTAAAAATTAACCAAAATTTGAAAACGATGCCATCTAGATGATTTGGAAGATATTTATGAAAAATTGAATTTTAGCGAATTTCCGAGTAAACAGTAAAAATTACCCGAAATTCGAAAACGATGCTATTTCTACGTATATCGACGATTTGGATGATATATAAGAAAAACTGAAATTTTAGCAAATTTCCAAGACATATGTAAAAATTAACCAAAATTTGAAAACGATGCAATCTGGATGATTTGGAAGAAATTGAAGAAAAATTGAATTTTTGCGAATTTCCGAGTAAACTGTAAAAATTAACCGAAATTCGAAAACGATGCTATTTCTACGTATATCGACGATTTGGACGATATATAAGAAAAACTGAAATTTTAGCGAATTTCCGAGTAAACTGTAAAAATTAACCGAAATTCGAAAACGATGCTATTTCTACGTATATCGACGATTTCGATGATATATAAGAAAAACTGAAATTTTAGCAAATTTCCAAGAAAAATGTAAAAATTATGCTAAATTTAAAAACGATGCTATTTCTCTAGATATATAAGAAAAATTGAATTTTAGCGAATTTCCAAGAAAAATGTAAAAATTACACGAAATTAGAAAACGATGCTATTTCTACGTATATCGACGATTTGGGTGATATATAAGAAAAACTGAAATTTTAGCAAATTTCCAAGGCATATGTAAAAATTAACCAAAATTTGAAAACGATGCCATCTGGATGATTTGGAAGAAATTGAAGAAAAATTGAATTTTTGCGAATTTCCGTGTAAACTGTAGAAATTAACCGAAATTCTAAATCGTTGCTATTTCTACGTATATCGACGATTTGGGTGATATATAAGAAAAACTGAAATTTTAGCAAATTTCCAAGACATATGTAAAAATTAACCAAAATTTGAAAACGATGCCATCTAGATCATTTGGAAGATATTTATGAAAAATTGAATTTTAGCGAATTTCCGAGTAAACTGTAAAAATTACCCGAAATTCTAAATCGTTGCTATTTCTACGTATATCGACGATTTGGATGATATATAAGAAACACTGAAATTTTAACGAATTTCCAAGAAAAATGTAAAAATTATCCAAAATTTAAGAACGATGCTATTTCTATAGATATATAAGAAAAATTGAATTTTAGCGAATTTCCAAGAAAAATGTAAAAATTACACGAAATTCGAAAACGATGGTATTTCTACGTATATCGACGATTTGGATGATATATAAGAAAAACTGAAATTTTAGCAAATTTCCAAGACATATGTAAAAATTAACCAAAATTTGAAAACGATGCCATCTGGATGATTTGGAAGAAATTGAAGAAAAATTGAATTTTTGCGAATTTCCGAGTAAACTGTAAAAATTAACCGAAATTCGAAAACGATGCTATTTCAACGTATATCGACGATTTCGATGATATATAAGAAAAACTGAAATTTTAGCGAATTTCCAAGAAAGATGAAAAAAATTATGCTAAATTTAAAAACGATGCTATTTCTCTAGATATAACAGAAAAATTGAATTTTAGCGAATTTCCAAGAAAAATGTAAAAATTACACGAAATTCGAAAACGATGCTATTTCTACGTATATCGACGATTTGGATGATATATAAGAAACACTGAAATTTTAACGAATTTCCAAGAAAAATGTAAAAATTATCCAAAATTTAAGAACGATGCTATTTCTATAGATATATAAGAAAAATTGAATTTTAGCGAATTTCCAAGAAAAATGTAAAAATTACACGAAATTCGATAACGATGCTATTTCTACGTATATCGACGATTTGGATGATATATAAGAAAAACTGAAATTTTAGCAAATTTCCAAGACATATGTAAAAATTAACCAAAATTTGAAAACGATGCAATCTGGATGATTTGGAAGAAATTGAAGAAAAATTGAATTTTTGCGAATTTCCGAGTAAACTGTAAAAATTAACCGAAATTCGAAAACGATGCTATTTCAACGTATATCGACGATTTCGATGATATATAAGAAAAACTGAAATTTTAGCGAATTTCCAAGAAAGATGTAAAAATTATGCTAAATTTAAAAACGATGCTATTTCTCTAGATATAACAGAAAAATTGAATTTTAGCGAATTTCCAAGAAAAATGTAAAAATTACACGAAATTCGAAAACGATGCTATTTCTACGTATATCGACGATTTGGATGATATATAAGAAACACTGAAATTTTAACGAATTTCCAAGAAAAATGTAAAAATTATCCAAAATTTAAGAACGATGCTATTTCTATAGATATATAAGAAAAATTGAATTTTAGCGAATTTCCAAGAAAAATGTAAAAATTACACGAAATTCGAAAACGATGCTATTTCTACGTATATCGACGATTTGGACGATATATAAGAAAAACTGAAATTTTAGCGAATTTCCGAGTAAACTGTAAAAATTAACCGAAATTCGAAAACGATGCTATTTCTACGTATATCGACGATTTGGATGATATATAAGAAACACTGAAATTTTAACGAATTTCCAAGAAAAATGTAAAAATTATCCAAAATTTAAGAACGATGCTATTTCTATAGATATATAAGAAAAATTGAATTTTAGCGAATTTCCAAGAAAAATGTAAAAATTACACGAAATTCGAAAACGTTGCTATTTCTACGTATATCGACGATTTGGATGATATATAAGAAAAACTGAAATTTTAGCAAATTTCCAAGACATATGTAAAAATTAACCAAAATTTGAAAACGATGCAATCTGGATGATTTGGAAGAAATTGAAGAAAAATTGAATTTTTGCGAATTTCCGAGTAAACTGTAAAAATTAACCGAAATTCGAAAACGATGCTATTTCTACGTATATCGACGATTTGGACGATATATAAGAAAAACTGAAATTTTAGCGAATTTCCGAGTAAACTGTAAAAATTAACCGAAATTCGAAAACGATGCTATTTCTACGTATATCGACGATTTCGATGATATATAAGAAAAACTGAAATTTTAGCAAATTTCCAAGAAAAATGTAAAAATTATGCTAAATTTAAAAACGATGCTATTTCTCTAGATATATAAGAAAAATTGAATTTTAGCGAATTTCCAAGAAAAATGTAAAAATTACACGAAATTAGAAAACGATGCTATTTCTACGTATATCGACGATTTGGGTGATATATAAGAAAAACTGAAATTTTAGCAAATTTCCAAGGCATATGTAAAAATTAACCAAAATTTGAAAACGATGCCATCTGGATGATTTGGAAGAAATTGAAGAAAAATTGAATTTTTGCGAATTTCCGTGTAAACTGTAGAAATTAACCGAAATTCTAAATCGTTGCTATTTCTACGTATATCGACGATTTGGGTGATATATAAGAAAAACTGAAATTTTAGCAAATTTCCAAGACATATGTAAAAATTAACCAAAATTTGAAAACGATGCCATCTAGATGATTTGGAAGATATTTATGAAAAATTGAATTTTAGCGAATTTCCGAGTAAACTGTAAAAATTACCCGAAATTCTAAATCGTTGCTATTTCTACGTATATCGACGATTTGGATGATATATAAGAAAAACTGAAATTTTACCTAATTTCCAAGAAAAATGTGAAAACTAACCGAAAGCCGAAAACGATGCTATTTCTACGTATATCGACGATTTGGATGATATATAAGAAAAACTGAAATTTTAGCGAATTTCCAAGAAAAATGTAAAAATTATGCTAAATTTAAAAACGATGCTATTTCTCTAGATATATAAGAAAGATTGAATTTTAGCGAATTTCCAGGAAAAATGTAAAAATTACACGAAATTCGAAAACGATGCTATTTCTATGTATATCGACGATTTGGATGATATATAAGAAAAACTGAAATTTTAGCGAATTTCCAAGAAAAATGTAAAAATTATGCTAAATTTAAAAACGATGCTATTTCTCTAGATATATAAGAAAGATTGAATTTTAGCGAATTTCCAGGAAAAATGTAAAAATTACACGAAATTCGAAAACGATGCTATTTCTATGTATATCGACGATTTGGATGATATATAAGAAAAACTGAAATTTTAGCAAATTTCCAAGGCATATGTAAAAATTAACCAAAATTTGAAAACGATGCCATCTGGATGATTTGGAAGAAATTGAAGAAAAATTGAATTTTTGCGAATTTCCGTGTAAACTGTAGAAATTAACCGAAATTCTAAATCGTTGCTATTTCTACGTATATCGACGATTTGGGTGATATATAAGAAAAACTGAAATTTTAGCAAATTTCCAAGACATATGTAAAAATTAACCAAAATTTGAAAACGATGCCATCTAGATGATTTGGAAGATATTTATGAAAAATTGAATTTTAGCGAATTTCCGAGTAAACTGTAAAAATTACCCGAAATTCTAAATCGTTGCTATTTCTACGTATATCGACGATTTGGATGATATATAAGAAAAACTGAAATTTTACCTAATTTCCAAGAAAAATGTGAAAACTAACCGAAAGCCGAAAACGATGCTATTTCTACGTATATCGACGATTTGGATGATATATAAGAAAAACTGAAATTTTAGCAAATTTCCAAGACATATGTAAAAATTAACCAAAATTTGAAAACGATGCAATCTGGATGATTTGGAAGAAATTGAAGAAAAATTGAATTTTTGCGAATTTCCGAGTAAACTGTAAAAATTAACCGAAATTCGAAAACGATGCTATTTCAACCTATATCGACGATTTCGATGATATATAAGAAAAACTGAAATTTTAGCGAATTTCCAAGAAAGATGTAAAAATTATGCTAAATTTAAAAACGATGCTATTTCTCTAGATATAACAGAAAAATTGAATTTTAGCGAATTTCCAAGAAAAATGTAAAAATTACACGAAATTCGAAAACGATGCTATTTCTACGTATATCGACGATTTGGATGATATATAAGAAACACTGAAATTTTAACGAATTTCCAAGAAAAATGTAAAAATTATCCAAAATTTAAGAACGATGCTATTTCTATAGATATATAAGAAAAATTGAATTTTAGCGAATTTCCAAGAAAAATGTAAAAATTACACGAAATTCGAAAACGATGCTATTTCTACGTATATCGACGATTTGGACGATATATAAGAAAAACTGAAATTTTAGCGAATTTCCGAGTAAACTGTAAAAATTAACCGAAATTCGAAAACGATGCTATTTCTACGTATATCGACGATTTGGATGATATATAAGAAACACTGAAATTTTAACGAATTTCCAAGAAAAATGTAAAAATTATCCAAAATTTAAGAACGATGCTATTTCTATAGATATATAAGAAAAATTGAATTTTAGCGAATTTCCAAGAAAAATGTAGAAATTACACGAAATTCGAAAACGATGCTATTTCTACGTATATCGACGATTTGGATGATATATAAGAAAAACTGAAATTTTAGCAAATTTCCAAGACATATGTAAAAATTAACCAAAATTTGAAAACGATGCAATCTGGATGATTTGGAAGAAATTGAAGAAAAATTGAATTTTTGCGAATTTCCGAGTAAACTGTAAAAATTAACCGAAATTCGAAAACGATGCTATTTCTACGTATATCGACGATTTGGACGATATATAAGAAAAACTGAAATTTTAGCGAATTTCCGAGTAAACTGTAAAAATTAACCGAAATTCGAAAACGATGCTATTTCTACGTATATCGACGATTTCGATGATATATAAGAAAAACTGAAATTTTAGCAAATTTCCAAGAAAAATGTAAAAATTATGCTAAATTTAAAAACGATGCTATTTCTCTAGATATATAAGAAAAATTGAATTTTAGCGAATTTCCAAGAAAAATGTAAAAATTACACGAAATTAGAAAACGATGCTATTTCTACGTATATCGACGATTTGGGTGATATATAAGAAAAACTGAAATTTTAGCAAATTTCCAAGGCATATGTAAAAATTAACCAAAATTTGAAAACGATGCCATCTGGATGATTTGGAAGAAATTGAAGAAAAATTGAATTTTTGCGAATTTCCGTGTAAACTGTAGAAATTAACCGAAATTCTAAATCGTTGCTATTTCTACGTATATCGACGATTTGGGTGATATATAAGAAAAACTGAAATTTTAGCAAATTTCCAAGACATATGTAAAAATTAACCAAAATTTGAAAACGATGCCATCTAGATGATTTGGAAGATATTTATGAAAAATTGAATTTTAGCGAATTTCCGAGTAAACTGTAAAAATTACCCGAAATTCTAAATCGTTGCTATTTCTACGTATATCGACGATTTGGATGATATATAAGAAAAACTGAAATTTTACCTAATTTCCAAGAAAAATGTGAAAACTAACCGAAAGCCGAAAACGATGCTATTTCTACGTATATCGACGATTTGGATGATATATAAGAAAAACTGAAATTTTAGCGAATTTCCAAGAAAAATGTAAAAATTATGCTAAATTTAAAAACGATGCTATTTCTCTAGATATATAAGAAAGATTGAATTTTAGCGAATTTCCAGGAAAAATGTAAAAATTACACGAAATTCGAAAACGATGCTATTTCTATGTATATCGACGATTTGGATGATATATAAGAAAAACTGAAATTTTAGCAAATTTCCAAGAAATATGTAAAAATTAACCAAAATTTGAAAACGATGCCATCTGGGTGATTTGGAAGAAATTGAAGAAAAATTGAATTTTTGCGAATTTCCGAGTAAACTGTAAAAATTAACCGAAATTCGAAAACGATGCTATTTCTACGTATATCGACGATTTCGATGACATATAAGAAAAACTGAAATTTTAGCGAATTTCCAAGACATATGTAAAAATTAACCAAAATTTGAAAACGATGCCATCTGGATGATTTGGAAGAAATTGAAGAAAAATTGAATTTTTGCGAATTTCCGTGTAAACTGTAGAAATTAACCGAAATTCTAAATCGTTGCTATTTCTACGTATATCGACGATTTGGATGATATATAAGAAAAACTGAAATTTTAACGAATTTCCAAGAAAAATGTAAAAATTATCCAAAATTTAAGAACGATGCTATTTCTATAGATATATAAGAAAAATTGAATTTTAGCGAATTTCCGAGTAAACTGTAAAAATTAACAAAATTCTAAATCGTTGCTATTTCTACGTATATCGACGATTTGGATGATATATAAGAAAAAGTGAAATTTTAGCAAATTTCCAAGACATGTAAAAATTAACCAAAATTTGAAAACGATGCCATCTGGATGATTTGGAAGAAATTGAAGAAAAATTGAATTTTTGCGAATTTCCGAGTAAACTGTAAAAATTAACCGAAATTCGAAAACGATGCTATTTCTACGTATATCGACGATTTGGACGATATATAAGAAAAACTGAAATTTTAGCGAATTTCCGAGTAAACTGTAAAAATTAACCGAAATTCGAAAACGATGCTATTTCTACGTATATTGACGATTTCGATGATATATAAGAAAAACTGAAATTTTAGCGAATTTCCAAGAAGAATGTAAAAATTATGCTAAATTTAAAAACGATGCTATTTCTCTAGATATATAAGAAAAATTGAATTTTAGCGAATTTCCAAGAAAAATGTAAAAATTACACGAAATTCGAAAACGATGCTATTTCTACGTATATCGACGATTTGGGTGATATATAAGAAAAACTGAAATTTTAGCAAATTTCCAAGACATATGTAAAAATTAACCAAAATTTGAAAACGATGCCATCTGGATGATTTGGAAGAAATTGAAGAAAAATTGAATTTTTGCGAATTTCCGTGTAAACTGTAGAAATTAACCGAAATTCTAAATCGTTGCTATTTCTACGTATATCGACGATTTGGATGATATATAAGAAAAACTGAAATTTTAACGAATTTCCAAGAAAAATGTAAAAATTATCCAAAATTTAAGAACGATGCTATTTCTATAGATATACAAGAAAAATTGAATTTTAGCGAATTTCCGAGTAAACTGTAAAAATTAACAAAATTATAAATCGTTGCTATTTCTACGTATATCGACGATTTGGATGATATATAAGAAAAACTGAAATTTTAGCAAATTTCCAAGAAATATGTAAAAATTAACCAAAATTTGAAAACGATGCCATCTGGATGATTTGGAAGAAATTGAAGAAAAATTGAATTTTTGCGAATTTCCGAGTAAACTGTAAAAATTAACCGAAATTCGAAAACGATGCTATTTCTACGTATATCGACGATTTGGACGATATATAAGAAAAACTGAAATTTTAGCGAATTTCCGAGTAAACTGTTAAAATTAACCAAAATTTAAGAACGATGCTATTTCTATAGATATATAAGAAAAATTGAATTTTAGCGAATTTCCAAGAAAAATGTAAAAATTACACGAAATTCGAAAACGATGCTATTTCTACGTATATCGACGATTTGGATGATATATAAGAAAAACTGAAATTTTAGCAAATTTCCAAGACATATGTAAAAATTAACCAAAATTTGAAAACGATGCAATCTGGATGATTTGGAAGAAATTGAAGAAAAATTGAATTTTTGCGAATTTCCGAGTAAACTGTAAAAATTAACCGAAATTCGAAAACGATGCTATTTCAACGTATATCGACGATTTCGATGATATATAAGAAAAACTGAAATTTTAGCGAATTTCCAAGAAAGATGTAAAAATTATGCTAAATTTAAAAACGATGCTATTTCTCTAGATATAACAGAAAAATTGAATTTTAGCGAATTTCCAAGAAAAATGTAAAAATTACACGAAATTCGAAAACGATGCTATTTCTACGTATATCGACGATTTGGATGATATATAAGAAACACTGAAATTTTAACGAATTTCCAAGAAAAATGTAAAAATTATCCAAAATTTAAGAACGATGCTATTTCTATAGATATATAAGAAAAATTGAATTTTAGCGAATTTCCAAGAAAAATGTAAAAATTACACGAAATTCGAAAACGATGCTATTTCTACGTATATCGACGATTTGGACGATATATAAGAAAAACTGAAATTTTAGCGAATTTCCGAGTAAACTGTAAAAATTAACCGAAATTCGAAAACGATGCTATTTCTACGTATATCGACGATTTGGATGATATATAAGAAACACTGAAATTTTAACGAATTTCCAAGAAAAATGTAAAAATTATCCAAAATTTAAGAACGATGCTATTTCTATAGATATATAAGAAAAATTGAATTTTAGCGAATTTCCAAGAAAAATGTAAAAATTACACGAAATTCGAAAACGATGCTATTTCTACGTATATCGACGATTTGAATGATATATAAGAAAAACTGAAATTTTAGCAAATTTCCAAGACATATGTAAAAATTAACCAAAATTTGAAAACGATGCCATCTGGATGATTTGGAAGAAATTGAAGAAAAATTGAATTTTTGCGAATTTCCGAGTAAACTGTAAAAATTAACCGAAATTCGAAAACGATGCTATTTCTACGTATATCGACGATTTGGACGATATATAAGAAAAACTGAAATTTTAGCGAATTTCCGAGTAAACTGTAAAAATTAACCGAAATTCGAAAACGATGCTATTTCTACGTATATCGACGATTTCGATGATATATAAGAAAAACTGAAATTTTAGCAAATTTCCAAGAAAAATGTAAAAATTATGCTAAATTTAAAAACGATGCTATTTCTCTAGATATATAAGAAAAATTGAATTTTAGCGAATTTCCAAGAAAAATGTAAAAATTACACGAAATTAGAAAACGATGCTATTTCTACGTATATCGACGATTTGGGTGATATATAAGAAAAACTGAAATTTTAGCAAATTTCCAAGGCATATGTAAAAATTAACCAAAATTTGAAAACGATGCCATCTGGATGATTTGGAAGAAATTGAAGAAAAATTGAATTTTTGCGAATTTCCGTGTAAACTGTAGAAATTAACCGAAATTCTAAATCGTTGCTATTTCTACGTATATCGACGATTTGGGTGATATATAAGAAAAACTGAAATTTTAGCAAATTTCCAAGACATATGTAAAAATTAACCAAAATTTGAAAACGATGCCATCTAGATGATTTGGAAGATATTTATGAAAAATTGAATTTTAGCGAATTTCCGAGTAAACTGTAAAAATTACCCGAAATTCTAAATCGTTGCTATTTCTACGTATATCGACGATTTGGATGATATATAAGAAAAACTGAAATTTTACCTAATTTCCAAGAAAAATGTGAAAACTAACCGAAAGCCGAAAACGATGCTATTTCTACGTATATCGACGATTTGGATGATATATAAGAAAAACTGAAATTTTAGCGAATTTCCAAGAAAAATGTAAAAATTATGCTAAATTTAGAAACGATGCTATTTCTCTAGATATATAAGAAAGATTGAATTTTAGCGAATTTCCAGGAAAAATGTAAAAATTACACGAAATTCGAAAACGATGCTATTTCTATGTATATCGACGATTTGGATGATATATAAGAAAAACTGAAATTTTAGCAAATTTCCAAGAAATATGTAAAAATTAACCAAAATTTGAAAACGATGCCATCTGGGTGATTTGGAAGAAATTGAAGAAAAATTGAATTTTTGCGAATTTCCGAGTAAACTGTAAAAATTAACCGAAATTCGAAAACGATGCTATTTCTACGTATATCGACGATTTCGATGACATATAAGAAAAACTGAAATTTTAGCGAATTTCCAAGACATATGTAAAAATTAACCAAAATTTGAAAACGATGCCATCTAGATGATTTGGAAGATATTTATGAAAAATTGAATTTTAGCGAATTTCCGAGTAAACAGTAAAAATTACCCGAAATTCGAAAACGATGCTATTTCTACGTATATCGACGATTTGGATGATATATAAGAAAAACTGAAATTTTAGCAAATTTCCAAGACATATGTAAAAATTAACCAAAATTTGAAAACGATGCAATCTGGATGATTTGGAAGAAATTGAAGAAAAATTGAATTTTTGCGAATTTCCGAGTAAACTGTAAAAATTAACCGAAATTCGAAAACGATGCTATTTCTACGTATATCGACGATTTGGACGATATATAAGAAAAACTGAAATTTTAGCGAATTTCCGAGTAAACTGTAAAAATTAACCGAAATTCGAAAACGATGCTATTTCTACGTATATCGACGATTTCGATGATATATAAGAAAAACTGAAATTTTAGCAAATTTCCAAGAAAAATGTAAAAATTATGCTAAATTTAAAAACGATGCTATTTCTCTAGATATATAAGAAAAATTGAATTTTAGCGAATTTCCAAGAAAAATGTAAAAATTACACGAAATTTGAAAACGATGCTATTTCTACGTATTTCGACGATTTGGATGATATATAAGAAAAACTGAAATTTTAGCAAATTTCCAAGACATGTAAAAATTAACCAAAATTTGAAAACGATGCCATCTGGATGATTTGGAAGAAATTGAAGAAAAATTGAATTTTTGCGAATTTCCGAGTAAACTGTAAAAATTAACCGAAATTCGAAAACGATGCTATTTCTACGTATATCGACGATTTCGATGATATATAAGAAAAACTGAAATTTTAGCGAATTTCCAAGAAAAATATAAAAATTATGCTAAATTTAAATACGATGCTATTTCTCTAGATATATAAGAAAAATTGAATTTTAGCGAATTTCCAAGAAAAATGTAAAAATTACACGAAATTCGAAAACGATGCTATTTCTACGTATATCGACGATTTGGATGATATATAAGAAACACTGAAATTTTAACGAATTTCCAAGAAAAATGTAAAAATTATCCAAAATTTAAGAACGATGCTATTTCTACAGATATATAAGAAAAAATTAATTTTAGCGAATTTCCAAGAAAAATGTAAAAATTACACGAAATTCGAAAACGATGCTATTTCTACGTATATCGACGATTTGGATGATATATAAGAAAAACTGAAATTTTAGCAAATTTCCAAGACATGTAAAAATTAACCAAAATTTGAAAACGATGCCATCTGGATGATTTGGAAGAAATTGAAGAAAAATTGAATTTTTGCAAATTTCCGGGTAAACTGTAAAAATTAACCGAAATTCGAAAACGATGCTATTTCTACGTATATCGACGATTTGGACGATATATAAGAAAAACTGAAATTTTAGCGAATTTCCGAGTAAACTGTAAAAATTAACCGAAATTCGAAAACGATGCTATTTCTACGTATATCGACGATTTCGATGATATATAAGAAAAACTGAAATTTTAGCGAATTTCCAAGAAAAATGTAAAAATTATGCTAAATTTAAAAACGATGCTATTTCTCTAGATATATAAGAAAAATTGAATTTTAGCGAATTTCCAAGAAAAATGTAAAAATTACACGAAATTCTAAATCGTTGCTATTTCTACGTATATCGACGATTTGGGTGATATATAAGAAAAACTGAAATTTTAGCAAATTTCCAAGACATATGTAAAAATTAACCAAAATTTGAAAACGATGCCATCTAGATGATTTGGAAGATATTTATGAAAAATTGAATTTTAGCGAATTTCCGAGTAAACTGTAAAAATTACCCGAAATTCTAAATCGTTGCTATTTCTACGTATATCGACGATTTGGATGATATATAAGAAAAACTGAAATTTTACCGAATTTCCAAGAAAAACGTGAAAACTAACCGAAAGCCGAAAACGATGCTATTTCTACGTATATCGACGATTTGGATGATATATAAGAAAAACTGAAATTTTAGCGAATTTCCAAGAAAAATGTAAAAATTATGCTAAATTTAAAAACGATGCTATTTCTCTAGATATATAAGAAAAATTGAATTTTAGCGAATTTCCAAGAAAAATGTAAAAATTACACGAAATTCGAAAACGATGCTATTTCTATGTATATCGACGATTTGGATGATATATAAGAAAAACTGAAATTTTAGCAAATTTCCAAGAAATATGTAAAAATTAACCAAAATTTGAAAACGATGCCATCTGGATGATTTGGAAGAAATTGAAGAAAAATTGAATTTTTGCGAATTTCCGAGTAAACTGTAAAAATTAACCGAAATTCGAAAACGATGCTATTTCTACGTATATCGACGATTTCGATGATATATAAGAAAAACTGAAATTTTAGCAAATTTCCAAGAAAAATGTAAAAATTATGCTAAATTTAAAAACGATGCTATTTCTCTAGATATATAAGAAAAATTGAATTTTAGCGAATTTCCAAGAAAAATGTAAAAATTACACGAAATTAGAAAACGATGCTATTTCTACGTATATCGACGATTTGGGTGATATATAAGAAAAACTGAAATTTTAGCAAATTTCCAAGGCATATGTAAAAATTAACCAAAATTTGAAAACGATGCCATCTGGATGATTTGGAAGAAATTGAAGAAAAATTGAATTTTTGCGAATTTCCGTGTAAACTGTAGAAATTAACCGAAATTCTAAATCGTTGCTATTTCTACGTATATCGACGATTTGGGTGATATATAAGAAAAACTGAAATTTTAGCAAATTTCCAAGACATATGTAAAAATTAACCAAAATTTGAAAACGATGCCATCTAGATGATTTGGAAGATATTTATGAAAAATTGAATTTTAGCGAATTTCCGAGTAAACTGTAAAAATTACCCGAAATTCTAAATCGTTGCTATTTCTACGTATATCGACGATTTGGATGATATATAAGAAAAACTGAAATTTTACCTAATTTCCAAGAAAAATGTGAAAACTAACCGAAAGCCGAAAACGATGCTATTTCTACGTATATCGACGATTTGGATGATATATAAGAAAAACTGAAATTTTAGCAAATTTCCAAGACATATGTAAAAATTAACCAAAATTTGAAAACGATGCAATCTGGATGATTTGGAAGAAATTGAAGAAAAATTGAATTTTTGCGAATTTCCGAGTAAACTGTAAAAATTAACCGAAATTCGAAAACGATGCTATTTCAACGTATATCGACGATTTCGATGATATATAAGAAAAACTGAAATTTTAGCGAATTTCCAAGAAAGATGTAAAAATTATGCTAAATTTAAAAACGATGCTATTTCTCTAGATATAACAGAAAAATTGAATTTTAGCGAATTTCCAAGAAAAATGTAAAAATTACACGAAATTCGAAAACGATGCTATTTCTACGTATATCGACGATTTGGATGATATATAAGAAACACTGAAATTTTAACGAATTTCCAAGAAAAATGTAAAAATTATCCAAAATTTAAGAACGATGCTATTTCTATAGATATATAAGAAAAATTGAATTTTAGCGAATTTCCAAGAAAAATGTAAAAATTACACGAAATTCGAAAACGATGCTATTTCTACGTATATCGACGATTTGGACGATATATAAGAAAAACTGAAATTTTAGCGAATTTCCGAGTAAACTGTAAAAATTAACCGAAATTCGAAAACGATGCTATTTCTACGTATATCGACGATTTGGATGATATATAAGAAACACTGAAATTTTAACGAATTTCCAAGAAGAATGTAAAAATTATCCAAAATTTAAGAACGATGCTATTTCTATAGATATATAAGAAAAATTGAATTTTAGCGAATTTCCAAGAAAAATGTAGAAATTACACGAAATTCGAAAACGATGCTATTTCTACGTATATCGACGATTTGGATGATATATAAGAAAAACTGAAATTTTAGCAAATTTCCAAGACATATGTAAAAATTAACCAAAATTTGAAAACGATGCAATCTGGATGATTTGGAAGAAATTGAAGAAAAATTGAATTTTTGCGAATTTCCGAGTAAACTGTAAAAATTAACCGAAATTCGAAAACGATGCTATTTCTACGTATATCGACGATTTGGACGATATATAAGAAAAACTGAAATTTTAGCGAATTTCCGAGTAAACTGTAAAAATTAACCGAAATTCGAAAACGATGCTATTTCTACGTATATCGACGATTTCGATGATATATAAGAAAAACTGAAATTTTAGCAAATTTCCAAGAAAAATGTAAAAATTATGCTAAATTTAAAAACGATGCTATTTCTCTAGATATATAAGAAAAATTGAATTTTAGCGAATTTCCAAGAAAAATGTAAAAATTACACGAAATTAGAAAACGATGCTATTTCTACGTATATCGACGATTTGGGTGATATATAAGAAAAACTGAAATTTTAGCAAATTTCCAAGGCATATGTAAAAATTAACCAAAATTTGAAAACGATGCCATCTGGATGATTTGGAAGAAATTGAAGAAAAATTGAATTTTTGCGAATTTCCGTGTAAACTGTAGAAATTAACCGAAATTCTAAATCGTTGCTATTTCTACGTATATCGACGATTTGGGTGATATATAAGAAAAACTGAAATTTTAGCAAATTTCCAAGAAAAATGTGAAAACTAACCGAAAGCCGAAAACGATGCTATTTCTACGTATATCGACGATTTGGATGATATATAAGAAAAACTGAAATTTTAGCGAATTTCCAAGAAAAATGTAAAAATTATGCTAAATTTAAAAACGATGCTATTTCTCTAGATATATAAGAAAGATTGAATTTTAGCGAATTTCCAGGAAAAATGTAAAAATTACACGAAATTCGAAAACGATGCTATTTCTATGTATATCGACGATTTGGATGATATATAAGAAAAACTGAAATTTTAGCAAATTTCCAAGGCATATGTAAAAATTAACCAAAATTTGAAAACGATGCCATCTAGATGATTTCGATGATATATAAGAAAAACTGAAATTTTAGCAAATTTCCAAGAAAAATGTAAAAATTATGCTAAATTTAAAAACGATGCTATTTCTCTAGATATATAAGAAAAATTGAATTTTAGCGAATTTCCAAGAAAAATGTAAAAATTACACGAAATTAGAAAACGATGCTATTTCTACGTATATCGACGATTTGGGTGATATATAAGAAAAACTGAAATTTTAGCAAATTTCCAAGGCATATGTAAAAATTAACCAAAATTTGAAAACGATGCCATCTGGATGATTTGGAAGATATTTATGAAAAATTGAATTTTAGCGAATTTCCGAGTAAACTGTAAAAATTACCCGAAATTCTAAATCGTTGCTATTTCTACGTATATCGACGATTTGGATGATATATAAGAAAAACTGAAATTTTACCTAATTTCCAAGAAAAATGTGAAAACTAACCGAAAGCCGAAAACGATGCTATTTCTACGTATATCGACGATTTGGATGATATATAAGAAAAACTGAAATTTTAGCGAATTTCCAAGAAAAATGTAAAAATTATGCTAAATTTAAAAACGATGCTATTTCTCTAGATATATAAGAAAGATTGAATTTTAGCGAATTTCCAGGAAAAATGTAAAAATTACACGAAATTCGAAAACGATGCTATTTCTATGTATATCGACGATTTGGATGATATATAAGAAAAACTGAAATTTTAGCAAATTTCCAAGAAATATGTAAAAATTAACCAAAATTTGAAAACGATGCCATCTGGGTGATTTGGAAGAAATTGAAGAAAAATTGAATTTTTGCGAATTTCCGAGTAAACTGTAAAAATTAACCGAAATTCGAAAACGATGCTATTTCTACGTATATCGACGATTTCGATGACATATAAGAAAAACTGAAATTTTAGCGAATTTCCAAGACATATGTAAAAATTAACCAAAATTTGAAAACGATGCCATCTGGATGATTTGGAAGAAATTGAAGAAAAATTGAATTTTTGCGAATTTCCGTGTAAACTGTAGAAATTAACCGAAATTCTAAATCGTTGCTATTTCTACGTATATCGACGATTTGGATGATATATAAGAAAAACTGAAATTTTAACGAATTTCCAAGAAAAATGTAAAAATTATCCAAAATTTAAGAACGATGCTATTTCTATAGATATATAAGAAAAATTGAATTTTAGCGAATTTCCGAGTAAACTGTAAAAATTAACAAAATTCTAAATCGTTGCTATTTCTACGTATATCGACGATTTGGATGATATATAAGAAAAAGTGAAATTTTAGCAAATTTCCAAGACATGTAAAAATTAACCAAAATTTGAAAACGATGCCATCTGGATGATTTGGAAGAAATTGAAGAAAAATTGAATTTTTGCGAATTTCCGAGTAAACTGTAAAAATTAACCGAAATTCGAAAACGATGCTATTTCTACGTATATCGACGATTTCGATGATATATAAGAAAAACTGAAATTTTAGCGAATTTCCAAGAAAAATATAAAAATTATGCTAAATTTAAATACGATGCTATTTCTCTAGATATATAAGAAAAATTGAATTTTAGCGAATTTCCAAGAAAAATGTAAAAATTACACGAAATTCGAAAACGATGCTATTTCTACGTATATCGACGATTTGGATGATATATAAGAAACACTGAAATTTTAACGAATTTCCAAGAAAAATGTAAAAATTATCCAAAATTTAAGAACGATGCTATTTCTATAGATATATAAGAAAAAATTAATTTTAGCGAATTTCCAAGAAAAATGTAAAAATTACACGAAATTCGAAAACGATGCTATTTCTACGTATATCGACGATTTGGATGATATATAAGAAAAACTGAAATTTTAGCAAATTTCCAAGACATGTAAAAATTAACCAAAATTTGAAAACGATGCCATCTGGATGATTTGGAAGAAATTGAAGAAAAATTGAATTTTTGCAAATTTCCGGGTAAACTGTAAAAATTAACCGAAATTCGAAAACGATGCTATTTCTACGTATATCGACGATTTGGACGATATATAAGAAAAACTGAAATTTTAGCGAATTTCCGAGTAAACTGTAAAAATTAACCGAAATTCGAAAACGATGCTATTTCTACGTATATCGACGATTTCGATGATATATAAGAAAAACTGAAATTTTAGCGAATTTCCAAGAAAAATGTAAAAATTATGCTAAATTTAAAAACGATGCTATTTCTCTAGATATATAAGAAAAATTGAATTTTAGCGAATTTCCAAGAAAAATGTAAAAATTACACGAAATTCTAAATCGTTGCTATTTCTACGTATATCGACGATTTGGGTGATATATAAGAAAAACTGAAATTTTAGCAAATTTCCAAGACATATGTAAAAATTAACCAAAATTTGAAAACGATGCCATCTAGATGATTTGGAAGATATTTATGAAAAATTGAATTTTAGCGAATTTCCGAGTAAACTGTAAAAATTACCCGAAATTCTAAATCGTTGCTATTTCTACGTATATCGACGATTTGGATGATATATAAGAAAAACTGAAATTTTACCGAATTTCCAAGAAAAACGTGAAAACTAACCGAAAGCCGAAAACGATGCTATTTCTACGTATATCGACGATTTGGATGATATATAAGAAAAACTGAAATTTTAGCGAATTTCCAAGAAAAATGTAAAAATTATGCTAAATTTAAAAACGATGCTATTTCTCTAGATATATAAGAAAAATTGAATTTTAGCGAATTTCCAAGAAAAATGTAAAAATTACACGAAATTCGAAAACGATGCTATTTCTATGTATATCGACGATTTGGATGATATATAAGAAAAACTGAAATTTTAGCAAATTTCCAAGAAATATGTAAAAATTAACCAAAATTTGAAAACGATGCCATCTGGATGATTTGGAAGAAATTGAAGAAAAATTGAATTTTTGCGAATTTCCGAGTAAACTGTAAAAATTAACCGAAATTCGAAAACGATGCTATTTCTACGTATATCGACGATTTCGATGATATATAAGAAAAACTGAAATTTTAGCAAATTTCCAAGAAAAATGTAAAAATTATGCTAAATTTAAAAACGATGCTATTTCTCTAGATATATAAGAAAAATTGAATTTTAGCGAATTTCCAAGAAAAATGTAAAAATTACACGAAATTAGAAAACGATGCTATTTCTACGTATATCGACGATTTGGGTGATATATAAGAAAAACTGAAATTTTAGCAAATTTCCAAGGCATATGTAAAAATTAACCAAAATTTGAAAACGATGCCATCTGGATGATTTGGAAGAAATTGAAGAAAAATTGAATTTTTGCGAATTTCCGTGTAAACTGTAGAAATTAACCGAAATTCTAAATCGTTGCTATTTCTACGTATATCGACGATTTGGGTGATATATAAGAAAAACTGAAATTTTAGCAAATTTCCAAGACATATGTAAAAATTAACCAAAATTTGAAAACGATGCCATCTAGATGATTTGGAAGATATTTATGAAAAATTGAATTTTAGCGAATTTCCGAGTAAACTGTAAAAATTACCCGAAATTCTAAATCGTTGCTATTTCTACGTATATCGACGATTTGGATGATATATAAGAAAAACTGAAATTTTACCTAATTTCCAAGAAAAATGTGAAAACTAACCGAAAGCCGAAAACGATGCTATTTCTACGTATATCGACGATTTGGATGATATATAAGAAAAACTGAAATTTTAGCAAATTTCCAAGACATATGTAAAAATTAACCAAAATTTGAAAACGATGCAATCTGGATGATTTGGAAGAAATTGAAGAAAAATTGAATTTTTGCGAATTTCCGAGTAAACTGTAAAAATTAACCGAAATTCGAAAACGATGCTATTTCAACGTATATCGACGATTTCGATGATATATAAGAAAAACTGAAATTTTAGCGAATTTCCAAGAAAGATGTAAAAATTATGCTAAATTTAAAAACGATGCTATTTCTCTAGATATAACAGAAAAATTGAATTTTAGCGAATTTCCAAGAAAAATGTAAAAATTACACGAAATTCGAAAACGATGCTATTTCTACGTATATCGACGATTTGGATGATATATAAGAAACACTGAAATTTTAACGAATTTCCAAGAAAAATGTAAAAATTATCCAAAATTTAAGAACGATGCTATTTCTATAGATATATAAGAAAAATTGAATTTTAGCGAATTTCCAAGAAAAATGTAAAAATTACACGAAATTCGAAAACGATGCTATTTCTACGTATATCGACGATTTGGACGATATATAAGAAAAACTGAAATTTTAGCGAATTTCCGAGTAAACTGTAAAAATTAACCGAAATTCGAAAACGATGCTATTTCTACGTATATCGACGATTTGGATGATATATAAGAAACACTGAAATTTTAACGAATTTCCAAGAAGAATGTAAAAATTATCCAAAATTTAAGAACGATGCTATTTCTATAGATATATAAGAAAAATTGAATTTTAGCGAATTTCCAAGAAAAATGTAGAAATTACACGAAATTCGAAAACGATGCTATTTCTACGTATATCGACGATTTGGATGATATATAAGAAAAACTGAAATTTTAGCAAATTTCCAAGACATATGTAAAAATTAACCAAAATTTGAAAACGATGCAATCTGGATGATTTGGAAGAAATTGAAGAAAAATTGAATTTTTGCGAATTTCCGAGTAAACTGTAAAAATTAACCGAAATTCGAAAACGATGCTATTTCTACGTATATCGACGATTTGGACGATATATAAGAAAAACTGAAATTTTAGCGAATTTCCGAGTAAACTGTAAAAATTAACCGAAATTCGAAAACGATGCTATTTCTACGTATATCGACGATTTCGATGATATATAAGAAAAACTGAAATTTTAGCAAATTTCCAAGAAAAATGTAAAAATTATGCTAAATTTAAAAACGATGCTATTTCTCTAGATATATAAGAAAAATTGAATTTTAGCGAATTTCCAAGAAAAATGTAAAAATTACACGAAATTAGAAAACGATGCTATTTCTACGTATATCGACGATTTGGGTGATATATAAGAAAAACTGAAATTTTAGCAAATTTCCAAGGCATATGTAAAAATTAACCAAAATTTGAAAACGATGCCATCTGGATGATTTGGAAGAAATTGAAGAAAAATTGAATTTTTGCGAATTTCCGTGTAAACTGTAGAAATTAACCGAAATTCTAAATCGTTGCTATTTCTACGTATATCGACGATTTGGGTGATATATAAGAAAAACTGAAATTTTAGCAAATTTCCAAGAAAAATGTGAAAACTAACCGAAAGCCGAAAACGATGCTATTTCTACGTATATCGACGATTTGGATGATATATAAGAAAAACTGAAATTTTAGCGAATTTCCAAGAAAAATGTAAAAATTATGCTAAATTTAAAAACGATGCTATTTCTCTAGATATATAAGAAAGATTGAATTTTAGCGAATTTCCAGGAAAAATGTAAAAATTACACGAAATTCGAAAACGATGCTATTTCTATGTATATCGACGATTTGGATGATATATAAGAAAAACTGAAATTTTAGCAAATTTCCAAGGCATATGTAAAAATTAACCAAAATTTGAAAACGATGCCATCTAGATGATTTCGATGATATATAAGAAAAACTGAAATTTTAGCAAATTTCCAAGAAAAATGTAAAAATTATGCTAAATTTAAAAACGATGCTATTTCTCTAGATATATAAGAAAAATTGAATTTTAGCGAATTTCCAAGAAAAATGTAAAAATTACACGAAATTAGAAAACGATGCTATTTCTACGTATATCGACGATTTGGGTGATATATAAGAAAAACTGAAATTTTAGCAAATTTCCAAGGCATATGTAAAAATTAACCAAAATTTGAAAACGATGCCATCTGGATGATTTGGAAGATATTTATGAAAAATTGAATTTTAGCGAATTTCCGAGTAAACTGTAAAAATTACCCGAAATTCTAAATCGTTGCTATTTCTACGTATATCGACGATTTGGATGATATATAAGAAAAACTGAAATTTTACCTAATTTCCAAGAAAAATGTGAAAACTAACCGAAAGCCGAAAACGATGCTATTTCTACGTATATCGACGATTTGGATGATATATAAGAAAAACTGAAATTTTAGCGAATTTCCAAGAAAAATGTAAAAATTATGCTAAATTTAAAAACGATGCTATTTCTCTAGATATATAAGAAAGATTGAATTTTAGCGAATTTCCAGGAAAAATGTAAAAATTACACGAAATTCGAAAACGATGCTATTTCTATGTATATCGACGATTTGGATGATATATAAGAAAAACTGAAATTTTAGCAAATTTCCAAGAAATATGTAAAAATTAACCAAAATTTGAAAACGATGCCATCTGGGTGATTTGGAAGAAATTGAAGAAAAATTGAATTTTTGCGAATTTCCGAGTAAACTGTAAAAATTAACCGAAATTCGAAAACGATGCTATTTCTACGTATATCGACGATTTCGATGACATATAAGAAAAACTGAAATTTTAGCGAATTTCCAAGACATATGTAAAAATTAACCAAAATTTGAAAACGATGCCATCTGGATGATTTGGAAGAAATTGAAGAAAAATTGAATTTTTGCGAATTTCCGTGTAAACTGTAGAAATTAACCGAAATTCTAAATCGTTGCTATTTCTACGTATATCGACGATTTGGATGATATATAAGAAAAACTGAAATTTTAACGAATTTCCAAGAAAAATGTAAAAATTATCCAAAATTTAAGAACGATGCTATTTCTATAGATATATAAGAAAAATTGAATTTTAGCGAATTTCCGAGTAAACTGTAAAAATTAACAAAATTCTAAATCGTTGCTATTTCTACGTATATCGACGATTTGGATGATATATAAGAAAAAGTGAAATTTTAGCAAATTTCCAAGACATGTAAAAATTAACCAAAATTTGAAAACGATGCCATCTGGATGATTTGGAAGAAATTGAAGAAAAATTGAATTTTTGCGAATTTCCGAGTAAACTGTAAAAATTAACCGAAATTCGAAAACGATGCTATTTCTACGTATATCGACGATTTGGACGATATATAAGAAAAACTGAAATTTTAGCGAATTTCCGAGTAAACTGTAAAAATTAACCGAAATTCGAAAACGATGCTATTTCTACGTATATTGACGATTTCGATGATATATAAGAAAAACTGAAATTTTAGCGAATTTCCAAGAAGAATGTAAAAATTATGCTAAATTTAAAAACGATGCTATTTCTCTAGATATATAAGAAAAATTGAATTTTAGCGAATTTCCAAGAAAAATGTAAAAATTACACGAAATTCGAAAACGATGCTATTTCTACGTATATCGACGATTTGGGTGATATATAAGAAAAACTGAAATTTTAGCAAATTTCCAAGACATATGTAAAAATTAACCAAAATTTGAAAACGATGCCATCTGGATGATTTGGAAGAAATTGAAGAAAAATTGAATTTTTGCGAATTTCCGTGTAAACTGTAGAAATTAACCGAAATTCTAAATCGTTGCTATTTCTACGTATATCGACGATTTGGATGATATATAAGAAAAACTGAAATTTTAACGAATTTCCAAGAAAAATGTAAAAATTATCCAAAATTTAAGAACGATGCTATTTCTATAGATATACAAGAAAAATTGAATTTTAGCGAATTTCCGAGTAAACTGTAAAAATTAACAAAATTATAAATCGTTGCTATTTCTACGTATATCGACGATTTGGATGATATATAAGAAAAACTGAAATTTTAGCAAATTTCCAAGAAATATGTAAAAATTAACCAAAATTTGAAAACGATGCCATCTGGATGATTTGGAAGAAATTGAAGAAAAATTGAATTTTTGCGAATTTCCGAGTAAACTGTAAAAATTAACCGAAATTCGAAAACGATGCTATTTCTACGTATATCGACGATTTGGACGATATATAAGAAAAACTGAAATTTTAGCGAATTTCCGAGTAAACTGTTAAAATTAACCAAAATTTAAGAACGATGCTATTTCTATAGATATATAAGAAAAATTGAATTTTAGCGAATTTCCAAGAAAAATGTAAAAATTACACGAAATTCGAAAACGATGCTATTTCTACGTATATCGACGATTTGGATGATATATAAGAAAAACTGAAATTTTAGCAAATTTCCAAGACATATGTAAAAATTAACCAAAATTTGAAAACGATGCAATCTGGATGATTTGGAAGAAATTGAAGAAAAATTGAATTTTTGCGAATTTCCGAGTAAACTGTAAAAATTAACCGAAATTCGAAAACGATGCTATTTCAACGTATATCGACGATTTCGATGATATATAAGAAAAACTGAAATTTTAGCGAATTTCCAAGAAAGATGTAAAAATTATGCTAAATTTAAAAACGATGCTATTTCTCTAGATATAACAGAAAAATTGAATTTTAGCGAATTTCCAAGAAAAATGTAAAAATTACACGAAATTCGAAAACGATGCTATTTCTACGTATATCGACGATTTGGATGATATATAAGAAACACTGAAATTTTAACGAATTTCCAAGAAAAATGTAAAAATTATCCAAAATTTAAGAACGATGCTATTTCTATAGATATATAAGAAAAATTGAATTTTAGCGAATTTCCAAGAAAAATGTAAAAATTACACGAAATTCGAAAACGATGCTATTTCTACGTATATCGACGATTTGGACGATATATAAGAAAAACTGAAATTTTAGCGAATTTCCGAGTAAACTGTAAAAATTAACCGAAATTCGAAAACGATGCTATTTCTACGTATATCGACGATTTGGATGATATATAAGAAACACTGAAATTTTAACGAATTTCCAAGAAAAATGTAAAAATTATCCAAAATTTAAGAACGATGCTATTTCTATAGATATATAAGAAAAATTGAATTTTAGCGAATTTCCAAGAAAAATGTAAAAATTACACGAAATTCGAAAACGATGCTATTTCTACGTATATCGACGATTTGAATGATATATAAGAAAAACTGAAATTTTAGCAAATTTCCAAGACATATGTAAAAATTAACCAAAATTTGAAAACGATGCCATCTGGATGATTTGGAAGAAATTGAAGAAAAATTGAATTTTTGCGAATTTCCGAGTAAACTGTAAAAATTAACCGAAATTCGAAAACGATGCTATTTCTACGTATATCGACGATTTGGACGATATATAAGAAAAACTGAAATTTTAGCGAATTTCCGAGTAAACTGTAAAAATTAACCGAAATTCGAAAACGATGCTATTTCTACGTATATCGACGATTTCGATGATATATAAGAAAAACTGAAATTTTAGCAAATTTCCAAGAAAAATGTAAAAATTATGCTAAATTTAAAAACGATGCTATTTCTCTAGATATATAAGAAAAATTGAATTTTAGCGAATTTCCAAGAAAAATGTAAAAATTACACGAAATTAGAAAACGATGCTATTTCTACGTATATCGACGATTTGGGTGATATATAAGAAAAACTGAAATTTTAGCAAATTTCCAAGGCATATGTAAAAATTAACCAAAATTTGAAAACGATGCCATCTGGATGATTTGGAAGAAATTGAAGAAAAATTGAATTTTTGCGAATTTCCGTGTAAACTGTAGAAATTAACCGAAATTCTAAATCGTTGCTATTTCTACGTATATCGACGATTTGGGTGATATATAAGAAAAACTGAAATTTTAGCAAATTTCCAAGACATATGTAAAAATTAACCAAAATTTGAAAACGATGCCATCTAGATGATTTGGAAGATATTTATGAAAAATTGAATTTTAGCGAATTTCCGAGTAAACTGTAAAAATTACCCGAAATTCTAAATCGTTGCTATTTCTACGTATATCGACGATTTGGATGATATATAAGAAAAACTGAAATTTTACCTAATTTCCAAGAAAAATGTGAAAACTAACCGAAAGCCGAAAACGATGCTATTTCTACGTATATCGACGATTTGGATGATATATAAGAAAAACTGAAATTTTAGCGAATTTCCAAGAAAAATGTAAAAATTATGCTAAATTTAAAAACGATGCTATTTCTCTAGATATATAAGAAAGATTGAATTTTAGCGAATTTCCAGGCAAAATGTAAAAATTACACGAAATTCGAAAACGATGCTATTTCTATGTATATCGACGATTTGGATGATATATAAGAAAAACTGAAATTTTAGCAAATTTCCAAGAAATATGTAAAAATTAACCAAAATTTGAAAACGATGCCATCTGGGTGATTTGGAAGAAATTGAAGAAAAATTGAATTTTTGCGAATTTCCGAGTAAACTGTAAAAATTAACCGAAATTCGAAAACGATGCTATTTCTACGTATATCGACGATTTCGATGACATATAAGAAAAACTGAAATTTTAGCGAATTTCCAAGACATATGTAAAAATTAACCAAAATTTGAAAACGATGCCATCTAGATGATTTGGAAGATATTTATGAAAAATTGAATTTTAGCGAATTTCCGAGTAAACAGTAAAAATTACCCGAAATTCGAAAACGATGCTATTTCTACGTATATCGACGATTTGGATGATATATAAGAAAAACTGAAATTTTAGCAAATTTCCAAGACATATGTAAAAATTAACCAAAATTTGAAAACGATGCAATCTGGATGATTTGGAAGAAATTGAAGAAAAATTGAATTTTTGCGAATTTCCGAGTAAACTGTAAAAATTAACCGAAATTCGAAAACGATGCTATTTCTACGTATATCGACGATTTGGACGATATATAAGAAAAACTGAAATTTTAGCGAATTTCCGAGTAAACTGTAAAAATTAACCGAAATTCGAAAACGATGCTATTTCTACGTATATCGACGATTTCGATGATATATAAGAAAAACTGAAATTTTAGCAAATTTCCAAGAAAAATGTAAAAATTATGCTAAATTTAAAAACGATGCTATTTCTCTAGATATATAAGAAAAATTGAATTTTAGCGAATTTCCAAGAAAAATGTAAAAATTACACGAAATTAGAAAACGATGCTATTTCTACGTATATCGACGATTTGGGTGATATATAAGAAAAACTGAAATTTTAGCAAATTTCCAAGGCATATGTAAAAATTAACCAAAATTTGAAAACGATGCCATCTGGATGATTTGGAAGAAATTGAAGAAAAATTGAATTTTTGCGAATTTCCGTGTAAACTGTAGAAATTAACCGAAATTCTAAATCGTTGCTATTTCTACGTATATCGACGATTTGGGTGATATATAAGAAAAACTGAAATTTTAGCAAATTTCCAAGACATATGTAAAAATTAACCAAAATTTGAAAACGATGCCATCTAGATCATTTGGAAGATATTTATGAAAAATTGAATTTTAGCGAATTTCCGAGTAAACTGTAAAAATTACCCGAAATTCTAAATCGTTGCTATTTCTACGTATATCGACGATTTGGATGATATATAAGAAACACTGAAATTTTAACGAATTTCCAAGAAAAATGTAAAAATTATCCAAAATTTAAGAACGATGCTATTTCTATAGATATATAAGAAAAATTGAATTTTAGCGAATTTCCAAGAAAAATGTAAAAATTACACGAAATTCGAAAACGATGCTATTTCTACGTATATCGACGATTTGGATGATATATAAGAAAAACTGAAATTTTAGCAAATTTCCAAGACATATGTAAAAATTAACCAAAATTTGAAAACGATGCCATCTGGATGATTTGGAAGAAATTGAAGAAAAATTGAATTTTTGCGAATTTCCGAGTAAACTGTAAAAATTAACCGAAATTCGAAAACGATGCTATTTCAACGTATATCGACGATTTCGATGATATATAAGAAAAACTGAAATTTTAGCGAATTTCCAAGAAAGATGAAAAAAATTATGCTAAATTTAAAAACGATGCTATTTCTCTAGATATAACAGAAAAATTGAATTTTAGCGAATTTCCAAGAAAAATGTAAAAATTACACGAAATTCGAAAACGATGCTATTTCTACGTATATCGACGATTTGGATGATATATAAGAAACACTGAAATTTTAACGAATTTCCAAGAAAAATGTAAAAATTATCCAAAATTTAAGAACGATGCTATTTCTATAGATATATAAGAAAAATTGAATTTTAGCGAATTTCCAAGAAAAATGTAAAAATTACACGAAATTCGAAAACGATGCTATTTCTACGTATATCGACGATTTGGACGATATATAAGAAAAACTGAAATTTTAGCGAATTTCCGAGTAAACTGTAAAAATTAACCGAAATTCGAAAACGATGCTATTTCTACGTATATCGACGATTTGGATGATATATAAGAAACACTGAAATTTTAACGAATTTCCAAGAAAAATGTAAAAATTATCCAAAATTTAAGAACGATGCTATTTCTATAGATATATAAGAAAAATTGAATTTTAGCGAATTTCCAAGAAAAATGTAAAAATTACACGAAATTCGAAAACGTTGCTATTTCTACGTATATCGACGATTTGGATGATATATAAGAAAAACTGAAATTTTAGCAAATTTCCAAGACATATGTAAAAATTAACCAAAATTTGAAAACGATGCAATCTGGATGATTTGGAAGAAATTGAAGAAAAATTGAATTTTTGCGAATTTCCGAGTAAACTGTAAAAATTAACCGAAATTCGAAAACGATGCTATTTCTACGTATATCGACGATTTGGACGATATATAAGAAAAACTGAAATTTTAGCGAATTTCCGAGTAAACTGTAAAAATTAACCGAAATTCGAAAACGATGCTATTTCTACGTATATCGACGATTTCGATGATATATAAGAAAAACTGAAATTTTAGCAAATTTCCAAGAAAAATGTAAAAATTATGCTAAATTTAAAAACGATGCTATTTCTCTAGATATATAAGAAAAATTGAATTTTAGCGAATTTCCAAGAAAAATGTAAAAATTACACGAAATTAGAAAACGATGCTATTTCTACGTATATCGACGATTTGGGTGATATATAAGAAAAACTGAAATTTTAGCAAATTTCCAAGGCATATGTAAAAATTAACCAAAATTTGAAAACGATGCCATCTGGATGATTTGGAAGAAATTGAAGAAAAATTGAATTTTTGCGAATTTCCGTGTAAACTGTAGAAATTAACCGAAATTCTAAATCGTTGCTATTTCTACGTATATCGACGATTTGGGTGATATATAAGAAAAACTGAAATTTTAGCAAATTTCCAAGACATATGTAAAAATTAACCAAAATTTGAAAACGATGCCATCTAGATGATTTGGAAGATATTTATGAAAAATTGAATTTTAGCGAATTTCCGAGTAAACTGTAAAAATTACCCGAAATTCTAAATCGTTGCTATTTCTACGTATATCGACGATTTGGATGATATATAAGAAAAACTGAAATTTTACCTAATTTCCAAGAAAAATGTGAAAACTAACCGAAAGCCGAAAACGATGCTATTTCTACGTATATCGACGATTTGGATGATATATAAGAAAAACTGAAATTTTAGCGAATTTCCAAGAAAAATGTAAAAATTATGCTAAATTTAAAAACGATGCTATTTCTCTAGATATATAAGAAAGATTGAATTTTAGCGAATTTCCAGGAAAAATGTAAAAATTACACGAAATTCGAAAACGATGCTATTTCTATGTATATCGACGATTTGGATGATATATAAGAAAAACTGAAATTTTAGCGAATTTCCAAGAAAAATGTAAAAATTATGCTAAATTTAAAAACGATGCTATTTCTCTAGATATATAAGAAAGATTGAATTTTAGCGAATTTCCAGGAAAAATGTAAAAATTACACGAAATTCGAAAACGATGCTATTTCTATGTATATCGACGATTTGGATGATATATAAGAAAAACTGAAATTTTAGCAAATTTCCAAGGCATATGTAAAAATTAACCAAAATTTGAAAACGATGCCATCTGGATGATTTGGAAGAAATTGAAGAAAAATTGAATTTTTGCGAATTTCCGTGTAAACTGTAGAAATTAACCGAAATTCTAAATCGTTGCTATTTCTACGTATATCGACGATTTGGGTGATATATAAGAAAAACTGAAATTTTAGCAAATTTCCAAGACATATGTAAAAATTAACCAAAATTTGAAAACGATGCCATCTAGATGATTTGGAAGATATTTATGAAAAATTGAATTTTAGCGAATTTCCGAGTAAACTGTAAAAATTACCCGAAATTCTAAATCGTTGCTATTTCTACGTATATCGACGATTTGGATGATATATAAGAAAAACTGAAATTTTACCTAATTTCCAAGAAAAATGTGAAAACTAACCGAAAGCCGAAAACGATGCTATTTCTACGTATATCGACGATTTGGATGATATATAAGAAAAACTGAAATTTTAGCAAATTTCCAAGACATATGTAAAAATTAACCAAAATTTGAAAACGATGCAATCTGGATGATTTGGAAGAAATTGAAGAAAAATTGAATTTTTGCGAATTTCCGAGTAAACTGTAAAAATTAACCGAAATTCGAAAACGATGCTATTTCAACGTATATCGACGATTTCGATGATATATAAGAAAAACTGAAATTTTAGCGAATTTCCAAGAAAGATGTAAAAATTATGCTAAATTTAAAAACGATGCTATTTCTCTAGATATAACAGAAAAATTGAATTTTAGCGAATTTCCAAGAAAAATGTAAAAATTACACGAAATTCGAAAACGATGCTATTTCTACGTATATCGACGATTTGGATGATATATAAGAAACACTGAAATTTTAACGAATTTCCAAGAAAAATGTAAAAATTATCCAAAATTTAAGAACGATGCTATTTCTATAGATATATAAGAAAAATTGAATTTTAGCGAATTTCCAAGAAAAATGTAAAAATTACACGAAATTCGAAAACGATGCTATTTCTACGTATATCGACGATTTGGACGATATATAAGAAAAACTGAAATTTTAGCGAATTTCCGAGTAAACTGTAAAAATTAACCGAAATTCGAAAACGATGCTATTTCTACGTATATCGACGATTTGGATGATATATAAGAAACACTGAAATTTTAACGAATTTCCAAGAAAAATGTAAAAATTATCCAAAATTTAAGAACGATGCTATTTCTATAGATATATAAGAAAAATTGAATTTTAGCGAATTTCCAAGAAAAATGTAGAAATTACACGAAATTCGAAAACGATGCTATTTCTACGTATATCGACGATTTGGATGATATATAAGAAAAACTGAAATTTTAGCAAATTTCCAAGACATATGTAAAAATTAACCAAAATTTGAAAACGATGCAATCTGGATGATTTGGAAGAAATTGAAGAAAAATTGAATTTTTGCGAATTTCCGAGTAAACTGTAAAAATTAACCGAAATTCGAAAACGATGCTATTTCTACGTATATCGACGATTTGGACGATATATAAGAAAAACTGAAATTTTAGCGAATTTCCGAGTAAACTGTAAAAATTAACCGAAATTCGAAAACGATGCTATTTCTACGTATATCGACGATTTCGATGATATATAAGAAAAACTGAAATTTTAGCAAATTTCCAAGAAAAATGTAAAAATTATGCTAAATTTAAAAACGATGCTATTTCTCTAGATATATAAGAAAAATTGAATTTTAGCGAATTTCCAAGAAAAATGTAAAAATTACACGAAATTAGAAAACGATGCTATTTCTACGTATATCGACGATTTGGGTGATATATAAGAAAAACTGAAATTTTAGCAAATTTCCAAGGCATATGTAAAAATTAACCAAAATTTGAAAACGATGCCATCTGGATGATTTGGAAGAAATTGAAGAAAAATTGAATTTTTGCGAATTTCCGTGTAAACTGTAGAAATTAACCGAAATTCTAAATCGTTGCTATTTCTACGTATATCGACGATTTGGGTGATATATAAGAAAAACTGAAATTTTAGCAAATTTCCAAGACATATGTAAAAATTAACCAAAATTTGAAAACGATGCCATCTAGATGATTTGGAAGATATTTATGAAAAATTGAATTTTAGCGAATTTCCGAGTAAACTGTAAAAATTACCCGAAATTCTAAATCGTTGCTATTTCTACGTATATCGACGATTTGGATGATATATAAGAAAAACTGAAATTTTACCTAATTTCCAAGAAAAATGTGAAAACTAACCGAAAGCCGAAAACGATGCTATTTCTACGTATATCGACGATTTGGATGATATATAAGAAAAACTGAAATTTTAGCGAATTTCCAAGAAAAATGTAAAAATTATGCTAAATTTAAAAACGATGCTATTTCTCTAGATATATAAGAAAGATTGAATTTTAGCGAATTTCCAGGAAAAATGTAAAAATTACACGAAATTCGAAAACGATGCTATTTCTATGTATATCGACGATTTGGATGATATATAAGAAAAACTGAAATTTTAGCAAATTTCCAAGAAATATGTAAAAATTAACCAAAATTTGAAAACGATGCCATCTGGGTGATTTGGAAGAAATTGAAGAAAAATTGAATTTTTGCGAATTTCCGAGTAAACTGTAAAAATTAACCGAAATTCGAAAACGATGCTATTTCTACGTATATCGACGATTTCGATGACATATAAGAAAAACTGAAATTTTAGCGAATTTCCAAGACATATGTAAAAATTAACCAAAATTTGAAAACGATGCCATCTGGATGATTTGGAAGAAATTGAAGAAAAATTGAATTTTTGCGAATTTCCGTGTAAACTGTAGAAATTAACCGAAATTCTAAATCGTTGCTATTTCTACGTATATCGACGATTTGGATGATATATAAGAAAAACTGAAATTTTAACGAATTTCCAAGAAAAATGTAAAAATTATCCAAAATTTAAGAACGATGCTATTTCTATAGATATATAAGAAAAATTGAATTTTAGCGAATTTCCGAGTAAACTGTAAAAATTAACAAAATTCTAAATCGTTGCTATTTCTACGTATATCGACGATTTGGATGATATATAAGAAAAAGTGAAATTTTAGCAAATTTCCAAGACATGTAAAAATTAACCAAAATTTGAAAACGATGCCATCTGGATGATTTGGAAGAAATTGAAGAAAAATTGAATTTTTGCGAATTTCCGAGTAAACTGTAAAAATTAACCGAAATTCGAAAACGATGCTATTTCTACGTATATCGACGATTTGGACGATATATAAGAAAAACTGAAATTTTAGCGAATTTCCGAGTAAACTGTAAAAATTAACCGAAATTCGAAAACGATGCTATTTCTACGTATATTGACGATTTCGATGATATATAAGAAAAACTGAAATTTTAGCGAATTTCCAAGAAGAATGTAAAAATTATGCTAAATTTAAAAACGATGCTATTTCTCTAGATATATAAGAAAAATTGAATTTTAGCGAATTTCCAAGAAAAATGTAAAAATTACACGAAATTCGAAAACGATGCTATTTCTACGTATATCGACGATTTGGGTGATATATAAGAAAAACTGAAATTTTAGCAAATTTCCAAGACATATGTAAAAATTAACCAAAATTTGAAAACGATGCCATCTGGATGATTTGGAAGAAATTGAAGAAAAATTGAATTTTTGCGAATTTCCGTGTAAACTGTAGAAATTAACCGAAATTCTAAATCGTTGCTATTTCTACGTATATCGACGATTTGGATGATATATAAGAAAAACTGAAATTTTAACGAATTTCCAAGAAAAATGTAAAAATTATCCAAAATTTAAGAACGATGCTATTTCTATAGATATACAAGAAAAATTGAATTTTAGCGAATTTCCGAGTAAACTGTAAAAATTAACAAAATTATAAATCGTTGCTATTTCTACGTATATCGACGATTTGGATGATATATAAGAAAAACTGAAATTTTAGCAAATTTCCAAGAAATATGTAAAAATTAACCAAAATTTGAAAACGATGCCATCTGGATGATTTGGAAGAAATTGAAGAAAAATTGAATTTTTGCGAATTTCCGAGTAAACTGTAAAAATTAACCGAAATTCGAAAACGATGCTATTTCTACGTATATCGACGATTTGGACGATATATAAGAAAAACTGAAATTTTAGCGAATTTCCGAGTAAACTGTTAAAATTAACCAAAATTTAAGAACGATGCTATTTCTATAGATATATAAGAAAAATTGAATTTTAGCGAATTTCCAAGAAAAATGTAAAAATTACACGAAATTCGAAAACGATGCTATTTCTACGTATATCGACGATTTGGATGATATATAAGAAAAACTGAAATTTTAGCAAATTTCCAAGACATATGTAAAAATTAACCAAAATTTGAAAACGATGCAATCTGGATGATTTGGAAGAAATTGAAGAAAAATTGAATTTTTGCGAATTTCCGAGTAAACTGTAAAAATTAACCGAAATTCGAAAACGATGCTATTTCAACGTATATCGACGATTTCGATGATATATAAGAAAAACTGAAATTTTAGCGAATTTCCAAGAAAGATGTAAAAATTATGCTAAATTTAAAAACGATGCTATTTCTCTAGATATAACAGAAAAATTGAATTTTAGCGAATTTCCAAGAAAAATGTAAAAATTACACGAAATTCGAAAACGATGCTATTTCTACGTATATCGACGATTTGGATGATATATAAGAAACACTGAAATTTTAACGAATTTCCAAGAAAAATGTAAAAATTATCCAAAATTTAAGAACGATGCTATTTCTATAGATATATAAGAAAAATTGAATTTTAGCGAATTTCCAAGAAAAATGTAAAAATTACACGAAATTCGAAAACGATGCTATTTCTACGTATATCGACGATTTGGACGATATATAAGAAAAACTGAAATTTTAGCGAATTTCCGAGTAAACTGTAAAAATTAACCGAAATTCGAAAACGATGCTATTTCTACGTATATCGACGATTTGGATGATATATAAGAAACACTGAAATTTTAACGAATTTCCAAGAAAAATGTAAAAATTATCCAAAATTTAAGAACGATGCTATTTCTATAGATATATAAGAAAAATTGAATTTTAGCGAATTTCCAAGAAAAATGTAAAAATTACACGAAATTCGAAAACGATGCTATTTCTACGTATATCGACGATTTGAATGATATATAAGAAAAACTGAAATTTTAGCAAATTTCCAAGACATATGTAAAAATTAACCAAAATTTGAAAACGATGCCATCTGGATGATTTGGAAGAAATTGAAGAAAAATTGAATTTTTGCGAATTTCCGAGTAAACTGTAAAAATTAACCGAAATTCGAAAACGATGCTATTTCTACGTATATCGACGATTTGGACGATATATAAGAAAAACTGAAATTTTAGCGAATTTCCGAGTAAACTGTAAAAATTAACCGAAATTCGAAAACGATGCTATTTCTACGTATATCGACGATTTCGATGATATATAAGAAAAACTGAAATTTTAGCAAATTTCCAAGAAAAATGTAAAAATTATGCTAAATTTAAAAACGATGCTATTTCTCTAGATATATAAGAAAAATTGAATTTTAGCGAATTTCCAAGAAAAATGTAAAAATTACACGAAATTAGAAAACGATGCTATTTCTACGTATATCGACGATTTGGGTGATATATAAGAAAAACTGAAATTTTAGCAAATTTCCAAGGCATATGTAAAAATTAACCAAAATTTGAAAACGATGCCATCTGGATGATTTGGAAGAAATTGAAGAAAAATTGAATTTTTGCGAATTTCCGTGTAAACTGTAGAAATTAACCGAAATTCTAAATCGTTGCTATTTCTACGTATATCGACGATTTGGGTGATATATAAGAAAAACTGAAATTTTAGCAAATTTCCAAGACATATGTAAAAATTAACCAAAATTTGAAAACGATGCCATCTAGATGATTTGGAAGATATTTATGAAAAATTGAATTTTAGCGAATTTCCGAGTAAACTGTAAAAATTACCCGAAATTCTAAATCGTTGCTATTTCTACGTATATCGACGATTTGGATGATATATAAGAAAAACTGAAATTTTACCTAATTTCCAAGAAAAATGTGAAAACTAACCGAAAGCCGAAAACGATGCTATTTCTACGTATATCGACGATTTGGATGATATATAAGAAAAACTGAAATTTTAGCGAATTTCCAAGAAAAATGTAAAAATTATGCTAAATTTAGAAACGATGCTATTTCTCTAGATATATAAGAAAGATTGAATTTTAGCGAATTTCCAGGAAAAATGTAAAAATTACACGAAATTCGAAAACGATGCTATTTCTATGTATATCGACGATTTGGATGATATATAAGAAAAACTGAAATTTTAGCAAATTTCCAAGAAATATGTAAAAATTAACCAAAATTTGAAAACGATGCCATCTGGGTGATTTGGAAGAAATTGAAGAAAAATTGAATTTTTGCGAATTTCCGAGTAAACTGTAAAAATTAACCGAAATTCGAAAACGATGCTATTTCTACGTATATCGACGATTTCGATGACATATAAGAAAAACTGAAATTTTAGCGAATTTCCAAGACATATGTAAAAATTAACCAAAATTTGAAAACGATGCCATCTAGATGATTTGGAAGATATTTATGAAAAATTGAATTTTAGCGAATTTCCGAGTAAACAGTAAAAATTACCCGAAATTCGAAAACGATGCTATTTCTACGTATATCGACGATTTGGATGATATATAAGAAAAACTGAAATTTTAGCAAATTTCCAAGACATATGTAAAAATTAACCAAAATTTGAAAACGATGCAATCTGGATGATTTGGAAGAAATTGAAGAAAAATTGAATTTTTGCGAATTTCCGAGTAAACTGTAAAAATTAACCGAAATTCGAAAACGATGCTATTTCTACGTATATCGACGATTTGGACGATATATAAGAAAAACTGAAATTTTAGCGAATTTCCGAGTAAACTGTAAAAATTAACCGAAATTCGAAAACGATGCTATTTCTACGTATATCGACGATTTCGATGATATATAAGAAAAACTGAAATTTTAGCAAATTTCCAAGAAAAATGTAAAAATTATGCTAAATTTAAAAACGATGCTATTTCTCTAGATATATAAGAAAAATTGAATTTTAGCGAATTTCCAAGAAAAATGTAAAAATTACACGAAATTAGAAAACGATGCTATTTCTACGTATATCGACGATTTGGGTGATATATAAGAAAAACTGAAATTTTAGCAAATTTCCAAGGCATATGTAAAAATTAACCAAAATTTGAAAACGATGCCATCTGGATGATTTGGAAGAAATTGAAGAAAAATTGAATTTTTGCGAATTTCCGTGTAAACTGTAGAAATTAACCGAAATTCTAAATCGTTGCTATTTCTACGTATATCGACGATTTGGGTGATATATAAGAAAAACTGAAATTTTAGCAAATTTCCAAGACATATGTAAAAATTAACCAAAATTTGAAAACGATGCCATCTAGATGATTTGGAAGATATTTATGAAAAATTGAATTTTAGCGAATTTCCGAGTAAACTGTAAAAATTACCCGAAATTCTAAATCGTTGCTATTTCTACGTATATCGACGATTTGGATGATATATAAGAAAAACTAAATTTTACCTAATTTCCAAGAAAAATGTGAAAACTAACCGAAAGCCGAAAATGATGCTATTTCTACGTATATCGACGATTTGGATGATATATAAGAAAAACTGAAATTTTAGCGAATTTCCAAGAAAAATGTAAAAATTATGCTAAATTTAAAAACGATGCTATTTCTCTAGATATATAAGAAAGATTGAATTTTAGCGAATTTCCAGGAAAAATGTAAAAATTACACGAAATTCGAAAACGATGCTATTTCTACGTATATCGACGATTTGGATGATATATAAGAAAAACTGAAATTTTAGCAAATTTCCAAGACATATGTAAAAATTAACCAAAATTTGAAAACGATGCCATCTGGATGATTTGGAAGAAATTGAAGAAAAATTGAATTTTTGCGAATTTCCGAGTAAACTGTAAAAATTAACCGAAATTCGAAAACGATGCTATTTCAACGTATATCGACGATTTGGATGATATATAAGAAACACTGAAATTTTAACGAATTTCCAAGAAAAATGTAAAAATTATGCTAAATTTAAAAACGATGCTATTTCTCTAGATATATAAGAAAGATTGAATTTTAGCGAATTTCCAGGAAAAATGTAAAAATTACACGAAATTCGAAAACGATGCTATTTCTACGTATATCGACGATTTCGATGATATATAAGAAAAACTGAAATTTTAGCGAATTTCCAAGAAAGATGAAAAAAATTATGCTAAATTTAAAAACGATGCTATTTCTCTAGATATAACAGAAAAATTGAATTTTAGCGAATTTCCAAGAAAAATGTAAAAATTACACGAAATTCGAAAACGATGCTATTTCTACGTATATCGACGATTTGGATGATATATAAGAAACACTGAAATTTTAACGAATTTCCAAGAAAAATGTAAAAATTATCCAAAATTTAAGAACGATGCTATTTCTATAGATATATAAGAAAAATTGAATTTTAGCGAATTTCCAAGAAAAATGTAAAAATTACACGAAATTCGAAAACGATGCTATTTCTACGTATATCGACGATTTGGATGATATATAAGAAAAACTGAAATTTTAGCAAATTTCCAAGACATATGTAAAAATTAACCAAAATTTGAAAACGATGCCATCTGGATGATTTGGAAGAAATTGAAGAAAAATTGAATTTTTGCGAATTTCCGAGTAAACTGTAAAAATTAACCGAAATTCGAAAACGATGCTATTTCAACGTATATCGACGATTTCGATGATATATAAGAAAAACTGAAATTTTAGCGAATTTCCAAGAAAGATGAAAAAAATTATGCTAAATTTAAAAACGATGCTATTTCTCTAGATATAACAGAAAAATTGAATTTTAGCGAATTTCCAAGAAAAATGTAAAAATTACACGAAATTCGAAAACGATGCTATTTCTACGTATATCGACGATTTGGATGATATATAAGAAACACTGAAATTTTAACGAATTTCCAAGAAAAATGTAAAAATTATCCAAAATTTAAGAACGATGCTATTTCTATAGATATATAAGAAAAATTGAATTTTAGCGAATTTCCAAGAAAAATGTAAAAATTACACGAAATTCGATAACGATGCTATTTCTACGTATATCGACGATTTGGATGATATATAAGAAAAACTGAAATTTTAGCGAATTTCCAAGAAAGATGTAAAAATTATGCTAAATTTAAAAACGATGCTATTTCTCTAGATATAACAGAAAAATTGAATTTTAGCGAATTTCCAAGAAAAATGTAAAAATTACACGAAATTCGAAAACGATGCTATTTCTACGTATATCGACGATTTGGATGATATATAAGAAACACTGAAATTTTAACGAATTTCCAAGAAAAATGTAAAAATTATCCAAAATTTAAGAACGATGCTATTTCTATAGATATATAAGAAAAATTGAATTTTAGCGAATTTCCAAGAAAAATGTAAAAATTACACGAAATTCGAAAACGATGCTATTTCTACGTATATCGACGATTTGGACGATATATAAGAAAAACTGAAATTTTAGCGAATTTCCGAGTAAACTGTAAAAATTAACCGAAATTCGAAAACGATGCTATTTCTACGTATATCGACGATTTGGATGATATATAAGAAACACTGAAATTTTAACGAATTTCCAAGAAAAATGTAAAAATTATCCAAAATTTAAGAACGATGCTATTTCTATAGATATATAAGAAAAATTGAATTTTAGCGAATTTCCAAGAAAAATGTAAAAATTACACGAAATTCGAAAACGTTGCTATTTCTACGTATATCGACGATTTGGATGATATATAAGAAAAACTGAAATTTTAGCAAATTTCCAAGACATATGTAAAAATTAACCAAAATTTGAAAACGATGCAATCTGGATGATTTGGAAGAAATTGAAGAAAAATTGAATTTTTGCGAATTTCCGAGTAAACTGTAAAAATTAACCGAAATTCGAAAACGATGCTATTTCTACGTATATCGACGATTTGGACGATATATAAGAAAAACTGAAATTTTAGCGAATTTCCGAGTAAACTGTAAAAATTAACCGAAATTCGAAAACGATGCTATTTCTACGTATATCGACGATTTCGATGATATATAAGAAAAACTGAAATTTTAGCAAATTTCCAAGAAAAATGTAAAAATTATGCTAAATTTAAAAACGATGCTATTTCTCTAGATATATAAGAAAAATTGAATTTTAGCGAATTTCCAAGAAAAATGTAAAAATTACACGAAATTAGAAAACGATGCTATTTCTACGTATATCGACGATTTGGGTGATATATAAGAAAAACTGAAATTTTAGCAAATTTCCAAGGCATATGTAAAAATTAACCAAAATTTGAAAACGATGCCATCTGGATGATTTGGAAGAAATTGAAGAAAAATTGAATTTTTGCGAATTTCCGTGTAAACTGTAGAAATTAACCGAAATTCTAAATCGTTGCTATTTCTACGTATATCGACGATTTGGGTGATATATAAGAAAAACTGAAATTTTAGCAAATTTCCAAGACATATGTAAAAATTAACCAAAATTTGAAAACGATGCCATCTAGATGATTTGGAAGATATTTATGAAAAATTGAATTTTAGCGAATTTCCGAGTAAACTGTAAAAATTACCCGAAATTCTAAATCGTTGCTATTTCTACGTATATCGACGATTTGGATGATATATAAGAAAAACTGAAATTTTACCTAATTTCCAAGAAAAATGTGAAAACTAACCGAAAGCCGAAAACGATGCTATTTCTACGTATATCGACGATTTGGATGATATATAAGAAAAACTGAAATTTTAGCGAATTTCCAAGAAAAATGTAAAAATTATGCTAAATTTAAAAACGATGCTATTTCTCTAGATATATAAGAAAGATTGAATTTTAGCGAATTTCCAGGAAAAATGTAAAAATTACACGAAATTCGAAAACGATGCTATTTCTATGTATATCGACGATTTGGATGATATATAAGAAAAACTGAAATTTTAGCAAATTTCCAAGAAATATGTAAAAATTAACCAAAATTTGAAAACGATGCCATCTGGGTGATTTGGAAGAAATTGAAGAAAAATTGAATTTTTGCGAATTTCCGAGTAAACTGTAAAAATTAACCGAAATTCGAAAACGATGCTATTTCTACGTATATCGACGATTTCGATGACATATAAGAAAAACTGAAATTTTAGCGAATTTCCAAGACATATGTAAAAATTAACCAAAATTTGAAAACGATGCCATCTGGATGATTTGGAAGAAATTGAAGAAAAATTGAATTTTTGCGAATTTCCGTGTAAACTGTAGAAATTAACCGAAATTCTAAATCGTTGCTATTTCTACGTATATCGACGATTTGGATGATATATAAGAAAAACTGAAATTTTAACGAATTTCCATGAAAAATGTAAAAATTATCCAAAATTTAAGAACGATGCTATTTCTATAGATATATAAGAAAAATTGAATTTTAGCGAATTTCCGAGTAAACTGTAAAAATTAACAAAATTCTAAATCGTTGCTATTTCTACGTATATCGACGATTTGGATGATATATAAGAAAAAGTGAAATTTTAGCAAATTTCCAAGACATGTAAAAATTAACCAAAATTTGAAAACGATGCCATCTGGATGATTTGGAAGAAATTGAAGAAAAATTGAATTTTTGCGAATTTCCGAGTAAACTGTAAAAATTAACCGAAATTCGAAAACGATGCTATTTCTACGTATATCGACGATTTGGACGATATATAAGAAAAACTGAAATTTTAGCGAATTTCCGAGTAAACTGTAAAAATTAGCCGAAATTCGAAAACGATGCTATTTCTACGTATATTGACGATTTCGATGATATATAAGAAAAACTGAAATTTTAGCGAATTTCCAAGAAGAATGTAAAAATTATGCTAAATTTAAAAACGATGCTATTTCTCTAGATATATAAGAAAAATTGAATTTTAGCGAATTTCCAAGAAAAATGTAAAAATTACACGAAATTCGAAAACGATGCTATTTCTACGTATATCGACGATTTGGGTGATATATAAGAAAAACTGAAATTTTAGCAAATTTCCAAGACATATGTAAAAATTAACCAAAATTTGAAAACGATGCCATCTGGATGATTTGGAAGAAATTGAAGAAAAATTGAATTTTTGCGAATTTCCGTGTAAACTGTAGAAATTAACCGAAATTCTAAATCGTTGCTATTTCTACGTATATCGACGATTTGGATGATATATAAGAAAAACTGAAATTTTAACGAATTTCCAAGAAAAATGTAAAAATTATCCAAAATTTAAGAACGATGCTATTTCTATAGATATACAAGAAAAATTGAATTTTAGCGAATTTCCGAGTAAACTGTAAAAATTAACAAAATTATAAATCGTTGCTATTTCTACGTATATCGACGATTTGGATGATATATAAGAAAAACTGAAATTTTAGCAAATTTCCAAGAAATATGTAAAAATTAACCAAAATTTGAAAACGATGCCATCTGGATGATTTGGAAGAAATTGAAGAAAAATTGAATTTTTGCGAATTTCCGAGTAAACTGTAAAAATTAACCGAAATTCGAAAACGATGCTATTTCTACGTATATCGACGATTTGGACGATATATAAGAAAAACTGAAATTTTAGCGAATTTCCGAGTAAACTGTTAAAATTAACCAAAATTAAAAATCGTTGCTATTTCTACGTATATCGACGATTTGGGTGATATATAAGAAAAACTGAAATTTTAGCAAATTTCCAAGACATATGTAAAAATTAACCAAAATTTGAAAACGATGCCATCTGGATGATTTGGAAGAAATTGAAGAAAAATTGAATTTTTGCGAATTTCCGTGTAAACTGTAGAAATTAACCGAAATTCTAAATCGTTGCTATTTCTACGTATATCGACGATTTGGACGATATATAAGAAAAACTGAAATTTTAACGAATTTCCAAGAAAAATGTAAAAATTATCCAAAATTTAAGAACGATGCTATTTCTATAGATATATAAGAAAAATTGAATTTTAGCGAATTTCCAAGAAAAATGTAAAAATTACACGAAATTCGAAAACGATGCTATTTCTATGTATATCGACGATTTGGATGATATATAAGAAAAACTGAAATTTTAGCAAATTTCCAAGAAATATGTAAAAATTAACCAAAATTTGAAAACGATGCTATCTGGATGATTTGGAAGAAATTGAAGAAAAATTGAATTTTAGCGAATTTCCAAGAATAATGTAAAAATTTACCAAAATTTGAAAACGATTCTATTTCTATAGATATACAAGAAAAATTGAATTTTAGCGAATTTCCAAGAAAAATGTAAAAATTAACCAAAATTATAAATCGTTGCTATTTCTACGTATATCGACGATTTGGATGATATATAAGAAAAACTGAAATTTTAGCAAATTTCCAAGACATGTAAAAATTAACCAAAATTTGAAAACGATGCCATCTGGATGATTTGGAAGAAATTGAAGAAAAATTGAATTTTTGCGAATTTCCGAGTAAACTGTAAAAATTAACCGAAATTCGAAAACGATGCTATTTCTACGTATATCGACGATTTGGACGATATATAAGAAAAACTGAAATTTTAGCGAATTTCCGAGTAAACTGTAAAAATTAACCGAAATTCGAAAACGATGCTATTTCTACGTATATCGACGATTTGGATGATATATAAGAAATACTGAAATTTTAACGAATTCCCAAGAAAAATGTAAAAATTATCCAAAATTTAAGAACGATGCTATTTCTATAGATATATAAGAAAAATTGAATTTTAGCGAATTTCCAAGAAAAATGTAAAAATTACACGAAATTATAAATCGTTGCTATTTCTACGTATATCGACGATTTGGATGATATATAAGAAAAACTGAAATTTTAGCAAATTTCCAAGGCATATGTAAAAATTAACCAAAATTTGAAAACGATGCCAACTGGATGATTTGGAAGAAATTGAAGAAAAATTGAATTTTTGCGCATTTCCGTGTAAACTGTAGAAATTAACCGAAATTCTAAATCGTTGCTATTTCTACGTATATCGACGATTTGGGTGATATATAAGAAAAACTGAAATTTTAGCAAATTTCCAAGACATATGTAAAAATTAACCAAAATTTGAAAACGATGCCATCTAGATGATTTGGAAGATATTTATGAAAAATTGAATTTTAGCGAATTTCCGAGTAAACTGTAAAAATTACCCGAAATTCTAAATCGTTGCTATTTCTACGTATATCGACGATTTGGATGATATATAAGAAAAACTGAAATTTTACCTAATTTCCAAGAAAAATGTGAAAACTAACCGAAAGCCGAAAACGATGCTATTTCTACGTATATCGACGATTTGGATGATATATAAGAAAAACTGAAATTTTAGCGAATTTCCAAGAAAAATGTAAAAATTATGCTAAATTTAAAAACGATTCTATTTCTATAGATATACAAGAAAAATTGAATTTTAGCGAATTTCCGAGTAAACTGTAAAAATTAACAAAATTCTAAATCGTTGCTATTTCTACGTATATCGACGATTTGGATGATATATAAGAAAAAGTGAAATTTTAGCAAATTTCCAAGACATGTAAAAATTAACCAAAATTTGAAAACGATGCCATCTGGATGATTTGGAAGAAATTGAAGAAAAATTGAATTTTTGCGAATTTCCGAGTAAACTGTAAAAATTAACCGAAATTCGAAAACGATGCTATTTCTACGTATATCGACGATTTGGACGATATATAAGAAAAACTGAAATTTTAGCGAATTTCCGAGTAAACTGTAAAAATTAGCCGAAATTCGAAAACGATGCTATTTCTACGTATATTGACGATTTCGATGATATATAAGAAAAACTGAAATTTTAGCGAATTTCCAAGAAGAATGTAAAAATTATGCTAAATTTAAAAACGATGCTATTTCTCTAGATATATAAGAAAAATTGAATTTTAGCGAATTTCCAAGAAAAATGTAAAAATTACACGAAATTCGAAAACGATGCTATTTCTACGTATATCGACGATTTGGGTGATATATAAGAAAAACTGAAATTTTAGCAAATTTCCAAGACATATGTAAAAATTAACCAAAATTTGAAAACGATGCCATCTGGATGATTTGGAAGAAATTGAAGAAAAATTGAATTTTTGCGAATTTCCGTGTAAACTGTAGAAATTAACCGAAATTCTAAATCGTTGCTATTTCTACGTATATCGACGATTTGGATGATATATAAGAAAAACTGAAATTTTAACGAATTTCCATGAAAAATGTAAAAATTATCCAAAATTTAAGAACGATGCTATTTCTATAGATATATAAGAAAAATTGAATTTTAGCGAATTTCCGAGTAAACTGTAAAAATTAACAAAATTCTAAATCGTTGCTATTTCTACGTATATCGACGATTTGGATGATATATAAGAAAAAGTGAAATTTTAGCAAATTTCCAAGACATGTAAAAATTAACCAAAATTTGAAAACGATGCCATCTGGATGATTTGGAAGAAATTGAAGAAAAATTGAATTTTTGCGAATTTCCGAGTAAACTGTAAAAATTAACCGAAATTCGAAAACGATGCTATTTCTACGTATATCGACGATTTGGACGATATATAAGAAAAACTGAAATTTTAGCGAATTTCCGAGTAAACTGTAAAAATTAGCCGAAATTCGAAAACGATGCTATTTCTACGTATATTGACGATTTCGATGATATATAAGAAAAACTGAAATTTTAGCGAATTTCCAAGAAGAATGTAAAAATTATGCTAAATTTAAAAACGATGCTATTTCTCTAGATATATAAGAAAAATTGAATTTTAGCGAATTTCCAAGAAAAATGTAAAAATTACACGAAATTCGAAAACGATGCTATTTCTACGTATATCGACGATTTGGGTGATATATAAGAAAAACTGAAATTTTAGCAAATTTCCAAGACATATGTAAAAATTAACCAAAATTTGAAAACGATGCCATCTGGATGATTTGGAAGAAATTGAAGAAAAATTGAATTTTTGCGAATTTCCGTGTAAACTGTAGAAATTAACCGAAATTCTAAATCGTTGCTATTTCTACGTATATCGACGATTTGGATGATATATAAGAAAAACTGAAATTTTAACGAATTTCCAAGAAAAATGTAAAAATTATCCAAAATTTAAGAACGATGCTATTTCTATAGATATACAAGAAAAATTGAATTTTAGCGAATTTCCGAGTAAACTGTAAAAATTAACAAAATTATAAATCGTTGCTATTTCTACGTATATCGACGATTTGGATGATATATAAGAAAAACTGAAATTTTAGCAAATTTCCAAGAAATATGTAAAAATTAACCAAAATTTGAAAACGATGCCATCTGGATGATTTGGAAGAAATTGAAGAAAAATTGAATTTTTGCGAATTTCCGAGTAAACTGTAAAAATTAACCGAAATTCGAAAACGATGCTATTTCTACGTATATCGACGATTTGGACGATATATAAGAAAAACTGAAATTTTAGCGAATTTCCGAGTAAACTGTTAAAATTAACCAAAATTAAAAATCGTTGCTATTTCTACGTATATCGACGATTTGGGTGATATATAAGAAAAACTGAAATTTTAGCAAATTTCCAAGACATATGTAAAAATTAACCAAAATTTGAAAACGATGCCATCTGGATGATTTGGAAGAAATTGAAGAAAAATTGAATTTTTGCGAATTTCCGTGTAAACTGTAGAAATTAACCGAAATTCTAAATCGTTGCTATTTCTACGTATATCGACGATTTGGACGATATATAAGAAAAACTGAAATTTTAACGAATTTCCAAGAAAAATGTAAAAATTATCCAAAATTTAAGAACGATGCTATTTCTATAGATATATAAGAAAAATTGAATTTTAGCGAATTTCCAAGAAAAATGTAAAAATTACACGAAATTCGAAAACGATGCTATTTCTATGTATATCGACGATTTGGATGATATATAAGAAAAACTGAAATTTTAGCAAATTTCCAAGAAATATGTAAAAATTAACCAAAATTTGAAAACGATGCTATCTGGATGATTTGGAAGAAATTGAAGAAAAATTGAATTTTAGCGAATTTCCAAGAATAATGTAAAAATTTACCAAAATTTGAAAACGATTCTATTTCTATAGATATACAAGAAAAATTGAATTTTAGCGAATTTCCAAGAAAAATGTAAAAATTAACCAAAATTATAAATCGTTGCTATTTCTACGTATATCGACGATTTGGATGATATATAAGAAAAACTGAAATTTTAGCAAATTTCCAAGACATGTAAAAATTAACCAAAATTTGAAAACGATGCCATCTGGATGATTTGGAAGAAATTGAAGAAAAATTGAATTTTTGCGAATTTCCGAGTAAACTGTAAAAATTAACCGAAATTCGAAAACGATGCTATTTCTACGTATATCGACGATTTGGACGATATATAAGAAAAACTGAAATTTTAGCGAATTTCCGAGTAAACTGTAAAAATTAACCGAAATTCGAAAACGATGCTATTTCTACGTATATCGACGATTTGGATGATATATAAGAAATACTGAAATTTTAACGAATTCCCAAGAAAAATGTAAAAATTATCCAAAATTTAAGAACGATGCTATTTCTATAGATATATAAGAAAAATTGAATTTTAGCGAATTTCCAAGAAAAATGTAAAAATTACACGAAATTATAAATCGTTGCTATTTCTACGTATATCGACGATTTGGATGATATATAAGAAAAACTGAAATTTTAGCAAATTTCCAAGGCATATGTAAAAATTAACCAAAATTTGAAAACGATGCCAACTGGATGATTTGGAAGAAATTGAAGAAAAATTGAATTTTTGCGCATTTCCGTGTAAACTGTAGAAATTAACCGAAATTCTAAATCGTTGCTATTTCTACGTATATCGACGATTTGGGTGATATATAAGAAAAACTGAAATTTTAGCAAATTTCCAAGACATATGTAAAAATTAACCAAAATTTGAAAACGATGCCATCTAGATGATTTGGAAGATATTTATGAAAAATTGAATTTTAGCGAATTTCCGAGTAAACTGTAAAAATTACCCGAAATTCTAAATCGTTGCTATTTCTACGTATATCGACGATTTGGATGATATATAAGAAAAACTGAAATTTTACCTAATTTCCAAGAAAAATGTGAAAACTAACCGAAAGCCGAAAACGATGCTATTTCTACGTATATCGACGATTTGGATGATATATAAGAAAAACTGAAATTTTAGCGAATTTCCAAGAAAAATGTAAAAATTATGCTAAATTTAAAAACGATTCTATTTCTATAGATATACAAGAAAAATTGAATTTTAGCGAATTTCCAAGAAAAATGTAAAAATTAACCAAAATTATAAATCGTTGCTATTTCTACGTATATCGACGATTTGGATGATATATAAGAAAAACTGAAATTTTAGCAAATTTCCAAGACATGTAAAAATTAACCAAAATTTGAAAACGATGCCATCTGGATGATTTGGAAGAAATTGAAGAAAAATTGAATTTTTGCGAATTTCCGAGTAAACTGTAAAAATTAACCGAAATTCGAAAACGATGCTATTTCTACGTATATCGACGATTTGGACGATATATAAGAAAAACTGAAATTTTAGCGAATTTCCGAGTAAACTGTAAAAATTAACCGAAATTCGAAAACGATGCTATTTCTACGTATATCGACGATTTGGATGATATATAAGAAACACTGAAATTTTAACGAATTTCCAAGAAAAATGTAAAAATTATCCAAAATTTAAGAACGATGCTATTTCTATAGATATATAAGAAAAATTGAATTTTAGCGAATTTCCAAGAAAAATGTAAAAATTACACGAAATTCGAAAACGATGCTATTTCTACGTATATCGACGATTTGGATGATATATAAGAAAAACTGAAATTTTAGCAAATTTCCAAGACATATGTAAAAATTAACCAAAATTTGAAAACGATGCAATCTGGATGATTTGGAAGAAATTGAAGAAAAATTGAATTTTTGCGAATTTCCGAGTAAACTGTAAAAATTAACCGAAATTCGAAAACGATGCTATTTCTACGTATATCGACGATTTGGACGATATATAAGAAAAACTGAAATTTTAGCGAATTTCCGAGTAAACTGTAAAAATTAACCGAAATTCGAAAACGATGCTATTTCTACGTATATCGACGATTTCGATGATATATAAGAAAAACTGAAATTTTAGCAAATTTCCAAGAAAAATGTAAAAATTATGCTAAATTTAAAAACGATGCTATTTCTCTAGATATATAAGAAAAATTGAATTTTAGCGAATTTCCAAGAAAAATGTAAAAATTACACGAAACTAGAAAACGATGCTATTTCTACGTATATCGACGATTTGGGTGATATATAAGAAAAACTGAAATTTTAGCAAATTTCCAAGGCATATGTAAAAATTAACCAAAATTTGAAAACGATGCCATCTGGATGATTTGGAAGAAATTGAAGAAAAATTGAATTTTTGCGAATTTCCGTGTAAACTGTAGAAATTAACCGAAATTCTAAATCGTTGCTATTTCTACGTATATCGACGATTTGGGTGATATATAAGAAAAACTGAAATTTTAGCAAATTTCCAAGACATATGTAAAAATTAACCAAAATTTGAAAACGATGCCATCTAGATGATTTGGAAGATATTTATGAAAAATTGAATTTTAGCGAATTTCCGAGTAAACTGTAAAAATTACCCGAAATTCTAAATCGTTGCTATTTCTACGTATATCGACGATTTGGATGATATATAAGAAAAACTAAATTTTACCTAATTTCCAAGAAAAATGTGAAAACTAACCGAAAGCCGAAAATGATGCTATTTCTACGTATATCGACGATTTGGATGATATATAAGAAAAACTGAAATTTTAGCGAATTTCCAAGAAAAATGTAAAAATTATCCAAAATTTAAGAACGATGCTATTTCTATAGATATATAAGAAAAATTGAATTTTAGCGAATTTCCAAGAAAAATGTAAAAATTACACGAAATTCGAAAACGATGCTATTTCTCCGTATATCGACGATTTGGATGATATATAAGAAACACTGAAATTTTAACGAATTTCCAAGAAAAATGTAAAAATTATCCAAAATTTAAGAACGATGCTATTTCTATAGATATATAAGAAAAATTGAATTTTAGCGAATTTCCAAGAAAAATGTAAAAATTACACGAAATTCGAAAACGATGCTATTTCTACGTATATCGACGATTTGGATGATATATAAGAAAAACTGAAATTTTAGCAAATTTCCAAGACATATGTAAAAATTAACCAAAATTTGAAAACGATGCCATCTGGATGATTTGGAAGAAATTGAAGAAAAATTGAATTTTTGCGAATTTCCGAGTAAACTGTAAAAATTAACCGAAATTCGAAAACGATGCTATTTCAACGTATATCGACGATTTCGATGATATATAAGAAAAACTGAAATTTTAGCGAATTTCCAAGAAAGATGAAAAAAATTATGCTAAATTTAAAAACGATGCTATTTCTCTAGATATAACAGAAAAATTGAATTTTAGCGAATTTCCAAGAAAAATGTAAAAATTACACGAAATTCGAAAACGATGCTATTTCTACGTATATCGACGATTTGGATGATATATAAGAAACACTGAAATTTTAACGAATTTCCAAGAAAAATGTAAAAATTATCCAAAATTTAAGAACGATGCTATTTCTATAGATATATAAGAAAAATTGAATTTTAGCGAATTTCCAAGAAAAATGTAAAAATTACACGAAATTCGATAACGATGCTATTTCTACGTATATCGACGATTTGGATGATATATAAGAAAAACTGAAATTTTAGCAAATTTCCAAGACATATGTAAAAATTAACCAAAATTTGAAAACGATGCAATCTGGATGATTTGGAAGAAATTGAAGAAAAATTGAATTTTTGCGAATTTCCGAGTAAACTGTAAAAATTAACCGAAATTCGAAAACGATGCTATTTCAACGTATATCGACGATTTCGATGATATATAAGAAAAACTGAAATTTTAGCGAATTTCCAAGAAAGATGTAAAAATTATGCTAAATTTAAAAACGATGCTATTTCTCTAGATATAACAGAAAAATTGAATTTTAGCGAATTTCCAAGAAAAATGTAAAAATTACACGAAATTCGAAAACGATGCTATTTCTACGTATATCGACGATTTGGATGATATATAAGAAACACTGAAATTTTAACGAATTTCCAAGAAAAATGTAAAAATTATCCAAAATTTAAGAACGATGCTATTTCTATAGATATATAAGAAAAATTGAATTTTAGCGAATTTCCAAGAAAAATGTAAAAATTACACGAAATTCGAAAACGATGCTATTTCTACGTATATCGACGATTTGGACGATATATAAGAAAAACTGAAATTTTAGCGAATTTCCGAGTAAACTGTAAAAATTAACCGAAATTCGAAAACGATGCTATTTCTACGTATATCGACGATTTGGATGATATATAAGAAACACTGAAATTTTAACGAATTTCCAAGAAAAATGTAAAAATTATCCAAAATTTAAGAACGATGCTATTTCTATAGATATATAAGAAAAATTGAATTTTAGCGAATTTCCAAGAAAAATGTAAAAATTACACGAAATTCGAAAACGTTGCTATTTCTACGTATATCGACGATTTGGATGATATATAAGAAAAACTGAAATTTTAGCAAATTTCCAAGACATATGTAAAAATTAACCAAAATTTGAAAACGATGCAATCTGGATGATTTGGAAGAAATTGAAGAAAAATTGAATTTTTGCGAATTTCCGAGTAAACTGTAAAAATTAACCGAAATTCGAAAACGATGCTATTTCTACGTATATCGACGATTTGGACGATATATAAGAAAAACTGAAATTTTAGCGAATTTCCGAGTAAACTGTAAAAATTAACCGAAATTCGAAAACGATGCTATTTCTACGTATATCGACGATTTCGATGATATATAAGAAAAACTGAAATTTTAGCAAATTTCCAAGAAAAATGTAAAAATTATGCTAAATTTAAAAACGATGCTATTTCTCTAGATATATAAGAAAAATTGAATTTTAGCGAATTTCCAAGAAAAATGTAAAAATTACACGAAATTAGAAAACGATGCTATTTCTACGTATATCGACGATTTGGGTGATATATAAGAAAAACTGAAATTTTAGCAAATTTCCAAGGCATATGTAAAAATTAACCAAAATTTGAAAACGATGCCATCTGGATGATTTGGAAGAAATTGAAGAAAAATTGAATTTTTGCGAATTTCCGTGTAAACTGTAGAAATTAACCGAAATTCTAAATCGTTGCTATTTCTACGTATATCGACGATTTGGGTGATATATAAGAAAAACTGAAATTTTAGCAAATTTCCAAGACATATGTAAAAATTAACCAAAATTTGAAAACGATGCCATCTAGATGATTTGGAAGATATTTATGAAAAATTGAATTTTAGCGAATTTCCGAGTAAACTGTAAAAATTACCCGAAATTCTAAATCGTTGCTATTTCTACGTATATCGACGATTTGGATGATATATAAGAAAAACTGAAATTTTACCTAATTTCCAAGAAAAATGTGAAAACTAACCGAAAGCCGAAAACGATGCTATTTCTACGTATATCGACGATTTGGATGATATATAAGAAAAACTGAAATTTTAGCGAATTTCCAAGAAAAATGTAAAAATTATGCTAAATTTAAAAACGATGCTATTTCTCTAGATATATAAGAAAGATTGAATTTTAGCGAATTTCCAGGAAAAATGTAAAAATTACACGAAATTCGAAAACGATGCTATTTCTATGTATATCGACGATTTGGATGATATATAAGAAAAACTGAAATTTTAGCAAATTTCCAAGAAATATGTAAAAATTAACCAAAATTTGAAAACGATGCCATCTGGGTGATTTGGAAGAAATTGAAGAAAAATTGAATTTTTGCGAATTTCCGAGTAAACTGTAAAAATTAACCGAAATTCGAAAACGATGCTATTTCTACGTATATCGACGATTTCGATGACATATAAGAAAAACTGAAATTTTAGCGAATTTCCAAGACATATGTAAAAATTAACCAAAATTTGAAAACGATGCCATCTGGATGATTTGGAAGAAATTGAAGAAAAATTGAATTTTTGCGAATTTCCGTGTAAACTGTAGAAATTAACCGAAATTCTAAATCGTTGCTATTTCTACGTATATCGACGATTTGGATGATATATAAGAAAAACTGAAATTTTAACGAATTTCCATGAAAAATGTAAAAATTATCCAAAATTTAAGAACGATGCTATTTCTATAGATATATAAGAAAAATTGAATTTTAGCGAATTTCCGAGTAAACTGTAAAAATTAACAAAATTCTAAATCGTTGCTATTTCTACGTATATCGACGATTTGGATGATATATAAGAAAAAGTGAAATTTTAGCAAATTTCCAAGACATGTAAAAATTAACCAAAATTTGAAAACGATGCCATCTGGATGATTTGGAAGAAATTGAAGAAAAATTGAATTTTTGCGAATTTCCGAGTAAACTGTAAAAATTAACCGAAATTCGAAAACGATGCTATTTCTACGTATATCGACGATTTGGACGATATATAAGAAAAACTGAAATTTTAGCGAATTTCCGAGTAAACTGTAAAAATTAGCCGAAATTCGAAAACGATGCTATTTCTACGTATATTGACGATTTCGATGATATATAAGAAAAACTGAAATTTTAGCGAATTTCCAAGAAGAATGTAAAAATTATGCTAAATTTAAAAACGATGCTATTTCTCTAGATATATAAGAAAAATTGAATTTTAGCGAATTTCCAAGAAAAATGTAAAAATTACACGAAATTCGAAAACGATGCTATTTCTACGTATATCGACGATTTGGGTGATATATAAGAAAAACTGAAATTTTAGCAAATTTCCAAGACATATGTAAAAATTAACCAAAATTTGAAAACGATGCCATCTGGATGATTTGGAAGAAATTGAAGAAAAATTGAATTTTTGCGAATTTCCGTGTAAACTGTAGAAATTAACCGAAATTCTAAATCGTTGCTATTTCTACGTATATCGACGATTTGGATGATATATAAGAAAAACTGAAATTTTAACGAATTTCCAAGAAAAATGTAAAAATTATCCAAAATTTAAGAACGATGCTATTTCTATAGATATACAAGAAAAATTGAATTTTAGCGAATTTCCGAGTAAACTGTAAAAATTAACAAAATTATAAATCGTTGCTATTTCTACGTATATCGACGATTTGGATGATATATAAGAAAAACTGAAATTTTAGCAAATTTCCAAGAAATATGTAAAAATTAACCAAAATTTGAAAACGATGCCATCTGGATGATTTGGAAGAAATTGAAGAAAAATTGAATTTTTGCGAATTTCCGAGTAAACTGTAAAAATTAACCGAAATTCGAAAACGATGCTATTTCTACGTATATCGACGATTTGGACGATATATAAGAAAAACTGAAATTTTAGCGAATTTCCGAGTAAACTGTTAAAATTAACCAAAATTAAAAATCGTTGCTATTTCTACGTATATCGACGATTTGGGTGATATATAAGAAAAACTGAAATTTTAGCAAATTTCCAAGACATATGTAAAAATTAACCAAAATTTGAAAACGATGCCATCTGGATGATTTGGAAGAAATTGAAGAAAAATTGAATTTTTGCGAATTTCCGTGTAAACTGTAGAAATTAACCGAAATTCTAAATCGTTGCTATTTCTACGTATATCGACGATTTGGACGATATATAAGAAAAACTGAAATTTTAACGAATTTCCAAGAAAAATGTAAAAATTATCCAAAATTTAAGAACGATGCTATTTCTATAGATATATAAGAAAAATTGAATTTTAGCGAATTTCCAAGAAAAATGTAAAAATTACACGAAATTCGAAAACGATGCTATTTCTATGTATATCGACGATTTGGATGATATATAAGAAAAACTGAAATTTTAGCAAATTTCCAAGAAATATGTAAAAATTAACCAAAATTTGAAAACGATGCTATCTGGATGATTTGGAAGAAATTGAAGAAAAATTGAATTTTAGCGAATTTCCAAGAATAATGTAAAAATTTACCAAAATTTGAAAACGATTCTATTTCTATAGATATACAAGAAAAATTGAATTTTAGCGAATTTCCAAGAAAAATGTAAAAATTAACCAAAATTATAAATCGTTGCTATTTCTACGTATATCGACGATTTGGATGATATATAAGAAAAACTGAAATTTTAGCAAATTTCCAAGACATGTAAAAATTAACCAAAATTTGAAAACGATGCCATCTGGATGATTTGGAAGAAATTGAAGAAAAATTGAATTTTTGCGAATTTCCGAGTAAACTGTAAAAATTAACCGAAATTCGAAAACGATGCTATTTCTACGTATATCGACGATTTGGACGATATATAAGAAAAACTGAAATTTTAGCGAATTTCCGAGTAAACTGTAAAAATTAACCGAAATTCGAAAACGATGCTATTTCTACGTATATCGACGATTTGGATGATATATAAGAAATACTGAAATTTTAACGAATTCCCAAGAAAAATGTAAAAATTATCCAAAATTTAAGAACGATGCTATTTCTATAGATATATAAGAAAAATTGAATTTTAGCGAATTTCCAAGAAAAATGTAAAAATTACACGAAATTATAAATCGTTGCTATTTCTACGTATATCGACGATTTGGATGATATATAAGAAAAACTGAAATTTTAGCAAATTTCCAAGGCATATGTAAAAATTAACCAAAATTTGAAAACGATGCCAACTGGATGATTTGGAAGAAATTGAAGAAAAATTGAATTTTTGCGCATTTCCGTGTAAACTGTAGAAATTAACCGAAATTCTAAATCGTTGCTATTTCTACGTATATCGACGATTTGGGTGATATATAAGAAAAACTGAAATTTTAGCAAATTTCCAAGACATATGTAAAAATTAACCAAAATTTGAAAACGATGCCATCTAGATGATTTGGAAGATATTTATGAAAAATTGAATTTTAGCGAATTTCCGAGTAAACTGTAAAAATTACCCGAAATTCTAAATCGTTGCTATTTCTACGTATATCGACGATTTGGATGATATATAAGAAAAACTGAAATTTTACCTAATTTCCAAGAAAAATGTGAAAACTAACCGAAAGCCGAAAACGATGCTATTTCTACGTATATCGACGATTTGGATGATATATAAGAAAAACTGAAATTTTAGCGAATTTCCAAGAAAAATGTAAAAATTATGCTAAATTTAAAAACGATTCTATTTCTATAGATATACAAGAAAAATTGAATTTTAGCGAATTTCCAAGAAAAATGTAAAAATTAACCAAAATTATAAATCGTTGCTATTTCTACGTATATCGACGATTTGGATGATATATAAGAAAAACTGAAATTTTAGCAAATTTCCAAGACATGTAAAAATTAACCAAAATTTGAAAACGATGCCATCTGGATGATTTGGAAGAAATTGAAGAAAAATTGAATTTTTGCGAATTTCCGAGTAAACTGTAAAAATTAACCGAAATTCGAAAACGATGCTATTTCTACGTATATCGACGATTTGGACGATATATAAGAAAAACTGAAATTTTAGCGAATTTCCGAGTAAACTGTAAAAATTAACCGAAATTCGAAAACGATGCTATTTCTACGTATATCGACGATTTGGATGATATATAAGAAACACTGAAATTTTAACGAATTTCCAAGAAAAATGTAAAAATTATCCAAAATTTAAGAACGATGCTATTTCTATAGATATATAAGAAAAATTGAATTTTAGCGAATTTCCAAGAAAAATGTAAAAATTACACGAAATTCGAAAACGATGCTATTTCTACGTATATCGACGATTTGGATGATATATAAGAAAAACTGAAATTTTAGCAAATTTCCAAGACATATGTAAAAATTAACCAAAATTTGAAAACGATGCAATCTGGATGATTTGGAAGAAATTGAAGAAAAATTGAATTTTTGCGAATTTCCGAGTAAACTGTAAAAATTAACCGAAATTCGAAAACGATGCTATTTCTACGTATATCGACGATTTGGACGATATATAAGAAAAACTGAAATTTTAGCGAATTTCCGAGTAAACTGTAAAAATTAACCGAAATTCGAAAACGATGCTATTTCTACGTATATCGACGATTTCGATGATATATAAGAAAAACTGAAATTTTAGCAAATTTCCAAGAAAAATGTAAAAATTATGCTAAATTTAAAAACGATGCTATTTCTCTAGATATATAAGAAAAATTGAATTTTAGCGAATTTCCAAGAAAAATGTAAAAATTACACGAAACTAGAAAACGATGCTATTTCTACGTATATCGACGATTTGGGTGATATATAAGAAAAACTGAAATTTTAGCAAATTTCCAAGGCATATGTAAAAATTAACCAAAATTTGAAAACGATGCCATCTGGATGATTTGGAAGAAATTGAAGAAAAATTGAATTTTTGCGAATTTCCGTGTAAACTGTAGAAATTAACCGAAATTCTAAATCGTTGCTATTTCTACGTATATCGACGATTTGGGTGATATATAAGAAAAACTGAAATTTTAGCAAATTTCCAAGACATATGTAAAAATTAACCAAAATTTGAAAACGATGCCATCTAGATGATTTGGAAGATATTTATGAAAAATTGAATTTTAGCGAATTTCCGAGTAAAATGTAAAAATTATGCTAAATTTAAAAACGATGCTATTTCTCTAGATATATAAGAAAAATTGAATTTTAGCGAATTTCCAAGAAAAATGTAAAAATTACACGAAACTAGAAAACGATGCTATTTCTACGTATATCGACGATTTGGGTGATATATAAGAAAAACTGAAATTTTAGCAAATTTCCAAGGCATATGTAAAAATTAACCAAAATTTGAAAACGATGCCATCTGGATGATTTGGAAGAAATTGAAGAAAAATTGAATTTTTGCGAATTTCCGTGTAAACTGTAGAAATTACCCGAAATTCTAAATCGTTGCTATTTCTACGTATATCGACGATTTGGATGATATATAAGAAAAACTAAATTTTACCTAATTTCCAAGAAAAATGTGAAAACTAACCGAAAGCCGAAAATGATGCTATTTCTACGTATATCGACGATTTGGATGATATATAAGAAAAACTGAAATTTTAGCGAATTTCCAAGAAAAATGTAAAAATTATGCTAAATTTAAAAACGATGCTATTTCTCTAGATATATAAGAAAGATTGAATTTTAGCGAATTTCCAGGAAAAATGTAAAAATTACACGAAATTCGAAAACGATGCTATTTCTATGTATATCGACGATTTGGATGATATATAAGAAAAACTGAAATTTTAGCAAATTTCCAAGAAATATGTAAAAATTAACCAAAATTTGAAAACGATGCCATCTGGGTGATTTGGAAGAAATTGAAGAAAAATTGAATTTTTGCGAATTTCCGAGTAAACTGTAAAAATTAACCGAAATTCGAAAACGATGCTATTTCTACGTATATCGACGATTTCGATGACATATAAGAAAAACTGAAATTTTAGCGAATTTCCAAGACATATGTAAAAATTAACCAAAATTTGAAAACGATGCCATCTGGATGATTTGGAAGAAATTGAAGAAAAATTGAATTTTTGCGAATTTCCGTGTAAACTGTAGAAATTAACCGAAATTCTAAATCGTTGCTATTTCTACGTATATCGACGATTTGGATGATATATAAGAAAAACTGAAATTTTAACGAATTTCCAAGAAAAATGTAAAAATTATCCAAAATTTAAGAACGATGCTATTTCTATAGATATATAAGAAAAATTGAATTTTAGCGAATTTCCGAGTAAACTGTAAAAATTAACAAAATTCTAAATCGTTGCTATTTCTACGTATATCGACGATTTGGATGATATATAAGAAAAACTGAAATTTTAGCAAATTTCCAAGACATGTAAAAATTAACCAAAATTTGAAAACGATGCCATCTGGATGATTTGGAAGAAATTGAAGAAAAATTGAATTTTTGCGAATTTCCGAGTAAACTGTAAAAATTAACTGAAATTCGAAAACGATGCTATTTCTACGTATATCGACGATTTGGACGATATATAAGAAAAACTGAAATTTTAGCGAATTTCCGAGTAAACTGTTAAAATTAACCAAAATTATAAATCGTTGCTATTTCTACGTATATCGACGATTTGGGTGATATATAAGAAAAACTGAAATTTTAGCAAATTTCCAAGACATATGTAAAAATTAACCAAAATTTGAAAACGATGCCATCTGGATGATTTGGAAGAAATTGAAGAAAAATTGAATTTTTGCGAATTTCCGTGTAAACTGTAGAAATTAACCGAAATTCTAAATCGTTGCTATTTCTACGTATATCGACGATTTGGATGATATATAAGAAAAACTGAAATTTTAACGAATTTCCAAGAAAAATGTAAAAATTATCCAAAATTTAAGAACGATGCTATTTCTATAGATATATAAGAAAAATTGAATTTTAGCGAATTTCCAAGAAAAATGTAAAAATTACACGAAATTCGAAAACGATGCTATTTCTACGTATATCGACGATTTCGATGATATATAAGAAAAACTGAAATTTTAGCGAATTTCCAAGAAAAATGTAAAAATTATGCTAAATTTAAAAACGATGCTATTTCTCTAGATATATAAGAAAAATTGAATTTTAGCGAATTTCCAAGAAAAATGTAAAAATTACACGAAATTCGAAAACGATGCTATTTCTACGTATATCGACGATTTGGGTGATATATAAGAAAAACTGAAATTTTAGCAAATTTCCAAGAAATATGTAAAAATTAACCAAAATTTGAAAACGATGCTATCTGGATGATTTGGAAGAAATTGAAGAAAAATTGAATTTTAGCGAATTTCCAAGAATAATGTAAAAATTTACCAAAATTTGAAAACGATTCTATTTCTATAGATATACAAGAAAAATTGAATTTTAGCGAATTTCCAAGAAAAATGTAAAAATTAACCAAAATTATAAATCGTTGCTATTTCTACGTATATCGACGATTTGGATGATATATAAGAAAAACTGAAATTTTAGCAAATTTCCAAGACATGTAAAAATTAACCAAAATTTGAAAACGATGCCATCTGGATGATTTGGAAGAAATTGAAGAAAAATTGAATTTTTGCGAATTTCCGAGTAAACTGTAAAAATTAACCGAAATTCGAAAACGATGCTATTTCTACGTATATCGACGATTTGGACGATATATAAGAAAAACTGAAATTTTAGCGAATTTCCGAGTAAACTGTTAAAATTAACCAAAATTAAAAATCGTTGCTATTTCTACGTATATCGACGATTTGGGTGATATATAAGAAAAACTGAAATTTTAGCAAATTTCCAAGACATATGTAAAAATTAACCAAAATTTGAAAACGATGCCATCTGGATGATTTGGAAGAAATTGAAGAAAAATTGAATTTTTGCGAATTTCCGTGTAAACTGTAGAAATTAACCGAAATTCTAAATCGTTGCTATTTCTACGTATATCGACGATTTGGACGATATATAAGAAAAACTGAAATTTTAACGAATTTCCAAGAAAAATGTAAAAATTATCCAAAATTTAAGAACGATGCTATTTCTATAGATATATAAGAAAAATTGAATTTTAGCGAATTTCCAAGAAAAATGTAAAAATTACACGAAATTCGAAAACGATGCTATTTCTATGTATATCGACGATTTGGATGATATATAAGAAAAACTGAAATTTTAGCAAATTTCCAAGAAATATGTAAAAATTAACCAAAATTTGAAAACGATGCTATCTGGATGATTTGGAAGAAATTGAAGAAAAATTGAATTTTAGCGAATTTCCAAGAATAATGTAAAAATTTACCAAAATTTGAAAACGATTCTATTTCTATAGATATACAAGAAAAATTGAATTTTAGCGAATTTCCAAGAAAAATGTAAAAATTAACCAAAATTATAAATCGTTGCTATTTCTACGTATATCGACGATTTGGATGATATATAAGAAAAACTGAAATTTTAGCAAATTTCCAAGACATGTAAAAATTAACCAAAATTTGAAAACGATGCCATCTGGATGATTTGGAAGAAATTGAAGAAAAATTGAATTTTTGCGAATTTCCGAGTAAACTGTAAAAATTAACCGAAATTCGAAAACGATGCTATTTCTACGTATATCGACGATTTGGACGATATATAAGAAAAACTGAAATTTTAGCGAATTTCCGAGTAAACTGTAAAAATTAACCGAAATTCGAAAACGATGCTATTTCTACGTATATCGACGATTTGGATGATATATAAGAAATACTGAAATTTTAACGAATTCCCAAGAAAAATGTAAAAATTATCCAAAATTTAAGAACGATGCTATTTCTATAGATATATAAGAAAAATTGAATTTTAGCGAATTTCCAAGAAAAATGTAAAAATTACACGAAATTATAAATCGTTGCTATTTCTACGTATATCGACGATTTGGATGATATATAAGAAAAACTGAAATTTTAGCAAATTTCCAAGGCATATGTAAAAATTAACCAAAATTTGAAAACGATGCCAACTGGATGATTTGGAAGAAATTGAAGAAAAATTGAATTTTTGCGCATTTCCGTGTAAACTGTAGAAATTAACCGAAATTCTAAATCGTTGCTATTTCTACGTATATCGACGATTTGGGTGATATATAAGAAAAACTGAAATTTTAGCAAATTTCCAAGACAAATGTAAAAATTAACCAAAATTTGAAAACGATGCCATCTAGATGATTTGGAAGATATTTATGAAAAATTGAATTTTAGCGAATTTCCGAGTAAACTGTAAAAATTACCCGAAATTCTAAATCGTTGCTATTTCTACGTATATCGACGATTTGGATGATATATAAGAAAAACTGAAATTTTACCTAATTTCCAAGAAAAATGTGAAAACTAACCGAAAGCCGAAAACGATGCTATTTCTACGTATATCGACGATTTGGATGATATATAAGAAAAACTGAAATTTTAGCGAATTTCCAAGAAAAATGTAAAAATTATGCTAAATTTAAAAACGATTCTATTTCTATAGATATACAAGAAAAATTGAATTTTAGCGAATTTCCAAGAAAAATGTAAAAATTAACCAAAATTATAAATCGTTGCTATTTCTACGTATATCGACGATTTGGATGATATATAAGAAAAACTGAAATTTTAGCAAATTTCCAAGACATGTAAAAATTAACCAAAATTTGAAAACGATGCCATCTGGATGATTTGGAAGAAATTGAAGAAAAATTGAATTTTTGCGAATTTCCGAGTAAACTGTAAAAATTAACCGAAATTCGAAAACGATGCTATTTCTACGTATATCGACGATTTGGACGATATATAAGAAAAACTGAAATTTTAGCGAATTTCCGAGTAAACTGTAAAAATTAACCGAAATTCGAAAACGATGCTATTTCTACGTATATCGACGATTTGGATGATATATAAGAAACACTGAAATTTTAACGAATTTCCAAGAAAAATGTAAAAATTATCCAAAATTTAAGAACGATGCTATTTCTATAGATATATAAGAAAAATTGAATTTTAGCGAATTTCCAAGAAAAATGTAAAAATTACACGAAATTCGAAAACGATGCTATTTCTACGTATATCGACGATTTGGATGATATATAAGAAAAACTGAAATTTTAGCAAATTTCCAAGACATATGTAAAAATTAACCAAAATTTGAAAACGATGCAATCTGGATGATTTGGAAGAAATTGAAGAAAAATTGAATTTTTGCGAATTTCCGAGTAAACTGTAAAAATTAACCGAAATTCGAAAACGATGCTATTTCTACGTATATCGACGATTTGGACGATATATAAGAAAAACTGAAATTTTAGCGAATTTCCGAGTAAACTGTAAAAATTAACCGAAATTCGAAAACGATGCTATTTCTACGTATATCGACGATTTCGATGATATATAAGAAAAACTGAAATTTTAGCAAATTTCCAAGAAAAATGTAAAAATTATGCTAAATTTAAAAACGATGCTATTTCTCTAGATATATAAGAAAAATTGAATTTTAGCGAATTTCCAAGAAAAATGTAAAAATTACACGAAACTAGAAAACGATGCTATTTCTACGTATATCGACGATTTGGGTGATATATAAGAAAAACTGAAATTTTAGCAAATTTCCAAGGCATATGTAAAAATTAACCAAAATTTGAAAACGATGCCATCTGGATGATTTGGAAGAAATTGAAGAAAAATTGAATTTTTGCGAATTTCCGTGTAAACTGTAGAAATTAACCGAAATTCTAAATCGTTGCTATTTCTACGTATATCGACGATTTGGGTGATATATAAGAAAAACTGAAATTTTAGCAAATTTCCAAGACATATGTAAAAATTAACCAAAATTTGAAAACGATGCCATCTAGATGATTTGGAAGATATTTATGAAAAATTGAATTTTAGCGAATTTCCGAGTAAACTGTAAAAATTACCCGAAATTCTAAATCGTTGCTATTTCTACGTATATCGACGATTTGGATGATATATAAGAAAAACTAAATTTTACCTAATTTCCAAGAAAAATGTGAAAACTAACCGAAAGCCGAAAATGATGCTATTTCTACGTATATCGACGATTTGGATGATATATAAGAAAAACTGAAATTTTAGCGAATTTCCAAGAAAAATGTAAAAATTATGCTAAATTTAAAAACGATGCTATTTCTCTAGATATATAAGAAAGATTGAATTTTAGCGAATTTCCAGGAAAAATGTAAAAATTACACGAAATTCGAAAACGATGCTATTTCTATGTATATCGACGATTTGGATGATATATAAGAAAAACTGAAATTTTAGCAAATTTCCAAGAAATATGTAAAAATTAACCAAAATTTGAAAACGATGCCATCTGGGTGATTTGGAAGAAATTGAAGAAAAATTGAATTTTTGCGAATTTCCGAGTAAACTGTAAAAATTAACCGAAATTCGAAAACGATGCTATTTCTACGTATATCGACGATTTCGATGACATATAAGAAAAACTGAAATTTTAGCGAATTTCCAAGACATATGTAAAAATTAACCAAAATTTGAAAACGATGCCATCTGGATGATTTGGAAGAAATTGAAGAAAAATTGAATTTTTGCGAATTTCCGTGTAAACTGTAGAAATTAACCGAAATTCTAAATCGTTGCTATTTCTACGTATATCGACGATTTGGATGATATATAAGAAAAACTGAAATTTTAACGAATTTCCAAGAAAAATGTAAAAATTATCCAAAATTTAAGAACGATGCTATTTCTATAGATATATAAGAAAAATTGAATTTTAGCGAATTTCCGAGTAAACTGTAAAAATTAACAAAATTCTAAATCGTTGCTATTTCTACGTATATCGACGATTTGGATGATATATAAGAAAAACTGAAATTTTAGCAAATTTCCAAGACATGTAAAAATTAACCAAAATTTGAAAACGATGCCATCTGGATGATTTGGAAGAAATTGAAGAAAAATTGAATTTTTGCGAATTTCCGAGTAAACTGTAAAAATTAACTGAAATTCGAAAACGATGCTATTTCTACGTATATCGACGATTTGGACGATATATAAGAAAAACTGAAATTTTAGCGAATTTCCGAGTAAACTGTTAAAATTAACCAAAATTATAAATCGTTGCTATTTCTACGTATATCGACGATTTGGGTGATATATAAGAAAAACTGAAATTTTAGCAAATTTCCAAGACATATGTAAAAATTAACCAAAATTTGAAAACGATGCCATCTGGATGATTTGGAAGAAATTGAAGAAAAATTGAATTTTTGCGAATTTCCGTGTAAACTGTAGAAATTAACCGAAATTCTAAATCGTTGCTATTTCTACGTATATCGACGATTTGGATGATATATAAGAAAAACTGAAATTTTAACGAATTTCCAAGAAAAATGTAAAAATTATCCAAAATTTAAGAACGATGCTATTTCTATAGATATATAAGAAAAATTGAATTTTAGCGAATTTCCAAGAAAAATGTAAAAATTACACGAAATTCGAAAACGATGCTATTTCTACGTATATCGACGATTTCGATGATATATAAGAAAAACTGAAATTTTAGCGAATTTCCAAGAAAAATGTAAAAATTATGCTAAATTTAAAAACGATGCTATTTCTCTAGATATATAAGAAAAATTGAATTTTAGCGAATTTCCAAGAAAAATGTAAAAATTACACGAAATTCGAAAACGATGCTATTTCTACGTATATCGACGATTTGGGTGATATATAAGAAAAACTGAAATTTTAGCAAATTTCCAAGACATATGTAAAAATTAACCAAAATTTGAAAACGATGCCATCTGGATGATTTGGAAGAAATTGAAGAAAAATTGAATTTTTGCGAATTTCCGTGTAAACTGTAGAAATTAACCGAAATTCTAAATCGTTGCTATTTCTACGTATATCGACGATTTGGGTGATATATAAGAAAAACTGAAATTTTAGCAAATTTCCAAGACATATGTAAAAATTAACCAAAATTTGAAAACGATGCCATCTAGATGATTTGGAAGATATTTATGAAAAATTGAATTTTAGCGAATTTCCAAGAAAAATGTAAAAATTACACGAAATTCGAAAACGATGCTATTTCTACGTATATCGACGATTTGGGTGATATATAAGAAAAACTTAAATTTTAGCAAATTTCCAAGACATGTAAAAATTAACCAAAATTTGAAAACGATGCCATCTGGATGATTTGGAAGAAATTGAAGAAAAATTGAATTTTCGCGAATTTCCGTGTAAACTGTAGAAATTAACCGAAACTCTAAATCGTTGCTATTTCTACGTATATCGACGATTTGGATGATATATAAGAAAAACTGAAATTTTACCGAATTTCCAAGAAAAATGTGAAAACTAACCGAAAGCCGAAAACGATGCTATTTCTACGTATATCGACGATTTGGATGATATATAAGAAAAACTGAAATTTTAGCGAATTTCCAAGAAAAATGTAAAAATTATGCTAAATTTAAAAACGATGCTATTTCTCTAGATATATAAGAAAAATTGAATTTTATCGAATTTCCAAGAAAAATGTAAAAATTACACGAAATTCGAAAACGATGCTATTTCTATGTATATCGACGATTTGGATGATATATAAGAAAAACTGAAATTTTAGCAAATTTCCAAGAAATATGTAAAAATTAACCAAAATTTGAAAACGATGCCATCTGGATGATTTGGAAGAAATTGAAGAAAAATTGAATTTTTGCGAATTTCCGAGTAAACTGTAAAAATTAACCGAAATTCGAAAACGATGCTATTTCTACGTATATCGACGATTTCGATGATATATAAGAAAAACTGAAATTTTAGCGAATTTCCAAACATATGTAAAAATTAACCAAAATTTGAAAACGATGCCATCTGGATGATTTGGAAGAAATTGAAGAAAAATTGAATTTTTGCGAATTTCCGAGTAAACTGTAAAAATTAACCGAAATTCGAAAACGATGCTATTTCTACGTATATCGACGATTTGGACGATATATAAGAAAAACTGAAATTTTAGCGAATTTCCGAGTAAACTGTAAAAATTAACCGAAATTCGAAAACGATGCTATTTCTACGTATATCGACGATTTCGATGATATATAAGAAAAACTGAAATTTTAGCGAATTTCCAAGAAGAATGTAAAAATTATGCTAAATTTAAAAACGATGCTATTTCTCTAGATATATAAGAAAAATTGAATTTTAGCGAATTTCCAAGAAAAATGTAAAAATTACACGAAATTCGAAAACGATGCTATTTCTACGTATATCGACGATTTGGGTGATATATAAGAAAAACTGAAATTTTAGCAAATTTCCAAGACATGTAAAAATTAACCAAAATTTGAAAACGATGCCATCTGGATGATTTGGAAGAAATTGAAGAAAAATTGAATTTTTGCGAATTTCCGTGTAAACTGTAGAAATTAACCGAAATTCTAAATCGTTGCTATTTCTACGTATATCGACGATTTGGATGATATATAAGAAAAACTGAAATTTTAACGAACTTCCAAGAAAAATGTAAAAATTATCCAAAATTTAAGAACGATGCTATTTCTATAGATATATAAGAAAAATTGAATTTTAGCGAATTTCCGAGTAAACTGTAAAAATTAACAAAATTCTAAATCGTTGCTATTTCTACGTATATCGACGATTTGGATGATATATAAGAAAAACTGAAATTTTAGCAAATTTCCAAGACATGTAAAAATTAACCAAAATTTGAAAACGATGCCATCTGGATGATTTGGAAGAAATTGAAGAAAAATTGAATTTTTGCGAATTTCCGAGTAAACTGTAAAAATTAACCGAAATTCGAAAACGATGCTATTTCTACGTATATCGACGATTTGGACGATATATAAGAAAAACTGAAATTTTAGCGAATTTCCGAGTAAACTGTTAAAATTAACCAAAATTATAAATCGTTGCTATTTCTACGTATATCGACGATTTGGGTGATATATAAGAAAAACTGAAATTTTTACGAATTTCCAAGAAAAATGTAAAAATTATCCAAAATTTAAGAACGATGCTATTTCTATAGATATATAAGAAAAATTGAATTTTAGCGAATTTCCAAGAAAAATGTAAAAATTACACGAAATTCGAAAACGATGCTATTTCTATGTATATCGACGATTTGGATGATATATAAGAAAAACTGAAATTTTAGCAAATTTCCAAGAAATATGTAAAAATTAACCAAAATTTGAAAACGATGCTATCTGGATGATTTGGAAGAAATTGAAGAAAAATTGAATTTTAGCGAATTTCCAAGAATAATGTAAAAATTTACCAAAATTGGAAAACGATTCTGTTTCTATAGATATACAAGAAAAATTGAATTTTAGCGAATTTCCAAGAAAAATGTAAAAATTAACCAAAATTATAAATCGTTGCTATTTCTACGTATATCGACGATTTGGATGATATATAAGAAAAACTGAAATTTTAGCAAATTTCCAAGACATGTAAAAATTAACCAAAATTTGAAAACGATGCCATCTGGATGATTTGGAAGAAATTGAAGAAAAATTGAATTTTTGCGAATTTCCGAGTAAACTGTAAAAATTAACCGAAATTCGAAAACGATGCTATTTCTACGTATATCGACGATTTGGCGATATATAAGAAAAACTGAAATTTTAGCGAATTTCCGAGTAAACTGTTAAAATTAACCAAAATTATAAATCGTTGCTATTTCTACGTATATCGACGATTTGGGTGATATATAAGAAAAACTGAAATTTTAGCAAATTTCCAAGACATATGTAAAAATTAACCAAAATTTGAAAACGATGCCATCTGGATGATTTGGAAGAAATTGAAGAAAAATTGAATTTTTGCGAATTTCCGTGTAAACTGTAGAAATTAACCGAAATTCTAAATCGTTGCTATTTCTACGTATATCGACGATTTGGATGAGATATAATAAAAACTGAAATTTTAGCGAATTTCCAAGAAAAATGTAAAAATTATCCAAAATTTAAGAACGATGCTATTTCTATAGATATATAAGAAAAATTGAATTTTTGCGAATTTCCGAGTAAACTAAAAATTAACCGAAATTCGAAAACGATGCTATTTCTACGTATATCGACGATTTCGATGATATATAAGAAAAACTGAAATTTTAGCGAATTTCCAAGAAAAATGTAAGAATTATACTAAATTTAAAAACGATGCTTTTCTCTAGATATATAAGAAAAATTGAATTTTAGCGAATTTCCAAGAAGAATGTAAAAATTACACGAAATTCGAAAACGATGCTATTTCTATGTATATCGACGATTTGGATGATATATAAGAAAAACTGAAATTTTAGCAAATTTCCAAGACATATGTAATAATTAACCAAAATTTGAAAACGATGCCATCTGGATGATTTGGAAGAAATTGAAGAAAAATTGAATTTTTGCGAATATCCGAGTAAACTGTAAAAATTAACCGAAATTCGAAAACGATGCTATTTCTACGTATATCGACGATTTGGACGATATATAAGAAAAACTGAAATTTTAGCGAATTTCCGAGTAAACTGTAAAAATTAACCGAAATTCTAAATCGCTGCTATTTCTACGTATATCGACGATTTGGGTGATATATAAGAAACACTGAAATTTTAACGAATTTCCAAGAAAAATGTAAAAATTATCCAAAATTTAAGAACGATGCTATTTCTATAGATATATAAGAAAAATTGAATTTTAGCGAATTTCCAAGAAAAATGTAAAAATTACACGAAATTCGAAAACGATGCTATTTCTACGTATATCGACGATTTGGATGATATATAAGAAAAACTGAAATTTTAGCAAATTTCCAAGACATGTAAAAATTAACCAAAATTTGAAAACGATGCCATCTGGATGATTTGGAAGAAATTGAAGAAAAATTGAATTTTTGCGAATTTCCGAGTAAACTGTAAAAATTAACCGAAATTCGAAAACGATGCTATTTCTACGTATATCGACGATTTGGACGATATATAAGAAAAACTGAAATTTTAGCGAATTTCCGAGTAAACTGTAAAAATTAACCGAAATTCTAAGTCGCTGCTATTTCTACGTATATCGACGATTTGGGTGATATATAAGAAAAACTGAAATTTTAGCGAATTTCCAGGAAAAATGTAAAAATTATGCTAAATTTAAAAACGATGCTATTTCTCTAGATATATAAGAAAAATTGAATTTTAGCGAATTTCCAGGAATAATGTAAAAATTTACCAAAATTTGAAAACGATTCTATTTCTATAGATATACAAGAAAAATTGAATTTTAGCGAATTTCCAAGAAAAATGTAAAAATTAACCAAAATTATAAATCGTTGCTATTTCTACGTATATCGACGATTTGGATGATATATAAGAAAAACTGAAATTTTAGCAAATTTCCAAGACATGTAAAAATTAACCAAAATTTGAAAACGATGCCATCTGGATGATTTGGAAGAAATTGAAGAAAAATTGAATTTTTGCGAATTTCCGTGTAAACTGTAGAAATTAACCGAAATTCTAAATCGTTGCTATTTCTACGTATATCGACGATTTGGATGATATATAAGAAAAACTGAAATTTTAACGAATTTCCAAGAAAAATGTAAAAATTATCCAAAATTTAAGAACGATGCTATTTCTATAGATATATAAGAAAAATTGAATTTTAGCGAATTTCCAAGAAAAATGTAAAAATTACACGAAATTCGAAAACGATGCTATTTCTACGTATATCGACGATTTGGATGATATATAAGAAAAACTGAAATTTTAGCAAATTTCCAAGACATATGTAAAAATTAACCAAAATTTGAAAACGATGCCATCTGGATGATTTGGAAGAAATTGAAGAAAAATTGAATTTTTGCGAATTTCCGAGTAAACTGTAAAAATTAACCGAAATTCGAAAACGATGCTATTTCTACGTATATCGACGATTTCGATGATATATAAGAAAAACTGAAATTTTAGCGAATTTCCAAGAAAAATGTAAGAATTATGCTAAATTTAAAAACGATGCTTTTCTCTAGATATATAAGAAAAATTGAATTTTAGCGAATTTCCAAGAAAAATGTACAAATTACACGAAATTCGAAAACGATGCTATTTCTATGTATATCGACGATTTGGATGATATATAAGAAACACTGAAATTTTAGCGAATTTCCAAGAAAAACTGAAATTTTAGCGAATTTCCATGAAAAATTTCAATATTAACCGAATTTCTAAGTCGTTCCTATTTCTACGTATCTCGACGATTTGGATGATATATAAGAAACACTGAAATGTTAGCGAATTTCCAAGAAAAACTGAAATTTTAGCGAATTTCCATGAAAAATGTCAATATTAACCGAATTTCTAAATCGTTCCTATTTCTACGTAACTCGACGATTTGGATGATATATAAGAAACACTGAAATTTTAGCGAATTTCCAAGAAAAACTGAAATTTTAGCGAATTTCCATGAAAAATGTCAATATTAACCGAATTTCTAAATCGTTCCTATTTCTACGTATCTCGACGATTTGCATGATATATAAGAAACACTGAAATTTTAGAAAATTTCCAAGAAAAACTGAAATTTTAGCGAATTTCCAAGAAAAATGTAAAAATTAACCGAAATTCTGAATCGTTCCTATTTCTACGTATCTCGACGATTTGGATGATATATAAGAAACACTGAAATTTTAGCGAATTTCCAAGAAAAACTGAAATTTTAGCGAATTTCCAAGAAAAATGTCAATATTAACCGAATTTCTAAATCGTTCCTATTTCTACGTATCTCGACGATTTGGGTGATATATAAGAAACACTGATATTTTAGCGAATTTCCAAGAAAAACTGAAATTTTAGCGAATTTCCATGAAAAATGTCAATATTAACCGAATTTCTAAATCGTTCCTATTTCTACGTAACTCGACGATTTGGATGATATATAAGAAACACTGAAATTTTAGCGAATTTCCAAGAAAAACTGAAATTTTAGCGAATTTCCAAGAAAAATATCAAAATTAACAGAATTTCTAAATCGTTCCTATTTCTACGTAACTCGCCGATTTGGATGATATATAAGAAACACTGAAATTTTAGCGAATTTCCAAGAAAAACTGAAATTTTAGCGAATTTCCAAGAAAAATGTCAATATTAACCGAATTTCTAAATCGTTCCTATTTCTACGTATCTCGACGATTTGGATGATATATAAGAAACACTGAAATTTTAGCGAATTTCCAAGAAAAACTGAAATTTTAGCGAATTTCCAAGAAAAATGTCAATATTAACCGAATTTCTAAATCGTTCCTATTTCTACGTATCTCGACGATTTGGATGATATATAAGAAACTCTGAAATTTTAGCGAATTTCCAAGAAAAACTGAAATTTTAGCGAATTTCCAAGAAAAACTGAAATTTTAGCGAATTTCCAAGAAAAATGTCAATATTAACCGAATTTCTAAATCGTTCCTATTTCTACGTAACTCAACGATTTGGATGATATATAAGAAACACTGAAATTTTAGCGAATTTCCAAGAAAAACTGAAATTTTAGCGAATTTCCAAGAAAAATGTCAATATTAACCGAATTTCTAAATCGTTCCTATTTCTACGTATCTCGACGATTTGGATGATATATAAGAAACACTGAAATTTTAGCGAATTTCCAAGAAAAACTGAAATTTTAGCGAATTTCCAAGAAAAATGTCAATATTAACCGAATTTCTAAATCGTTCCTATTTCTACGTATCTCGACGATTTGGATGATATATAAGAAACACTGAAATTTTAGCGAATTTCCAAGAAAAACTGAAATTTTAGCGAATTTCCAAGAAAAATGTCAATATTAACCGAATTTCTAAATCGTTCCTATTTCTACGTATCTCGACGATTTGGATGATATATAAGAAACTCTGAAATTTTAGCGAATTTCCAAGAAAAACTGAAATTTTAGCGAATTTCCAAGAAAAACTGAAATTTTAGCGAATTTCCAAGAAAAATGTCAATATTAACCGAATTTCTAAATCGTTCCTATTTCTACGTATCTCGACGATTTGGTTGATATATAAGAAACACTGAAATTTTAGCGAATTTCCAAGAAAAACTGAAATTTTAGCGAATTTCCAAGAAAAATGTCAATATTAACCGAATTTCTAAATCGTTCCTATTTCTACGTATCTCGACGATTTGGATGATATATAAGAAACACTGAAATTTTAGCGAATTTCCAAGAAAAACTGAAATTTTAGCGAATTTCCAAGGAAAATGTCAAAATTAACCGAATTTCTAAATCGTTCCTATTTCTACGTAGCTCGACGATTTGGATGATATATAAGAAACACTGAAATTTTAGCGAATTTCCAAGAAAAACTGAAATTTTAGCGAATTTCCAAGAAAAATGTCAATATTAACCGAATTTCTAAATCGTTCCTATTTCTACGTATCTCGACGATTTGGATGATATATAAGAAACACTGAAATTTTAGCGAATTTCCAAGAAAAACTGAAATTTTAACGAATTTCCAAGAAAAATGTCAATATTAACCGAATTTCTAAATCGTTCCTATTTCTACGTAACTCAACGATTTGGATGATATATAAGAAACACTGAAATTTTAGCGAATTTCCAAGAAAAACTGAAATTTTAGCGAATTTCCAAGAAAAATGTCAATATTAACCGAATTTCTAAATCGTTCCTATTTCTACGTATCTCGACGATTTGCATGATATATAAGAAACACTGAAATGTTAGCGAATTTCCAAGAAAAACTGAAATTTTAGCGAATTTCCATGAAAAATGTCAATATTAACCGAATTTCTAAATCGTTCCTATTTCTACGTAACTCGACGATTTGGATGATATATAAGAAACACTGAAATTTTAGCGAATTTCCAAGAAAAACTGAAATTTTAGCGAATTTCCATGAAAAATGTCAATATTAACCGAATTTCTAAATCGTTCCTATTTCTACGTATCTCGACGATTTGCATGATATATAAGAAACACTGAAATTTTAGAAAATTTCCAAGAAAAACTGAAATTTTAGCGAATTTCCAAGAAAAATGTAAAAATTAACCGAAATTCTGAATCGTTCCTATTTCTACGTATCTCGACGATTTGGGTGATATATAAGAAACACTGAAATTTTAGCGAATTTCCAAGAAAAACTGAAATTTTAGCGAATTTCCAAGAAAAATGTCAATATTAACCGAATTTCTAAATCGTTCCTATTTCAACGTATCTCGACGATTTGGATGATATATAAGAAACACTGAAATTTTAGCGAATTTCCAAGAAAAACTGAAATTTTAGTGAATTTCCAAGAAAAATGTCAATATTAACCGAATTTCTAAATCGTTCCTATTTCTACGTATCTCGACGATTTGGATGATATATAAGAAACTCTGAAATTTTAGCGAATTTCCAAGAAAAACTGAAATTTTAGCGAATTTCCAAGAAAAACTGAAATTTTAGCGAATTTCCAAGAAAAATGTCAATATTAACCGAATTTCTAAATCGTTCCTATTTCTACGTATCTCGACGATTTGGATGATATATAAGAAACACTGAAATTTTAGCGAATTTCCAAGAAAAACTGAAATTTTAGCGAATTTCCAAGAAAAATGTCAATATTAACCGAATTTCTAAATCGTTCCTATTTCTACGTATCTCGACGATTTGGATGATATATAAGAAACACTGAAATTTTAGCGAATTTCCAAGAAAAACTGAAATTTTAGCGAATTTCCAAGAAAAATGTCAAAATTAACCGAATTTCTAAATCGTTCCTATTTCTACGTAACTCGACGATTTGGATGATATATAAGAAACACTGAAATTTTAGCGAATTTCCAAGAAAAACTGAAATTTTAGCGAATTTCCAAGAAAAATGTCAATATTAACCGAATTTCTAAATCGTTCCTATTTCTACGTATCTCGACGATTTGGATGATATATAAGAAACACTGAAATTTTAGCGAATTTCCAAGAAAAACTGAAATTTTAGCGAATTTCCAAGAAAAATGTCAATATTAACCGAATTTCTAAATCGTTCCTATTTCTACGTAACTCAACGATTTGGATGATATATAAGAAACACTGAAATTTTAGCGAATTTCCAAGAAAAACTGAAATTTTAGCGAATTTCCAAGAAAAATGTCAATATTAACCGAATTTCTAAATCGTTCCTATTTCTACGTATCTCGACGATTTGCATGATATATAAGAAACACTGAAATGTTAGCGAATTTCCAAGAAAAACTGAAATTTTAGCGAATTTCCATGAAAAATGTCAATATTAACCGAATTTCTAAATCGTTCCTATTTCTACGTAACTCGACGATTTGGATGATATATAAGAAACACTGAAATTTTAGCGAATTTCCAAGAAAAACTGAAATTTTAGCGAATTTCCATGAAAAATGTCAATATTAACCGAATTTCTAAATCGTTCCTATTTCTACGTATCTCGACGATTTGCATGATATATAAGAAACACTGAAATTTAAGAAAATTTCCAAGAAAAACTGAAATTTTAGCGAATTTCCAAGAAAAATGTAAAAATTAACCGAAATTCTGAATCGTTCCTATTTCTACGTATCTCGACGATTTGGGTGATATATAAGAAACACTGAAATTTTAGCGAATTTCCAAGAAAAACTGAAATTTTAGCGAATTTCCATGAAAAATGTCAATATTAACCGAATTTCTAAATCGTTCCTATTTCTACGTATCTCGACGATTTGGATGATGTATAAGAAACACTGAAATTTTAGCGAATTTCCAAGAAAAACTGAAATTTTAGCGAATTTCCAAGAAAAATGTCAATATTAACCGAATTTCTAAATCGTTCCTATTTCTACGTATCTCGACGATTTGGATGATATATAAGAAACACTGAAATTTTAGCGAATTTCCAAGAAAAACTGAAATTTTAGCGAATTTCCAAGAAAAATGTCAATATTAACCGAATTTCTAAATCGTTCCTATTTCTACGTATCTCGACGATTTGGATGATATATAAGAAACACTGAAATTTTAGCGAATTTCCAAGAAAAACTGAAATTTTAGCGAATTTCCAAGAAAAATGTCAAAATTAACCGAATTTCTAAATCGTTCCTATTTCTACGTAACTCGACGATTTGGATGATATATAAGAAACACTGAAATTTTAGCGAATTTCCAAGAAAAACTGAAATTTTAGCGAATTTCCAAGAAAAATGTCAATATTAACCGAATTTCTAAATCGTTCCTATTTCTACGTATCTCGACGATTTGGATGATATATAAGAAACACTGAAATTTTAGCGAATTTCCAAGAAAAACTGAAATTTTAGCGAATTTCCAAGAAAAATGTCAATATTAACCGAATTTCTAAATCGTTCCTATTTCTACGTAACTCAACGATTTGGATGATATATAAGAAACACTGAAATTTTAGCGAATTTCCAAGAAAAACTGAAATTTTAGCGAATTTCCATGAAAAATGTCAATATTAACCGAATTTCTAAATCGTTCCTATTTCTACGTAACTCGACGATTTGGATGATATATAAGAAACACTGAAATTTTAGCGAATTTCCAAGAAAAACTGAAATTTTAGCGAATTTCCAAGAAAAACTGAAATATTAGCGAATTTCCATGAAAAATGTCAATATTAACCGAATTTCTAAATCGTTCCTATTTCTACGTATCTCGACGATTTGCATGATATATAAGAAACACTGAAATTTTAGAAAATTTCCAAGAAAAACTGAAATTTTAGCGAATTTCCAAGAAAAATGTAAAAATTAACCGAAATTCTGAATCGTTCCTATTTCTACGTATCTCGACGATTTGGATGATATATAAGAAACACTGAAATTTTAGCGAATTTCCAAGAAAAACTGAAATTTTAGCGAATTTCCAAGAAAAATGTCAATATTAACCGAATTTCTAAATCGTTCCTATTTCTACGTATCTCGACGATTTGGGTGATATATAAGAAACACTGAAATTTTAGCGAATTTCCAAGAAAAACTGAAATTTTAGCGAATTTCCATGAAAAATGTCAATATTAACCGAATTTCTAAATCGTTCCTATTTCTACGTAACTCGACGATTTGGATGATATATAAGAAACACTGAAATTTTAGCGAATTTCCAAGAAAAACTGAAATTTTAGCGAATTTCCAAGAAAAATATCAAAATTAACAGAATTTCTAAATCGTTCCTATTTCAACGTAACTCGCCGATTTGGATGATATATAAGAAACACTGAAATTTTAGCGAATTTCCAAGAAAAACTGAAATTTTAGCGAATTTCCAAGAAAAATGTCAATATTAACCGAATTTCTAAATCGTTCCTATTTCTACGTATCTCGACGATTTGGATGATATATAAGAAACACTGAAATTTTAGCGAATTTCCAAGAAAAACTGAAATTTTAGCGAATTTCCAAGAAAAATGTCAATATTAACCGAATTTCTAAATCGTTCCTATTTCTACGTATCTCGACGATTTGGATGATATATAAGAAACACTGAAATTTTAGCGAATTTCCAAGAAAAACTGAAATTTTAGCGAATTTCCAAGAAAAATGTCAATATTAACCGAATTTCTAAATCGTTCCTATTTCTACGTATCTCGACGATTTGGATGATATATAAGAAACACTGAAATTTTAGCGAATTTCCAAGAAAAACTGAAATTTTAGCGAATTTCCAAGAAAAATGTCAAAATTAACCGAATTTCTAAATCGTTCCTATTTCTACGTAACTCGACGATTTGGATGATATATAAAAAACACTGAAATTTTAGCGAATTTCCAAGAAAAACTGAAATTTTAGCGAATTTCCAAGAAAAATGTCAATATTAACCGAATTTCTAAATCGTTCCTATTTCTACGTAACTCGACGATTTGGATGATATATAAGAAACACTGAAATTTTAGCGAATTTCCAAGAAAAACTGAAATTTTAGCGAATTTCCAAGAAAAATGTCAATATTAACCGAATTTCTAAATCGTTCCTATTTCTACGTATCTCGACGATTTGCATGATATATAAGAAACACTGAAATGTTAGCGAATTTCCAAGAAAAACTGAAATTTTAGCGAATTTCCATGAAAAATGTCAATATTAACCGAATTTCTAAATCGTTCCTATTTCTACGTAACTCGACGATTTGGATGATATATAAGAAACACTGAAATTTTAGCGAATTTCCAAGAAAAACTGAAATTTTAGCGAATTTCCATGAAAAATGTCAATATTAACCGAATTTCTAAATCGTTCCTATTTCTACGTATCTCGACGATTTGCATGATATATAAGAAACACTGAAATTTTAGAAAATTTCCAAGAAAAACTGAAATTTTAGCGAATTTCCAAGAAAAATGTAAAAATTAACCGAAATTCTGAATCGTTCCTATTTCTACGTATCTCGACGATTTGGATGATATATAAGAAACACTGAAATTTTAGCGAATTTCCAAGAAAAACTGAAATTTTAGCGAATTTCCAAGAAAAATGTCAATATTAACCGAATTTCTAAATCGTTCCTATTTCTACGTATCTCGACGATTTGGGTGATATATAAGAAACACTGAAATTTTAGCGAATTTCCAAGAAAAACTGAAATTTTAGCGAATTTCCAAGAAAAACTGAAATTTTAGCGAATTTCCAAGAAAAACTGAAATTTTAGCGAATTTCCAAGAAAAATGTCAATATTAACCGAATTTCTAAATCGTTCCTATTTCTACGTATCTCGACGATTTGCATGATATATAAGAAACACTGAAATGTTAGCGAATTTCCAAGAAAAACTGAAATTTTAGCGAATTTCCATGAAAAATGTCAATATTAACCGAATTTCTAAATCGTTCCTATTTCTACGTAACTCGACGATTTGGATGATATATAAGAAACACTGAAATTTTAGCGAATTTCCAAGAAAAACTGAAATTTTAGCGAATTTCCATGAAAAATGTCAATATTAACCGAATTTCTAAATCGTTCCTATTTCTACGTAACTCGACGATTTGGATGATATATAAGAAACACTGAAATTTTAGCGAATTTCCAAGAAAAACTGAAATTTTAGCGAATTTCCATGAAAAATGTCAATATTAACCGAATTTCTAAATCGTTCCTATTTCTACGTATCTCGACGATTTGCATGATATATAAGAAACACTGAAATTTTAGAAAATTTCCAAGAAAAACTGAAATTTTAGCGAATTTCCAAGAAAAATGTAAAAATTAACCGAAATTCTGAATCGTTCCTATTTCTACGTATCTCGACGATTTGGATGATATATAAGAAACACTGAAATTTTAGCGAATTTCCAAGAAAAACTGAAATTTTAGCGAATTTCCAAGAAAAATGTCAATATTAACCGAATTTCTAAATCGTTCCTATTTCTACGTATCTCGACGATTTGGGTGATATATAAGAAACACTGAAATTTTAGCGAATTTCCAAGAAAAACTGAAATTTTAGCGAATTTCCATGAAAAATGTCAATATTAACCGAATTTCTAAATCGTTCCTATTTCTACGTAACTCGACGATTTGGATGATATATAAGAAACACTGAAATTTTAGCGAATTTCCAAGAAAAACTGAAATTTTAGGGAATTTCCAAGAAAAATATCAAAATTAACAGAATTTCTAAATCGTTCCTATTTCAACGTAACTCGCCGATTTGGATGATATATAAGAAACACTGAAATTTTAGCGAATTTCCAAGAAAAACTGAAATTTTAGCGAATTTCCAAGAAAAATGTCAATATTAACCGAATTTCTAAATCGTTCCTATTTCTACGTATCTCGACGATTTGGATGATATATAAGAAACACTGAAATTTTAGCGAATTTCCAAGAAAAACTGAAATTTTAGCGAATTTCCAAGAAAAATGTCAATATTAACCGAATTTCTAAATCGTTCCTATTTCTACGTATCTCGACGATTTGGATGATATATAAGAAACACTGAAATTTTAGCGAATTTCCAAGAAAAACTGAAATTTTAGCGAATTTCCAAGAAAAATGTCAATATTAACCGAATTTCTAAATCGTTCCTATTTCTACGTATCTCGACGATTTGGATGATATATAAGAAACACTGAAATTTAGCGAATTTCCAAGAAAAACTGAAATTTTAGCGAATTTCCAAGAAAAATGTCAAAATTAACCGAATTTCTAAATCGTTCCTATTTCTACGTAACTCGACGATTTGGATGATATATAAGAAACACTGAAATTTTAGCGAATTTCCAAGAAAAACTGAAATTTTAGCGAATTTCCAAGAAAAATGTCAATATTAACCGAATTTCTAAATCGTTCCTATTTCTACGTATCTCGACGATTTGGATGATATATAAGAAACACTGAAATTTTAGCGAATTTCCAAGAAAAACTGAAATTTTAGCGAATTTCCAAGAAAAATGTCAATATTAACCGAATTTCTAAATCGTTCCTATTTCTACGTAACTCAACGATTTGGATGATATATAAGAAACACTGAAATTTTAGCGAATTTCCAAGAAAAACTGAAATTTTAGCGAATTTCCATGAAAAATGTCAATATTAACCGAATTTCTAAATCGTTCCTATTTCTACGTAACTCGACGATTTGGATGATATATAAGAAACACTGAAATTTTAGCGAATTTCCATGAAAAACTGAAATTTTAGCGAATTTCCAAGAAAAATGTCAAAATTAACAGAATTTCTAAATCGTTCCTATTTCTACGTAACTCGACGATTTGTATGATATATAAGAAACACTGAAATTTTAGCGAATTTCCAAGAAAAACTGAAATTTTAGCGAATTTCCAAGAAAAATGTCAATATTAACCGAATTTCTAAATCGTTCCTATTTCTACGTATCTCGACGATTTGCATGATATATAAGAAACACTGAAATGTTAGCGAATTTCCAAGAAAAACTGAAATTTTAGCGAATTTCCATGAAAAATGTCAATATTAACCGAATTTCTAAATCGTTCCTATTTCTACGTAACTCGACGATTTGGATGATATATAAGAAACACTGAAATTTTAGCGAATTTCCAAGAAAAACTGAAATTTTAGCGAATTTCCATGAAAAATGTCAATATTAACCGAATTTCTAAATCGTTCCTATTTCTACGTATCTCGACGATTTGGATGATATATAAGAAACACTGAAATTTTAGCGAATTTCCAAGAAAAACTGAAATTTTAGCGAATTTCCAAGAAAAATGTCAATATTAACCGAATTTCTAAATCGTTCCTATTTCTACGTAACTCGACGATTTGGATGATATATAAGAAACACTGAAATTTTAGCGAATTTCCAAGAAAAACTGAAATTTTAGCGAATTTCCAAGAAAAATGTCAATATTAACCGAATTTCTAAATCGTTCCTATTTCTACGTATCTCGACGATTTGGATGATATATAAGAAACTCTGAAATTTTAGCGAATTTCCAAGAAAAACTGAAATTTTAGCGAATTTCCAAGAAAAACTGAAATTTTAGCGAATTTCCAAGAAAAATGTCAATATTAACCGAATTTCTAAATCGTTCCTATTTCTACGTATCTCGACGATTTGGATGATATATAAGAAACACTGAAATTTTAGCGAATTTCCAAGAAAAACTGAAATTTTAGCGAATTTCCAAGAAAAATGTCAATATTAACCGAATTTCTAAATCGTTCCTATTTCTACGTATCTCGACGATTTGGATGATATATAAGAAACACTGAAATTTTAGCGAATTTCCAAGAAAAACTGAAATTTTAGCGAATTTCCAAGAAAAATGTCAATATTAACCGAATTTCTAAATCGTTCCTATTTCTACGTATCTCGACGATTTGGATGATATATAAGAAACACTGAAATTTTAGCGAATTTCCAAGAAAAACTGAAATTTTAACGAATTTCCAAGAAAAATGTCAATATTAACCGAATTTCTAAATCGTTCCTATTTCTACGTATCTCGACGATTTGGATGATATATAAGAAACACTGAAATTTTAGCGAATTTCCAAGAAAAACTGAAATATTAGCGAATTTCCATGAAAAATGTCAATATTAACCGAATTTCTAAATCGTTCCTATTTCTACGTATCTCGACGATTTGCATGATATATAAGAAACACTGAAATTTTAGAAAATTTCCAAGAAAAACTGAAATTTTAGCGAATTTCCAAGAAAAATGTAAAAATTAACCGAAATTCTGAATCGTTCCTATTTCTACGTATCTCGACGATTTGGATGATATATAAGAAACACTGAAATTTTAGCGAATTTCCAAGAAAAACTGAAATTTTAGCGAATTTCCAAGAAAAATGTCAATATTAACCGAATTTCTAAATCGTTCCTATTTCTACGTATCTCGACGATTTGGGTGATATATAAGAAACACTGAAATTTTAGCGAATTTCCAAGAAAAACTGAAATATTAGCGAATTTCCATGAAAAATGTCAATATTAACCGAATTTCTAAATCGTTCCTATTTCTACGTATCTCGACGATTTGCATGATATATAAGAAACACTGAAATTTTAGAAAATTTCCAAGAAAAACTGAAATTTTAGCGAATTTCCAAGAAAAATGTAAAAATTAACCGAAATTCTGAATCGTTCCTATTTCTACGTATCTCGACGATTTGGATGATATATAAGAAACACTGAAATGTTAGCGAATTTCCAAGAAAAACTGAAATTTTAGCGAATTTCCAAGAAAAATGTCAATATTAACCGAATTTCTAAATCGTTCCTATTTCTACGTATCTCGACGATTTGGGTGATATATAAGAAACACTGAAATTTTAGCGAATTTCCAAGAAAAACTGAAATTTTAGCGAATTTCCATGAAAAATGTCAATATTAACCGAATTTCTAAATCGTTCCTATTTCTACGTAACTCGACGATTTGGATGATATATAAGAAACACTGAAATTTTAGCGAATTTCCAAGAAAAACTGAAATTTTAGCGAATTTCCAAGAAAAATATCAAAATTAACAGAATTTCTAAATCGTTCCTATTTCTACGTAACTCGCCGATTTGGATGATATATAAGAAACACTGAAATTTTAGCGAATTTCCAAGAAAAACTGAAATTTTAGCGAATTTCCAAGAAAAATGTCAATATTAACCGAATTTCTAAATCGTTCCTATTTCTACGTATCTCGACGATTTGGATGATATATAAGAAACACTGAAATTTTAGCGAATTTCCAAGAAAAACTGAAATTTTAGCGAATTTCCAAGAAAAATGTCAATATTAACCGAATTTCTAAATCGTTCCTATTTCTACGTATCTCGACGATTTGGATGATATATAAGAAACACTGAAATTTTAGCGAATTTCCAAGAAAAACTGAAATTTTAGCGAATTTCCAAGAAAAATGTCAATATTAACCGAATTTCTAAATCGTTCCTATTTCTACGTATCTCGACGATTTGGATGATATATAAGAAACACTGAAATTTTAGCGAATTTCCAAGAAAAACTGAAATTTTAGCGAATTTCCATGAAAAATGTCAATATTAACCGAATTTCTAAATCGTTCCTATTTCTACGTAACTCGACGATTTGGATGATATATAAGAAACACTGAAATTTTAGCGAATTTCCAAGAAAAACTGAAATTTTAGCGAATTTCCAAGAAAAACTGAAATATTAGCGAATTTCCATGAAAAATGTCAATATTAACCGAATTTCTAAATCGTTCCTATTTCTACGTATCTCGACGATTTGCATGATATATAAGAAACACTGAAATTTTAGAAAATTTCCAAGAAAAACTGAAATTTTAGCGAATTTCCAAGAAAAATGTAAAAATTAACCGAAATTCTGAATCGTTCCTATTTCTACGTATCTCGACGATTTGGATGATATATAAGAAACACTGAAATTTTAGCGAATTTCCAAGAAAAACTGAAATTTTAGCGAATTTCCAAGAAAAATGTCAATATTAACCGAATTTCTAAATCGTTCCTATTTCTACGTATCTCGACGATTTGGGTGATATATAAGAAACACTGAAATTTTAGCGAATTTCCAAGAAAAACTGAAATTTTAGCGAATTTCCATGAAAAATGTCAATATTAACCGAATTTCTAAATCGTTCCTATTTCTACGTAACTCGACGATTTGGATGATATATAAGAAACACTGAAATTTTAGCGAATTTCCAAGAAAAACTGAAATTTTAGCGAATTTCCAAGAAAAATATCAAAATTAACAGAATTTCTAAATCGTTCCTATTTCTACGTAACTCGCCGATTTGGATGATATATAAGAAACACTGAAATTTTAGCGAATTTCCAAGAAATACTGAAATTTTAGCGAATTTCCAAGAAAAATGTCAATATTAACCGAATTTCTAAATCGTTCCTATTTCTACGTATCTCGACGATTTGGATGATATATAAGAAACACTGAAATTTTAGCGAATTTCCAAGAAAAACTGAAATTTTAGCGAATTTCCAAGAAAAATGTCAATATTAACCGAATTTCTAAATCGTTCCTATTTCTACGTATCTCGACGATTTGGATGATATATAAGAAACACTGAAATTTTAGCGAATTTCCAAGAAAAACTGAAATTTTAGCGAATTTCCAAGAAAAATGTCAATATTAACCGAATTTCTAAATCGTTCCTATTTCTACGTATCTCGACGATTTGGATGATATATAAGAAACACTGAAATTTTAGCGAATTTCCAAGAAAAACTGAAATTTTAGCGAATTTCCAAGAAAAATGTCAAAATTAACCGAATTTCTAAATCGTTCCTATTTCTACGTAACTCGACGATTTGGATGATATATAAGAAACACTGAAATTTTAGCGAATTTCCAAGAAAAACTGAAATTTTAGCGAATTTCCAAGAAAAATGTCAATATTAACCGAATTTCTAAATCGTTCCTATTTCTACGTAACTCGACGATTTGGATGATATATAAGAAACACTGAAATTTTAGCGAATTTCCAAGAAAAACTGAAATTTTAGCGAATTTCCAAGAAAAATGTCAATATTAACCGAATTTCTAAATCGTTCCTATTTCTACGTATCTCGACGATTTGCATGATATATAAGAAACACTGAAATGTTAGCGAATTTCCAAGAAAAACTGAAATTTTAGCGAATTTCCATGAAAAATGTCAATATTAACCGAATTTCTAAATCGTTCCTATTTCTACGTATCTCGACGATTTGCATGATATATAAGAAACACTGAAATTTTAGAAAATTTCCAAGAAAAACTGAAATTTTAGCGAATTTCCAAGAAAAATGTAAAAATTAACCGAAATTCTGAATCGTTCCTATTTCTACGTATCTCGACGATTTGGATGATATATAAGAAACACTGAAATTTTAGCGAATTTCCAAGAAAAACTGAAATTTTAGCGAATTTCCAAGAAAAATGTCAATATTAACCGAATTTCTAAATCGTTCCTATTTCTACGTATCTCGACGATTTGGGTGATATATAAGAAACACTGAAATTTTAGCGAATTTCCAAGAAAAACTGAAATTTTAGCGAATTTCCATGAAAAATGTCAATATTAACCGAATTTCTAAATCGTTCCTATTTCTACGTAACTCGACGATTTGGATGATATATAAGAAACACTGAAATTTTAGCGAATTTCCAAGAAAAACTGAAATTTTAGCGAATTTCCAAGAAAAATATCAAAATTAACAGAATTTCTAAATCGTTCCTATTTCTACGTAACTCGCCGATTTGGATGATATATAAGAAACACTGAAATTTTAGCGAATTTCCAAGAAAAACTGAAATTTTAGCGAATTTCCAAGAAAAATGTCAATATTAACCGAATTTCTAAATCGTTCCTATTTCTACGTATCTCGACGATTTGGATGATATATAAGAAACACTGAAATTTTAGCGAATTTCCAAGAAAAACTGAAATTTTAGCGAATTTCCAAGAAAAATGTCAATATTAACCGAATTTCTAAATCGTTCCTATTTCTACGTATCTCGACGATTTGGATGATATATAAGAAACACTGAAATTTTAGCGAATTTCCAAGAAAAACTGAAATTTTAGCGAATTTCCAAGAAAAATGTCAATATTAACCGAATTTCTAAATCGTTCCTATTTCTACGTATCTCGACGATTTGGATGATATATAAGAAACACTGAAATTTTAGCGAATTTCCAAGAAAAACTGAAATTTTAGGGAATTTCCAAGAAAAATGTCAAAATTAACCGAATTTCTAAATCGTTCCTATTTCTACGTAACTCGACGATTTGGATGATATATAAGAAACACTGAAATTTTAGCGAATTTCCAAGAAAAACTGAAATTTTAGCGAATTTCCAAGAAAAATGTCAATATTAACCGAATTTCTAAATCGTTCCTATTTCTACGTATCTCGACGATTTGGATGATATATAAGAAACACTGAAATTTTAGCGAATTTCCAAGAAAAACTGAAATTTTAGCGAATTTCCAAGAAAAATGTCAATATTAACCGAATTTCTAAATCGTTCCTATTTCTACGTAACTCAACGATTTGGATGATATATAAGAAACACTGAAATTTTAGCGAATTTCCAAGAAAAACTGAAATTTTAGCGAATTTCCATGAAAAATGTCAATATTAACCGAATTTCTAAATCGTTCCTATTTCTACGTAACTCGACGATTTGGATGATATATAAGAAACACTGAAATTTTAGCGAATTTCCAAGAAAAACTGAAATTTTAGCGAATTTCCAAGAAAAATGTCAAAATTAACAGAATTTCTAAATCGTTCCTATTTCTACGTAACTCGACGATTTGTATGATATATAAGAAACACTGAAATTTTAGCGAATTTCCAAGAAAAACTGAAATTTTAGCGAATTTCCAAGAAAAATGTCAATATTAACCGAATTTCTAAATCGTTCCTATTTCTACGTAACTCGACGATTTGGATGATATATAAGAAACACTGAAATTTTAGCGAATTTCCAAGAAAAACTGAAATTTTAGCGAATTTCCAAGAAAAATGTCAATATTAACCGAATTTCTAAATCGTTCCTATTTCTACGTATCTCGACGATTTGGATGATATATAAGAAACACTGAAATTTTAGCGAATTTCCAAGAAAAACTGAAATTTTAGGGAATTTCCAAGAAAAATGTCAAAATTAACCGAATTTCTAAATCGTTCCTATTTCTACGTAACTCGACGATTTGGATGATATATAAGAAACACTGAAATTTTAGAAAATTTCCAAGAAAAACTGAAATTTTAGCGAATTTCCAAGAAAAATGTCAATATTAACCGAATTTCTAAATCGTTCCTATTTCTACGTAACTCGACGATTTGGATGATATATAAGAAACACTGAAATTTTAGCGAATTTCCAAGAAAAACTGAAATTTTAGCGAATTTCCATGAAAAATGTCAATATTAACCGAATTTCTAAATCGTTCCTATTTCTACGTATCTCGACGATTTGGATGATATATAAGAAACACTGAAATTTTAGCGAATTTCCAAGAAAAACTGAAATTTTAGCGAATTTCCAACAAAAATGTCAATATTAACCGAATTTCTAAATCGTTCCTATTTCTACGTATCTCGACGATTTGGATGATATATAAGAAACACTGAAATTTTAGCGAATTTCCAAGAAAAACTGAAATTTTAGCGAATTTCCAAGAAAAACTGAAATTTTAGCGAATTTCCATGAAAAATGTCAATATTAACCGAATTTCTAAATCGTTCCTATTTCTACGTAACTCGACGATTTGGATGATATATAAGAAACACTGAAATTTTAGCGAATTTCCAAGAAAAACTGAAATTTTAGCGAATTTCCATGAAAAATGTCAATATTAACCGAATTTCTAAATCGTTCCTATTTCTACGTATCTCGACGATTTGGATGATATATAAGAAACACTGAAATTTTAGCGAATTTCCAAGAAAAACTGAAATTTTAGCGAATTTCCATGAAAAATGTCTATATTAACCGAATTTCTAAATCGTTCCTATTTCTACGTAACTCGTCGATTTGGATGATATATAAGAAACTCTGAAATTTTAGCGAATTTCCAAGAAAAACTGAAATTTTAGCGAATTTCCATGAAAAATGTCAATATTAACCGAATTTCTAAATCGTTCCTATTTCTACGTATCTCGACGATTTGGATGATATATAAGAAACACTGAAATTTTAGCGAATTTCCAAGAAAAACTGAAATTTTAGCGAATTTCCATGAAAAATGTCAATATTAACCGAATTTCTAAATCGTTCCTATTTCTACGTATCTCGACGATTTGGATGATATATAAGAAACACTGAAATTTTAGCGAATTTCCAAGAAAAACTGAAATTTTAGCGAATTTCCATGAAAAATGTCAATATTAACCGAATTTCTAAATCGTTCCTATTTCTACGTAACTCGACGATTTGGATGATATATAAGAAACACTGAAATTTTAGCGAATTTCCAAGAAAAACTGAAATTTTAGCGAATTTCCATGAAAAATGTCAATATTAACCGAATTTCTAAATCGTTCCTATTTCTACGTATCTCGACGATTTGGATGATATATAAGAAACACTGAAATTTTAGCGAATTTCCAAGAAAAACTGAAATTTTAGCGAATTTCCATGAAAAATGTCAATATTAACCGAATTTCTAAATCGTTCCTATTTCTACGTATCTCGACGATTTGGATGATATATAAGAAACACTGAAATTTTAGCGAATTTCCAAGAAAAACTGAAATTTTAGCGAATTTCCATGAAAAATGTCAATATTAACCGAATTTCTAAATCGTTCCTATTTCTACGTATCTCGACGATTTGGATGATATATAAGAAACACTGAAATTTTAGCGAATTTCCAAGAAAAACTGAAATTTTAGCGAATTTCCAAGAAAAATGTCAATATTAACCGAATTTCTAAATCGTTCCTATTTCTACGTATCTCGACGATTTGGATGATATATAAGAAACACTGAAATTTTAGCGAATTTCCAAGAAAAACTGAAATTTTAGCGAATTTCCATGAAAAATTTCAATATTAACCGAATTTCTAAGTCGTTCCTATTTCTACGTATCTCGACGATTTGGATGATATATAAGAAACACTGAAATGTTAGCGAATTTCCAAGAAAAACTGAAATTTTAGCGAATTTCCATGAAAAATGTCAATATTAACCGAATTTCTAAATCGTTCCTATTTCTACGTAACTCGACGATTTGGATGATATATAAGAAACACTGAAATTTTAGCGAATTTCCAAGAAAAACTGAAATTTTAGCGAATTTCCATGAAAAATGTCAATATTAACCGAATTTCTAAATCGTTCCTATTTCTACGTATCTCGACGATTTGCATGATATATAAGAAACACTGAAATTTTAGAAAATTTCCAAGAAAAACTGAAATTTTAGCGAATTTCCAAGAAAAATGTAAAATTAACCGAAATTCTGAATCGTTCCTATTTCTACGTATCTCGACGATTTGGATGATATATAAGAAACACTGAAATTTTAGCGAATTTCCAAGAAAAACTGAAATTTTAGCGAATTTCCAAGAAAAATGTCAATATTAACCGAATTTCTAAATCGTTCCTATTTCTACGTATCTCGACGATTTGGGTGATATATAAGAAACACTGAAATTTTAGCGAATTTCCAAGAAAAACTGAAATTTTAGCGAATTTCCATGAAAAATGTCAATATTAACCGAATTTCTAAATCGTTCCTATTTCTACGTAACTCGGCGATTTGGATGATATATAAGAAACACTGAAATTTTAGCGAATTTCCAAGAAAAACTGAAATTTTAGCGAATTTCCAAGAAAAATATCAAAATCAACAGAATTTCTAAATCGTTCCTATTTCTACGTAACTCGCCGATTTGGATGATATATAAGAAACACTGAAATTTTAGCGAATTTCCAAGAAAAACTGAAATTTTAGCGAATTTCCAAGAAAAATGTCAATATTAATCGAATTTCTAAATCGTTCCTATTTCTACGTATCTCGACGATTTGGATGATATATAAGAAACACTGAAATTTTAGCGAATTTCCAAGAAAAACTGAAATTTTAGCGAATTTCCAAGAAAAATGTCAATATTAACCGAATTTCTAAATCGTTCCTATTTCTACGTATCTCGACGATTTGGATGATATATAAGAAACACTGAAATTTTAGCGAATTTCCAAGAAAAACTGAAATTTTAGCGAATTTCCAAGAAAAATGTCAATATTAACCGAATTTCTAAATCGTTCCTATTTCTACGTATCTCGACGATTTGGATGATATATAAGAAACACTGAAATTTTAGCGAATTTCCAAGAAAAACTGAAATTTTAGCGAATTTCCAAGAAAAATCTCAAAATTAACCGAATTTCTAAATCGTTCCTATTTCTACGTAACTCGACGATTTGGATGATATATAAGAAACACTGAAATTTTAGCGAATTTCCAAGAAAAACTGAAATTTTAGCGAATTTCCAAGAAAAATGTCGATATTAACCGAATTTCTAAATCGTTCCTATTTCTACGTATCTCGACGATTTGGATGATATATAAGAAACACTGAAATTTTAGCGAATTTCCAAGAAAAACTGAAATTTTAGCGAATTTCCAAGAAAAATGTCAATATTAACCGAATTTCTAAATCGTTCCTATTTCTACGTAACTCAACGATTTGGATGATATATAAGAAACACTGAAATTTTAGCGAATTTCCAAGAAAAACTGAAATTTTAGCGAATTTCCATGAAAAATGTCAATATTAACCGAATTTCTAAATCGTTCCTATTTCTACGTAACTCGACGATTTGGATGATATATAAGAAACACTGAAATTTTAGCGAATTTCCAAGAAAAACTGAAATTTTAGCGAATTTCCAAGAAAAATGTCAAAATTAACAGAATTTCTAAATCGTTCCTATTTCTACGTAACTCGACGATTTGTATGATATATAAGAAACACTGAAATTTTAGCGAATTTCCAAGAAAAACTGAAATTTTAGCGAATTTCCAAGAAAAATGTCAATATTAACCGAATTTCTAAATCGTTCCTATTTCTACGTATCTCGACGATTTGCATGATATATAAGAAACACTGAAATTTTAGAAAATTTCCAAGAAAAACTGAAATTTTAGCGAATTTCCAAGGAAAATGTAAAAATTAACCGAAATTCTGAATCGTTCCTATTTCTACGTATCTCGACGATTTGGATGATATATAAGAAACACTGAAATTTTAGCGAATTTCCAAGAAAAACTGAAATTTTAGCGAATTTCCAAGAAAAATGTCAATATTAACCGAATTTCTAAATCGTTCCTATTTCTACGTATCTCGACGATTTGGATGATATATAAGAAACACTGAAATTTTAGCGAATTTCCAAGAAAAACTGAAATTTTAGCGAATATCCAAGAAAAATGTCAAAATTAACAGAATTTCTAAATCGTTCCTATTTCTACGTATCTCGACGATTTGGATGATATATAAGAAACACTGAAATTTTAGCGAATTTCCAAGAAAAACTGAAATTTTAGCGAATTTCCATGAAAAATGTCAATATTAACCGAATTTCTAAATCGTTCCTATTTCTACGTAACTCGACGATTTGGATGATATATAAGAAACACTGAAATTTTAGCGAATTTCCAAGAAAAACTGAAATTTTAGCGAATTTCCATGAAAAATGTCAATATTAACCGAATTTCTAAATCGTTCCTACTTCTACGTATCTCGACGATTTGGATGATATATAAGAAACACTGAAATGTTAGCGAATTTCCAAGAAAAACTGAAATTTTAGCGAATTTCCATGAAAAATGTCAATATTAACCGAATTTCTAAATCGTTCCTATTTCTACGTAACTCGACGATTTGGATGATATATAAGAAACACTGAAATTTTAGCGAATTTCCAAGAAAAACTGAAATTTTAGCGAATTTCCATGAAAAATGTCAATATTAACCGAATTTATAAATCGTTCCTATTTCTACGTAACTCGACGATTTGGATGATATATAAGAAATACTGAAATTTTAGCGAATTTCCAAGAAAAACTGAAATTTTAGCGAATTTCCAACAAAAATGTCAATATTAACCGAATTTCTAAATCGTTCCTATATCTACGTATCTCGACGATTTGGATGATATATAAGAAACACTGAAATTTTAGCGAATTTCCAAGAAAAACTGAAATTTTAGCGAATTTCCAAGAAAAACTGAAATTTTAGCGAATTTCCATGAAAAATGTCAATATTAACCGAATTTCTAAATCGTTCCTATTTCTACGTAACTCGACGATTTGGATGATATATAAGAAACACTGAAATTTTAGCGAATTTCCAAGAAAAACTGAAATTTTAGCGAATTTCCATGAAAAATGTCAATATTAACCGAATTTCTAAATCGTTCCTATTTCTACGTATCTCGACGATTTGGATGATATATAAGAAACACTGAAATTTTAGCGAATTTCCAAGAAAAACTGAAATTTTAGCGAATTTCCATGAAAAATGTCAATATTAACCGAATTTCTAAATCGTTCCTATTTCTACGTAACTCGTCGATTTGGATGATATATAAGAAACACTGAAATTTTAGCGAATTTCCAAGAAAAACTGAAATTTTAGCGAATTTCCATGAAAAATGTCAATATTAACCGAATTTCTAAATCGTTCCTATTTCTACGTATCTCGACGATTTGGATGATATATAAGAAACACTGAAATTTTAGCGAATTTCCAAGAAAAACTGAAATTTTAGCGAATTTCCATGAAAAATGTCAATATTAACCGAATTTCTAAATCGTTCCTATTTCTACGTATCTCGACGATTTGGATGATATATAAGAAACACTGAAATTTTAGCGAATTTCCAAGAAAAACTGAAATTTTAGCGAATTTCCATGAAAAATGTCAATATTAACCGAATTTCTAAATCGTTCCTATTTCTACGTATCTCGACGATTTGGATGATATATAAGAAACACTGAAATTTTAGCGAATTTCCAAGAAAAACTGAAATTTTAGCGAATTTCCAAGAAAAATGTCAATATTAACCGAATTTCTTAATCGTTCCTATTTCTACGTATCTCGACGATTTGGATGATATATAAGAAACACTGAAATTTTAGCGAATTTCCAAGAAAAACTGAAATTTTAGCGAATTTCCAAGAAAAACTGAAATTTTAGCGAATTTCCATGAAAAATGTCAATATTAACCGAATTTCTAAATCGTTCCTATTTCTACGTAACTCGACGATTTGGATGATATATAAGAAACACTGAAATTTTAGCGAATTTCCAAGAAAAACTGAAATTTTAGCGAATTTCCATGAAAAATTTCAATATTAACCGAATTTCTAAGTCGTTCCTATTTCTACGTATCTCGACGATTTGGATGATATATAAGAAACAATGAAATGTTAGCGAATTTCCAAGAAAAACTGAAATTTTAGCGAATTTCCATGAAAAATGTCAATATTAACCGAATTTCTAAATCGTTCCTATTTCTACGTAACTCGACGATTTGGATGATATATAAGAAACACTGAAATTTTAGCGAATTTCCAAGAAAAACTGAAATTTTAGCGAATTTCCATGAAAAATGTCAATATTAACCGAATTTCTAAATCGTTCCTATTTCTACGTATCTCGACGATTTGCATGATATATAAGAAACACTGAAATTTTAGAAAATTTCCAAGAAAAACTGAAATTTTAGCGAATTTCCAAGAAAAATGTAAAAATTAACCGAAATTCTGAATCGTTCCTATTTCTACGTATCTCGACGATTTGGATGATATATAAGAAACACTGAAATTTTAGCGAATTTCCAAGAAAAATGTCAATATTAACCGAATTTCTAAATCGTTCCTATTTCTACGTATCTCGACGATTTGGGTGATATATAAGAAACACTGAAATTTTAGCGAATTTCCAAGAAAAACTGAAATTTTAGCGAATTTCCATGAAAAATGTCAATATTAACCGAATTTCTAAATCGTTCCTATTTCTACGTAACTCGACGATTTGGATGATATATAAGAAACACTGAAATTTTAGCGAATTTCCAAGAAAAACTGAAATTTTAGCGAATTTCCAAGAAAAATATCAAAATTAACAGAACTTCTAAATCGTTCCTATTTCTACGTAACTCGCCGATTTGGATGATATATAAGAAACACTGAAATTTTAGCGAATTTCCGAGAAAAACTGAAATTTTAGCGAATTTCCAAGAAAAATGTCAATATTAACCGAATTTCTAAATCGTTCCTATTTCTACGTATCTCGACGATTTGGATGATATATTTAAGAAACACTGAAATTTTAGCGAATTTCCAAGAAAAACTGAAATTTTAGCGAATTTCCATGAAAAATGTCAATATTAACCGAATTTCTAAATCGTTCCTATTTCTACGTATCTCGACGATTTGGATGATATATAAGAAACACTGAAATTTTAGCGAATTTCCAAGAAAAACTGAAATTTTAGCGAATTTCCAAGAAAAATGTCAATATTAACCGAATTTCTAAATCGTTCCTATTTCTACGTATCTCGACGATTTGGATGATATATAAGAAACACTGAAATTTTAGCGAATTTCCAAGAAAAACTGAAATTTTAGCGAATTTCCATGAAAAATGTCAATATTAACCGAATTTCTAAATCGTTCCTATTTCTACGTATCTCGACGATTTGGATGATATATAAGAAACACTGAAATTTTAGCGAATTTCCAAGAAAAACTGAAATTTTAGCGAATTTCCATGAAAAATGTCTATGTTAACCGAATTTCTAAATCGTTCCTATTTCTACGTAACTCGTCGATTTGGATGATATATAAGAAACTCTGAAATTTTAGCGAATTTCCAAGAAAAACTGAAATTTTAGCGAATTTCCATGAAAAATGTCAATATTAACCGAATTTCTAAATCGTTCCTATTTCTACGTATCTCGACGATTTGGATGATATATAAGAAACACTGAAATGTTAGCGAATTTCCAAGAAAAACTGAAATTTTAGCGAATTTCCATGAGAAATGTCAATATTAACCGAATTTCTAAATCGTTCCTATTTCTACGTAACTCGACGATTTGGATGATATATAAGAAACACTGAAATTTTAGCGAATTTCCAAGAAAAACTAAAATTTTAGCGAATTTCCATGAAAAATGTCTATGTTAACCGAATTTCTAAATCGTTCCTATTTCTACGTAACTCGTCGATTTGGATGATATATAAGAAACTCTGAAATTTTAGCGAATTTCCAAGAAAAACTGAAATTTTAGCGAATTTCCATGAAAAATGTCTATGTTAACCGAATTTCTAAATCGTTCCTATTTCTACGTAACTCGTCGATTTGGATGATATATAAGAAACTCTGAAATTTTAGCGAATTTCCAAGAAAAACTGAAATTTTAGCGAATTTCCATGAAAAATGTCAATATTAACCGAATTTCTAAATCGTTCCTATTTCTACGTATCTCGACGATTTGGATGATATATAAGAAACACTGAAATGTTAGCGAATTTCCAAGAAAAACTGAAATTTTAGCGAATTTCCATGAGAAATGTCAATATTAACCGAATTTCTAAATCGTTCCTATTTCTACGTAACTCGACGATTTGGATGATATATAAGAAACACTGAAATTTTAGCGAATTTCCAAGAAAAACTGAAATTTTAGCGAATTTCCATGAAAAATGTCAATATTAACCGAATTTCTAAATCGTTCCTATTTCTACGTAACTCGACGATTTGGATGATATATAAGAAACACTGAAATTTTAGCGAATTTCCAAGAAAAACTGAAATTTTAGCGAATTTCCATGAAAAATGTCAATATTAACCGAATTTCTAAATCGTTCCTATTTCTACGTAACTCGACGATTTGGATGATATATAAGAAACACTGAAATTTTAGCGAATTTCCAAGAAAAACTGAAATTTTAGCGAATTTCCAAGAAAAATGTCAATATTAACCGAATTTCTAAATCGTTCCTATTTCTACGTATCTCGACGATTTGGATGATATATAAGAAACACTGAAATTTTAGCGAATTTCCAAGAAAAACTGAAATTTTAGCGAATTTCCAAGAAAAACTGAAATTTTAGCGAATTTCCATGAAAAATGTCAATATTAACCGAATTTCTAAATCGTTCCTATTTCTGCGTAACTCGACGATTTGGAAGATATATAAGAAACACTGAAATTTTAGCGAATTTCCAAGAAAAACTGAAATTTTAGCGAATTTCCATGAAAAATGTCAATATTAACCGAATTTCTAAGTCGTTCCTATTTCTACGTATCTCGACGATTTGGATGATATATAAGAAACACTGAAATTTTAGCGAATTTCCAAGAAAAACTGAAATTTTAGCGAATTTCCAAGAAAAATGTCAAAATTAACCGAATTTCTAAATCGTTCCTATTTCTACGTATCTCGACGATTTGGATGATATATAAGAAACACTGAAATTTTAGCGAATTTCCAAGAAAAACTGAAATTTTAGCGAATTTCCAAGAAAAATGTCAAAATTAACAGAATTTCTAAATCGTTCCTATTTCTACGTATCTCGACGATTTGGATGATATATAAGAAACACTGAAATGTTAGCGAATTTCCAAGAAAAACTGAAATTCTAGCGAATTTCCATGAAAAATGTCAATATTAACCGAATTTCTAAATCGTTCCTTTTTCTACGTATCTCGACGATTTGGATGATATATAAGAAACACTGAAATTTTAGCGAATTTCCAAGAAAAACTGAAATTTTAGCGAATTTCCAAGAAAAATGTCAAAATTAACAGAATTTCTAAATCGTTCCTATTTCTACGTATCTCGACGATTTGGATGATATATAACAAACACTGAAATTTTAGCGAATTTCCAAGAAAAACTGAAATTTTAGCGAATTTCCATGAAAAATGACAATATTAACCGAATTTCTAAATCGTTCCTATTTCTACGTAACTCGACGATTTGGATGATATATAAGAAACACTGAAATTTTAGCGAATTTCCAAGAAAAACTGAAATTTTAGCGAATTTCCAAGAAAAATATCAAAATTAACAGAATTTCTAAATCGTTCCTATTTCTACGTAACTCGCCGATTTGGATGATATATAAGAAACACTGAAATTTTAGCGCATTTCCAAGAAAAACTGAAATTTTAGCGAATTTCCAAGAAAAATGTCAATATTAACCGAATTTCTAAATCGTTCCTATTTCTACGTATCTCGACGATTTGGATGATATATAAGAAACACTGAAATTTTAGCGAATTTCCAAGAAAAACTGAAATTTTAGCGAATATCCAAGAAAAATGTCAAAATTAACAGAATTTCTAAATCGTTCCTATTTCTACGTAACTCGCCGATTTGGATGATATATAAGAAACACTGAAATTTTAGCGCATTTCCAAGAAAAACTGAAATTTTAGCGAATTTCCAAGAAAAATGTCAATATTAACCGAATTTCTAAATCGTTCCTATTTCTACGTATCTCGACGATTTGGATGATATATAAGAAACACTGAAATTTTAGCGAATTTCCAAGAAAAACTGAAATTTTAGCGAATTTCCATGAAAAATGTCTATGTTAACCGAATTTCTAAATCGTTCCTATTTCTACGTAACTCGTCGATTTGGATGATATATAAGAAACTCTGAAATTTTAGCGAATTTCCAAGAAAAACTGAAATTTTAGCGAATTTCCAAGAAAAATGTCAATATTAACCGAATTTCTAAATCGTTCCTATTTCTACATATCTCGACGATTTGGATGATATATAAGAAACACTGAAATTTTAGCGAATTTCCAAGAAAAACTGAAATTTTAGCGAATTTCCAAGAAAAATGTCAAAATTAACAGAATTTCTAAATCGTTCCTATTTCTACGTAACTCGACGATTTGTATGATATATAAGAAACACTGAAATTTTAGCGAATTTCCAAGAAAAACTGAAATTTTAGCGAATTTCCAAGAAAAATGTCAAAATTAACAGAATTTCTAAATCGTTCCTATTTCTACGTATCTCGACGATTTGGATGATATATAAGAAACACTGAAATTTTAGCGAATTTCCAAGAAAAACTGAAATTTTAGCGAATTTCCATGAAAAATGTCAATATTAACCGAATTTCTAAATCGTTCCTATTTCTACGTATCTCGACGATTTGGATGATATATAAGAAACACTGAAATTTTAGCGAATTTCCAAGAAAAACTGAAATTTTAGCGAATTTCCATGAAAAATGTCAATATTAACTGAATTTCTAAATCGTTCCTATTTCTACGTAACTCGACGATTTGGATGATATATAAGAAACACTGAAATTTTAGCGAATTTCCAAGAAAAACTGAAATTTTAGCGAATTTCCAAGAAAAATATCAAAATTAACAGAATTTCTAAATCGTTCCTATTTCTACGTAACTCGCCGATTTGGATGATATATAAGAAATACTGAAATATTAGCGAATTTCCAAGAAAAACTGAAATTTTAGCGAATTTCCAAGAAAAATGTCAATATTAACCGAATTTCTAAATCGTTCCTATTTCTACGTATCTCGACGATTTGGATGATATATAAGAAACACTGAAATTTTAGCGAATTTCCAAGAAAAACTGAAATTTTAGCGAATTTCCAAGAAAAATGTCAATATTAACCGAATTTCTAAATCGTTCCTATTTCTACGTATCTCGACGATTTGGATGATATATAAGAAACACTGAAATTTTAGCGAATTTCCAAGAAAAACTGAAATTTTAGCGAATTTCCAAGAAAAATGTCAATATTAACCGAATTTCTAAATCGTTCCTATTTCTACGTATCTCGACGATTTGGATGATATATAAGAAACACTGAAATTTTAGCGAATTTCCAAGAAAAACTGAAATTTTAGCGAATTTCCAAGAAAAATGTCAATATTAACCGAATTTCTAAATCGTTCCTATTTCTACGTATCTCGACGATTTGGATGATATATAAGAAACACTGAAATTTTAGCGAATTTCCAAGAAAAACTGAAATTTTAGCGAATTTCCAAGAAAAATGTCAAAATTAACCGAATTTCTAAATCGTTCCTATTTCTACGTAACTCGACGATTTGGATGATATATAAGAAACACTGAAATTTTAGCGAATTTCCAAGAAAAACTGAAATTTTAGCGAATTTCCATGAAAAATGTCAATATTAACCGAATTTCTAAATCGTTCCTATTTCTACGTATCTCGACGATTTGGATGATATATAAGAAACACTGAAATTTTAGCGAATTTCCAAGAAAAACTGAAATTTTAGCGAATTTCCAAGAAAAATGTCAATATTAACCGAATTTCTAAATCGTTCCTATTTCTACGTATCTCGACGATTTGGATGATATATAAGAAACACTGAAATTTTAGCGAATTTCCAAGAAAAACTGAAATTTTAGCGAATTTCCAAGAAAAATGTCAAAATTAACAGAATTTCTAAATCGTTCCTATTTCTACGTATCTCGACGATTTGGATGATATATAAGAAACACTGAAATTTTAGCGAATTTCCAAGAAAAACTGAAATTTTAGCGAATTTCCATGAAAAATGTCAATATTAACCGAATTTCTAAATCGTTCCTATTTCTACGTATCTCGACGATTTGGATGATATATAAGAAACACTGAAATTTTAGCGAATTTCCAAGAAAAACTGAAATTTTAGCGAATTTCCGTGAAAAATGTCTATATTAACCGAATTTCTAAATCATTCCTATTTCTACGTAACTCGTCGATTTGAATGATATATAAGAAACTCTGAAATTTTAGCGAATTTCCAAGAAAAACTGAAATTTTAGCGAATTTCTATGAAAAATGTCAATATTAACCGAATTTCTAAATCGTTCCTATTTCTACGTATCTCGACGATTTGGATGATATATAAGAAACACTGAAATGTTAGCGAATTTCCAAGAAAAACTGAAATTTTAGCGAATTTCCATGAAAAATGTCAATATTAACCGAATTTCTAAATCGTTCCTATTTCTACGTAACTCGACGATTTGGATGATATATAAGAAACACTGAAATTTTAGCGAATTTACATGAAAAATGTCAATATTAACCGAATTTCTAAATCGTTCCTATTTCTACGTAACTCGACGATTTGGATGATATATAAGAAACACTGAAATTTTAGCGAATTTCCAAGAAAAACTGAAATTTTAGCGAATTTCCATGAAAAATGTCAATATTAACCGAATTTCTAAATCGTTCCTATTTCTACGTAACTCGACGATTTGGATGATATATAAGAAACACTGAAATTTTAGCGAATTTCCAAGAAAAACTGAAATTTTAGCGAATTTCCATGAAAAATGTCAATATTAACCGAATTTCTAAATCGTTCCTATTTCTGCGTATCTCGACGATTTGGATGATATATAAGAAACACTGAAATTTTAGCGAATTTCCAAGAAAAACTGAAATTTTAGCGAATTTCCATGAAAAATGTCAATATTAACCGAATTTCTAAGTCGTTCCTATTTCTACGTAACTCGACGATTTGGATGATATATAAGAAACACTGAAATTTTAGCGAATTTCCAAGAAAAACTGAAATTTTAGCGAATTTCCATGAAAAATGTCAATATTAACCGAATTTCTAAATCGTTCCTATTTCTACGTATCTCGACAATTTGGATGATATATAAGAAACACTGAAATTTTAGCGAATTTCCAAGAAAAACTGAAATTTTAGCGAATTTCCAAGAAAAATGTCAATATTAACCGAATTTCTAAATCGTTCCTATTTCTACGTATCTCGACGATTTGGATGATATATAAGAAACACTGAAATTTTAGCGAATTTCCAAGAAAAACTGAAATTTTAGCGAATTTCCAAGAAAAATGTCAAAATTAACCGAATTTCTAAATCGTTCCTATTTCTACGTATCTCGACGATTTGGATGATATATAAGAAACACTGAAATTTTAGCGAATTTCCAAGAAAAACTGAAATTTTAGCGAATTTCCAAGAAAAATGTCAAAATTAACCGAAATTCTGAATCGTTCCTATTTCTACGTATCTCGACGATTTGGATGATATATAAGAAACACTGAAATGTTAGCGAATTTCCAAGAAAAACTGAAATTTTAGCGAATTTCCATGAAAAATGTCAATATTAACCGAATTTCTAAATCGTTCCTATTTCTACGTATCTCGACGATTTGGATGATATATAAGAAACACTGAAATTTTAGCGAATTTCCAAGAAAAACTGAAATTTTAGCGAATTTCCAAGAAAAATGTCAAAATTAACAGAATTTCTAAATCGTTCCTATTTCTACGTATCTCGACGATTTGGATGATATATAAGAAACACTGAAATTTTAGCGAATTTCCAAGAAAAACTGAAATTTTAGCGAATTTCCAAGAAAAATATCAAAATTAACAGAATTTCTAAATCGTTCCTATTTCTACGTAACTCGCCGATTTGGATGATATATAAGAAACACTGAAATTTTAGCGAATTTCCAAGAAAAACTGAAATTTTAGCGAATTTCCAAGAAAAATGTCAATATTAACCGAATTTCTAAATCGTTCCTATTTCTACGTATCTCGACGATTTGGATGATATATAAGAAACACTGAAATTTTAGCGAATTTCCAAGAAAAACTGAAATTTTAGCGAATTTCCATGAAAAATGTCAATATTAACCGAATTTCTAAGTCGTTCCTATTTCTACGTAACTCGACGATTTGGATGATATATAAGAAACACTGAAATTTTAGCGAATTTCCAAGAAAAACTGAAATTTTAGCGAATTTCCATGAAAAATGTCAATATTAACCGAATTTCTAAATCGTTCCTATTTCTACGTATCTCGACAATTTGGATGATATATAAGAAACACTGAAATTTTAGCGAATTTCCAAGAAAAACTGAAATTTTAGCGAATTTCCAAGAAAAATGTCAATATTAACCGAATTTCTAAATCGTTCCTATTTCTACGTATCTCGACGATTTGGATGATATATAAGAAACACTGAAATTTTAGCGAATTTCCAAGAAAAACTGAAATTTTAGCGAATTTCCAAGAAAAATGTCAAAATTAACCGAATTTCTAAATCGTTCCTATTTCTACGTATCTCGACGATTTGGATGATATATAAGAAACACTGAAATTTTAGCGAATTTCCAAGAAAAACTGAAATTTTAGCGAATTTCCAAGAAAAATGTCAAAATTAACCGAAATTCTGAATCGTTCCTATTTCTACGTATCTCGACGATTTGGATGATATATAAGAAACACTGAAATGTTAGCGAATTTCCAAGAAAAACTGAAATTTTAGCGAATTTCCATGAAAAATGTCAATATTAACCGAATTTCTAAATCGTTCCTATTTCTACGTATCTCGACGATTTGGATGATATATAAGAAACACTGAAATTTTAGCGAATTTCCAAGAAAAACTGAAATTTTAGCGAATTTCCAAGAAAAATGTCAAAATTAACAGAATTTCTAAATCGTTCCTATTTCTACGTATCTCGACGATTTGGATGATATATAAGAAACACTGAAATTTTAGCGAATTTCCAAGAAAAACTGAAATTTTAGCGAATTTCCAAGAAAAATATCAAAATTAACAGAATTTCTAAATCGTTCCTATTTCTACGTAACTCGCCGATTTGGATGATATATAAGAAACACTGAAATTTTAGCGAATTTCCAAGAAAAACTGAAATTTTAGCGAATTTCCAAGAAAAATGTCAATATTAACCGAATTTCTAAATCGTTCCTATTTCTACGTATCTCGACGATTTGGATGATATATAACAAACACTGAAATTTTAGCGAATTTCCAAGAAAAACTGAAATTTTAGCGAATTTCCAAGAAAAATGTCAAAATTAACCGAATTTCTAAATCGTTCCTATTTCTACGTAACTCGACGATTTGGATGATATATAAGAAACACTGAAATTTTAGCGAATTTCCAAGAAAAACTGAAATTTTAGCGAATTTCCAAGAAAAATGTCAATATTAACCGAATTTCTAAATCGTTCCTATTTCTACGTATCTCGACGATTTGGATGATACATAAGAAACACTGAAATTTTAGCGAATTTCCAAGAAAAACTGAAATTTTAGCGAATTTCCAAGAAAAATGTCAAAATTAACCGAATTTCTAAATCGTTCCTATTTCTACGTAACTCGACGATTTGGATGATATATAAGAAACACTGAAATTTTAGCGAATTTCCAAGAAAAACTGAAATTTTAGCGAATTTCCAAGAAAAATGTCAATATTAACCGAATTTCTAAATCGTTCCTATTTCTACGTATCTCGACGATTTGGATGATATATAAGAAACACTGAAATTTTAGCGAATTTCCAAGAAAAACTGAAATTTTAGCGAATTTCCAAGAAAAATGTCAAAATTAACAGAATTTCTAAATCGTTCCTATTTCTACGTAACTCGACGATTTGTATGATATATAAGAAACACTGAAATTTTAGCGAATTTCCAAGAAAAACTGAAATTTTAGCGAATTTCCGTGAAAAATGTCTATATTAACCGAATTTCTAAATCGTTCCTATTTCTACGTATCTCGACGATTTGGATGATATATAAGAAACACTGAAATTTTAGCGAATTTCCAAGAAAAACTGAAATTTTAGCGAATTTCCAAGAAAAATGTCAAAATTAACCGAATTTCTAAATCGTTCCTATTTCTACGTATCTCGACGATTTGGATGATATATAAGAAACACTGAAATTTTAGCGAATTTCCAAGAAAAACTGAAATTTTAGCGAATTTCCAAGAAAAATATCAAAATTAACAGAATTTCTAAATCGTTCCTATTTCTACGTAACTCGCCGATTTGGATGATATATAAGAAACACTGAAATTTTAGCGAATTTCCAAGAAAAACTGAAATTTTAGCGAATTTCCAAGAAAAATGTCAATATTAACCGAATTTCTAAATCGTTCCTATTTCTACGTATCTCGACGATTTGGATGATATATAAGAAACACTGAAATTTTAGCGAATTTCCAAGAAAAACTGAAATTTTAGCGAATTTCCATGAAAAATGTCAATATTAACCGAATTTCTAAGTCGTTCCTATTTCTACGTAACTCGACGATTTGGATGATATATAAGAAACACTGAAATTTTAGCGAATTTCCAAGAAAAACTGAAATTTTAGCGAATTTCCATGAAAAATGTCAATATTAACCGAATTTCTAAATCGTTCCTATTTCTACGTATCTCGACAATTTGGATGATATATAAGAAACACTGAAATTTTAGCGAATTTCCAAGAAAAACTGAAATTTTAGCGAATTTCCAAGAAAAATGTCAATATTAACCGAATTTCTAAATCGTTCCTATTTCTACGTATCTCGACGATTTGGATGATATATAAGAAACACTGAAATTTTAGCGAATTTCCAAGAAAAACTGAAATTTTAGCGAATTTCCAAGAAAAATGTCAAAATTAACCGAATTTCTAAATCGTTCCTATTTCTACGTATCTCGACGATTTGGATGATATATAAGAAACACTGAAATTTTAGCGAATTTCCAAGAAAAACTGAAATTTTAGCGAATTTCCAAGAAAAATGTCAAAATTAACCGAAATTCTGAATCGTTCCTATTTCTACGTATCTCGACGATTTGGATGATATATAAGAAACACTGAAATGTTAGCGAATTTCCAAGAAAAACTGAAATTTTAGCGAATTTCCATGAAAAATGTCAATATTAACCGAATTTCTAAATCGTTCCTATTTCTACGTATCTCGACGATTTGGATGATATATAAGAAACACTGAAATTTTAGCGAATTTCCAAGAAAAACTGAAATTTTAGCGAATTTCCAAGAAAAATGTCAAAATTAACCGAAATTCTGAATCGTTCCTATTTCTACGTATCTCGACGATTTGGATGATATATAAGAAACACTGAAATGTTAGCGAATTTCCAAGAAAAACTGAAATTTTAGCGAATTTCCATGAAAAATGTCAATATTAACCGAATTTCTAAATCGTTCCTATTTCTACGTATCTCGACGATTTGGATGATATATAAGAAACACTGAAATTTTAGCGAATTTCCAAGAAAAACTGAAATTTTAGCGAATTTCCAAGAAAAATGTCAAAATTAACAGAATTTCTAAATCGTTCCTATTTCTACGTATCTCGACGATTTGGATGATATATAAGTTACACTGAAATTTTAGCGAATTTCCAAGAAAAACTGAAATTTTAGCGAATTTCCAAGAAAAATATCACAATTAACAGAATTTCTAAATCGTTCCTATTTCTACGTAACTCGCCGATTTGGATGATATATAAGAAACACTGAAATTTTAGCGAATTTCCAAGAAAAACTGAAATTTTAGCGAATTTCCATGAAAAATGTCAATATTAACCGAATTTCTAAATCGTTCCTATTTCTGCGTATCTCGACGATTTGGATGATATATAAGAAACACTGAAATTTTAGCGAATTTCCAAGAAAAACTGAAATTTTAGCGAATTTCCATGAAAAATGTCAATATTAACCGAATTTCTAAGTCGTTCCTATTTCTACGTAACTCGACGATTTGGATGATATATAAGAAACACTGAAATTTTAGCGAATTTCCAAGAAAAACTGAAATTTTAGCGAATTTCCATGAAAAATGTCAATATTAACCGAATTTCTAAATCGTTCCTATTTCTACGTATCTCGACAATTTGGATGATATATAAGAAACACTGAAATTTTAGCGAATTTCCAAGAAAAACTGAAATTTTAGCGAATTTCCAAGAAAAATGTCAATATTAACCGAATTTCTAAATCGTTCCTATTTCTACGTATCTCGACGATTTGGATGATATATAAGAAACACTGAAATTTTAGCGAATTTCCAAGAAAAACTGAAATTTTAGCGAATTTCCAAGAAAAATGTCAAAATTAACCGAATTTCTAAATCGTTCCTATTTCTACGTATCTCGACGATTTGGATGATATATAAGAAACACTGAAATTTTAGCGAATTTCCAAGAAAAACTGAAATTTTAGCGAATTTCCAAGAAAAATGTCAAAATTAACCGAAATTCTGAATCGTTCCTATTTCTACGTATCTCGACGATTTGGATGATATATAAGAAACACTGAAATGTTAGCGAATTTCCAAGAAAAACTGAAATTTTAGCGAATTTCCATGAAAAATGTCAATATTAACCGAATTTCTAAATCGTTCCTATTTCTACGTATCTCGACGATTTGGATGATATATAAGAAACACTGAAATTTTAGCGAATTTCCAAGAAAAACTGAAATTTTAGCGAATTTCCAAGAAAAATGTCAAAATTAACAGAATTTCTAAATCGTTCCTATTTCTACGTATCTCGACGATTTGGATGATATATAAGAAACACTGAAATTTTAGCGAATTTCCAAGAAAAACTGAAATTTTAGCGAATTTCCAAGAAAAATATCAAAATTAACAGAATTTCTAAATCGTTCCTATTTCTACGTAACTCGCCGATTTGGATGATATATAAGAAACACTGAAATTTTAGCGAATTTCCAAGAAAAACTGAAATTTTAGCGAATTTCCAAGAAAAATGTCAATATTAACCGAATTTCTAAATCGTTCCTATTTCTACGTATCTCGACGATTTGGATGATATATAAGAAACACTGAAATTTTAGCGAATTTCCAAGAAAAACTGAAATTTTAGCGAATTTCCAAGAAAAATGTCAAAATTAACCGAATTTCTAAATCGTTCCTATTTCTACGTAACTCGACGATTTGGATGATATATAAGAAACACTGAAATTTTAGCGAATTTCCAAGAAAAACTGAAATTTTAGCGAATTTCCAAGAAAAATGTCAATATTAACCGAATTTCTAAATCGTTCCTATTTCTACGTATCTCGACGATTTGGATGATATATAAGTTACACTGAAATTTTAGCGAATTTCCAAGAAAAACTGAAATTTTAGCGAATTTCCAAGAAAAATATCACAATTAACAGAATTTCTAAATCGTTCCTATTTCTACGTAACTCGCCGATTTGGATGATATATAAGAAACACTGAAATTTTAGCGAATTTCCAAGAAAAACTGAAATTTTAGCGAATTTCCATGAAAAATGTCAATATTAACCGAATTTCTAAATCGTTCCTATTTCTGCGTATCTCGACGATTTGGATGATATATAAGAAACACTGAAATTTTAGCGAATTTCCAAGAAAAACTGAAATTTTAGCGAATTTCCATGAAAAATGTCAATATTAACCGAATTTCTAAGTCGTTCCTATTTCTACGTAACTCGACGATTTGGATGATATATAAGAAACACTGAAATTTTAGCGAATTTCCAAGAAAAACTGAAATTTTAGCGAATTTCCATGAAAAATGTCAATATTAACCGAATTTCTAAATCGTTCCTATTTCTACGTATCTCGACAATTTGGATGATATATAAGAAACACTGAAATTTTAGCGAATTTCCAAGAAAAACTGAAATTTTAGCGAATTTCCAAGAAAAATGTCAATATTAACCGAATTTCTAAATCGTTCCTATTTCTACGTATCTCGACGATTTGGATGATATATAAGAAACACTGAAATTTTAGCGAATTTCCAAGAAAAACTGAAATTTTAGCGAATTTCCAAGAAAAATGTCAAAATTAACCGAATTTCTAAATCGTTCCTATTTCTACGTATCTCGACGATTTGGATGATATATAAGAAACACTGAAATTTTAGCGAATTTCCAAGAAAAACTGAAATTTTAGCGAATTTCCAAGAAAAATGTCAAAATTAACCGAAATTCTGAATCGTTCCTATTTCTACGTATCTCGACGATTTGGATGATATATAAGAAACACTGAAATGTTAGCGAATTTCCAAGAAAAACTGAAATTTTAGCGAATTTCCATGAAAAATGTCAATATTAACCGAATTTCTAAATCGTTCCTATTTCTACGTATCTCGACGATTTGGATGATATATAAGAAACACTGAAATTTTAGCGAATTTCCAAGAAAAACTGAAATTTTAGCGAATTTCCAAGAAAAATGTCAAAATTAACAGAATTTCTAAATCGTTCCTATTTCTACGTATCTCGACGATTTGGATGATATATAAGAAACACTGAAATTTTAGCGAATTTCCAAGAAAAACTGAAATTTTAGCGAATTTCCAAGAAAAATATCAAAATTAACAGAATTTCTAAATCGTTCCTATTTCTACGTAACTCGCCGATTTGGATGATATATAAGAAACACTGAAATTTTAGCGAATTTCCAAGAAAAACTGAAATTTTAGCGAATTTCCAAGAAAAATGTCAATATTAACCGAATTTCTAAATCGTTCCTATTTCTACGTATCTCGACGATTTGGATGATATATAAGAAACACTGAAATTTTAGCGAATTTCCAAGAAAAACTGAAATTTTAGCGAATTTCCAAGAAAAATGTCAAAATTAACCGAATTTCTAAATCGTTCCTATTTCTACGTAACTCGACGATTTGGATGATATATAAGAAACACTGAAATTTTAGCGAATTTCCAAGAAAAACTGAAATTTTAGCGAATTTCCAAGAAAAATGTCAATATTAACCGAATTTCTAAATCGTTCCTATTTCTACGTATCTCGACGATTTGGATGATACATAAGAAACACTGAAATTTTAGCGAATTTCCAAGAAAAACTGAAATTTTAGCGAATTTCCAAGAAAAATGTCAAAATTAACCGAATTTCTAAATCGTTCCTATTTCTACGTAACTCGACGATTTGGATGATATATAAGAAACACTGAAATTTTAGCGAATTTCCAAGAAAAACTGAAATTTTAGCGAATTTCCAAGAAAAATGTCAATATTAACCGAATTTCTAAATCGTTCCTATTTCTACGTATCTCGACGATTAGGATGATATATAAGAAACACTGAAATTTTAGCGAATTTCCAAGAAAAACTGAAATTTTAGCGAATTTCCAAGAAAAATGTCAAAATTAACAGAATTTCTAAATCGTTCCTATTTCTACGTAACTCGACGATTTGTATGATATATAAGAAACACTGAAATTTTAGCGAATTTCCAAGAAAAACTGAAATTTTAGCGAATTTCTAAGAAAAATGTCAATATTAACCGAATTTCTAAATCGTTCCTATTTCTACGTAACTCGACGATTTGGATGATATATAAGAAACACTGAAATTTTAGCGAATTTCCAAGAAAAACTGAAATTTTAGCGAATTTCCATGAAAAATGTCAATATTAACCGAATTTCTAAATCGTTTCTATTTCTACGTAACTCGACGATTTGGATGATATATAAGAAACACTGAAATTTTAGCGAATTTCCAAGAAAAACTGAAATTTTAGCGAATTTCCAAGAAAAATGTCAATATTAACCGAATTTCTAAATCGTTCCTATTTCTACGTATCTCGACGATTTGGATGATATATAAGAAACACTGAAATTTTAGCGAATTTCCAAGAAAAACTGAAATTTTAGCGAATTTCCAAGAAAAATGTCAAAATTAACCGAATTTCTAAATCGTTCCTATTTCTACGTAACTCGACGATTTGGATGATATATAAGAAACACTGAAATTTTAGCGAATTTCCAAGAAAAACTGAAATTTTAGCGAATTTCCAAGAAAAATGTCAATATTAACCGAATTTCTAAATCGTTCCTATTTCTACGTATCTCGACGATTTGGATGATATATAAGAAACACTGAAATTTTAGCGAATTTCCAAGAAAAACTGAAATTTTAGCGAATTTCCAAGAAAAATGTCAATATTAACCGAATTTCTAAATCGTTCCTATTTCTACGTATCTCGACGATTTGGATGATATATAAGAAACACTGAAATTTTAGCGAATTTCCAAGAAAAACTGAAATTTTAGCGAATTTCCAAGAAAAATGTCAAAATTAACAGAATTTCTAAATCGTTCCTATTTCTACGTATCTCGACGATTTGGATGATATATAAGAAACACTGAAATTTTAGCGAATTTCCAAGAAAAACTGAAATTTTAGCGAATTTCCATGAAAAATGTCAATATTAACCGAATTTCTAAATCGTTCCTATTTCTACGTATCTCGACGGTTTGGATGATATATAAGAAACACTGAAATTTTAGCGAATTTCCAAGAAAAACTGAAATTTTAGCGAATTTCCGTGAAAAATGTCTATATTAACCGAATTTCTAAATCATTCCTATTTCTACGTAACTCGTCGATTTGAATGATATATAAGAAACTCTGAAATTTTAGCGAATTTCCAAGAAAAACTAAAATTTTAGCGAATTTCCATGAAAAATGTCAATATTAACCGAATTTCTAAATCGTTCCTATTTCTACGTATCTCGACGATTTGGATGATATATAAGAAACACTGAAATGTTAGCGAATTTCCAAGAAAAACTGAAATTTTAGCGAATTTCCATGAAAAATGTCAATATTAACCGAATTTCTAAATCGTTCCTATTTCTACGTAACTCGACGATTTGGATGATATATAAGAAACACTGAAATTTTAGCGAATTTCCAAGAAAAACTGAAATTTTAGCGAATTTCCAAGAAAAACTGAAATTTAAGCGAATTTCCATGAAAAATGTCAATATTAACCGAATTTCTAAATCGTTCCTATTTCTACGTAACTCGACGATTTGGATGATATATAAGAAACACTGAAATTTTAGCGAATTTACATGAAAAATGTCAATATTAACCGAATTTCTAAATCGTTCCTATTTCTACGTAACTCGACGATTTGGATGATATATAAGAAACACTGAAATTTTAGCGAATTTCCAAGAAAAACTGAAATTTTAGCGAATTTCCAAGAAAAATGTAAAAATTAACCGAAATTCTGAATCGTTCCTATTTCTACGTATCTCGACGATTTGGATGATATATAAGAAACACTGAAATTTTAGCGAATTTCCAAGAAAAACTGAAATTTTAGCGAATTTCCAAGAAAAATGTCAATATTAACCGAATTTCTAAATCGTTCCTATTTCTACGTATCTCGACGATTTGGATGATATATAAGAAACACTGAAATTTTAGCGAATTTCCAAGAAAAACTGAAATTTTAGCGAATTTCCATGAAAAATGTCAATATTAACCGAATTTCTAAATCGTTCCTATTTCTGCGTATCTCGACGATTTGGATGATATATAAGAAACACTGAAATTTTAGCGAATTTCCAAGAAAAACTGAAATTTTAGCGAATTTCCATGAAAAATGTCAATATTAATCGAATTTCTAAGTCGTTCCTATTTCTACGTAACTCGACGATTTGGATGATATATAAGAAACACTGAAATTTTAGCGAATTTCCAAGAAAAACTGAAATTTTAGCGAATTTCCATGAAAAATGTCAATATTAACCGAATTTCTAAATCGTTCCTATTTCTACGTATCTCGACAATTTGGATGATATATAAGAAACACTGAAATTTTAGCGAATTTCCAAGAAAAACTGAAATTTTAGCGAATTTCCAAGAAAAATGTCAATATTAACCGAATTTCTAAATCGTTCCTATTTCTACGTATCTCGACGATTTGGATGATATATAAGAAACACTGAAATTTTAGCGAATTTCCAAGAAAAACTGAAATTTTAGCGAATTTCCAAGAAAAATGTCAAAATTAACCGAATTTCTAAATCGTTCCTATTTCTACGTATCTCGACGATTTGGATGATATATAAGAAACACTGAAATTTTAGCGAATTTCCAAGAAAAACTGAAATTTTAGCGAATTTCCATGAAAAATGTCTATATTAACCGAATTTCTAAATCGTTCCTATTTCTACGTATCTCGACGATTTGGATGATATATAAGAAACACTGAAATTTTAGCGAATTTCCAAGAAAAACTGAAATTTTAGCGAATTTCCGTGAAAAATGTCTATATTAACCGAATTTCTAAATCATTCCTATTTCTACGTAACTCGTCGATTTGAATGATATATAAGAAACTCTGAAATTTTAGCGAATTTCCAAGAAAAACTGAAATTTTAGCGAATTTCCATGAAAAATGTCAATATTAACCGAATTTCTAAATCGTTCCTATTTCTACGTATCTCGACGATTTGGATGATATATAAGAAACACTGAAATGTTAGCGAATTTCCAAGAAAAACTGAAATTTTAGCGAATTTCCATGAAAAATGTCAATATTAACCGAATTTCTAAATCGTTCCTATTTCTACGTAACTCGACGATTTGGATGATATATAAGAAACACTGAAATTTTAGCGAATTTACATGAAAAATGTCAATATTAACCGAATTTCTAAATCGTTCCTATTTCTACGTAACTCGACGATTTGGATGATATATAAGAAACACTGAAATTTTAGCGAATTTCCAAGAAAAACTGAAATTTTAGCGAATTTCCAAGAAAAATGTAAAAATTAACCGAAATTCTGAATCGTTCCTATTTCTACGTATCTCGACGATTTGGATGATATATAAGAAACACTGAAATTTTAGCGAATTTCCAAGAAAAACTGAAATTTTAGCGAATTTCCATGAAAAATGTCAATATTAACCGAATTTCTAAATCGTTCCTATTTCTGCGTATCTCGACGATTTGGATGATATATAAGAAACACTGAAATTTTAGCGAATTTCCAAGAAAAACTGAAATTTTAGCGAATTTCCATGAAAAATGTCAATATTAACCGAATTTCTAAGTCGTTCCTATTTCTACGTAACTCGACGATTTGGATGATATATAAGAAACACTGAAATTTTAGCGAATTTCCAAGAAAAACTGAAATTTTAGCGAATTTCCATGAAAAATGTCAATATTAACCGAATTTCTAAATCGTTCCTATTTCTACGTATCTCGACAATTTGGATGATATATAAGAAACACTGAAATTTTAGCGAATTTCCAAGAAAAACTGAAATTTTAGCGAATTTCCAAGAAAAATGTCAATATTAACCGAATTTCTAAATCGTTCCTATTTCTACGTATCTCGACGATTTGGATGATATATAAGAAACACTGAAATTTTAGTGAATTTCCAAGAAAAACTGAAATTTTAGCGAATTTCCAAGAAAAATGTCAAAATTAACCGAATTTCTAAATCGTTCCTATTTCTCCGTATCTCGACGATTTGGATGATATATAAGAAACACTGAAATTTTAGCGAATTTCCAAGAAAAACTGAAATTTTAGCGAATTTCCATGAAAAATGTCAATATTAACCGAAATTCTAAATCGTTCCTATTTCTACGTATCTCGACGATTTGGATGATATATAAGAAACACTGAAATTTTAGCGAATTTCCAAGAAAAACTGAAATTTTAGCGAATTTCCATGAAAAATGTCTATATTAACCGAATTTCTAAATCGTTCCTATTTCTACGTAACTCGTCGATTTGGATGATATATAAGAAACTCTGAAATTTTAGCGAATTTCCAAGAAAAACTGAAATTTTAGCGAATTTCCATGAAAAATGTCAATATTAACCGAAATTCTAAATCGTTCCTATTTCTACGTATCTCGACGATTTGGATGATATATAAGAAACACTGAAATTTTAGCGAATTTCCAAGAAAAACTGAAATTTTAGCGAATTTCCATGAAAAATGTCTATATTAACCGAATTTCTAAATCGTTCCTATTTCTACGTAACTCGTCGATTTGGATGATATATAAGAAACTCTGAAATTTTAGCGAATTTCCAAGAAAAACTGAAATTTTAGCGAATTTCCATGAAAAATGTCAATATTAACCGAATTTCTAAATCGTTCCTATTTCTACGTATCTCGACGATTTGGATGATATATAAGAAACACTGAAATTTTAGCGAATTTCCAAGAAAAACTGAAATTTTAGCGAATTTCCATGAAAAATGTCAATATTAACCGAATTTCTAAATCGTTCCTATTTCTACGTAACTCGACGATTTGGATGATATATAAGAAACACTGAAATTTTAGCGAATTTCCAAGAAAAACTGAAATTTTAGCGTATTTCCAAGAAAAATATCAAAATTAACAGAATTTCTAAATCGTTCCTGTTTCTACGTAACTCGCCGATTTGGATGATATATAAGAAACACTGAAATTTTAGCGAATTTCCAAGAAAAACTGAAATTTTAGCGAATTTCCAAGAAAAATGTCAATATTAACCGAATTTCTAAATCGTTCCTATTTCTACGTATCTCGACGATTTGGATGATATATAAGAAACACTGAAATTTTAGCGAATTTCCAAGAAAAACTGAAATTTTAGCGAATTTCCAAGAAAAATGTCAATATTAACCGAATTTCTAAATCGTTCCTATTTCTACGTATCTCGACGATTTGGATGATATATAAGAAACACTGAAATTTTAGCGAATTTCCAAGAAAAACTGAAATTTTAGCGAATTTCCAAGAAAAATGTCAATATTAACCGAATTTCTAAATCGTTCCTATTTCTATGTATCTCGACGATTTGGATGATATATAAGAAACTCTGAAATTTTAGCGAATTTCCAAGAAAAACTGAAATTTTAGCGAATTTCCATGAAAAATGTCAATATTAACCGAAATTCTAAATCGTTCCTATTTCTACGTATCTCGACGATTTGGATGATATATAAGAAACACTGAAATTTTAGCGAATTTCCAAGAAAAACTGAAATTTTAGCGAATTTCCAAGAAAAATGTCAATATTAACCGAATTTCTAAATCGTTCCTATTTCTACGTATCTCGACGATTTGGATGATACATAAGAAACACTGAAATTTTAGCGAATTTCCAAGAAAAACTGAAATTTTAGCGAATTTCCAAGAAAAATGTCAAAATTAACCGAATTTCTAAATCGTTCCTATTTCTACGTAACTCGACGATTTGGATGATATATAAGAAACACTGAAATTTTAGCGAATTTCCAAGAAAAACTGAAATTTTAGCGAATTTCCAAGAAAAATGTCAATATTAACCGAATTTCTAAATCGTTCCTATTTCTACGTATCTCGACGATTTGGATGATATATAAGAAACACTGAAATTTTAGCGAATTTCCAAGAAAAACTGAAATTTTAGCGAATTTCCAAGAAAAATGTCAAAATTAACAGAATTTCTAAATCGTTCCTATTTCTACGTAACTCGACGATTTGTATGATATATAAGAAACACTGAAATTTTAGCGAATTTCCAAGAAAAACTGAAATTTTAGCGAATTTCTAAGAAAAATGTCAATATTAACCGAATTTCTAAATCGTTCCTATTTCTACGTAACTCGACGATTTGGATGATATATAAGAAACACTGAAATTTTAGCGAATTTCCAAGAAAAACTGAAATTTTAGCGAATTTCCATGAAAAATGTCAATATTAACCGAATTTCTAAATCGTTTCTATTTCTACGTAACTCGCCGATTTGGATGATATATAAGAAACACTGAAATTTTAGCGAATTTCCAAGAAAAACTGAAATTTTAGCGAATTTCCAAGAAAAATGTCAATATTAACCGAATTTCTAAATCGTTCCTATTTCTACGTATCTCGACGATTTGGATGATATATAAGAAACACTGAAATTTTAGCGAATTTCCAAGAAAAACTGAAATTTTAGCGAATTTCCAAGAAAAATGTCAAAATTAACCGAATTTCTAAATCGTTCCTATTTCTACGTAACTCGACGATTTGGATGATATATAAGAAACACTGAAATTTTAGCGAATTTCCAAGAAAAACTGAAATTTTAGCGAATTTCCAAGAAAAATGTCAATATTAACCGAATTTCTAAATCGTTCCTATTTCTACGTATCTCGACGATTTGGATGATATATAAGAAACACTGAAATTTTAGCGAATTTCCAAGAAAAACTGAAATTTTAGCGAATTTCCAAGAAAAATGTCAATATTAACCGAATTTCTAAATCGTTCCTATTTCTACGTATCTCGACGATTTGGATGATATATAAGAAACACTGAAATTTTAGCGAATTTCCAAGAAAAACTGAAATTTTAGCGAATTTCCAAGAAAAATGTCAAAATTAACAGAATTTCTAAATCGTTCCTATTTCTACGTATCTCGACGATTTGGATGATATATAAGAAACACTGAAATTTTAGCGAATTTCCAAGAAAAACTGAAATTTTAGCGAATTTCCATGAAAAATGTCAATATTAACCGAATTTCTAAATCGTTCCTATTTCTACGTATCTCGACGGTTTGGATGATATATAAGAAACACTGAAATTTTAGCGAATTTCCAAGAAAAACTGAAATTTTAGCGAATTTCCGTGAAAAATGTCTATATTAACCGAATTTCTAAATCATTCCTATTTCTACGTAACTCGTCGATTTGAATGATATATAAGAAACTCTGAAATTTTAGCGAATTTCCAAGAAAAACTAAAATTTTAGCGAATTTCCATGAAAAATGTCAATATTAACCGAATTTCTAAATCGTTCCTATTTCTACGTATCTCGACGATTTGGATGATATATAAGAAACACTGAAATGTTAGCGAATTTCCAAGAAAAACTGAAATTTTAGCGAATTTCCATGAAAAATGTCAATATTAACCGAATTTCTAAATCGTTCCTATTTCTACGTAACTCGACGATTTGGATGATATATAAGAAACACTGAAATTTTAGCGAATTTCCAAGAAAAACTGAAATTTTAGCGAATTTCCAAGAAAAACTGAAATTTAAGCGAATTTCCATGAAAAATGTCAATATTAACCGAATTTCTAAATCGTTCCTATTTCTACGTAACTCGACGATTTGGATGATATATAAGAAACACTGAAATTTTAGCGAATTTACATGAAAAATGTCAATATTAACCGAATTTCTAAATCGTTCCTATTTCTACGTAACTCGACGATTTGGATGATATATAAGAAACACTGAAATTTTAGCGAATTTCCAAGAAAAACTGAAATTTTAGCGAATTTCCAAGAAAAATGTAAAAATTAACCGAAATTCTGAATCGTTCCTATTTCTACGTATCTCGACGATTTGGATGATATATAAGAAACACTGAAATTTTAGCGAATTTCCAAGAAAAACTGAAATTTTAGCGAATTTCCAAGAAAAATGTCAATATTAACCGAATTTCTAAATCGTTCCTATTTCTACGTATCTCGACGATTTGGATGATATATAAGAAACACTGAAATTTTAGCGAATTTCCAAGAAAAACTGAAATTTTAGCGAATTTCCATGAAAAATGTCAATATTAACCGAATTTCTAAATCGTTCCTATTTCTGCGTATCTCGACGATTTGGATGATATATAAGAAACACTGAAATTTTAGCGAATTTCCAAGAAAAACTGAAATTTTAGCGAATTTCCATGAAAAATGTCAATATTAATCGAATTTCTAAGTCGTTCCTATTTCTACGTAACTCGACGATTTGGATGATATATAAGAAACACTGAAATTTTAGCGAATTTCCAAGAAAAACTGAAATTTTAGCGAATTTCCATGAAAAATGTCAATATTAACCGAATTTCTAAATCGTTCCTATTTCTACGTATCTCGACAATTTGGATGATATATAAGAAACACTGAAATTTTAGCGAATTTCCAAGAAAAACTGAAATTTTAGCGAATTTCCAAGAAAAATGTCAATATTAACCGAATTTCTAAATCGTTCCTATTTCTACGTATCTCGACGTTTTGGATGATATATAAGAAACACTGAAATTTTAGCGAATTTCCAAGAAAAACTGAAATTTTAGCGAATTTCCAAGAAAAATGTCAAAATTAACCGAATTTCTAAATCGTTCCTATTTCTACGTATCTCGACGATTTGGATGATATATAAGAAACACTGAAATTTTAGCGAATTTCCAAGAAAAACTGAAATTTTAGCGAATTTCCATGAAAAATGTCTATATTAACCGAATTTCTAAATCGTTCCTATTTCTACGTATCTCGACGATTTGGATGATATATAAGAAACACTGAAATTTTAGCGAATTTCCAAGAAAAACTGAAATTTTAGCGAATTTCCGTGAAAAATGTCTATATTAACCGAATTTCTAAATCATTCCTATTTCTACGTAACTCGTCGATTTGAATGATATATAAGAAACTCTGAAATTTTAGCGAATTTCCAAGAAAAACTGAAATTTTAGCGAATTTCCATGAAAAATGTCAATATTAACCGAATTTCTAAATCGTTCCTATTTCTACGTATCTCGACGATTTGGATGATATATAAGAAACACTGAAATGTTAGCGAATTTCCAAGAAAAACTGAAATTTTAGCGAATTTCCATGAAAAATGTCAATATTAACCGAATTTCTAAATCGTTCCTATTTCTACGTAACTCGACGATTTGGATGATATATAAGAAACACTGAAATTTTAGCGAATTTACATGAAAAATGTCAATATTAACCGAATTTCTAAATCGTTCCTATTTCTACGTAACTCGACGATTTGGATGATATATAAGAAACACTGAAATTTTAGCGAATTTCCAAGAAAAACTGAAATTTTAGCGAATTTCCAAGAAAAATGTAAAAATTAACCGAAATTCTGAATCGTTCCTATTTCTACGTATCTCGACGATTTGGATGATATATAAGAAACACTGAAATTTTAGCGAATTTCCAAGAAAAACTGAAATTTTAGCGAATTTCCATGAAAAATGTCAATATTAACCGAATTTCTAAATCGTTCCTATTTCTGCGTATCTCGACGATTTGGATGATATATAAGAAACACTGAAATTTTAGCGAATTTCCAAGAAAAACTGAAATTTTAGCGAATTTCCATGAAAAATGTCAATATTAACCGAATTTCTAAGTCGTTCCTATTTCTACGTAACTCGACGATTTGGATGATATATAAGAAACACTGAAATTTTAGCGAATTTCCAAGAAAAACTGAAATTTTAGCGAATTTCCATGAAAAATGTCAATATTAACCGAATTTCTAAATCGTTCCTATTTCTACGTATCTCGACAATTTGGATGATATATAAGAAACACTGAAATTTTAGCGAATTTCCAAGAAAAACTGAAATTTTAGCGAATTTCCAAGAAAAATGTCAATATTAACCGAATTTCTAAATCGTTCCTATTTCTACGTATCTCGACGATTTGGATGATATATAAGAAACACTGAAATTTTAGTGAATTTCCAAGAAAAACTGAAATTTTAGCGAATTTCCAAGAAAAATGTCAAAATTAACCGAATTTCTAAATCGTTCCTATTTCTACGTATCTCGACGATTTGGATGATATATAAGAAACACTGAAATTTTAGCGAATTTCCAAGAAAAACTGAAATTTTAGCGAATTTCCATGAAAAATGTCAATATTAACCGAAATTCTAAATCGTTCCTATTTCTACGTATCTCGACGATTTGGATGATATATAAGAAACACTGAAATTTTAGCGAATTTCCAAGAAAAACTGAAATTTTAGCGAATTTCCATGAAAAATGTCTATATTAACCGAATTTCTAAATCGTTCCTATTTCTACGTAACTCGTCGATTTGGATGATATATAAGAAACTCTGAAATTTTAGCGAATTTCCAAGAAAAACTGAAATTTTAGCGAATTTCCATGAAAAATGTCAATATTAACCGAAATTCTAAATCGTTCCTATTTCTACGTATCTCGACGATTTGGATGATATATAAGAAACACTGAAATTTTAGCGAATTTCCAAGAAAAACTGAAATTTTAGCGAATTTCCATGAAAAATGTCTATATTAACCGAATTTCTAAATCGTTCCTATTTCTACGTAACTCGTCGATTTGGATGATATATAAGAAACTCTGAAATTTTAGCGAATTTCCAAGAAAAACTGAAATTTTAGCGAATTTCCATGAAAAATGTCAATATTAACCGAATTTCTAAATCGTTCCTATTTCTACGTATCTCGACGATTTGGATGATATATAAGAAACACTGAAATTTTAGCGAATTTCCAAGAAAAACTGAAATTTTAGCGAATTTCCATGAAAAATGTCAATATTAACCGAATTTCTAAATCGTTCCTATTTCTACGTAACTCGACGATTTGGATGATATATAAGAAACACTGAAATTTTAGCGAATTTCCAAGAAAAACTGAAATTTTAGCGAATTTCCAAGAAAAATATCAAAATTAACAGAATTTCTAAATCGTTCCTGTTTCTACGTAACTCGCCGATTTGGATGATATATAAGAAACACTGAAATTTTAGCGAATTTCCAAGAAAAACTGAAATTTTAGCGAATTTCCAAGAAAAATGTCAATATTAACCGAATTTCTAAATCGTTCCTATTTCTATGTATCTCGACGATTTGGATGATATATAAGAAACACTGAAATTTTAGCGAATTTCCAAGAAAAACTGAAATTTTAGCGAATTTCCAAGAAAAATGTCAATATTAACCGAATTTCTAAATCGTTCCTATTTCTACGTATCTCGACGATTTGGATGATATATAAGAAACACTGAAATTTTAGCGAATTTCCAAGAAAAACTGAAATTTTAGCGAATTTCCAAGAAAAATGTCAATATTAACCGAATTTCTAAATCGTTCCTATTTCTACGTATCTCGACGATTTGGATGATATATAAGAAACACTGAAATTTTAGCGAATTTCCAAGAAAAACTGAAATTTTAGCGAATTTCCAAGAAAAATGTCAATATTAACCGAATTTCTAAATCGTTCCTATTTCTACGTAACTCGACGATTTGGATGATATATAAGAAACACTGAAATTTTAGCGAATTTCCAAGAAAAACTGAAATTTTAGCGAATTTCCAAGAAAAATGTCAATATTAACCGAATTTCTAAATCGTTCCTATTTCTACGTAACTCGACGATTTGGATGATATATAAGAAACACTGAAATTTTAGCGAATTTCCAAGAAAAACTGAAATTTTAGCGAATTTCCATGAAAAATGTCAATATTAACCGAATTTCTAAATCGTTCCTATTTCTACGTATCTCGACGATTTGGATGATATATAAGAAACACTGAAATTTTAGCGAATTTCCAAGAAAAACTGAAATTTTAGCGAATTTCCAAGAAAAATGTCAATATTAACCGAATTTCTAAATCGTTCCTATTTCTACGTATCTCGACGATTTGGATGATATATAAGAAACACTGAAATTTTAGCGAATTTCCAAGAAAAACTGAAATTTTAGCGAATTTCCATGAAAAATGTCAATATTAACCGAATTTCTAAATCGTTCCTATTTCTACGTAACTCGACGATTTGGATGATATATAAGAAACACTGAAATTTTAGCGAATTTCCAAGAAAAACTGAAATTTTAGCGAATTTCCATGAAAAATGTCAATATTAACCGAATTTCTAAATCGTTCCTATTTCTACGTATCTCGACGATTTGGATGATATATAAGAAACACTGAAATTTTAGCGAATTTCCAAGAAAAACTGAAATTTTAGCGAATTTCCAAGAAAAATGTCAATATTAACCGAATTTCTAAATCGTTCCTATTTCTACGTATCTCGACGATTTGGATGATATATAAGAAACACTGAAATTTTAGCGAATTTCCAAGAAAAACTGAAATTTTAGCGAATTTCCAAGAAAAATGTCAAAATTAACCGAATTTCTAAATCGTTCCTATTTCTACGTAACTCGACGATTTGGATGATATATAAGAAACACTGAAATTTTAGCGAATTTCTAAGAAAAACTGAAATTTTAGCGAATTTCCAAGAAAAATGTCAATATTAACCGAATTTCTAAATCGTTCCTATTTCTACGTATCTCGACGATTTGGATGATATATAAGAAACACTGAAATTTTAGCGAATTTCCAAGAAAAACTGAAATTTTAGCGAATTTCCAAGAAAAATGTCAATATTAACCGAATTTCTAAATCGTTCCTATTTCTACGTAACTCGACGATTTGGATGATATATAAGAAACACTGAAATTTTAGCGAATTTCCAAGAAAAACTGAAATTTTAGCGAATTTCCAAGAAAAATGTCAATATTAACCGAATTTCTAAATCGTTCCTATTTCTACGTATCTCGACGATTTGGATGATATATAAGAAACACTGAAATTTTAGCGAATTTCCAAGAAAAACTGAAATTTTAGCGAATTTCCAAGAAAAATGTCAATATTAACCGAATTTCTAAATCGTTCCTATTTCTACGTATCTCGACGATTTGGATGATATATAAGAAACACTGAAATTTTAGCGAATTTCCAAGAAAAACTGAAATTTTAGCGAATTTCCAAGAAAAATGTCAAAATTAACCGAATTTCTAAATCGTTCCTATTTCTACGTAACTCGACGATTTGGATGATATATAAGAAACACTGAAATTTTAGCGAATTTCCAAGAAAAACTGAAATTTTAGCGAATTTCCATGAAAAATGTCAATATTAACCGAATTTCTAAGTCGTTCCTATTTCTACGTATCTCGACGATTTGGATGATATATAAGAAACACTGAAATTTTAGCGAATTTCCAAGAAAAACTGAAATTTTAGCGAATTTCCATGAAAAATGTCAATATTAACCGAATTTCTAAATCGTTCCTATTTCTACGTATCTCGACGATTTGGATGATATATAAGAAACACTGAAATTTTAGCGAATTTCCAAGAAAAACTGAAATTTTAGCGAATTTCCATGAAAAATGTCAATATTAACCGAATTTCTAAATCGTTCCTATTTCTACGTATCTCGACGATTTGGATGATATATAAGAAACACTGAAATGTTGGCGAATTTCCAAGAAAAACTGAAATTTTAGCGAATTTCCATGAAAAATGTCAATATTAACCGAATTTCTAAATCGTTCCTATTTCTACGTAACTCGACGATTTGGATGATATATAAGAAACACTGAAATTTTAGCGAATTTCCAAGAAAAACTGAAATTTTAGCGAATTTCCATGAAAAATGTCAATATTAACCGAATTTCTAAATCGTTCCTATTTCTACGTATCTCGACGATTTGGATGATATATAAGAAACACTGAAATTTTAGCGAATTTCCAAGAAAAACTGAAATTTTAGCGAATTTCCAAGAAAAATGTCAATATTAACCGAATTTCTTAATCGTTCCTATTTCTACGTATCTCGACGATTTGGATGATATATAAGAAACACTGAAATTTTAGCGAATTTCCAAGAAAAACTGAAATTTTAGCGAATTTCCAAGAAAAATGTCAATATTAACCGAATTTCTTAATCGTTCCTATTTCTACGTATCTCGACGATTTGGTTGATATATAAGAAACACTGAAATTTTAGCGAATTTCCAAGAAAAACTGAAATTTTAGCGAATTTCCAAGAAAAACTGAAATTTTAGCGAATTTCCATGAAAAATGTCAATATTAACCGAATTTCTAAATCGTTCCTATTTCTACGTAACTCGACGATTTGGGTGATATATAAGAAACACTGAAATTTTAGCGAATTTCCAAGAAAAACTGAAATTTTAGCGAATTTCCATGAAAAATGTCAATATTAACCGAATTTCTAAGTCGTTCCTATTTCTACGTATCTCGACGATTTGGATGATATATAAGAAACACTGAAATGTTAGCGAATTTCCAAGAAAAACTGAAATTTTAGCGAATTTCCATGAAAAATGTCAATATTAACCGAATTTCTAAATCGTTCCTATTTCTACGTAACTCGACGATTTGGATGATATATAAGAAACACTGAAATTTTAGCGAATTTCCAAGAAAAACTGAAATTTTAGCGAATTTCCATGAAAAATGTCAATATTAACCGAATTTCTAAATCGTTCCTATTTCTACGTATCTCGACGATTTGCATGATATATAAGAAACACTGAAATTTTAGAAAATTTCCAAGAAAAACTGAAATTTTAGCGAATTTCCAAGAAAAATGTAAAAATTAACCGAATTTCTTAATCGTTCCTATTTCTACGTATCTCGACGATTTGGATGATATATAAGAAACACTGAAATTTTAGCGAATTTCCAAGAAAAACTGAAATTTTAGCGAATTTCCAAGAAAAACTGAAATTTTAGCGAATTTCCATGAAAAATGTCAATATTAACCGAATTTCTAAATCGTTCCTATTTCTACGTAACTCGACGATTTGGATGATATATAAGAAACACTGAAATTTTAGCGAATTTCCAAGAAAAACTGAAATTTTAGCGAATTTCCATGAAAAATGTCAATATTAACCGAATTTCTAAGTCGTTCCTATTTCTACGTATCTCGACGATTTGGATGATATATAAGAAACACTGAAATGTTAGCGAATTTCCAAGAAAAACTGAAATTTTAGCGAATTTCCAAGAAAAATGTCAAAATTAACAGAATTTCTAAATCGTTCCTATTTCTACGTAACTCGACGATTTGTATGATATATAAGAAAAACTGAAATTTTAGCGAATTTCCATGAAAAATGTCAATATTAACCGAATTTCTAAGTCGTTCCTATTTCTACGTATCTCGACGATTTGGATGATATATAAGAAACACTGAAATGTTAGCGAATTTCCAAGAAAAACTGAAATTTTAGCGAATTTCCATGAAAAATGTCAATATTAACCGAATTTCTAAATCGTTCCTATTTCTACGTAACTCGACGATTTGGATGATATATAAGAAACACTGAAATTTTAGCGAATTTCCAAGAAAAACTGAAATTTTAGCGAATTTCCATGAAAAATGTCAATATTAACCGAATTTCTAAATCGTTCCTATTTCTACGTATCTCGACGATTTGGATGATATATAAGAAACACTGAAATTTTAGCGAATTTCCAAGAAAAACTGAAATTTTAGCGAATTTCCATGAAAAATGTCAATATTAACCGAATTTCTAAATCGTTCCTATTTCTACGTAACTCGACGATTTGGATGATATATAAGAAACACTGAAATTTTAGCGAATTTCCAAGAAAAACTGAAATTTTAGCGAATTTCCAAGAAAAATGTCAATATTAACCGAATTTCTAAATCGTTCCTATTTCTACGTATCTCGACGATTTGGATGATATATAAGAAACACTGAAATTTTAGCGAATTTCCAAGAAAAACTGAAATTTTAGCGAATTTCCAAGAAAAATGTCAATATTAACCGAATTTCTAAATCGTTCCTATTTCTACGTATCTCGACGATTTGGATGATATATAAGAAACACTGAAATTTTAGCGAATTTCCAAGAAAAACTGAAATTTTAGCGAATTTCCAAGAAAAACTGAAATTTTAGCGAATTTCCATGAAAAATGTCAATATTAACCGAATTTCTAAGTCGTTCCTATTTCTACGTATCTCGACGATTTGGATGATATATAAGAAACACTGAAATTTTAGAAAATTTCCAAGAAAAACTGAAATTTTAGCGAATTTCCAAGAAAAATGTAAAAATTAACCGAATTTCTTAATCGTTCCTATTTCTACGTATCTCGACGATTTGGATGATATATAAGAAACACTGAAATTTTAGCGAATTTCCAAGAAAAACTGAAATTTTAGCGAATTTCCAAGAAAAACTGAAATTTTAGCGAATTTCCATGAAAAATGTCAATATTAACCGAATTTCTAAGTCGTTCCTATTTCTACGTATCTCGACGATTTGGATGATATATAAGAAACACTGAAATGTTAGCGAATTTCCAAGAAAAACTGAAATTTTAGCGAATTTCCATGAAAAATGTCAATATTAACCGAATTTCTAAGTCGTTCCTATTTCTACGTAACTCGCCGATTTGGATGATATATAAGAAACACTGAAATTTTAGCGAATTTCCAAGAAAAACTGAAATTTTAGCGAATTTCCAAGAAAAATGTCAATATTAACCGAATTTCTAAATCGTTCCTATTTCTACGTATCTCGACGATTTGGATGATATATAAGAAACACTGAAATTTTAGCGAATTTCCAAGAAAAACTGAAATTTTAGCGAATTTCCATGAAAAATGTCAATATTAACCGAATTTCTAAATCGTTCCTATTTCTACGTAACTCGACGATTTGGATGATATATAAGAAACACTGAAATTTTAGCGAATTTCCAAGAAAAACTGAAATTTTAGCGAATTTCCATGAAAAATGTCAATATTAACCGAATTTCTAAATCGTTCCTATTTCTACGTATCTCGACGATTTGGATGATATATAAGAAACACTGAAATTTTAGCGAATTTCCAAGAAAAACTGAAATTTTAGCGAATTTCCAAGAAAAATGTCAATATTAACCGAATTTCTTAATCGTTCCTATTTCTACGTATCTCGACGATTTGGATGATATATAAGAAACACTGAAATTTTAGCGAATTTCCAAGAAAAACTGAAATTTTAGCGAATTTCCAAGAAAAATGTCAATATTAACCGAATTTCTTAATCGTTCCTATTTCTACGTATCTCGACGATTTGGATGATATATAAGAAACACTGAAATTTTAGCGAATTTCCAAGAAAAACTGAAATTTTAGCGAATTTCCAAGAAAAACTGAAATTTTAGCGAATTTCCATGAAAAATGTCAATATTAACCGAATTTCTAAATCGTTCCTATTTCTACGTAACTCGACGATTTGGATGATATATAAGAAACACTGAAATTTTAGCGAATTTCCAAGAAAAACTGAAATTTTAGCGAATTTCCATGAAAAATGTCAATATTAACCGAATTTCTAAGTCGTTCCTATTTCTACGTATCTCGACGATTTGGATGATATATAAGAAACACTGAAATGTTAGCGAATTTCCAAGAAAAACTGAAATTTTAGCGAATTTCCATGAAAAATGTCAATATTAACCGAATTTCTAAATCGTTCCTATTTCTACGTAACTCGACGATTTGGATGATATATAAGAAACACTGAAATTTTAGCGAATTTCCAAGAAAAACTGAAATTTTAGCGAATTTCCAAGAAAAATGTCAATATTAACCGAATTTCTTAATCGTTCCTATTTCTACGTATCTCGACGATTTGGATGATATATAAGAAACACTGAAATTTTAGCGAATTTCCAAGAAAAACTGAAATTTTAGCGAATTTCCAAGAAAAACTGAAATTTTAGCGAATTTCCATGAAAAATGTCAATATTAACCGAATTTCTAAATCGTTCCTATTTCTACGTAACTCGCCGATTTGGATGATATATAAGAAACACTGAAATTTTAGCGAATTTCCAAGAAAAACTGAAATTTTAGCGAATTTCCAAGAAAAATGTCAATATTAACCGAATTTCTAAATCGTTCCTATTTCTACGTATCTCGACGATTTGGATGATATATAAGAAACACTGAAATTTTAGCGAATTTCCAAGAAAAACTGAAATTTTAGCGAATTTCCAAGAAAAATGTCAATATTAACCGAATTTCTAAATCGTTCCTATTTCTACGTATCTCGACGATTTGGATGATATATAAGAAACACTGAAATTTTAGCGAATTTCCAAGAAAAACTGAAATTTTAGCGAATTTCCAAGAAAAATGTCAATATTAACCGAATTTCTAAATCGTTCCTATTTCTATGTATCTCGACGATTTGGATGATATATAAGAAACACTGAAATTTTAGCGAATTTCCAAGAAAAACTGAAATTTTAGCGAATTTCCAAGAAAAATGTCAATATTAACCGAATTTCTAAATCGTTCCTATTTCTACGTATCTCGACGATTTGGATGATATATAAGAAACACTGAAATTTTAGCGAATTTCCAAGAAAAACTGAAATTTTAGCGAATTTCCAAGAAAAATGTCAATATTAACCGAATTTCTAAATCGTTCCTATTTCTACGTATCTCGACGATTTGGATGATATATAAGAAACACTGAAATTTTAGCGAATTTCCAAGAAAAACTGAAATTTTAGCGAATTTCCAAGAAAAATGTCAATATTAACCGAATTTCTAAATCGTTCCTATTTCTACGTAACTCGACGATTTGGATGATATATAAGAAACACTGAAATTTTAGCGAATTTCCAAGAAAAACTGAAATTTTAGCGAATTTCCAAGAAAAATGTCAATATTAACCGAATTTCTAAATCGTTCCTATTTCTACGTAACTCGACGATTTGGATGATATATAAGAAACACTGAAATTTTAGCGAATTTCCAAGAAAAACTGAAATTTTAGCGAATTTCCATGAAAAATGTCAATATTAACCGAATTTCTAAATCGTTCCTATTTCTACGTATCTCGACGATTTGGATGATATATAAGAAACTGAAATTTTAGCGAATTTCCAAGAAAAACTGAAATTTTAGCGAATTTCCAAGAAAAATGTCAATATTAACCGAATTTCTAAATCGTTCCTATTTCTACGTATCTCGACGATTTGGATGATATATAAGAAACACTGAAATTTTAGCGAATTTCCAAGAAAAACTGAAATTTTAGCGAATTTCCATGAAAAATGTCAATATTAACCGAATTTCTAAATCGTTCCTATTTCTACGTAACTCGACGATTTGGATGATATATAAGAAACACTGAAATTTTAGCGAATTTCCAAGAAAAACTGAAATTTTAGCGAATTTCCATGAAAAATGTCAATATTAACCGAATTTCTAAATCGTTCCTATTTCTACGTATCTCGACGATTTGGATGATATATAAGAAACACTGAAATTTTAGCGAATTTCCAAGAAAAACTGAAATTTTAGCGAATTTCCAAGAAAAATGTCAATATTAACCGAATTTCTAAATCGTTCCTATTTCTACGTATCTCGACGATTTGGATGATATATAAGAAACACTGAAATTTTAGCGAATTTCCAAGAAAAACTGAAATTTTAGCGAATTTCCAAGAAAAATGTCAAAATTAACCGAATTTCTAAATCGTTCCTATTTCTACGTAACTCGACGATTTGGATGATATATAAGAAACACTGAAATTTTAGCGAATTTCTAAGAAAAACTGAAATTTTAGCGAATTTCCAAGAAAAATGTCAATATTAACCGAATTTCTAAATCGTTCCTATTTCTACGTATCTCGACGATTTGGATGATATATAAGAAACACTGAAATTTTAGCGAATTTCCAAGAAAAACTGAAATTTTAGCGAATTTCCAAGAAAAATGTCAATATTAACCGAATTTCTAAATCGTTCCTATTTCTACGTAACTCGACGATTTGGATGATATATAAGAAACACTGAAATTTTAGCGAATTTCCAAGAAAAACTGAAATTTTAGCGAATTTCCAAGAAAAATGTCAATATTAACCGAATTTCTAAATCGTTCCTATTTCTACGTATCTCGACGATTTGGATGATATATAAGAAACACTGAAATTTTAGCGAATTTCCAAGAAAAACTGAAATTTTAGCGAATTTCCAAGAAAAATGTCAATATTAACCGAATTTCTAAATCGTTCCTATTTCTACGTATCTCGACGATTTGGATGATATATAAGAAACACTGAAATTTTAGCGAATTTCCAAGAAAAACTGAAATTTTAGCGAATTTCCAAGAAAAATGTCAAAATTAACCGAATTTCTAAATCGTTCCTATTTCTACGTAACTCGACGATTTGGATGATATATAAGAAACACTGAAATTTTAGCGAATTTCCAAGAAAAACTGAAATTTTAGCGAATTTCCATGAAAAATGTCAATATTAACCGAATTTCTAAGTCGTTCCTATTTCTACGTATCTCGACGATTTGGATGATATATAAGAAACACTGAAATTTTAGCGAATTTCCAAGAAAAACTGAAATTTTAGCGAATTTCCATGAAAAATGTCAATATTAACCGAATTTCTAAATCGTTCCTATTTCTACGTATCTCGACGATTTGGATGATATATAAGAAACACTGAAATTTTAGCGAATTTCCAAGAAAAACTGAAATTTTAGCGAATTTCCATGAAAAATGTCAATATTAACCGAATTTCTAAATCGTTCCTATTTCTACGTATCTCGACGATTTGGATGATATATAAGAAACACTGAAATGTTGGCGAATTTCCAAGAAAAACTGAAATTTTAGCGAATTTCCATGAAAAATGTCAATATTAACCGAATTTCTAAATCGTTCCTATTTCTACGTAACTCGACGATTTGGATGATATATAAGAAACACTGAAATTTTAGCGAATTTCCAAGAAAAACTGAAATTTTAGCGAATTTCCATGAAAAATGTCAATATTAACCGAATTTCTAAATCGTTCCTATTTCTACGTATCTCGACGATTTGGATGATATATAAGAAACACTGAAATTTTAGCGAATTTCCAAGAAAAACTGAAATTTTAGCGAATTTCCAAGAAAAATGTCAATATTAACCGAATTTCTTAATCGTTCCTATTTCTACGTATCTCGACGATTTGGATGATATATAAGAAACACTGAAATTTTAGCGAATTTCCAAGAAAAACTGAAATTTTAGCGAATTTCCAAGAAAAATGTCAATATTAACCGAATTTCTTAATCGTTCCTATTTCTACGTATCTCGACGATTTGGTTGATATATAAGAAACACTGAAATTTTAGCGAATTTCCAAGAAAAACTGAAATTTTAGCGAATTTCCAAGAAAAACTGAAATTTTAGCGAATTTCCATGAAAAATGTCAATATTAACCGAATTTCTAAATCGTTCCTATTTCTACGTAACTCGACGATTTGGGTGATATATAAGAAACACTGAAATTTTAGCGAATTTCCAAGAAAAACTGAAATTTTAGCGAATTTCCATGAAAAATGTCAATATTAACCGAATTTCTAAGTCGTTCCTATTTCTACGTATCTCGACGATTTGGATGATATATAAGAAACACTGAAATGTTAGCGAATTTCCAAGAAAAACTGAAATTTTAGCGAATTTCCATGAAAAATGTCAATATTAACCGAATTTCTAAATCGTTCCTATTTCTACGTAACTCGACGATTTGGATGATATATAAGAAACACTGAAATTTTAGCGAATTTCCAAGAAAAACTGAAATTTTAGCGAATTTCCATGAAAAATGTCAATATTAACCGAATTTCTAAATCGTTCCTATTTCTACGTATCTCGACGATTTGCATGATATATAAGAAACACTGAAATTTTAGAAAATTTCCAAGAAAAACTGAAATTTTAGCGAATTTCCAAGAAAAATGTAAAAATTAACCGAATTTCTTAATCGTTCCTATTTCTACGTATCTCGACGATTTGGATGATATATAAGAAACACTGAAATTTTAGCGAATTTCCAAGAAAAACTGAAATTTTAGCGAATTTCCAAGAAAAACTGAAATTTTAGCGAATTTCCATGAAAAATGTCAATATTAACCGAATTTCTAAATCGTTCCTATTTCTACGTAACTCGACGATTTGGATGATATATAAGAAACACTGAAATTTTAGCGAATTTCCAAGAAAAACTGAAATTTTAGCGAATTTCCATGAAAAATGTCAATATTAACCGAATTTCTAAGTCGTTCCTATTTCTACGTATCTCGACGATTTGGATGATATATAAGAAACACTGAAATGTTAGCGAATTTCCAAGAAAAACTGAAATTTTAGCGAATTTCCAAGAAAAATGTCAAAATTAACAGAATTTCTAAATCGTTCCTATTTCTACGTAACTCGACGATTTGTATGATATATAAGAAAAACTGAAATTTTAGCGAATTTCCATGAAAAATGTCAATATTAACCGAATTTCTAAGTCGTTCCTATTTCTACGTATCTCGACGATTTGGATGATATATAAGAAACACTGAAATGTTAGCGAATTTCCAAGAAAAACTGAAATTTTAGCGAATTTCCATGAAAAATGTCAATATTAACCGAATTTCTAAATCGTTCCTATTTCTACGTAACTCGACGATTTGGATGATATATAAGAAACACTGAAATTTTAGCGAATTTCCAAGAAAAACTGAAATTTTAGCGAATTTCCATGAAAAATGTCAATATTAACCGAATTTCTAAATCGTTCCTATTTCTACGTATCTCGACGATTTGGATGATATATAAGAAACACTGAAATTTTAGCGAATTTCCAAGAAAAACTGAAATTTTAGCGAATTTCCATGAAAAATGTCAATATTAACCGAATTTCTAAATCGTTCCTATTTCTACGTAACTCGACGATTTGGATGATATATAAGAAACACTGAAATTTTAGCGAATTTCCAAGAAAAACTGAAATTTTAGCGAATTTCCAAGAAAAATGTCAATATTAACCGAATTTCTAAATCGTTCCTATTTCTACGTATCTCGACGATTTGGATGATATATAAGAAACACTGAAATTTTAGCGAATTTCCAAGAAAAACTGAAATTTTAGCGAATTTCCAAGAAAAATGTCAATATTAACCGAATTTCTAAATCGTTCCTATTTCTACGTATCTCGACGATTTGGATGATATATAAGAAACACTGAAATTTTAGCGAATTTCCAAGAAAAACTGAAATTTTAGCGAATTTCCAAGAAAAACTGAAATTTTAGCGAATTTCCATGAAAAATGTCAATATTAACCGAATTTCTAAGTCGTTCCTATTTCTACGTATCTCGACGATTTGGATGATATATAAGAAACACTGAAATTTTAGAAAATTTCCAAGAAAAACTGAAATTTTAGCGAATTTCCAAGAAAAATGTAAAAATTAACCGAATTTCTTAATCGTTCCTATTTCTACGTATCTCGACGATTTGGATGATATATAAGAAACACTGAAATTTTAGCGAATTTCCAAGAAAAACTGAAATTTTAGCGAATTTCCAAGAAAAACTGAAATTTTAGCGAATTTCCATGAAAAATGTCAATATTAACCGAATTTCTAAGTCGTTCCTATTTCTACGTATCTCGACGATTTGGATGATATATAAGAAACACTGAAATGTTAGCGAATTTCCAAGAAAAACTGAAATTTTAGCGAATTTCCATGAAAAATGTCAATATTAACCGAATTTCTAAGTCGTTCCTATTTCTACGTAACTCGCCGATTTGGATGATATATAAGAAACACTGAAATTTTAGCGAATTTCCAAGAAAAACTGAAATTTTAGCGAATTTCCAAGAAAAATGTCAATATTAACCGAATTTCTAAATCGTTCCTATTTCTACGTATCTCGACGATTTGGATGATATATAAGAAACACTGAAATTTTAGCGAATTTCCAAGAAAAACTGAAATTTTAGCGAATTTCCATGAAAAATGTCAATATTAACCGAATTTCTAAATCGTTCCTATTTCTACGTAACTCGACGATTTGGATGATATATAAGAAACACTGAAATTTTAGCGAATTTCCAAGAAAAACTGAAATTTTAGCGAATTTCCATGAAAAATGTCAATATTAACCGAATTTCTAAATCGTTCCTATTTCTACGTATCTCGACGATTTGGATGATATATAAGAAACACTGAAATTTTAGCGAATTTCCAAGAAAAACTGAAATTTTAGCGAATTTCCAAGAAAAATGTCAATATTAACCGAATTTCTTAATCGTTCCTATTTCTACGTATCTCGACGATTTGGATGATATATAAGAAACACTGAAATTTTAGCGAATTTCCAAGAAAAACTGAAATTTTAGCGAATTTCCAAGAAAAATGTCAATATTAACCGAATTTCTTAATCGTTCCTATTTCTACGTATCTCGACGATTTGGATGATATATAAGAAACACTGAAATTTTAGCGAATTTCCAAGAAAAACTGAAATTTTAGCGAATTTCCAAGAAAAACTGAAATTTTAGCGAATTTCCATGAAAAATGTCAATATTAACCGAATTTCTAAATCGTTCCTATTTCTACGTAACTCGACGATTTGGATGATATATAAGAAACACTGAAATTTTAGCGAATTTCCAAGAAAAACTGAAATTTTAGCGAATTTCCATGAAAAATGTCAATATTAACCGAATTTCTAAGTCGTTCCTATTTCTACGTATCTCGACGATTTGGATGATATATAAGAAACACTGCAATGTTAGCGAATTTCCAAGAAAAACTGAAATTTTAGCGAATTTCCATGAAAAATGTCAATATTAACCGAATTTCTAAATCGTTCCTATTTCTACGTAACTCGACGATTTGGATGATATATAAGAAACACTGAAATTTTAGCGAATTTCCAAGAAAAACTGAAATTTTAGCGAATTTCCAAGAAAAATGTCAATATTAACCGAATTTCTTAATCGTTCCTATTTCTACGTATCTCGACGATTTGGATGATATATAAGAAACACTGAAATTTTAGCGAATTTCCAAGAAAAACTGAAATTTTAGCGAATTTCCAAGAAAAACTGAAATTTTAGCGAATTTCCATGAAAAATGTCAATATTAACCGAATTTCTAAATCGTTCCTATTTCTACGTAACTCGCCGATTTGGATGATATATAAGAAACACTGAAATTTTAGCGAATTTCCAAGAAAAACTGAAATTTTAGCGAATTTCCAAGAAAAATGTCAATATTAACCGAATTTCTAAATCGTTCCTATTTCTACGTATCTCGACGATTTGGATGATATATAAGAAACACTGAAATTTTAGCGAATTTCCAAGAAAAACTGAAATTTTAGCGAATTTCCATGAAAAATGTCAATATTAACCGAATTTCTAAATCGTTCCTATTTCTACGTAACTCGACGATTTGGATGATATATAAGAAACACTGAAATTTTAGCGAATTTCCAAGAAAAACTGAAATTTTAGCGAATTTCCATGAAAAATGTCAATATTAACCGAATTTCTAAATCGTTCCTATTTCTACGTATCTCGACGATTTGGATGATATATAAGAAACACTGAAATTTTAGCGAATTTCCAAGAAAAACTGAAATTTTAGCGAATTTCCAAGAAAAACTGAAATTTTAGCGAATTTCCATGAAAAATGTCAATATTAACCGAATTTCTAAATCGTTCCTATTTCTACGTAACTCGCCGATTTGGATGATATATAAGAAACACTGAAATTTTAGCGAATTTCCAAGAAAAACTGAAATTTTAGCGAATTTCCAAGAAAAACTGAAATTTTAGCGAATTTCCATGAAAAATGTCAATATTAACCGAATTTCTAAATCGTTCCTATTTCTACGTAACTCGACGATTTGGATGATATATAAGAAACACTGAAATTTTAGCGAATTTCCAAGAAAAACTGAAATTTTAGCGAATTTCCATGAAAAATGTCAATATTAACCGAATTTCTAAGTCGTTCCTATTTCTACGTATCTCGACGATTTGGATGATATATAAGAAACACTGAAATGTTAGCGAATTTCCAAGAAAAACTGAAATTTTAGCGAATTTCCATGAAAAATGTCAATATTAACCGAATTTCTAAATCGTTCCTATTTCTACGTAACTCGACGATTTGGATGATATATAAGAAACACTGAAATTTTAGCGAATTTCCAAGAAAAACTGAAATTTTAGCGAATTTCCAAGAAAAATGTAAAAATTAACCGAATTTCTTAATCGTTCCTATTTCTACGTATCTCGACGATTTGGATGATATATAAGAAACACTGAAATTTTAGCGAATTTCCAAGAAAAACTGAAATTTTAGCGAATTTCCAAGAAAAACTGAAATTTTAGCGAATTTCCATGAAAAATGTCAATATTAACCGAATTTCTAAGTCGTTCCTATTTCTACGTATCTCGACGATTTGGATGATATATAAGAAACACTGAAATGTTAGCGAATTTCCAAGAAAAACTGAAATTTTAGCGAATTTCCATGAAAAATGTCAATATTAACCGAATTTCTAAGTCGTTCCTATTTCTACGTAACTCGCCGATTTGGATGATATATAAGAAACACTGAAATTTTAGCGAATTTCCAAGAAAAACTGAAATTTTAGCGAATTTCCAAGAAAAATGTCAATATTAACCGAATTTCTAAATCGTTCCTATTTCTACGTATCTCGACGATTTGGATGATATATAAGAAACACTGAAATTTTAGCGAATTTCCAAGAAAAACTGAAATTTTAGCGAATTTCCATGAAAAATGTCAATATTAACCGAATTTCTAAATCGTTCCTATTTCTACGTAACTCGACGATTTGGATGATATATAAGAAACACTGAAATTTTAGCGAATTTCCAAGAAAAACTGAAATTTTAGCGAATTTCCATGAAAAATGTCAATATTAACCGAATTTCTAAATCGTTCCTATTTCTACGTATCTCGACGATTTGGATGATATATAAGAAACACTGAAATTTTAGCGAATTTCCAAGAAAAACTGAAATTTTAGCGAATTTCCAAGAAAAATGTCAATATTAACCGAATTTCTTAATCGTTCCTATTTCTACGTATCTAGACGATTTGGATGATATATAAGAAACACTGAAATTTTAGCGAATTTCCAAGAAAAACTGAAATTTTAGCGAATTTCCAAGAAAAATGTCAATATTAACCGAATTTCTTAATCGTTCCTATTTCTACGTATCTCGACGATTTGGATGATATATAAGAAACACTGAAATTTTAGCGAATTTCCAAGAAAAACTGAAATTTTAGCGAATTTCCAAGAAAAACTGATATTTTAGCGAATTTCCATGAAAAATGTCAATATTAACCGAATTTCTAAATCGTTCCTATTTCTACGTAACTCGACGATTTGGATGATATATAAGAAACACTGAAATTTTAGCGAATTTCCAAGAAAAACTGAAATTTTAGCGAATTTCCATGAAAAATGTCAATATTAACCGAATTTCTAAGTCGTTCCTATTTCTACGTATCTCGACGATTTGGATGATATATAAGAAACACTGAAATGTTAGCGAATTTCCAAGAAAAACTGAAATTTTAGCGAATTTCCAAGAAAAACTGAAATTTTAGCGAATTTCCATGAAAAATGTCAATATTAACCGAATTTCTAAATCGTTCCTATTTCTACGTATCTCGACAATTTGGATGATATATAAGAAACACTGAAATTTTAGCGAATTTCCAAGAAAAACTGAAATTTTAGCGAATTTCCAAGAAAAATGTCAATATTAACCGAATTTCTAAATCGTTCCTATTTCTACGTATCTCGACGATTTGGATGATATATAAGAAACACTGAAATTTTAGCGAATTTCCAAGAAAAACTGAAATTTTAGCGAATTTCCAAGAAAAATGTCAAAATTAACCGAATTTCTAAATCGTTCCTATTTCTACGTATCTCGACGATTTGGATGATATATAAGAAACACTGAAATTTTAGCGAATTTCCAAGAAAAACTGAAATTTTAGCGAATTTCCATGAAAAATGTCTATATTAACCGAATTTCTAAATCGTTCCTATTTCTACGTATCTCGACGATTTGGATGATATATAAGAAACACTGAAATTTTAGCGAATTTCCAAGAAAAACTGAAATTTTAGCGAATTTCCGTGAAAAATGTCTATATTAACCGAATTTCTAAATCATTCCTATTTCTACGTAACTCGTCGATTTGAATGATATATAAGAAACTCTGAAATTTTAGCGAATTTCCAAGAAAAACTGAAATTTTAGCGAATTTCCATGAAAAATGTCAATATTAACCGAATTTCTAAATCGTTCCTATTTCTACGTATCTCGACGATTTGGATGATATATAAGAAACACTGAAATGTTAGCGAATTTCCAAGAAAAACTGAAATTTTAGCGAATTTCCATGAAAAATGTCAATATTAACCGAATTTCTAAATCGTTCCTATTTCTACGTAACTCGACGATTTGGATGATATATAAGAAACACTGAAATTTTAGCGAATTTACATGAAAAATGTCAATATTAACCGAATTTCTAAATCGTTCCTATTTCTACGTAACTCGACGATTTGGATGATATATAAGAAACACTGAAATTTTAGCGAATTTCCAAGAAAAACTGAAATTTTAGCGAATTTCCAAGAAAAATGTAAAAATTAACCGAAATTCTGAATCGTTCCTATTTCTACGTATCTCGACGATTTGGATGATATATAAGAAACACTGAAATTTTAGCGAATTTCCAAGAAAAACTGAAATTTTAGCGAATTTCCATGAAAAATGTCAATATTAACCGAATTTCTAAATCGTTCCTATTTCTGCGTATCTCGACGATTTGGATGATATATAAGAAACACTGAAATTTTAGCGAATTTCCAAGAAAAACTGAAATTTTAGCGAATTTCCATGAAAAATGTCAATATTAACCGAATTTCTAAGTCGTTCCTATTTCTACGTAACTCGACGATTTGGATGATATATAAGAAACACTGAAATTTTAGCGAATTTCCAAGAAAAACTGAAATTTTAGCGAATTTCCATGAAAAATGTCAATATTAACCGAATTTCTAAATCGTTCCTATTTCTACGTATCTCGACAATTTGGATGATATATAAGAAACACTGAAATTTTAGCGAATTTCCAAGAAAAACTGAAATTTTAGCGAATTTCCAAGAAAAATGTCAATATTAACCGAATTTCTAAATCGTTCCTATTTCTACGTATCTCGACGATTTGGATGATATATAAGAAACACTGAAATTTTAGTGAATTTCCAAGAAAAACTGAAATTTTAGCGAATTTCCAAGAAAAATGTCAAAATTAACCGAATTTCTAAATCGTTCCTATTTCTCCGTATCTCGACGATTTGGATGATATATAAGAAACACTGAAATTTTAGCGAATTTCCAAGAAAAACTGAAATTTTAGCGAATTTCCATGAAAAATGTCAATATTAACCGAAATTCTAAATCGTTCCTATTTCTACGTATCTCGACGATTTGGATGATATATAAGAAACACTGAAATTTTAGCGAATTTCCAAGAAAAACTGAAATTTTAGCGAATTTCCATGAAAAATGTCTATATTAACCGAATTTCTAAATCGTTCCTATTTCTACGTAACTCGTCGATTTGGATGATATATAAGAAACTCTGAAATTTTAGCGAATTTCCAAGAAAAACTGAAATTTTAGCGAATTTCCATGAAAAATGTCAATATTAACCGAAATTCTAAATCGTTCCTATTTCTACGTATCTCGACGATTTGGATGATATATAAGAAACACTGAAATTTTAGCGAATTTCCAAGAAAAACTGAAATTTTAGCGAATTTCCATGAAAAATGTCTATATTAACCGAATTTCTAAATCGTTCCTATTTCTACGTAACTCGTCGATTTGGATGATATATAAGAAACTCTGAAATTTTAGCGAATTTCCAAGAAAAACTGAAATTTTAGCGAATTTCCATGAAAAATGTCAATATTAACCGAATTTCTAAATCGTTCCTATTTCTACGTATCTCGACGATTTGGATGATATATAAGAAACACTGAAATTTTAGCGAATTTCCAAGAAAAACTGAAATTTTAGCGAATTTCCATGAAAAATGTCAATATTAACCGAATTTCTAAATCGTTCCTATTTCTACGTAACTCGACGATTTGGATGATATATAAGAAACACTGAAATTTTAGCGAATTTCCAAGAAAAACTGAAATTTTAGCGTATTTCCAAGAAAAATATCAAAATTAACAGAATTTCTAAATCGTTCCTGTTTCTACGTAACTCGCCGATTTGGATGATATATAAGAAACACTGAAATTTTAGCGAATTTCCAAGAAAAACTGAAATTTTAGCGAATTTCCAAGAAAAATGTCAATATTAACCGAATTTCTAAATCGTTCCTATTTCTACGTATCTCGACGATTTGGATGATATATAAGAAACACTGAAATTTTAGCGAATTTCCAAGAAAAACTGAAATTTTAGCGAATTTCCAAGAAAAATGTCAATATTAACCGAATTTCTAAATCGTTCCTATTTCTACGTATCTCGACGATTTGGATGATATATAAGAAACACTGAAATTTTAGCGAATTTCCAAGAAAAACTGAAATTTTAGCGAATTTCCAAGAAAAATGTCAATATTAACCGAATTTCTAAATCGTTCCTATTTCTATGTATCTCGACGATTTGGATGATATATAAGAAACTCTGAAATTTTAGCGAATTTCCAAGAAAAACTGAAATTTTAGCGAATTTCCATGAAAAATGTCAATATTAACCGAAATTCTAAATCGTTCCTATTTCTACGTATCTCGACGATTTGGATGATATATAAGAAACACTGAAATTTTAGCGAATTTCCAAGAAAAACTGAAATTTTAGCGAATTTCCAAGAAAAATGTCAATATTAACCGAATTTCTAAATCGTTCCTATTTCTACGTATCTCGACGATTTGGATGATACATAAGAAACACTGAAATTTTAGCGAATTTCCAAGAAAAACTGAAATTTTAGCGAATTTCCAAGAAAAATGTCAAAATTAACCGAATTTCTAAATCGTTCCTATTTCTACGTAACTCGACGATTTGGATGATATATAAGAAACACTGAAATTTTAGCGAATTTCCAAGAAAAACTGAAATTTTAGCGAATTTCCAAGAAAAATGTCAATATTAACCGAATTTCTAAATCGTTCCTATTTCTACGTATCTCGACGATTTGGATGATATATAAGAAACACTGAAATTTTAGCGAATTTCCAAGAAAAACTGAAATTTTAGCGAATTTCCAAGAAAAATGTCAAAATTAACAGAATTTCTAAATCGTTCCTATTTCTACGTAACTCGACGATTTGTATGATATATAAGAAACACTGAAATTTTAGCGAATTTCCAAGAAAAACTGAAATTTTAGCGAATTTCTAAGAAAAATGTCAATATTAACCGAATTTCTAAATCGTTCCTATTTCTACGTAACTCGACGATTTGGATGATATATAAGAAACACTGAAATTTTAGCGAATTTCCAAGAAAAACTGAAATTTTAGCGAATTTCCATGAAAAATGTCAATATTAACCGAATTTCTAAATCGTTTCTATTTCTACGTAACTCGCCGATTTGGATGATATATAAGAAACACTGAAATTTTAGCGAATTTCCAAGAAAAACTGAAATTTTAGCGAATTTCCAAGAAAAATGTCAATATTAACCGAATTTCTAAATCGTTCCTATTTCTACGTATCTCGACGATTTGGATGATATATAAGAAACACTGAAATTTTAGCGAATTTCCAAGAAAAACTGAAATTTTAGCGAATTTCCAAGAAAAATGTCAAAATTAACCGAATTTCTAAATCGTTCCTATTTCTACGTAACTCGACGATTTGGATGATATATAAGAAACACTGAAATTTTAGCGAATTTCCAAGAAAAACTGAAATTTTAGCGAATTTCCAAGAAAAATGTCAATATTAACCGAATTTCTAAATCGTTCCTATTTCTACGTATCTCGACGATTTGGATGATATATAAGAAACACTGAAATTTTAGCGAATTTCCAAGAAAAACTGAAATTTTAGCGAATTTCCAAGAAAAATGTCAATATTAACCGAATTTCTAAATCGTTCCTATTTCTACGTATCTCGACGATTTGGATGATATATAAGAAACACTGAAATTTTAGCGAATTTCCAAGAAAAACTGAAATTTTAGCGAATTTCCAAGAAAAATGTCAAAATTAACAGAATTTCTAAATCGTTCCTATTTCTACGTATCTCGACGATTTGGATGATATATAAGAAACACTGAAATTTTAGCGAATTTCCAAGAAAAACTGAAATTTTAGCGAATTTCCATGAAAAATGTCAATATTAACCGAATTTCTAAATCGTTCCTATTTCTACGTATCTCGACGGTTTGGATGATATATAAGAAACACTGAAATTTTAGCGAATTTCCAAGAAAAACTGAAATTTTAGCGAATTTCCGTGAAAAATGTCTATATTAACCGAATTTCTAAATCATTCCTATTTCTACGTAACTCGTCGATTTGAATGATATATAAGAAACTCTGAAATTTTAGCGAATTTCCAAGAAAAACTAAAATTTTAGCGAATTTCCATGAAAAATGTCAATATTAACCGAATTTCTAAATCGTTCCTATTTCTACGTATCTCGACGATTTGGATGATATATAAGAAACACTGAAATGTTAGCGAATTTCCAAGAAAAACTGAAATTTTAGCGAATTTCCATGAAAAATGTCAATATTAACCGAATTTCTAAATCGTTCCTATTTCTACGTAACTCGACGATTTGGATGATATATAAGAAACACTGAAATTTTAGCGAATTTCCAAGAAAAACTGAAATTTTAGCGAATTTCCAAGAAAAACTGAAATTTAAGCGAATTTCCATGAAAAATGTCAATATTAACCGAATTTCTAAATCGTTCCTATTTCTACGTAACTCGACGATTTGGATGATATATAAGAAACACTGAAATTTTAGCGAATTTACATGAAAAATGTCAATATTAACCGAATTTCTAAATCGTTCCTATTTCTACGTAACTCGACGATTTGGATGATATATAAGAAACACTGAAATTTTAGCGAATTTCCAAGAAAAACTGAAATTTTAGCGAATTTCCAAGAAAAATGTAAAAATTAACCGAAATTCTGAATCGTTCCTATTTCTACGTATCTCGACGATTTGGATGATATATAAGAAACACTGAAATTTTAGCGAATTTCCAAGAAAAACTGAAATTTTAGCGAATTTCCAAGAAAAATGTCAATATTAACCGAATTTCTAAATCGTTCCTATTTCTACGTATCTCGACGATTTGGATGATATATAAGAAACACTGAAATTTTAGCGAATTTCCAAGAAAAACTGAAATTTTAGCGAATTTCCATGAAAAATGTCAATATTAACCGAATTTCTAAATCGTTCCTATTTCTGCGTATCTCGACGATTTGGATGATATATAAGAAACACTGAAATTTTAGCGAATTTCCAAGAAAAACTGAAATTTTAGCGAATTTCCATGAAAAATGTCAATATTAATCGAATTTCTAAGTCGTTCCTATTTCTACGTAACTCGACGATTTGGATGATATATAAGAAACACTGAAATTTTAGCGAATTTCCAAGAAAAACTGAAATTTTAGCGAATTTCCATGAAAAATGTCAATATTAACCGAATTTCTAAATCGTTCCTATTTCTACGTATCTCGACAATTTGGATGATATATAAGAAACACTGAAATTTTAGCGAATTTCCAAGAAAAACTGAAATTTTAGCGAATTTCCAAGAAAAATGTCAATATTAACCGAATTTCTAAATCGTTCCTATTTCTACGTATCTCGACGTTTTGGATGATATATAAGAAACACTGAAATTTTAGCGAATTTCCAAGAAAAACTGAAATTTTAGCGAATTTCCAAGAAAAATGTCAAAATTAACCGAATTTCTAAATCGTTCCTATTTCTACGTATCTCGACGATTTGGATGATATATAAGAAACACTGAAATTTTAGCGAATTTCCAAGAAAAACTGAAATTTTAGCGAATTTCCATGAAAAATGTCTATATTAACCGAATTTCTAAATCGTTCCTATTTCTACGTATCTCGACGATTTGGATGATATATAAGAAACACTGAAATTTTAGCGAATTTCCAAGAAAAACTGAAATTTTAGCGAATTTCCGTGAAAAATGTCTATATTAACCGAATTTCTAAATCATTCCTATTTCTACGTAACTCGTCGATTTGAATGATATATAAGAAACTCTGAAATTTTAGCGAATTTCCAAGAAAAACTGAAATTTTAGCGAATTTCCATGAAAAATGTCAATATTAACCGAATTTCTAAATCGTTCCTATTTCTACGTATCTCGACGATTTGGATGATATATAAGAAACACTGAAATGTTAGCGAATTTCCAAGAAAAACTGAAATTTTAGCGAATTTCCATGAAAAATGTCAATATTAACCGAATTTCTAAATCGTTCCTATTTCTACGTAACTCGACGATTTGGATGATATATAAGAAACACTGAAATTTTAGCGAATTTACATGAAAAATGTCAATATTAACCGAATTTCTAAATCGTTCCTATTTCTACGTAACTCGACGATTTGGATGATATATAAGAAACACTGAAATTTTAGCGAATTTCCAAGAAAAACTGAAATTTTAGCGAATTTCCAAGAAAAATGTAAAAATTAACCGAAATTCTGAATCGTTCCTATTTCTACGTATCTCGACGATTTGGATGATATATAAGAAACACTGAAATTTTAGCGAATTTCCAAGAAAAACTGAAATTTTAGCGAATTTCCATGAAAAATGTCAATATTAACCGAATTTCTAAATCGTTCCTATTTCTGCGTATCTCGACGATTTGGATGATATATAAGAAACACTGAAATTTTAGCGAATTTCCAAGAAAAACTGAAATTTTAGCGAATTTCCATGAAAAATGTCAATATTAACCGAATTTCTAAGTCGTTCCTATTTCTACGTAACTCGACGATTTGGATGATATATAAGAAACACTGAAATTTTAGCGAATTTCCAAGAAAAACTGAAATTTTAGCGAATTTCCATGAAAAATGTCAATATTAACCGAATTTCTAAATCGTTCCTATTTCTACGTATCTCGACAATTTGGATGATATATAAGAAACACTGAAATTTTAGCGAATTTCCAAGAAAAACTGAAATTTTAGCGAATTTCCAAGAAAAATGTCAATATTAACCGAATTTCTAAATCGTTCCTATTTCTACGTATCTCGACGATTTGGATGATATATAAGAAACACTGAAATTTTAGTGAATTTCCAAGAAAAACTGAAATTTTAGCGAATTTCCAAGAAAAATGTCAAAATTAACCGAATTTCTAAATCGTTCCTATTTCTACGTATCTCGACGATTTGGATGATATATAAGAAACACTGAAATTTTAGCGAATTTCCAAGAAAAACTGAAATTTTAGCGAATTTCCATGAAAAATGTCAATATTAACCGAAATTCTAAATCGTTCCTATTTCTACGTATCTCGACGATTTGGATGATATATAAGAAACACTGAAATTTTAGCGAATTTCCAAGAAAAACTGAAATTTTAGCGAATTTCCATGAAAAATGTCTATATTAACCGAATTTCTAAATCGTTCCTATTTCTACGTAACTCGTCGATTTGGATGATATATAAGAAACTCTGAAATTTTAGCGAATTTCCAAGAAAAACTGAAATTTTAGCGAATTTCCATGAAAAATGTCAATATTAACCGAAATTCTAAATCGTTCCTATTTCTACGTATCTCGACGATTTGGATGATATATAAGAAACACTGAAATTTTAGCGAATTTCCAAGAAAAACTGAAATTTTAGCGAATTTCCATGAAAAATGTCTATATTAACCGAATTTCTAAATCGTTCCTATTTCTACGTAACTCGTCGATTTGGATGATATATAAGAAACTCTGAAATTTTAGCGAATTTCCAAGAAAAACTGAAATTTTAGCGAATTTCCATGAAAAATGTCAATATTAACCGAATTTCTAAATCGTTCCTATTTCTACGTATCTCGACGATTTGGATGATATATAAGAAACACTGAAATTTTAGCGAATTTCCAAGAAAAACTGAAATTTTAGCGAATTTCCATGAAAAATGTCAATATTAACCGAATTTCTAAATCGTTCCTATTTCTACGTAACTCGACGATTTGGATGATATATAAGAAACACTGAAATTTTAGCGAATTTCCAAGAAAAACTGAAATTTTAGCGAATTTCCAAGAAAAATATCAAAATTAACAGAATTTCTAAATCGTTCCTGTTTCTACGTAACTCGCCGATTTGGATGATATATAAGAAACACTGAAATTTTAGCGAATTTCCAAGAAAAACTGAAATTTTAGCGAATTTCCAAGAAAAATGTCAATATTAACCGAATTTCTAAATCGTTCCTATTTCTATGTATCTCGACGATTTGGATGATATATAAGAAACACTGAAATTTTAGCGAATTTCCAAGAAAAACTGAAATTTTAGCGAATTTCCAAGAAAAATGTCAATATTAACCGAATTTCTAAATCGTTCCTATTTCTACGTATCTCGACGATTTGGATGATATATAAGAAACACTGAAATTTTAGCGAATTTCCAAGAAAAACTGAAATTTTAGCGAATTTCCAAGAAAAATGTCAATATTAACCGAATTTCTAAATCGTTCCTATTTCTACGTATCTCGACGATTTGGATGATATATAAGAAACACTGAAATTTTAGCGAATTTCCAAGAAAAACTGAAATTTTAGCGAATTTCCAAGAAAAATGTCAATATTAACCGAATTTCTAAATCGTTCCTATTTCTACGTAACTCGACGATTTGGATGATATATAAGAAACACTGAAATTTTAGCGAATTTCCAAGAAAAACTGAAATTTTAGCGAATTTCCAAGAAAAATGTCAATATTAACCGAATTTCTAAATCGTTCCTATTTCTACGTAACTCGACGATTTGGATGATATATAAGAAACACTGAAATTTTAGCGAATTTCCAAGAAAAACTGAAATTTTAGCGAATTTCCATGAAAAATGTCAATATTAACCGAATTTCTAAATCGTTCCTATTTCTACGTATCTCGACGATTTGGATGATATATAAGAAACACTGAAATTTTAGCGAATTTCCAAGAAAAACTGAAATTTTAGCGAATTTCCAAGAAAAATGTCAATATTAACCGAATTTCTAAATCGTTCCTATTTCTACGTATCTCGACGATTTGGATGATATATAAGAAACACTGAAATTTTAGCGAATTTCCAAGAAAAACTGAAATTTTAGCGAATTTCCATGAAAAATGTCAATATTAACCGAATTTCTAAATCGTTCCTATTTCTACGTAACTCGACGATTTGGATGATATATAAGAAACACTGAAATTTTAGCGAATTTCCAAGAAAAACTGAAATTTTAGCGAATTTCCATGAAAAATGTCAATATTAACCGAATTTCTAAATCGTTCCTATTTCTACGTATCTCGACGATTTGGATGATATATAAGAAACACTGAAATTTTAGCGAATTTCCAAGAAAAACTGAAATTTTAGCGAATTTCCAAGAAAAATGTCAATATTAACCGAATTTCTAAATCGTTCCTATTTCTACGTATCTCGACGATTTGGATGATATATAAGAAACACTGAAATTTTAGCGAATTTCCAAGAAAAACTGAAATTTTAGCGAATTTCCAAGAAAAATGTCAAAATTAACCGAATTTCTAAATCGTTCCTATTTCTACGTAACTCGACGATTTGGATGATATATAAGAAACACTGAAATTTTAGCGAATTTCTAAGAAAAACTGAAATTTTAGCGAATTTCCAAGAAAAATGTCAATATTAACCGAATTTCTAAATCGTTCCTATTTCTACGTATCTCGACGATTTGGATGATATATAAGAAACACTGAAATTTTAGCGAATTTCCAAGAAAAACTGAAATTTTAGCGAATTTCCAAGAAAAATGTCAATATTAACCGAATTTCTAAATCGTTCCTATTTCTACGTAACTCGACGATTTGGATGATATATAAGAAACACTGAAATTTTAGCGAATTTCCAAGAAAAACTGAAATTTTAGCGAATTTCCAAGAAAAATGTCAATATTAACCGAATTTCTAAATCGTTCCTATTTCTACGTATCTCGACGATTTGGATGATATATAAGAAACACTGAAATTTTAGCGAATTTCCAAGAAAAACTGAAATTTTAGCGAATTTCCAAGAAAAATGTCAATATTAACCGAATTTCTAAATCGTTCCTATTTCTACGTATCTCGACGATTTGGATGATATATAAGAAACACTGAAATTTTAGCGAATTTCCAAGAAAAACTGAAATTTTAGCGAATTTCCAAGAAAAATGTCAAAATTAACCGAATTTCTAAATCGTTCCTATTTCTACGTAACTCGACGATTTGGATGATATATAAGAAACACTGAAATTTTAGCGAATTTCCAAGAAAAACTGAAATTTTAGCGAATTTCCATGAAAAATGTCAATATTAACCGAATTTCTAAGTCGTTCCTATTTCTACGTATCTCGACGATTTGGATGATATATAAGAAACACTGAAATTTTAGCGAATTTCCAAGAAAAACTGAAATTTTAGCGAATTTCCATGAAAAATGTCAATATTAACCGAATTTCTAAATCGTTCCTATTTCTACGTATCTCGACGATTTGGATGATATATAAGAAACACTGAAATTTTAGCGAATTTCCAAGAAAAACTGAAATTTTAGCGAATTTCCATGAAAAATGTCAATATTAACCGAATTTCTAAATCGTTCCTATTTCTACGTATCTCGACGATTTGGATGATATATAAGAAACACTGAAATGTTGGCGAATTTCCAAGAAAAACTGAAATTTTAGCGAATTTCCATGAAAAATGTCAATATTAACCGAATTTCTAAATCGTTCCTATTTCTACGTAACTCGACGATTTGGATGATATATAAGAAACACTGAAATTTTAGCGAATTTCCAAGAAAAACTGAAATTTTAGCGAATTTCCATGAAAAATGTCAATATTAACCGAATTTCTAAATCGTTCCTATTTCTACGTATCTCGACGATTTGGATGATATATAAGAAACACTGAAATTTTAGCGAATTTCCAAGAAAAACTGAAATTTTAGCGAATTTCCAAGAAAAATGTCAATATTAACCGAATTTCTTAATCGTTCCTATTTCTACGTATCTCGACGATTTGGATGATATATAAGAAACACTGAAATTTTAGCGAATTTCCAAGAAAAACTGAAATTTTAGCGAATTTCCAAGAAAAATGTCAATATTAACCGAATTTCTTAATCGTTCCTATTTCTACGTATCTCGACGATTTGGTTGATATATAAGAAACACTGAAATTTTAGCGAATTTCCAAGAAAAACTGAAATTTTAGCGAATTTCCAAGAAAAACTGAAATTTTAGCGAATTTCCATGAAAAATGTCAATATTAACCGAATTTCTAAATCGTTCCTATTTCTACGTAACTCGACGATTTGGGTGATATATAAGAAACACTGAAATTTTAGCGAATTTCCAAGAAAAACTGAAATTTTAGCGAATTTCCATGAAAAATGTCAATATTAACCGAATTTCTAAGTCGTTCCTATTTCTACGTATCTCGACGATTTGGATGATATATAAGAAACACTGAAATGTTAGCGAATTTCCAAGAAAAACTGAAATTTTAGCGAATTTCCATGAAAAATGTCAATATTAACCGAATTTCTAAATCGTTCCTATTTCTACGTAACTCGACGATTTGGATGATATATAAGAAACACTGAAATTTTAGCGAATTTCCAAGAAAAACTGAAATTTTAGCGAATTTCCATGAAAAATGTCAATATTAACCGAATTTCTAAATCGTTCCTATTTCTACGTATCTCGACGATTTGCATGATATATAAGAAACACTGAAATTTTAGAAAATTTCCAAGAAAAACTGAAATTTTAGCGAATTTCCAAGAAAAATGTAAAAATTAACCGAATTTCTTAATCGTTCCTATTTCTACGTATCTCGACGATTTGGATGATATATAAGAAACACTGAAATTTTAGCGAATTTCCAAGAAAAACTGAAATTTTAGCGAATTTCCAAGAAAAACTGAAATTTTAGCGAATTTCCATGAAAAATGTCAATATTAACCGAATTTCTAAATCGTTCCTATTTCTACGTAACTCGACGATTTGGATGATATATAAGAAACACTGAAATTTTAGCGAATTTCCAAGAAAAACTGAAATTTTAGCGAATTTCCATGAAAAATGTCAATATTAACCGAATTTCTAAGTCGTTCCTATTTCTACGTATCTCGACGATTTGGATGATATATAAGAAACACTGAAATGTTAGCGAATTTCCAAGAAAAACTGAAATTTTAGCGAATTTCCAAGAAAAATGTCAAAATTAACAGAATTTCTAAATCGTTCCTATTTCTACGTAACTCGACGATTTGTATGATATATAAGAAAAACTGAAATTTTAGCGAATTTCCATGAAAAATGTCAATATTAACCGAATTTCTAAGTCGTTCCTATTTCTACGTATCTCGACGATTTGGATGATATATAAGAAACACTGAAATGTTAGCGAATTTCCAAGAAAAACTGAAATTTTAGCGAATTTCCATGAAAAATGTCAATATTAACCGAATTTCTAAATCGTTCCTATTTCTACGTAACTCGACGATTTGGATGATATATAAGAAACACTGAAATTTTAGCGAATTTCCAAGAAAAACTGAAATTTTAGCGAATTTCCATGAAAAATGTCAATATTAACCGAATTTCTAAATCGTTCCTATTTCTACGTATCTCGACGATTTGGATGATATATAAGAAACACTGAAATTTTAGCGAATTTCCAAGAAAAACTGAAATTTTAGCGAATTTCCATGAAAAATGTCAATATTAACCGAATTTCTAAATCGTTCCTATTTCTACGTAACTCGACGATTTGGATGATATATAAGAAACACTGAAATTTTAGCGAATTTCCAAGAAAAACTGAAATTTTAGCGAATTTCCAAGAAAAATGTCAATATTAACCGAATTTCTAAATCGTTCCTATTTCTACGTATCTCGACGATTTGGATGATATATAAGAAACACTGAAATTTTAGCGAATTTCCAAGAAAAACTGAAATTTTAGCGAATTTCCAAGAAAAATGTCAATATTAACCGAATTTCTAAATCGTTCCTATTTCTACGTATCTCGACGATTTGGATGATATATAAGAAACACTGAAATTTTAGCGAATTTCCAAGAAAAACTGAAATTTTAGCGAATTTCCAAGAAAAACTGAAATTTTAGCGAATTTCCATGAAAAATGTCAATATTAACCGAATTTCTAAGTCGTTCCTATTTCTACGTATCTCGACGATTTGGATGATATATAAGAAACACTGAAATTTTAGAAAATTTCCAAGAAAAACTGAAATTTTAGCGAATTTCCAAGAAAAATGTAAAAATTAACCGAATTTCTTAATCGTTCCTATTTCTACGTATCTCGACGATTTGGATGATATATAAGAAACACTGAAATTTTAGCGAATTTCCAAGAAAAACTGAAATTTTAGCGAATTTCCAAGAAAAACTGAAATTTTAGCGAATTTCCATGAAAAATGTCAATATTAACCGAATTTCTAAGTCGTTCCTATTTCTACGTATCTCGACGATTTGGATGATATATAAGAAACACTGAAATGTTAGCGAATTTCCAAGAAAAACTGAAATTTTAGCGAATTTCCATGAAAAATGTCAATATTAACCGAATTTCTAAGTCGTTCCTATTTCTACGTAACTCGCCGATTTGGATGATATATAAGAAACACTGAAATTTTAGCGAATTTCCAAGAAAAACTGAAATTTTAGCGAATTTCCAAGAAAAATGTCAATATTAACCGAATTTCTAAATCGTTCCTATTTCTACGTATCTCGACGATTTGGATGATATATAAGAAACACTGAAATTTTAGCGAATTTCCAAGAAAAACTGAAATTTTAGCGAATTTCCATGAAAAATGTCAATATTAACCGAATTTCTAAATCGTTCCTATTTCTACGTAACTCGACGATTTGGATGATATATAAGAAACACTGAAATTTTAGCGAATTTCCAAGAAAAACTGAAATTTTAGCGAATTTCCATGAAAAATGTCAATATTAACCGAATTTCTAAATCGTTCCTATTTCTACGTATCTCGACGATTTGGATGATATATAAGAAACACTGAAATTTTAGCGAATTTCCAAGAAAAACTGAAATTTTAGCGAATTTCCAAGAAAAATGTCAATATTAACCGAATTTCTTAATCGTTCCTATTTCTACGTATCTCGACGATTTGGATGATATATAAGAAACACTGAAATTTTAGCGAATTTCCAAGAAAAACTGAAATTTTAGCGAATTTCCAAGAAAAATGTCAATATTAACCGAATTTCTTAATCGTTCCTATTTCTACGTATCTCGACGATTTGGATGATATATAAGAAACACTGAAATTTTAGCGAATTTCCAAGAAAAACTGAAATTTTAGCGAATTTCCAAGAAAAACTGAAATTTTAGCGAATTTCCATGAAAAATGTCAATATTAACCGAATTTCTAAATCGTTCCTATTTCTACGTAACTCGACGATTTGGATGATATATAAGAAACACTGAAATTTTAGCGAATTTCCAAGAAAAACTGAAATTTTAGCGAATTTCCATGAAAAATGTCAATATTAACCGAATTTCTAAGTCGTTCCTATTTCTACGTATCTCGACGATTTGGATGATATATAAGAAACACTGAAATGTTAGCGAATTTCCAAGAAAAACTGAAATTTTAGCGAATTTCCATGAAAAATGTCAATATTAACCGAATTTCTAAATCGTTCCTATTTCTACGTAACTCGACGATTTGGATGATATATAAGAAACACTGAAATTTTAGCGAATTTCCAAGAAAAACTGAAATTTTAGCGAATTTCCAAGAAAAATGTCAATATTAACCGAATTTCTTAATCGTTCCTATTTCTACGTATCTCGACGATTTGGATGATATATAAGAAACACTGAAATTTTAGCGAATTTCCAAGAAAAACTGAAATTTTAGCGAATTTCCAAGAAAAACTGAAATTTTAGCGAATTTCCATGAAAAATGTCAATATTAACCGAATTTCTAAATCGTTCCTATTTCTACGTAACTCGCCGATTTGGATGATATATAAGAAACACTGAAATTTTAGCGAATTTCCAAGAAAAACTGAAATTTTAGCGAATTTCCAAGAAAAATGTCAATATTAACCGAATTTCTAAATCGTTCCTATTTCTACGTATCTCGACGATTTGGATGATATATAAGAAACACTGAAATTTTAGCGAATTTCCAAGAAAAACTGAAATTTTAGCGAATTTCCAAGAAAAATGTCAATATTAACCGAATTTCTAAATCGTTCCTATTTCTACGTATCTCGACGATTTGGATGATATATAAGAAACACTGAAATTTTAGCGAATTTCCAAGAAAAACTGAAATTTTAGCGAATTTCCAAGAAAAATGTCAATATTAACCGAATTTCTAAATCGTTCCTATTTCTATGTATCTCGACGATTTGGATGATATATAAGAAACACTGAAATTTTAGCGAATTTCCAAGAAAAACTGAAATTTTAGCGAATTTCCAAGAAAAATGTCAATATTAACCGAATTTCTAAATCGTTCCTATTTCTACGTATCTCGACGATTTGGATGATATATAAGAAACACTGAAATTTTAGCGAATTTCCAAGAAAAACTGAAATTTTAGCGAATTTCCAAGAAAAATGTCAATATTAACCGAATTTCTAAATCGTTCCTATTTCTACGTATCTCGACGATTTGGATGATATATAAGAAACACTGAAATTTTAGCGAATTTCCAAGAAAAACTGAAATTTTAGCGAATTTCCAAGAAAAATGTCAATATTAACCGAATTTCTAAATCGTTCCTATTTCTACGTAACTCGACGATTTGGATGATATATAAGAAACACTGAAATTTTAGCGAATTTCCAAGAAAAACTGAAATTTTAGCGAATTTCCAAGAAAAATGTCAATATTAACCGAATTTCTAAATCGTTCCTATTTCTACGTAACTCGACGATTTGGATGATATATAAGAAACACTGAAATTTTAGCGAATTTCCAAGAAAAACTGAAATTTTAGCGAATTTCCATGAAAAATGTCAATATTAACCGAATTTCTAAATCGTTCCTATTTCTACGTATCTCGACGATTTGGATGATATATAAGAAACTGAAATTTTAGCGAATTTCCAAGAAAAACTGAAATTTTAGCGAATTTCCAAGAAAAATGTCAATATTAACCGAATTTCTAAATCGTTCCTATTTCTACGTATCTCGACGATTTGGATGATATATAAGAAACACTGAAATTTTAGCGAATTTCCAAGAAAAACTGAAATTTTAGCGAATTTCCATGAAAAATGTCAATATTAACCGAATTTCTAAATCGTTCCTATTTCTACGTAACTCGACGATTTGGATGATATATAAGAAACACTGAAATTTTAGCGAATTTCCAAGAAAAACTGAAATTTTAGCGAATTTCCATGAAAAATGTCAATATTAACCGAATTTCTAAATCGTTCCTATTTCTACGTATCTCGACGATTTGGATGATATATAAGAAACACTGAAATTTTAGCGAATTTCCAAGAAAAACTGAAATTTTAGCGAATTTCCAAGAAAAATGTCAATATTAACCGAATTTCTAAATCGTTCCTATTTCTACGTATCTCGACGATTTGGATGATATATAAGAAACACTGAAATTTTAGCGAATTTCCAAGAAAAACTGAAATTTTAGCGAATTTCCAAGAAAAATGTCAAAATTAACCGAATTTCTAAATCGTTCCTATTTCTACGTAACTCGACGATTTGGATGATATATAAGAAACACTGAAATTTTAGCGAATTTCTAAGAAAAACTGAAATTTTAGCGAATTTCCAAGAAAAATGTCAATATTAACCGAATTTCTAAATCGTTCCTATTTCTACGTATCTCGACGATTTGGATGATATATAAGAAACACTGAAATTTTAGCGAATTTCCAAGAAAAACTGAAATTTTAGCGAATTTCCAAGAAAAATGTCAATATTAACCGAATTTCTAAATCGTTCCTATTTCTACGTAACTCGACGATTTGGATGATATATAAGAAACACTGAAATTTTAGCGAATTTCCAAGAAAAACTGAAATTTTAGCGAATTTCCAAGAAAAATGTCAATATTAACCGAATTTCTAAATCGTTCCTATTTCTACGTATCTCGACGATTTGGATGATATATAAGAAACACTGAAATTTTAGCGAATTTCCAAGAAAAACTGAAATTTTAGCGAATTTCCAAGAAAAATGTCAATATTAACCGAATTTCTAAATCGTTCCTATTTCTACGTATCTCGACGATTTGGATGATATATAAGAAACACTGAAATTTTAGCGAATTTCCAAGAAAAACTGAAATTTTAGCGAATTTCCAAGAAAAATGTCAAAATTAACCGAATTTCTAAATCGTTCCTATTTCTACGTAACTCGACGATTTGGATGATATATAAGAAACACTGAAATTTTAGCGAATTTCCAAGAAAAACTGAAATTTTAGCGAATTTCCATGAAAAATGTCAATATTAACCGAATTTCTAAGTCGTTCCTATTTCTACGTATCTCGACGATTTGGATGATATATAAGAAACACTGAAATTTTAGCGAATTTCCAAGAAAAACTGAAATTTTAGCGAATTTCCATGAAAAATGTCAATATTAACCGAATTTCTAAATCGTTCCTATTTCTACGTATCTCGACGATTTGGATGATATATAAGAAACACTGAAATTTTAGCGAATTTCCAAGAAAAACTGAAATTTTAGCGAATTTCCATGAAAAATGTCAATATTAACCGAATTTCTAAATCGTTCCTATTTCTACGTATCTCGACGATTTGGATGATATATAAGAAACACTGAAATGTTGGCGAATTTCCAAGAAAAACTGAAATTTTAGCGAATTTCCATGAAAAATGTCAATATTAACCGAATTTCTAAATCGTTCCTATTTCTACGTAACTCGACGATTTGGATGATATATAAGAAACACTGAAATTTTAGCGAATTTCCAAGAAAAACTGAAATTTTAGCGAATTTCCATGAAAAATGTCAATATTAACCGAATTTCTAAATCGTTCCTATTTCTACGTATCTCGACGATTTGGATGATATATAAGAAACACTGAAATTTTAGCGAATTTCCAAGAAAAACTGAAATTTTAGCGAATTTCCAAGAAAAATGTCAATATTAACCGAATTTCTTAATCGTTCCTATTTCTACGTATCTCGACGATTTGGATGATATATAAGAAACACTGAAATTTTAGCGAATTTCCAAGAAAAACTGAAATTTTAGCGAATTTCCAAGAAAAATGTCAATATTAACCGAATTTCTTAATCGTTCCTATTTCTACGTATCTCGACGATTTGGTTGATATATAAGAAACACTGAAATTTTAGCGAATTTCCAAGAAAAACTGAAATTTTAGCGAATTTCCAAGAAAAACTGAAATTTTAGCGAATTTCCATGAAAAATGTCAATATTAACCGAATTTCTAAATCGTTCCTATTTCTACGTAACTCGACGATTTGGGTGATATATAAGAAACACTGAAATTTTAGCGAATTTCCAAGAAAAACTGAAATTTTAGCGAATTTCCATGAAAAATGTCAATATTAACCGAATTTCTAAGTCGTTCCTATTTCTACGTATCTCGACGATTTGGATGATATATAAGAAACACTGAAATGTTAGCGAATTTCCAAGAAAAACTGAAATTTTAGCGAATTTCCATGAAAAATGTCAATATTAACCGAATTTCTAAATCGTTCCTATTTCTACGTAACTCGACGATTTGGATGATATATAAGAAACACTGAAATTTTAGCGAATTTCCAAGAAAAACTGAAATTTTAGCGAATTTCCATGAAAAATGTCAATATTAACCGAATTTCTAAATCGTTCCTATTTCTACGTATCTCGACGATTTGCATGATATATAAGAAACACTGAAATTTTAGAAAATTTCCAAGAAAAACTGAAATTTTAGCGAATTTCCAAGAAAAATGTAAAAATTAACCGAATTTCTTAATCGTTCCTATTTCTACGTATCTCGACGATTTGGATGATATATAAGAAACACTGAAATTTTAGCGAATTTCCAAGAAAAACTGAAATTTTAGCGAATTTCCAAGAAAAACTGAAATTTTAGCGAATTTCCATGAAAAATGTCAATATTAACCGAATTTCTAAATCGTTCCTATTTCTACGTAACTCGACGATTTGGATGATATATAAGAAACACTGAAATTTTAGCGAATTTCCAAGAAAAACTGAAATTTTAGCGAATTTCCATGAAAAATGTCAATATTAACCGAATTTCTAAGTCGTTCCTATTTCTACGTATCTCGACGATTTGGATGATATATAAGAAACACTGAAATGTTAGCGAATTTCCAAGAAAAACTGAAATTTTAGCGAATTTCCAAGAAAAATGTCAAAATTAACAGAATTTCTAAATCGTTCCTATTTCTACGTAACTCGACGATTTGTATGATATATAAGAAAAACTGAAATTTTAGCGAATTTCCATGAAAAATGTCAATATTAACCGAATTTCTAAGTCGTTCCTATTTCTACGTATCTCGACGATTTGGATGATATATAAGAAACACTGAAATGTTAGCGAATTTCCAAGAAAAACTGAAATTTTAGCGAATTTCCATGAAAAATGTCAATATTAACCGAATTTCTAAATCGTTCCTATTTCTACGTAACTCGACGATTTGGATGATATATAAGAAACACTGAAATTTTAGCGAATTTCCAAGAAAAACTGAAATTTTAGCGAATTTCCATGAAAAATGTCAATATTAACCGAATTTCTAAATCGTTCCTATTTCTACGTATCTCGACGATTTGGATGATATATAAGAAACACTGAAATTTTAGCGAATTTCCAAGAAAAACTGAAATTTTAGCGAATTTCCATGAAAAATGTCAATATTAACCGAATTTCTAAATCGTTCCTATTTCTACGTAACTCGACGATTTGGATGATATATAAGAAACACTGAAATTTTAGCGAATTTCCAAGAAAAACTGAAATTTTAGCGAATTTCCAAGAAAAATGTCAATATTAACCGAATTTCTAAATCGTTCCTATTTCTACGTATCTCGACGATTTGGATGATATATAAGAAACACTGAAATTTTAGCGAATTTCCAAGAAAAACTGAAATTTTAGCGAATTTCCAAGAAAAATGTCAATATTAACCGAATTTCTAAATCGTTCCTATTTCTACGTATCTCGACGATTTGGATGATATATAAGAAACACTGAAATTTTAGCGAATTTCCAAGAAAAACTGAAATTTTAGCGAATTTCCAAGAAAAACTGAAATTTTAGCGAATTTCCATGAAAAATGTCAATATTAACCGAATTTCTAAGTCGTTCCTATTTCTACGTATCTCGACGATTTGGATGATATATAAGAAACACTGAAATTTTAGAAAATTTCCAAGAAAAACTGAAATTTTAGCGAATTTCCAAGAAAAATGTAAAAATTAACCGAATTTCTTAATCGTTCCTATTTCTACGTATCTCGACGATTTGGATGATATATAAGAAACACTGAAATTTTAGCGAATTTCCAAGAAAAACTGAAATTTTAGCGAATTTCCAAGAAAAACTGAAATTTTAGCGAATTTCCATGAAAAATGTCAATATTAACCGAATTTCTAAGTCGTTCCTATTTCTACGTATCTCGACGATTTGGATGATATATAAGAAACACTGAAATGTTAGCGAATTTCCAAGAAAAACTGAAATTTTAGCGAATTTCCATGAAAAATGTCAATATTAACCGAATTTCTAAGTCGTTCCTATTTCTACGTAACTCGCCGATTTGGATGATATATAAGAAACACTGAAATTTTAGCGAATTTCCAAGAAAAACTGAAATTTTAGCGAATTTCCAAGAAAAATGTCAATATTAACCGAATTTCTAAATCGTTCCTATTTCTACGTATCTCGACGATTTGGATGATATATAAGAAACACTGAAATTTTAGCGAATTTCCAAGAAAAACTGAAATTTTAGCGAATTTCCATGAAAAATGTCAATATTAACCGAATTTCTAAATCGTTCCTATTTCTACGTAACTCGACGATTTGGATGATATATAAGAAACACTGAAATTTTAGCGAATTTCCAAGAAAAACTGAAATTTTAGCGAATTTCCATGAAAAATGTCAATATTAACCGAATTTCTAAATCGTTCCTATTTCTACGTATCTCGACGATTTGGATGATATATAAGAAACACTGAAATTTTAGCGAATTTCCAAGAAAAACTGAAATTTTAGCGAATTTCCAAGAAAAATGTCAATATTAACCGAATTTCTTAATCGTTCCTATTTCTACGTATCTCGACGATTTGGATGATATATAAGAAACACTGAAATTTTAGCGAATTTCCAAGAAAAACTGAAATTTTAGCGAATTTCCAAGAAAAATGTCAATATTAACCGAATTTCTTAATCGTTCCTATTTCTACGTATCTCGACGATTTGGATGATATATAAGAAACACTGAAATTTTAGCGAATTTCCAAGAAAAACTGAAATTTTAGCGAATTTCCAAGAAAAACTGAAATTTTAGCGAATTTCCATGAAAAATGTCAATATTAACCGAATTTCTAAATCGTTCCTATTTCTACGTAACTCGACGATTTGGATGATATATAAGAAACACTGAAATTTTAGCGAATTTCCAAGAAAAACTGAAATTTTAGCGAATTTCCATGAAAAATGTCAATATTAACCGAATTTCTAAGTCGTTCCTATTTCTACGTATCTCGACGATTTGGATGATATATAAGAAACACTGCAATGTTAGCGAATTTCCAAGAAAAACTGAAATTTTAGCGAATTTCCATGAAAAATGTCAATATTAACCGAATTTCTAAATCGTTCCTATTTCTACGTAACTCGACGATTTGGATGATATATAAGAAACACTGAAATTTTAGCGAATTTCCAAGAAAAACTGAAATTTTAGCGAATTTCCAAGAAAAATGTCAATATTAACCGAATTTCTTAATCGTTCCTATTTCTACGTATCTCGACGATTTGGATGATATATAAGAAACACTGAAATTTTAGCGAATTTCCAAGAAAAACTGAAATTTTAGCGAATTTCCAAGAAAAACTGAAATTTTAGCGAATTTCCATGAAAAATGTCAATATTAACCGAATTTCTAAATCGTTCCTATTTCTACGTAACTCGCCGATTTGGATGATATATAAGAAACACTGAAATTTTAGCGAATTTCCAAGAAAAACTGAAATTTTAGCGAATTTCCAAGAAAAATGTCAATATTAACCGAATTTCTAAATCGTTCCTATTTCTACGTATCTCGACGATTTGGATGATATATAAGAAACACTGAAATTTTAGCGAATTTCCAAGAAAAACTGAAATTTTAGCGAATTTCCATGAAAAATGTCAATATTAACCGAATTTCTAAATCGTTCCTATTTCTACGTAACTCGACGATTTGGATGATATATAAGAAACACTGAAATTTTAGCGAATTTCCAAGAAAAACTGAAATTTTAGCGAATTTCCATGAAAAATGTCAATATTAACCGAATTTCTAAATCGTTCCTATTTCTACGTATCTCGACGATTTGGATGATATATAAGAAACACTGAAATTTTAGCGAATTTCCAAGAAAAACTGAAATTTTAGCGAATTTCCAAGAAAAACTGAAATTTTAGCGAATTTCCATGAAAAATGTCAATATTAACCGAATTTCTAAATCGTTCCTATTTCTACGTAACTCGCCGATTTGGATGATATATAAGAAACACTGAAATTTTAGCGAATTTCCAAGAAAAACTGAAATTTTAGCGAATTTCCAAGAAAAACTGAAATTTTAGCGAATTTCCATGAAAAATGTCAATATTAACCGAATTTCTAAATCGTTCCTATTTCTACGTAACTCGACGATTTGGATGATATATAAGAAACACTGAAATTTTAGCGAATTTCCAAGAAAAACTGAAATTTTAGCGAATTTCCATGAAAAATGTCAATATTAACCGAATTTCTAAGTCGTTCCTATTTCTACGTATCTCGACGATTTGGATGATATATAAGAAACACTGAAATGTTAGCGAATTTCCAAGAAAAACTGAAATTTTAGCGAATTTCCATGAAAAATGTCAATATTAACCGAATTTCTAAATCGTTCCTATTTCTACGTAACTCGACGATTTGGATGATATATAAGAAACACTGAAATTTTAGCGAATTTCCAAGAAAAACTGAAATTTTAGCGAATTTCCAAGAAAAATGTAAAAATTAACCGAATTTCTTAATCGTTCCTATTTCTACGTATCTCGACGATTTGGATGATATATAAGAAACACTGAAATTTTAGCGAATTTCCAAGAAAAACTGAAATTTTAGCGAATTTCCAAGAAAAACTGAAATTTTAGCGAATTTCCATGAAAAATGTCAATATTAACCGAATTTCTAAGTCGTTCCTATTTCTACGTATCTCGACGATTTGGATGATATATAAGAAACACTGAAATGTTAGCGAATTTCCAAGAAAAACTGAAATTTTAGCGAATTTCCATGAAAAATGTCAATATTAACCGAATTTCTAAGTCGTTCCTATTTCTACGTAACTCGCCGATTTGGATGATATATAAGAAACACTGAAATTTTAGCGAATTTCCAAGAAAAACTGAAATTTTAGCGAATTTCCAAGAAAAATGTCAATATTAACCGAATTTCTAAATCGTTCCTATTTCTACGTATCTCGACGATTTGGATGATATATAAGAAACACTGAAATTTTAGCGAATTTCCAAGAAAAACTGAAATTTTAGCGAATTTCCATGAAAAATGTCAATATTAACCGAATTTCTAAATCGTTCCTATTTCTACGTAACTCGACGATTTGGATGATATATAAGAAACACTGAAATTTTAGCGAATTTCCAAGAAAAACTGAAATTTTAGCGAATTTCCATGAAAAATGTCAATATTAACCGAATTTCTAAATCGTTCCTATTTCTACGTATCTCGACGATTTGGATGATATATAAGAAACACTGAAATTTTAGCGAATTTCCAAGAAAAACTGAAATTTTAGCGAATTTCCAAGAAAAATGTCAATATTAACCGAATTTCTTAATCGTTCCTATTTCTACGTATCTAGACGATTTGGATGATATATAAGAAACACTGAAATTTTAGCGAATTTCCAAGAAAAACTGAAATTTTAGCGAATTTCCAAGAAAAATGTCAATATTAACCGAATTTCTTAATCGTTCCTATTTCTACGTATCTCGACGATTTGGATGATATATAAGAAACACTGAAATTTTAGCGAATTTCCAAGAAAAACTGAAATTTTAGCGAATTTCCAAGAAAAACTGATATTTTAGCGAATTTCCATGAAAAATGTCAATATTAACCGAATTTCTAAATCGTTCCTATTTCTACGTAACTCGACGATTTGGATGATATATAAGAAACACTGAAATTTTAGCGAATTTCCAAGAAAAACTGAAATTTTAGCGAATTTCCATGAAAAATGTCAATATTAACCGAATTTCTAAGTCGTTCCTATTTCTACGTATCTCGACGATTTGGATGATATATAAGAAACACTGAAATGTTAGCGAATTTCCAAGAAAAACTGAAATTTTAGCGAATTTCCATGAAAAATGTCAATATTAACCGAATTTCTAAATCGTTCCTATTTCTACGTAACTCGACGATTTGGATGATATATAAGAAACACTGAAATTTTAGCGAATTTCCAAGAAAAACTGAAATTTTAGCGAATTTCCAAGAAAAATGTCAATATTAACCGAATTTCTTAATCGTTCCTATTTCTACGTATCTCGACGATTTGGATGATATATAAGAAACACTGAAATTTTAGCGAATTTCCAAGAAAAACTGAAATTTTAGCGAATTTCCAAGAAAAACTGAAATTTTAGCGAATTTCCATGAAAAATGTCAATATTAACCGAATTTCTAAATCGTTCCTATTTCTACGTAACTCGCCGATTTGGATGATATATAAGAAACACTGAAATTTTAGCGAATTTCCAAGAAAAACTGAAATTTTAGCGAATTTCCAAGAAAAATGTCAATATTAACCGAATTTCTTAATCGTTCCTATTTCTACGTATCTCGACGATTTGGATGATATATAAGAAACACTGAAATTTTAGCGAATTTCCAAGAAAAACTGAAATTTTAGCGAATTTCCCAGAAAAACTGAAATTTTAGCGAATTTCCATGAAAAATGTCAATATTAACCGAATTTCTAAATCGTTCCTATTTCTACGTAACTCGACGATTTGGATGATATATAAGAAACACTGAAATTTTAGCGAATTTCCAAGAAAAACTGAAATTTTAGCGAATTTCCATGAAAAATGTCAATATTAACCGAATTTCTAAGTCGTTCCTATTTCTACGTATCTCGACGATTTGGATGATATATAAGAAACACTGAAATGTTAGCGAATTTCCAAGAAAAACTGAAATTTTAGCGAATTTCCATGAAAAATGTCAATATTAACCGAATTTCTAAATCGTTCCTATTTCTACGTATCTCGACGATTTGGATGATATATAAGAAACACTGAAATTTTAGCGAATTTCCAAGAAAAACTGAAATTTTAGCGAATTTCCAAGAAAAACTGAAATTTTAGCGAATTTCCATGAAAAATGTCAATATTAACCGAATTTCTAAATCGTTCCTATTTCTACGTAACTCGACGATTTGGATGATATATAAGAAACACTGAAATTTTAGCGAATTTCCAAGAAAAACTGAAATTTTAGCGAATTTCCATGAAAAATGTCAATATTAACCGAATTTCTAAGTCGTTCCTATTTCTACGTATCTCGACGATTTGGATGATATATAAGAAACACTGAAATGTTAGCGAATTTCCAAGAAAAACTGAAATTTTAGCGAATTTCCAAGAAAAATGTCAATATTAACCGAATTTCTTAATCGTTCCTATTTCTACGTATCTCGACGATTTGGATGATATATAAGAAACACTGAAATTTTAGCGAATTTCCAAGAAAAACTGAAATTTTAGCGAATTTCCAAGAAAAACTGAAATTTTAGCGAATTTCCATGAAAAATGTCAATATTAACCGAATTTCTAAATCGTTCCTATTTCTACGTAACTCGACGATTTGGATGATATATAAGAAACACTGAAATTTTAGCGAATTTCCAAGAAAAACTGAAATTTTAGCGAATTTCCATGAAAAATGTCAATATTAACCGAATTTCTAAGTCGTTCCTATTTCTACGTATCTCGACGATTTGGATGATATATAAGAAACACTGAAATGTTAGCGAATTTCCAAGAAAAACTGAAATTTTAGCGAATTTCCATGAAAAATGTCAATATTAACCGAATTTCTAAATCGTTCCTATTTCTACGTAACTCGACGATTTGGATGATATATAAGAAACACTGAAATTTTAGCGAATTTCCAAGAAAAACTGAAATTTTAGCGAATTTCCAAGAAAAATGTCAATATTAACCGAATTTCTTAATCGTTCCTATTTCTACGTATCTCGACGATTTGGATGATATATAAGAAACACTGAAATTTTAGCGAATTTCCAAGAAAAACTGAAATTTTAGCGAATTTCCAAGAAAAACTGAAATTTTAGCGAATTTCCATGAAAAATGTCAATATTAACCGAATTTCTAAATCGTTCCTATTTCTACGTAACTCGACGATTTGGATGATATATAAGAAACACTGAAATTTTAGCGAATTTCCAAGAAAAACTGAAATTTTAGCGAATTTCCATGAAAAATGTCAATATTAACCGAATTTCTAAGTCGTTCCTATTTCTACGTATCTCGACGATTTGGATGATATATAAGAAACACTGAAATGTTAGCGAATTTCCAAGAAAAACTGAAATTTTAGCGAATTTCCATGAAAAATGTCAATATTAACCGAATTTCTAAATCGTTCCTATTTCTACGTATCTCGACGATTTGGATGATATATAAGAAACACTGAAATTTTAGCGAATTTCCAAGAAAAACTGAAATTTTAGCGAATTTCCAAGAAAAACTGAAATTTTAGCGAATTTCCATGAAAAATGTCAATATTAACCGAATTTCTAAATCGTTCCTATTTCTACGTAACTCGACGATTTGGATGATATATAAGAAACACTGAAATTTTAGCGAATTTCCAAGAAAAACTGAAATTTTAGCGAATTTCCATGAAAAATGTCAATATTAACCGAATTTCTAAGTCGTTCCTATTTCTACGTATCTCGACGATTTGGATGATATATAAGAAACACTGAAATGTTAGCGAATTTCCAAGAAAAACTGAAATTTTAGCGAATTTCCATGAAAAATGTCAATATTAACCGAATTTCTAAATCGTTCCTATTTCTACGTAACTCGACGATTTGGATGATATATAAGAAACACTGAAATTTTAGCGAATTTCCAAGAAAAACTGAAATTTTAGCGAATTTCCATGAAAAATGTCAATATTAACCGAATTTCTAAATCGTTCCTACTTCTACGTATCTCGACGATTTGCATGATATATAAGAAACACTGAAATTTTAGAAAATTTCCAAGAAAAACTGAAATTTTAGCGAATTTCCAAGAAAAATGTAAAAATTAACCGAATTTCTTAATCGTTCCTATTTCTACGTATCTCGACGATTTGGATGATATATAAGAAACACTGAAATTTTAGCGAATTTCCAAGAAAAACTGAAATTTTAGCGAATTTCCATGAAAAATGTCAATATTAACCGAATTTCTAAATCGTTCCTATTTCTACGTAACTCGACGATTTGGATGATATATAAGAAACACTGAAATTTTAGCGAATTTCCAAGAAAAACTGAAATTTTAGCGAATTTCCATGAAAAATGTCAATATTAACCGAATTTCTAAATCGTTCCTATTTCTACGTATCTCGACGATTTGGATGATATATAAGAAACACTGAAATTTTAGCGAATTTCCAAGAAAAACTGAAATTTTAGCGAATTTCCATGAAAAATGTCAATATTAACCGAATTTCTAAATCGTTCCTATTTCTACGTAACTCGACGATTTGGATGATATATAAGAAACACTGAAATTTTAGCGAATTTCCAAGAAAAACTGAAATTTTAGCGAATTTCCATGAAAAATGTCAATATTAACCGAATTTCTAAATCGTTCCTATTTCTACGTATCTCGACGATTTGGATGATATATAAGAAACACTGAAATTTTAGCGAATTTCCAAGAAAAACTGAAATTTTAGCGAATTTCCAAGAAAAATGTCAATATTAACCGAATTTCTTAATCGTTCCTATTTCTACGTATCTCGACGATTTGGATGATATATAAGAAACACTGAAATTTTAGCGAATTTCCAAGAAAAACTGAAATTTTAGCGAATTTCCAAGAAAAATGTCAATATTAACCGAATTTCTTAATCGTTCCTATTTCTACGTATCTCGACGATTTGGATGATATATAAGAAACACTGAAATTTTAGCGAATTTCCAAGAAAAACTGAAATTTTAGCGAATTTCCAAGAAAAACTGAAATTTTAGCGAATTTCCATGAAAAATGTCAATATTAACCGAATTTCTAAATCGTTCCTATTTCTACGTAACTCGACGATTTGGATGATATATAAGAAACACTGAAATTTTAGCGAATTTCCAAGAAAAACTGAAATTTTAGCGAATTTCCATGAAAAATGTCAATATTAACCGAATTTCTAAGTCGTTCCTATTTCTACGTATCTCGACGATTTGGATGATATATAAGAAACACTGAAATGTTAGCGAATTTCCAAGAAAAACTGAAATTTTAGCGAATTTCCAAGAAAAATGTCAAAATTAACAGAATTTCTAAATCGTTCCTATTTCTACGTAACTCGACGATTTGTATGATATATAAGAAAAACTGAAATTTTAGCGAATTTCCATGAAAAATGTCAATATTAACCGAATTTCTAAGTCGTTCCTATTTCTACGTATCTCGACGATTTGGATGATATATAAGAAACACTGAAATGTTAGCGAATTTCCAAGAAAAACTGAAATTTTAGCGAATTTCCATGAAAAATGTCAATATTAACCGAATTTCTAAATCGTTCCTATTTCTACGTAACTCGACGATTTGGATGATATATAAGAAACACTGAAATTTTAGCGAATTTCCAAGAAAAACTGAAATTTTAGCGAATTTCCATGAAAAATGTCAATATTAACCGAATTTCTAAATCGTCCCAATTTCTACGTATCTCGACGATTTGGATGATATATAAGAAACACTGAAATTTTAGCGAATTTCCAAGAAAAACTGAAATTTTAGCGAATTTCCATGAAAAATGTCAATATTAACCGAATTTCTAAATCGTTCCTATTTCTACGTAACTCGACGATTTGGATGATATATAAGAAACACTGAAATTTTAGCGAATTTCCAAGAAAAACTGAAATTTTAGCGAATTTCCATGGAAAATGTCAATATTAACCGAATTTCTAAGTCGTTCCTATTTCTACGTATCTCGACGATTTGGATGATATATAAGAAACACTGAAATGTTAGCGAATTTCCAAGAAAAACTGAAATTTTAGCGAATTTCCATGAAAAATGTCAATATTAACCGAATTTCTAAGTCGTTCCTATTTCTACGTAACTCGCCGATTTGGATGATATATAAGAAACACTGAAATTTTAGCGAATTTCCAAGAAAAACTGAAATTTTAGCGAATTTCCAAGAAAAATGTCAATATTAACCGAATTTCTAAATCGTTCCTATTTCTACGTATCTCGACGATTTGGATGATATATAAGAAACACTGAAATTTTAGCGAATTTCCAAGAAAAACTGAAATTTTAGCGAATTTCCATGAAAAATGTCAATATTAACCGAATTTCTAAATCGTTCCTATTTCTACGTAACTCGACGATTTGGATGATATATAAGAAACACTGAAATTTTAGCGAATTTCCAAGAAAAACTGAAATTTTAGCGAATTTCCATGAAAAATGTCAATATTAACCGAATTTCTAAATCGTTCCTATTTCTACGTATCTCGACGATTTGGATGATATATAAGAAACACTGAAATTTTAGCGAATTTCCAAGAAAAACTGAAATTTTAGCGAATTTCCATGAAAAATGTCAATATTAACCGAATTTCTAAATCGTTCCTATTTCTACATATCTCGACGATTTGCATGATATATAAGAAACACTGAAATTTTAGAAAATTTCCAAGAAAAACTGAAATTTTAGCGAATTTCCAAGAAAAATGTAAAAATTAACCGAATTTCTTAATCGTTCCTATTTCTACGTATCTCGACGATTTGGATGATATATAAGAAACACTGAAATTTTAGCGAATTTCCAAGAAAAACTGAAATTTTAGCGAATTTCCATGAAAAATGTCAATATTAACCGAATTTCTAAATCGTTCCTATTTCTACGTAACTCGACGATTTGGATGATATATAAGAAACACTGAAATTTTAGCGAATTTCCAAGAAAAACTGAAATTTTAGCGAATTTCCAAGAAAAATGTCAATATTAACCGAATTTCTTAATCGTTCCTATTTCTACGTATCTCGACGATTTGGATGATATATAAGAAACACTGAAATTTTAGCGAATTTCCAAGAAAAACTGAAATTTTAGCGAATTTCCAAGAAAAACTGAAATTTTAGCGAATTTCCATGAAAAATGTCAATATTAACCGAATTTCTAAATCGTTCCTATTTCTACGTAACTCGACGATTTGGATGATATATAAGAAACACTGAAATTTTAGCGAATTTCCAAGAAAAACTGAAATTTTAGCGAATTTCCAAGAAAAATGTCAAAATTAACAGAATTTCTAAATCGTTCCTATTTCTACGTAACTCGACGATTTGTATGATATATAAGAAACACTGAAATTTTAGCGAATTTCCAAGAAAAACTGAAATTTTAGCGAATTTCCAAGAAAAATGTCAATATTAACCGAATTTCTAAATCGTTCCTATTTCTACGTAACTCGACGATTTGGATGATATATAAGAAACACTGAAATGTTAGCGAATTTCCAAGAAAAACTGAAATTTTAGCGAATTTCCATGAAAAATGTCAATATTAACCGAATTTCTAAATCGTTCCTATTTCTACGTAACTCGACGATTTGGATGATATATAAGAAACACTGAAATTTTAGCGAATTTCCAAGAAAAACTGAAATTTTAGCGAATTTCCATGAAAAATGTCAATATTAACCGAATTTCTAAATCGTTCCTATTTCTACGTATCTCGACGATTTGCATGATATATAAGAAACACTGAAATTTTAGAAAATTTCCAAGAAAAACTGAAATTTTAGCGAATTTCCAAGAAAAATGTAAAAATTAACCGAATTTCTTAATCGTTCCTATTTCTACGTATCTCGACGATTTGGATGATATATAAGAAACACTGAAATTTTAGCGAATTTCCAAGAAAAACTGAAATTTTAGCGAATTTCCATGAAAAATGTCAATATTAACCGAATTTCTAAATCGTTCCTATTTCTACGTAACTCGACGATTTGGATGATATATAAGAAACACTGAAATTTTAGCGAATTTCCAAGAAAAACTGAAATTTTAGCGAATTTCCAAGAAAAATGTCAATATTAACCGAATTTCTTAATCGTTCCTATTTCTACGTATCTCGACGATTTGGATGATATATAAGAAACACTGAAATTTTAGCGAATTTCCAAGAAAAACTGAAATTTTAGCGAATTTCCAAGAAAAACTGAAATTTTAGCGAATTTCCATGAAAAATGTCAATATTAACCGAATTTCTAAATCGTTCCTATTTCTACGTAACTCGACGATTTGGATGATATATAAGAAACACTGAAATTTTAGCGAATTTCCAAGAAAAACTGAAATTTTAGCGAATTTCCAAGAAAAATGTCAAAATTAACAGAATTTCTAAATCGTTCCTATTTCTACGTAACTCGACGATTTGTATGATATATAAGAAACACTGAAATTTTAGCGAATTTCCAAGAAAAACTGAAATTTTAGCGAATTTCCAAGAAAAATGTCAATATTAACCGAATTTCTAAATCGTTCCTATTTCTACGTAACTCGACGATTTGGATGATATATAAGAAACACTGAAATTTTAGCGAATTTCCAAGAAAAACTGAAATTTTAGCGAATTTCCAAGAAAAATGTCAATATTAACCGAATTTCTAAATCGTTCCTATTTCTACGTATCTCGACGATTTGGATGATATATAAGAAACACTGAAATTTTAGCGAATTTCCAAGAAAAACTGAAATTTTAGCGAATTTCCAAGAAAAATGTCAAAATTAACAGAATTTCTAAATCGTTCCTATTTCTACGTAACTCGACGATTTGTATGATATATAAGAAACACTGAAATTTTAGCGAATTTCCAAGAAAAACTGAAATTTTAGCGAATTTCCAAGAAAAATGTCAAAATTAACAGAATTTCTAAATCGTTCCTATTTCTACGTATCTCGACGATTTGGATGATATATAAGAAACACTGAAATTTTAGCGAATTTCCAAGAAAAACTGAAATTTTAGCGAATTTCCATGAAAAATGTCAATATTAACCGAATTTCTAAATCGTTCCTATTTCTACGTATCTCGACGATTTGGATGATATATAAGAAACACTGAAATTTTAGCGAATTTCCAAGAAAAACTGAAATTTTAGCGAATTTCCATGAAAAATGTCAATATTAACTGAATTTCTAAATCGTTCCTATTTCTACGTAACTCGACGATTTGGATGATATATAAGAAACACTGAAATTTTAGCGAATTTCCAAGAAAAACTGAAATTTTAGCGAATTTCCAAGAAAAATATCAAAATTAACAGAATTTCTAAATCGTTCCTATTTCTACGTAACTCGCCGATTTGGATGATATATAAGAAACACTGAAATTTTAGCGAATTTCCAAGAAAAACTGAAATTTTAGCGAATTTCCAAGAAAAATGTCAATATTAACCGAATTTCTAAATCGTTCCTATTTCTACGTATCGCGACGATTTGGATGATATATAAGAAACACTGAAATTTTAGCGAATTTCCAAGAAAAACTGAAATTTTAGCGAATTTCCAAGAAAAATGTCAAAATTAACAGAATTTCTAAATCGTTCCTATTTCTACGTAACTCGACGATTTGTATGATATATTAGAAACACTGAAATTTTAGCGAATTTCCAAGAAAAACTGAAATTTTAGCGAATTTCCAAGAAAAATGTCAATATTAACCGAATTTCTAAATCGTTCCTATTTCTACGTAACTCGACGATTTGGATGATATATAAGAAACACTGAAATTTTAGCGAATTTCCAAGAAAAACTGAAATTTTAGCGAATTTCCAAGAAAAACTGAAATTTTAGCGAATTTCCATGAAAAATGTCAATATTAACCGAATTTCTAAATCGTTCCTATTTCTACGTAACTCGACGATTTGGATGATATATAAGAAACACTGAAATTTTAGCGAATTTCCAAGAAAAACTGAAATTTTAGCGAATTTCCATGAAAAATGTCAATATTAACCGAATTTCTAAGTCGTTCCTATTTCTACGTATCTCGACGATTTGGATGATATATAAGAAACACTGAAATGTTAGCGAATTTCCAAGAAAAACTGAAATTTTAGCGAATTTCCATGAAAAATGTCAATATTAACCGAATTTCTAAATCGTTCCTATTTCTACGTATCTCGACGATTTGGATGATATATAAGAAACACTGAAATTTTAGCGAATTTCCAAGAAAAACTGAAATTTTAGCGAATTTCCAAGAAAAACTGAAATTTTAGCGAATTTCCATGAAAAATGTCAATATTAACCGAATTTCTAAATCGTTCCTATTTCTACGTAACTCGACGATTTGGATGATATATAAGAAACACTGAAATTTTAGCGAATTTCCAAGAAAAACTGAAATTTTAGCGAATTTCCATGAAAAATGTCAATATTAACCGAATTTCTAAGTCGTTCCTATTTCTACGTATCTCGACGATTTGGATGATATATAAGAAACACTGAAATGTTAGCGAATTTCCAAGAAAAACTGAAATTTTAGCGAATTTCCATGAAAAATGTCAATATTAACCGAATTTCTAAATCGTTCCTATTTCTACGTAACTCGACGATTTGGATGATATATAAGAAACACTGAAATTTTAGCGAATTTCCAAGAAAAACTGAAATTTTAGCGAATTTCCATGAAAAATGTCAATATTAACCGAATTTCTAAATCGTTCCTACTTCTACGTATCTCGACGATTTGCATGATATATAAGAAACACTGAAATTTTAGAAAATTTCCAAGAAAAACTGAAATTTTAGCGAATTTCCAAGAAAAATGTAAAAATTAACCGAATTTCTTAATCGTTCCTATTTCTACGTATCTCGACGATTTGGATGATATATAAGAAACACTGAAATTTTAGCGAATTTCCAAGAAAAACTGAAATTTTAGCGAATTTCCATGAAAAATGTCAATATTAACCGAATTTCTAAATCGTTCCTATTTCTACGTAACTCGACGATTTGGATGATATATAAGAAACACTGAAATTTTAGCGAATTTCCAAGAAAAACTGAAATTTTAGCGAATTTCCATGAAAAATGTCAATATTAACCGAATTTCTAAATCGTTCCTATTTCTACGTATCTCGACGATTTGGATGATATATAAGAAACACTGAAATTTTAGCGAATTTCCAAGAAAAACTGAAATTTTAGCGAATTTCCATGAAAAATGTCAATATTAACCGAATTTCTAAATCGTTCCTATTTCTACGTAACTCGACGATTTGGATGATATATAAGAAACACTGAAATTTTAGCGAATTTCCAAGAAAAACTGAAATTTTAGCGAATTTCCATGAAAAATGTCAATATTAACCGAATTTCTAAATCGTTCCTATTTCTACGTATCTCGACGATTTGGATGATATATAAGAAACACTGAAATTTTAGCGAATTTCCAAGAAAAACTGAAATTTTAGCGAATTTCCAAGAAAAATGTCAATATTAACCGAATTTCTTAATCGTTCCTATTTCTACGTATCTCGACGATTTGGATGATATATAAGAAACACTGAAATTTTAGCGAATTTCCAAGAAAAACTGAAATTTTAGCGAATTTCCAAGAAAAATGTCAATATTAACCGAATTTCTTAATCGTTCCTATTTCTACGTATCTCGACGATTTGGATGATATATAAGAAACACTGAAATTTTAGCGAATTTCCAAGAAAAACTGAAATTTTAGCGAATTTCCAAGAAAAACTGAAATTTTAGCGAATTTCCATGAAAAATGTCAATATTAACCGAATTTCTAAATCGTTCCTATTTCTACGTAACTCGACGATTTGGATGATATATAAGAAACACTGAAATTTTAGCGAATTTCCAAGAAAAACTGAAATTTTAGCGAATTTCCATGAAAAATGTCAATATTAACCGAATTTCTAAGTCGTTCCTATTTCTACGTATCTCGACGATTTGGATGATATATAAGAAACACTGAAATGTTAGCGAATTTCCAAGAAAAACTGAAATTTTAGCGAATTTCCAAGAAAAATGTCAAAATTAACAGAATTTCTAAATCGTTCCTATTTCTACGTAACTCGACGATTTGTATGATATATAAGAAAAACTGAAATTTTAGCGAATTTCCATGAAAAATGTCAATATTAACCGAATTTCTAAGTCGTTCCTATTTCTACGTATCTCGACGATTTGGATGATATATAAGAAACACTGAAATGTTAGCGAATTTCCAAGAAAAACTGAAATTTTAGCGAATTTCCATGAAAAATGTCAATATTAACCGAATTTCTAAATCGTTCCTATTTCTACGTAACTCGACGATTTGGATGATATATAAGAAACACTGAAATTTTAGCGAATTTCCAAGAAAAACTGAAATTTTAGCGAATTTCCATGAAAAATGTCAATATTAACCGAATTTCTAAATCGTCCCAATTTCTACGTATCTCGACGATTTGGATGATATATAAGAAACACTGAAATTTTAGCGAATTTCCAAGAAAAACTGAAATTTTAGCGAATTTCCATGAAAAATGTCAATATTAACCGAATTTCTAAATCGTTCCTATTTCTACGTAACTCGACGATTTGGATGATATATAAGAAACACTGAAATTTTAGCGAATTTCCAAGAAAAACTGAAATTTTAGCGAATTTCCATGGAAAATGTCAATATTAACCGAATTTCTAAGTCGTTCCTATTTCTACGTATCTCGACGATTTGGATGATATATAAGAAACACTGAAATGTTAGCGAATTTCCAAGAAAAACTGAAATTTTAGCGAATTTCCATGAAAAATGTCAATATTAACCGAATTTCTAAGTCGTTCCTATTTCTACGTAACTCGCCGATTTGGATGATATATAAGAAACACTGAAATTTTAGCGAATTTCCAAGAAAAACTGAAATTTTAGCGAATTTCCAAGAAAAATGTCAATATTAACCGAATTTCTAAATCGTTCCTATTTCTACGTATCTCGACGATTTGGATGATATATAAGAAACACTGAAATTTTAGCGAATTTCCAAGAAAAACTGAAATTTTAGCGAATTTCCATGAAAAATGTCAATATTAACCGAATTTCTAAATCGTTCCTATTTCTACGTAACTCGACGATTTGGATGATATATAAGAAACACTGAAATTTTAGCGAATTTCCAAGAAAAACTGAAATTTTAGCGAATTTCCATGAAAAATGTCAATATTAACCGAATTTCTAAATCGTTCCTATTTCTACGTATCTCGACGATTTGGATGATATATAAGAAACACTGAAATTTTAGCGAATTTCCAAGAAAAACTGAAATTTTAGCGAATTTCCATGAAAAATGTCAATATTAACCGAATTTCTAAATCGTTCCTATTTCTACGTATCTCGACGATTTGCATGATATATAAGAAACACTGAAATTTTAGAAAATTTCCAAGAAAAACTGAAATTTTAGCGAATTTCCAAGAAAAATGTAAAAATTAACCGAATTTCTTAATCGTTCCTATTTCTACGTATCTCGACGATTTGGATGATATATAAGAAACACTGAAATTTTAGCGAATTTCCAAGAAAAACTGAAATTTTAGCGAATTTCCATGAAAAATGTCAATATTAACCGAATTTCTAAATCGTTCCTATTTCTACGTAACTCGACGATTTGGATGATATATAAGAAACACTGAAATTTTAGCGAATTTCCAAGAAAAACTGAAATTTTAGCGAATTTCCAAGAAAAATGTCAATATTAACCGAATTTCTTAATCGTTCCTATTTCTACGTATCTCGACGATTTGGATGATATATAAGAAACACTGAAATTTTAGCGAATTTCCAAGAAAAACTGAAATTTTAGCGAATTTCCAAGAAAAACTGAAATTTTAGCGAATTTCCATGAAAAATGTCAATATTAACCGAATTTCTAAATCGTTCCTATTTCTACGTAACTCGACGATTTGGATGATATATAAGAAACACTGAAATTTTAGCGAATTTCCAAGAAAAACTGAAATTTTAGCGAATTTCCAAGAAAAATGTCAAAATTAACAGAATTTCTAAATCGTTCCTATTTCTACGTAACTCGACGATTTGTATGATATATAAGAAACACTGAAATTTTAGCGAATTTCCAAGAAAAACTGAAATTTTAGCGAATTTCCAAGAAAAATGTCAATATTAACCGAATTTCTAAATCGTTCCTATTTCTACGTAACTCGACGATTTGGATGATATATAAGAAACACTGAAATGTTAGCGAATTTCCAAGAAAAACTGAAATTTTAGCGAATTTCCATGAAAAATGTCAATATTAACCGAATTTCTAAATCGTTCCTATTTCTACGTAACTCGACGATTTGGATGATATATAAGAAACACTGAAATTTTAGCGAATTTCCAAGAAAAACTGAAATTTTAGCGAATTTCCATGAAAAATGTCAATATTAACCGAATTTCTAAATCGTTCCTATTTCTACGTATCTCGACGATTTGCATGATATATAAGAAACACTGAAATTTTAGAAAATTTCCAAGAAAAACTGAAATTTTAGCGAATTTCCAAGAAAAATGTAAAAATTAACCGAATTTCTTAATCGTTCCTATTTCTACGTATCTCGACGATTTGGATGATATATAAGAAACACTGAAATTTTAGCGAATTTCCAAGAAAAACTGAAATTTTAGCGAATTTCCATGAAAAATGTCAATATTAACCGAATTTCTAAATCGTTCCTATTTCTACGTAACTCGACGATTTGGATGATATATAAGAAACACTGAAATTTTAGCGAATTTCCAAGAAAAACTGAAATTTTAGCGAATTTCCAAGAAAAATGTCAATATTAACCGAATTTCTTAATCGTTCCTATTTCTACGTATCTCGACGATTTGGATGATATATAAGAAACACTGAAATTTTAGCGAATTTCCAAGAAAAACTGAAATTTTAGCGAATTTCCAAGAAAAACTGAAATTTTAGCGAATTTCCATGAAAAATGTCAATATTAACCGAATTTCTAAATCGTTCCTATTTCTACGTAACTCGACGATTTGGATGATATATAAGAAACACTGAAATTTTAGCGAATTTCCAAGAAAAACTGAAATTTTAGCGAATTTCCAAGAAAAATGTCAAAATTAACAGAATTTCTAAATCGTTCCTATTTCTACGTAACTCGACGATTTGTATGATATATAAGAAACACTGAAATTTTAGCGAATTTCCAAGAAAAACTGAAATTTTAGCGAATTTCCAAGAAAAATGTCAATATTAACCGAATTTCTAAATCGTTCCTATTTCTACGTAACTCGACGATTTGGATGATATATAAGAAACACTGAAATTTTAGCGAATTTCCAAGAAAAACTGAAATTTTAGCGAATTTCCAAGAAAAATGTCAATATTAACCGAATTTCTAAATCGTTCCTATTTCTACGTATCTCGACGATTTGGATGATATATAAGAAACACTGAAATTTTAGCGAATTTCCAAGAAAAACTGAAATTTTAGCGAATTTCCAAGAAAAATGTCAAAATTAACAGAATTTCTAAATCGTTCCTATTTCTACGTAACTCGACGATTTGTATGATATATAAGAAACACTGAAATTTTAGCGAATTTCCAAGAAAAACTGAAATTTTAGCGAATTTCCAAGAAAAATGTCAAAATTAACAGAATTTCTAAATCGTTCCTATTTCTACGTATCTCGACGATTTGGATGATATATAAGAAACACTGAAATTTTAGCGAATTTCCAAGAAAAACTGAAATTTTAGCGAATTTCCATGAAAAATGTCAATATTAACCGAATTTCTAAATCGTTCCTATTTCTACGTATCTCGACGATTTGGATGATATATAAGAAACACTGAAATTTTAGCGAATTTCCAAGAAAAACTGAAATTTTAGCGAATTTCCATGAAAAATGTCAATATTAACTGAATTTCTAAATCGTTCCTATTTCTACGTAACTCGACGATTTGGATGATATATAAGAAACACTGAAATTTTAGCGAATTTCCAAGAAAAACTGAAATTTTAGCGAATTTCCAAGAAAAATATCAAAATTAACAGAATTTCTAAATCGTTCCTATTTCTACGTAACTCGCCGATTTGGATGATATATAAGAAACACTGAAATTTTAGCGAATTTCCAAGAAAAACTGAAATTTTAGCGAATTTCCAAGAAAAATGTCAATATTAACCGAATTTCTAAATCGTTCCTATTTCTACGTATCGCGACGATTTGGATGATATATAAGAAACACTGAAATTTTAGCGAATTTCCAAGAAAAACTGAAATTTTAGCGAATTTCCAAGAAAAATGTCAAAATTAACAGAATTTCTAAATCGTTCCTATTTCTACGTAACTCGACGATTTGTATGATATATTAGAAACACTGAAATTTTAGCGAATTTCCAAGAAAAACTGAAATTTTAGCGAATTTCCAAGAAAAATGTCAATATTAACCGAATTTCTAAATCGTTCCTATTTCTACGTAACTCGACGATTTGGATGATATATAAGAAACACTGAAATGTTAGCGAATTTCCAAGAAAAACTGAAATTTTAGCGAATTTCCATGAAAAATGTCAATATTAACCGAATTTCTAAATCGTTCCTATTTCTACGTAACTCGACGATTTGGATGATATATAAGAAACACTGAAATTTTAGCGAATTTCCAAGAAAAACTGAAATTTTAGCGAATTTCCATGAAAAATGTCAATATTAACCGAATTTCTAAATCGTTCCTATTTCTACGTATCTCGACGATTTGCATGATATATAAGAAACACTGAAATTTTAGAAAATTTCCAAGAAAAACTGAAATTTTAGCGAATTTCCAAGAAAAATGTAAAAATTAACCGAATTTCTTAATCGTTCCTATTTCTACGTATCTCGACGATTTGGATGATATATAAGAAACACTGAAATTTTAGCGAATTTCCAAGAAAAACTGAAATTTTAGCGAATTTCCATGAAAAATGTCAATATTAACCGAATTTCTAAATCGTTCCTATTTCTACGTAACTCGACGATTTGGATGATATATAAGAAACACTGAAATTTTAGCGAATTTCCAAGAAAAACTGAAATTTTAGCGAATTTCCAAGAAAAATGTCAATATTAACCGAATTTCTTAATCGTTCCTATTTCTACGTATCTCGACGATTTGGATGATATATAAGAAACACTGAAATTTTAGCGAATTTCCAAGAAAAACTGAAATTTTAGCGAATTTCCAAGAAAAACTGAAATTTTAGCGAATTTCCATGAAAAATGTCAATATTAACCGAATTTCTAAATCGTTCCTATTTCTACGTAACTCGACGATTTGGATGATATATAAGAAACACTGAAATTTTAGCGAATTTCCAAGAAAAACTGAAATTTTAGCGAATTTCCAAGAAAAATGTCAAAATTAACAGAATTTCTAAATCGTTCCTATTTCTACGTAACTCGACGATTTGTATGATATATAAGAAACACTGAAATTTTAGCGAATTTCCAAGAAAAACTGAAATTTTAGCGAATTTCCAAGAAAAATGTCAATATTAACCGAATTTCTAAATCGTTCCTATTTCTACGTAACTCGACGATTTGGATGATATATAAGAAACACTGAAATTTTAGCGAATTTCCAAGAAAAACTGAAATTTTAGCGAATTTCCAAGAAAAATGTCAATATTAACCGAATTTCTAAATCGTTCCTATTTCTACGTATCTCGACGATTTGGATGATATATAAGAAACACTGAAATTTTAGCGAATTTCCAAGAAAAACTGAAATTTTAGCGAATTTCCAAGAAAAATGTCAAAATTAACAGAATTTCTAAATCGTTCCTATTTCTACGTAACTCGACGATTTGTATGATATATAAGAAACACTGAAATTTTAGCGAATTTCCAAGAAAAACTGAAATTTTAGCGAATTTCCAAGAAAAATGTCAAAATTAACAGAATTTCTAAATCGTTCCTATTTCTACGTATCTCGACGATTTGGATGATATATAAGAAACACTGAAATTTTAGCGAATTTCCAAGAAAAACTGAAATTTTAGCGAATTTCCATGAAAAATGTCAATATTAACCGAATTTCTAAATCGTTCCTATTTCTACGTATCTCGACGATTTGGATGATATATAAGAAACACTGAAATTTTAGCGAATTTCCAAGAAAAACTGAAATTTTAGCGAATTTCCATGAAAAATGTCAATATTAACTGAATTTCTAAATCGTTCCTATTTCTACGTAACTCGACGATTTGGATGATATATAAGAAACACTGAAATTTTAGCGAATTTCCAAGAAAAACTGAAATTTTAGCGAATTTCCAAGAAAAATATCAAAATTAACAGAATTTCTAAATCGTTCCTATTTCTACGTAACTCGCCGATTTGGATGATATATAAGAAACACTGAAATTTTAGCGAATTTCCAAGAAAAACTGAAATTTTAGCGAATTTCCAAGAAAAATGTCAATATTAACCGAATTTCTAAATCGTTCCTATTTCTACGTATCTCGACGATTTGGATGATATATAAGAAACACTGAAATTTTAGCGAATTTCCAAGAAAAACTGAAATTTTAGCGAATTTCCAAGAAAAATGTCAATATTAACCGAATTTCTAAATCGTTCCTATTTCTACGTATCTCGACGATTTGGATGATATATAAGAAACACTGAAATTTTAGCGAATTTCCAAGAAAAACTGAAATTTTAGCGAATTTCCAAGAAAAATGTCAATATTAACCGAATTTCTAAATCGTTCCTATTTCTACGTATCTCGACGATTTGGATGATATATAAGAAACACTGAAATTTTAGCGAATTTCCAAGAAAAACTGCAATTTTAGCGAATTTCCAAGAAAAATGTCAATATAAACCGAATTTCTAAATCGTTCCTATTTCTACGTATCTCGACGATTTGGATGATATATAAGAAACACTGAAATTTTAGCGAATTTCCAAGAAAAACTGAAATTTTAGCGAATTTCCAAGAAAAATGTCAAAATTAACCGAATTTCTAAATCGTTCCTATTTCTACGTAACTCGACGATTTGGATGATATATAAGAAACACTGAAATTTTAGCGAATTTCCAAGAAAAACTGAAATTTTAGCGAATTTCCATGAAAAATGTCAATATTAACCGAATTTCTAAATCGTTCCTATTTCTACGTATCTCGACGATTTGGATGATATATAAGAAACACTGAAATTTTAGCGAATTTCCAAGAAAAACTGAAATTTTAGCGAATTTCCAAGAAAAATGTCAATATTAACCGAATTTCTAAATCGTTCCTATTTCTACGTATCTCGACGATTTGGATGATATATAAGAAACACTGAAATTTTAGCGAATTTCCAAGAAAAACTGAAATTTTAGCGAATTTCCATGAAAAATGTCAATATTAACCGAATTTCTAAATCGTTCCTATTTCTACGTAACTCGACGATTTGGATGATATATAAGAAACACTGAAATTTTAGCGAATTTCCAAGAAAAACTGAAATTTTAGCGAATTTCCATGAAAAATGTCAATATTAACCGAATTTCTAAATCGTTCCTATTTCTACGTATCTCGACGATTTGGATGATATATAAGAAACACTGAAATTTTAGCGAATTTCCAAGAAAAACTGAAATTTTAGCGAATTTCCAAGAAAAATGTCAAAATTAACAGAATTTCTAAATCGTTCCTATTTCTACGTAACTCGACGATTTGTATGATATATAAGAAAAACTGAAATTTTAGCGAATTTCCATGAAAAATGTCAATATTAACCGAATTTCTAAGTCGTTCCTATTTCTACGTATCTCGACGATTTGGATGATATATAAGAAACACTGAAATGTTAGCGAATTTCCAAGAAAAACTGAAATTTTAGCGAATTTCCATGAAAAATGTCAATATTAACCGAATTTCTAAATCGTTCCTATTTCTACGTAACTCGACGATTTGGATGATATATAAGAAACACTGAAATTTTAGCGAATTTCCAAGAAAAACTGAAATTTTAGCGAATTTCCAAGAAAAATGTCAAAATTAACAGAATTTCTAAATCGTTCCTATTTCTACGTAACTCGACGATTTGTATGATATATAAGAAACACTGAAATTTTAGCGAATTTCCAAGAAAAACTGAAATTTTAGCGAATTTCCAAGAAAAATGTCAATATTAACCGAATTTCTAAATCGTTCCTATTTCTACGTAACTCGACGATTTGGATGATATATAAGAAACACTGAAATTTTAGCGAATTTCCAAGAAAAACTGAAATTTTAGCGAATTTCCAAGAAAAATGTCAATATTAACCGAATTTATAAATCGTTCCTATTTCTACGTATCTCGACGATTTGGATGATATATAAGAAACACTGAAATTTTAGCGAATTTCCAAGAAAAACTGAAATTTTAGCGAATTTCCAAGAAAAATGTCAAAATTAACAGAATTTCTAAATCGTTCCTATTTCTACGTAACTCGACGATTTGTATGATATATAAGAAACACTGAAATTTTAGCGAATTTCCAAGAAAAACTGAAATTTTAGCGAATTTCCAAGAAAAATGTCAAAATTAACAGAATTTCTAAATCGTTCCTATTTCTACGTATCTCGACGATTTGGATGATATATAAGAAACACTGAAATTTTAGCGAATTTCCAAGAAAAACTGAAATTTTAGCGAATTTCCATGAAAAATGTCAATATTAACCGAATTTCTAAATCGTTCCTATTTCTACGTATCTCGACGATTTGGATGATATATAAGAAACACTGAAATTTTAGCGAATTTCCAAGAAAAACTGAAATTTTAGCGAATTTCCATGAAAAATGTCAATATTAACTGAATTTCTAAATCGTTCCTATTTCTACGTAACTCGACGATTTGGATGATATATAAGAAACACTGAAATTTTAGCGAATTTCCAAGAAAAACTGAAATTTTAGCGAATTTCCAAGAAAAATATCAAAATTAACAGAATTTCTAAATCGTTCCTATTTCTACGTAACTCGCCGATTTGGATGATATATAAGAAACACTGAAATTTTAGCGAATTTCCAAGAAAAACTGAAATTTTAGCGAATTTCCAAGAAAAATGTCAATATTAACCGAATTTCTAAATCGTTCCTATTTCTACGTATCTCGACGATTTGGATGATATATAAGAAACACTGAAATTTTAGCGAATTTCCAAGAAAAACTGAAATTTTAGCGAATTTCCAAGAAAAATGTCAAAATTAACAGAATTTCTAAATCGTTCCTATTTCTACGTAACTCGACGATTTGTATGATATATTAGAAACACTGAAATTTTAGCGAATTTCCAAGAAAAACTGAAATTTTAGCGAATTTCCAAGAAAAATGTCAATATTAACCGAATTTCTAAATCGTTCCTATTTCTACGTAACTCGACGATTTGGATGATATATAAGAAACACTGAAATGTTAGCGAATTTCCAAGAAAAACTGAAATTTTAGCGAATTTCCATGAAAAATGTCAATATTAACCGAATTTCTAAATCGTTCCTATTTCTACGTAACTCGACGATTTGGATGATATATAAGAAACACTGAAATTTTAGCGAATTTCCAAGAAAAACTGAAATTTTAGCGAATTTCCATGAAAAATGTCAATATTAACCGAATTTCTAAATCGTTCCTATTTCTACGTATCTCGACGATTTGCATGATATATAAGAAACACTGAAATTTTAGAAAATTTCCAAGAAAAACTGAAATTTTAGCGAATTTCCAAGAAAAATGTAAAAATTAACCGAATTTCTTAATCGTTCCTATTTCTACGTATCTCGACGATTTGGATGATATATAAGAAACACTGAAATTTTAGCGAATTTCCAAGAAAAACTGAAATTTTAGCGAATTTCCATGAAAAATGTCAATATTAACCGAATTTCTAAATCGTTCCTATTTCTACGTAACTCGACGATTTGGATGATATATAAGAAACACTGAAATTTTAGCGAATTTCCAAGAAAAACTGAAATTTTAGCGAATTTCCAAGAAAAATGTCAATATTAACCGAATTTCTTAATCGTTCCTATTTCTACGTATCTCGACGATTTGGATGATATATAAGAAACACTGAAATTTTAGCGAATTTCCAAGAAAAACTGAAATTTTAGCGAATTTCCAAGAAAAACTGAAATTTTAGCGAATTTCCATGAAAAATGTCAATATTAACCGAATTTCTAAATCGTTCCTATTTCTACGTAACTCGACGATTTGGATGATATATAAGAAACACTGAAATTTTAGCGAATTTCCAAGAAAAACTGAAATTTTAGCGAATTTCCAAGAAAAATGTCAAAATTAACAGAATTTCTAAATCGTTCCTATTTCTACGTAACTCGACGATTTGTATGATATATAAGAAACACTGAAATTTTAGCGAATTTCCAAGAAAAACTGAAATTTTAGCGAATTTCCAAGAAAAATGTCAATATTAACCGAATTTCTAAATCGTTCCTATTTCTACGTAACTCGACGATTTGGATGATATATAAGAAACACTGAAATTTTAGCGAATTTCCAAGAAAAACTGAAATTTTAGCGAATTTCCAAGAAAAATGTCAATATTAACCGAATTTCTAAATCGTTCCTATTTCTACGTATCTCGACGATTTGGATGATATATAAGAAACACTGAAATTTTAGCGAATTTCCAAGAAAAACTGAAATTTTAGCGAATTTCCAAGAAAAATGTCAAAATTAACAGAATTTCTAAATCGTTCCTATTTCTACGTAACTCGACGATTTGTATGATATATAAGAAACACTGAAATTTTAGCGAATTTCCAAGAAAAACTGAAATTTTAGCGAATTTCCAAGAAAAATGTCAAAATTAACAGAATTTCTAAATCGTTCCTATTTCTACGTATCTCGACGATTTGGATGATATATAAGAAACACTGAAATTTTAGCGAATTTCCAAGAAAAACTGAAATTTTAGCGAATTTCCATGAAAAATGTCAATATTAACCGAATTTCTAAATCGTTCCTATTTCTACGTATCTCGACGATTTGGATGATATATAAGAAACACTGAAATTTTAGCGAATTTCCAAGAAAAACTGAAATTTTAGCGAATTTCCATGAAAAATGTCAATATTAACTGAATTTCTAAATCGTTCCTATTTCTACGTAACTCGACGATTTGGATGATATATAAGAAACACTGAAATTTTAGCGAATTTCCAAGAAAAACTGAAATTTTAGCGAATTTCCAAGAAAAATATCAAAATTAACAGAATTTCTAAATCGTTCCTATTTCTACGTAACTCGCCGATTTGGATGATATATAAGAAACACTGAAATTTTAGCGAATTTCCAAGAAAAATGTCAATATTAACCGAATTTCTAAATCGTTCCTATTTCTACGTATCCCGACGATTTGGATGATATATAAGAAACACTGAAATTTTAGCGAATTTCCAAGAAAAACTGAAATTTTAGCGAATTTCCAAGAAAAATGTCAATATTAACCGAATTTCTAAATCGTTCCTATTTCTACGTATCTCGACGATTTGGATGATATATAAGAAACACTGAAATTTTAGCGAATTTCCAAGAAAAACTGAAATTTTAGCGAATTTCCAAGAAAAATGTCAATATTAACCGAATTTCTAAATCGTTCCTATTTCTACGTATCTCGACGATTTGGATGATATATAAGAAACACTGAAATTTTAGCGAATTTCCAAGAAAAACTGAAATTTTAGCGAATTTCCAAGAAAAATGTCAATATAAACCGAATTTCTAAATCGTTCCTATTTCTACGTATCTCGACGATTTGGATGATATATAAGAAACACTGAAATTTTAGCGAATTTCCAAGAAAAACTGAAATTTTAGCGAATTTCCAAGAAAAATGTCAAAATTAACCGAATTTCTAAATCGTTCCTATTTCTACGTAACTCGACGATTTGGATGATATATAAGAAACACTGAAATTTTAGCGAATTTCCAAGAAAAACTGAAATTTTAGCGAATTTCCATGAAAAATGTCAATATTAACCGAATTTCTAAATCGTTCCTATTTCTACGTATCTCGACGATTTGGATGATATATAAGAAACACTGAAATTTTAGCGAATTTCCAAGAAAAACTGAAATTTTAGCGAATTTCCAAGAAAAATGTCAATATTAACCGAATTTCTAAATCGTTCCTATTTCTACGTATCTCGACGATTTGGATGATATATAAGAAACACTGAAATTTTAGCGAATTTCCAAGAAAAACTGAAATTTTAGCGAATTTCCATGAAAAATGTCAATATTAACCGAATTTCTAAATCGTTCCTATTTCTACGTAACTCGACGATTTGGATGATATATAAGAAACACTGAAATTTTAGCGAATTTCCAAGAAAAACTGAAATTTTAGCGAATTTCCATGAAAAATGTCAATATTAACCGAATTTCTAAATCGTTCCTATTTCTACGTATCTCGACGATTTGGATGATATATAAGAAACACTGAAATTTTAGCGAATTTCCAAGAAAAACTGAAATTTTAGCGAATTTCCAAGAAAAATGTCAAAATTAACAGAATTTCTAAATCGTTCCTATTTCTACGTAACTCGACGATTTGTATGATATATAAGAAAAACTGAAATTTTAGCGAATTTCCATGAAAAATGTCAATATTAACCGAATTTCTAAGTCGTTCCTATTTCTACGTATCTCGACGATTTGGATGATATATAAGAAACACTGAAATGTTAGCGAATTTCCAAGAAAAACTGAAATTTTAGCGAATTTCCATGAAAAATGTCAATATTAACCGAATTTCTAAATCGTTCCTATTTCTACGTAACTCGACGATTTGGATGATATATAAGAAACACTGAAATTTTAGCGAATTTCCAAGAAAAACTGAAATTTTAGCGAATTTCCATGAAAAATGTCAATATTAACCGAATTTCTAAATCGTCCCAATTTCTACGTATCTCGACGATTTGGATGATATATAAGAAACACTGAAATTTTAGCGAATTTCCAAGAAAAACTGAAATTTTAGCGAATTTCCATGAAAAATGTCAATATTAACCGAATTTCTAAATCGTTCCTATTTCTACGTAACTCGACGATTTGGATGATATATAAGAAACACTGAAATTTTAGCGAATTTCCAAGAAAAACTGAAATTTTAGCGAATTTCCATGGAAAATGTCAATATTAACCGAATTTCTAAGTCGTTCCTATTTCTACGTATCTCGACGATTTGGATGATATATAAGAAACACTGAAATGTTAGCGAATTTCCAAGAAAAACTGAAATTTTAGCGAATTTCCATGAAAAATGTCAATATTAACCGAATTTCTAAGTCGTTCCTATTTCTACGTAACTCGCCGATTTGGATGATATATAAGAAACACTGAAATTTTAGCGAATTTCCAAGAAAAACTGAAATTTTAGCGAATTTCCAAGAAAAATGTCAATATTAACCGAATTTCTAAATCGTTCCTATTTCTACGTATCTCGACGATTTGGATGATATATAAGAAACACTGAAATTTTAGCGAATTTCCAAGAAAAACTGAAATTTTAGCGAATTTCCATGAAAAATGTCAATATTAACCGAATTTCTAAATCGTTCCTATTTCTACGTAACTCGACGATTTGGATGATATATAAGAAACACTGAAATTTTAGCGAATTTCCAAGAAAAACTGAAATTTTAGCGAATTTCCATGAAAAATGTCAATATTAACCGAATTTCTAAATCGTTCCTATTTCTACGTATCTCGACGATTTGGATGATATATAAGAAACACTGAAATTTTAGCGAATTTCCAAGAAAAACTGAAATTTTAGCGAATTTCCAAGAAAAACTGAAATTTTAGCGAATTTCCATGAAAAATGTCAATATTAACCGAATTTCTAAATCGTTCCTATTTCTACGTAACTCGACGATTTGGATGATATATAAGAAACACTGAAATTTTAGCGAATTTCCAAGAAAAACTGAAATTTTAGCGAATTTCCAAGAAAAATGTCAAAATTAACAGAATTTCTAAATCGTTCCTATTTCTACGTAACTCGACGATTTGTATGATATATAAGAAACACTGAAATTTTAGCGAATTTCCAAGAAAAACTGAAATTTTAGCGAATTTCCAAGAAAAATGTCAATATTAACCGAATTTCTAAATCGTTCCTATTTCTACGTAACTCGACGATTTGGATGATATATAAGAAACACTGAAATGTTAGCGAATTTCCAAGAAAAACTGAAATTTTAGCGAATTTCCATGAAAAATGTCAATATTAACCGAATTTCTAAATCGTTCCTATTTCTACGTAACTCGACGATTTGGATGATATATAAGAAACACTGAAATTTTAGCGAATTTCCAAGAAAAACTGAAATTTTAGCGAATTTCCATGAAAAATGTCAATATTAACCGAATTTCTAAATCGTTCCTATTTCTACGTATCTCGACGATTTGCATGATATATAAGAAACACTGAAATTTTAGAAAATTTCCAAGAAAAACTGAAATTTTAGCGAATTTCCAAGAAAAATGTAAAAATTAACCGAATTTCTTAATCGTTCCTATTTCTACGTATCTCGACGATTTGGATGATATATAAGAAACACTGAAATTTTAGCGAATTTCCAAGAAAAACTGAAATTTTAGCGAATTTCCATGAAAAATGTCAATATTAACCGAATTTCTAAATCGTTCCTATTTCTACGTAACTCGACGATTTGGATGATATATAAGAAACACTGAAATTTTAGCGAATTTCCAAGAAAAACTGAAATTTTAGCGAATTTCCAAGAAAAATGTCAATATTAACCGAATTTCTTAATCGTTCCTATTTCTACGTATCTCGACGATTTGGATGATATATAAGAAACACTGAAATTTTAGCGAATTTCCAAGAAAAACTGAAATTTTAGCGAATTTCCAAGAAAAACTGAAATTTTAGCGAATTTCCATGAAAAATGTCAATATTAACCGAATTTCTAAATCGTTCCTATTTCTACGTAACTCGACGATTTGGATGATATATAAGAAACACTGAAATTTTAGCGAATTTCCAAGAAAAACTGAAATTTTAGCGAATTTCCAAGAAAAATGTCAAAATTAACAGAATTTCTAAATCGTTCCTATTTCTACGTAACTCGACGATTTGTATGATATATAAGAAACACTGAAATTTTAGCGAATTTCCAAGAAAAACTGAAATTTTAGCGAATTTCCAAGAAAAATGTCAATATTAACCGAATTTCTAAATCGTTCCTATTTCTACGTAACTCGACGATTTGGATGATATATAAGAAACACTGAAATGTTAGCGAATTTCCAAGAAAAACTGAAATTTTAGCGAATTTCCATGAAAAATGTCAATATTAACCGAATTTCTAAATCGTTCCTATTTCTACGTAACTCGACGATTTGGATGATATATAAGAAACACTGAAATTTTAGCGAATTTCCAAGAAAAACTGAAATTTTAGCGAATTTCCATGAAAAATGTCAATATTAACCGAATTTCTAAATCGTTCCTATTTCTACGTATCTCGACGATTTGCATGATATATAAGAAACACTGAAATTTTAGAAAATTTCCAAGAAAAACTGAAATTTTAGCGAATTTCCAAGAAAAATGTAAAAATTAACGGAATTTCTTAATCGTTCCTATTTCTACGTATCTCGACGATTTGGATGATATATAAGAAACACTGAAATTTTAGCGAATTTCCAAGAAAAACTGAAATTTTAGCGAATTTCCATGAAAAATGTCAATATTAACCGAATTTCTAAATCGTTCCTATTTCTACGTAACTCGACGATTTGGATGATATATAAGAAACACTGAAATTTTAGCGAATTTCCAAGAAAAACTGAAATTTTAGCGAATTTCCAAGAAAAATGTCAATATTAACCGAATTTCTTAATCGTTCCTATTTCTACGTATCTCGACGATTTGGATGATATATAAGAAACACTGAAATTTTAGCGAATTTCCAAGAAAAACTGAAATTTTAGCGAATTTCCAAGAAAAACTGAAATTTTAGCGAATTTCCATGAAAAATGTCAATATTAACCGAATTTCTAAATCGTTCCTATTTCTACGTAACTCGACGATTTGGATGATATATAAGAAACACTGAAATTTTAGCGAATTTCCAAGAAAAACTGAAATTTTAGCGAATTTCCAAGAAAAATGTCAAAATTAACAGAATTTCTAAATCGTTCCTATTTCTACGTAACTCGACGATTTGTATGATATATAAGAAACACTGAAATTTTAGCGAATTTCCAAGAAAAACTGAAATTTTAGCGAATTTCCAAGAAAAATGTCAATATTAACCGAATTTCTAAATCGTTCCTATTTCTACGTAACTCGACGATTTGGATGATATATAAGAAACACTGAAATTTTAGCGAATTTCCAAGAAAAACTGAAATTTTAGCGAATTTCCAAGAAAAATGTCAATATTAACCGAATTTCTAAATCGTTCCTATTTCTACGTATCTCGACGATTTGGATGATATATAAGAAACACTGAAATTTTAGCGAATTTCCAAGAAAAACTGAAATTTTAGCGAATTTCCAAGAAAAATGTCAAAATTAACAGAATTTCTAAATCGTTCCTATTTCTACGTAACTCGACGATTTGTATGATATATAAGAAACACTGAAATTTTAGCGAATTTCCAAGAAAAACTGAAATTTTAGCGAATTTCCAAGAAAAATGTCAAAATTAACAGAATTTCTAAATCGTTCCTATTTCTACGTATCTCGACGATTTGGATGATATATAAGAAACACTGAAATTTTAGCGAATTTCCAAGAAAAACTGAAATTTTAGCGAATTTCCATGAAAAATGTCAATATTAACCGAATTTCTAAGTCGTTCCTATTTCTACGTAACTCGCCGATTTGGATGATATATAAGAAACACTGAAATTTTAGCGAATTTCCAAGAAAAACTGAAATTTTAGCGAATTTCCTAGAAAAATGTCAATATTAACCGAATTTCTAAATCGTTCCTATTTCTACGTATCTCGACGATTTGGATGATATATAAGAAACACTGAAATTTTAGCGAATTTCCAAGAAAAACTGAAATTTTAGCGAATTTCCATGAAAAATGTCAATATTAACCGAATTTCTAAATCGTTCCTATTTCTACGTAACTCGACGATTTGGATGATATATAAGAAACACTGAAATTTTAGCGAATTTCCAAGAAAAACTGAAATTTTAGCGAATTTCCATGAAAAATGTCAATATTAACCGAATTTCTAAATCGTTCCTATTTCTACGTATCTCGACGATTTGGATGATATATAAGAAACACTGAAATTTTAGCGAATTTCCAAGAAAAACTGAAATTTTAGCGAATTTCCAAGAAAAATGTCAATATTAACCGAATTTCTAAATCGTTCCTATTTCTACGTATCTCGACGATTTGGATGATATATAAGAAACACTGAAATTTTAGCGAATTTCCAAGAAAAACTGAAATTTTAGCGAATTTCCAAGAAAAATGTCAATATTAACCGAATTTCTAAATCGTTCCTATTTCTACGTATCTCGACGATTTGGATGATATATAAGAAACACTGAAATTTTAGCGAATTTCCAAGAAAAACTGAAATTTTAGCGAATTTCCAAGAAAAATGTCAAAATTAACCGAATTTCTAAATCGTTCCTATTTCTACGTAACTCGACGATTTGGATGATATATAAGAAACACTGAAATTTTAGCGAATTTCCAAGAAAAACTGAAATTTTAGCGAATTTCCAAGAAAAATGTCAAAATTAACCGAATTTCTAAATCGTTCCTCTTTCTACGTAACTCGACGATTTGGATGATATATAAGAAACACTGAAATTTTAGCGAATTTCCAAGAAAAACTGAAATTTTAGCGAATTTCCAAGGAAAATGTCAATATTAACCGAATTTCTAAATCGTTCCTATTTCTACGTAACTCGACGATTTGGATGATATATAAGAAACACTGAAATTTTAGCGAATTTCCAAGAAAAACTGAAATTTTAGCGAATTTCCATGAAAAATGTCAATATTAACCGAATTTCTAAATCGTTCCTATTTCTACGTATCTCGACGATTTGGATGATATATAAGAAACTGAAATTTTAGCGAATTTCCAAGAAAAACTGAAATTTTAGCGAATTTCCAAGAAAAATGTCAATATTAACCGAATTTCTAAATCGTTCCTGTTTCTACGTATCTCGACGATTTGGATGATATATAAGAAACACTGAAATTTTAGCGAATTTCCAAGAAAAACTGAAATTTTAGCGAATTTCCATGAAAAATGTCAATATTAACCGAATTTCTAAATCGTTCCTATTTCTACGTAACTCGACGATTTGGATGATATATAAGAAACACTGAAATTTTAGCGAATTTCCAAGAAAAACTGAAATTTTAGCGAATTTCCATGAAAAATGTCAATATTAACCGAATTTCTAAATCGTTCCTATTTCTACGTATCTCGACGATTTGGATGATATATAAGAAACACTGAAATTTTAGCGAATTTCCAAGAAAAACTGAAATTTTAGCGAATTTCCAAGAAAAATGTCAATATTAACCGAATTTCTAAATCGTTCCTATTTCTACGTATCTCGACGATTTGGATGATATATAAGAAACACTGAAATTTTAGCGAATTTCCAAGAAAAACTGAAATTTTAGCGAATTTCCAAGAAAAATGTCAAAATTAACCGAATTTCTAAATCGTTCCTATTTCTACGTAACTCGACGATTTGGATGATATATAAGAAACACTGAAATTTTAGCGAATTTCTAAGAAAAACTGAAATTTTAGCGAATTTCCAAGAAAAATGTCAATATTAACCGAATTTTTAAATCGTTCCTATTTCTACGTATCTCGACGATTTGGATGATATATAAGAAACACTGAAATTTTAGCGAATTTCCAAGAAAAACTGAAATTTTAGCGAATTTCCAAGAAAAATGTCAATATTAACCGAATTTCTAAATCGTTCCTATTTCTACGTAACTCGACGATTTGGATGATATATAAGAAACACTGAAATTTTAGCGAATTTCCAAGAAAAACTGAAATTTTAGCGAATTTCCAAGAAAAATGTCAATATTAACCGAATTTCTAAATCGTTCCTATTTCTACGTATCTCGACGATTTGGATGATATATAAGAAACACTGAAATTTTAGCGAATTTCCAAGAAAAACTGAAATTTTAGCGAATTTCCAAGAAAAATGTCAATATTAACCGAATTTCTAAATCGTTCCTATTTCTACGTATCTCGACGATTTGGATGATATATAAGAAACACTGAAATTTTAGCGAATTTCCAAGAAAAACTGAAATTTTAGCGAATTTCCAAAAAAAATGTCAAAATTAACCGAATTTCTAAATCGTTCCTATTTCTACGTAACTCGACGATTTGGATGATATATAAGAAACACTGAAATTTTAGCGAATTTCCAAGAAAAACTGAAATTTTAGCGAATTTCCATGAAAAATGTCAATATTAACCGAATTTCTAAGTCGTTCCTATTTCTACGTATCTCGACGATTTGGATGATATATAAGAAACACTGAAATTTTAGCGAATTTCCAAGAAAAACTGAAATTTTAGCGAATTTCCAAGAAAAATGTCAATATTAACCGAATTTCTAAATCGTTCCTATTTCTACGTATCTCGACGATTTGGATGATATATAAGAAACACTGAAATTTTAGCGAATTTCCAAGAAAAACTGAAATTTTAGCGAATTTCCAAGAAAAATGTCAATATTAACCGAATTTCTAAATCGTTCCTATTTCTACGTATCTCGACGATTTGGATGATATATAAGAAACACTGAAATTTTAGCGAATTTCCAAGAAAAACTGAAATTTTAGCGAATTTCCAAGAAAAATGTCAAAATTAACCGAATTTCTTAATCGTTCCTATTTCTACGTAACTCGACGATTTGGATGATATATAAGAAACACTGAAATTTTAGCGAATTTCCAAGAAAAACTGAAATTTTAGCGAATTTCCAAGAAAAATGTCAATATTAACCGAATTTCTAAATCGTTCCTATTTCTACGTATCTCGACGATTTGGATGATATATAAGAAACACTGAAATTTTAGCGAATTTCCAAGAAAAACTGAAATTTTAGCGAATTTCCAAGAAAAATGTCAAAATTAACCGAATTTCTAAATCGTTCCTATTTCTACGTATCTCGACGATTTGGATGATATATAAGAAACACTGAAATTTTAGCGAATTTCCAAGAAAAACTGAAATTTTAGCGAATTTCCAAGAAAAATGTCAATATTAACCGAATTTCTAAATCGTTCCTATTTCTACGTATCTCGACGATTTGGATGATATATAAGAAACACTGAAATTTTAGCGAATTTCCAAGAAAAACTGAAATTTTAGCGAATTTCCAAGAAAAATGTCAATATTAACCGAATTTCTAAATCGTTCCTATTTCTACGTATCTCGACGATTTGGATGATATATAAGAAACACTGAAATTTTAGCGAATTTCCAAGAAAAACTGAAATTTTAGCGAATTTCCAAAAAAAATGTCAAAATTAACCGAATTTCTAAATCGTTCCTATTTCTACGTAACTCGACGATTTGGATGATATATAAGAAACACTGAAATTTTAGCGAATTTCCAAGAAAAACTGAAATTTTAGCGAATTTCCATGAAAAATGTCAATATTAACCGAATTTCTAAGTCGTTCCTATTTCTACGTATCTCGACGATTTGGATGATATATAAGAAACACTGAAATTTTAGCGAATTTCCAAGAAAAACTGAAATTTTAGCGAATTTCCAAGAAAAATGTCAATATTAACCGAATTTCTAAATCGTTCCTATTTCTACGTATCTCGACGATTTGGATGATATATAAGAAACACTGAAATTTTAGCGAATTTCCAAGAAAAACTGAAATTTTAGCGAATTTCCAAGAAAAATGTCAATATTAACCGAATTTCTAAATCGTTCCTATTTCTACGTATCTCGACGATTTGGATGATATATAAGAAACACTGAAATTTTAGCGAATTTCCAAGAAAAACTGAAATTTTAGCGAATTTCCAAGAAAAATGTCAAAATTAACCGAATTTCTAAATCGTTCCTCTTTCTACGTAACTCGACGATTTGGATGATATATAAGAAACACTGAAATTTTAGCGAATTTCCAAGAAAAACTGAAATTTTAGCGAATTTCCAAGAAAAATGTCAATATTAACCGAATTTCTAAATCGTTCCTATTTCTACGTATCTCGACGATTTGGATGATATATAAGAAACACTGAAATTTTAGCGAATTTCCAAGAAAAACTGAAATTTTAGCGAATTTCCAAGAAAAATGTCAATATTAACCGAATTTCTAAATCGTTCCTATTTCTACGTATCTCGACGATTTGGATGATATATAAGAAACACTGAAATTTTAGCGAATTTCCAAGAAAAACTGAAATTTTAGCGAATTTCCAAGAAAAATGTCAAAATTAACCGAATTTCTTAATCGTTCCTATTTCTACGTAACTCGACGATTTGGATGATATATAAGAAACACTGAAATTTTAGCGAATTTCCAAGAAAAACTGAAATTTTAGCGAATTTCCAAGAAAAATGTCAATATTAACCGAATTTCTAAATCGTTCCTATTTCTACGTATCTCGACGATTTGGATGATATATAAGAAACACTGAAATTTTAGCGAATTTCCAAGAAAAACTGAAATTTTAGCGAATTTCCAAGAAAAATGTCAAAATTAACCGAATTTCTAAATCGTTCCTATTTCTACGTATCTCGACGATTTGGATGATATATAAGAAACACTGAAATTTTAGCGAATTTCCAAGAAAAACTGAAATTTTAGCGAATTTCCAAGAAAAATGTCAATATTAACCGAATTTCTAAATCGTTCCTATTTCTACGTATCTCGACGATTTGGATGATATATAAGAAACACTGAAATTTTAGCGAATTTCCAAGAAAAACTGAAATTTTAGCGAATTTCCAAGAAAAATGTCAATATTAACCGAATTTCTAAATCGTTCCTATTTCTACGTATCTCGACGATTTGGATGATATATAAGAAACACTGAAATTTTAGCGAATTTCCAAGAAAAACTGAAATTTTAGCGAATTTCCAAGAAAAATGTCAATATTAACCGAATTTCTAAATCGTTCCTATTTCTACGTATCTCGACGATTTGGATGATATATAAGAAACACTGAAATTTTAGCGAATTTCCAAGAAAAACTGAAATTTTAGCGAATTTCCAAGAAAAATGTCAATATTAACCGAATTTCTAAATCGTTCCTATTTCTACGTAACTCGACGATTTGGATGATATATAAGAAACACTGAAATTTTAGCGAATTTCCAAGAAAAACTGAAATTTTAGCGAATTTCCAAGAAAAATATCAAAATTAACAGAATTTCTAAATCGTTCCTATTTCTACGTAACTCGCCGATTTGGATGATATATAAGAAACACTGAAATTTTAGCGAATTTCCAAGAAAAACTGAAATTTTAGCGAATTTCCAAGAAAAATGTCAATATTAACCGAATTTCTAAATCGTTCCTATTTCTACGTATCTCGACGATTTGGATGATATATAAGAAACACTGAAATTTTAGCGAATTTCCAAGAAAAACTGAAATTTTAGCGAATTTCCATGAAAAATGTCAATATTAACCGAATTTCTAAATCGTTCCTATTTCTACGTAACTCGACGATTTGGATGATATATAAGAAACACTGAAATTTTAGCGAATTTCCAAGAAAAACTGAAATTTTAGCGAATTTCCATGAAAAATGTCAATATTAACCGAATTTCTAAATCGTTCCTATTTCTACGTATCTCGACGATTTGGATGATATATAAGAAACACTGAAATTTTAGCGAATTTCCAAGAAAAACTGAAATTTTAGCGAATTTCCAAGAAAAATGTCAATATTAACCGAATTTCTAAATCGTTCCTATTTCTACGTATCTCGACGATTTGGATGATATATAAGAAACACTGAAATTTTAGCGAATTTCCAAGAAAAACTGAAATTTTAGCGAATTTCCAAGAAAAATGTCAATATTAACCGAATTTCTAAATCGTTCCTATTTCTACGTATCTCGACGATTTGGATGATATATAAGAAACACTGAAATTTTAGCGAATTTCCAAGAAAAACTGAAATTTTAGCGAATTTCCAAGAAAAATGTCAAAATTAACCGAATTTCTAAATCGTTCCTATTTCTACGTAACTCGACGATTTGGATGATATATAAGAAACACTGAAATTTTAGCGAATTTCCAAGAAAAACTGAAATTTTAGCGAATTTCCAAGAAAAATGTCAATATTAACCGAATTTCTAAATCGTTCCTATTTCTACGTATCTCGACGATTTGGATGATATATAAGAAACACTGAAATTTTAGCGAATTTCCAAGAAAAACTGAAATTTTAGCGAATTTCCAAGAAAAATGTCAATATTAACCGAATTTCTAAATCGTTCCTATTTCTACGTAACTCGACGATTTGGATGATATATAAGAAACACTGAAATTTTAGCGAATTTCCAAGAAAAACTGAAATTTTAGCGAATTTCCATGAAAAATGTCAATATTAACCGAATTTCTAAATCGTTCCTATTTCTACGTAACTCGACGATTTGGATGATATATAAGAAACACTGAAATTTTAGCGAATTTCCAAGAAAAACTGAAATTTTAGCGAATTTCCAAGAAAAATGTCAATATTAAACGAATTTCTAAATCGTTCCTATTTCTACGTAACTCGACGATTTGGATGATATATAAGAAACACTGAAATTTTAGCGAATTTCCAAGAAAAACTGAAATTTTAGCGAATTTCCATGAAAAATGTCAATATTAACCGAATTTCTAAATCGTTCCTATTTCTACGTATCTCGACGATTTGGATGATATATAAGAAACTGAAATTTTAGCGAATTTCCAAGAAAAACTGAAATTTTAGCGAATTTCCAAGAAAAATGTCAATATTAACCGAATTTCTAAATCGTTCCTGTTTCTACGTATCTCGACGATTTGGATGATATATAAGAAACACTGAAATTTTAGCGAATTTCCAAGAAAAACTGAAATTTTAGCGAATTTCCATGAAAAATGTCAATATTAACCGAATTTCTAAATCGTTCCTATTTCTACGTAACTCGACGATTTGGATGATATATAAGAAACACTGAAATTTTAGCGAATTTCCAAGAAAAACTGAAATTTTAGCGAATTTCCATGAAAAATGTCAATATTAACCGAATTTCTAAATCGTTCCTATTTCTACGTATCTCGACGATTTGGATGATATATAAGAAACACTGAAATTTTAGCGAATTTCCAAGAAAAACTGAAATTTTAGCGAATTTCCAAGAAAAATGTCAATATTAACCGAATTTCTAAATCGTTCCTATTTCTACGTATCTCGACGATTTGGATGATATATAAGAAACACTGAAATTTTAGCGAATTTCCAAGAAAAACTGAAATTTTAGCGAATTTCCAAGAAAAATGTCAAAATTAACCGAATTTCTAAATCGTTCCTATTTCTACGTAACTCGACGATTTGGATGATATATAAGAAACACTGAAATTTTAGCGAATTTCTAAGAAAAACTGAAATTTTAGCGAATTTCCAAGAAAAATGTCAATATTAACCGAATTTTTAAATCGTTCCTATTTCTACGTAACTCGACGATTTGGATGATATATAAGAAACACTGAAATTTTAGCGAATTTCCAAGAAAAACTGAAATTTTAGCGAATTTCCAAGAAAAATGTCAATATTAACCGAATTTCTAAATCGTTCCTATTTCTACGTATCTCGACGATTTGGATGATATATAAGAAACACTGAAATTTTAGCGAATTTCCAAGAAAAACTGAAATTTTAGCGAATTTCCAAGAAAAATGTCAATATTAACCGAATTTCTAAATCGTTCCTATTTCTACGTATCTCGACGATTTGGATGATATATAAGAAACACTGAAATTTTAGCGAATTTCCAAGAAAAACTGAAATTTTAGCGAATTTCCAAAAAAAATGTCAAAATTAACCGAATTTCTAAATCGTTCCTATTTCTACGTAACTCGACGATTTGGATGATATATAAGAAACACTGAAATTTTAGCGAATTTCCAAGAAAAACTGAAATTTTAGCGAATTTCCATGAAAAATGTCAATATTAACCGAATTTCTAAGTCGTTCCTATTTCTACGTATCTCGACGATTTGGATGATATATAAGAAACACTGAAATTTTAGCGAATTTCCAAGAAAAACTGAAATTTTAGCGAATTTCCAAGAAAAATGTCAATATTAACCGAATTTCTAAATCGTTCCTATTTCTACGTATCTCGACGATTTGGATGATATATAAGAAACACTGAAATTTTAGCGAATTTCCAAGAAAAACTGAAATTTTAGCGAATTTCCAAGAAAAATGTCAATATTAACCGAATTTCTAAATCGTTCCTATTTCTACGTATCTCGACGATTTGGATGATATATAAGAAACACTGAAATTTTAGCGAATTTCCAAGAAAAACTGAAATTTTAGCGAATTTCCAAGAAAAATGTCAAAATTAACCGAATTTCTAAATCGTTCCTCTTTCTACGTAACTCGACGATTTGGATGATATATAAGAAACACTGAAATTTTAGCGAATTTCCAAGAAAAACTGAAATTTTAGCGAATTTCCAAGAAAAATGTCAATATTAACCGAATTTCTAAATCGTTCCTATTTCTACGTATCTCGACGATTTGGATGATATATAAGAAACACTGAAATTTTAGCGAATTTCCAAGAAAAACTGAAATTTTAGCGAATTTCCAAGAAAAATGTCAATATTAACCGAATTTCTAAATCGTTCCTATTTCTACGTATCTCGACGATTTGGATGATATATAAGAAACACTGAAATTTTAGCGAATTTCCAAGAAAAACTGAAATTTTAGCGAATTTCCAAGAAAAATGTCAAAATTAACCGAATTTCTTAATCGTTCCTATTTCTACGTAACTCGACGATTTGGATGATATATAAGAAACACTGAAATTTTAGCGAATTTCCAAGAAAAACTGAAATTTTAGCGAATTTCCAAGAAAAATGTCAATATTAACCGAATTTCTAAATCGTTCCTATTTCTACGTATCTCGACGATTTGGATGATATATAAGAAACACTGAAATTTTAGCGAATTTCCAAGAAAAACTGAAATTTTAGCGAATTTCCAAGAAAAATGTCAAAATTAACCGAATTTCTAAATCGTTCCTATTTCTACGTATCTCGACGATTTGGATGATATATAAGAAACACTGAAATTTTAGCGAATTTCCAAGAAAAACTGAAATTTTAGCGAATTTCCAAGAAAAATGTCAATATTAACCGAATTTCTAAATCGTTCCTATTTCTACGTATCTCGACGATTTGGATGATATATAAGAAACACTGAAATTTTAGCGAATTTCCAAGAAAAACTGAAATTTTTGCGAATTTCCAAGAAAAATGTCAATATTAACCGAATTTCTAAATCGTTCCTATTTCTACGTATCTCGACGATTTGGATGATATATAAGAAACACTGAAATTTTAGCGAATTTCCAAGAAAAACTGAAATTTTAGCGAATTTCCAAGAAAAATGTCAATATTAACCGAATTTCTAAATCGTTCCTATTTCTACGTATCTCGACGATTTGGATGATATATAAGAAACACTGAAATTTTAGCGAATTTCCAAGAAAAACTGAAATTTTAGCGAATTTCCAAGAAAAATGTCAATATTAACCGAATTTCTAAATCGTTCCTATTTCTACGTAACTCGACGATTTGGATGATATATAAGAAACACTGAAATTTTAGCGAATTTCCAAGAAAAACTGAAATTTTAGCGAATTTCCATGAAAAATGTCAATATTAACCGAATTTCTAAATCGTTCCTATTTCTACGTAACTCGACGATTTGGATGATATATAAGAAACACTGAAATTTTAGCGAATTTCCAAGAAAAACTGAAATTTTAGCGAATTTCCAAGAAAAATGTCAATATTAACCGAATTTCTAAATCGTTCCTATTTCTACGTAACTCGACGATTTGGATGATATATAAGAAACACTGAAATTTTAGCGAATTTCCAAGAAAAACTGAAATTTTAGCGAATTTCCATGAAAAATGTCAATATTAACCGAATTTCTAAATCGTTCCTATTTCTACGTATCTCGACGATTTGGATGATATATAAGAAACACTGAAATTTTAGCGAATTTCCAAGAAAAACTGAAATTTTAGCGAATTTCCAAGAAAAATGTCAATATTAACCGAATTTCTAAATCGTTCCTATTTCTACGTATCTCGACGATTTGGATGATATATAAGAAACACTGAAATTTTAGCGAATTTCCAAGAAAAACTGAAATTTTAGCGAATTTCCAAAAAAAATGTCAAAATTAACCGAATTTCTAAATCGTTCCTATTTCTACGTAACTCGACGATTTGGATGATATATAAGAAACACTGAAATTTTAGCGAATTTCCAAGAAAAACTGAAATTTTAGCGAATTTCCATGAAAAATGTCAATATTAACCGAATTTCTAAGTCGTTCCTATTTCTACGTATCTCGACGATTTGGATGATATATAAGAAACACTGAAATTTTAGCGAATTTCCAAGAAAAACTGAAATTTTAGCGAATCTCCAAGAAAAATGTCAATATTAACCGAATTTCTAAATCGTTCCTATTTCTACGTATCTCGACGATTTGGATGATATATAAGAAACACTGAAATTTTAGCGAATTTCCAAGAAAAACTGAAATTTTAGCGAATTTCCAAGAAAAATGTCAATATTAACCGAATTTCTAAATCGTTCCTATTTCTACGTATCTCGACGATTTGGATGATATATAAGAAACACTGAAATTTTAGCGAATTTCCAAGAAAAACTGAAATTTTAGCGAATTTCCAAGAAAAATGTCAAAATTAACCGAATTTCTAAATCGTTCCTATTTCTACGTAACTCGACGATTTGGATGATATATAAGAAACACTGAAATTTTAGCGAATTTCCAAGAAAAACTGAAATTTTAGCGAATTTCCAAGAAAAATGTCAATATTAACCGAATTTCTAAATCGTTCCTATTTCTACGTATCTCGACGATTTGGATGATATATAAGAAACACTGAAATTTTAGCGAATTTCCAAGAAAAACTGAAATTTTAGCGAATTTCCAAGAAAAATGTCAATATTAACCGAATTTCTAAATCGTTCCTATTTCTACGTATCTCGACGATTTGGATGATATATAAGAAACACTGAAATTTTAGCGAATTTCCAAGAAAAACTGAAATTTTAGCGAATTTCCAAGAAAAATGTCAAAATTAACCGAATTTCTAAATCGTTCCTATTTCTACGTAACTCGACGATTTGGATGATATATAAGAAACACTGAAATTTTAGCGAATTTCCAAGAAAAACTGAAATTTTAGCGAATTTCCAAGAAAAATGTCAATATTAACCGAATTTCTAAATCGTTCCTATTTCTACGTATCTCGACGATTTGGATGATATATAAGAAACACTGAAATTTTAGCGAATTTCCAAGAAAAACTGAAATTTTAGCGAATTTCCAAGAAAAATGTCAAAATTAACCGAATTTCTAAATCGTTCCTATTTCTACGTATCTCGACGATTTGGATGATATATAAGAAACACTGAAATTTTAGCGAATTTCCAAGAAAAACTGAAATTTTAGCGAATTTCCAAGAAAAATGTCAATATTAACCGAATTTCTAAATCGTTCCTATTTCTACGTATCTCGACGATTTGGATGATATATAAGAAACACTGAAATTTTAGCGAATTTCCAAGAAAAACTGAAATTTTAGCGAATTTCCAAGAAAAATGTCAATATTAACCGAATTTCTAAATCGTTCCTATTTCTACGTATCTCGACGATTTGGATGATATATAAGAAACACTGAAATTTTAGCGAATTTCCAAGAAAAACTGAAATTTTAGCGAATTTCCAAGAAAAATGTCAATATTAACCGAATTTCTAAATCGTTCCTATTTCTACGTATCTCGACGATTTGGATGATATATAAGAAACACTGAAATTTTAGCGAATTTCCAAGAAAAACTGAAATTTTAGCGAATTTCCAAGAAAAATGTCAATATTAACCGAATTTCTAAATCGTTCCTATTTCTACGTAACTCGACGATTTGGATGATATATAAGAAACACTGAAATTTTAGCGAATTTCCAAGAAAAACTGAAATTTTAGCGAATTTCCATGAAAAATGTCAATATTAACCGAATTTCTAAATCGTTCCTATTTCTACGTAACTCGACGATTTGGATGATATATAAGAAACACTGAAATTTTAGCGAATTTCCAAGAAAAACTGAAATTTTAGCGAATTTCCAAGAAAAATGTCAATATTAACCGAATTTCTAAATCGTTCCTATTTCTACGTAACTCGACGATTTGGATGATATATAAGAAACACTGAAATTTTAGCGAATTTCCAAGAAAAACTGAAATTTTAGCGAATTTCCATGAAAAATGTCAATATTAACCGAATTTCTAAATCGTTCCTATTTCTACGTATCTCGACGATTTGGATGATATATAAGAAACACTGAAATTTTAGCGAATTTCCAAGAAAAACTGAAATTTTAGCGAATTTCCAAGAAAAATGTCAATATTAACCGAATTTCTAAATCGTTCCTGTTTCTACGTATCTCGACGATTTGGATGATATATAAGAAACACTGAAATTTTAGCGAATTTCCAAGAAAAACTGAAATTTTAGCGAATTTCCATGAAAAATGTCAATATTAACCGAATTTCTAAATCGTTCCTATTTCTACGTAACTCGACGATTTGGATGATATATAAGAAACACTGAAATTTTAGCGAATTTCCAAGAAAAACTGAAATTTTAGCGAATTTCCATGAAAAATGTCAATATTAACCGAATTTCTAAATCGTTCCTATTTCTACGTAACTCGACGATTTGGATGATATATAAGAAACACTGAAATTTTAGCGAATTTCCAAGAAAAACTGAAATTTTAGCGAATTTCCAAGAAAAATGTCAATATTAACCGAATTTCTAAATCGTTCCTATTTCTACGTAACTCGACGATTTGGATGATATATAAGAAACACTGAAATTTTAGCGAATTTCCAAGAAAAACTGAAATTTTAGCGAATTTCCAAGAAAAATGTCAATATTAACCGAATTTCTAAATCGTTCCTATTTCTACGTATCTCGACGATTTGGATGATATATAAGAAACACTGAAATTTTAGCGAATTTCCAAGAAAAACTGAAATTTTAGCGAATTTCCAAGAAAAATGTCAATATTAACCGAATTTCTAAATCGTTCCTATTTCTACGTATCTCGACGATTTGGATGATATATAAGAAACACTGAAATTTTAGCGAATTTCCAAGAAAAACTGAAATTTTAGCGAATTTCCAAAAAAAATGTCAAAATTAACCGAATTTCTAAATCGTTCCTATTTCTACGTAACTCGACGATTTGGATGATATATAAGAAACACTGAAATTTTAGCGAATTTCCAAGAAAAACTGAAATTTTAGCGAATTTCCATGAAAAATGTCAATATTAACCGAATTTCTAAGTCGTTCCTATTTCTACGTATCTCGACGATTTGGATGATATATAAGAAACACTGAAATTTTAGCGAATTTCCAAGAAAAACTGAAATTTTAGCGAATTTCCAAGAAAAATGTCAATATTAACCGAATTTCTAAATCGTTCCTATTTCTACGTATCTCGACGATTTGGATGATATATAAGAAACACTGAAATTTTAGCGAATTTCCAAGAAAAACTGAAATTTTAGCGAATTTCCAAGAAAAATGTCAATATTAACCGAATTTCTAAATCGTTCCTATTTCTACGTATCTCGACGATTTGGATGATATATAAGAAACACTGAAATTTTAGCGAATTTCCAAGAAAAACTGAAATTTTAGCGAATTTCCAAGAAAAATGTCAAAATTAACCGAATTTCTAAATCGTTCCTATTTCTACGTAACTCGACGATTTGGATGATATATAAGAAACACTGAAATTTTAGCGAATTTCCAAGAAAAACTGAAATTTTAGCGAATTTCCAAGAAAAATGTCAATATTAACCGAATTTCTAAATCGTTCCTATTTCTACGTATCTCGACGATTTGGATGATATATAAGAAACACTGAAATTTTAGCGAATTTCCAAGAAAAACTGAAATTTTAGCGAATTTCCAAGAAAAATGTCAAAATTAACCGAATTTCTAAATCGTTCCTATTTCTACGTAACTCGACGATTTGGATGATATATAAGAAACACTGAAATTTTAGCGAATTTCCAAGAAAAACTGAAATTTTAGCGAATTTCCAAGAAAAATGTCAATATTAACCGAATTTCTAAATCGTTCCTATTTCTACGTATCTCGACGATTTGGATGATATATAAGAAACACTGAAATTTTAGCGAATTTCCAAGAAAAACTGAAATTTTAGCGAATTTCCAAGAAAAATGTCAAAATTAACCGAATTTCTAAATCGTTCCTATTTCTACGTAACTCGACGATTTGGATGATATATAAGAAACACTGAAATTTTAGCGAATTTCCAAGAAAAACTGAAATTTTAGCGAATTTCCAAGAAAAATGTCAATATTAACCGAATTTCTAAATCGTTCCTATTTCTACGTATCTCGACGATTTGGATGATATATAAGAAACACTGAAATTTTAGCGAATTTCCAAGAAAAACTGAAATTTTAGCGAATTTCCAAAAAAAATGTCAAAATTAACCGAATTTCTAAATCGTTCCTATTTCTACGTAACTCGACGATTTGGATGATATATAAGTAACACTGAAATTTTAGCGAATTTCCAAGAAAAACTGAAATTTTAGCGAATTTCCATGAAAAATGTCAATATTAACCGAATTTCTAAGTCGTTCCTATTTCTACGTATCTCGACGATTTGGATGATATATAAGAAACACTGAAATTTTAGCGAATTTCCAAGAAAAACTGAAATTTTAGCGAATTTCCAAGAAAAATGTCAATATTAACCGAATTTCTAAATCGTTCCTATTTCTACGTATCTCGACGATTTGGATGATATATAAGAAACACTGAAATTTTAGCGAATTTCCAAGAAAAACTGAAATTTTAGCGAATTTCCAAGAAAAATGTCAATATTAACCGAATTTCTAAATCGTTCCTATTTCTACGTATCTCGACGATTTGGATGATATATAAGAAACACTGAAATTTTAGCGAATTTCCAAGAAAAACTGAAATTTTAGCGAATTTCCAAGAAAAATGTCAAAATTAACCGAATTTCTAAATCGTTCCTATTTCTACGTAACTCGACGATTTGGATGATATATAAGAAACACTGAAATTTTAGCGAATTTCCAAGAAAAACTGAAATTTTAGCGAATTTCCAAGAAAAATGTCAATATTAACCGAATTTCTAAATCGTTCCTATTTCTACGTATCTCGACGATTTGGATGATATATAAGAAACACTGAAATTTTAGCGAATTTCCAAGAAAAACTGAAATTTTAGCGAATTTCCAAGAAAAATGTCAATATTAACCGAATTTCTAAATCGTTCCTATTTCTACGTAACTCGACGATTTGGATGATATATAAGAAACACTGAAATTTTAGCGAATTTCCAAGAAAAACTGAAATTTTAGCGAATTTCCAAGAAAAATGTCAAAATTAACCGAATTTCTAAATCGTTCCTATTTCTACGTAACTCGACGATTTGGATGATATATAAGAAACACTGAAATTTTAGCGAATTTCCAAGAAAAACTGAAATTTTAGCGAATTTCCATGAAAAATGTCAATATTAACCGAATTTCTAAGTCGTTCCTATTTCTACGTATCTCGACGATTTGGATGATATATAAGAAACACTGAAATTTTAGCGAATTTCCAAGAAAAACTGAAATTTTAGCGAATTTCCATGAAAAATGTCAATATTAACCGAATTTCTAAATCGTTCCTATTTCTACGTATCTCGACGATTTGGATGATATATAAGAAACACTGAAATTTTAGCGAATTTCCAAGAAAAACTGAAATTTTAGCGAATTTCCATGAAAAATGTCAATATTAACCGAATTTCTAAATCGTTCCTATTTCTACGTATCTCGACGATTTGGATGATATATAAGAAAAACTGAAATTTTAGCGAATTTCCAAGAAAAACTGAAATTTTAGCGAATTTCCATGAAAAATGTCAATATTAACCGAATTTCTAAATCGTTCCTATTTCTACGTAACTCGACGATTTGGATGATATATAAGAAACACTGAAATTTTAGCGAATTTCCAAGAAAAACTGAAATTTTAGCGAATTTCCATGAAAAATGTCAATATTAACCGAATTTCTAAATCGTTCCTATTTCTACGTATCTCGACGATTTGGATGATATATAAGAAACACTGAAATTTTAGCGAATTTCCAAGAAAAACTGAAATTTTAGCGAATTTCCAAGAAAAATGTCAATATTAACCGAATTTCTAAATCGTTCCTATTTCTACGTATCTCGACGATTTGGATGATATATAAGAAACACTGAAATTTTAGCGAATTTCCAAGAAAAACTGAAATTTTAGCGAATTTCCAAGAAAAATGTCAATATTAACCGAATTTCTAAATCGTTCCTATTTCTACGTAACTCGACGATTTGGATGATATATAAGAAACACTGAAATTTTAGCGAATTTCCAAGAAAAACTGAAATTTTAGCGAATTTCCATGAAAAATGTCAATATTAACCGAATTTCTAAATCGTTCCTATTTCTACGTAACTCGACGATTTGGATGATATATAAGAAACACTGAAATTTTAGCGAATTTCCAAGAAAAACTGAAATTTTAGCGAATTTCCAAGAAAAATGTCAATATTAACCGAATTTCTAAATCGTTCCTATTTCTACGTAACTCGACGATTTGGATGATATATAAGAAACACTGAAATTTTAGCGAATTTCCAAGAAAAACTGAAATTTTAGCGAATTTCCATGAAAAATGTCAATATTAACCGAATTTCTAAATCGTTCCTATTTCTACGTATCTCGACGATTTGGATGATATATAAGAAACTGAAATTTTAGCGAATTTCCAAGAAAAACTGAAATTTTAGCGAATTTCCAAGAAAAATGTCAATATTAACCGAATTTCTAAATCGTTCCTATTTCTACGTATCTCGACGATTTGGATGATATATAAGAAACACTGAAATTTTAGCGAATTTCCAAGAAAAACTGAAATTTTAGCGAATTTCCATGAAAAATGTCAATATTAACCGAATTTCTAAATCGTTCCTATTTCTACGTAACTCGACGATTTGGATGATATATAAGAAACACTGAAATTTTAGCGAATTTCCAAGAAAAACTGAAATTTTAGCGAATTTCCATGAAAAATGTCAATATTAACCGAATTTCTAAATCGTTCCTATTTCTACGTATCTCGACGATTTGGATGATATATAAGAAACACTGAAATTTTAGCGAATTTCCAAGAAAAACTGAAATTTTAGCGAATTTCCAAGAAAAATGTCAATATTAACCGAATTTCTAAATCGTTCCTATTTCTACGTATCTCGACGATTTGGATGATATATAAGAAACACTGAAATTTTAGCGAATTTCCAAGAAAAACTGAAATTTTAGCGAATTTCCAAGAAAAATGTCAAAATTAACCGAATTTCTAAATCGTTCCTATTTCTACGTAACTCGACGATTTGGATGATATATAAGAAACACTGAAATTTTAGCGAATTTCTAAGAAAAACTGAAATTTTAGCGAATTTCCAAGAAAAATGTCAATATTAACCGAATTTTTAAATCGTTCCTATTTCTACGTATCTCGACGATTTGGATGATATATAAGAAACACTGAAATTTTAGCGAATTTCCAAGAAAAACTGAAATTTTAGCGAATTTCCAAGAAAAATGTCAATATTAACCGAATTTCTAAATCGTTCCTATTTCTACGTAACTCGACGATTTGGATGATATATAAGAAACACTGAAATTTTAGCGAATTTCCAAGAAAAACTGAAATTTTAGCGAATTTCCAAGAAAAATGTCAATATTAACCGAATTTCTAAATCGTTCCTATTTCTACGTATCTCGACGATTTGGATGATATGTAAGAAACACTGAAATTTTAGCGAATTTCCAAGAAAAACTGAAATTTTAGCGAATTTCCAAGAAAAATGTCAATATTAACCGAATTTCTAAATCGTTCCTATTTCTACGTATCTCGACGATTTGGATGATATATAAGAAACACTGAAATTTTAGCGAATTTCCAAGAAAAACTGAAATTTTAGCGAATTTCCAAGAAAAATGTCAAAATTAACCGAATTTCTAAATCGTTCCTATTTCTACGTAACTCGACGATTTGGATGATATATAAGAAACACTGAAATTTTAGCGAATTTCCAAGAAAAACTGAAATTTTAGCGAATTTCCATGAAAAATGTCAATATTAACCGAATTTCTAAGTCGTTCCTATTTCTACGTATCTCGACGATTTGGATGATATATAAGAAACACTGAAATTTTAGCGAATTTCCAAGAAAAACTGAAATTTTAGCGAATTTCCATGAAAAATGTCAATATTAACCGAATTTCTAAATCGTTCCTATTTCTACGTATCTCGACGATTTGGATGATATATAAGAAACACTGAAATTTTAGCGAATTTCCAAGAAAAACTGAAATTTTAGCGAATTTCCATGAAAAATGTCAATATTAACCGAATTTCTAAATCGTTCCTATTTCTACGTATCTCGACGATTTGGATGATATATAAGAAACACTGAAATGTTAGCGAATTTCCAAGAAAAACTGAAATTTTAGCGAATTTCCATGAAAAATGTCAATATTAACCGAATTTCTAAATCGTTCCTATTTCTACGTAACTCGACGATTTGGATGATATATAAGAAACACTGAAATTTTAGCGAATTTCCAAGAAAAACTGAAATTTTAGCGAATTTCCATGAAAAATGTCAATATTAACCGAATTTCTAAATCGTTCCTATTTCTACGTATCTCGACGATTTGGATGATATATAAGAAACACTGAAATTTTAGCGAATTTCCAAGAAAAACTGAAATTTTAGCGAATTTCCAAGAAAAATGTCAATATTAACCGAATTTCTTAATCGTTCCTATTTCTACGTTACTCGACGATTTGGATGATATATAAGAAACACTGAAATTTTAGCGAATTTCCAAGAAAAACTGAAATTTTAGCGAATTTCCAAGAAAAATGTCAATATTAACCGAATTTCTTAATCGTTCCTATTTCTACGTATCTCGACGATTTGGATGATATATAAGAAACACTGAAATTTTAGCGAATTTCCAAGAAAAACTGAAATTTTAGCGAATTTCCAAGAAAAACTGAAATTTTAGCGAATTTCCATGAAAAATGTCAATATTAACCGAATTTCTAAATCGTTCCTATTTCTACGTAACTCGACGATTTGGATGATATATAAGAAACACTGAAATTTTAGCGAATTTCCAAGAAAAACTGAAATTTTAGCGAATTTCCATGAAAAATGTCAATATTAACCGAATTTCTAAGTCGTTCCTATTTCTACGTATCTCGACGATTTGGATGATATATAAGAAACACTGAAATGTTAGCGAATTTCCAAGAAAAACTGAAATTTTAGTGAATTTCCATGAAAAATGTCAATATTAACCGAATTTCTAAATCGTTCCTATTTCTACGTAACTCGACGATTTGGATGATATATAAGAAACACTGAAATTTTAGCGAATTTCCAAGAAAAACTGAAATTTTAGCGAATTTCCATGAAAAATGTCAATATTAACCGAATTTCTAAATCGTTCCTATTTCTACGTATCTCGACGATTTGCATGATATATAAGAAACACTGAAATTTTAGAATATTTCCAAGAAAAACTGAAATTTTAGCGAATTTCCAAGAAAAATGTAAAAATTAACCGAATTTCTTAATCGTTCCTATTTCTACGTATCTCGACGATTTGGATGATATACAAGAAACACTGAAATTTTAGCGAATTTCCAAGAAAAACTGAAATTTTAGCGAATTTCCATGAAAAATATCAATATTAACCGAATTTCTAAATCGTTCCTATTTCTACGTAACTCGACGATTTGGATGATATATAAGAAACACTGAAATTTTAGCGAATTTCCAAGAAAAACTGAAATTTTAGCGAATTTCCATGAAAAATGTCAATATTAACCGAATTTCTAAGTCGTTCCTATTTCTACGTATCTCGACGATTTGGATGATATATAAGAAACACTGAAATTTTAGCGAATTTCCAAGAAAAACTGAAATTTTAGCGAATTTCCATGAAAAATGTCAATATTAACCGCATTTCTAAATCGTTCCTATTTCTACGTATCTCGACGATTTGGATGATATATAAGAAACACTGAAATTTTAGCGAATTTCCAAGAAAAACTGAAATTTTAGCGAATTTCCATGAAAAATGTCAATATTAACCGAATTTCTAAATCGTTCCTATTTCTACGTAACTCGACGATTTGGATGATATATAAGAAACACTGAAATTTTAGCGAATTTCCAAGAAAAACTGAAATTTTAGCGAATTTCCATGAAAAATGTCAATATTAACCGAATTTCTAAATCGTTCCTATTTCTACGTATCTCGACGATTTGGATGATATATAAGAAACACTGAAATTTTAGCGAATTTCCAAGAAAAACTGAAATTTTAGCGAATTTCCAAGAAAAATGTCAATATTAACCGAATTTCTTAATCGTTCCTATTTCTACGTTACTCGACGATTTGGATGATATATAAGAAACACTGAAATTTTAGCGAATTTCCAAGAAAAACTGAAATTTTAGCGAATTTCCAAGAAAAATGTCAATATTAACCGAATTTCTTAATCGTTCCTATTTCTACGTATCTCGACGATTTGGATGATATATAAGAAACACTGAAATTTTAGCGAATTTCCAAGAAAAACTGAAATTTTAGCGAATTTCCAAGAAAAACTGAAATTTTAGGGAATTTCCATGAAAAATGTCAATATTAACCGAATTTCTAAATCGTTCCTATTTCTACGTAACTCGACGATTTGGATGATATATAAGAAACACTGAAATTTTAGCGAATTTCCAAGAAAAACTGAAATTTTAGCGAATTTCCATGAAAAATGTCAATATTAACCGAATTTCTAAGTCGTTCCTATTTCTACGTATCTCGACGATTTGGATGATATATAAGAAACACTGAAATGTTAGCGAATTTCCAAGAAAAACTGAAATTTTAGTGAATTTCCATGAAAAATGTCAATATTAACCGAATTTCTAAATCGTTCCTATTTCTACGTAACTCGACGATTTGGATGATATATAAGAAACACTGAAATTTTAGCGAATTTCCAAGAAAAACTGAAATTTTAGCGAATTTCCATGAAAAATGTCAATATTAACCGAATTTCTAAATCGTTCCTATTTCTACGTATCTCGACGATTTGCATGATATATAAGAAACACTGAAATTTTAGAATATTTCCAAGAAAAACTGAAATTTTAGCGAATTTCCAAGAAAAATGTAAAAATTAACCGAATTTCTTAATCGTTCCTATTTCTACGTATCTCGACGATTTGGATGATATACAAGAAACACTGAAATTTTAGCGAATTTCCAAGAAAAACTGAAATTTTAGCGAATTTCCATGAAAAATATCAATATTAACCGAATTTCTAAATCGTTCCTATTTCTACGTAACTCGACGATTTGGATGATATATAAGAAACACTGAAATTTTAGCGAATTTCCAAGAAAAACTGAAATTTTAGCGAATTTCCATGAAAAATGTCAATATTAACCGAATTTCTAAGTCGTTCCTATTTCTACGTATCTCGACGATTTGGATGATATATAAGAAACACTGAAATTTTAGCGAATTTCCAAGAAAAACTGAAATTTTAGCGAATTTCCATGAAAACTGTCAATATTAACCGCATTTCTAAATCGTTCCTATTTCTACGTATCTCGACGATTTGGATGATATATAAGAAACACTGAAATTTTAGCGAATTTCCAAGAAAAACTGAAATTTTAGCGAATTTCCATGAAAAATGTCAATATTAACCGAATTTCTAAATCGTTCCTATTTCTACGTAACTCGACGATTTGGATGATATATAAGAAACACTGAAATTTTAGCGAATTTCCAAGAAAAACTGAAATTTTAGCGAATTTCCATGAAAAATGTCAATATTAACCGAATTTCTAAATCGTTCCTATTTCTACGTATCTCGACGATTTGGATGATATATAAGAAACACTGAAATTTTAGCGAATTTCCAAGAAAAACTGAAATTTTAGCGAATTTCCAAGAAAAATGTCAATATTAACCGAATTTCTTAATCGTTCCTATTTCTACGTTACTCGACGATTTGGATGATATATAAGAAACACTGAAATTTTAGCGAATTTCCAAGAAAAACTGAAATTTTAGCGAATTTCCAAGAAAAATGTCAATATTAACCGAATTTCTTAATCGTTCCTATTTCTACGTATCTCGACGATTTGGATGATATATAAGAAACACTGAAATTTTAGCGAATTTCCAAGAAAAACTGAAATATTAGCGAATTTCCAAGAAAAACTGAAATTTTAGGGAATTTCCATGAAAAATGTCAATATTAACCGAATTTCTAAATCGTTCCTATTTCTACGTAACTCGACGATTTGGATGATATATAAGAAACACTGAAATTTTAGCGAATTTCCAAGAAAAACTGAAATTTTAGCGAATTTCCATGAAAAATGTCAATATTAACCGAATTTCTAAGTCGTTCCTATTTCTACGTATCTCGACGATTTGGATGATATATAAGAAACACTGAAATGTTAGCGAATTTCCAAGAAAAACTGAAATTTTAGTGAATTTCCATGAAAAATGTCAATATTAACCGAATTTCTAAATCGTTCCTATTTCTACGTAACTCGACGATTTGGATGATATATAAGAAACACTGAAATTTTAGCGAATTTCCAAGAAAAACTGAAATTTTAGCGAATTTCCATGAAAAATGTCAATATTAACCGAATTTCTAAATCGTTCCTATTTCTACGTATCTCGACGATTTGCATGATATATAAGAAACACTGAAATTTTAGAATATTTCCAAGAAAAACTGAAATTTTAGCGAATTTCCAAGAAAAATGTAAAAATTAACCGAATTTCTTAATCGTTCCTATTTCTACGTATCTCGACGATTTGGATGATATACAAGAAACACTGAAATTTTAGCGAATTTCCAAGAAAAACTGAAATTTTAGCGAATTTCCATGAAAAATATCAATATTAACCGAATTTCTAAATCGTTCCTATTTCTACGTAACTCGACGATTTGGATGATATATAAGAAACACTGAAATTTTAGCGAATTTCCAAGAAAAACTGAAATTTTAGCGAATTTCCATGAAAAATGTCAATATTAACCGAATTTCTAAGTCGTTCCTATTTCTACGTATCTCGACGATTTGGATGATATATAAGAAACACTGAAATTTTAGCGAATTTCCAAGAAAAACTGAAATTTTAGCGAATTTCCATGAAAAATGTCAATATTAACCGAATTTCTAAATCGTTCCTATTTCTACGTAACTCGACGATTTGGATGATATATAAGAAACACTGAAATTTTAGCGAATTTCCAAGAAAAACTGAAATTTTAGCGAATTTCCATGAAAAATGTCAATATTAACCGAATTTCTAAATCGTTCCTATTTCTACGTATCTCGACGATTTGGATGATATATAAGAAACACTGAAATTTTAGCGAATTTCCAAGAAAAACTGAAATTTTAGCGAATTTCCAAGAAAAATGTCAATATTAACCGAATTTCTTAATCGTTCCTATTTCTACGTATCTCGACGATTTGGATGATATATAAGAAACACTGAAATTTTAGCGAATTTCCAAGAAAAACTGAAATTTTAGCGAATTTCCAAGAAAAATGTCAATATTAACCGAATTTCTTAACCGTTCCTATTTCTACGTATCTCGACGATTTGGATGATATATAGGAAACACTGAAATTTTAGCGAATTTCCAAGAAAAACTGAAATTTTAGCGAATTTCCAAGAAAAACTGAAATTTTAGCGAATTTCCATGAAAAATGTCAATATTAACCGAATTTCTAAATCGTTCCTATTTCTACGTAACTCGACGATTTGGATGATATATAAGAAACACTGAAATTTTAGCGAATTTCCAAGAAAAACTGAAATTTTAGCGAATTTCCATGAAAAATGTCAATATTAACCGAATTTCTAAATCGTTCCTATTTCTACGTATCTCGACGATTTGGATGATATATAAGAAACACTGAAATGTTAGCGAATTTCCAAGAAAAACTGAAATTTTAGCGAATTTCCATGAAAAATGTCAATATTAACCGAATTTCTAAATCGTTCCTATTTCTACGTAACTCGACGATTTGGATGATATATAAGAAACACTGAAATTTTAGCGAATTTCCAAGAAAAACTGAAATTTTAGCGAATTTCCATGAAAAATGTCAATATTAACCGAATTTCTAAATCGTTCCTATTTCTACGTATCTCGACGATTTGGATGATATATAAGAAACACTGAAATTTTAGCGAATTTCCAAGAAAAACTGAAATTTTAGCGAATTTCCAAGAAAAATGTCAATATTAACCGAATTTCTTAATCGTTCCTATTTCTACGTTACTCGACGATTTGGATGATATATAAGAAACACTGAAATTTTAGCGAATTTCCAAGAAAAACTGAAATTTTAGCGAATTTCCAAGAAAAATGTCAATATTAACCGAATTTCTTAATCGTTCCTATTTCTACGTATCTCGACGATTTGGATGATATATAAGAAACACTGAAATTTTAGCGAATTTCCAAGAAAAACTGAAATTTTAGCGAATTTCCAAGAAAAACTGAAATTTTAGCGAATTTCCATGAAAAATGTCAATATTAACCGAATTTCTAAATCGTTCCTATTTCTACGTAACTCGACGATTTGGATGATATATAAGAAACACTGAAATTTTAGCGAATTTCCAAGAAAAACTGAAATTTTAGCGAATTTCCATGAAAAATGTCAATATTAACCGAATTTCTAAGTCGTTCCTATTTCTACGTATCTCGACGATTTGGATGATATATAAGAAACACTGAAATGTTAGCGAATTTCCAAGAAAAACTGAAATTTTAGTGAATTTCCATGAAAAATGTCAATATTAACCGAATTTCTAAATCGTTCCTATTTCTACGTAACTCGACGATTTGGATGATATATAAGAAACACTGAAATTTTAGCGAATTTCCAAGAAAAACTGAAATTTTAGCGAATTTCCATGAAAAATGTCAATATTAACCGAATTTCTAAATCGTTCCTATTTCTACGTATCTCGACGATTTGCATGATATATAAGAAACACTGAAATTTTAGAATATTTCCAAGAAAAACTGAAATTTTAGCGAATTTCCAAGAAAAATGTAAAAATTAACCGAATTTCTTAATCGTTCCTATTTCTACGTATCTCGACGATTTGGATGATATACAAGAAACACTGAAATTTTAGCGAATTTCCAAGAAAAACTGAAATTTTAGCGAATTTCCATGAAAAATATCAATATTAACCGAATTTCTAAATCGTTCCTATTTCTACGTAACTCGACGATTTGGATGATATATAAGAAACACTGAAATTTTAGCGAATTTCCAAGAAAAACTGAAATTTTAGCGAATTTCCATGAAAAATGTCAATATTAACCGAATTTCTAAGTCGTTCCTATTTCTACGTATCTCGACGATTTGGATGATATATAAGAAACACTGAAATTTTAGCGAATTTCCAAGAAAAACTGAAATTTTAGCGAATTTCCATGAAAAATGTCAATATTAACCGCATTTCTAAATCGTTCCTATTTCTACGTATCTCGACGATTTGGATGATATATAAGAAACACTGAAATTTTAGCGAATTTCCAAGAAAAACTGAAATTTTAGCGAATTTCCATGAAAAATGTCAATATTAACCGAATTTCTAAATCGTTCCTATTTCTACATAACTCGACGATTTGGATGATATATAAGAAACACTGAAATTTTAGCGAATTTCCAAGAAAAACTGAAATTTTAGCGAATTTCCATGAAAAATGTCAATATTAACCGAATTTCTAAATCGTTCCTATTTCTACGTATCTCGACGATTTGGATGATATATAAGAAACACTGAAATTTTAGCGAATTTCCAAGAAAAACTGAAATTTTAGCGAATTTCCAAGAAAAATGTCAATATTAACCGAATTTCTTAATCGTTCCTATTTCTACGTATCTCGACGATTTGGATGATATATAAGAAACACTGAAATTTTAGCGAATTTCCAAGAAAAACTGAAATTTTAGCGAATTTCCAAGAAAAATGTCAATATTAACCGAATTTCTTAACCGTTCCTATTTCTACGTATCTCGACGATTTGGATGATATATAGGAAACACTGAAATTTTAGCGAATTTCCAAGAAAAACTGAAATTTTAGCGAATTTCCAAGAAAAACTGAAATTTTAGCGAATTTCCATGAAAAATGTCAATATTAACCGAATTTCTAAATCGTTCCTATTTCTACGTAACTCGACGATTTGGATGATATATAAGAAACACTGAAATTTTAGCGAATTTCCAAGAAAAACTGAAATTTTAGCGAATTTCCATGAAAAATGTCAATATTAACCGAATTTCTAAGTCGTTCCTATTTCTACGTATCTCGACGATTTGGATGATATATAAGAAACACTGAAATGTTAGCGAATTTCCAAGAAAAACTGAAATTTTAGCGAATTTCCAAGAAAAATGTCAAAATTAACAGAATTTCTAAATCGTTCCTATTTCTACGTAACTCGACGATTTGTATGATATATAAGAAAAACTGAAATTTTAGCGAATTTCCATGAAAAATGTCAATATTAACCGAATTTCTAAGTCGTTCCTATTTCTACGTATCTCGACGATTTGGATGATATATAAGAAACACTGAAATGTTAGCGAATTTCCAAGAAAAACTGAAATTTTAGCGAATTTCCATGAAAAATGTCAATATTAACCGAATTTCTAAATCGTTCCTATTTCTACGTAACTCGACGATTTGGATGATATATAAGAAACACTGAAATTTTAGCGAATTTCCAAGAAAAACTGAAATTTTAGCGAATTTCCATGAAAAATGTCAATATTAACCGAATTTCTAAATCGTTCCTATTTCTACGTATCTCGACGATTTGGATGATATATAAGAAACACTGAAATTTTAGCGAATTTCCAAGAAAAACTGAAATTTTAGCGAATTTCCATGAAAAATGTCAATATTAACCGAATTTCTAAATCGTTCCTATTTCTACGTAACTCGACGATTTGGATGATATATAAGAAACACTGAAATTTTAGCGAATTTCCAAGAAAAACTGAAATTTTAGCGAATTTCCATGAAAAATGTCAATATTAACCGAATTTCTAAGTCGTTCCTATTTCTACGTATCTCGACGATTTGGATGATATATAAGAAACACTGAAATGTTAGCGAATTTCCAAGAAAAACTGAAATTTTAGCGAATTTCCATGAAAAATGTCAATATTAACCGAATTTCTAAGTCGTTCCTATTTCTACGTAACTCGCCGATTTGGATGATATATAAGAAACACTGAAATTTTAGCGAATTTCCAAGAAAAACTGAAATTTTAGCGAATTTCCAAGAAAAATGTCAATATTAACCGAATTTCTAAATCGTTCCTATTTCTACGTATCTCGACGATTTGGATGATATATAAGAAACACTGAAATTTTAGCGAATTTCCAAGAAAAACTGAAATTTTAGCGAATTTCCATGAAAAATGTCAATATTAACCGAATTTCTAAATCGTTCCTATTTCTACGTAACTCGACGATTTGGATGATATATAAGAAACACTGAAATTTTAGCGAATTTCCAAGAAAAACTGAAATTTTAGCGAATTTCCATGAAAAATGTCAATATTAACCGAATTTCTAAATCGTTCCTATTTCTACGTATCTCGACGATTTGGATGATATATAAGAAACACTGAAATTTTAGCGAATTTCCAAGAAAAACTGAAATTTTAGCGAATTTCCAAGAAAAATGTCAATATTAACCGAATTTCTTAATCGTTCCTATTTCTACGTATCTCGACGATTTGGATTATATATAAGAAACACTGAAATTTTAGCGAATTTCCAAGAAAAACTGAAATTTTAGCGAATTTCCAAGAAAAATGTCAATATTAACCGAATTTCTTAATCGTTCCTATTTCTACGTATCTCGACGATTTGGATGATATATAAGAAACACTGAAATTTTAGCGAATTTCCAAGAAAAACTGAAATTTTAGCGAATTTCCAAGAAAAACTGAAATTTTAGCGAATTTCCATGAAAAATGTCAATATTAACCGAATTTCTAAATCGTTCCTATTTCTACGTAACTCGACGATTTGGATGATATATAAGAAACACTGAAATGTTAGCGAATTTCCAAGAAAAACTGAAATTTTAGCGAATTTCCATGAAAAATGTCAATATTAACCGAATTTCTAAATCGTTCCTATTTCTACGTAACTCGACGATTTGGATGATATATAAGAAACACTGAAATTTTAGCGAATTTCCAAGAAAAACTGAAATTTTAGCGAATTTCCAAGAAAAATGTCAATATTAACCGAATTTCTTAATCGTTCCTATTTCTACGTATCTCGACGATTTGGATGATATATAAGAAACACTGAAATTTTAGCGAATTTCCAAGAAAAACTGAAATTTTAGCGAATTTCCAAGAAAAACTGAAATTTTAACGAATTTCCATGAAAAATGTCAATATTAACCGAATTTCTAAATCGTTCCTATTTCTACGTAACTCGACGATTTGGATGATATATAAGAAACACTGAAATTTTAGCGAATTTCCATGAAAAATGTCAATATTAACCGAATTTCTAAGTCGTTCCTATTTCTACGTATCTCGACGATTTGGATTATATATAAGAAACACTGAAATTTTAGCGAATTTCCAAGAAAAACTGAAATTTTAGCGAATTTCCAAGAAAAATGTCAATATTAACCGAATTTCTTAATCGTTCCTATTTCTACGTATCTCGACGATTTGGATGATATATAAGAAACACTGAAATTTTAGCGAATTTCCAAGAAAAACTGAAATTTTAGCGAATTTCCATGAAAAATGTCAATATTAACCGAATTTCTAAATCGTTCCTATTTCTACGTAACTCGACGATTTGGATGATATATAAGAAACACTGAAATTTTAGCGAATTTCCAAGAAAAACTGAAATTTTAGCGAATTTCCATGAAAAATGTCAATATTAACCGAATTTCTAAGTCGTTCCTATTTCTACGTATCTCGACGATTTGGATGATATATAAGAAACACTGAAATGTTAGCGAATTTCCAAGAAAAACTGAAATTTTAGCGAATTTCCATGAAAAATGTCAATATTAACCGAATTTCTAAATCGTTCCTATTTCTACGTAACTCGACGATTTGGATGATATATAAGAAACACTGAAATTTTAGCGAATTTCCAAGAAAAACTGAAATTTTAGCGAATTTCCAAGAAAAATGTCAATATTAACCGAATTTCTAAGTCGTTCCTATTTCTACGTATCTCGACGATTTGGATGATATATAAGAAACACTGAAATGTTAGCGAATTTCCAAGAAAAACTGAAATTTTAGCGAATTTCCAAGAAAAATGTCAAAATTAACAGAATTTCTAAATCGTTCCTATTTCTACGTAACTCGACGATTTGTATGATATATAAGAAAAACTGAAATTTTAGCGAATTTCCATGAAAAATGTCAATATTAACCGAATTTCTAAGTCGTTCCTATTTCTACGTATCTCGACGATTTGGATGATATATAAGAAACACTGAAATGTTAGCGAATTTCCAAGAAAAACTGAAATTTTAGCGAATTTCCATGAAAAATGTCAATATTAACCGAATTTCTAAATCGTTCCTATTTCTACGTAACTCGACGATTTGGATGATATATAAGAAACACTGAAATTTTAGCGAATTTCCAAGAAAAACTGAAATTTTAGCGAATTTCCATGAAAAATGTCAATATTAACCGAATTTCTAAATCGTTCCTATTTCTACGTATCTCGACGATTTGGATGATATATAAGAAACACTGAAATTTTAGCGAATTTCCAAGAAAAACTGAAATTTTAGCGAATTTCCATGAAAAATGTCAATATTAACCGAATTTCTAAATCGTTCCTATTTCTACGTAACTCGACGATTTGGATGATATATAAGAAACACTGAAATTTTAGCGAATTTCCAAGAAAAACTGAAATTTTAGCGAATTTCCATGAAAAATGTCAATATTAACCGAATTTCTAAGTCGTTCCTATTTCTACGTATCTCGACGATTTGGATGATATATAAGAAACACTGAAATGTTAGCGAATTTCCAAGAAAAACTGAAATTTTAGCGAATTTCCATGAAAAATGTCAATATTAACCGAATTTCTAAGTCGTTCCTATTTCTACGTAACTCGCCGATTTGGATGATATATAAGAAACACTGAAATTTTAGCGAATTTCCAAGAAAAACTGAAATTTTAGCGAATTTCCAAGGAAAATGTCAATATTAACCGAATTTCTAAATCGTTCCTATTTCTACGTATCTCGACGATTTGGATGATATATAAGAAACACTGAAATTTTAGCGAATTTCCAAGAAAAACTGAAATTTTAGCGAATTTCCATGAAAAATGTCAATATTAACCGAATTTCTAAATCGTTCCTATTTCTACGTAACTCGACGATTTGGATGATATATAATAAACACTGAAATTTTAGCGAATTTCCAAGAAAAACTGAAATTTTAGCGAATTTCCATGAAAAATGTCAATATTAACCGAATTTCTAAATCGTTCCTATTTCTACGTATCTCGACGATTTGGATGATATATAAGAAACACTGAAATTTTAGCGAATTTCCAAGAAAAACTGAAATTTTAGCGAATTTCCAAGAAAAATGTCAATATTAACCGAATTTCTTAATCGTTCCTATTTCTACGTATCTCGACGATTTGGATTATATATAAGAAACACTGAAATTTTAGCGAATTTCCAAGAAAAACTGAAATTTTAGCGAATTTCCAAGAAAAATGTCAATATTAACCGAATTTCTTAATCGTTCCTATTTCTACGTATCTCGACGATTTGGATGATATATAAGAAACACTGAAATTTTAGCGAATTTCCAAGAAAAACTGAAATTTTAGCGAATTTCCAAGAAAAACTGAAATTTTAGCGAATTTCCATGAAAAATGTCAATATTAACCGAATTTCTAAATCGTTCCTATTTCTACGTAACTCGACGATTTGGATGATATATAAGAAACACTGAAATGTTAGCGAATTTCCAAGAAAAACTGAAATTTTAGCGAATTTCCATGAAAAATGTCAATATTAACCGAATTTCTAAATCGTTCCTATTTCTACGTAACTCGACGATTTGGATGATATATAAGAAACACTGAAATTTTAGCGAATTTCCAAGAAAAACTGAAATTTTAGCGAATTTCCAAGAAAAATGTCAATATTAACCGAATTTCTTAATCGTTCCTATTTCTACGTATCTCGACGATTTGGATGATATATAAGAAACACTGAAATTTTAGCGAATTTCCAAGAAAAACTGAAATTTTAGCGAATTTCCAAGAAAAACTGAAATTTTAGCGAATTTCCATGAAAAATGTCAATATTAACCGAATTTCTAAGTCGTTCCTATTTCTACGTATCTCGACGATTTGGATGATATATAAGAAACACTGAAATGTTAGCGAATTTCCAAGAAAAACTGAAATTTTAGCGAATTTCCATGAAAAATGTCAATATTAACCGAATTTCTAAATCGTTCCTATTTCTACGTAACTCGACGATTTGGATGATATATAAGAAACACTGAAATTTTAGCGAATTTCCAAGAAAAACTGAAATTTTAGCGAATTTCCATGAAAAATGTCAATATTAACCGAATTTCTAAGTCGTTCCTATTTCTACGTATCTCGACAATTTGGATGATATATAAGAAACACTGAAATGTTAGCGAATTTCCAAGAAAAACTGAAATTTTAGCGAATTTCCAAGAAAAATGTCAAAATTAACAGAATTTCTAAATCGTTCCTATTTCTACGTAACTCGACGATTTGTATGATATATAAGAAAAACTGAAATTTTAGCGAATTTCCATGAAAAATGTCAATATTAACCGAATTTCTAAGTCGTTCCTATTTCTACGTATCTCGACGATTTGGATGATATATAAGAAACACTGAAATGTTAGCGAATTTCCAAGAAAAACTGAAATTTTAGTGAATTTCCATGAAAAATGTCAATATTAACCGAATTTCTAAATCGTTCCTATTTCTACGTAACTCGACGATTTGGATGATATATAGGAAACACTGAAATTTTAGCGAATTTCCAAGAAAAACTGAAATTTTAGCGAATTTCCATGAAAAATGTCAATATTAACCGAATTTCTAAATCGTTCCTATTTCTACGTATCTCGACGATTTGGATGATATATAAGAAACACTGAAATTTTAGCGAATTTCCAAGAAAAACTGAAATTTTAGCGAATTTCCATGAAAAATGTCAATATTAACCGAATTTCTAAATCGTTCCTATTTCTACGTAACTCGACGATTTGGATGATATATAAGAAACACTGAAATTTTAGCGAATTTCCAAGAAAAACTGAAATTTTAGCGAATTTCCATGAAAAATGTCAATATTAACCGAATTTCTAAGTCGTTCCTATTTCTACGTATCTCGACGATTTGGATGATATATAAGAAACACTGAAATGTTAGCGAATTTCCAAGAAAAACTGAAATTTTAGCGAATTTCCATGAAAAATGTCAATATTAACCGAATTTCTAAGTCGTTCCTATTTCTACGTAACTCGCCGATTTGGATGATATATAAGAAACACTGAAATTTTAGCGAATTTCCAAGAAAAACTGAAATTTTAGCGAATTTCCAAGAAAAATGTCAATATTAACCGAATTTCTAAATCGTTCCTATTTCTACGTATCTCGACGATTTGGATGATATATAAGAAACACTGAAATTTTAGCGAATTTCCAAGAAAAACTGAAATTTTAGCGAATTTCCATGAAAAATGTCAATATTAACCGAATTTCTAAATCGTTCCTATTTCTACGTAACTCGACGATTTGGATGATATATAAGAAACACTGAAATTTTAGCGAATTTCCAAGAAAAACTGAAATTTTAGCGAATTTCCATGAAAAATGTCAATATTAACCGAATTTCTAAATCGTTCCTATTTCTACGTATCTCGACGATTTGGATGATATATAAGAAACACTGAAATTTTAGCGAATTTCCAAGAAAAACTGAAATTTTAGCGAATTTCCAAGAAAAATGTCAATATTAACCGAATTTCTTAATCGTTCCTATTTCTACGTATCTCGACGATTTGGATTATATATAAGAAACACTGAAATTTTAGCGAATTTCCAAGAAAAACTGAAATTTTAGCGAATTTCCAAGAAAAATGTCAATATTAACCGAATTTCTTAATCGTTCCTATTTCTACGTATCTCGACGATTTGGATGATATATAAGAAACACTGAAATTTTAGCGAATTTCCAAGAAAAACTGAAATTTTAGCGAATTTCCAAGAAAAACTGAAATTTTAGCGAATTTCCATGAAAAATGTCAATATTAACCGAATTTCTAAATCGTTCCTATTTCTACGTAACTCGACGATTTGGATGATATATAAGAAACACTGAAATGTTAGCGAATTTCCAAGAAAAACTGAAATTTTAGCGAATTTCCATGAAAAATGTCAATATTAACCGAATTTCTAAATCGTTCCTATTTCTACGTAACTCGACGATTTGGATGATATATAAGAAACACTGAAATTTTAGCGAATTTCCAAGAAAAACTGAAATTTTAGCGAATTTCCAAGAAAAATGTCAATATTAACCGAATTTCTTAATCGTTCCTATTTCTACGTATCTCGACGATTTGGATGATATATAAGAAACACTGAAATTTTAGCGAATTTCCAAGAAAAACTGAAATTTTAGCGAATTTCCAAGAAAAACTGAAATTTTAGCGAATTTCCATGAAAAATGTCAATATTAACCGAATTTCTAAATCGTTCCTATTTCTACGTAACTCGACGATTTGGATGATATATAAGAAACACTGAAATTTTAGCGAATTTCCAAGAAAAACTGAAATTTTAGCGAAATCCATGAAAAATGTCAATATTAACCGAATTTCTAAGTCGTTCCTATTTCTACGTATCTCGACGATTTGGATTATATATAAGAAACACTGAAATTTTAGCGAATTTCCAAGAAAAACTGAAATTTTAGCGAATTTCCAAGAAAAACTGAAATTTTAGCGAATTTCCAAGAAAAATGTCAATATTAACCGAATTTCTTAATCGTTCCTATTTCTACGTATCTCAACGATTTGGATGATATATAAGAAACACTGAAATTTTAGCGAATTTCCAAGAAAAACTGAAATTTTAGCGAATTTCCAAGATAAACTGAAATTTTAGCGAATTTCCATGAAAAATGTCAATATTAACCGAATTTCTAAATCGTTCCTATTTCTACGTAACTCGACGATTTGGATGATATATAAGAAACACTGAAATTTTAGCGAATTTCCAAGAAAAACTGAAATTTTAGCGAATTTCCATGAAAAATGTCAATATTAACCGAATTTCTAAGTCGTTCCTATTCCTACGTATCTCGACGATTTGGATGATATATAAGAAACACTGAAATGTTAGCGAATTTCCAAGAAAAACTGAAATTTTAGCGAATTTCCATGAAAAATGTCAATATTAACCGAATTTCTAAATCGTTCCTATTTCTACGTAACTCGACGATTTGGATGATATATAAGAAACACTGAAATTTTAGCGAATTTCCAAGAAAAACTGAAATTTTAGCGAATTTCCATGAAAAATGTCAATATTAACCGAATTTCTAAGTCGTTCCTATTTCTACGTATCTCGACGATTTGGATGATATATAAGAAACACTGAAATGTTAGCGAATTTCCAAGAAAAACTGAAATTTTAGCGAATTTCCATGAAAAATGTCAATATTAACCGAATTTCTAAATCGTTCCTATTTCTACGTATCTCGACGATTTGCATGATATATAAGAAACACTGAAATTTTAGAAAATTTCCAAGAAAAACTGAAATTTTAGCGAATTTCCAAGAAAAATGTAAAAATTAACCGAATTTCTTAATCGTTCCTATTTCTACGTATCTCGACGATTTGGATGATATATAAGAAACACTGAAATTTTAGCGAATTTCCAAGAAAAACTGAAATTTTAGCGAATTTCCATGAAAAATGTCAATATTAACCGAATTTCTAAATCGTTCCTATTTCTACGTAACTCGACGATTTGGATGATATATAAGAAACACTGAAATTTTAGCGAATTTCCAAGAAAAACTGAAATTTTAGCGAATTTCCATGAAAAATGTCAATATTAACCGAATTTCTAAATCGTTCCTATTTCTACGTATCTCGACGATTTGGATGATATATAAGAAACACTGAAATTTTAGCGAATTTCCAAGAAAAACTGAAATTTTAGCGAATTTCCATGAAAAATGTCAATATTAACCGAATTTCTAAATCGTTCCTATTTCTACGTAACTCGACGATTTGGATGATATATAAGAAACACTTAAATTTTAGCGAATTTCCAAGAAAAACTGAAATTTTAGCGAATTTCCATGAAAAATGTCAATATTAACCGAATTTCTAAATCGTTCCTATTTCTACGTATCTCGACGATTTGGATGATATATAAGAAACACTGAAATTTTAGCGAATTTCCAAGAAAAACTGAAATTTTAGCGAATTTCCAAGAAAAATGTCAATATTAACCGAATTTCTTAATCGTTCCTATTTCTACGTATCTCGACGATTTGGATGATATATAAGAAACACTGAAATTTTAGCGAATTTCCAAGAAAAACTGAAATTTTAGCGAATTTCCAAGAAAAATGTCAATATTAACCGAATTTCTTAATCGTTCCTATTTCTACGTATCTCGACGATTTGGATGATATATAAGAAACACTGAAATTTTAGCGAATTTCCAAGAAAAACTGAAATTTTAGCGAATTTCCAAGAAAAACTGAAATTTTAGCGAATTTCCATGAAAAATGTCAATATTAACCGAATTTCTAAATCGTTCCTATTTCTACGTAACTCGACGATTTGGATGATATATAAGAAACACTGAAATTTTAGCGAATTTCCAAGAAAAACTGAAATTTTAGCGAATTTCCATGAAAAATGTCAATATTATCCGAATTTCTAAGTCGTTCCTATTTCTACGTATCTCGACGATTTGGATGATATATAAGAAACACTGAAATGTTAGCGAATTTCCAAGAAAAACTGAAATTTTAGCGAATTTCCAAGAAAAATGTCAAAATTAACAGAATTTCTAAATTGTTCCTATTTCTACGTAACTCGACGATTTGTATGATATATAAGAAAAACTGAAATTTTAGCGAATTTCCATGAAAAATGTCAATATTAACCGAATTTCTAAGTCGTTCCTATTTCTACGTATCTCGACGATTTGGATGATATATAAGAAACACTGAAATGTTAGCGAATTTCCAAGAAAAACTGAAATTTTAGCGAATTTCCATGAAAAATGTCAATATTAACCGAATTTCTAAATCGTTCCTATTTCTACGTAACTCGACGATTTGGATGATATATAAGAAACACTGAAATTTTAGCGAATTTCCAAGAAAAACTGAAATTTTAGCGAATTTCCATGAAAAATGTCAATATTAACCGAATTTCTAAATCGTTCCTATTTCTACGTATCTCGACGATTTGGATGATATATAAGAAACACTGAAATTTTAGCGAATTTCCAAGAAAAACTGAAATTTTAGCGAATTTCCATGAAAAATGTCAATATTAACCGAATTTCTAAATCGTTCCTATTTCTACGTAACTCGACGATTTGGATGATATATAAGAAACACTGAAATTTTAGCGAATTTCCAAGAAAAACTGAAATTTTAGCGAATTTCCATGAAAAATGTCAATATTAACCGAATTTCTAAGTCGTTCCTATTTCTACGTATCTCGACGATTTGGATGATATATAAGAAACACTGAAATGTTAGCGAATTTCCAAGAAAAACTGAAATTTTAGCGAATTTCCATGAAAAATGTCAATATTAACCGAATTTCTAAGTCGTTCCTATTTCTACGTAACTCGCCGATTTGGATGATATATAAGAAACACTGAAATTTTAGCGAATTTCCAAGAAAAACTGAAATTTTAGCGAATTTCCAAGAAAAATGTCAATATTAACCGAATTTCTAAATCGTTCCTATTTCTACGTATCTCGACGATTTGGATGATATATAAGAAACACTGAAATTTTAGCGAATTTCCAAGAAAAACTGAAATTTTAGCGAATTTCCATGAAAAATGTCAATATTAACCGAATTTCTAAATCGTTCCTATTTCTACGTAACTCGACGATTTGGATGATATATAAGAAACACTGAAATTTTAGCGAATTTCCAAGAAAAACTGAAATTTTAGCGAATTTCCATGAAAAATGTCAATATTAACCGAATTTCTAAATCGTTCCTATTTCTACGTATCTCGACGATTTGGATGATATATAAGAAACACTGAAATTTTAGCGAATTTCCAAGAAAAACTGAAATTTTAGCGAATTTCCAAGAAAAATGTCAATATTAACCGAATTTCTTAATCGTTCCTATTTCTACGTATCTCGACGATTTGGATGATATATAAGAAACACTGAAATTTTAGCGAATTTCCAAGAAAAACTGAAATTTTAGCGAATTTCCAAGAAAAATGTCAATATTAACCGAATTTCTTAATCGTTCCTATTTCTACGTATCTCGACGATTTGGATGATATATAAGAAACACTGAAATTTTAGCGAATTTCCAAGAAAAACTGAAATTTTAGCGAATTTCCATGAAAAATGTCAATATTAACCGAATTTCTAAGTCGTTCCTATTTCTACGTAACTCGCCGATTTGGATGATATATAAGAAACACTGAAATTTTAGCGAATTTCCAAGAAAAACTGAAATTTTAGCGAATTTCCAAGAAAAATGTCAATATTAACCGAATTTCTAAATCGTTCCTATTTCTACGTATCTCGACGATTTGGATGATATATAAGAAACACTGAAATTTTAGCGAATTTCCAAGAAAAACTGAAATTTTAGCGAATTTCCATGAAAAATGTCAATATTAACCGAATTTCTAAATCGTTCCTATTTCTACGTAACTCGACGATTTGGATGATATATAAGAAACACTGAAATTTTAGCGAATTTCCAAGAAAAACTGAAATTTTAGCGAATTTCCATGAAAAATGTCAATATTAACCGAATTTCTAAATCGTTCCTATTTCTACGTATCTCGACGATTTGCATGATATATAAGAAACACTGAAATTTTAGAAAATTTCCAAGAAAAACTGAAATTTTAGCGAATTTCCAAGAAAAATGTAAAAATTAACCGAATTTCTTAATCGTTCCTATTTCTACGTATCTCGACGATTTGGATGATATATAAGAAACACTGAAATTTTAGCGAATTTCCAAGAAAAACTGAAATTTTAGCGAATTTCCATGAAAAATGTCAATATTAACCGAATTTCTAAATCGTTCCTATTTCTACGTAACTCGACGGTTTGGATGATATATAAGAAACACTGAAATTTTAGCGAATTTCCAAGAAAAACTGAAATTTTAGCGAATTTCCAAGAAAAAGGTCAATATTAACCGAATTTCTTAATCGTTCCTATTTCTACGTATCTCGACGATTTGGATGATATATAAGAAACACTGAAATTTTAGCGAATTTCCAAGAAGAACTGAAATTTTAGCGAATTTCCAAGAAAAACTGAAATTTTAGCGAATTTCCATGAAAAATGTCAATATTAACCGAATTTCTAAATCGTTCCTATTTCTACGTAACTCGACGATTTGGATGATATATAAGAAACACTGAAATTTTAGCGAATTTCCAAGAAAAACTGAAATTTTAGCGAATTTCCATGAAAAATGTCAATATTAACCGAATTTCTAAATCGTTCCTATTTCTACGTATCTCGACGATTTGCATGATATATAAGAAACACTGAAATTTTAGAAAATTTCCAAGAAAAACTGAAATTTTAGCGAATTTCCAAGAAAAATGTAAAAATTAACCGAATTTCTTAATCGTTCCTATTTCTACGTATCTCGACGATTTGGATGATATATAAGAAACACTGAAATTTTAGCGAATTTCCAAGAAAAACTGAAATTTTAGCGAATTTCCATGAAAAATGTCAATATTAACCGAATTTCTAAATCGTTCCTATTTCTACGTAACTCGACGATTTGGATGATATATAAGAAACACTGAAATTTTAGCGAATTTCCAAGAAAAACTGAAATTTTAGCGAATTTCCATGAAAAATGTCAATATTAACCGAATTTCTAAGTCGTTCCTATTTCTACGTATCTCGACGATTTGGATGATATATAAGAAACACTGAAATGTTAGCGAATTTCCAAGAAAAACTGAAATTTTAGCGAATTTCCATGAAAAATGTCAATATTAACCGAATTTCTAAGTCGTTCCTATTTCTACGTAACTCGCCGATTTGGATGATATATAAGAAACACTGAAATTTTAGCGAATTTCCAAGAAAAACTGAAATTTTAGCGAATTTCCAAGAAAAATGTCAATATTAACCGAATTTCTAAATCGTTCCTATTTCTACGTATCTCGACGATTTGGATGATATATAAGAAACACTGAAATTTTAGCGAATTTCCAAGAAAAACTGAAATTTTAGCGAATTTCCATGAAAAATGTCAATATTAACCGAATTTCTAAATCGTTCCTATTTCTACGTAACTCGACGATTTGGATGATATATAAGAAACACTGAAATTTTAGCGAATTTCCAAGAAAAACTGAAATTTTAGCGAATTTCCATGAAAAATGTCAATATTAACCGAATTTCTAAGTCGTTCCTATTTCTACGTATCTCGACGATTTGGATGATATATAAGAAACACTGAAATGAGCGAATTTCCAAGAAAAACTGAAATTTTAGCGAATTTCCATGAAAAATGTCAATATTAACCGAATTTCTAAGTCGTTCCTATTTCTACGTAACTCGCCGATTTGGATGATATATAAGAAACACTGAAATTTTAGCGAATTTCCAAGAAAAACTGAAATTTTAGCGAATTTCCAAGAAAAATGTCAATATTAACCGAATTTCTAAATCGTTCCTATTTCTACGTATCTCGACGATTTGGATGATATATAAGAAACACTGAAATTTTAGCGAATTTCCAAGAAAAACTGAAATTTTAGCGAATTTCCATGAAAAATGTCAATATTAACCGAATTTCTAAATCGTTCCTATTTCTACGTAACTCGACGATTTGGATGATATATAAGAAACACTGAAATTTTAGCGAATTTCCAAGAAAAACTGAAATTTTAGCGAATTTCCATGAAAAATGTCAATATTAACCGAATTTCTAAATCGTTCCTATTTCTACGTATCTCGACGATTTGGATGATATATAAGAAACACTGAAATTTTAGCGAATTTCCAAGAAAAACTGAAATTTTAGCGAATTTCCAAGAAAAATGTCAATATTAACCGAATTTCTTAATCGTTCCTATTTCTACGTATCTCGACGATTTGGATGATATATAAGAAACACTGAAATTTTAGCGAATTTCCAAGAAAAACTGAAATTTTAGCGAATTTCCAAGAAAAATGTCAATATTAACCGAATTTCTTAATCGTTCCTATTTCTACGTATCTCCACGATTTGGATGATATATAAGAAACACTGAAATTTTAGCGAATTTCCAAGAAAAACTGAAATTTTAGCGAATTTCCAAGAAAAACTGAAATTTTAGCGAATTTCCATGAAAAATGTCAATATTAACCGAATTTCTAAATCGTTCCTATTTCTACGTAACTCGACGATTTGGATGATATATAAGAAACACTGAAATTTTAGCGAATTTCCAAGAAAAACTGAAATTTTAGCGAATTTCCATGAAAAATGTCAATATTAACCGAATTTCTAAGTCGTTCCTATTTCTACGTATCTCGACGATTTGGATGATATATAAGAAACACTGAAATTTTAGCGAATTTCCAAGAAAAACTGAAATTTTAGCGAATTTCCATGAAAAATGTCAATATTAACCGAATTTCTAAATCGTTCCTATTTCTACGTAACTCGACGATTTGGATGATATATAAGAAACACTGAAATTTTAGCGAATTTCCAAGAAAAACTGAAATTTTAGCGAATTTCCATGAAAAATGTCAATATTAACCGAATTTCTAAATCGTTCCTATTTCTACGTATTTCGACGATTTGGATGATATATAAGAAACACTGAAATTTTAGCGAATTTCCAAGAAAAACTGAAATTTTAGCGAATTTCCATGAAAAATGTCAATATTAACCGAATTTCTAAATCGTTCCTATTTCTACGTATCTCGACGATTTGGATGATATATAAGAAACACTGAAATTTTAGCGAATTTCCAAGAAAAACTGAAATTTTAGCGAATTTCCATGAAAAATGTCAATATTAACCGAATTTCTAAATCGTTCCTATTTCTACGTAACTCGACGATTTGGATGATATATAAGAAACACTGAAATTTTAGCGAATTTCCAAGAAAAACTGAAATTTTAGCGAATTTCCATGAAAAATGTCAATATTAACCGAATTTCTAAGTCGTTCCTATTTCTACGTATCTCGACGATTTGGATGATATATAAGAAACACTGAAATGTTAGCGAATTTCCAAGAAAAACTGAAATTTTAGCGAATTTCCATGAAAAATGTCAATATTAACCGAATTTCTAAGTCGTTCCTATTTCTACGTAACTCGCCGATTTGGATGATATATAAGAAACACTGAAATTTTAGCGAATTTCCAAGAAAAATGTCAATATTAACCGAATTTCTAAATCGTTCCTATTTCTACGTATCTCGACGATTTGGATGATATATAAGAAACACTGAAATTTTAGCGAATTTCCAAGAAAAACTGAAATTTTAGCGAATTTCCATGAAAAATGTCAATATTAACCGAATTTCTAAATCGTTCCTATTTCTACGTAACTCGACGATTTGGATGATATATAAGAAACACTGAAATTTTAGCGAATTTCCAAGAAAAACTGAAATTTTAGCGAATTTCCATGAAAAATGTCAATATTAACCGAATTTCTAAATCGTTCCTATTTCTACGTATCTCGACGATTTGGATGATATATAAGAAACACTGAAATTTTAGCGAATTTCCAAGAAAAACTGAAATTTTAGCGAAATCCAAGAAAAATGTCAATATTAACCGAATTTCTTAATCGTTCCTATTTCTACGTATCTCGACGATTTGGATGATATATAAGAAACACTGAAATTTTAGCGAATTTCCAAGAAAAACTGAAATTTTAGCGAATTTCCAAGAAAAATGTCAATATTAACCGAATTTCTTAATCGTTCCTATTTCTACGTATCTCGACGATTTGGATGATATATAAGAAACACTGAAATTTTAGCGAATTTCCAAGAAAAACTGAAATTTTAGCGAATTTCCAAGAAAAACTGAAATTTTAGCGAATTTCCATGAAAAATGTCAATATTAACCGAATTTCTAAATCGTTCCTATTTCTACGTAACTCGACGATTTGGATGATATATAAGAAACACTGAAATTTTAGCGAATTTCCAAGAAAAACTGAAATTTTAGCGAATTTCCATGAAAAATGTCAATATTAACCGAATTTCTAAGTCGTTCCTATTTCTACGTATCTCGACGATTTGGATGATATATAAGAAACACTGAAATGTTAGCGAATTTCCAAGAAAAACTGAAATTTTAGCGAATTTCCATGAAAAATGTCAATATTAACCGAATTTCTAAATCGTTCCTATTTCTACGTATCTCGACGATTTGCATGATATATAAGAAACACTGAAATTTTAGAAAATTTCCAAGAAAAACTGAAATTTTAGCGAATTTCCAAGAAAAATGTAAAAATTAACCGAAATTCTGAATCGTTCCTATTTCGACGTATCTCGACGATTTGGATGATATATAAGAAACACTGAAATTTTAGCGAATTTCCAAGAAAAACTGAAATTTTAGCGAATTTCCAAGAAAAATGTCAATATTAACCGAATTTCATAATCGTTCCTATTTCTACGTATCTCGACGATTTGGATGATATATAAGAAACACTGAAATTTTAGCGAATTTCCAAGAAAAACTGAAATTTTAGCGAATTTCCAAGAAAAATGTCAATATTAACCGAATTTCTTAATCGTTCCTATTTCTACGTATCTCGACGATTTGGATGATATATAAGAAACACTGAAATTTTAGCGAATTTCCAAGAAAAACGGAAATTTTAGCGAATTTCTATGAAAAATGTCAATATTAACCGAATTTCTAAGTCGTTCCTATTTCTACGTATCTCGACGATTTGGATGATATATAAGAAACACTGAAATGTTAGCGAATTTCCAAGAAAAACTGAAATTTTAGCGAATTTCCAAGAAAAATGTCAAAATTAACAGAATTTCTAAATCGTTCCTATTTCTACGTAACTCGACGATTTGTATGATATATAAGAAAAACTGAAATTTTAGCGAATTTCCATGAAAAATGTCAATATTAACCGAATTTCTAAGTCGTTCCTATTTCTACGTATCTCGACGATTTGGATGATATATAAGAAACACTGAAATGTTAGCGAATTTCCAAGAAAAACTGAAATTTTAGCGAATTTCCATGAAAAATGTCAATATTAACCGAATTTCTAAATCGTTCCTATTTCTACGTAACTCGACGATTTGGATGATATATAAGAAACACTGAAATTTTAGCGAATTTCCAAGAAAAACTGAAATTTTAGCGAATTTCCATGAAAAATTTCAATATTAACCGAATTTCTAAGTCGTTCCTATTTCTACGTATCTCGACGATTTGGATGATATATAAGAAACACTGAAATGTTAGCGAATTTCCAAGAAAAACTGAAATTTTAGCGAATTTCCATGAAAAATGTCAATATTAACCGAATTTCTAAATCGTTCCTATTTCTACGTATCTCGATGATTTGCATGATATATAAGAAACACTGAAATTTTAGAAAATTTCCAAGAAAAACTGAAATTTTAGCGAATTTCCAAGAAAAATGTAAAAATTAACCGAAATTCTGAATCGTTCCTATTTCTACGTATCTCGACGATTTGGATGATATATAAGAAACACTGAAATTTTAGCGAATTTCCAAGAAAAACTGAAATTTTAGCGAATTTCCAAGAAAAATGTCAATATTAACCGAATTTCTAAATCGTTCCTATTTCTACGTATCTCGACGATTTGGGTGATATATAAGAAACACTGAAATTTTAGCGAATTTCCAAGAAAAACTGAAATTTTAGCGAATTTCCATGAAAAATGTCAATATTAACCGAATTTCTAAATCGTTCCTATTTCTACGTAACTCGACGATTTGGATGATATATAAGAAACACTGAAATTTTAGCGAATTTCCAAGAAAAACTGAAATTTTAGCGAATTTCCAAGAAAAATATCAAAATTAACAGAATTTCTAAATCGTTCCTATTTCTACGTAACTCGCCGATTTGGATGATATATAAGAAACACTGAAATTTTAGCGAATTTCCAAGAAAAACTGAAATTTTAGCGAATTTCCAAGAAAAATGTCAATATTAACCGAATTTCTAAATCGTTCCTATTTCTACGTATCTCGACGATTTGGATGATATATAAGAAACACTGAAATTTTAGCGAATTTCCAAGAAAAACTGAATTTTAGCGAATTTCCAAGAAAAATGTCAAAATTAACCGAATTTCTAAATCGTTCCTATTTCTACGTAACTCGACGATTTGGATGATATATAAGAAACACTGAAATTTTAGCGAATTTCCAAGAAAAACTGAAATTTTAGCGAATTTCCAAGAAAATTGTCAATATTAACCGAATTTCTAAATCGTTCCTATTTCTACGTATCTCGACGATTTGGATGATATATAAGAAACACTGAAATTTTAGCGAATTTCCAAGAAAAACTGAAATTTTAGCGAATTTCCAAGAAAAATGTCAATATTAACCGAATTTCTAAATCGTTCCTATTTCTACGTAACTCGACGATTTGGATGATATATAAGAAACACTGAAATTTTAGCGAATTTCCAAGAAAAACTGAAATTTTAGCGAATTTCCATGAAAAATGTCAATATTAACCGAATTTCTAAATCGTTCCTATTTCTACGTATCTCGACGATTTGGATGATATATAAGAAACACTGAAATTTTAGCGAATTTCCAAGAAAAACTGAAATTTTAGCGAATTTCCATGAAAAATGTCAATATTAACCGAATTTCTAAATCGTTCCTATTTCTACGTAACTCGACGATTTGGATGATATATAAGAAACACTGAAATTTTAGCGAATTTCCAAGAAAAACTGAAATTTTAGCGAATTTCCATGAAAAATGTCAATATTAACCGAATTTCTAAATCGTTCCTATTTCTACGTATCTCGACGATTTGGATGATATATAAGAAACACTGAAATTTTAGCGAATTTCCAAGAAAAACTGAAATTTTAGCGAATTTCCATGAAAAATGTCAATATTAACCGAATTTCTAAATCGTTCCTATTTCTACGTAACTCGACGATTTGGATGATATATAAGAAACACTGAAATTTTAGCGAATTTCCAAGAAAAACTGAAATTTTAGCGAATTTCCATGAAAAATGTCAATATTAACCGAATTTCTAAATCGTTCCTATTTCTACGTATCTCGACGATTTGGATGATATATAAGAAACACTGAAATTTTAGCGAATTTCCAAGAAAAACTGAAATTTTAGCGAATTTCCAACAAAAATGTCAATATTAACCGAATTTCTAAATCGTTCCTATTTCTACGTATCTCGACGATTTGGATGATATATAAGAAACACTGAAATTTTAGCGAATTTCCAAGAAAAACTGAAATTTTAGCGAATTTCCAAGAAAAACTGAAATTTTAGCGAATTTCCAAGAAAAATGTCAATATTAACCGAATTTCTAAATCGTTCCTATTTCTACGTATCTCGACGATTTGGGTGATATATAAGAAACACTGAAATTTTAGCGAATTTCCAAGAAAAACTGAAATTTTAGCGAATTTCCATGAAAAATGTCAATATTAACCGAATTTCTAAATCGTTCCTATTTCTACGTAACTCGACGATTTGGATGATATATAAGAAACACTGAAATTTTAGCGAATTTCCAAGAAAAACTGAAATTTTAGCGAATTTCCAAGAAAAATATCAAAATTAACAGAATTTCTAAATCGTTCCTATTTCTACGTAACTCGCCGATTTGGATGATATATAAGAAACACTGAAATTTTAGCGAATTTCCAAGAAAAACTGAAATTTTAGCGAATTTCCAAGAAAAATGTCAATATTAACCGAATTTCTAAATCGTTCCTATTTCTACGTAACTCAACGATTTGGATGATATATAAGAAACACTGAAATTTTAGCGAATTTCCAAGAAAAACTGAAATTTTAGCGAATTTCCATGAAAAATGTCAATATTAACCGAATTTCTAAATCGTTCCTATTTCTACGTAACTCGACGATTTGGATGATATATAAGAAACACTGAAATTTTAGCGAATTTCCAAGAAAAACTGAAATTTTAGCGAATTTCCAAGAAAAATGTCAAAATTAACAGAATTTCTAAATCGTTCCTATTTCTACGTAACTCGACGATTTGTATGATATATAAGAAACACTGAAATTTTAGCGAATTTCCAAGAAAAACTGAAATTTTAGCGAATTTCCAAGAAAAATGTCAATATTAACCGAATTTCTAAATCGTTCCTATTTCTACGTATCTCGACGATTTGCATGATATATAAGAAACACTGAAATTTTAGAAAATTTCCAAGAAAAACTGAAATTTTAGCGAATTTCCAAGGAAAATGTAAAAATTAACCGAAATTCTGAATCGTTCCTATTTCTACGTATCTCGACGATTTGGATGATATATAAGAAACACTGAAATTTTAGCGAATTTCCAAGAAAAACTGAAATTTTAGCGAATTTCCAAGAAAAATGTCAATATTAACCGAATTTCTAAATCGTTCCTATTTCTACGTATCTCGACGATTTGGATGATATATAAGAAACACTGAAATTTTAGCGAATTTCCAAGAAAAACTGAAATTTTAGCGAATATCCAAGAAAAATGTCAAAATTAACAGAATTTCTAAATCGTTCCTATTTCTACGTATCTCGACGATTTGGATGATATATAAGAAACACTGAAATTTTAGCGAATTTCCAAGAAAAACTGAAATTTTAGCGAATTTCCATGAAAAATGTCAATATTAACCGAATTTCTAAATCGTCCCTATTTCTACGTAACTCGACGATTTGGATGATATATAAGAAACACTGAAATTTTAGCGAATTTCCAAGAAAAACTGAAATTTTAGCGAATTTCCATGAAAAATGTCAATATTAACCGAATTTCTAAATCGTTCCTATTTCTACGTATCTCGACGATTTGGATGATATATAAGAAACACTGAAATTTTAGCGAATTTCCAAGAAAAACTGAAATTTTAGCGAATTTCCATGAAAAATGTCAATATTAACCGAATTTCTAAATCGTTCCTATTTCTACGTAACTCGACGATTTGGATGATATATAAGAAACACTGAAATTTTAGCGAATTTCCAAGAAAAACTGAAATTTTAGCGAATTTCCATGAAAAATGTCAATATTAACCGAATTTCTAAATCGTTCCTATTTCTACGTATCTCGACGATTTGGATGATATATAAGAAACACTGAAATTTTAGCGAATTTCCAAGAAAAACTGAAATTTTAGCGAATTTCCAACAAAAATGTCAATATTAACCGAATTTCTAAATCGTTCCTATTTCTACGTATCTCGACGATTTGGATGATATATAAGAAACACTGAAATTTTAGCGAATTTCCAAGAAAAACTGAAATTTTAGCGAATTTCCAAGAAAAACTGAAATTTTAGCGAATTTCCAAGAAAAATGTCAATATTAACCGAATTTCTAAATCGTTCCTATTTCTACGTATCTCGACGATTTGGGTGATATATAAGAAACACTGAAATTTTAGCGAATTTCCAAGAAAAACTGAAATTTTAGCGAATTTCCATGAAAAATGTCAATATTAACCGAATTTCTAAATCGTTCCTATTTCTACGTAACTCGACGATTTGGATGATATATAAGAAACACTGAAATTTTAGCGAATTTCCAAGAAAAACTGAAATTTTAGCGAATTTCCAAGAAAAATATCAAAATTAACAGAATTTCTAAATCGTTCCTATTTCTACGTAACTCGCCGATTTGGATGATATATAAGAAACACTGAAATTTTAGCGAATTTCCAAGAAAAACTGAAATTTTAGCGAATTTCCAAGAGAAATGTCAATATTAACCGAATTTCTAAATCGTTCCTATTTCTACGTATCTCGACGATTTGGATGATATATAAGAAACACTGAAATTTTAGCGAATTTCCAAGAAAAACTGAAATTTTAGCGAATTTCCAAGAAAAATGTCAAAATTAACCGAATTTCTAAATCGTTCCTATTTCTACGTAACTCGACGATTTGGATGATATATAAGAAACACTGAAATTTTAGCGAATTTCCAAGAAAAACTGAAATTTTAGCGAATTTCCAAGAAAAATGTCAATATTAACCGAATTTCTAAATCGTTCCTATTTCTACGTATCTCGACGATTTGGATGATATATAAGAAACACTGAAATTTTAGCGAATTTCCAAGAAAAACTGAAATTTTAGCGAATTTCCAAGAAAAATGTCAATATTAACCGAATTTCTAAATCGTTCCTATTTCTACGTAACCCAACGATTTGGATGATATATAAGAAACACTGAAATTTTAGCGAATTTCCAAGAAAAACTGAAATTTTAGCGAATTTCCATGAAAAATGTCAATATTAACCGAATTTCTAAATCGTTCCTATTTCTACGTAACTCGACGATTTGTATGATATATAAGAAACACTGAAATTTTAGCGAATTTCCAAGAAAAACTGAAATTTTAGCGAATTTCCAAGAAAAATGTCAATATTAACCGAATTTCTAAATCGTTCCTATTTCTACGTATCTCGACGATTTGCATGATATATAAGAAACACTGAAATTTTAGAAAATTTCCAAGAAAAACTGAAATTTTAGCGAATTTCCAAGGAAAATGTAAAAATTAACCGAAATTCTGAATCGTTCCTATTTCTACGTATCTCGACGATTTGGATGATATATAAGAAACACTGAAATTTTAGCGAATTTCCAAGAAAAACTGAAATTTTAGCGAATTTCCAAGAAAAATGTCAATATTAACCGAATTTCTAAATCGTTCCTATTTCTACGTATCTCGACGATTTGGATGATATATAAGAAACACTGAAATTTTAGCGAATTTCCAAGAAAAACTGAAATTTTAGCGAATATCCAAGAAAAATGTCAAAATTAACAGAATTTCTAAATCGTTCCTATTTCTACGTATCTCGACGATTTGGATGATATATAAGAAACACTGAAATTTTAGCGAATTTCCAAGAAAAACTGAAATTTTAGCGAATTTCCATGAAAAATGTCAATATTAACCGAATTTCTAAATCGTTCCTATTTCTACGTAACTCGACGATTTGGATGATATATATGAAACACTGAAATTTTAGCGAATTTCCAAGAAAAACTGAAATTTTAGCGAATTTCCATGAAAGATGTCAATATTAACCGAATTTCTAAATCGTTCCTATTTCTACGTATCTCGACGATTTGGATGATATATAAGAAACACTGAAATTTTAGCGAATTTCCATGAAAAATGTCAATATTAACCGAATTTCTAAATCGTTCCTATTTCTACGTAACTCGACGATTTGGATGATATATAAGAAACACTGAAATTTTAGCGAATTTCCAAGAAAAACTGAAATTTTAGCGAATTTCCATGAAAAATGTCAATATTAACCGAATTTCTAAATCGTTCCTATTTCTACGTATCTCGACGATTTGGATGATATATAAGAAACACTGAAATTTTAGCGAATTTCCAAGAAAAACTGAAATTTTAGCGAATTTCCATGAAAAATGTCAATATTAACCGAATTTCTAAATCGTTCCTATTTCTACGTATCTCGACGATTTGGATGATATATAAGAAACTGAAATTTTAGCGAATTTCCAAGAAAAACTGAAATTTTAGCGAATTTCCATGAAAAATGTCTATATTAACCGAATTTCTAAATCGTTCCTATTTCTACGTAACTCGTCGATTTGGATGATATATAAGAAACTCTGAAATTTTAGCGAATTTCCAAGAAAAACTGAAATTTTAGCGAATTTCCATGAAAAATGTCAATATTAACCGAATTTCTAAATCGTTCCTATTTCTACGTATCTCGACGATTTGGATGATATATAAGAAACACTGAAATTTTAGCGAATTTCCAAGAAAAACTGAAATTTTAGCGAATTTCCAAGAAAAATGTCAAAATTAACAGAATTTCTAAATCGTTCCTATTTCTACGTAACTCGACGATTTGTATGATATATAAGAAACACTGAAATTTTAGCGAATTTCCAAGAAAAACTGAAATTTTAGCGAATTTCCAAGAAAAATGTCAATATTAACCGAATTTCTAAATCGTTCCTATTTCTACGTATCTCGACGATTTGCATGATATATAAGAAACACTGAAATTTTAGAAAATTTCCAAGAAAAACTGAAATTTTAGCGAATTTCCAAGGAAAATGTAAAAATTAACCGAAATTCTGAATCGTTCCTATTTCTACGTATCTCGACGATTTGGATGATATATAAGAAACACTGAAATTTTAGCGAATTTCCAAGAAAAACTGAAATTTTAGCGAATTTCCAAGAAAAATGTCAATATTAACCGAATTTCTAAATCGTTCCTATTTCTACGTATCTCGACGATTTGGATGATATATAAGAAACACTGAAATTTTAGCGAATTTCCAAGAAAAACTGAAATTTTAGCGAATATCCAAGAAAAATGTCAAAATTAACAGAATTTCTAAATCGTTCCTATTTCTACGTATCTCGACGATTTGGATGATATATAAGAAACACTGAAATTTTAGCGAATTTCCAAGAAAAACTGAAATTTTAGCGAATTTCCATGAAAAATGTCAATATTAACCGAATTTCTAAATCGTTCCTATTTCTACGTAACTCGACGATTTGGATGATATATAAGAAACACTGAAATTTTAGCGAATTTCCAAGAAAAACTGAAATTTTAGCGAATTTCCATGAAAGATGTCAATATTAACCGAATTTCTAAATCGTTCCTATTTCTACGTATCTCGACGATTTGGATGATATATAAGAAACACTGAAATTTTAGCGAATTTCCAAGAAAAACTGAAATTTTAGCGAATTTCCATGAAAAATGTCAATATTAACCGAATTTCTAAATCGTTCCTATTTCTACGTAACTCGACGATTTGGATGATATATAAGAAACACTGAAATTTTAGCGAATTTCCAAGAAAAACTGAAATTTTAGCGAATTTCCATGAAAAATGTCAATATTAACCGAATTTCTAAATCGTTCCTATTTCTACGTATCTCGACGATTTGGATGATATATAAGAAACACTGAAATTTTAGCGAATTTCCAAGAAAAACTGAAATTTTAGCGAATATCCAAGAAAAATGTCAAAATTAACAGAATTTCTAAATCGTTCCTATTTCTACGTATCTCGACGATTTGGATGATATATAAGAAACACTGAAATTTTAGCGAATTTCCAAGAAAAACTGAAATTTTAGCGAATTTCCATGAAAAATGTCAATATTAACCGAATTTCTAAATCGTTCCTATTTCTACGTAACTCGACGATTTGGATGATATATAAGAAACACTGAAATTTTAGCGAATTTCCAAGAAAAACTGAAATTTTAGCGAATTTCCATGAAAAATGTCAATATTAACCGAATTTCTAAATCGTTCCTATTTCTACGTATCTCGACGATTTGGATGATATATAAGAAACACTGAAATTTTAGCGAATTTCCAAGAAAAACTGAAATTTTAGCGAATTTCCATGAAAAATGTCAATATTAACCGAATTTCTAAATCGTTCCTATTTCTACGTAACTCGACGATTTGGATGATATATAAGAAACACTGAAATTTTAGCGAATTTCCAAGAAAAACTGAAATTTTAGCGAATTTCCATGAAAAATGTCAATATTAACCGAATTTCTAAATCGTTCCAATTTCTACGTATCTCGACGATTTGGATGATATATAAGAAACACTGAAATTTTAGCGAATTTCCAAGAAAAACTGAAATTTTAGCGAATTTCCAACAAAAATGTCAATATTAACCGAATTTCTAAATCGTTCCTATTTCTACGTATCTCGACGATTTGGATGATATATAAGAAACACTGAAATTTTAGCGAATTTCCAAGAAAAACTGAAATTTTAGCGAATTTCCAAGAAAAACTGAAATTTTAGCGAATTTCCAAGAAAAATGTCAATATTAACCGAATTTCTAAATCGTTCCTATTTCTACGTATCTCGACGATTTGGGTGATATATAAGAAACACTGAAATTTTAGCGAATTTCCAAGAAAAACTGAAATTTTAGCGAATTTCCATGAAAAATGTCAATATTAACCGAATTTCTAAATCGTTCCTATTTCTACGTAACTCGACGATTTGGATGATATATAAGAAACACTGAAATTTTAGCGAATTTCCAAGAAAAACTGAAATTTTAGCGAATTTCCAAGAAAAATATCAAAATTAACAGAATTTCTAAATCGTTCCTATTTCTACGTAACTCGCCGATTTGGATGATATATAAGAAACACTGAAATTTTAGCGAATTTCCAAGAAAAACTGAAATTTTAGCGAATTTCCAAGAAAAATGTCAATATTAACCGAATTTCTAAATCGTTCCTATTTCTACGTATCTCGACGATTTGGATGATATATAAGAAACACTGAAATTTTAGCGAATTTCCAAGAAAAACTGAAATTTTAGCGAATTTCCAAGAAAAATGTCAAAATTAACCGAATTTCTAAATCGTTCCTATTTCTACGTAACTCGACGATTTGGATGATATATAAGAAACACTGAAATTTTAGCGAATTTCCAAGAAAAACTGAAATTTTAGCGAATTTCCAAGAAAAATGTCAATATTAACCGAATTTCTAAATCGTTCCTATTTCTACGTATCTCGACGATTTGGATGATATATAAGAAACACTGAAATTTTAGCGAATTTCCAAGAAAAACTGAAATTTTAGCGAATTTCCAAGAAAAATGTCAATATTAACCGAATTTCTAAATCGTTCCTATTTCTACGTAACTCAACGATTTGGATGATATATAAGAAACACTGAAATTTTAGCGAATTTCCAAGAAAAACTGAAATTTTAGCGAATTTCCATGAAAAATGTCAATATTAACCGAATTTCTAAATCGTTCCTATTTCTACGTAACTCGACGATTTGGATGATATATAAGAAACACTGAAATTTTAGCGAATTTCCAAGAAAAACTGAAATTTTAGCGAATTTCCAAGAAAAATGTCAAAATTAACAGAATTTCTAAATCGTTCCTATTTCTACGTAACTCGACGATTTGTATGATATATAAGAAACACTGAAATTTTAGCGAATTTCCAAGAAAAACTGAAATTTTAGCGAATTTCCAAGAAAAATGTCAATATTAACCGAATTTCTAAATCGTTCCTATTTCTACGTATCTCGACGATTTGCATGATATATAAGAAACTGAAATTTTAGAAAATTTCCAAGAAAAACTGAAATTTTAGCGAATTTCCAAGGAAAATGTAAAAATTAACCGAAATTCTGAATCGTTCCTATTTCTACGTATCTCGACGATTTGGATGATATATAAGAAACACTGAAATTTTAGCGAATTTCCAAGAAAAACTGAAATTTTAGCGAATTTCCAAGAAAAATGTCAATATTAACCGAATTTCTAAATCGTTCCTATTTCTACGTATCTCGACGATTTGGATGATATATAAGAAACACTGAAATTTTAGCGAATTTCCAAGAAAAACTGAAATTTTAGCGAATTTCCATGAAAAATGTCAATATTAACCGAATTTCTAAATCGTTCCTATTTCTACGTAACTCGACGATTTGGATGATATATAAGAAACACTGAAATTTTAGCGAATTTCCAAGAAAAACTGAAATTTTAGCGAATTTCCATGAAAAATGTCAATATTAACCGAATTTCTAAATCGTTCCTATTTCTACGTATCTCGACGATTTGGATGATATATAAGAAACACTGAAATTTTAGCGAATTTCCAAGAAAAACTGAAATTTTAGCGAATTTCCATGAAAAATGTCAATATTAACCGAATTTCTAAATCGTTCCTATTTCTACGTAACTCGACGATTTGGATGATATATAAGAAACACTGAAATTTTAGCGAATTTCCAAGAAAAACTGAAATTTTAGCGAATTTCCATGAAAAATGTCAATATTAACCGAATTTCTAAATCGTTCCTATTTCTACGTATCTCGACGATTTGGATGATATATAAGAAACACTGAAATTTTAGCGAATTTCCAAGAAAAACTGAAATTTTAGCGAATTTCCAACAAAAATGTCAATATTAACCGAATTTCTAAATCGTTCCTATTTCTACGTATCTCGACGATTTGGATGATATATAAGAAACACTGAAATTTTAGCGAATTTCCAAGAAAAACTGAAATTTTAGCGAATTTCCAAGAAAAACTGAAATTTTAGCGAATTTCCAAGAAAAATGTCAATATTAACCGAATTTCTAAATCGTTCCTATTTCTACGTATCTCGACGATTTGGGTGATATATAAGAAACACTGAAATTTTAGCGAATTTCCAAGAAAAACTGAAATTTTAGCGAATTTCCATGAAAAATGTCAATATTAACCGAATTTCTAAATCGTTCCTATTTCTACGTAACTCGACGATTTGGATGATATATAAGAAACACTGAAATTTTAGCGAATTTCCAAGAAAAACTGAAATTTTAGCGAATTTCCAAGAAAAATATCAAAATTAACAGAATTTCTAAATCGTTCCTATTTCTACGTAACTCGCCGATTTGGATGATATATAAGAAACACTGAAATTTTAGCGAATTTCCAAGAAAAACTGAAATTTTAGCGAATTTCCAAGAAAAATGTCAATATTAACCGAATTTCTAAATCGTTCCTATTTCTACGTAACTCAACGATTTGGATGATATATAAGAAACACTGAAATTTTAGCGAATTTCCAAGAAAAACTGAAATTTTAGCGAATTTCCATGAAAAATGTCAATATTAACCGAATTTCTAAATCGTTCCTATTTCTACGTAACTCGACGATTTGGATGATATATAAGAAACACTGAAATTTTAGCGAATTTCCAAGAAAAACTGAAATTTTAGCGAATTTCCAAGAAAAATGTCAATATTAACCGAATTTCTAAATCGTTCCTATTTCTACGTATCTCGACGATTTGCATGATATATAAGAAACACTGAAATTTTAGAAAATTTCCAAGAAAAACTGAAATTTTAGCGAATTTCCAAGGAAAATGTAAAAATTAACCGAAATTCTGAATCGTTCCTATTTCTACGTATCTCGACGATTTGGATGATATATAAGAAACACTGAAATTTTAGCGAATTTCCAAGAAAAACTGAAATTTTAGCGAATTTCCAAGAAAAATGTCAATATTAACCGAATTTCTAAATCGTTCCTATTTCTACGTATCTCGACGATTTGGATGATATATAAGAAACACTGAAATTTTAGCGAATTTCCAAGAAAAACTGAAATTTTAGCGAATATCCAAGAAAAATGTCAAAATTAACAGAATTTCTAAATCGTTCCTATTTCTACGTATCTCGACGATTTGGATGATATATAAGAAACACTGAAATTTTAGCGAATTTCCAAGAAAAACTGAAATTTTAGCGAATTTCCATGAAAAATGTCAATATTAACCGAATTTCTAAATCGTTCCTATTTCTACGTAACTCGACGATTTGGATGATATATAAGAAACACTGAAATTTTAGCGAATTTCCAAGAAAAACTGAAATTTTAGCGAATTTCCATGAAAGATGTCAATATTAACCGAATTTCTAAATCGTTCCTATTTCTACGTATCTCGACGATTTGGATGATATATAAGAAACACTGAAATTTTAGCGAATTTCCAAGAAAAACTGAAATTTTAGCGAATTTCCATGAAAAATGTCAATATTAACCGAATTTCTAAATCGTTCCTATTTCTACGTAACTCGACGATTTGGATGATATATAAGAAACACTGAAATTTTAGCGAATTTCCAAGAAAAACTGAAATTTTAGCGAATTTCCATGAAAAATGTCAATATTAACCGAATTTCTAAATCGTTCCTATTTCTACGTATCTCGACGATTTGGATGATATATAAGAAACACTGAAATTTTAGCGAATTTCCAAGAAAAACTGAAATTTTAGCGAATTTCCATGAAAAATGTCAATATTAACCGAATTTCTAAATCGTTCCTATTTCTACGTATCTCGACGATTTGGATGATATATAAGAAACTGAAATTTTAGCGAATTTCCAAGAAAAACTGAAATTTTAGCGAATTTCCATGAAAAATGTCTATATTAACCGAATTTCTAAATCGTTCCTATTTCTACGTAACTCGTCGATTTGGATGATATATAAGAAACTCTGAAATTTTAGCGAATTTCCAAGAAAAACTGAAATTTTAGCGAATTTCCATGAAAAATGTCAATATTAACCGAATTTCTAAATCGTTCCTATTTCTACGTATCTCGACGATTTGGATGATATATAAGAAACACTGAAATTTTAGCGAATTTCCAAGAAAAACTGAAATTTTAGCGAATTTCCATGAAAAATGTCAATATTAACCGAATTTCTAAATCGTTCCTATTTCTACGTATCTCGACGATTTGGATGATATATAAGAAACACTGAAATTTTAGCGAATTTCCAAGAAAAACTGAAATTTTAGCGAATTTCCATGAAAAATGTCAATATTAACCGAATTTCTAAATCGTTCCTATTTCTACGTAACTCGACGATTTGGATGATATATAAGAAACACTGAAATTTTAGCGAATTTCCAAGAAAAACTGAAATTTTAGCGAATTTCCATGAAAAATGTCAATATTAACCGAATTTCTAAATCGTTCCTATTTCTACGCATCTCGACGATTTGGATGATATATAAGAAACACTGAAATTTTAGCGAATTTCCAAGAAAAACTGAAATTTTAGCGAATTTCCATGAAAAATGTCAATATTAACCGAATTTCTAAATCGTTCCTATTTCTACGTAACTCGACGATTTGGATGATATATAAGAAACACTGAAATTTTAGCGAATTTCCAAGAAAAACTGAAATTTTAGCGAATTTCCATGAAAAATGTCAATATTAACCGAATTTCTAAATCGTTCCTATTTCTACGTATCTCGACGATTTGGATGATATATAAGAAACACTGAAATTTTAGCGAATTTCCAAGAAAAACTGAAATTTTAGCGAATTTCCATGAAAAATGTCAATATTAACCGAATTTCTAAATCGTTCCTATTTCTACGTAACTCGACGATTTGGATGATATATAAGAAACACTGAAATTTTAGCGAATTTCCAAGAAAAACTGAAATTTTAGCGAATTTCCATGAAAAATGTCAATATTAACCGAATTTCTAAATCGTTCCCATTTCTACGTATCTCGACGATTTGGATGATATATAAGAAACACTGAAATTTTAGCGAATTTCCAAGAAAAACTGAAATTTTAGCGAATTTCCAAGAAAAATGTCAATATTAACCGAATTTCTTAATCGTTCCTATTTCTACGTATCTCGACGATTTGGATGATATATAAGAAACACTGAAATTTTAGCGAATTTCCAAGAAAAACTGAAATTTTAGCGAATTTCCAAGAAAAACTGAAATTTTAGCGAATTTCCATGAAAAATGTCAATATTAACCGAATTTCTAAATCGTTCCTATTTCTACGTAACTCGACGATTTGGATGATATTTAAGAAACACTGAAATTTTAGCGAATTTCCAAGAAAAACTGAAATTTTAGCGAATATCCAAGAAAAATGTCAATATTAACCGAATTTCTAAATCGTTCCTATTTCTACGTATCTCGACGATTTGGATGATATATAAGAAACACTGAAATTTTAGCGAATTTCCAAGAAAAACTGAAATTTTAGCGAATATCCAAGAAAAATGTCAAAATTAACAGAATTTCTAAATCGTTCCTATTTCTACGTATCTCGACGATTTGGATGATATATAAGAAACACTGAAATTTTAGCGAATTTCCAAGAAAAACTGAAATTTTAGCGAATTTCCATGAAAAATGTCAATATTAACCGAATTTCTAAATCGTTCCTATTTCTACGTAACTCGACGATTTGGATGATATATAAGAAACACTGAAATTTTAGCGAATTTCCAAGAAAAACTGAAATTTTAGCGAATTTCCATGAAAGATGTCAATATTAACCGAATTTCTAAATCGTTCCTATTTCTACGTATCTCGACGATTTGGATGATATATAAGAAACACTGAAATTTTAGCGAATTTCCAAGAAAAACTGAAATTTTAGCGAATTTCCATGAAAAATGTCAATATTAACCGAATTTCTAAATCGTTCCTATTTCTACGTAACTCGACGATTTGGATGATATATAAGAAACACTGAAATTTTAGCGAATTTCCAAGAAAAACTGAAATTTTAGCGAATTTCCATGAAAAATGTCAATATTAACCGAATTTCTAAATCGTTCCTATTTCTACGTATCTCGACGATTTGGATGATATATAAGAAACACTGAAATTTTAGCGAATTTCCAAGAAAAACTGAAATTTTAGCGAATTTCCATGAAAAATGTCAATATTAACCGAATTTCTAAATCGTTCCTATTTCTACGTATCTCGACGATTTGGATGATATATAAGAAACACTGAAATTTTAGCGAATTTCCAAGAAAAACTGAAATTTTAGCGAATTTCCATGAAAAATGTCAATATTAACCGAATTTCTAAATCGTTCCTATTTCTACGTAACTCGACGATTTGGATGATATATAAGAAACACTGAAATTTTAGCGAATTTCCAAGAAAAACTGAAATTTTAGCGAATTTCCATGAAAAATGTCAATATTAACCGAATTTCTAAATCGTTCCTATTTCTACGCATCTCGACGATTTGGATGATATATAAGAAACACTGAAATTTTAGCGAATTTCCAAGAAAAACTGAAATTTTAGCGAATTTCCATGAAAAATGTCAATATTAACCGAATTTCTAAATCGTTCCTATTTCTACGTAACTCGACGATTTGGATGATATATAAGAAACACTGAAATTTTAGCGAATTTCCAAGAAAAACTGAAATTTTAGCGAATTTCCATGAAAAATGTCAATATTAACCGAATTTCTAAATCGTTCCTATTTCTACGTATCTCGACGATTTGGATGATATATAAGAAACACTGAAATTTTAGCGAATTTCCAAGAAAAACTGAAATTTTAGCGAATTTCCATGAAAAATGTCAATATTAACCGAATTTCTAAATCGTTCCTATTTCTACGTAACTCGACGATTTGGATGATATATAAGAAACACTGAAATTTTAGCGAATTTCCAAGAAAAACTGAAATTTTAGCGAATTTCCATGAAAAATGTCAATATTAACCGAATTTCTAAATCGTTCCCATTTCTACGTATCTCGACGATTTGGATGATATATAAGAAACACTGAAATTTTAGCGAATTTCCAAGAAAAACTGAAATTTTAGCGAATTTCCAAGAAAAATGTCAATATTAACCGAATTTCTTAATCGTTCCTATTTCTACGTATCTCGACGATTTGGATGATATATAAGAAACACTGAAATTTTAGCGAATTTCCAAGAAAAACTGAAATTTTAGCGAATTTCCAAGAAAAACTGAAATTTTAGCGAATTTCCATGAAAAATGTCAATATTAACCGAATTTCTAAATCGTTCCTATTTCTACGTAACTCGACGATTTGGATGATATTTAAGAAACACTGAAATTTTAGCGAATTTCCAAGAAAAACTGAAATTTTAGCGAATATCCAAGAAAAATGTCAATATTAACCGAATTTCTAAATCGTTCCTATTTCTACGTATCTCGACGATTTGGATGATATATAAGAAACACTGAAATTTTAGCGAATTTCCAAGAAAAACTGAAATTTTAGCGAATATCCAAGAAAAATGTCAAAATTAACAGAATTTCTAAATCGTTCCTATTTCTACGTATCTCGACGATTTGGATGATATATAAGAAACACTGAAATTTTAGCGAATTTCCAAGAAAAACTGAAATTTTAGCGAATTTCCATGAAAAATGTCAATATTAACCGAATTTCTAAATCGTTCCTATTTCTACGTAACTCGACGATTTGGATGATATATAAGAAACACTGAAATTTTAGCGAATTTCCAAGAAAAACTGAAATTTTAGCGAATTTCCATGAAAGATGTCAATATTAACCGAATTTCTAAATCGTTCCTATTTCTACGTATCTCGACGATTTGGATGATATATAAGAAACACTGAAATTTTAGCGAATTTCCAAGAAAAACTGAAATTTTAGCGAATTTCCATGAAAAATGTCAATATTAACCGAATTTCTAAATCGTTCCTATTTCTACGTAACTCGACGATTTGGATGATATATAAGAAACACTGAAATTTTAGCGAATTTCCAAGAAAAACTGAAATTTTAGCGAATTTCCATGAAAAATGTCAATATTAACCGAATTTCTAAATCGTTCCTATTTCTACGTATCTCGACGATTTGGATGATATATAAGAAACACTGAAATTTTAGCGAATTTCCAAGAAAAACTGAAATTTTAGCGAATTTCCATGAAAAATGTCAATATTAACCGAATTTCTAAATCGTTCCTATTTCTACGTAACTCGACGATTTGGATGATATATAAGAAACACTGAAATTTTAGCGAATTTCCAAGAAAAACTGAAATTTTAGCGAATTTCCATGAAAAATGTCAATATTAACCGAATTTCTAAATCGTTCCCATTTCTACGTATCTCGACGATTTGGATGATATATAAGAAACACTGAAATTTTAGCGAATTTCCAAGAAAAACTGAAATTTTAGCGAATTTCCAAGAAAAATGTCAATATTAACCGAATTTCTTAATCGTTCCTATTTCTACGTATCTCGACGATTTGGATGATATATAAGAAACACTGAAATTTTAGCGAATTTCCAAGAAAAACTGAAATTTTAGCGAATTTCCAAGAAAAACTGAAATTTTAGCGAATTTCCATGAAAAATGTCAATATTAACCGAATTTCTAAATCGTTCCTATTTCTACGTAACTCGACGATTTGGATGATATTTAAGAAACACTGAAATTTTAGCGAATTTCCAAGAAAAACTGAAATTTTAGCGAATATCCAAGAAAAATGTCAATATTAACCGAATTTCTAAATCGTTCCTATTTCTACGTATCTCGACGATTTGGATGATATATAAGAAACACTGAAATTTTAGCGAATTTCCAAGAAAAACTGAAATTTTAGCGAATATCCAAGAAAAATGTCAAAATTAACAGAATTTCTAAATCGTTCCTATTTCTACGTATCTCGACGATTTGGATGATATATAAGAAACACTGAAATTTTAGCGAATTTCCAAGAAAAACTGAAATTTTAGCGAATTTCCATGAAAAATGTCAATATTAACCGAATTTCTAAATCGTTCCTATTTCTACGTAACTCGACGATTTGGATGATATATAAGAAACACTGAAATTTTAGCGAATTTCCAAGAAAAACTGAAATTTTAGCGAATTTCCATGAAAGATGTCAATATTAACCGAATTTCTAAATCGTTCCTATTTCTACGTATCTCGACGATTTGGATGATATATAAGAAACACTGAAATTTTAGCGAATTTCCAAGAAAAACTGAAATTTTAGCGAATTTCCATGAAAAATGTCAATATTAACCGAATTTCTAAATCGTTCCTATTTCTACGTAACTCGACGATTTGGATGATATATAAGAAACACTGAAATTTTAGCGAATTTCCAAGAAAAACTGAAATTTTAGCGAATTTCCATGAAAAATGTCAATATTAACCGAATTTCTAAATCGTTCCTATTTCTACGTATCTCGACGATTTGGATGATATATAAGAAACACTGAAATTTTAGCGAATTTCCAAGAAAAACTGAAATTTTAGCGAATTTCCATGAAAAATGTCAATATTAACCGAATTTCTAAATCGTTCCTATTTCTACGTATCTCGACGATTTGGATGATATATAAGAAACTGAAATTTTAGCGAATTTCCAAGAAAAACTGAAATTTTAGCGAATTTCCATGAAAAATGTCTATATTAACCGAATTTCTAAATCGTTCCTATTTCTACGTAACTCGTCGATTTGGATGATATATAAGAAACTCTGAAATTTTAGCGAATTTCCAAGAAAAACTGAAATTTTAGCGAATTTCCATGAAAAATGTCAATATTAACCGAATTTCTAAATCGTTCCTATTTCTACGTATCTCGACGATTTGGATGATATATAAGAAACACTGAAATTTTAGCGAATTTCCAAGAAAAACTGAAATTTTAGCGAATTTCCATGAAAAATGTCAATATTAACCGAATTTCTAAATCGTTCCTATTTCTACGTATCTCGACGATTTGGATGATATATAAGAAACACTGAAATTTTAGCGAATTTCCAAGAAAAACTGAAATTTTAGCGAATTTCCATGAAAAATGTCAATATTAACCGAATTTCTAAGTCGTTCCTATTTCTACGTATCTCGACGATTTGGATGATATATAAGAAACACTGAAATGTTAGCGAATTTCCAAGAAAAACTGAAATTTTAGCGAATTTCCATGAAAAATGTCAATATTAACCGAATTTCTAAATCGTTCCTATTTCTACGTAACTCGACGATTTGGATGATATATAAGAAACACTGAAATTTTAGCGAATTTCCAAGAAAAACTGAAATTTTAGCGAATTTCCATGAAAAATGTCAATATTAACCGAATTTCTAAATCGTTCCTATTTCTACGCATCTCGACGATTTGGATGATATATAAGAAACACTGAAATTTTAGCGAATTTCCAAGAAAAACTGAAATTTTAGCGAATTTCCATGAAAAATGTCAATATTAACCGAATTTCTAAATCGTTCCTATTTCTACGTAACTCGACGATTTGGATGATATATAAGAAACACTGAAATTTTAGCGAATTTCCAAGAAAAACTGAAATTTTAGCGAATTTCCATGAAAAATGTCAATATTAACCGAATTTCTAAATCGTTCCTATTTCTACGTATCTCGACGATTTGGATGATATATAAGAAACACTGAAATTTTAGCGAATTTCCAAGAAAAACTGAAATTTTAGCGAATTTCCATGAAAAATGTCAATATTAACCGAATTTCTAAATCGTTCCTATTTCTACGTAACTCGACGATTTGGATGATATATAAGAAACACTGAAATTTTAGCGAATTTCCAAGAAAAACTGAAATTTTAGCGAATTTCCATGAAAAATGTCAATATTAACCGAATTTCTAAATCGTTCCCATTTCTACGTATCTCGACGATTTGGATGATATATAAGAAACACTGAAATTTTAGCGAATTTCCAAGAAAAACTGAAATTTTAGCGAATTTCCAAGAAAAATGTCAATATTAACCGAATTTCTTAATCGTTCCTATTTCTACGTATCTCGACGATTTGGATGATATATAAGAAACACTGAAATTTTAGCGAATTTCCAAGAAAAACTGAAATTTTAGCGAATTTCCAAGAAAAACTGAAATTTTAGCGAATTTCCATGAAAAATGTCAATATTAACCGAATTTCTAAATCGTTCCTATTTCTACGTAACTCGACGATTTGGATGATATTTAAGAAACACTGAAATTTTAGCGAATTTCCAAGAAAAACTGAAATTTTAGCGAATATCCAAGAAAAATGTCAATATTAACCGAATTTCTAAATCGTTCCTATTTCTACGTATCTCGACGATTTGGATGATATATAAGAAACACTGAAATTTTAGCGAATTTCCAAGAAAAACTGAAATTTTAGCGAATTTCCAAGAAAAATGTCAATATTAACCGAATTTCTAAATCGTTCCTATTTCTACGTATCTCGACGATTTGGATGATATATAAGAAACACTGAAATTTTAGCGAATTTCCAAGAAAAACTGAAATTTTAGCGAATTTCCAAGAAAAATGTCAAAATTAACCGAATTTCTAAATCGTTCCTATTTCTACGTAACTCGACGATTTGGATGATATATAAGAAACACTGAAATTTTAGCGAATTTCCAAGAAAAACTGAAATTTTAGCGAATTTCCAAGAAAAATGTCAATATTAACCGAATTTCTAAATCGTTCCTATTTCTACGTATCTCGACGATTTGGATGATATATAAGAAACACTGAAATTTTAGCGAATTTCCAAGAAAAACTGAAATTTTAGCGAATTTCCAAGAAAAATGTCAATATTAACCGAATTTCTAAATCGTTCCTATTTCTACGTAACTCGACGATTTGGATGATATATAAGAAACACTGAAATTTTAGCGAATTTCCAAGAAAAACTGAAATTTTAGCGAATTTCCATGAAAAATGTCAATATTAACCGAATTTCTAAATCGTTCCTATTTCTACGTAACTCGACGATTTGGATGATATATAAGAAACACTGAAATTTTAGCGAATTTCCAAGAAAAACTGAAATTTTAGCGAATTTCCAAGAAAAATGTCATAATTAACAGAATTTCTAAATCGTTCCTATTTCTACGTAACTCGACGATTTGTATGATATATAAGAAACACTGAAATTTTAGCGAATTTCCAAGAAAAACTGAAATTTTAGCGAATTTCCAAGAAAAATGTCAATATTAACCGAATTTCTAAATCGTTCCTATTTCTACGTATCTCGACGATTTGCATGATATATAAGAAACACTGAAATTTTAGAAAATTTCCAAGAAAAACTGAAATTTTAGCGAATTTCCAAGGAAAATGTAAAAATTAACCGAAATTCTGAATCGTTCCTATTTCTACGTATCTCGACGATTTGGATGATATATAAGAAACACTGAAATTTTAGCGAATTTCCAAGAAAAACTGAAATTTTAGCGAATTTCCATGAAAAATGTCAATATTAACCGAATTTCTAAATCGTTCCTATTTCTACGTATCTCGACGATTTGGATGATATATAAGAAACACTGAAATTTTAGCGAATTTCCAAGAAAAACTGAAATTTTAGCGAATTTCCAAGAAAAATGTCAAAATTAACCGAATTTCTAAATCGTTCCTATTTCTACGTATCTCGACGATTTGGATGATATATAAGAAACACTGAAATTTTAGCGAATTTCCAAGAAAAACTGAAATTTTAGCGAATTTCCAAGAAAAATGTCAAAATTAACAGAATTTCTAAATCGTTCCTATTTCTACGTATCTCGACGATTTGGATGATATATAACAAACACTGAAATTTTAGCGAATTTCCAAGAAAAACTGAAATTTTAGCGAATTTCCATGAAAAATGACAATATTAACCGAATTTCTAAATCGTTCCTATTTCTACGTAACTCGACGATTTGGATGATATATAAGAAACACTGACATTTTAGCGAATTTCCAAGAAAAACTGAAATTTTAGCGAATTTCCAAGAAAAATGTCAATATTAACCGAATTTCTAAATCGTTCCTATTTCTACGTATCTCGACGATTTGGATGATATATAAGAAACACTGAAATTTTAGCGAATTTCCAAGAAAAACTGAAATTTTAGCGAATATCCAAGAAAAATGTCAAAATTAACAGAATTTCTAAATCGTTCCTATTTCTACGTAACTCGCCGATTTGGATGATATATAAGAAACACTGAAATTTTAGCGCATTTCCAAGAAAAACTGAAATTTTAGCGAATTACCATGAAAAATGTCAATATTAACCGAATTTCTAAATCGTTCCTATTTCTACGTATCTCGACGATTTGGATGATATATAAGAAACACTGAAATTTTAGCGAATTTCCAAGAAAAACTGAAATTTTAGCGAATTTCCATGAAAAATGTCTATGTTAACCGAATTTCTAAATCGTTCCTATTTCTACGTAACTCGTCGATTTGGATGATATATAAGAAACTCTGAAATTTTAGCGAATTTCCAAGAAAAACTGAAATTTTAGCGAATTTCCATGAAAAATGTCAATATTAACCGAATTTCTAAATCGTTCCTATTTCTACGTATCTCGACGATTTGGATGATATATAAGAAACACTGAAATGTTAGCGAATTTCCAAGAAAAATTGAAATTTTAGCGAATTTCCATGAAAAATGTCAATATTAACCGAATTTCTAAATCGTTCCTATTTCTACGTAACTCGACGATTTGGATGATATATAAGAAACACTGAAATTTTAGCGAATTTCCAAGAAAAACTGAAATTTTAGCGAATTTCCATGAAAAATGTCAATATTAACCGAATTTCTAAATCGTTCCTATTTCTACGTAACTCGACGATTTGGATGATATATAAGAAACACTGAAATTTTAGCGAATTTCCAAGAAAAACTGAAATTTTAGCGAATTTCCATGAAAAATGTCAATATTAACCGAATTTCTAAATCGTTCCTATTTCTACGTAACTCGACGATTTGGATGATATATAAGAAACACTGAAATTTTAGCGAATTTCCAAGAAAAACTGAAATTTTAGCGAATTTCCATGAAAAATGTCAATATTAACCGAATTTCTAAATCGTTCCTATTTCTACGTATCTCGACGATTTGGATGATATATAAGAAACACTGAAATTTTAGCGAATTTCCAAGAAAAACTGAAATTTTAGCGAATTTCCAAGAAAAATGTCAATATTAACCGAATTTCTAAATCGTTCCTATTTCTACGTATCTCGACGATTTGGATGATATATAAGAAACACTGAAATTTTAGCGAATTTCCAAGAAAAACTGAAAGTTTAGCGAATTTCCAAGAAAAACTGAAATTTTAGCGAATTTCCATGAAAAATGTCAATATTAACCGAATTTCTAAATCGTTCCTATTTCTGCGTAACTCGACGATTTGGATGATATATAAGAAACACTGAAATTTTAGCGAATTTCCAAGAAAAACTGAAATTTTAGCGAATTTCCATGAAAAATGTCAATATTAACCGAATTTCTAAGTCGTTCCTATTTCTACGTATCTCGACGATTTGGATGATATATAAGAAACACTGAAATTTTAGCGAATTTCCAAGAAAAACTGAAATTTTAGCGAATTTCCAAGAAAAATGTCAATATTAACCGAATTTCTAAATCGTTCCTATTTCTACGTATCTCGACGATTTGGATGATATATAAGAAACACTGAAATTTTAGCGAATTTCCAAGAAAAACTGAAATTTTAGCGAATTTCCAAGAAAAACTGAAATTTTAGCGAATTTCCAAGAAAAATGTCAATATTAACCGAATTTCTAAATCGTTCCTATTTCTACGTATCTCGACGATTTGGATGATATATAAGAAACACTGAAATTTTAGCGAATTTCCAAGAAAAACTGAAATTTTAGCGAATTTCCATGAAAAATGTCAATATTAACCGAATTTCTAAATCGTTCCTATTTCTACGTAACTCGACGATTTGGATGATATATAAGAAACACTGAAATTTTAGCGAATTTCCAAGAAAAACTGAAATTTTAGCGAATTTCCATGAAAAATGTCAATATTAACCGAATTTCTAAATCGTTCCTATTTCTACGTATCTCGACGATTTGGATGATATATAAGAAACACTGAAATTTTAGCGAATTTCCAAGAAAAACTGAAATTTTAGCGAATTTCCAAGAAAAATGTCAAAATTAACAGAATTTCTAAATCGTTCCTATTTCTACGTAACTCGACGATTTGTATGATATATAAGAAACACTGAAATTTTAGCGAATTTCCAAGAAAAACTGAAATTTTAGCGAATTTCCAAGAAAAATGTCAAAATTAACCGAATTTCTAAATCGTTCCTATTTCTACGTAACTCGACGATTTGGATGATATATAAGAAACACTGAAATTTTAGCGAATTTCTAAGAAAAACTGAAATTTTAGCGAATTTCCAAGAAAAATGTCAATATTAACCGAATTTCTAAATCGTTCCTATTTCTACGTATCTCGACGATTTGGATGATATATAAGAAACACTGAAATTTTAGCGAATTTCCAAGAAAAACTGAAATTTTAGCGAATTTCCAAGAAAAATGTAAATATTAACCGAATTTCTAAATCGTTCCTATTTCTACGTAACTCGACGATTTGGATGATATATAAGAAACACTGAAATTTTAGCGAATTTCCAAGAAAAACTGAAATTTTAGCGAATTTCCATGAAAAATGTCAATATTAACCGAATTTCTAAATCGTTCCTATTTCTGCGTAACTCGACGATTTGGATGATATATAAGAAACACTGAAATTTTAGCGAATTTCCAAGAAAAACTGAAATTTTAGCGAATTTCCATGAAAAATGTCAATATTAACCGAATTTCTAAGTCGTTCCTATTTCTACGTATCTCGACGATTTGGATGATATATAAGAAACACTGAAATTTTAGCGAATTTCCAAGAAAAACTGAAATTTTAGCGAATTTCCAAGAAAAATGTCAATATTAACCGAATTTCTAAATCGTTCCTATTTCTACGTATCTCGACGATTTGGATGATATATAAGAAACACTGAAATTTTAGCGAATTTCCAAGAAAAACTGAAATTTTAGCGAATTTCCAAGAAAAATGTCAAAATTAACCGAATTTCTAAATCGTTCCTATTTCTACGTATCTCGACGATTTGGATGATATATAAGAAACACTGAAATTTTAGCGAATTTCCAAGAAAAACTGAAATTTTAGCGAATTTCCATGAAAAATGTCAATATTAACCGAATTTCTAAATCGTTCCTATTTCTACGTAACTCGACGATTTGGATGATATATAAGAAACACTGAAATTTTAGCGAATTTCCAAGAAAAACTGAAATTTTAGCGAATTTCCAAGAAAAATGTCAATATTAACCGAATTTCTAAATCGTTCCTATTTCTACGTATCTCGACGATTTGGATGATATATAAGAAACACTGAAATTTTAGCGAATTTCCAAGAAAAACTGAAATTTTAGCGAATTTCCAAGAAAAATGTCAAAATTAACAGAATTTCTAAATCGTTCCTATTTCTACGTAACTCGACGATTTGGATGATATATAAGAAACACTGAAATTTTAGCGAATTTCCAAGAAAAACTGAAATTTTAGCGAATTTCCAAGAAAAATGTCAAAATTAACAGAATTTCTAAATCGTTCCTATTTCTACGTATCTCGACGATTTGGATGATATATAAGAAACACTGAAATTTTAGCGAATTTCCAAGAAAAACTGAAATTTTAGCGAATTTCCATGAAAAATGTCAATATTAACCGAATTTCTAAATCGTTCCTATTTCTACGTATCTCGACGATTTGGATGATATATAAGAAACACTGAAATTTTAGCGAATTTCCAAGAAAAACTGAAATTTTAGCGAATTTCCATGAAAAATGTCAATATTAACTGAATTTCTAAATCGTTCCTATTTCTACGTAACTCGACGATTTGGATGATATATAAGAAACACTGAAATTTTAGCGAATTTCCAAGAAAAACTGAAATTTTAGCGAATTTCCAAGAAAAATATCAAAATTAACAGAATTTCTAAATCGTTCCTATTTCTACGTAACTCGCCGATTTGGATGATATATAAGAAACACTGAAATTTTAGCGAATTTCCAAGAAAAACTGAAATTTTAGCGAATTTCCAAGAAAAATGTCAATATTAACCGAATTTCTAAATCGTTCCTATTTCTACGTATCTCGACGATTTGGATGATATATAAGAAACACTGAAATTTTAGCGAATTTCCAAGAAAAACTGAAATTTTAGCGAATTTCCAAGAAAAATGTCAAAATTAACCGAATTTCTAAATCGTTCCTATTTCTACGTATCTCGACGATTTGGATGATATATAAGAAACACTGAAATTTTAGCGAATTTCCAAGAAAAACTGAAATTTTAGCGAATTTCCAAGAAAAATGTCAAAATTAACAGAATTTCTAAATCGTTCCTATTTCTACGTATCTCGACGATTTGGATGATATATAAGAAACACTGAAATGTTAGCGAATTTCCAAGGAAAACTGAAATTTTAGCGAATTTCCATGAAAAATGTCAATATTAACCGAATTTCTAAATCGTTCCTATTTCTACGTATCTCGACGATTTGGATGATATATAAGAAACACTGAAATTTTAGCGAATTTCCAAGAAAAACTGAAATTTTAGCGAATATCCAAGAAAAATGTCAAAATTAACAGAATTTCTAAATCGTTCCTATTTCTACGTATCTCGACGATTTGGATGATATATAAGAAACACTGAAATTTTAGCGAATTTCCAAGAAAAACTGAAATTTTAGCGAATTTCCAAGAAAAACTGAAATTTTAGCGAATTTCCAAGAAAAATGTCAAAATTAACCGAATTTCTAAATCGTTCCTATTTCTACGTAACTCGACGATTTGGATGATATATAAGAAACACTGAAATTTTAGCGAATTTCCAAGAAAAACTGAAATTTTAGCGAATTTCCAAGAAAAATGTCAATATTAACCGAATTTCTAAATCGTTCCTATTTCTACGTATCTCGACGATTTGGATGATATATAAGAAACACTGAAATTTTAGCGAATTTCCAAGAAAAACTGAAATTTTAGCGAATTTCCAAGAAAAATGTCAATATTAACCGAATTTCTAAATCGTTCCTATTTCTACGTAACTCGACGATTTGGATGATATATAAGAAACACTGAAATTTTAGCGAATTTCCAAGAAAAACTGAAATTTTAGCGAATTTCCATGAAAAATGTCAATATTAACCGAATTTCTAAATCGTTCCTATTTCTACGTAACTCGACGATTTGGATGATATATAAGAAACACTGAAATTTTAGCGAATTTCCAAGAAAAACTGAAATTTTAGCGAATTTCCAAGAAAAATGTCAAAATTAACAGAATTTCTAAATCGTTCCTATTTCTACGTAACTCGACGATTTGGATGATATATAAGAAACACTGAAATTTTAGCGAATTTCCAAGAAAAACTGAAATTTTAGCGAATTTCCAAGAAAAATGTCAATATTAACCGAATTTCTCAATCGTTCCTATTTCTACGTAACTCGACGATTTGGATGATATATAAGAAACACTGAAATTTTAGCGAATTTCCAAGAAAAACTGAAATTTTAGCGAATTTCCATGAAAAATGTCAATATTAACCGAATTTCTAAATCGTTCCTATTTCTACGTAACTCGACGATTTGGATGATATATAAGAAACACTAAAATTTTAGCGAATTTCCAAGAAAAACTGAAATTTTAGCGAATTTCCAAGAAAAATGTCAATATTAACCGAATTTCTAAATCGTTCCTATTTCTACGTATCTCGACGATTTGGATGATATATAAGAAACACTGAAATTTTAGCGAATTTCCAAGAAAAACTGAAATTTTAGCGAATTTCCAAGAAAAATGTCAAAATTAACAGAATTTCTAAATCGTTCCTATTTCTACGTATCTCGACGATTTGGATGATATATAAGAAACACTGAAATTTTAGCGAATTTCCAAGAAAAACTGAAATTTTAGCGAATTTCCATGAAAAATGTCAATATTAACCGAATTTCTAAATCGTTCCTATTTCTACGTATCTCGACGATTTGGATGATATATAAGAAACACTGAAATTTTAGCGAATTTCCAAGAAAAACTGAAATTTTAGCGAATTTCCGTGAAAAATGTCTATATTAACCGAATTTCTAAATCATTCCTATTTCTACGTAACTCGTCGATTTGAATGATATATAAGAAACTCTGAAATTTTAGCGAATTTCCAAGAAAAACTGAAATTTTAGCGAATTTCCATGAAAAATGTCAATATTAACCGAATTTCTAAATCGTTCCTATTTCTACGTATCTCGACGATTTGGATGATATATAAGAAACACTGAAATGTTAGCGAATTTCCAAGAAAAACTGAAATTTTAGCGAATTTCCATGAAAAATGTCAATATTAACCGAATTTCTAAATCGTTCCTATTTCTACGTAACTCGACGATTTGGATGATATATAAGAAACACTGAAATTATAGCGAATTTACATGAAAAATGTCAATATTAACCGAATTTCTAAATCGTTCCTATTTCTACGTAACTCGACGATTTGGATGATATATAAGAAACACTGAAATTTTAGCGAATTTCCAAGAAAAACTGAAATTTTAGCGAATTTCCATGAAAAATGTCAATATTAACCGAATTTCTAAGTCGTTCCTATTTCTACGTAACTCGACGATTTGGATGATATATAAGAAACACTGAAATTTTAGCGAATTTCTAAGAAAAACTGAAATTTTAGCGAATTTCCATGAAAAATGTCAATATTAACCGAATTTCTAAATCGTTCCTATTTCTACGTATCTCGACAATTTGGATGATATATAAGAAACACTGAAATTTTAGCGAATTTCCAAGAAAAACTGAAATTTTAGCGAATTTCCAAGAAAAATGTCAATATTAACCGAATTTCTAAATCGTTCCTATTTCTACGTATCTCGACGATTTGGATGATATATAAGAAACACTGAAATTTTAGCGAATTTCCAAGAAAAACTGAAATTTTAGCGAATTTCCAAGAAAAATGTCAAAATTAACCGAATTTCTAAATCGTTCCTATTCTACGTATCTCGACGATTTGGATGATATATAAGAAACACTGAAATTTTAGCGAATTTCCAAGAAAAACTGAAATTTTAGCGAATTTCCAAGAAAAATGTCAAAATTAACAGAATTTCTAAATCGTTCCTATTTCTACGTATCTCGACGATTTGGATGATATATAAGAAACACTGAAATTTTAGCGAATTTCCAAGAAAAACTGAAATTTTAGCGAATTTCCAAGAAAAATATCAAAATTAACAGAATTTCTAAATCGTTCCTATTTCTACGTAACTCGCCGATTTGGATGATATATAAGAAACACTGAAATTTTAGCGAATTTCCAAGAAAAACTGAAATTTTAGCGAATTTCCAAGAAAAATGTCAATATTAACCGAATTTCTAAATCGTTCCTATTTCTACGTATCTCGACGATTTGGATGATATATAAGAAACACTGAAATTTTAGCGAATTTCCAAGAAAAACTGAAATTTTAGCGAATTTCCATGAAAAATGTCAATATTAACTGAATTTCTAAATCGTTCCTATTTCTACGTAACTCGACGATTTGGATGATATATAAGAAACACTGAAATTTTAGCGAATTTCCAAGAAAAACTGAAATTTTAGCGAATTTCCAAGAAAAATATCAAAATTAACAGAATTTCTAAATCGTTCCTATTTCTACGTAACTCGCCGATTTGGATGATATATAAGAAACACTGAAATTTTAGCGAATTTCCAAGAAAAACTGAAATTTTAGCGAATTTCCAAGAAAAATGTCAATATTAACCGAATTTCTAAATCGTTCCTATTTCTACGTATCTCGACGATTTGGATGATATATAAGAAACACTGAAATTTTAGCGAATTTCCAAGAAAAACTGAAATTTTAGCGAATTTCCATGAAAAATGTCAATATTAACTGAATTTCTAAATCGTTCCTATTTCTACGTAACTCGACGATTTGGATGATATATAAGAAACACTGAAATTTTAGCGAATTTCCAAGAAAAACTGAAATTTTAGCGAATTTCCAAGAAAAATATCAAAATTAACAGAATTTCTAAATCGTTCCTATTTCTACGTAACTCGCCGATTTGGATGATATATAAGAAACACTGAAATTTTAGCGAATTTCCAAGAAAAACTGAAATTTTAGCGAATTTCCAAGAAAAATGTCAATATTAACCGAATTTCTAAATCGTTCCTATTTCTACGTATCTCGACGATTTGGATGATATATAAGAAACACTGAAATTTTAGCGAATTTCCAAGAAAAACTGAAATTTTAGCGAATTTCCAAGAAAAATGTCAATATTAACCGAATTTCTAAATCGTTCCTATTTCTACGTATCTCGACGATTTGGATGATATATAAGAAACACTGAAATTTTAGCGAATTTCCAAGAAAAACTGAAATTTTAGCGAATTTCCAAGAAAAATGTCAATATTAACCGAATTTCTAAATCGTTCCTATTTCTACGTATCTCGACGATTTGGATGATATATAAGAAACACTGAAATTTTAGCGAATTTCCAAGAAAACCTGAAATTTTAGCGAATTTCCATGAAAAATGTCAATATTAACCGAATTTCTAAATCGTTCCTATTTCTACGTATCTCGACGATTTGGATGATATATAAGAAACACTGAAATTTTAGCGAATTTCCAAGAAAATTGAAATTTTAGCGAATTTCCAAGAAAAATGTCAAAATTAACAGAATTTCTAAATCGTTCCTATTTCTACGTATCTCGACGATTTGGATGATATATAAGAAACACTGAAATTTTAGCGAATTTCCAAGAAAAACTGAAATTGTAGCGAATTTCCAAGAAAAATATCAAAATTAACAGAATTTCTAAATCGTTCCTATTTCTACGTAACTCGCCGATTTGGATGATATATAAGAAACACTGAAATTTTAGCGAATTTCCAAGAAAAACTGAAATTTTAGCGAATTTCCAAGAAAAATGTCAATATTAACCGAATTTCTAAATCGTTCCTATTTCTACGTATCTCGACGATTTGGATGATATATAAGAAACACTGAAATTTTAGCGAATTTCCAAGAAAAACTGAAATTTTAGCGAATTTCCAAGAAAAATGTCAAAATTAACCGAATTTCTAAATCGTTCCTATTTCTACGTAACTCGACGATTTGGATGATATATAAGAAACACTGAAATTTTAGCGAATTTCCAAGAAAAACTGAAATTTTAGCGAATTTCCAAGAAAAATGTCAATATTAACCGAATTTCTAAATCGTTCCTATTTCTACGTATCTCGACGATTTGGATGATATATAAGAAACACTGAAATTTTAGCGAATTTCCAAGAAAAACTGAAATTTTAGCGAATTTCCAAGAAAAACTGAAATTTTAGCGAATTTCCAAGAAAAATGTCAAAATTAACCGAATTTCTAAATCGTTCCTATTTCTACGTAACTCGACGATTTGGATGATATATAAGAAACACTGAAATTTTAGCGAATTTCCAAGAAAAACTGAAATTTTAGCGAATTTCCAAGAAAAATGTCAATATTAACCGAATTTCTAAATCGTTCCTATTTCTGCGTATCTCGACGATTTGGATGATATATAAGAAACACTGAAATTTTAGCGAATTTCCAAGAAAAACTGAAATTTTAGCGAATTTCCAAGAAAAATGTCAATATTAACCGAATTTCTAAATCGTTCCTATTTCTACGTAACTCGACGATTTGGATGATATATAAGAAACACTGAAATTTTAGCGAATTTCCAAGAAAAACTGAAATTTTAGCGAATTTCCATGAAAAATGTCAATATTAACCGAATTTCTAAATCGTTCCTCTTTCTACGTAACTCGACGATTTGGATGATATATAAGAAACACTGAAATTTTAGCGAATTTCCAAGAAAAACTGAAATTTTAGCGAATTTCCAAGAAAAATGTCAAAATTAACAGAATTTCTAAATCGTTCCTATTTCTACGTAACTCGACGATTTGGATGATATATAAGAAACACTGAAATTTTAGCGAATTTCCAAGAAAAACTGAAATTTTAGCGAATTTCCAAGAAAAATGTCAATATTAACCGAATTTCTAAATCGTTCCTATTTCTACGTATCTCGACGATTTGGATGATATATAAGAAACACTGAAATTTTAGCGAATTTCCAAGAAAAACTGAAATTTTAGCGAATTTCCATGAAAAATGTCAATATTAACCGAATTTCTAAATCGTTCCTATTTCTACGTATCTCGACGATTTGGATGATATATAAGAAACACTGAAATTTTAGCGAATTTCCAAGAAAAACTGAAATTTTAGCGAATTTCCAAGAAAAACTGAAATTTTAGCGAATTTCCAAGAAAAATGTCAAAATTAACCGAATTTCTAAATCGTTCCTATTTCTACGTAACTCGACGATTTGGATGATATATAAGAAACACTGAAATTTTAGCGAATTTCCAAGAAAAACTGAAATTTTAGCGAATTTCCAAGAAAAATGTCAATATTAACCGAATTTCTAAATCGTTCCTATTTCTGCGTATCTCGACGATTTGGATGATATATAAGAAACACTGAAATTTTAGCGAATTTCCAAGAAAAACTGAAATTTTAGCGAATTTCCATGAAAAATGTCAATATTAACCGAATTTCTAAATCGTTCCTATTTCTACGTAACTCGACGATTTGGATGATATATAAGAAACACTGAAATTTTAGCGAATTTCCAAGAAAAACTGAAATTTTAGCGAATTTCCAAGAAAAATGTCAAAATTAACAGAATTTCTAAATCGTTCCTATTTCTACGTAACTCGACGATTTGTATGATATATAAGAAACACTGAAATTTTAGCGAATTTCCAAGAAAAACTGAAATTTTAGCGAATTTCCAAGAAAAATGTCAATATTAACCGAATTTCTAAATCGTTCCTATTTCTACGTATCTCGACGATTTGCATGATATATAAGAAACACTGAAATTTTAGAAAATTTCCAAGAAAAACTGAAATTTTAGCGAATTTCCAAGGAAAATGTAAAAATTAACCGAAATTCTGAATCGTTCCTATTTCTACGTATCTCGACGATTTGGATGATATATAAGAAACACTGAAATTTTAGCGAATTTCCAAGAAAAACTGAAATTTTAGCGAATTTCCAAGAAAAATGTCAAAATTAACAGAATTTCTAAATCGTTCCTATTTCTACGTATCTCGACGATTTGGATGATATATAAGAAACACTGAAATTTTAGCGAATTTCCAAGAAAAACTGAAATTTTAGCGAATTTCCATGAAAAATGTCAATATTAACCGAATTTCTAAATCGTTCCTATTTCTACGTATCTCGACGATTTGGATGATATATAAGAAACACTGAAATTTTAGCGAATTTCCAAGAAAAATGTCAAAATTAACAGAATTTCTAAATCGTTCCTATTTCTACGTAACTCGACGATTTGGATGATATATAAGAAACACTGAAATTTTAGCGAATTTCCAAGAAAAACTGAAATTTTAGCGAATTTCCAAGAAAAACTGAAATTTTAGCGAATTTCCAAGAAAAATATCAAAATTAACAGAATTTCTAAATCGTTCCTATTTCTACGTAACTCGCCGATTTGGATGATATATAAGAAACACTGAAATTTTAGCGAATTTCCAAGAAAAACTGAAATTTTAGCGAATTTCCAAGAAAAATGTCAATATTAACCGAATTTCTAAATCGTTCCTATTTCTACGTATCTCGACGATTTGGATGATATATAAGAAACACTGAAATTTTAGCGAATTTCCAAGAAAAACTGAAATTTTAGCGAATTTCCAAGAAAAATGTCAAAATTAACCGAATTTCTAAATCGTTCCTATTTCTACGTAACTCGACGATTTGGATGATATATAAGAAACATTGAAATTTTAGCGAATTTCCAAGAAAAACTGAAATTTTAGCGAATTTCCAAGAAAAATGGCAATATTAACCGAATTTCTAAATCGTTCCTATTTCTACGTATCTCGACGATTTGGATGATATATAAGAAACACTGAAATTTTAGCGAATTTCCAAGAAAAACTGAAATTTTAGCGAATTTCCAAGAAAAACTGAAATTTTAGCGAATTTCCAAGAAAAATGTCAAAATTAACCGAATTTCTAAATCGTTCCTATTTCTACGTAACTCGACGATTTGGATGATATATAAGAAACACTGAAATTTTAGCGAATTTCCAAGAAAAACTGAAATTTTAGCGAATTTCCATGAAAAATGTCAATATTAACCGAATTTCTAAATCGTTCCTATTTCTACGTAACTCGACGATTTGGATGATATATAAGAAACACTGAAATTTTAGCGAATTTCCAAGAAAAACTGAAATTTTAGCGAATTTCCAAGAAAAATGTCAAAATTAACAGAATTTCTAAATCGTTCCTATTTCTACGTAACTCGACGATTTGGATGATATATAAGAAACACTGAAATTTTAGCGAATTTCCAAGAAAAACTGAAATTTTAGCGAATTTCCAAGAAAAATGTCAATATTAACCGAATTTCTAAATCGTTCCTATTTCTACGTAACTCGACGATTTGGATGATATATAAGAAACACTGAAATTTTAGCGAATTTCCAAGAAAAACTGAAATTTTAGCGAATTTCCATGAAAAATGTCAATATTAACCGAATTTCTAAATCGTTCCTATTTCTACGTAACTCGACGATTTGGATGATATATAAGAAACACTAAAATTTTAGCGAATTTCCAAGAAAAACTGAAATTTTAGCGAATTTCCAAGAAAAATGTCAATATTAACCGAATTTCTAAATCGTTCCTATTTCTACGTATCTCGACGATTTGGATGATATATAAGAAACACTGAAATTTTAGCGAATTTCCAAGAAAAACTGAAATTTTAGCGAATTTCCAAGAAAAATGTCAAAATTAACAGAATTTCTAAATCGTTCCTATTTCTACGTAACTCGACGATTTGGATGATATATAAGAAACACTGAAATTTTAGCGAATTTCCAAGAAAAACTGAAATTTTAGCGAATTTCCAAGAAAAATGTCAATATTAACCGAATTTCTAAATCGTTCCTATTTCTACGTATCTCGACGATTTGGATGATATATAAGAAACACTGAAATTTTAGCGAATTTCCAAGAAAAACTGAAATTTTAGCGAATTTCCAAGAAAAATGTCAATATTAACCGAATTTCTAAATCGTTCCTATTTCTACGTAACTCGACGATTTGGATGATATATAAGAAACACTGAAATTTTAGCGAATTTCCAAGAAAAACTGAAATTTTAGCGAATTTCCATGAAAAATGTCAATATTAACCGAATTTCTAAATCGTTCCTATTTCTACGTAACTCGACGATTTGGATGATATATAAGAAACACTGAAATTTTAGCGAATTTCCAAGAAAAACTGAAATTTTAGCGAATTTCCAAGAAAAATGTCAAAATTAACAGAATTTCTAAATCGTTCCTATTTCTACGTAACTCGACGATTTGTATGATATATAAGAAACACTGAAATTTTAGCGAATTTCCAAGAATAACTGAAATTTTAGCGAATTTCCAAGAAAAATGTCAATATTAACCGAATTTCTAAATCGTTCCTATTTCTACGTATCTCGACGATTTGCATGATATATAAGAAACACTGAAATTTTAGAAAATTTCCAAGAAAAACTGAAATTTTAGCGAATTTCCAAGGAAAATGTAAAAATTAACCGAAATTCTGAATCGTTCCTATTTCTACGTATCTCGACGATTTGGATGATATATAAGAAACACTGAAATTTTAGCGAATTTCCAAGAAAAACTGAAATTTTAGCGAATTTCCAAGAAAAATGTCAATATTAACCGAATTTCTAAATCGTTCCTATTTCTACGTAACTCGACGATTTGGATGATATATAAGAAACACTGAAATTTTAGTGAATTTCCAAGAAAAACTGAAATTTTAGCGAATTTCCAAGAAAAATGTCAAAATTAACAGAATTTCTAAATCGTTCCTATTTCTACGTAACTCGACGATTTGGATGATATATAAGAAACACTGAAATTTTAGCGAATTTCCAAGAAAAACTGAAATTTTAGCGAATTTCCAAGAAAAATGTCAATATTAACCGAATTTCTAAATCGTTCCTATTTCTACGTATCTCGACGATTTGGATGATATATAAGAAACACTGAAATTTTAGCGAATTTCCAAGAAAAACTGAAATTTTAGCGAATTTCCAAGAAAAATGTCAATATTAACCGAATTTCTAAATCGTTCCTATTTCTACGTAACTCGACGATTTGGATGATATATAAGAAACACTGAAATTTTAGCGAATTTCCAAGAAAAACTGAAATTTTAGCGAATTTCCAAGAAAAATGTCAATATTAACCGAATTTCTAAATCGTTCCTATTTCTACGTATCTCGACGATTTGGATGATATATAAGAAACACTGAAATTTTAGCGAATTTCCAAGAAAAACTGAAATTTTAGCGAATTTCCAAGAAAAATGTCAATATTAACCGAATTTCTAAATCGTTCCTATTTCTACGTAACTCGACGATTTGGATGATATATAAGAAACACTGAAATTTTAGCGAATTTCCAAGAAAAACTGAAATTTTAGCGAATTTCCATGAAAAATGTCAATATTAACCGAATTTCTAAATCGTTCCTATTTCTACGTAACTCGACGATTTGGATGATATATAAGAAACACTGAAATTTTAGCGAATTTCCAAGAAAAACTGAAATTTTAGCGAATTTCCAAGAAAAATGTCATAATTAACAGAATTTCTAAATCGTTCCTATTTCTACGTAACTCGACGATTTGTATGATATATAAGAAACACTGAAATTTTAGCGAATTTCCAAGAAAAACTGAAATTTTAGCGAATTTCCAAGAAAAATGTCAATATTAACCGAATTTCTAAATCGTTCCTATTTCTACGTATCTCGACGATTTGCATGATATATAAGAAACACTGAAATTTTAGAAAATTTCCAAGAAAAACTGAAATTTTAGCGAATTTCCAAGGAAAATGTAAAAATTAACCGAAATTCTGAATCGTTCCTATTTCTACGTATCTCGACGATTTGGATGATATATAAGAAACACTGAAATTTTAGCGAATTTCCAAGAAAAACTGAAATTTTAGCGAATTTCCAAGAAAAATGTCAATATTAACCGAATTTCTAAATCGTTCCTATTTCTACGTATCTCGACGATTTGGATGATATATAAGAAACACTGAAATTTTAGCGAATTTCCAAGAAAAACTGAAATTTTAGCGAATTTCCAAGAAAAATGTCAAAATTAACCGAATTTCTAAATCGTTCCTATTTCTACGTATCTCGACGATTTGGATGATATATAAGAAACACTGAAATTTTAGCGAATTTCCAAGAAAAACTGAAATTTTAGCGAATTTCCAAGAAAAATGTCAAAATTAACAGAATTTCTAAATCGTTCCTATTTCTACGTATCTCGACGATTTGGATGATATATAACAAACACTGAAATTTTAGCGAATTTCCAAGAAAAACTGAAATTTTAGCGAATTTCCATGAAAAATGACAATATTAACCGAATTTCTAAATCGTTCCTATTTCTACGTAACTCGACGATTTGGATGATATATAAGAAACACTGAAATTTTAGCGAATTTCCAAGAAAAACTGAAATTTTAGCGAATTTCCAAGAAAAATGTCAATATTAACCGAATTTCTAAATCGTTCCTATTTCTACGTATCTCGACGATTTGGATGATATATAAGAAACACTGAAATTTTAGCGAATTTCCAAGAAAAACTGAAATTTTAGCGAATATCCAAGAAAAATGTCAAAATTAACAGAATTTCTAAATCGTTCCTATTTCTACGTAACTCGCCGATTTGGATGATATATAAGAAACACTGAAATTTTAGCGCATTTCCAAGAAAAACTGAAATTTTAGCGAATTACCATGAAAAATGTCAATATTAACCGAATTTCTAAATCGTTCCTATTTCTACGTATCTCGACGATTTGGATGATATATAAGAAACACTGAAATTTTAGCGAATTTCCAAGAAAAACTGAAATTTTAGCGAATTTCCATGAAAAATGTCTATGTTAACCGAATTTCTAAATCGTTCCTATTTCTACGTAACTCGTCGATTTGGATGATATATAAGAAACTCTGAAATTTTAGCGAATTTCCAAGAAAAACTGAAATTTTAGCGAATTTCCATGAAAAATGTCAATATTAACCGAATTTCTAAATCGTTCCTATTTCTACGTATCTCGACGATTTGGATGATATATAAGAAACACTGAAATGTTAGCGAATTTCCAAGAAAAATTGAAATTTTAGCGAATTTCCATGAAAAATGTCAATATTAACCGAATTTCTAAATCGTTCCTATTTCTACGTAACTCGACGATTTGGATGATATATAAGAAACACTGAAATTTTAGCGAATTTCCAAGAAAAACTGAAATTTTAGCGAATTTCCATGAAAAATGTCAATATTAACCGAATTTCTAAATCGTTCCTATTTCTACGTAACTCGACGATTTGGATGATATATAAGAAACACTGAAATTTTAGCGAATTTCCAAGAAAAACTGAAATTTTAGCGAATTTCCATGAAAAATGTCAATATTAACCGAATTTCTAAATCGTTCCTATTTCTACGTAACTCGACGATTTGGATGATATATAAGAAACACTGAAATTTTAGCGAATTTCCAAGAAAAACTGAAATTTTAGCGAATTTCCATGAAAAATGTCAATATTAACCGAATTTCTAAATCGTTCCTATTTCTACGTATCTCGACGATTTGGATGATATATAAGAAACACTGAAATTTTAGCGAATTTCCAAGAAAAACTGAAATTTTAGCGAATTTCCAAGAAAAATGTCAATATTAACCGAATTTCTAAATCGTTCCTATTTCTACGTATCTCGACGATTTGGATGATATATAAGAAACACTGAAATTTTAGCGAATTTCCAAGAAAAACTGAAAGTTTAGCGAATTTCCAAGAAAAACTGAAATTTTAGCGAATTTCCATGAAAAATGTCAATATTAACCGAATTTCTAAATCGTTCCTATTTCTGCGTAACTCGACGATTTGGATGATATATAAGAAACACTGAAATTTTAGCGAATTTCCAAGAAAAACTGAAATTTTAGCGAATTTCCATGAAAAATGTCAATATTAACCGAATTTCTAAGTCGTTCCTATTTCTACGTATCTCGACGATTTGGATGATATATAAGAAACACTGAAATTTTAGCGAATTTCCAAGAAAAACTGAAATTTTAGCGAATTTCCAAGAAAAATGTCAATATTAACCGAATTTCTAAATCGTTCCTATTTCTACGTATCTCGACGATTTGGATGATATATAAGAAACACTGAAATTTTAGCGAATTTCCAAGAAAAACTGAAATTTTAGCGAATTTCCAAGAAAAACTGAAATTTTAGCGAATTTCCATGAAAAATGTCAATATTAACCGAATTTCTAAATCGTTCCTATTTCTACGTAACTCGACGATTTGGATGATATATAAGAAACACTGAAATTTTAGCGAATTTCCAAGAAAAACTGAAATTTTAGCGAATTTCCATGAAAAATGTCAATATTAACCGAATTTCTAAATCGTTCCTATTTCTACGTATCTCGACGATTTGGATGATATATAAGAAACACTGAAATTTTAGCGAATTTCCAAGAAAAACTGAAATTTTAGCGAATTTCCAAGAAAAATGTCAAAATTAACAGAATTTCTAAATCGTTCCTATTTCTACGTAACTCGACGATTTGTATGATATATAAGAAACACTGAAATTTTAGCGAATTTCCAAGAAAAACTGAAATTTTAGCGAATTTCCAAGAAAAATGTCAAAATTAACCGAATTTCTAAATCGTTCCTATTTCTACGTAACTCGACGATTTGGATGATATATAAGAAACACTGAAATTTTAGCGAATTTCTAAGAAAAACTGAAATTTTAGCGAATTTCCAAGAAAAATGTCAATATTAACCGAATTTCTAAATCGTTCCTATTTCTACGTATCTCGACGATTTGGATGATATATAAGAAACACTGAAATTTTAGCGAATTTCCAAGAAAAACTGAAATTTTAGCGAATTTCCAAGAAAAACTGAAATTTTAGCGAATTTCCAAGAAAAATGTCAAAATTAACCGAATTTCTAAATCGTTCCTATTTCTACGTAACTCGACGATTTGGATGATATATAAGAAACACTGAAATTTTAGCGAATTTCCAAGAAAAACTGAAATTTTAGCGAATTTCCAAGAAAAATGTCAATATTAACCGAATTTCTAAATCGTTCCTATTTCTGCGTATCTCGACGATTTGGATGATATATAAGAAACACTGAAATTTTAGCGAATTTCCAAGAAAAACTGAAATTTTAGCGAATTTCCAAGAAAAATGTCAATATTAACCGAATTTCTAAATCGTTCCTATTTCTACGTAACTCGACGATTTGGATGATATATAAGAAACACTGAAATTTTAGCGAATTTCCAAGAAAAACTGAAATTTTAGCGAATTTCCATGAAAAATGTCAATATTAACCGAATTTCTAAATCGTTCCTCTTTCTACGTAACTCGACGATTTGGATGATATATAAGAAACACTGAAATTTTAGCGAATTTCCAAGAAAAACTGAAATTTTAGCGAATTTCCAAGAAAAATGTCAAAATTAACAGAATTTCTAAATCGTTCCTATTTCTACGTAACTCGACGATTTGGATGATATATAAGAAACACTGAAATTTTAGCGAATTTCCAAGAAAAACTGAAATTTTAGCGAATTTCCAAGAAAAATGTCAATATTAACCGAATTTCTAAATCGTTCCTATTTCTACGTATCTCGACGATTTGGATGATATATAAGAAACACTGAAATTTTAGCGAATTTCCAAGAAAAACTGAAATTTTAGCGAATTTCCATGAAAAATGTCAATATTAACCGAATTTCTAAATCGTTCCTATTTCTACGTATCTCGACGATTTGGATGATATATAAGAAACACTGAAATTTTAGCGAATTTCCAAGAAAAACTGAAATTTTAGCGAATTTCCAAGAAAAACTGAAATTTTAGCGAATTTCCAAGAAAAATGTCAAAATTAACCGAATTTCTAAATCGTTCCTATTTCTACGTAACTCGACGATTTGGATGATATATAAGAAACACTGAAATTTTAGCGAATTTCCAAGAAAAACTGAAATTTTAGCGAATTTCCAAGAAAAATGTCAATATTAACCGAATTTCTAAATCGTTCCTATTTCTGCGTATCTCGACGATTTGGATGATATATAAGAAACACTGAAATTTTAGCGAATTTCCAAGAAAAACTGAAATTTTAGCGAATTTCCATGAAAAATGTCAATATTAACCGAATTTCTAAATCGTTCCTATTTCTACGTAACTCGACGATTTGGATGATATATAAGAAACACTGAAATTTTAGCGAATTTCCAAGAAAAACTGAAATTTTAGCGAATTTCCAAGAAAAATGTCAAAATTAACAGAATTTCTAAATCGTTCCTATTTCTACGTAACTCGACGATTTGTATGATATATAAGAAACACTGAAATTTTAGCGAATTTCCAAGAAAAACTGAAATTTTAGCGAATTTCCAAGAAAAATGTCAATATTAACCGAATTTCTAAATCGTTCCTATTTCTACGTATCTCGACGATTTGCATGATATATAAGAAACACTGAAATTTTAGAAAATTTCCAAGAAAAACTGAAATTTTAGCGAATTTCCAAGGAAAATGTAAAAATTAACCGAAATTCTGAATCGTTCCTATTTCTACGTATCTCGACGATTTGGATGATATATAAGAAACACTGAAATTTTAGCGAATTTCCAAGAAAAACTGAAATTTTAGCGAATTTCCAAGAAAAATGTCAAAATTAACAGAATTTCTAAATCGTTCCTATTTCTACGTATCTCGACGATTTGGATGATATATAAGAAACACTGAAATTTTAGCGAATTTCCAAGAAAAACTGAAATTTTAGCGAATTTCCATGAAAAATGTCAATATTAACCGAATTTCTAAATCGTTCCTATTTCTACGTATCTCGACGATTTGGATGATATATAAGAAACACTGAAATTTTAGCGAATTTCCAAGAAAAATGTCAAAATTAACAGAATTTCTAAATCGTTCCTATTTCTACGTAACTCGACGATTTGGATGATATATAAGAAACACTGAAATTTTAGCGAATTTCCAAGAAAAACTGAAATTTTAGCGAATTTCCAAGAAAAACTGAAATTTTAGCGAATTTCCAAGAAAAATATCAAAATTAACAGAATTTCTAAATCGTTCCTATTTCTACGTAACTCGCCGATTTGGATGATATATAAGAAACACTGAAATTTTAGCGAATTTCCAAGAAAAACTGAAATTTTAGCGAATTTCCAAGAAAAATGTCAATATTAACCGAATTTCTAAATCGTTCCTATTTCTACGTATCTCGACGATTTGGATGATATATAAGAAACACTGAAATTTTAGCGAATTTCCAAGAAAAACTGAAATTTTAGCGAATTTCCAAGAAAAATGTCAAAATTAACCGAATTTCTAAATCGTTCCTATTTCTACGTAACTCGACGATTTGGATGATATATAAGAAACATTGAAATTTTAGCGAATTTCCAAGAAAAACTGAAATTTTAGCGAATTTCCAAGAAAAATGGCAATATTAACCGAATTTCTAAATCGTTCCTATTTCTACGTATCTCGACGATTTGGATGATATATAAGAAACACTGAAATTTTAGCGAATTTCCAAGAAAAACTGAAATTTTAGCGAATTTCCAAGAAAAACTGAAATTTTAGCGAATTTCCAAGAAAAATGTCAAAATTAACCGAATTTCTAAATCGTTCCTATTTCTACGTAACTCGACGATTTGGATGATATATAAGAAACACTGAAATTTTAGCGAATTTCCAAGAAAAACTGAAATTTTAGCGAATTTCCATGAAAAATGTCAATATTAACCGAATTTCTAAATCGTTCCTATTTCTACGTAACTCGACGATTTGGATGATATATAAGAAACACTGAAATTTTAGCGAATTTCCAAGAAAAACTGAAATTTTAGCGAATTTCCAAGAAAAATGTCAAAATTAACAGAATTTCTAAATCGTTCCTATTTCTACGTAACTCGACGATTTGGATGATATATAAGAAACACTGAAATTTTAGCGAATTTCCAAGAAAAACTGAAATTTTAGCGAATTTCCAAGAAAAATGTCAATATTAACCGAATTTCTAAATCGTTCCTATTTCTACGTAACTCGACGATTTGGATGATATATAAGAAACACTGAAATTTTAGCGAATTTCCAAGAAAAACTGAAATTTTAGCGAATTTCCATGAAAAATGTCAATATTAACCGAATTTCTAAATCGTTCCTATTTCTACGTAACTCGACGATTTGGATGATATATAAGAAACACTAAAATTTTAGCGAATTTCCAAGAAAAACTGAAATTTTAGCGAATTTCCAAGAAAAATGTCAATATTAACCGAATTTCTAAATCGTTCCTATTTCTACGTATCTCGACGATTTGGATGATATATAAGAAACACTGAAATTTTAGCGAATTTCCAAGAAAAACTGAAATTTTAGCGAATTTCCAAGAAAAATGTCAAAATTAACAGAATTTCTAAATCGTTCCTATTTCTACGTAACTCGACGATTTGGATGATATATAAGAAACACTGAAATTTTAGCGAATTTCCAAGAAAAACTGAAATTTTAGCGAATTTCCAAGAAAAATGTCAATATTAACCGAATTTCTAAATCGTTCCTATTTCTACGTATCTCGACGATTTGGATGATATATAAGAAACACTGAAATTTTAGCGAATTTCCAAGAAAAACTGAAATTTTAGCGAATTTCCAAGAAAAATGTCAATATTAACCGAATTTCTAAATCGTTCCTATTTCTACGTAACTCGACGATTTGGATGATATATAAGAAACACTGAAATTTTAGCGAATTTCCAAGAAAAACTGAAATTTTAGCGAATTTCCATGAAAAATGTCAATATTAACCGAATTTCTAAATCGTTCCTATTTCTACGTAACTCGACGATTTGGATGATATATAAGAAACACTGAAATTTTAGCGAATTTCCAAGAAAAACTGAAATTTTAGCGAATTTCCAAGAAAAATGTCAAAATTAACAGAATTTCTAAATCGTTCCTATTTCTACGTAACTCGACGATTTGTATGATATATAAGAAACACTGAAATTTTAGCGAATTTCCAAGAATAACTGAAATTTTAGCGAATTTCCAAGAAAAATGTCAATATTAACCGAATTTCTAAATCGTTCCTATTTCTACGTATCTCGACGATTTGCATGATATATAAGAAACACTGAAATTTTAGAAAATTTCCAAGAAAAACTGAAATTTTAGCGAATTTCCAAGGAAAATGTAAAAATTAACCGAAATTCTGAATCGTTCCTATTTCTACGTATCTCGACGATTTGGATGATATATAAGAAACACTGAAATTTTAGCGAATTTCCAAGAAAAACTGAAATTTTAGCGAATTTCCAAGAAAAATGTCAATATTAACCGAATTTCTAAATCGTTCCTATTTCTACGTAACTCGACGATTTGGATGATATATAAGAAACACTGAAATTTTAGTGAATTTCCAAGAAAAACTGAAATTTTAGCGAATTTCCAAGAAAAATGTCAAAATTAACAGAATTTCTAAATCGTTCCTATTTCTACGTAACTCGACGATTTGGATGATATATAAGAAACACTGAAATTTTAGCGAATTTCCAAGAAAAACTGAAATTTTAGCGAATTTCCAAGAAAAATGTCAATATTAACCGAATTTCTAAATCGTTCCTATTTCTACGTATCTCGACGATTTGGATGATATATAAGAAACACTGAAATTTTAGCGAATTTCCAAGAAAAACTGAAATTTTAGCGAATTTCCAAGAAAAATGTCAATATTAACCGAATTTCTAAATCGTTCCTATTTCTACGTAACTCGACGATTTGGATGATATATAAGAAACACTGAAATTTTAGCGAATTTCCAAGAAAAACTGAAATTTTAGCGAATTTCCAAGAAAAATGTCAATATTAACCGAATTTCTAAATCGTTCCTATTTCTACGTATCTCGACGATTTGGATGATATATAAGAAACACTGAAATTTTAGCGAATTTCCAAGAAAAACTGAAATTTTAGCGAATTTCCAAGAAAAATGTCAATATTAACCGAATTTCTAAATCGTTCCTATTTCTACGTAACTCGACGATTTGGATGATATATAAGAAACACTGAAATTTTAGCGAATTTCCAAGAAAAACTGAAATTTTAGCGAATTTCCATGAAAAATGTCAATATTAACCGAATTTCTAAATCGTTCCTATTTCTACGTAACTCGACGATTTGGATGATATATAAGAAACACTGAAATTTTAGCGAATTTCCAAGAAAAACTGAAATTTTAGCGAATTTCCAAGAAAAATGTCATAATTAACAGAATTTCTAAATCGTTCCTATTTCTACGTAACTCGACGATTTGTATGATATATAAGAAACACTGAAATTTTAGCGAATTTCCAAGAAAAACTGAAATTTTAGCGAATTTCCAAGAAAAATGTCAATATTAACCGAATTTCTAAATCGTTCCTATTTCTACGTATCTCGACGATTTGCATGATATATAAGAAACACTGAAATTTTAGAAAATTTCCAAGAAAAACTGAAATTTTAGCGAATTTCCAAGGAAAATGTAAAAATTAACCGAAATTCTGAATCGTTCCTATTTCTACGTATCTCGACGATTTGGATGATATATAAGAAACACTGAAATTTTAGCGAATTTCCAAGAAAAACTGAAATTTTAGCGAATTTCCAAGAAAAATGTCAATATTAACCGAATTTCTAAATCGTTCCTATTTCTACGTATCTCGACGATTTGGATGATATATAAGAAACACTGAAATTTTAGCGAATTTCCAAGAAAAACTGAAATTTTAGCGAATTTCCAAGAAAAATGTCAAAATTAACCGAATTTCTAAATCGTTCCTATTTCTACGTATCTCGACGATTTGGATGATATATAAGAAACACTGAAATTTTAGCGAATTTCCAAGAAAAACTGAAATTTTAGCGAATTTCCAAGAAAAATGTCAAAATTAACAGAATTTCTAAATCGTTCCTATTTCTACGTATCTCGACGATTTGGATGATATATAACAAACACTGAAATTTTAGCGAATTTCCAAGAAAAACTGAAATTTTAGCGAATTTCCATGAAAAATGACAATATTAACCGAATTTCTAAATCGTTCCTATTTCTACGTAACTCGACGATTTGGATGATATATAAGAAACACTGAAATTTTAGCGAATTTCCAAGAAAAACTGAAATTTTAGCGAATTTCCAAGAAAAATGTCAATATTAACCGAATTTCTAAATCGTTCCTATTTCTACGTATCTCGACGATTTGGATGATATATAAGAAACACTGAAATTTTAGCGAATTTCCAAGAAAAACTGAAATTTTAGCGAATATCCAAGAAAAATGTCAAAATTAACAGAATTTCTAAATCGTTCCTATTTCTACGTAACTCGCCGATTTGGATGATATATAAGAAACACTGAAATTTTAGCGCATTTCCAAGAAAAACTGAAATTTTAGCGAATTACCATGAAAAATGTCAATATTAACCGAATTTCTAAATCGTTCCTATTTCTACGTATCTCGACGATTTGGATGATATATAAGAAACACTGAAATTTTAGCGAATTTCCAAGAAAAACTGAAATTTTAGCGAATTTCCATGAAAAATGTCTATGTTAACCGAATTTCTAAATCGTTCCTATTTCTACGTAACTCGTCGATTTGGATGATATATAAGAAACTCTGAAATTTTAGCGAATTTCCAAGAAAAACTGAAATTTTAGCGAATTTCCATGAAAAATGTCAATATTAACCGAATTTCTAAATCGTTCCTATTTCTACGTATCTCGACGATTTGGATGATATATAAGAAACACTGAAATGTTAGCGAATTTCCAAGAAAAATTGAAATTTTAGCGAATTTCCATGAAAAATGTCAATATTAACCGAATTTCTAAATCGTTCCTATTTCTACGTAACTCGACGATTTGGATGATATATAAGAAACACTGAAATTTTAGCGAATTTCCAAGAAAAACTGAAATTTTAGCGAATTTCCATGAAAAATGTCAATATTAACCGAATTTCTAAATCGTTCCTATTTCTACGTAACTCGACGATTTGGATGATATATAAGAAACACTGAAATTTTAGCGAATTTCCAAGAAAAACTGAAATTTTAGCGAATTTCCATGAAAAATGTCAATATTAACCGAATTTCTAAATCGTTCCTATTTCTACGTAACTCGACGATTTGGATGATATATAAGAAACACTGAAATTTTAGCGAATTTCCAAGAAAAACTGAAATTTTAGCGAATTTCCATGAAAAATGTCAATATTAACCGAATTTCTAAATCGTTCCTATTTCTACGTATCTCGACGATTTGGATGATATATAAGAAACACTGAAATTTTAGCGAATTTCCAAGAAAAACTGAAATTTTAGCGAATTTCCAAGAAAAATGTCAATATTAACCGAATTTCTAAATCGTTCCTATTTCTACGTATCTCGACGATTTGGATGATATATAAGAAACACTGAAATTTTAGCGAATTTCCAAGAAAAACTGAAAGTTTAGCGAATTTCCAAGAAAAACTGAAATTTTAGCGAATTTCCATGAAAAATGTCAATATTAACCGAATTTCTAAATCGTTCCTATTTCTGCGTAACTCGACGATTTGGATGATATATAAGAAACACTGAAATTTTAGCGAATTTCCAAGAAAAACTGAAATTTTAGCGAATTTCCATGAAAAATGTCAATATTAACCGAATTTCTAAGTCGTTCCTATTTCTACGTATCTCGACGATTTGGATGATATATAAGAAACACTGAAATTTTAGCGAATTTCCAAGAAAAACTGAAATTTTAGCGAATTTCCAAGAAAAATGTCAATATTAACCGAATTTCTAAATCGTTCCTATTTCTACGTATCTCGACGATTTGGATGATATATAAGAAACACTGAAATTTTAGCGAATTTCCAAGAAAAACTGAAATTTTAGCGAATTTCCAAGAAAAACTGAAATTTTAGCGAATTTCCATGAAAAATGTCAATATTAACCGAATTTCTAAATCGTTCCTATTTCTACGTAACTCGACGATTTGGATGATATATAAGAAACACTGAAATTTTAGCGAATTTCCAAGAAAAACTGAAATTTTAGCGAATTTCCATGAAAAATGTCAATATTAACCGAATTTCTAAATCGTTCCTATTTCTACGTATCTCGACGATTTGGATGATATATAAGAAACACTGAAATTTTAGCGAATTTCCAAGAAAAACTGAAATTTTAGCGAATTTCCAAGAAAAATGTCAAAATTAACAGAATTTCTAAATCGTTCCTATTTCTACGTAACTCGACGATTTGTATGATATATAAGAAACACTGAAATTTTAGCGAATTTCCAAGAAAAACTGAAATTTTAGCGAATTTCCAAGAAAAATGTCAAAATTAACCGAATTTCTAAATCGTTCCTATTTCTACGTAACTCGACGATTTGGATGATATATAAGAAACACTGAAATTTTAGCGAATTTCTAAGAAAAACTGAAATTTTAGCGAATTTCCAAGAAAAATGTCAATATTAACCGAATTTCTAAATCGTTCCTATTTCTACGTATCTCGACGATTTGGATGATATATAAGAAACACTGAAATTTTAGCGAATTTCCAAGAAAAACTGAAATTTTAGCGAATTTCCAAGAAAAATGTAAATATTAACCGAATTTCTAAATCGTTCCTATTTCTACGTAACTCGACGATTTGGATGATATATAAGAAACACTGAAATTTTAGCGAATTTCCAAGAAAAACTGAAATTTTAGCGAATTTCCATGAAAAATGTCAATATTAACCGAATTTCTAAATCGTTCCTATTTCTGCGTAACTCGACGATTTGGATGATATATAAGAAACACTGAAATTTTAGCGAATTTCCAAGAAAAACTGAAATTTTAGCGAATTTCCATGAAAAATGTCAATATTAACCGAATTTCTAAGTCGTTCCTATTTCTACGTATCTCGACGATTTGGATGATATATAAGAAACACTGAAATTTTAGCGAATTTCCAAGAAAAACTGAAATTTTAGCGAATTTCCAAGAAAAATGTCAATATTAACCGAATTTCTAAATCGTTCCTATTTCTACGTATCTCGACGATTTGGATGATATATAAGAAACACTGAAATTTTAGCGAATTTCCAAGAAAAACTGAAATTTTAGCGAATTTCCAAGAAAAATGTCAAAATTAACCGAATTTCTAAATCGTTCCTATTTCTACGTATCTCGACGATTTGGATGATATATAAGAAACACTGAAATTTTAGCGAATTTCCAAGAAAAACTGAAATTTTAGCGAATTTCCATGAAAAATGTCAATATTAACCGAATTTCTAAATCGTTCCTATTTCTACGTAACTCGACGATTTGGATGATATATAAGAAACACTGAAATTTTAGCGAATTTCCAAGAAAAACTGAAATTTTAGCGAATTTCCAAGAAAAATGTCAATATTAACCGAATTTCTAAATCGTTCCTATTTCTACGTATCTCGACGATTTGGATGATATATAAGAAACACTGAAATTTTAGCGAATTTCCAAGAAAAACTGAAATTTTAGCGAATTTCCAAGAAAAATGTCAAAATTAACAGAATTTCTAAATCGTTCCTATTTCTACGTAACTCGACGATTTGGATGATATATAAGAAACACTGAAATTTTAGCGAATTTCCAAGAAAAACTGAAATTTTAGCGAATTTCCAAGAAAAATGTCAAAATTAACAGAATTTCTAAATCGTTCCTATTTCTACGTATCTCGACGATTTGGATGATATATAAGAAACACTGAAATTTTAGCGAATTTCCAAGAAAAACTGAAATTTTAGCGAATTTCCATGAAAAATGTCAATATTAACCGAATTTCTAAATCGTTCCTATTTCTACGTATCTCGACGATTTGGATGATATATAAGAAACACTGAAATTTTAGCGAATTTCCAAGAAAAACTGAAATTTTAGCGAATTTCCATGAAAAATGTCAATATTAACTGAATTTCTAAATCGTTCCTATTTCTACGTAACTCGACGATTTGGATGATATATAAGAAACACTGAAATTTTAGCGAATTTCCAAGAAAAACTGAAATTTTAGCGAATTTCCAAGAAAAATATCAAAATTAACAGAATTTCTAAATCGTTCCTATTTCTACGTAACTCGCCGATTTGGATGATATATAAGAAACACTGAAATTTTAGCGAATTTCCAAGAAAAACTGAAATTTTAGCGAATTTCCAAGAAAAATGTCAATATTAACCGAATTTCTAAATCGTTCCTATTTCTACGTATCTCGACGATTTGGATGATATATAAGAAACACTGAAATTTTAGCGAATTTCCAAGAAAAACTGAAATTTTAGCGAATTTCCAAGAAAAATGTCAAAATTAACCGAATTTCTAAATCGTTCCTATTTCTACGTATCTCGACGATTTGGATGATATATAAGAAACACTGAAATTTTAGCGAATTTCCAAGAAAAACTGAAATTTTAGCGAATTTCCAAGAAAAATGTCAAAATTAACAGAATTTCTAAATCGTTCCTATTTCTACGTATCTCGACGATTTGGATGATATATAAGAAACACTGAAATGTTAGCGAATTTCCAAGGAAAACTGAAATTTTAGCGAATTTCCATGAAAAATGTCAATATTAACCGAATTTCTAAATCGTTCCTATTTCTACGTATCTCGACGATTTGGATGATATATAAGAAACACTGAAATTTTAGCGAATTTCCAAGAAAAACTGAAATTTTAGCGAATTTCCAAGAAAAATATCAAAATTAACAGAATTTCTAAATCGTTCCTATTTCTACGTAACTCGCCGATTTGGATGATATATAAGAAACACTGAAATTTTAGCGAATTTCCAAGAAAAACTGAAATTTTAGCGAATTTCCAAGAAAAATGTCAATATTAACCGAATTTCTAAATCGTTCCTATTTCTACGTATCTCGACGATTTGGATGATATATAAGAAACACTGAAATTTTAGCGAATTTCCAAGAAAAACTGAAATTTTAGCGAATTTCCAAGAAAAATGTCAAAATTAACCGAATTTCTAAATCGTTCCTATTTCTACGTATCTCGACGATTTGGATGATATATAAGAAACACTGAAATTTTAGCGAATTTCCAAGAAAAACTGAAATTTTAGCGAATTTCCAAGAAAAATGTCAAAATTAACAGAATTTCTAAATCGTTCCTATTTCTACGTATCTCGACGATTTGGATGATATATAAGAAACACTGAAATGTTAGCGAATTTCCAAGGAAAACTGAAATTTTAGCGAATTTCCATGAAAAATGTCAATATTAACCGAATTTCTAAATCGTTCCTATTTCTACGTATCTCGACGATTTGGATGATATATAAGAAACACTGAAATTTTAGCGAATTTCCAAGAAAAACTGAAATTTTAGCGAATATCCAAGAAAAATGTCAAAATTAACAGAATTTCTAAATCGTTCCTATTTCTACGTATCTCGACGATTTGGATGATATATAACAAACACTGAAATTTTAGCGAATTTCCAAGAAAAACTGAAATTTTAGCGAATTTCCATGAAAAATGACAATATTAACCGAATTTCGAAATCGTTCCTATTTCTACGTAACTCGACGATTTGGATGATATATAAGAAACACTGAAATTTTAGCGAATTTCCAAGAAAAACTGAAATTTTAGCGAATTTCCATGAAAAATGTCTATGTTAACCGAATTTCTAAATCGTTCCTATTTCTACGTATCTCGACGATTTGGATGATATATAAGAAACACTGAAATTTTAGCGAATTTCCAAGAAAAACTGAAATTTTAGCGAATTTCCAAGAAAAATGTCAATATTAACCGAATTTCTAAATCGTTCCTATTTCTACGTATCTCGACGATTTGGATGATATATAAGAAACACTGAAATTTTAGCGAATTTCCAAGAAAAACTGAAATTTTAGCGAATTTCCATGAAAAATGTCAATATTAACCGAATTTCTAAATCGTTCCTATTTCTACGTATCTCGACGATTTGGATGATATATAAGAAACACTGAAATTTTAGCGAATTTCCAAGAAAAACTGAAATTTTAGCGAATTTCCAAGAAAAATGTCAATATTAACCGAATTTCTAAATCGTTCCTATTTCTACGTATCTCGACGATTTGGATGATATATAAGAAACACTGAAATTTTAGCGAATTTCCAAGAAAAACTGAAATTTTAGCGAATTTCCAAGAAAAATGTCAAAATTAACCGAATTTCTAAATCGTTCCTATTTCTACGTAACTCGACGATTTGGATGATATATAAGAAACACTGAAATTTTAGCGAATTTCCAAGAAAAACTGAAATTTTAGCGAATTTCCATGAAAAATGTCAATATTAACCGAATTTCTAAATCGTTCCTATTTCTACGTATCTCGACGATTTGGATGATATATAAGAAACACTGAAATTTTAGCGAATTTCCAAGAAAAACTGAAATTTTAGCGAATTTCCAAGAAAAATGTCAATATTAACCGAATTTCTAAATCGTTCCTATTTCTACGTATCTCGACGATTTGGATGATATATAAGAAACACTGAAATTTTAGCGAATTTCCAAGAAAAACTGAAATTTTAGCGAATTTCCAAGAAAAATGTCAAAATTAACAGAATTTCTAAATCGTTCCTATTTCTACGTATCTCGACGATTTGGATGATATATAAGAAACACTGAAATTTTAGCGAATTTCCAAGAAAAACTGAAATTTTAGCGAATTTCCATGAAAAATGTCAATATTAACCGAATTTCTAAATCGTTCCTATTTCTACGTATCTCGACGATTTGGATGATATATAAGAAACACTGAAATTTTAGCGAATTTCCAAGAAAAACTGAAATTTTAGCGAATTTCCGTGAAAAATGTCTATATTAACCGAATTTCTAAATCATTCCTATTTCTACGTAACTCGTCGATTTGAATGATATATAAGAAACTCTGAAATTTTAGCGAATTTCCAAGAAAAACTGAAATTTTAGCGAATTTCCATGAAAAATGTCAATATTAACCGAATTTCTAAATCGTTCCTATTTCTACGTATCTCGACGATTTGGATGATATATAAGAAACACTGAAATTATAGCGAATTTACATGAAAAATGTCAATATTAACCGAATTTCTAAATCGTTCCTATTTCTACGTAACTCGACGATTTGGATGATATATAAGAAACACTGAAATTTTAGCGAATTTCCAAGAAAAACTGAAATTTTAGCGAATTTCCATGAAAAATGTCAATATTAACCGAATTTCTAAGTCGTTCCTATTTCTACGTAACTCGACGATTTGGATGATATATAAGAAACACTGAAATTTTAGCGAATTTCTAAGAAAAACTGAAATTTTAGCGAATTTCCATGAAAAATGTCAATATTAACCGAATTTCTAAATCGTTCCTATTTCTACGTATCTCGACAATTTGGATGATATATAAGAAACACTGAAATTTTAGCGAATTTCCAAGAAAAACTGAAATTTTAGCGAATTTCCAAGAAAAATGTCAATATTAACCGAATTTCTAAATCGTTCCTATTTCTACGTATCTCGACGATTTGGATGATATATAAGAAACACTGAAATTTTAGCGAATTTCCAAGAAAAACTGAAATTTTAGCGAATTTCCAAGAAAAATGTCAAAATTAACCGAATTTCTAAATCGTTCCTATTCTACGTATCTCGACGATTTGGATGATATATAAGAAACACTGAAATTTTAGCGAATTTCCAAGAAAAACTGAAATTTTAGCGAATTTCCAAGAAAAATGTCAAAATTAACAGAATTTCTAAATCGTTCCTATTTCTACGTATCTCGACGATTTGGATGATATATAAGAAACACTGAAATTTTAGCGAATTTCCAAGAAAAACTGAAATTTTAGCGAATTTCCAAGAAAAATATCAAAATTAACAGAATTTCTAAATCGTTCCTATTTCTACGTAACTCGCCGATTTGGATGATATATAAGAAACACTGAAATTTTAGCGAATTTCCAAGAAAAACTGAAATTTTAGCGAATTTCCAAGAAAAATGTCAATATTAACCGAATTTCTAAATCGTTCCTATTTCTACGTATCTCGACGATTTGGATGATATATAAGAAACACTGAAATTTTAGCGAATTTCCAAGAAAAACTGAAATTTTAGCGAATTTCCATGAAAAATGTCAATATTAACTGAATTTCTAAATCGTTCCTATTTCTACGTAACTCGACGATTTGGATGATATATAAGAAACACTGAAATTTTAGCGAATTTCCAAGAAAAACTGAAATTTTAGCGAATTTCCAAGAAAAATATCAAAATTAACAGAATTTCTAAATCGTTCCTATTTCTACGTAACTCGCCGATTTGGATGATATATAAGAAACACTGAAATTTTAGCGAATTTCCAAGAAAAACTGAAATTTTAGCGAATTTCCAAGAAAAATGTCAATATTAACCGAATTTCTAAATCGTTCCTATTTCTACGTATCTCGACGATTTGGATGATATATAAGAAACACTGAAATTTTAGCGAATTTCCAAGAAAAACTGAAATTTTAGCGAATTTCCAAGAAAAATGTCAATATTAACCGAATTTCTAAATCGTTCCTATTTCTACGTATCTCGACGATTTGGATGATATATAAGAAACACTGAAATTTTAGCGAATTTCCAAGAAAAACTGAAATTTTAGCGAATTTCCAAGAAAAATGTCAATATTAACCGAATTTCTAAATCGTTCCTATTTCTACGTATCTCGACGATTTGGATGATATATAAGAAACACTGAAATTTTAGCGAATTTCCAAGAAAAACTGAAATTTTAGCGAATTTCCAAGAAAAATGTCAATATTAACCGAATTTCTAAATCGTTCCTATTTCTACGTATCTCGACGATTTGGATGATATATAAGAAACACTGAAATTTTAGCGAATTTCCAAGAAAACCTGAAATTTTAGCGAATTTCCATGAAAAATGTCAATATTAACCGAATTTCTAAATCGTTCCTATTTCTACGTATCTCGACGATTTGGATGATATATAAGAAACACTGAAATTTTAGCGAATTTCCAAGAAAATTGAAATTTTAGCGAATTTCCAAGAAAAATGTCAAAATTAACAGAATTTCTAAATCGTTCCTATTTCTACGTATCTCGACGATTTGGATGATATATAAGAAACACTGAAATTTTAGCGAATTTCCAAGAAAAACTGAAATTGTAGCGAATTTCCAAGAAAAATATCAAAATTAACAGAATTTCTAAATCGTTCCTATTTCTACGTAACTCGCCGATTTGGATGATATATAAGAAACACTGAAATTTTAGCGAATTTCCAAGAAAAACTGAAATTTTAGCGAATTTCCAAGAAAAATGTCAATATTAGCCGAATTTCTAAATCGTTCCTATTTCTACGTATCTCGACGATTTGGATGATATATAAGAAACACTGAAATTTTAGCGAATTTCCAAGAAAAACTGAAATTTTAGCGAATTTCCAAGAAAAATGTCAAAATTAACCGAATTTCTAAATCGTTCCTATTTCTACGTAACTCGACGATTTGGATGATATATAAGAAACACTGAAATTTTAGCGAATTTCCAAGAAAAACTGAAATTTTAGCGAATTTCCAAGAAAAATGTCAATATTAACCGAATTTCTAAATCGTTCCTATTTCTACGTATCTCGACGATTTGGATGATATATAAGAAACACTGAAATTTTAGCGAATTTCCAAGAAAAACTGAAATTTTAGCGAATTTCCAAGAAAAACTGAAATTTTAGCGAATTTCCAAGAAAAATGTCAAAATTAACCGAATTTCTAAATCGTTCCTATTTCTACGTAACTCGACGATTTGGATGATATATAAGAAACACTGAAATTTTAGCGAATTTCCAAGAAAAACTGAAATTTTAGCGAATTTCCAAGAAAAATGTCAATATTAACCGAATTTCTAAATCGTTCCTATTTCTGCGTATCTCGACGATTTGGATGATATATAAGAAACACTGAAATTTTAGCGAATTTCCAAGAAAAACTGAAATTTTAGCGAATTTCCAAGAAAAATGTCAATATTAACCGAATTTCTAAATCGTTCCTATTTCTACGTAACTCGACGATTTGGATGATATATAAGAAACACTGAAATTTTAGCGAATTTCCAAGAAAAACTGAAATTTTAGCGAATTTCCATGAAAAATGTCAATATTAACCGAATTTCTAAATCGTTCCTCTTTCTACGTAACTCGACGATTTGGATGATATATAAGAAACACTGAAATTTTAGCGAATTTCCAAGAAAAACTGAAATTTTAGCGAATTTCCAAGAAAAATGTCAAAATTAACAGAATTTCTAAATCGTTCCTATTTCTACGTAACTCGACGATTTGGATGATATATAAGAAACACTGAAATTTTAGCGAATTTCCAAGAAAAACTGAAATTTTAGCGAATTTCCAAGAAAAATGTCAATATTAACCGAATTTCTAAATCGTTCCTATTTCTACGTATCTCGACGATTTGGATGATATATAAGAAACACTGAAATTTTAGCGAATTTCCAAGAAAAACTGAAATTTTAGCGAATTTCCAAGAAAAATGTCAATATTAACCGAATTTCTAAATCGTTCCTATTTCTACGTAACTCGACGATTTGGATGATATATAAGAAACACTGAAATTTTAGCGAATTTCCAAGAAAAACTGAAATTTTAGCGAATTTCCATGAAAAATGTCAATATTAACCGAATTTCTAAATCGTTCCTATTTCTACGTAACTCGACGATTTGGATGATATATAAGAAACACTGAAATTTTAGCGAATTTCCAAGAAAAACTGAAATTTTAGCGAATTTCCAAGAAAAATGTCAAAATTAACAGAATTTCTAAATCGTTCCTATTTCTACGTAACTCGACGATTTGTATGATATATAAGAAACACTGAAATTTTAGCGAATTTCCAAGAAAAACTGAAATTTTAGCGAATTTCCAAGAAAAATGTCAATATTAACCGAATTTCTAAATCGTTCCTATTTCTACGTATCTCGACGATTTGCATGATATATAAGAAACACTGAAATTTTAGAAAATTTCCAAGAAAAACTGAAATTTTAGCGAATTTCCAAGGAAAATGTAAAAATTAACCGAAATTCTGAATCGTTCCTATTTCTACGTATCTCGACGATTTGGATGATATATAAGAAACACTGAAATTTTAGCGAATTTCCAAGAAAAACTGAAATTTTAGCGAATTTCCAAGAAAAATGTCAATATTAACCGAATTTCTAAATCGTTCCTATTTCTACGTATCTCGACGATTTGGATGATATATAAGAAACACTGAAATTTTAGCGAATTTCCAAGAAAAACTGAAATTTTAGCGAATTTCCAAGAAAAATGTCAAAATTAACAGAATTTCTAAATCGTTCCTATTTCTACGTATCTCGACGATTTGGATGATATATAAGAAACACTGAAATTTTAGCGAATTTCCAAGAAAAACTGAAATTTTAGCGAATTTCCATGAAAAATGTCAATATTAACCGAATTTCTAAATCGTTCCTATTTCTACGTATCTCGACGATTTGGATGATATATAAGAAACACTGAAATTTTAGCGAATTTCCAAGAAAAATGTCAAAATTAACAGAATTTCTAAATCGTTCCTATTTCTACGTAACTCGACGATTTGGATGATATATAAGAAACACTGAAATTTTAGCGAATTTCCAAGAAAAACTGAAATTTTAGCGAATTTCCAAGAAAAACTGAAATTTTAGCGAATTTCCAAGAAAAATATCAAAATTAACAGAATTTCTAAATCGTTCCTATTTCTACGTAACTCGCCGATTTGGATGATATATAAGAAACACTAAAATTTTAGCGAATTTCCAAGAAAAACTGAAATTTTAGCGAATTTCCAAGAAAAATGTCAATATTAACCGAATTTCTAAATCGTTCCTATTTCTACGTATCTCGACGATTTGGATGATATATAAGAAACACTGAAATTTTAGCGAATTTCCAAGAAAAACTGAAATTTTAGCGAATTTCCAAGAAAAATGTCAAAATTAACCGAATTTCTAAATCGTTCCTATTTCTACGTAACTCGACGATTTGGATGATATATAAGAAACACTGAAATTTTAGCGAATTTCCAAGAAAAACTGAAATTTTAGCGAATTTCCAAGAAAAATGTCAATATTAACCGAATTTCTAAATCGTTCCTATTTCTACGTATCTCGACGATTTGGATGATATATAAGAAACACTGAAATTTTAGCGAATTTCCAAGAAAAACTGAAATTTTAGCGAATTTCCAAGAAAAACTGAAATTTTAGCGAATTTCCAAGAAAAATGTCAAAATTAACCGAATTTCTAAATCGTTCCTATTTCTACGTAACTCGACGATTTGGATGATATATAAGAAACACTGAAATTTTAGCGAATTTCCAAGAAAAACTGAAATTTTAGCGAATTTCCAAGAAAAATGTCAATATTAACCGAATTTCTAAATCGTTCCTATTTCTACGTATCTCGACGATTTGGATGATATATAAGAAACACTGAAATTTTAGCGAATTTCCAAGAAAAACTGAAATTTTAGCGAATTTCCAAGAAAAATGTCAATATTAACCGAATTTCTAAATCGTTCCTATTTCTACGTAACTCGACGATTTGGATGATATATAAGAAACACTGAAATTTTAGCGAATTTCCAAGAAAAACTGAAATTTTAGCGAATTTCCATGAAAAATGTCAATATTAACCGAATTTCTAAATCGTTCCTATTTCTACGTAACTCGACGATTTGGGTGATATATAAGAAACACTGAAATTTTAGCGAATTTCCAAGAAAAACTGAAATTTTAGCGAATTTCCAAGAAAAATGTCAAAATTAACAGAATTTCTAAATCGTTCCTATTTCTACGTAACTCGACGATTTGTATGATATATAAGAAACACTGAAATTTTAGCGAATTTCCAAGAAAAACTGAAATTTTAGCGAATTTCCAAGAAAAATGTCAATATTAACCGAATTTCTAAATCGTTCCTATTTCTACGTAACTCGACGATTTGGATGATATATAAGAAACACTGAAATTTTAGCGAATTTCCAAGAAAAACTGAAATTTTAGCGAACTTCCATGAAAAATGTCAATATTAACCGAATTTCTAAATCGTTCCTATTTCTACGTAACTCGACGATTTGGATGATATATAAGAAACACTAAAATTTTAGCGAATTTCCAAGAAAAACTGAAATTTTAGCGAATTTCCAAGAAAAATGTCAATATTAACCGAATTTCTAAATCGTTCCTATTTCTACGTATCTCGACGATTTGGATGATATATAAGAAACACTGAAATTTTAGCGAATTTCCAAGAAAAACTGAAATTTTAGCGAATTTCCAAGAAAAATGTCAAAATTAACAGAATTTCTAAATCGTTCCTATTTCTACGTAACTCGACGATTTGGATGATATATAAGAAACACTGAAATTTTAGCGAATTTCCAAGAAAAACTGAAATTTTAGCGAATTTCCAAGAAAAATGTCAATATTAACCGAATTTCTAAATCGTTCCTATTTCTACGTATCTCGACGATTTGGATGATATATAAGAAACACTGAAATTTTAGCGAATTTCCAAGAAAAACTGAAATTTTAGCGAATTTTCAAGAAAAATGTCAATATTAACCGAATTTCTAAATCGTTCCTATTTCTACGTAACTCGACGATTTGGATGATATATAAGAAACACTGAAATTTTAGCGAATTTCCAAGAAAAACTGAAATTTTAGCGAATTTCCATGAAAAATGTCAATATTAACCGAATTTCTAAATCGTTCCTATTTCTACGTAACTCGACAATTTGGATGATATATAAGAAACACTGAAATTTTAGCGAATTTCCAAGAAAAACTGAAATTTTAGCGAATTTCCAAGAAAAATGTCAAAATTAACAGAATTTCTAAATCGTTCCTATTTCTACGTAACTCGACGATTTGTATGATATATAAGAAACACTGAAATTTTAGCGAATTTCCAAGAAAAACTGAAATTTTAGCGAATTTCCAAGAAAAATGTCAATATTAACCGAATTTCTAAATCGTTCCTATTTCTACGTAACTCGACGATTTGGATGATATATAAGAAACACTGAAATTTTAGTGAATTTCCAAGAAAAACTGAAATTTTAGCGAATTTCCAAGAAAAATGTCAAAATTAACAGAATTTCTAAATCGTTCCTATTTCTACGTAACTCGACGATTTGGATGATATATAAGAAACACTGAAATTTTAGCGAATTTCCAAGAAAAACTGAAATTTTAGCGAATTTCCAAGAAAAATGTCAATATTAACCGAATTTCTAAATCGTTCCTATTTCTACGTATCTCGACGATTTGGATGATATATAAGAAACACTGAAATTTTAGCGAATTTCCAAGAAAATTGAAATTTTAGCGAATTTCCAAGAAAAATGTCAAAATTAACAGAATTTCTAAATCGTTCCTATTTCTACGTATCTCGACGATTTGGATGATATATAAGAAACACTGAAATTTTAGCGAATTTCCAAGAAAAACTGAAATTTTAGCGAATTTCCAAGAAAAATGTCAAAATTAACAGAATTTCTAAATCGTTCCTATTTCTACGTAACTCGACGATTTGGATGATATATAAGAAACACTGAAATTTTAGCGAATTTCCAAGAAAAACTGAAATTTTAGCGAATTTCCAAGAAAAATGTCAATATTAACCGAATTTCTAAATCGTTCCTATTTCTACGTATCTCGACGATTTGGATGATATATAAGAAACACTGAAATTTTAGCGAATTTCCAAGAAAAACTGAAATTTTAGCGAATTTCCAAGAAAAATGTCAATATTAACCGAATTTCCAAATCGTTCCTATTTCTACGTAACTCGACGATTTGGATGATATATAAGAAACACTGAAATTTTAGCGAATTTCCAAGAAAAACTGAAATTTTAGCGAATTTCCATGAAAAATGTCAATATTAACCGAATTTCTAAATCGTTCCTATTTCTACGTAACTCGACGATTTGGATGATATATAAGAAACACTGAAATTTTAGCGAATTTCCAAGAAAAACTGAAATTTTAGCGAATTTCCAAGAAAAATGTCAAAATTAACAGAATTTCTAAATCGTTCCTATTTCTACGTAACTCGACGATTTGTATGATATATAAGAAACACTGAAATTTTAGCGAATTTCCAAGAAAAACTGAAATTTTAGCGAATTTCCAAGAAAAATGTCAATATTAACCGAATTTCTAAATCGTTCCTATTTCTACGTATCTCGACGATTTGCATGATATATAAGAAACACTGAAATTTTAGAAAATTTCCAAGAAAAACTGAAATTTTAGCGAATTTCCAAGGAAAATGTAAAAATTAACCGAAATTCTGAATCGTTCCTATTTCTACGTATCTCGACGATTTGGATGATATATAAGAAACACTGAAATTTTAGCGAATTTCCAAGAAAAACTGAAATTTTAGCGAATTTCCAAGAAAAATGTCAATATTAACCGAATTTCTAAATCGTTCCTATTTCTACGTAACTCGACGATTTGGATGATATATAAGAAACACTGAAATTTTAGTGAATTTCCAAGAAAAACTGAAATTTTAGCGAATTTCCAAGAAAAATGTCAAAATTAACAGAATTTCTAAATCGTTCCTATTTCTACGTAACTCGACGATTTGGATGATATATAAGAAACACTGAAATTTTAGCGAATTTCCAAGAAAAACTGAAATTTTAGCGAATTTCCAAGAAAAATGTCAATATTAACCGAATTTCTAAATCGTTCCTATTTCTACGTATCTCGACGATTTGGATGATATATAAGAAACACTGAAATTTTAGCGAATTTCCAAGAAAATTGAAATTTTAGCGAATTTCCAAGAAAAATGTCAAAATTAACAGAATTTCTAAATCGTTCCTATTTCTACGTATCTCGACGATTTGGATGATATATAAGAAACACTGAAATTTTAGCGAATTTCCAAGAAAAACTGAAATTTTAGCGAATTTCCAAGAAAAATGTCAAAATTAACAGAATTTCTAAATCGTTCCTATTTCTACGTAACTCGACGATTTGGATGATATATAAGAAACACTGAAATTTTAGCGAATTTCCAAGAAAAACTGAAATTTTAGCGAATTTCCAAGAAAAATGTCAAAATTAACAGAATTTCTAAATCGTTCCTATTTCTACGTAACTCGACGATTTGGATGATATATAAGAAACACTGAAATTTTAGCGAATTTCCAAGAAAAACTGAAATTTTAGCGAATTTCCAAGAAAAATGTCAAAATTAACCGAATTTCTAAATCGTTCCTATTTCTACGTAACTCGACGATTTGGATGATATATAAGAAACACTGAAATTTTAGCGAATTTCCAAGAAAAACTGAAATTTTAGCGAATTTCCAAGAAAAATGTCAAAATTAACAGAATTTCTAAATCGTTCCTATTTCTACGTAACTCGACGATTTGGATGATATATAAGAAACACTGAAATTTTAGCGAATTTCCAAGAAAAACTGAAATTTTAGCGAATTTCCAAGAAAAATGTCAATATTAACCGAATTTCTAAATCGTTCCTATTTCTACGTATCTCGACGATTTGGATGATATATAAGAAACACTGAAATTTTAGCGAATTTCCAAGAAAAACTGAAATTTTAGCGAATTTCCAAGAAAAATGTCAATATTAACCGAATTTCTAAATCGTTCCTATTTCTACGTATCTCGACGATTTGGATGATATATAAGAAACACTGAAATTTTAGCGAATTTCCAAGAAAAACTGAAATTTTAGCGAATTTCCAAGAAAAATGTCAATATTAACCGAATTTCTAAATCGTTCCTATTTCTACGTATCTCGACGATTTGGATGATATATAAGAAACACTGAAATTTTAGCGAATTTCCAAGAAAAACTGAAATTTTAGCGAATTTCCAAGAAAAATGTCAATATTAACCGAATTTCTAAATCGTTCCTATTTCTACGTATCTCGACGATTTGGATGATATATAAGAAACACTGAAATTTTAGCGAATTTCCAAGAAAAACTGAAATTTTAGCGAATTTCCATGAAAAATGTCAATATTAACCGAATTTCTAAATCGTTCCTATTTCTACGTAACTCGACGATTTGGATGATATATAAGAAACACTGAAATTTTAGCGAATTTCCAAGAAAAACTGAAATTTTAGCGAATTTCCAAGAAAAATGTCAAAATTAACAGAATTTCTAAATCGTTCCTATTTCTACGTAACTCGACGATTTGTATGATATATAAGAAATACTGAAATTTTAGCGAATTTCTAAGAAAAACTGAAATTTTAGCGAATTTCCAAGAAAAATGTCAATATTAACCGAATTTCTAAATCGTTCCTATTTCTACGTAACTCGACGATTTGGATGATATATAAGAAACACTGAAATTTTAGCGAATTTCCAAGAAAAACTGAAATTTTAGCGAATTTCCATGAAAAATGTCAATATTAACCGAATTTCTAAATCGTTCCTATTTCTACGTAACTCGACGATTTGGATGATATATAGGAAACACTAAAATTTTAGCGAATTTCCAAGAAAAACTGAAATTTTAGCGAATTTCCAAGAAAAATGTCAATATTAACCGAATTTCTAAATCGTTCCTATTTCTACGTATCTCGACGATTTGGATGATATATAAGAAACACTGAAATTTTAGCGAATTTCCAAGAAAAACTGAAATTTTAGCGAATTTCCAAGAAAAATGTCAAAATTAACAGAATTTCTAAATCGTTCCTATTTCTACGTAACTCGACGATTTGGATGATATATAAGAAACACTGAAATTTTAGCGAATTTCCAAGAAAAACTGAAATTTTAGCGAATTTCCAAGAAAAATGTCAATATTAACCGAATTTCTAAATCGTTCCTATTTCTACGTATCTCGACGATTTGGATGATATATAAGAAACACTGAAATTTTAGCGAATTTCCAAGAAAAACTGAAATTTTAGCGAATTTCCAAGAAAAATGTCAATATTAACCGAATTTCTAAATCGTTCCTATTTCTACGTAACTCGACGATTTGGATGATATATAAGAAACACTGAAATTTTAGCGAATTTCCAAGAAAAACTGAAATTTTAGCGAATTTCCATGAAAAATGTCAATATTAACCGAATTTCTAAATCGTTCCTATTTCTACGTAACTCGACGATTTGGATGATATATAAGAAACACTGAAATTTTAGCGAATTTCCAAGAAAAACTGAAATTTTAGCGAATTTCCAAGAAAAATGTCAAAATTAACAGAATTTCTAAATCGTTCCTATTTCTACGTAACTCGACGATTTGTATGATATATAAGAAACACTGAAATTTTAGCGAATTTCCAAGAAAAACTGAAATTTTAGCGAATTTCCAAGAAAAATGTCAATATTAACCGAATTTCTAAATCGTTCCTATTTCTACGTATCTCGACGATTTGCATGATATATAAGAAACACTGAAATTTTAGAAAATTTCCAAGAAAAACTGAAATTTTAGCGAATTTCCAAGGAAAATGTAAAAATTAACCGAAACTCTGAATCGTTCCTATTTCTACGTATCTCGACGATTTGGATGATATATAAGAAACACTGAAATTTTAGCGAATTTCCAAGAAAAACTGAAATTTTAGCGAATTTCCAAGAAAAATGTCAATATTAACCGAATTTCTAAATCGTTCCTATTTCTACGTAACTCGACGATTTGGATGATATATAAGAAACACTGAAATTTTAGTGAATTTCCAAGAAAAACTGAAATTTTAGCGAATTTCCAAGAAAAATGTCAAAATTAACAGAATTTCTAAATCGTTCCTATTTCTACGTAACTCGACGATTTGGATGATATATAAGAAACACTGAAATTTTAGCGAATTTCCAAGAAAAACTGAAATTTTAGCGAATTTCCAAGAAAAATGTCAATATTAACCGAATTTCTAAATCGTTCCTATTTCTACGTATCTCGACGATTTGGATGATATATAAGAAACACTGAAATTTTAGCGAATTTCCAAGAAAATTGAAATTTTAGCGAATTTCCAAGAAAAATGTCAAAATTAACAGAATTTCTAAATCGTTCCTATTTCTACGTATCTCGACGATTTGGATGATATATAAGAAACACTGAAATTTTAGCGAATTTCCAAGAAAAACTGAAATTTTAGCGAATTTCCAAGAAAAATGTCAAAATTAACAGAATTTCTAAATCGTTCCTATTTCTACGTAACTCGACGATTTGGATGATATATAAGAAACACTGAAATTTTAGCGAATTTCCAAGAAAAACTGAAATTTTAGCGAATTTCCAAGAAAAATGTCAATATTAACCGAATTTCTAAATCGTTCCTATTTCTACGTATCTCGACGATTTGGATGATATATAAGAAACACTGAAATTTTAGCGAATTTCCAAGAAAAACTGAAATTTTAGCGAATTTCCAAGAAAAATGTCAATATTAACCGAATTTCTAAATCGTTCCTATTTCTACGTAACTCGACGATTTGGATGATATATAAGAAACACTGAAATTTTAGCGAATTTCCAAGAAACACTGAAATTTTAGCGAATTTCCATGAAAAATGTCAATATTAACCGAATTTCTAAATCGTTCCTATTTCTACGTAACTCGACGATTTGGATGATATATAAGAAACACTGAAATTTTAGCGAATTTCCAAGAAAAACTGAAATTTTAGCGAATTTCCAAGAAAAATGTCAAAATTAACAGAATTTCTAAATCGTTCCTATTTCTACGTAACTCGACGATTTGTATGATATATAAGAAACACTGAAATTTTAGCGAATTTCCAAGAAAAACTGAAATTTTAGCGAATTTCCAAGAAAAATGTCAATATTAACCGAATTTCTAAATCGTTCCTATTTCTACGTATCTCGACGATTTGCATGATATATAAGAAACACTGAAATTTTAGAAAATTTCCAAGAAAAACTGAAATTTTAGCGAATTTCCAAGGAAAATGTAAAAATTAACCGAAATTCTGAATCGTTCCTATTTCTACGTATCTCGACGATTTGGATGATATATAAGAAACACTGAAATTTTAGCGAATTTCCAAGAAAAACTGAAATTTTAGCGAATTTCCAAGAAAAATGTCAATATTAACCGAATTTCTAAATCGTTCCTATTTCTACGTAACTCGACGATTTGGATGATATATAAGAAACACTGAAATTTTAGTGAATTTCCAAGAAAAACTGAAATTTTAGCGAATTTCCAAGAAAAATGTCAAAATTAACAGAATTTCTAAATCGTTCCTATTTCTACGTAACTCGACGATTTGGATGATATATAAGAAACACTGAAATTTTAGCGAATTTCCAAGAAAAACTGAAATTTTAGCGAATTTCCAAGAAAAATGTCAATATTAACCGAATTTCTAAATCGTTCCTATTTCTACGTATCTCGACGATTTGGATGATATATAAGAAACACTGAAATTTTAGCGAATTTCCAAGAAAATTGAAATTTTAGCGAATTTCCAAGAAAAATGTCAAAATTAACAGAATTTCTAAATCGTTCCTATTTCTACGTATCTCGACGATTTGGATGATATATAAGAAACACTGAAATTTTAGCGAATTTCCAAGAAAAACTGAAATTTTAGCGAATTTCCAAGAAAAATGTCAAAATTAACAGAATTTCTAAATCGTTCCTATTTCTACGTAACTCGACGATTTGGATGATATATAAGAAACACTGAAATTTTAGCGAATTTCCAAGAAAAACTGAAATTTTAGCGAATTTCCAAGAAAAATGTCAAAATTAACAGAATTTCTAAATCGTTCCTATTTCTACGTAACTCGACGATTTGGATGATATATAAGAAACACTGAAATTTTAGCGAATTTCCAAGAAAAACTGAAATTTTAGCGAATTTCCAAGAAAAATGTCAAAATTAACCGAATTTCTAAATCGTTCCTATTTCTACGTAACTCGACGATTTGGATGATATATAAGAAACACTGAAATTTTAGCGAATTTCCAAGAAAAACTGAAATTTTAGCGAATTTCCAAGAAAAATGTCAAAATTAACAGAATTTCTAAATCGTTCCTATTTCTACGTAACTCGACGATTTGGATGATATATAAGAAACACTGAAATTTTAGCGAATTTCCAAGAAAAACTGAAATTTTAGCGAATTTCCAAGAAAAATGTCAATATTAACCGAATTTCTAAATCGTTCCTATTTCTACGTATCTCGACGATTTGGATGATATATAAGAAACACTGAAATTTTAGCGAATTTCCAAGAAAAACTGAAATTTTAGCGAATTTCCAAGAAAAATGTCAATATTAACCGAATTTCTAAATCGTTCCTATTTCTACGTATCTCGACGATTTGGATGATATATAAGAAACACTGAAATTTTAGCGAATTTCCAAGAAAAACTGAAATTTTAGCGAATTTCCAAGAAAAATGTCAATATTAACCGAATTTCTAAATCGTTCCTATTTCTACGTATCTCGACGATTTGGATGATATATAAGAAACACTGAAATTTTAGCGAATTTCCAAGAAAAACTGAAATTTTAGCGAATTTCCAAGAAAAATGTCAATATTAACCGAATTTCTAAATCGTTCCTATTTCTACGTATCTCGACGATTTGGATGATATATAAGAAACACTGAAATTTTAGCGAATTTCCAAGAAAAACTGAAATTTTAGCGAATTTCCAAGAAAAATGTCAATATTAACCGAATTTCTAAATCGTTCCTATTTCTACGTATCTCGACGATTTGGATGATATATAAGAAACACTGAAATTTTAGCGAATTTCCAAGAAAATTGAAATTTTAGCGAATTTCCAAGAAAAATGTCAAAATTAACAGAATTTCTAAATCGTTCCTATTTCTACGTATCTCGACGATTTGGATGATATATAAGAAACACTGAAATTTTAGCGAATTTCCAAGAAAAACTGAAATTTTAGCGAATTTCCAAGAAAAATGTCAAAATTAACAGAATTTCTAAATCGTTCCTATTTCTACGTAACTCGACGATTTGGATGATATATAAGAAACACTGAAATTTTAGCGAATTTCCAAGAAAAACTGAAATTTTAGCGAATTTCCAAGAAAAATGTCAATATTAACCGAATTTCTAAATCGTTCCTATTTCTACGTATCTCGACGATTTGGATGATATATAAGAAACACTGAAATTTTAGCGAATTTCCAAGAAAAACTGAAATTTTAGCGAATTTCCAAGAAAAATGTCAATATTAACCGAATTTCTAAATCGTTCCTATTTCTACGTAACTCGACGATTTGGATGATATATAAGAAACACTGAAATTTTAGCGAATTTCCAAGAAAAACTGAAATTTTAGCGAATTTCCATGAAAAATGTCAATATTAACCGAATTTCTAAATCGTTCCTATTTCTACGTAACTCGACGATTTGGATGATATATAAGAAACACTGAAATTTTAGCGAATTTCCAAGAAAAACTGAAATTTTAGCGAATTTCCAAGAAAAATGTCAAAATTAACAGAATTTCTAAATCGTTCCTATTTCTACGTAACTCGACGATTTGTATGATATATAAGAAACACTGAAATTTTAGCGAATTTCCAAGAAAAACTGAAATTTTAGCGAATTTCCAAGAAAAATGTCAATATTAACCGAATTTCTAAATCGTTCCTATTTCTACGTATCTCGACGATTTGCATGATATATAAGAAACACTGAAATTTTAGAAAATTTCCAAGAAAAACTGAAATTTTAGCGAATTTCCAAGGAAAATGTAAAAATTAACCGAAATTCTGAATCGTTCCTATTTCTACGTATCTCGACGATTTGGATGATATATAAGAAACACTGAAATTTTAGCGAATTTCCAAGAAAAACTGAAATTTTAGCGAATTTCCAAGAAAAATGTCAATATTAACCGAATTTCTAAATCGTTCCTATTTCTACGTAACTCGACGATTTGGATGATATATAAGAAACACTGAAATTTTAGTGAATTTCCAAGAAAAACTGAAATTTTAGCGAATTTCCAAGAAAAATGTCAAAATTAACAGAATTTCTAAATCGTTCCTATTTCTACGTAACTCGACGATTTGGATGATATATAAGAAACACTGAAATTTTAGCGAATTTCCAAGAAAAACTGAAATTTTAGCGAATTTCCAAGAAAAATGTCAATATTAACCGAATTTCTAAATCGTTCCTATTTCTACGTATCTCGACGATTTGGATGATATATAAGAAACACTGAAATTTTAGCGAATTTCCAAGAAAATTGAAATTTTAGCGAATTTCCAAGAAAAATGTCAAAATTAACAGAATTTCTAAATCGTTCCTATTTCTACGTATCTCGACGATTTGGATGATATATAAGAAACACTGAAATTTTAGCGAATTTCCAAGAAAAACTGAAATTTTAGCGAATTTCCAAGAAAAATGTCAAAATTAACAGAATTTCTAAATCGTTCCTATTTCTACGTAACTCGACGATTTGGATGATATATAAGAAACACTGAAATTTTAGCGAATTTCCAAGAAAAACTGAAATTTTAGCGAATTTCCAAGAAAAATGTCAAAATTAACAGAATTTCTAAATCGTTCCTATTTCTACGTAACTCGACGATTTGGATGATATATAAGAAACACTGAAATTTTAGCGAATTTCCAAGAAAAACTGAAATTTTAGCGAATTTCCAAGAAAAATGTCAAAATTAACCGAATTTCTAAATCGTTCCTATTTCTACGTAACTCGACGATTTGGATGATATATAAGAAACACTGAAATTTTAGCGAATTTCCAAGAAAAACTGAAATTTTAGCGAATTTCCAAGAAAAATGTCAAAATTAACAGAATTTCTAAATCGTTCCTATTTCTACGTAACTCGACGATTTGGATGATATATAAGAAACACTGAAATTTTAGCGAATTTCCAAGAAAAACTGAAATTTTAGCGAATTTCCAAGAAAAATGTCAATATTAACCGAATTTCTAAATCGTTCCTATTTCTACGTATCTCGACGATTTGGATGATATATAAGAAACACTGAAATTTTAGCGAATTTCCAAGAAAAACTGAAATTTTAGCGAATTTCCAAGAAAAATGTCAATATTAACCGAATTTCTAAATCGTTCCTATTTCTACGTATCTCGACGATTTGGATGATATATAAGAAACACTGAAATTTTAGCGAATTTCCAAGAAAAACTGAAATTTTAGCGAATTTCCAAGAAAAATGTCAATATTAACCGAATTTCTAAATCGTTCCTATTTCTACGTATCTCGACGATTTGGATGATATATAAGAAACACTGAAATTTTAGCGAATTTCCAAGAAAAACTGAAATTTTAGCGAATTTCCAAGAAAAATGTCAATATTAACCGAATTTCTAAATCGTTCCTATTTCTACGTATCTCGACGATTTGGATGATATATAAGAAACACTGAAATTTTAGCGAATTTCCAAGAAAAACTGAAATTTTAGCGAATTTCCAAGAAAAATGTCAAAATTAACCGAATTTCTAAATCGTTCCTATTTCTACGTAACTCGACGATTTGGATGATATATAAGAAACACTGAAATTTTAGCGAATTTCCAAGAAAAACTGAAATTTTAGCGAATTTCCAAGAAAAATGTCAATATTAACCGAATTTCTAAATCGTTCCTATTTCTACGTATCTCGACGATTTGGATGATATATAAGAAACACTGAAATTTTAGCGAATTTCCAAGAAAAACTGAAATTTTAGCGAATTTCCAAGAAAAACTGAAATTTTAGCGAATTTCCAAGAAAAATGTCAAAATTAACCGAATTTCTAAATCGTTCCTATTTCTACGTAACTCGACGATTTGGATGATATATAAGAAACACTGAAATTTTAGCGAATTTCCAAGAAAAACTGAAATTTTAGCGAATTTCCAAGAAAAATGTCAATATTAACCGAATTTCTAAATCGTTCCTATTTCTGCGTATCTCGACGATTTGGATGATATATAAGAAACACTGAAATTTTAGCGAATTTCCAAGAAAAACTGAAATTTTAGCGAATTTCCAAGAAAAATGTCAATATTAACCGAATTTCTAAATCGTTCCTATTTCTACGTAACTCGACGATTTGGATGATATATAAGAAACACTGAAATTTTAGCGAATTTCCAAGAAAAACTGAAATTTTAGCGAATTTCCATGAAAAATGTCAATATTAACCGAATTTCTAAATCGTTCCTATTTCTACGTAACTCGACGATTTGGATGATATATAAGAAACACTGAAATTTTAGCGAATTTCCAAGAAAAACTGAATTTTTAGCGAATTTCCAAGAAAAATGTCAAAATTAACAGAATTTCTAAATCGTTCCTATTTCTACGTAACTCGACGATTTGGATGATATATAAGAAACACTGAAATTTTAGCGAATTTCCAAGAAAAACTGAAATTTTAGCGAATTTCCAAGAAAAATGTCAATATTAAACGAATTTCTAAATCGTTCCTATTTCTACGTATCTCGACGATTTGGATGATATATAAGAAACACTGAAATTTTAGCGAATTTCCAAGAAAAACTGAAATTTTAGCGAATTTCCAAGGAAAATGTAAAAATTAACCGAAATTCTGAATCGTTCCTATTTCTACGTATCTCGACGATTTGGATGATATATAAGAAACACTGAAATTTTAGCGAATTTCCAAGAAAAACTGAAATTTTAGCGAATTTCCAAGAAAAATGTCAATATTAACCGAATTTCTAAATCGTTCCTATTTCTACGTATCTCGACGATTTGGATGATATATAAGAAACACTGAAATTTTAGCGAATTTCCAAGAAAAACTGAAATTTTAGCGAATTTCCAAGAAAAATGTCAAAATTAACAGAATTTCTAAATCGTTCCTATTTCTACGTATCTCGACGATTTGGATGATATATAAGAAACACTGAAATTTTAGCGAATTTCCAAGAAAAACTGAAATTTTAGCGAATTTCCATGAAAAATGTCAATATTAACCGAATTTCTAAATCGTTCCTATTTCTACGTATCTCGACGATTTGGATGATATATAAGAAACACTGAAATTTTAGCGAATTTCCAAGAAAAATGTCAAAATTAACAGAATTTCTAAATCGTTCCTATTTCTACGTATCTCGACGATTTGGATGATATATAAGAAACACTGAAATTTTAGCGAATTTCCAAGAAAAACTGAAATTTTAGCGAATTTCCAAGAAAAATATCAAAATTAACAGAATTTCTAAATCGTTCCTATTTCTACGTAACTCGCCGATTTGGATGATATATAAGAAACACTGAAATTTTAGCGAATTTCCAAGAAAAACTGAAATTTTAGCGAATTTCCAAGAAAAATGTCAATATTAACCGAATTTCTAAATCGTTCCTATTTCTACGTATCTCGACGATTTGGATGATATATAAGAAACACTGAAATTTTAGCGAATTTCCAAGAAAAACTGAAATTTTAGCGAATTTCCAAGAAAAATGTCAAAATTAACCGAATTTCTAAATCGTTCCTATTTCTACGTAACTCGACGATTTGGATGATATATAAGAAACACTGAAATTTTAGCGAATTTCCAAGAAAAACTGAAATTTTAGCGAATTTCCAAGAAAAATGTCAATATTAACCGAATTTCTAAATCGTTCCTATTTCTACGTATCTCGACGATTTGGATGATATATAAGAAACACTGAAATTTTAGCGAATTTCCAAGAAAAACTGAAATTTTAGCGAATTTCCAAGAAAAACTGAAATTTTAGCGAATTTCTAAGAAAAATGTCAAAATTAACCGAATTTCTAAATCGTTCCTATTTCTACGTAACTCGACGATTTGGATGATATATAAGAAACACTGAAATTTTAGCGAATTTCCAAGAAAAACTGAAATTTTAGCGAATTTCCAAGAAAAATGTCAATATTAACCGAATTTCTAAATCGTTCCTATTTCTACGTATCTCGACGATTTGGATGATATATAAGAAACACTGAAATTTTAGCGAATTTCCAAGAAAAACTGAAATTTTAGCGAATTTCCAAGAAAAATGTCAATATTAACCGAATTTCTAAATCGTTCCTATTTCTACGTAACTCGACGATTTGGATGATATATAAGAAACACTGAAATTTTAGCGAATTTCCAAGAAAAACTGAAATTTTAGCGAATTTCCATGAAAAATGTCAATATTAACCGAATTTCTAAATCGTTCCTATTTCTACGTAACTCGACGATTTGGATGATATATAAGAAACACTGAAATTTTAGCGAATTTCCAAGAAAAACTGAAATTTTAGCGAATTTCCAAGAAAAATGTCAAAATTAACAGAATTTCTAAATCGTTCCTATTTCTACGTAACTCGACGATTTGTATGATATATAAGAAACACTGAAATTTTAGCGAATTTCCAAGAAAAACTGAAATTTTAGCGAATTTCCAAGAAAAATGTCAATATTAACCGAATTTCTAAATCGTTCCTATTTCTACGTAACTCGACGATTTGGATGATATATAAGAAACACTGAAATTTTAGCGAATTTCCAAGAAAAACTGAAATTTTAGCGAATTTCCATGAAAAATGTCAATATTAACCGAATTTCTAAATCGTTCCTATTTCTACGTAACTCGACGATTTGGATGATATATAAGAAACACTGAAATTTTAGCGAATTTCCAAGAAAAACTGAAATTTTAGCGAATTTCCAAGAAAAATGTCAATATTAACCGAATTTCTAAATCGTTCCTATTTCTACGTATCTCGACGATTTGGATGATATATAAGAAACACTGAAATTTTAGCGAATTTCCAAGAAAAACTGAAATTTTAGCGAATTTCCAAGAAAAATGTCAAAATTAACAGAATTTCTAAATCGTTCCTATTTCTACGTAACTCGACGATTTGGATGATATATAAGAAACACTGAAATTTTAGCGAATTTCCAAGAAAAACTGAAATTTTAGCGAATTTCCAAGAAAAATGTCAATATTAACCGAATTTCTAAATCGTTCCTATTTCTACGTATCTCGACGATTTGGATGATATATAAGAAACACTGAAATTTTAGCGAATTTCCAAGAAAAACTGAAATTTTAGCGAATTTCCAAGAAAAATGTCAATATTAACCGAATTTCTAAATCGTTCCTATTTCTACGTAACTCGACGATTTGGATGATATATAAGAAACACTGAAATTTTAGCGAATTTCCAAGAAAAACTGAAATTTTAGCGAATTTCCATGAAAAATGTCAATATTAACCGAATTTCTAAATCGTTCCTATTTCTACGTAACTCGACGATTTGGATGATATATAAGAAACACTGAAATTTTAGCGAATTTCCAAGAAAAACTGAAATTTTAGCGAATTTCCAAGAAAAATGTCAAAATTAACAGAATTTCTAAATCGTTCCTATTTCTACGTAACTCGACGATTTGTATGATATATAAGAAACACTGAAATTTTAGCGAATTTCCAAGAAAAACTGAAATTTTAGCGAATTTCCAAGAAAAATGTCAATATTAACCGAATTTCTAAATCGTTCCTATTTCTACGTATCTCGACGATTTGCATGATATATAAGAAACACTGAAATTTTAGAAAATTTCCAAGAAAAACTGAAATTTTAGCGAATTTCCAAGGAAAATGTAAAAATTAACCGAAATTCTGAATCGTTCCTATTTCTACGTATCTCGACGATTTGGATGATATATAAGAAACACTGAAATTTTAGCGAATTTCCAAGAAAAATGTCAAAATTAACAGAATTTCTAAATCGTTCCTATTTCTACGTATCTCGACGATTTGGATGATATATAAGAAACACTGAAATTTTAGCGAATTTCCAAGAAAAACTGAAATTTTAGCGAATTTCCAAGAAAAATATCAAAATTAACAGAATTTCTAAATCGTTCCTATTTCTACGTAACTCGCCGATTTGGATGATATATAAGAAACACTGAAATTTTAGCGAATTTCCAAGAAAAACTGAAATTTTAGCGAATTTCCATGAAAAATGTCAATATTAACCGAATTTCTAAATCGTTCCTATTTCTACGTAACTCGACGATTTGGATGATATATAAGAAACACTGAAATTTTAGCGAATTTCCAAGAAAAACTGAAATTTTAGCGAATTTCCAAGAAAAATGTCAAAATTAACCGAATTTCTAAATCGTTCCTATTTCTACGTAACTCGACGATTTGGATGATATATAAGAAACACTGAAATTTTAGCGAATTTCCAAGAAAAACTGAAATTTTAGCGAATTTCCAAGAAAAATGTCAATATTAACCGAATTTCTAAATCGTTCCTATTTCTACGTATCTCGACGATTTGGATGATATATAAGAAACACTGAAATTTTAGCGAATTTCCAAGAAAAACTGAAATTTTAGCGAATTTCCAAGAAAAACTGAAATTTTAGCGAATTTCTAAGAAAAATGTCAAAATTAACCGAATTTCTAAATCGTTCCTATTTCTACGTAACTCGACGATTTGGATGATATATAAGAAACACTGAAATTTTAGCGAATTTCCAAGAAAAACTGAAATTTTAGCGAATTTCCAAGAAAAATGTCAATATTAACCGAATTTCTAAATCGTTCCTATTTCTACGTATCTCGACGATTTGGATGATATATAAGAAACACTGAAATTTTAGCGAATTTCCAAGAAAAACTGAAATTTTAGCGAATTTCCAAGAAAAATGTCAATATTAACCGAATTTCTAAATCGTTCCTATTTCTACGTAACTCGACGATTTGGATGATATATAAGAAACACTGAAATTTTAGCGAATTTCCAAGAAAAACTGAAATTTTAGCGAATTTCCATGAAAAATGTCAATATTAACCGAATTTCTAAATCGTTCCTATTTCTACGTAACTCGACGATTTGGATGATATATAAGAAACACTGAAATTTTAGCGAATTTCCAAGAAAAACTGAAATTTTAGCGAATTTCCAAGAAAAATGTCAAAATTAACAGAATTTCTAAATCGTTCCTATTTCTACGTAACTCGACGATTTGTATGATATATAAGAAACACTGAAATTTTAGCGAATTTCCAAGAAAAACTGAAATTTTAGCGAATTTCCAAGAAAAATGTCAATATTAACCGAATTTCTAAATCGTTCCTATTTCTACGTAACTCGACGATTTGGATGATATATAAGAAACACTGAAATTTTAGCGAATTTCCAAGAAAAACTGAAATTTTAGCGAATTTCCATGAAAAATGTCAATATTAACCGAATTTCTAAATCGTTCCTATTTCTACGTAACTCGACGATTTGGATGATATATAAGAAACACTGAAATTTTAGCGAATTTCCAAGAAAAACTGAAATTTTAGCGAATTTCCAAGAAAAATGTCAATATTAACCGAATTTCTAAATCGTTCCTATTTCTACGTATCTCGACGATTTGGATGATATATAAGAAACACTGAAATTTTAGCGAATTTCCAAGAAAAACTGAAATTTTAGCGAATTTCCAAGAAAAATGTCAAAATTAACAGAATTTCTAAATCGTTCCTATTTCTACGTAACTCGACTATTTGGATGATATATAAGAAACACTGAAATTTTAGCGAATTTCCAAGAAAAACTGAAATTTTAGCGAATTTCCAAGAAAAATGTCAATATTAACCGAATTTCTAAATCGTTCCTATTTCTACGTATCTCGACGATTTGGATGATATATAAGAAACACTGAAATTTTAGCGAATTTCCAAGAAAAACTGAAATTTTAGCGAATTTCCAAGAAAAATGTCAATATTAACCGAATTTCTAAATCGTTCCTATTTCTACGTAACTCGACGATTTGTATGATATATAAGAAACACTGAAATTTTAGCGAATTTCCAAGAAAAACTGAAATTTTAGCGAATTTCCAAGAAAAATGTCAATATTAACCGAATTTCTAAATCGTTCCTATTTCTACGTAACTCGACGATTTGGATGATATATAAGAAACACTGAAATTTTAGCGAATTTCCAAGAAAAACTGAAATTTTAGCGAATTTCCAAGAAAAATGTCAAAATTAACAGAATTTCTAAATCGTTCCTATTTCTACGTAACTCGACGATTTGTATGATATATAAGAAACACTGAAATTTTAGCGAATTTCCAAGAAAAACTGAAATTTTAGCGAATTTCCAAGAAAAATGTCAATATTAACCGAATTTCTAAATCGTTCCTATTTCTACGTATCTCGACGATTTGCATGATATATAAGAAACACTGAAATTTTAGAAAATTTCCAAGAAAAACTGAAATTTTAGCGAATTTCCAAGGAAAATGTAAAAATTAACCGAAATTCTGAATCGTTCCTATTTCTACGTATCTCGACGATTTGGATGATATATAAGAAACACTGAAATTTTAGCGAATTTCCAAGAAAAACTGAAATTTTAGCGAATTTCCAAGAAAAATGTCAATATTAACCGAATTTCTAAATCGTTCCTATTTCTACGTATCTCGACGATTTGGATGATATATAAGAAACACTGAAATTTTAGCGAATTTCCAAGAAAAACTGAAATTTTAGCGAATTTCCAAGAAAAATGTCAAAATTAACAGAATTTCTAAATCGTTCCTATTTCTACGTATCTCGACGATTTGGATGATATATAAGAAACACTGAAATTTTAGCGAATTTCCAAGAAAAACTGAAATTTTAGCGAATTTCCAAGAAAAATGTCAAAATTAACAGAATTTCTAAATCGTTCCTATTTCTACGTATCTCGACGATTTGGATGATATATAACAAACACTGAAATTTTAGCGAATTTCCAAGAAAAACTGAAATTTTAGCGAATTTCCATGAAAAATGACAATATTAACCGAATTTCTAAATCGTTCCTATTTCTACGTAACTCGACGATTTGGATGATATATAAGAAACACTGAAATTTTAGCGAATTTCCAAGAAAAACTGAAATTTTAGCGAATTTCCATGAAAAATGTCAATATTAACCGAATTTCTAAATCGTTCCTATTTCTACGTATCTCGACGATTTGGATGATATATAAGAAACACTGAAATTTTAGCGAATTTCCAAGAAAAACTGAAATTTTAGCGAATTTCCATGAAAAATGTCAATATTAACCGAATTTCTAAATCGTTCCTATTTCTACGTATCTCGACGATTTGGATGATATATAAGAAACACTGAAATTTTAGCGAATTTCCAAGAAAAACTGAAATTTTAGCGAATTTCCAAGAAAAATGTCAAAATTAACAGAATTTCTAAATCGTTCCTATTTCTACGTATCTCGACGATTTGGATGATATATAAGAAACACTGAAATTTTAGCGAATTTCCAAGAAAAACTGAAATTTTAGCGAATTTCCAAGAAAAATATCAAAATTAAAAGAATTTCTAAATCGTTCCTATTTCTACGTAACTCGCCGATTTGGATGATATATAAGAAACACTGAAATTTTAGCGAATTTCCAAGAAAAACTGAAATTTTAGCGAATTTCCAAGAAAAATGTCAATATTAACCGAATTTCTAAATCGTTCCTATTTCTACGTATCTCGACGATTTGGATGATATATAAGAAACACTGAAATTTTAGCGAATTTCCAAGAAAAACTGAAATTTTAGCGAATTTCCAAGAAAAATGTCAATATTAACCGAATTTCTAAATCGTTCCTATTTCTACGTATCTCGACGATTTGGATGATATATAAGAAACACTGAAATTTTAGCGAATTTCCAAGAAAAACTGAAATTTTAGCGAATTTCCAAGGAAAATGTCAAAATTAACCGAATTTCTAAATCGTTCCTATTTCTACGTAACTCGACGATTTGGATGATATATAACAAACACTGAAATTTTAGCGAATTTCCAAGAAAAACTGAAATTTTAGCGAATTTCCAAGAAAAATGTCAATATTAACCGAATTTCTAAATCGTTCCTATTTCTACGTATCTCGACGATTTGGATGATATATAAGAAACACTGAAATTTTAGCGAATTTCCAAGAAAAACTGAAATTTTAGCGAATTTCCAAGAAAAACTGAAATTTTAGCGAATTTCCAAGAAAAATGTCAAAATTAACCGAATTTCTAAATCGTTCCTATTTCTACGTAACTCGACGATTTGGATGATATATAAGAAACACTGAAATTTTAGCGAATTTCCAAGAAAAACTGAAATTTTAGCGAATTTCCAAGAAAAATGTCAATATTAACCGAATTTCTAAATCGTTCCTATTTCTGCGTATCTCGACGATTTGGATGATATATAAGAAACACTGAAATTTTAGCGAATTTCCAAGAAAAACTGAAATTTTAGCGAATTTCCAAGAAAAATGTCAATATTAACCGAATTTCTAAATCGTTCCTATTTCTACGTAACTCGACGATTTGGATGATATATAAGAAACACTGAAATTTTAGCGAATTTCCAAGAAAAACTGAAATTTTAGCGAATTTCCATGAAAAATGTCAATATTAACCGAATTTCTAAATCGTTCCTATTTCTACGTAACTCGACGATTTGGATGATATATAAGAAACACTGAAATTTTAGCGAATTTCCAAGAAAAACTGAAATTTTAGCGAATTTCCAAGAAAAATGTCAAAATTAACAGAATTTCTAAATCGTTCCTATTTCTACGTAACTCGACGATTTGGATGATATATAAGAAACACTGAAATTTTAGCGAATTTCCAAGAAAAACTGAAATTTTAGCGAATTTCCAAGAAAAATGTCAATATTAACCGAATTTCTAAATCGTTCCTATTTCTACGTATCTCGACGATTTGGATGATATATAAGAAACACTGAAATTTTAGCGAATTTCCAAGAAAAACTGAAATTTTAGCGAATTTCCAAGAAAAATGTCAATATTAACCGAATTTCTAAATCGTTCCTATTTCTACGTAACTCGACGATTTGGATGATATATAAGAAACACTGAAATTTTAGCGAATTTCCAAGAAAAACTGAAATTTTAGCGAATTTCCATGAAAAATGTCAATATTAACCGAATTTCTAAATCGTTCCTATTTCTACGTAACTCGACGATTTGGATGATATATAAGAAACACTGAAATTTTAGCGAATTTCCAAGAAAAACTGAAATTTTAGCGAATTTCCAAGAAAAATGTCAAAATTAACAGAATTTCTAAATCGTTCCTATTTCTACGTAACTCGACGATTTGTATGATATATAAGAAACACTGAAATTTTAGCGAATTTCCAAGAAAAACTGAAATTTTAGCGAATTTCCAAGAAAAATGTCAATATTAACCGAATTTCTAAATCGTTCCTATTTCTACGTATCTCGACGATTTGCATGATATATAAGAAACACTGAAATTTTAGAAAATTTCCAAGAAAAACTGAAATTTTAGCGAATTTCCAAGGAAAATGTAAAAATTAACCGAAATTCTGAATCGTTCCTATTTCTACGTATCTCGACGATTTGGATGATATATAAGAAACACTGAAATTTTAGCGAATTTCCAAGAAAACTGTCAATATTAACCGAATTTCTAAATCGTTCCTATTTCTACGTATCTCGACGATTTGGATGATATATAAGAAACACTGAAATTTTAGCGAATTTCCAAGAAAAACTGAAATTTTAGCGAATTTCCATGAAAAATGTCAAAATTAACAGAATTTCTAAATCGTTCCTATTTCTACGTAACTCGACGATTTGGATGATATATAAGAAACACTGAAATTTTAGCGAATTTCCAAGAAAAACTGAAATTTTAGCGAATTTCCAAGAAAAATGTCAATATTAACCGAATTTCTAAATCGTTCCTATTTCTACGTATCTCGACGATTTGGATGATATATAAGAAACACTGAAATTTTAGCGAATTTCCAAGAAAAACTGAAATTTTAGCGAATTTCCAAGAAAAATGTCAATATTAACCGAATTTCTAAATCGTTCCTATTTCTACGTAACTCGACGATTTGGATGATATATAAGAAACACTGAAATTTTAGCGAATTTCCAAGAAAAACTGAAATTTTAGCGAATTTCCATGAAAAATGTCAATATTAACCGAATTTCTAAATCGTTCCTATTTCTACGTAACTCGACGATTTGGATGATATATAAGAAACACTGAAATTTTAGCGAATTTCCAAGAAAAACTGAAATTTTAGCGAATTTCCAAGAAAAATGTCAAAATTAACAGAATTTCTAAATCGTTCCTATTTCTACGTAACTCGACGATTTGTATGATATATAAGAAACACTGAAATTTTAGCGAATTTCCAAGAAAAACTGAAATTTTAGCGAATTTCCAAGAAAAATGTCAATATTAACCGAATTTCTAAATCGTTCCTATTTCTACGTATCTCGACGATTTGCATGATATATAAGAAACACTGAAATTTTAGAAAATTTCCAAGAAAAACTGAAATTTTAGCGAATTTCCAAGGAAAATGTAAAAATTAACCGAAATTCTGAATCGTTCCTATTTCTACGTATCTCGACGATTTGGATGATATATAAGAAACACTGAAATTTTAGCGAATTTCCAAGAAAAACTGAAATTTTAGCGAATTTCCAAGAAAAATGTCAATATTAACCGAATTTCTAAATCGTTCCTATTTCTACGTATCTCGACGATTTGGATGATATATAAGAAACACTGAAATTTTAGCGAATTTCCAAGAAAAACTGAAATTTTAGCGAATTTCCAAGAAAAATGTCAAAATTAACAGAATTTCTAAATCGTTCCTATTTCTACGTATCTCGACGATTTGGATGATATATAAGAACACTGAAATTTTAGCGAATTTCCAAGAAAAACTGAAATTTTAGCGAATTTCCATGAAAAATGTCAATATTAACCGAATTTCTAAATCGTTCCTATTTCTACGTATCTCGACGATTTGGATGATATATAAGAAACACTGAAATTTTAGCGAATTTCCAAGAAAAATGTCAAAATTAACAGAATTTCTAAATCGTTCCTATTTCTACGTATCCCGACGATTTGGATGATATATAAGAAACACTGAAATTTTAGCGAATTTCCAAGAAAAACTGAAATTTTAGCGAATTTCCAAGAAAAATATCAAAATTAACAGAATTTCTAAATCGTTCCTATTTCTACGTAACTCGCCGATTTGGATGATATATAAGAAACACTGAAATTTTAGCGAATTTCCAAGAAAAACTGAAATTTTAGCGAATTTCCAAGAAAAATGTCAATATTAACCGAATTTCTAAATCGTTCCTATTTCTACGTATCTCGACGATTTGGATGATATATAAGAAACACTGAAATTTTAGCGAATTTCCAAGAAAAACTGAAATTTTAGCGAATTTCCAAGAAAAATGTCAATATTAACCGAATTTCTAAATCGTTCCTATTTCTACGTAACTCGACGATTTGGATGATATATAAGAAACACTGAAATTTTAGCGAATTTCCAAGAAAAACTGAAATTTTAGCGAATTTCCAAGAAAAACTGAAATTTTAGCGAATTTCCAAGAAAAATGTCAAAATTAACCGAATTTCTAAATCGTTCCTATTTCTACGTAACTCGACGATTTGGATGATATATAAGAAACACTGAAATTTTAGCGAATTTCCAAGAAAAACTGAAATTTTAGCGAATTTCCAAGAAAAATGTCAATATTAACCGAATTTCTAAATCGTTCCTATTTCTACGTATCTCGACGATTTGGATGATATATAAGAAACACTGAAATTTTAGCGAATTTCCAAGAAAAACTGAAATTTTAGCGAATTTCCAAGAAAAATGTTAATATTAACCGAATTTCTAAATCGTTCCTATTTCTACGTAACTCGACGATTTGGATGATATATAAGAAACACTGAAATTTTAGCGAATTTCCAAGAAAAACTGAAATTTTAGCGAATTTCCATGAAAAATGTCAATATTAACCGAATTTCTAAATCGTTCCTATTTCTACGTAACTCGACGATTTGGATGATATATAAGAAACACTGAAATTTTAGCGAATTTCCAAGAAAAACTGAAATTTTAGCGAATTTCCATGAAAAATGTCAATATTAACCGAATTTCTAAATCGTTCCTATTTCTACGTAACTCGACGATTTGGATGATATATAAGAAACACTGAAATTTTAGCGAATTTCCAAGAAAAACTGAAATTTTAGCGAATTTCCAAGAAAAATGTCAATATTAACCGAATTTCTAAATCGTTCCTATTTCTACGTATCTCGACGATTTGGATGATATATAAGAAACACTGAAATTTTAGCGAATTTCCAAGAAAAACTGAAATTTTAGCGAATTTCCAAGAAAAATGTCAAAATTAACAGAATTTCTAAATCGTTCCTATTTCTACGTAACTCGACGATTTGGATGATATATAAGAAACACTGAAATTTTAGCGAATTTCCAAGAAAAACTGAAATTTTAGCGAATTTCCAAGAAAAATGTCAATATTAACCGAATTTCTAAATCGTTCCTATTTCTACGTATCTCGACGATTTGGATGATATATAAGAAACACTGAAATTTTAGCGAATTTCCAAGAAAAACTGAAATTTTAGCGAATTTCCAAGAAAAATGTCAATATTAACCGAATTTCTAAATCGTTCCTATTTCTACGTAACTCGACGATTTGGATGATATATAAGAAACACTGAAATTTTAGCGAATTTCCAAGAAAAACTGAAATTTTAGCGAATTTCCATGAAAAATGTCAATATTAACCGAATTTCTAAATCGTTCCTATTTCTACGTAACTCGACGATTTGGATGATATATAAGAAATACTGAAATTTTAGCGAATTTCCAAGAAAAACTGAAATTTTAGCGAATTTCCAAGAAAAATGTCAAAATTAACAGAATTTCTAAATCGTTCCTATTTCTACGTAACTCGACGATTTGTATGATATATAAGAAACACTGAAATTTTAGCGAATTTCCAAGAAAAACTGAAATTTTAGCGAATTTCCAAGAAAAATGTCAATATTAACCGAATTTCTAAATCGTTCCTATTTCTACGTATCTCGACGATTTGCATGATATATAAGAAACACTGAAATTTTAGAAAATTTCCAAGAAAAACTGAAATTTTAACGAATTTCCAAGGAAAATGTAAAAATTAACCGAAATTCTGAATCGTTCCTATTTCTACGTATCTCGACGATTTGGATGATATATAAGAAACACTGAAATTTTAGCGAATTTCCAAGAAAAACTGAAATTTTAGCGAATTTCCAAGAAAAATGTCAATATTAACCGAATTTCTAAATCGTTCCTATTTCTACGTATCTCGACGATTTGGATGATATATAAGAAACACTGAAATTTTAGCGAATTTCCAAGAAAAACTGAAATTTTAGCGAATTTCCAAGAAAAATGTCAAAATTAACAGAATTTCTAAATCGTTCCTATTTCTACGTATCTCGACGATTTGGATGATATATAAGAAACACTGAAATTTTAGCGAATTTCCAAGAAAAACTGAAATTTTAGCGAATTTCCAAGAAAAATGTCAAAATTAACAGAATTTCTAAATCGTTCCTATTTCTACGTATCTCGACGATTTGGATGATATATAACAAACACTGAAATTTTAGCGAATTTCCAAGAAAAACTGAAATTTTAGCGAATTTCCATGAAAAATGACAATATTAACCGAATTTCTAAATCGTTCCTATTTCTACGTAACTCGACGATTTGGATGATATATAAGAAACACTGAAATTTTAGCGAATTTCCAAGAAAAACTGAAATTTTAGCGAATTTCCAAGAAAAATATCAAAATTAACAGAATTTCTAAATCGTTCCTATTTCTACGTAACTCGCCGATTTGGATGATATATAAGAAACACTGAAATTTTAGCGCATTTCCAAGAAAAACTGAAATTTTAGCGAATTTCCAAGAAAAATGTCAATATTAACCGAATTTCTAAATCGTTCCTATTTCTACGTATCTCGACGATTTGGATGATATATAAGAAACACTGAAATTTTAGCGAATTTCCAAGAAAAACTGAAATTTTAGCGAATTTCCAAGAAAAATGTCAAAATTAACCGAATTTCTAAATCGTTCCTATTTCTACGTAACTCGACGATTTGGATGATATATAAGAAACACTGAAATTTTAGCGAATTTCCAAGAAAAACTGAAATTTTAGCGAATTTCCAAGAAAAATGTCAATATTAACCGAATTTCTAAATCGTTCCTATTTCTACGTATCTCGACGATTTGGATGATATATAAGAAACACTGAAATTTTAGCGAATTTCCAAGAAAAACTGAAATTTTAGCGAATTTCCAAGAAAAACTGAAATTTTAGCGAATTTCCAAGAAAAATGTCAAAATTAACCGAATTTCTAAATCGTTCCTATTTCTACGTAACTCGACGATTTGGATGATATATAAGAAACACTGAAATTTTAGCGAATTTCCAAGAAAAACTGAAATTTTAGCGAATTTCCAAGAAAAATGTCAATATTAACCGAATTTCTAAATCGTTCCTATTTCTACGTATCTCGACGATTTGGATGATATATAAGAAACACTGAAATTTTAGCGAATTTCCAAGAAAAACTGAAATTTTAGCGAATTTCCAAGAAAAATGTCAATATTAACCGAATTTCTAAATCGTTCCTATTTCTACGTAACCCGACGATTTGGATGATATATAAGAAACACTGAAATTTTAGCGAATTTCCAAGAAAAACTGAAATTTTAGCGAATTTCCATGAAAAATGTCAATATTAACCGAATTTCTAAATCGTTCCTATTTCTACGTAACTCGACGATTTGGATGATATATAAGAAACACTGAAATTTTAGCGAATTTCCAAGAAAAACTGAAATTTTAGCGAATTTCCAAGAAAAATGTCAAAATTAACAGAATTTCTAAATCGTTCCTATTTCTACGTAACTCGACGATTTGTATGATATATAAGAAACACTGAAATTTTAGCGAATTTCCAAGAAAAACTGAAATTTTAGCGAATTTCCAAGAAAAATGTCAATATTAACCGAATTTCTAAATCGTTCCTATTTCTACGTAACTCGACGATTTGGATGATATATAAGAAACACTGAAATTTTAGCGAATTTCCAAGAAAAACTGAAATTTTAGCGAATTTCCATGAAAAATGTCAATATTAACCGAATTTCTAAATCGTTCCTATTTCTACGTAACTCGACGATTTGGATGATATATAAGAAACACTGAAATTTTAGCGAATTTCCAAGAAAAACTGAAATTTTAGCGAATTTCCAAGAAAAATGTCAATATTAACCGAATTTCTAAATCGTTCCTATTTCTACGTATCTCGACGATTTGGATGATATATAAGAAACACTGAAATTTTAGCGAATTTCCAAGAAAAACTGAAATTTTAGCGAATTTCCAAGAAAAATGTCAAAATTAACAGAATTTCTAAATCGTTCCTATTTCTACGTAACTCGACGATTTGGATGATATATAAGAAACACTGAAATTTTAGCGAATTTCCAAGAAAAACTGAAATTTTAGCGAATTTCCAAGAAAAATGTCAATATTAACCGAATTTCTAAATCGTTCCTATTTCTACGTATCTCGACGATTTGGATGATATATAAGAAACACTGAAATTTTAGCGAATTTCCAAGAAAAACTGAAATTTTAGCGAATTTCCAAGAAAAATGTCAATATTAACCGAATTTCTAAATCGTTCCTATTTCTACGTAACTCGACGATTTGGATGATATATAAGAAACACTGAAATTTTAGCGAATTTCCAAGAAAAACTGAAATTTTAGCGAATTTCCATGAAAAATGTCAATATTAACCGAATTTCTAAATCGTTCCTATTTCTACGTAACTCGACGATTTGGATGATATATAAGAAATACTGAAATTTTAGCGAATTTCCAAGAAAAACTGAAATTTTAGCGAATTTCCAAGAAAAATGTCAAAATTAACAGAATTTCTAAATCGTTCCTATTTCTACGTAACTCGACGATTTGTATGATATATAAGAAACACTGAAATTTTAGCGAATTTCCAAGAAAAACTGAAATTTTAGCGAATTTCCAAGAAAAATGTCAATATTAACCGAATTTCTAAATCGTTCCTATTTCTACGTATCTCGACGATTTGCATGATATATAAGAAACACTGAAATTTTAGAAAATTTCCAAGAAAAACTGAAATTTTAACGAATTTCCAAGGAAAATGTAAAAATTAACCGAAATTCTGAATCGTTCCTATTTCTACGTATCTCGACGATTTGGATGATATATAAGAAACACTGAAATTTTAGCGAATTTCCAAGAAAAACTGAAATTTTAGCGAATTTCCAAGAAAAATGTCAATATTAACCGAATTTCTAAATCGTTCCTATTTCTACGTATCTCGACGATTTGGATGATATATAAGAAACACTGAAATTTTAGCGAATTTCCAAGAAAAACTGAAATTTTAGCGAATTTCCAAGAAAAATGTCAAAATTAACAGAATTTCTAAATCGTTCCTATTTCTACGTATCTCGACGATTTGGATGATATATAAGAAACACTGAAATTTTAGCGAATTTCCAAGAAAAACTGAAATTTTAGCGAATTTCCAAGAAAAATGTCAAAATTAACAGAATTTCTAAATCGTTCCTATTTCTACGTATCTCGACGATTTGGATGATATATAACAAACACTGAAATTTTAGCGAATTTCCAAGAAAAACTGAAATTTTAGCGAATTTCCATGAAAAATGACAATATTAACCGAATTTCTAAATCGTTCCTATTTCTACGTAACTCGACGATTTGGATGATATATAAGAAACACTGAAATTTTAGCGAATTTCCAAGAAAAACTGAAATTTTAGCGAATTTCCAAGAAAAATATCAAAATTAACAGAATTTCTAAATCGTTCCTATTTCTACGTAACTCGCCGATTTGGATGATATATAAGAAACACTGAAATTTTAGCGAATTTCCAAGAAAAACTGAAATTTTAGCGAATTTCCATGAAAAATGTCAATATTAACCGAATTTCTAAATCGTTCCTATTTCTACGTATCTCGACGATTTGGATGATATATAAGAAACACTGAAATGTTAGCGAATTTCCAAGAAAAACTGAAATTTTAGCGAATTTCCATGAAAAATGTCAATATTAACCGAATTTCTAAATCGTTCCTATTTCTACGTAACTCGACGATTTGGATGATATATAAGAAACACTGAAATTTTAGCGAATTTCCAAGAAAAACTGAAATTTTAGCGAATTTCCATGAAAAATGTCAATATTAACCGAATTTCTAAATCGTTCCTATTTCTACGTATCTCGACGATTTGGATGATATATAAGAAACACTGAAATGTTAGCGAATTTCCAAGAAAAACTGAAATTTTAGCGAATTTCCATGAAAAATGTCAATATTAACCGAATTTCTAAATCGTTCCTATTTCTACGTAACTCGACGATTTGGATGATATATAAGAAACACTGAAATTTTAGCGAATTTCCAAGAAAAACTGAAATTTTAGCGAATTTCCATGAAAAATGTCAATATTAACCGAATTTCTAAATCGTTCCTATTTCTACGTAACTCGACGATTTGGATGATATATAAGAAACACTGAAATTTTAGCGAATTTCCAAGAAAAACTGAAATTTTAGCGAATTTCCATGAAAAATGTCAATATTAACCGAATTTCTAAATCGTTCCTATTTCTACGTAACTCGACGATTTGGATGATATATAAGAAACACTGAAATTTTAGCGAATTTCCAAGAAAAACTGAAATTTTAGCGAATTTCCATGAAAAATGTCAATATTAACCGAATTTCTAAATCGTTCCTATTTCTACGTATCTCGACGATTTGGATGATATATAAGAAACACTGAAATTTTAGCGAATTTCCAAGAAAAACTGAAATTTTAGCGAATTTCCAAGAAAAATGTCAATATTAACCGAATTTCTAAATCGTTCCTATTTCTACGTATCTCGACGATTTGGATGATATATAAGAAACACTGAAATTTTAGCGAATTTCCAAGAAAAACTGAAATTTTAGCGAATTTCCAAGAAAAACTGAAATTTTAGCGAATTTCCATGAAAAATGTCAATATTAACCGAATTTCTAAATCGTTCCTATTTCTGCGTAACTCGACGATTTGGATGATATATAAGAAACACTGAAATTTTAGCGAATTTCCAAGAAAAACTGAAATTTTAGCGAATTTCCATGAAAAATGTCAATATTAACCGAATTTCTAAGTCGTTCCTATTTCTACGTATCTCGACGATTTGGATGATATATAAGAAACACTGAAATTTTAGCGAATTTCCAAGAAAAACTGAAATTTTAGCGAATATCCAAGAAAAATGTCAAAATTAACAGAATTTCTAAATCGTTCCTATTTCTACGTAACTCGCCGATTTGGATGATATATAAGAAACACTGAAATTTTAGCGCATTTCCAAGAAAAACTGAAATTTTAGCGAATTTCCATGAAAAATGTCAATATTAACCGAATTTCTAAATCGTTCCTATTTCTACGTATCTCGACGATTTGGATGATATATAAGAAACACTGAAATTTTAGCGAATTTCCAAGAAAAACTGAAATTTTAGCGAATTTCCATGAAAAATGTCTATGTTAACCGAATTTCTAAATCGTTCCTATTTCTACGTAACTCGTCGATTTGGATGATATATAAGAAACTCTGAAATTTTAGCGAATTTCCAAGAAAAACTGAAATTTTAGCGAATTTCCATGAAAAATGTCAATATTAACCGAATTTCTAAATCGTTCCTATTTCTACGTATCTCGACGATTTGGATGATATATAAGAAACACTGAAATGTTAGCGAATTTCCAAGAAAAACTGAAATTTTAGCGAATTTCCATGAAAAATGTCAATATTAACCGAATTTCTAAATCGTTCCTATTTCTACGTAACTCGACGATTTGGATGATATATAAGAAACACTGAAATTTTAGCGAATTTCCAAGAAAAACTGAAATTTTAGCGAATTTCCATGAAAAATGTCAATATTAACCGAATTTCTAAATCGTTCCTATTTCTACGTATCTCGACGATTTGGATGATATATAAGAAACACTGAAATGTTAGCGAATTTCCAAGAAAAACTGAAATTTTAGCGAATTTCCATGAAAAATGTCAATATTAACCGAATTTCTAAATCGTTCCTATTTCTACGTAACTCGACGATTTGGATGATATATAAGAAACACTGAAATTTTAGCGAATTTCCAAGAAAAACTGAAATTTTAGCGAATTTCCATGAAAAATGTCAATATTAACCGAATTTCTAAATCGTTCCTATTTCTACGTAACTCGACGATTTGGATGATATATAAGAAACACTGAAATTTTAGCGAATTTCCAAGAAAAACTGAAATTTTAGCGAATTTCCATGAAAAATGTCAATATTAACCGAATTTCTAAATCGTTCCTATTTCTACGTAACTCGACGATTTGGATGATATATAAGAAACACTGAAATTTTAGCGAATTTCCAAGAAAAACTGAAATTTTAGCGAATTTCCATGAAAAATGTCAATATTAACCGAATTTCTAAATCGTTCCTATTTCTACGTATCTCGACGATTTGGATGATATATAAGAAACACTGAAATTTTAGCGAATTTCCAAGAAAAACTGAAATTTTAGCGAATTTCCAAGAAAAATGTCAATATTAACCGAATTTCTAAATCGTTCCTATTTCTACGTATCTCGACGATTTGGATGATATATAAGAAACACTGAAATTTTAGCGAATTTCCAAGAAAAACTGAAATTTTAGCGAATTTCCAAGAAAAACTGAAATTTTAGCGAATTTCCATGAAAAATGTCAATATTAACCGAATTTCTAAATCGTTCCTATTTCTGCGTAACTCGACGATTTGGATGATATATAAGAAACACTGAAATTTTAGCGAATTTCCAAGAAAAACTGAAATTTTAGCGAATTTCCATGAAAAATGTCAATATTAACCGAATTTCTAAGTCGTTCCTATTTCTACGTATCTCGACGATTTGGATGATATATAAGAAACACTGAAATTTTAGCGAATTTCCAAGAAAAACTGAAATTTTAGCGAATTTCCAAGAATAATGTCAAAATTAACAGAATTTCTAAATCGTTCCTATTTCTACGTATCTCGACGATTTGGATGATATATAAGAAACACTGAAATTTTAGCGAATTTCCAAGAAAAACTGAAATTTTAGCGAATTTCCAAGAAAAATGTCAAAATTAACAGAATTTCTAAATCGTTCCTATTTCTACGTATCTCGACGATTTGGATGATATATAACAAACACTGAAATTTTAGCGAATTTCCAAGAAAAACTGAAATTTTAGCGAATTTCCATGAAAAATGACAATATTAACCGAATTTCTAAATCGTTCCTATTTCTACGTAACTCGACGATTTGGATGATATATAAGAAACACTGAAATTTTAGCGAATTTCCAAGAAAAACTGAAATTTTAGCGAATTTCCAAGAAAAATATCAAAATTAACAGAATTTCTAAATCGTTCCTATTTCTACGTAACTCGCCGATTTGGATGATATATAAGAAACACTGAAATTTTAGCGCATTTCCAAGAAAAACTGAAATTTTAGCGAATTTCCAAGAAAAATGTCAATATTAACCGAATTTCTAAATCGTTCCTATTTCTGCGTAACTCGACGATTTGGATGATATATAAGAAACACTGAAATTTTAGCGAATTTCCAAGAAAAACTGAAATTTTAGCGAATTTCCATGAAAAATGTCAATATTAACCGAATTTCTAAGTCGTTCCTATTTCTACGTATCTCGACGATTTGGATGATATATAAGAAACACTGAAATTTTAGCGAATTTCCAAGAAAAACTGAAATTTTAGCGAATTTCCAAGAAAAATGTCAATATTAACCGAATTTCTAAATCGTTCCTATTTCTACGTATCTCGACGATTTGGATGATATATAAGAAACACTGAAATTTTAGCGAATTTCCAAGAAAAACTGAAATTTTAGCGAATTTCCAAGAAAAATGTCAAAATTAACCGAATTTCTAAATCGTTCCTATTTCTACGTATCTCGACGATTTGGATGATATATAAGAAACACTGAAATTTTAGCGAATTTCCAAGAAAAACTGAAATTTTAGCGAATTTCCATGAAAAATGTCAATATTAACCGAATTTCTAAATCGTTCCTATTTCTACGTAACTCGACGATTTGGATGATATATAAGAAACACTGAAATTTTAGCGAATTTCCAAGAAAAACTGAAATTTTAGCGAATTTCCAAGAAAAATTTCAATATTAACCGAATTTCTAAATCGTTCCTATTTCTACGTATCTCGACGATTTGGATGATATATAAGAAACACTGAAATTTTAGCGAATTTCCAAGAAAAACTGAAATTTTAGCGAATTTCCAAGAAAAGTGTCAAAATTAACAGAATTTCTAAATCGTTCCTATTTCTACGTAACTCGACGATTTGGATGATATATAAGAAACACTGAAATTTTAGCGAATTTCCAAGAAAAACTGAAATTTTAGCGAATTTCCATGAAAAATGTCAATATTAACCGAATTTCTAAATCGTTCCTATTTCTACGTAACTCGACGATTTGGATGATATATAAGAAACACTGAAATTTTAGCGAATTTCCAAGAAAAACTGAAATTTTAGCGAATTTCCATGAAAAATGTCAATATTAACCGAATTTCTAAATCGTTCCTATTTCTACGTAACTCGACGATTTGGATGATATATAAGAAACACTGAAATTTTAGCGAATTTCCAAGAAAAACTGAAATTTTAGCGAATTTCCAAGAAAAACTGAAATTTTAGCGAATTTCCATGAAAAATGTCAATATTAACCGAATTTCTAAATCGTTCCTATTTCTACGTAACTCGACGATTTGGATGATATATAAGAAACACTGAAATTTTAGCGAATTTCCAAGAAAAACTGAAATTTTAGCGAATTTCCATGAAAAATGTCAATATTAACCGAATTTCTAAATCGTTCCTATTTCTACGTAACTCGACGATTTGGATGATATATAAGAAACACTGAAATTTTAGCGAATTTCCAAGAAAAACTGAAATTTTAGCGAATTTCCATGAAAAATGTCAATATTAACCGAATTTCTAAATCGTTCCTATTTCTACGTAACTCGACGATTTGGATGATATATAAGAAACACTGAAATTTTAGCGAATTTCCAAGAAAAACTGAAATTTTAGCGAATTTCCATGAAAAATGTCAATATTAACCGAATTTCTAAATCGTTCCTATTTCTACGTAACTCGACGATTTGGATGATATATAAGAAACACTGAAATTTTAGCGAATTTCCAAGAAAAACTGAAATTTTAGCGAATTTCCATGAAAAATGTCAATATTAACCGAATTTCTAAATCGTTCCTATTTCTACGTATCTCGACGATTTGGATGATATATAAGAAACACTGAAATTTTAGCGAATTTCCAAGAAAAACTGAAATTTTAGCGAATTTCCAAGAAAAATGTCAATATTAACCGAATTTCTAAATCGTTCCTATTTCTACGTATCTCGACGATTTGGATGATATATAAGAAACACTGAAATTTTAGCGAATTTCCAAGAAAAACTGAAATTTTAGCGAATTTCCAAGAAAAACTGAAATTTTAGCGAATTTCCATGAAAAATGTCAATATTAACCGAATTTCTAAATCGTTCCTATTTCTGCGTAACTCGACGATTTGGATGATATATAAGAAACACTGAAATTTTAGCGAATTTCCAAGAAAAACTGAAATTTTAGCGAATTTCCATGAAAAATGTCAATATTAACCGAATTTCTAAGTCGTTCCTATTTCTACGTATCTCGACGATTTGGATGATATATAAGAAACACTGAAATTTTAGCGAATTTCCAAGAAAAACTGAAATTTTAGCGAATTTCCAAGAAAAATGTCAATATTAACCGAATTTCTAAATCGTTCCTATTTCTACGTATCTCGACGATTTGGATGATATATAAGAAACACTGAAATTTTAGCGAATTTCCAAGAAAAACTGAAATTTTAGCGAATTTCCAAGAAAAATGTCAAAATTAACCGAATTTCTAAATCGTTCCTATTTCTACGTATCTCGACGATTTGGATGATATATAAGAAACACTGAAATTTTAGCGAATTTCCAAGAAAAACTGAAATTTTAGCGAATTTCCATGAAAAATGTCAATATTAACCGAATTTCTAAATCGTTCCTATTTCTACGTAACTCGACGATTTGGATGATATATAAGAAACACTGAAATTTTAGCGAATTTCCAAGAAAAACTGAAATTTTAGCGAATTTCCAAGAAAAATTTCAATATTAACCGAATTTCTAAATCGTTCCTATTTCTACGTATCTCGACGATTTGGATGATATATAAGAAACACTGAAATTTTAGCGAATTTCCAAGAAAAACTGAAATTTTAGCGAATTTCCAAGAAAAGTGTCAAAATTAACAGAATTTCTAAATCGTTCCTATTTCTACGTAACTCGACGATTTGTATGATATATAAGAAACACTGAAATTTTAGCGAATTTCCAAGAAAAACTGAAATTTTAGCGAATTTCCAAGAAAAATGTCAAAATTAACAGAATTTCTAAATCGTTCCTATTTCTACGTATCTCGACGATTTGGATGATATATAAGAAACACTGAAATTTTAGCGAATTTCCAAGAAAAACTGAAATTTTAGCGAATTTCCATGAAAAATGTCAATATTAACCGAATTTCTAAATCGTTCCTATTTCTACGTATCTCGACGATTTGGATGATATATAAGAAACACTGAAATTTTAGCGAATTTCCAAGAAAAACTGAAATTTTAGCGAATTTCCATGAAAAATGTCAATATTAACTGAATTTCTAAATCGTTCCTATTTCTACGTAACTCGACGATTTGGATGATATATAAGAAACACTGAAATTTTAGCGAATTTCCAAGAAAAACTGAAATTTTAGCGAATTTCCAAGAAAAATATCAAAATTAACAGAATTTCTAAATCGTTCCTATTTCTACGTAACTCGCCGATTTGGATGATATATAAGAAACACTGAAATTTTAGCGAATTTCCAAGAAAAACTGAAATTTTAGCGAATTTCCAAGAAAAATGTCAATATTAACCGAATTTCTAAATCGTTCCTATTTCTACGTATCTCGACGATTTGGATGATATATAAGAAACACTGAAATTTTAGCGAATTTCCAAGAAAAACTGAAATTTTAGCGAATTTCCAAGAAAAATGTCAATATTAACCGAATTTCTAAATCGTTCCTATTTCTACGTATCTCGACGATTTGGATGATATATAAGAAACACTGAAATTTTAGCGAATTTCCAAGAAAAACTGAAATTTTAGCGAATTTCCAAGAAAAATGTCAATATTAACCGAATTTCTAAATCGTTCCTATTTCTACGTATCTCGACGATTTGGATGATATATAAGAAACACTGAAATTTTAGCGAATTTCCAAGAAAAACTGAAATTTTAGCGAATTTCCAAGAAAAATGTCAATATTAACCGAATTTCTAAATCGTTCCTATTTCTACGTATCTCGACGATTTGGATGATATATAAGAAACACTGAAATTTTAGCGAATTTCCAAGAAAAACTGAAATTTTAGCGAATTTCCAAGAAAAATGTCAAAATTAACCGAATTTCTAAATCGTTCCTATTTCTACGTAACTCGACGATTTGGATGATATATAAGAAACACTGAAATTTTAGCGAATTTCCAAGAAAAACTGAAATTTTAGCGAATTTCCATGAAAAATGTCAATATTAACCGAATTTCTAAATCGTTCCTATTTCTACGTATCTCGACGATTTGGATGATATATAAGAAACACTGAAATTTTAGCGAATTTCCAAGAAAAACTGAAATTTTAGCGAATTTCCAAGAAAAATGTCAATATTAACCGAATTTCTAAATCGTTCCTATTTCTACGTATCTCGACGATTTGGATGATATATAAGAAACACTGAAATTTTAGCGAATTTCCAAGAAAAACTGAAATTTTAGCGAATTTCCAAGAAAAATGTCAAAATTAACAGAATTTCTAAATCGTTCCTATTTCTACGTATCTCGACGATTTGGATGATATATAAGAAACACTGAAATTTTAGCGAATTTCCAAGAAAAACTGAAATTTTAGCGAATTTCCATGAAAAATGTCAATATTAACCGAATTTCTAAATCGTTCCTATTTCTACGTATCTCGACGATTTGGATGATATATAAGAAACACTGAAATTTTAGCGAATTTCCAAGAAAAACTGAAATTTTAGCGAATTTCCGTGAAAAATGTCTATATTAACCGAATTTCTAAATCATTCCTATTTCTACGTAACTCGTCGATTTGAATGATATATAAGAAACTCTGAAATTTTAGCGAATTTCCAAGAAAAACTGAAATTTTAGCGAATTTCCATGAAAAATGTCAATATTAACCGAATTTCTAAATCGTTCCTATTTCTACGTATCTCGACGATTTGGATGATATATAAGAAACACTGAAATGTTAGCGAATTTCCAAGAAAAACTGAAATTTTAGCGAATTTCCAAGAAAAATGTCAAAATTAACCGAATTTCTAAATCGTTCCTATTTCTACGTAACTCGACGATTTGGATGATATATAAGAAACACTGAAATTTTAGCGAATTTCCAAGAAAAACTGAAATTTTAGCGAATTTCCATGAAAAATGTCAATATTAACCGAATTTCTAAATCGTTCCTATTTCTACGTATCTCGACGATTTGGATGATATTTAAGAAACACTGAAATTTTAGCGAATTTCCAAGAAAAACTGAAATTTTAGCGAATTTCCAAGAAAAATGTCAATATTAACCGAATTTCTAAATCGTTCCTATTTCTACGTATCTCGACGATTTGGATGATATATAAGAAACACTGAAATTTTAGCGAATTTCCAAGAAAAACTGAAATTTTAGCGAATTTCCAAGAAAAATGTCAAAATTAACAGAATTTCTAAATCGTTCCTATTTCTACGTATCTCGACGATTTGGATGAGATATAAGAAACACTGAAATTTTAGCGAATTTCCAAGAAAAACTGAAATTTTAGCGAATTTCCATGAAAAATGTCAATATTAACCGAATTTCTAAATCGTTCCTATTTCTACGTATCTCGACGATTTGGATGAGATATAAGAAACACTGAAATTTTAGCGAATTTCCAAGAAAAACTGAAATTTTAGCGAATTTCCATGAAAAATGTCAATATTAACCGAATTTCTAAATCGTTCCTATTTCTACGTATCTCGACGATTTGGATGATATATAAGAAACACTGAAATTTTAGCGAATTTACATGAAAAATGTCAATATTAACCGAATTTCTGAATCGTTCCTATTTCTACGTAACTCGACGATTTGGATGATATATAAGAAACACTGAAATTTTAGCGAATTTCCAAGAAAAACTGAAATTTTAGCGAATTTCCATGAAAAATGTCAATATTAACCGAATTTCTAAATCGTTCCTATTTCTACGTAACTCGACGATTTGGATGATATATAAGAAACACTGAAATTTTAGCGAATTTCCAAGAAAAACTGAAATTTTAGCGAATTTCCATGAAAAATGTCAATATTAACCGAATTTCTAAATCGTTCCTATTTCTGCGTATCTCGACGATTTGGATGATATATAAGAAACACTGAAATTTTAGCGAATTTCCAAGAAAAACTGAAATTTTAGCGAATTTCCATGAAAAATGTCAATATTAACCGAATTTCTAAGTCGTTCCTATTTCTACGTAACTCGACGATTTGGATGATATATAAGAAACACTGAAATTTTAGCGAATTTCCAAGAAAAACTGAAATTTTAGCGAATTTCCATGAAAAATGTCAATATTAACCGAATTTCTAAATCGTTCCTATTTCTACGTATCTCGACAATTTGGATGATATATAAGAAACACTGAAATTTTAGCGAATTTCCAAGAAAAACTGAAATTTTAGCGAATTTCCAAGAAAAATGTCAATATTAACCGAATTTCTAAATCGTTCCTATTTCTACGTATCTCGACGATTTGGATGATATATAAGAAACACTGAAATTTTAGCGAATTTCCAAGAAAAACTGAAATTTTAGCGAATTTCCAAGAAAAATGTCAAAATTAACCGAATTTCTAAATCGTTCCTATTTCTACGTATCTCGACGATTTGGATGATATATAAGAAACACTGAAATTTTAGCGAATTTCCAAGAAAAACTGAAATTTTAGCGAATTTCCATGAAAAATGTCAATATTAACCGAATTTCTAAGTCGTTCCTATTTCTACGTAACTCGACGATTTGGATGATATATAAGAAACACTGAAATTTTAGCGAATTTCCAAGAAAAACTGAAATTTTAGCGAATTTCCATGAAAAATGTCAATATTAACCGAATTTCTAAATCGTTCCTATTTCTGCGTATCTCGACGATTTGGATGATATATAAGAAACACTGAAATTTTAGCGAATTTCCAAGAAAAACTGAAATTTTAGCGAATTTCCATGAAAAATGTCAATATTAACCGAATTTCTAAGTCGTTCCTATTTCTACGTAACTCGACGATTTGGATGATATATAAGAAACACTGAAATTTTAGCGAATTTCCAAGAAAAACTGAAATTTTAGCGAATTTCCATGAAAAATGTCAATATTAACCGAATTTCTAAATCGTTCCTATTTCTACGTATCTCGACGATTTGGATGATATATAAGAAACACTGAAATTTTAGCGAATTTCCAAGAAAAACTGAAATTTTAGCGAATTTCCATGAAAAATGTCAAAATTAACCGAATTTCTAAATCGTTCCTATTTCTACGTAACTCGACGATTTGGATGATATATAAGAAACACTGAAATTTTAGCGAATTTCCAAGAAAAACTGAAATTTTAGCGAATTTCCATGAAAAATGTCAATATTAACCGAATTTCTAAATCGTTCCTATTTCTACGTATCTCGACGATTTGGATGATATTTAAGAAACACTGAAATTTTAGCGAATTTCCAAGAAAAACTGAAATTTTAGCGAATTTCCAAGAAAAATGTCAATATTAACCGAATTTCTAAATCGTTCCTATTTCTACGTATCTCGACGATTTGGATGATATATAAGAAACACTGAAATTTTAGCGAATTTCCAAGAAAAACTGAAATTTTAGCGAATTTCCAAGAAAAATGTCAAAATTAACAGAATTTCTAAATCGTTCCTATTTCTACGTATCTCGACGATTTGGATGATATTTAAGAAACACTGAAATTTTAGCGAATTTCCAAGAAAAACTGAAATTTTAGCGAATTTCCAAGAAAAATGTCAATATTAACCGAATTTCTAAATCGTTCCTATTTCTACGTATCTCGACGATTTGGATGATATATAAGAAACACTGAAATTTTAGCGAATTTCCAAGAAAAACTGAAATTTTAGCGAATTTCCAAGAAAAATGTCAAAATTAACAGAATTTCTAAATCGTTCCTATTTCTACGTATCTCGACGATTTGGATGAGATATAAGAAACACTGAAATTTTAGCGAATTTCCAAGAAAAACTGAAATTTTAGCGAATTTCCATGAAAAATGTCAATATTAACCGAATTTCTAAGTCGTTCCTATTTCTACGTAACTCGACGATTTGGATGATATATAAGAAACACTGAAATTTTAGCGAATTTCCAAGAAAAACTGAAATTTTAGCGAATTTCCATGAAAAATGTCAATATTAACCGAATTTCTAAATCGTTCCTATTTCTACGTAACTCGACGATTTGGATGATATATAAGAAACACTGAAATTTTAGCGAATTTCCAAGAAAAACTGAAATTTTAGCGAATTTCCATGAAAAATGTCAATATTAACCGAATTTCTAAATCGTTCCTATTTCTACGTAACTCGACGATTTGGATGATATATAAGAAACACTGAAATTTTAGCGAATTTCCAAGAAAAACTGAAATTTTAGCGAATTTCCAAGAAAAATGTCAATATTAACCGAATTTCTAAATCGTTCCTATTTCTACGTATCTCGACGATTTGGATGATATATAAGAAACACTGAAATTTTAGCGAATTTCCAAGAAAAACTGAAATTTTAGCGAATTTCCAAGAAAAATGTCAAAATTAACAGAATTTCTAAATCGTTCCTATTTCTACGTATCTCGACGATTTGGATGATATATAAGAACACTGAAATTTTAGCGAATTTCCAAGAAAAACTGAAATTTTAGCGAATTTCCATGAAAAATGTCAATATTAACCGAATTTCTAAATCGTTCCTATTTCTACGTATCTCGACGATTTGGATGATATATAAGAAACACTGAAATTTTAGCGAATTTCCAAGAAAAATGTCAAAATTAACAGAATTTCTAAATCGTTCCTATTTCTACGTATCTCGACGATTTGGATGATATATAAGAAACACTGAAATTTTAGCGAATTTCCAAGAAAAACTGAAATTTTAGCGAATTTCCAAGAAAAATATCAAAATTAACAGAATTTCTAAATCGTTCCTATTTCTACGTAACTCGCCGATTTGGATGATATATAAGAAACACTGAAATTTTAGCGAATTTCCAAGAAAAACTGAAATTTTAGCGAATTTCCAAGAAAAATGTCAATATTAACCGAATTTCTAAATCGTTCCTATTTCTACGTATCTCGACGATTTGGATGATATATAAGAAACACTGAAATTTTAGCGAATTTCCAAGAAAAACTGAAATTTTAGCGAATTTCCAAGAAAAATGTCAATATTAACCGAATTTCTAAATCGCTCCTATTTCTACGTAACTCGACGATTTGGATGATATATAAGAAACACTGAAATTTTAGCGAATTTCCAAGAAAAACTGAAATTTTAGCGAATTTCCATGAAAAATGTCAATATTAACCGAATTTCTAAATCGTTCCTATTTCTACGTAACTCGACGATTTGGATGATATATAAGAAACACTGAAATTTTAGCGAATTTCCAAGAAAAACTGAAATTTTAGCGAATTTCCAAGAAAAATGTCAAAATTAACAGAATTTCTAAATCGTTCCTATTTCTACGTAACTCGACGATTTGTATGATATATAAGAAACACTGAAATATTAGCGAATTTCCAAGAAAAACTGAAATTTTAGCGAATTTCCAAGAAAAATGTCAATATTAACCGAATTTCTAAATCGTTCCTATTTCTACGTAACTCGACGATTTGGATGATATATAAGAAACACTGAAATTTTAGCGAATTTCCAAGAAAAACTGAAATTTTAGCGAATTTCCATGAAAAATGTCAATATTAACCGAATTTCTAAATCGTTCCTATTTCTACGTAACTCGACGATTTGGATGATATATAAGAAACACTGAAATTTTAGCGAATTTCCAAGAAAAACTGAAATTTTAGCGAATTTCCAAGAAAAATGTCAAAATTAACCGAATTTCTAAATCGTTCCTATTTCTACGTAACTCGACGATTTGGATGATATATAAGAAACACTGAAATTTTAGCGAATTTCCAAGAAAAACTGAAATTTTAGCGAATTTCCAAGAAAAATGTCAATATTAACCGAATTTCTAAATCGTTCCTATTTCTACGTATCTCGACGATTTGGATGATATATAAGAAACACTGAAATTTTAGCGAATTTCCAAGAAAAACTGAAATTTTAGCGAATTTCCAAGAAAAACTGAAATTTTAGCGAATTTCCAAGAAAAATGTCAAAATTAACCGAATTTCTAAATCGTTCCTATTTCTACGTAACTCGACGATTTGGATGATATATAAGAAACACTGAAATTTTAGCGAATTTCCAAGAAAAACTGAAATTTTAGCGAATTTCCAAGAAAAATGTCAATATTAACCGAATTTCTAAATCGTTCCTATTTCTACGTATCTCGACGATTTGGATGATATATAAGAAACACTGAAATTTTAGCGAATTTCCAAGAAAAACTGAAATTTTAGCGAATTTCCAAGAAAAATGTCAATATTAACCGAATTTCTAAATCGTTCCTATTTCTACGTAACTCGACGATTTGGATGATATATAAGAAACACTGAAATTTTAGCGAATTTCCAAGAAAAACTGAAATTTTAGCGAATTTCCATGAAAAATGTCAATATTAACCGAATTTCTAAATCGTTCCTATTTCTACGTAACTCGACGATTTGGATGATATATAAGAAACACTGAAATTTTAGCGAATTTCCAAGAAAAACTGAAATTTTAGCGAATTTCCAAGAAAAATGTCAAAATTAACAGAATTTCTAAATCGTTCCTATTTCTACGTAACTCGACGATTTGTATGATATATAAGAAACACTGAAATTTTAGCGAATTTCCAAGAAAAACTGAAATTTTAGCGAATTTCCAAGAAAAATGTCAATATTAACCGAATTTCTAAATCGTTCCTATTTCTACGTAACTCGACGATTTGGATGATATATAAGAAACACTGAAATTTTAGCGAATTTCCAAGAAAAACTGAAATTTTAGCGAATTTCCATGAAAAATGTCAATATTAACCGAATTTCTAAATCGTTCCTATTTCTACGTAACTCGACGATTTGGATGATATATAAGAAACACTGAAATTTTAGCGAATTTCCAAGAAAAACTGAAATTTTAGCGAATTTCCAAGAAAAATGTCAATATTAACCGAATTTCTAAATCGTTCCTATTTCTACGTATCTCGACGATTTGGATGATATATAAGAAACACTGAAATTTTAGCGAATTTCCAAGAAAAACTGAAATTTTAGCGAATTTCCAAGAAAAATGTCAAAATTAACAGAATTTCTAAATCGTTCCTATTTCTACGTAACTCGACGATTTGGATGATATATAAGAAACACTGAAATTTTAGCGAATTTCCAAGAAAAACTGAAATTTTAGCGAATTTCCAAGAAAAATGTCAATATTAACCGAATTTCTAAATCGTTCCTATTTCTACGTATCTCGACGATTTGGATGATATATAAGAAACACTGAAATTTTAGCGAATTTCCAAGAAAAACTGAAATTTTAGCGAATTTCCAAGAAAAATGTCAATATTAACCGAATTTCTAAATCGTTCCTATTTCTACGTATCTCGACGATTTGGATGATATATAAGAAACACTGAAATTTTAGCGAATTTCCAAGAAAAACTGAAATTTTAGCGAATTTCCAAGAAAAATGTCAATATTAACCGAATTTCTAAATCGTTCCTATTTCTACGTAACTCGACGATTTGGATGATATATAAGAAACACTGAAATTTTAGCGAATTTCCAAGAAAAACTGAAATTTTAGCGAATTTCCATGAAAAATGTCAATATTAACCGAATTTCTAAATCGTTCCTATTTCTACGTAACTCGACGATTTGGATGATATATAAGAAACACTGAAATTTTAGCGAATTTCCAAGAAAAACTGAAATTTTAGCGAATTTCCAAGAAAAATGTCAAAATTAACAGAATTTCTAAATCGTTCCTATTTCTACGTAACTCGACGATTTGTATGATATATAAGAAACACTGAAATTTTAGCGAATTTCCAAGAAAAACTGAAATTTTAGCGAATTTCCAAGAAAAATGTCAATATTAACCGAATTTCTAAATCGTTCCTATTTCTACGTAACTCGACGATTTGGATGATATATAAGAAACACTGAAATTTTAGCGAATTTCCAAGAAAAACTGAAATTTTAGCGAATTTCCATGAAAAATGTCAATATTAACCGAATTTCTAAATCGTTCCTATTTCTACGTAACTCGACGATTTGGATGATATATAAGAAACACTGAAATTTTAGCGAATTTCCAAGAAAAACTGAAATTTTAGCGAATTTCCAAGAAAAATGTCAATATTAACCGAATTTCTAAATCGTTCCTATTTCTACGTATCTCGACGATTTGGATGATATATAAGAAACACTGAAATTTTAGCGAATTTCCAAGAAAAACTGAAATTTTAGCGAATTTCCAAGAAAAATGTCAAAATTAACAGAATTTCTAAATCGTTCCTATTTCTACGTAACTCGACGATTTGGATGATATATAAGAAACACTGAAATTTTAGCGAATTTCCAAGAAAAACTGAAATTTTAGCGAATTTCCAAGAAAAATGTCAATATTAACCGAATTTCTAAATCGTTCCTATTTCTACGTATCTCGACGATTTGGATGATATATAAGAAACACTGAAATTTTAGCGAATTTCCAAGAAAAACTGAAATTTTAGCGAATTTCCAAGAAAAATGTCAATATTAACCGAATTTCTAAATCGTTCCTATTTCTACGTATCTCGACGATTTGGATGATATATAAGAAACACTGAAATTTTAGCGAATTTCCAAGAAAAACTGAAATTTTAGCGAATTTCCAAGAAAAATGTCAATATTAACCGAATTTCTAAATCGTTCCTATTTCTACGTAACTCGACGATTTGGATGATATATAAGAAACACTGAAATTTTAGCGAATTTCCAAGAAAAACTGAAATTTTAGCGAATTTCCATGAAAAATGTCAATATTAACCGAATTTCTAAATCGTTCCTATTTCTACGTAACTCGACGATTTGGATGATATATAAGAAACACTGAAATTTTAGCGAATTTCCAAGAAAAACTGAAATTTTAGCGAATTTCCAAGAAAAATGTCAAAATTAACAGAATTTCTAAATCGTTCCTATTTCTACGTAACTCGACGATTTGTATGATATATAAGAAACACTGAAATTTTAGCGAATTTCCAAGAAAAACTGAAATTTTAGCGAATTTCCAAGAAAAATGTCAATATTAACCGAATTTCTAAATCGTTCCTATTTCTACGTAACTCGACGATTTGGATGATATATAAGAAACACTGAAATTTTAGCGAATTTCCAAGAAAAACTGAAATTTTAGCGAATTTCCATGAAAAATGTCAATATTAACCGAATTTCTAAATCGTTCCTATTTCTACGTAACTCGACGATTTGGATGATATATAAGAAACACTGAAATTTTAGCGAATTTCCAAGAAAAACTGAAATTTTAGCGAATTTCCAAGAAAAATGTCAATATTAACCGAATTTCTAAATCGTTCCTATTTCTACGTATCTCGACGATTTGGATGATATATAAGAAACACTGAAATTTTAGCGAATTTCCAAGAAAAACTGAAATTTTAGCGAATTTCCAAGAAAAATGTCAAAATTAACAGAATTTCTAAATCGTTCCTATTTCTACGTAACTCGACGATTTGGATGATATATAAGAAACACTGAAATTTTAGCGAATTTCCAAGAAAAACTGAAATTTTAGCGAATTTCCAAGAAAAATGTCAATATTAACCGAATTTCTAAATCGTTCCTATTTCTACGTATCTCGACGATTTGGATGATATATAAGAAACACTGAAATTTTAGCGAATTTCCAAGAAAAACTGAAATTTTAGCGAATTTCCAAGAAAAATGTCAATATTAACCGAATTTCTAAATCGTTCCTATTTCTACGTATCTCGACGATTTGGATGATATATAAGAAACACTGAAATTTTAGCGAATTTCCAAGAAAAACTGAAATTTTAGCGAATTTCCAAGAAAAATGTCAATATTAACCGAATTTCTAAATCGTTCCTATTTCTACGTAACTCGACGATTTGGATGATATATAAGAAACACTGAAATTTTAGCGAATTTCCAAGAAAAACTGAAATTTTAGCGAATTTCCATGAAAAATGTCAATATTAACCGAATTTCTAAATCGTTCCTATTTCTACGTAACTCGACGATTTGGATGATATATAAGAAACACTGAAATTTTAGCGAATTTCCAAGAAAAACTGAAATTTTAGCGAATTTCCAAGAAAAATGTCAAAATTAACAGAATTTCTAAATCGTTCCTATTTCTACGTAACTCGACGATTTGTATGATATATAAGAAACACTGAAATTTTAGCGAATTTCCAAGAAAAACTGAAATTTTAGCGAATTTCCAAGAAAAATGTCAATATTAACCGAATTTCTAAATCGTTCCTATTTCTACGTAACTCGACGATTTGGATGATATATAAGAAACACTGAAATTTTAGCGAATTTCCAAGAAAAACTGAAATTTTAGCGAATTTCCATGAAAAATGTCAATATTAACCGAATTTCTAAATCGTTCCTATTTCTACGTAACTCGACGATTTGGATGATATATAAGAAACACTGAAATTTTAGCGAATTTCCAAGAAAAACTGAAATTTTAGCGAATTTCCAAGAAAAATGTCAATATTAACCGAATTTCTAAATCGTTCCTATTTCTACGTATCTCGACGATTTGGATGATATATAAGAAACACTGAAATTTTAGCGAATTTCCAAGAAAAACTGAAATTTTAGCGAATTTCCAAGAAAAATGTCAAAATTAACAGAATTTCTAAATCGTTCCTATTTCTACGTAACTCGACGATTTGGATGATATATAAGAAACACTGAAATTTTAGCGAATTTCCAAGAAAAACTGAAATTTTAGCGAATTTCCAAGAAAAATGTCAATATTAACCGAATTTCTAAATCGTTCCTATTTCTACGTATCTCGACGATTTGGATGATATATAAGAAACACTGAAATTTTAGCGAATTTCCAAGAAAAACTGAAATTTTAGCGAATTTCCAAGAAAAATGTCAATATTAACCGAATTTCTAAATCGTTCCTATTTCTACGTATCTCGACGATTTGGATGATATATAAGAAACACTGAAATTTTAGCGAATTTCCAAGAAAAACTGAAATTTTAGCGAATTTCCAAGAAAAATGTCAATATTAACCGAATTTCTAAATCGTTCCTATTTCTACGTAACTCGACGATTTGGATGATATATAAGAAACACTGAAATTTTAGCGAATTTCCAAGAAAAACTGAAATTTTAGCGAATTTCCATGAAAAATGTCAATATTAACCGAATTTCTAAATCGTTCCTATTTCTACGTAACTCGACGATTTGGATGATATATAAGAAACACTGAAATTTTAGCGAATTTCCAAGAAAAACTGAAATTTTAGCGAATTTCCAAGAAAAATGTCAAAATTAACAGAATTTCTAAATCGTTCCTATTTCTACGTAACTCGACGATTTGTATGATATATAAGAAACACTGAAATTTTAGCGAATTTCCAAGAAAAACTGAAATTTTAGCGAATTTCCAAGAAAAATGTCAATATTAACCGAATTTCTAAATCGTTCCTATTTCTACGTAACTCGACGATTTGGATGATATATAAAAAACACTGAAATTTTAGCGAATTTCCAAGAAAAACTGAAATTTTAGCGAATTTCCATGAAAAATGTCAATATTAACCGAATTTCTAAATCGTTCCTATTTCTACGTAACTCGACGATTTGGATGATATATAAGAAACACTGAAATTTTAGCGAATTTCCAAGAAAAACTGAAATTTTAGCGAATTTCCAAGAAAAATGTCAATATTAACCGAATTTCTAAATCGTTCCTATTTCTACGTATCTCGACGATTTGGATGATATATAAGAAACACTGAAATTTTAGCGAATTTCCAAGAAAAACTGAAATTTTAGCGAATTTCCAAGAAAAATGTCAAAATTAACAGAATTTCTAAATCGTTCCTATTTCTACGTAACTCGACGATTTGGATGATATATAAGAAACACTGAAATTTTAGCGAATTTCCAAGAAAAACTGAAATTTTAGCGAATTTCCAAGAAAAATGTCAATATTAACCGAATTTCTAAATCGTTCCTATTTCTACGTATCTCGACGATTTGGATGATATATAAGAAACACTGAAATTTTAGCGAATTTCCAAGAAAAACTGAAATTTTAGCGAATTTCCAAGAAAAATGTCAATATTAACCGAATTTCTAAATCGTTCCTATTTCTACGTAACTCGACGATTTGGATGATATATAAGAAACACTGAAATTTTAGCGAATTTCCAAGAAAAACTGAAATTTTAGCGAATTTCCATGAAAAATGTCAATATTAACCGAATTTCTAAATCGTTCCTATTTCTACGTAACTCGACGATTTGGATGATATATAAGAAACACTGAAATTTTAGCGAATTTCCAAGAAAAACTGAAATTTTAGCGAATTTCCAAGAAAAATGTCAAAATTAACAGAATTTCTAAATCGTTCCTATTTCTACGTAACTCGACGATTTGTATGATATATAAGAAACACTGAAATTTTAGCGAATTTCCAAGAAAAACTGAAATTTTAGCGAATTTCCAAGAAAAATGTCAATATTAACCGAATTTCTAAATCGTTCCTATTTCTACGTATCTCGACGATTTGCATGATATATAAGAAACACTGAAATTTTAGAAAATTTCCAAGAAAAACTGAAATTTTAGCGAATTTCCAAGGAAAATGTAAAAATTAACCGAAATTCTGAATCGTTCCTATTTCTACGTATCTCGACGATTTGGATGATATATAAGAAACACTGAAATTTTAGCGAATTTCCAAGAAAAACTGAAATTTTAGCGAATTTCCAAGAAAAATGTCAATATTAACCGAATTTCTAAATCGTTCCTATTTCTACGTATCTCGACGATTTGGATGATATATAAGAAACACTGAAATTTTAGCGAATTTCCAAGAAAAACTGAAATTTTAGCGAATTTCCAAGAAAAATGTCAAAATTAACAGAATTTCTAAATCGTTCCTATTTCTATGTATCTCGACGATTTGGATGATATATAAGAAACACTGAAATTTTAGCGAATTTCCAAGAAAAACTGAAATTTTAGCGAATTTCCAAGAAAAATGTCAAAATTAACAGAATTTCTAAATCGTTCCTATTTCTACGTATCTCGACGATTTGGATGATATATAACAAACACTGAAATTTTAGCGAATTTCCAAGAAAAACTGAAATTTTAGCGAATTTCCATGAAAAATGACAATATTAACCGAATTTCTAAATCGTTCCTATTTCTACGTAACTCGACGATTTGGATGATATATAAGAAACACTGAAATTTTAGCGAATTTCCAAGAAAAACTGAAATTTTAGCGAATTTCCAAGAAAAATATCAAAATTAACAGAATTTCTAAATCGTTCCTATTTCTACGTAACTCGCCGATTTGGATGATATATAAGAAACACTGAAATTTTAGCGCATTTCCAAGAAAAACTGAAATTTTAGCGAATTTCCAAGAAAAATGTCAATATTAACCGAATTTCTAAATCGTTCCTATTTCTACGTATCTCGACGATTTGGATGATATATAAGAAACACTGAAATTTTAGCGAATTTCCAAGAAAAACTGAAATTTTAGCGAATATCCAAGAAAAATGTCAAAATTAACAGAATTTCTAAATCGTTCCTATTTCTACGTAACTCGCCGATTTGGATGATATATAAGAAACACTGAAATTTTAGCGCATTTCCAAGAAAAACTGAAATTTTAGCGAATTTCCATGAAAAATGTCAATATTAACCGAATTTCTAAATCGTTCCTATTTCTACGTATCTCGACGATTTGGATGATATATAAGAAACACTGAAATTTTAGCGAATTTCCAAGAAAAACTGAAATTTTAGCGAATTTCCATGAAAAATGTCTATGTTAACCGAATTTCTAAATCGTTCCTATTTCTACGTAACTCGTCGATTTGGATGATATATAAGAAACTCTGAAATTTTAGCGAATTTCCAAGAAAAACTGAAATTTTAGCGAATTTCCATGAAAAATGTCAATATTAACCGAATTTCTAAATCGTTCCTATTTCTACGTATCTCGACGATTTGGATGATATATAAGAAACACTGAAATGTTAGCGAATTTCCAAGAAAAACTGAAATTTTAGCGAATTTCCATGAAAAATGTCAATATTAACCGAATTTCTAAATCGTTCCTATTTCTACGTAACTCGACGATTTGGATGATATATAAGAAACACTGAAATTTTAGCGAATTTCCAAGAAAAACTGAAATTTTAGCGAATTTCCATGAAAAATGTCAATATTAACCGAATTTCTAAATCGTTCCTATTTCTACGTAACTCGACGATTTGGATGATATATAAGAAACACTGAAATTTTAGCGAATTTCCAAGAAAAACTGAAATTTTAGCGAATTTCCATGAAAAATGTCAATATTAACCGAATTTCTAAATCGTTCCTATTTCTACGTAACTCGACGATTTGGATGATATATAAGAAACACTGAAATTTTAGCGAATTTCCAAGAAAAACTGAAATTTTAGCGAATTTCCATGAAAAATGTCAATATTAACCGAATTTCTAAATCGTTCCTATTTCTACGTAACTCGACGATTTGGATGATATATAAGAAACACTGAAATTTTAGCGAATTTCCAAGAAAAACTGAAATTTTAGCGAATTTCCATGAAAAATGTCAATATTAACCGAATTTCTAAATCGTTCCTATTTCTACGTATCTCGACGATTTGGATGATATATAAGAAACACTGAAATTTTAGCGAATTTCCAAGAAAAACTGAAATTTTAGCGAATTTCCAAGAAAAATGTCAATATTAACCGAATTTCTAAATCGTTCCTATTTCTACGTATCTCGACGATTTGGATGATATATAAGAAACACTGAAATTTTAGCGAATTTCCAAGAAAAACTGAAATTTTAGCGAATTTCCAAGAAAAACTGAAATTTTAGCGAATTTCCATGAAAAATGTCAATATTAACCGAATTTCTAAATCGTTCCTATTTCTGCGTAACTCGACGATTTGGATGATATATAAGAAACACTGAAATTTTAGCGAATTTCCAAGAAAAACTGAAATTTTAGCGAATTTCCATGAAAAATGTCAATATTAACCGAATTTCTAAGTCGTTCCTATTTCTACGTATCTCGACGATTTGGATGATATATAAGAAACACTGAAATTTTAGCGAATTTCCAAGAAAAACTGAAATTTTAGCGAATTTCCAAGAAAAATGTCAAAATTAACAGAATTTCTAAATCGTTCCTATTTCTACGTATCTCGACGATTTGGATGATATATAAGAAACACTGAAATTTTAGCGAATTTCCAAGAAAAACTGAAATTTTAGCGAATTTCCAAGAAAAATGTCAAAATTAACAGAATTTCTAAATCGTTCCTATTTCTACGTATCTCGACGATTTGGATGATATATAACAAACACTGAAATTTTAGCGAATTTCCAAGAAAAACTGAAATTTTAGCGAATTTCCATGAAAAATGACAATATTAACCGAATTTCTAAATCGTTCCTATTTCTACGTAACTCGACGATTTGGATGATATATAAGAAACACTGAAATTTTAGCGAATTTCCAAGAAAAACTGAAATTTTAGCGAATTTCCAAGAAAAATATCAAAATTAACAGAATTTCTAAATCGTTCCTATTTCTACGTAACTCGCCGATTTGGATGATATATAAGAAACACTGAAATTTTAGCGCATTTCCAAGAAAAACTGAAATTTTAGCGAATTTCCAAGAAAAATGTCAATATTAACAGAATTTCTAAATCGTTCCTATTTCTACGTATCTCGACGATTTGGATGATATATAACAAACACTGAAATTTTAGCGAATTTCCAAGAAAAACTGAAATTTTAGCGAATTTCCATGAAAAATGACAATATTAACCGAATTTCTAAATCGTTCCTATTTCTACGTAACTCGACGATTTGGATGATATATAAGAAACACTGAAATTTTAGCGAATTTCCAAGAAAAACTGAAATTTTAGCGAATTTCCAAGAAAAATATCAAAATTAACAGAATTTCTAAATCGTTCCTATTTCTACGTAACTCGCCGATTTGGATGATATATAAGAAACACTGAAATTTTAGCGCATTTCCAAGAAAAACTGAAATTTTAGCGAATTTCCAAGAAAAATGTCAATATTAACCGAATTTCTAAATCGTTCCTATTTCTACGTATCTCGACGATTTGGATGATATATAAGAAACACTGAAATTTTAGCGAATTTCCAAGAAAAACTGAAATTTTAGCGAATATCCAAGAAAAATGTCAAAATTAACAGAATTTCTAAATCGTTCCTATTTCTACGTAACTCGCCGATTTGGATGATATATAAGAAACACTGAAATTTTAGCGCATTTCCAAGAAAAACTGAAATTTTAGCGAATTTCCATGAAAAATGTCAATATTAACCGAATTTCTAAATCGTTCCTATTTCTACGTATCTCGACGATTTGGATGATATATAAGAAACACTGAAATTTTAGCGAATTTCCAAGAAAAACTGAAATTTTAGCGAATTTCCATGAAAAATGTCTATGTTAACCGAATTTCTAAATCGTTCCTATTTCTACGTAACTCGTCGATTTGGATGATATATAAGAAACTCTGAAATTTTAGCGAATTTCCAAGAAAAACTGAAATTTTAGCGAATTTCCATGAAAAATGTCAATATTAACCGAATTTCTAAATCGTTCCTATTTCTACGTATCTCGACGATTTGGATGATATATAAGAAACACTGAAATGTTAGCGAATTTCCAAGAAAAACTGAAATTTTAGCGAATTTCCATGAAAAATGTCAATATTAACCGAATTTCTAAATCGTTCCTATTTCTACGTAACTCGACGATTTGGATGATATATAAGAAACACTGAAATTTTAGCGAATTTCCAAGAAAAACTGAAATTTTAGCGAATTTCCATGAAAAATGTCAATATTAACCGAATTTCTAAATCGTTCCTATTTCTACGTAACTCGACGATTTGGATGATATATAAGAAACACTGAAATTTTAGCGAATTTCCAAGAAAAACTGAAATTTTAGCGAATTTCCATGAAAAATGTCAATATTAACCGAATTTCTAAATCGTTCCTATTTCTACGTAACTCGACGATTTGGATGATATATAAGAAACACTGAAATTTTAGCGAATTTCCAAGAAAAACTGAAATTTTAGCGAATTTCCATGAAAAATGTCAATATTAACCGAATTTCTAAATCGTTCCTATTTCTACGTAACTCGACGATTTGGATGATATATAAGAAACACTGAAATTTTAGCGAATTTCCAAGAAAAACTGAAATTTTAGCGAATTTCCATGAAAAATGTCAATATTAACCGAATTTCTAAATCGTTCCTATTTCTACGTATCTCGACGATTTGGATGATATATAAGAAACACTGAAATTTTAGCGAATTTCCAAGAAAAACTGAAATTTTAGCGAATTTCCAAGAAAAATGTCAATATTAACCGAATTTCTAAATCGTTCCTATTTCTACGTATCTCGACGATTTGGATGATATATAAGAAACACTGAAATTTTAGCGAATTTCCAAGAAAAACTGAAATTTTAGCGAATTTCCAAGAAAAACTGAAATTTTAGCGAATTTCCATGAAAAATGTCAATATTAACCGAATTTCTAAATCGTTCCTATTTCTGCGTAACTCGACGATTTGGATGATATATAAGAAACACTGAAATTTTAGCGAATTTCCAAGAAAAACTGAAATTTTAGCGAATTTCCATGAAAAATGTCAATATTAACCGAATTTCTAAGTCGTTCCTATTTCTACGTATCTCGACGATTTGGATGATATATAAGAAACACTGAAATTTTAGCGAATTTCCAAGAAAAACTGAAATTTTAGCGAATTTCCAAGAAAAATGTCAAAATTAACAGAATTTCTAAATCGTTCCTATTTCTACGTATCTCGACGATTTGGATGATATATAAGAAACACTGAAATTTTAGCGAATTTCCAAGAAAAACTGAAATTTTAGCGAATTTCCAAGAAAAATGTCAAAATTAACAGAATTTCTAAATCGTTCCTATTTCTACGTATCTCGACGATTTGGATGATATATAACAAACACTGAAATTTTAGCGAATTTCCAAGAAAAACTGAAATTTTAGCGAATTTCCATGAAAAATGACAATATTAACCGAATTTCTAAATCGTTCCTATTTCTACGTAACTCGACGATTTGGATGATATATAAGAAACACTGAAATTTTAGCGAATTTCCAAGAAAAACTGAAATTTTAGCGAATTTCCAAGAAAAATATCAAAATTAACAGAATTTCTAAATCGTTCCTATTTCTACGTAACTCGCCGATTTGGATGATATATAAGAAACACTGAAATTTTAGCGCATTTCCAAGAAAAACTGAAATTTTAGCGAATTTCCAAGAAAAATGTCAATATTAACCGAATTTCTAAATCGTTCCTATTTCTACGTATCTCGACGATTTGGATGATATATAAGAAACACTGAAATTTTAGCGAATTTCCAAGAAAAACTGAAATTTTAGCGAATATCCAAGAAAAATGTCAAAATTAACAGAATTTCTAAATCGTTCCTATTTCTACGTAACTCGCCGATTTGGATGATATATAAGAAACACTGAAATTTTAGCGCATTTCCAAGAAAAACTGAAATTTTAGCGAATTTCCATGAAAAATGTCAATATTAACCGAATTTCTAAATCGTTCCTATTTCTACGTATCTCGACGATTTGGATGATATATAAGAAACACTGAAATTTTAGCGAATTTCCAAGAGAAACTGAAATTTTAGCGAATTTCCATGAAAAATGTCTATGTTAACCGAATTTCTAAATCGTTCCTATTTCTACGTAACTCGTCGATTTGGATGATATATAAGAAACTCTGAAATTTTAGCGAATTTCCAAGAAAAACTGAAATTTTAGCGAATTTCCATGAAAAATGTCAATATTAACCGAATTTCTAAATCGTTCCTATTTCTACGTATCTCGACGATTTGGATGATATATAAGAAACACTGAAATGTTAGCGAATTTCCAAGAAAAACTGAAATTTTAGCGAATTTCCATGAAAAATGTCAATATTAACCGAATTTCTAAATCGTTCCTATTTCTACGTAACTCGACGATTTGGATGATATATAAGAAACACTGAAATTTTAGCGAATTTCCAAGAAAAACTGAAATTTTAGCGAATTTCCATGAAAAATGTCAATATTAACCGAATTTCTAAATCGTTCCTATTTCTACGTAACTCGACGATTTGGATGATATATAAGAAACACTGAAATTTTAGCGAATTTCCAAGAAAAACTGAAATTTTAGCGAATTTCCATGAAAAATGTCAATATTAACCGAATTTCTAAATCGTTCCTATTTCTACGTATCTCGACGATTTGGATGATATATAAGAAACACTGAAATGTTAGCGAATTTCCAAGAAAAACTGAAATTTTAGCGAATTTCCATGAAAAATGTCAATATTAACCGAATTTCTAAATCGTTCCTATTTCTACGTAACTCGACGATTTGGATGATATATAAGAAACACTGAAATTTTAGCGAATTTCCAAGAAAAACTGAAATTTTAGCGAATTTCCATGAAAAATGTCAATATTAACCGAATTTCTAAATCGTTCCTATTTCTACGTAACTCGACGATTTGGATGATATATAAGAAACACTGAAATTTTAGCGAATTTCCAAGAAAAACTGAAATTTTAGCGAATTTCCATGAAAAATGTCAATATTAACCGAATTTCTAAATCGTTCCTATTTCTACGTAACTCGACGATTTGGATGATATATAAGAAACACTGAAATTTTAGCGAATTTCCAAGAAAAACTGAAATTTTAGCGAATTTCCATGAAAAATGTCAATATTAACCGAATTTCTAAATCGTTCCTATTTCTACGTAACTCGACGATTTGGATGATATATAAGAAACACTGAAATTTTAGCGAATTTCCAAGAAAAACTGAAATTTTAGCGAATTTCCATGAAAAATGTCAATATTAACCGAATTTCTAAATCGTTCCTATTTCTACGTATCTCGACGATTTGGATGATATATAAGAAACACTGAAATTTTAGCGAATTTCCAAGAAAAACTGAAATTTTAGCGAATTTCCAAGAAAAATGTCAATATTAACCGAATTTCTAAATCGTTCCTATTTCTACGTATCTCGACGATTTGGATGATATATAAGAAACACTGAAATTTTAGCGAATTTCCAAGAAAAACTGAAATTTTAGCGAATTTCCAAGAAAAACTGAAATTTTAGCGAATTTCCATGAAAAATGTCAATATTAACCGAATTTCTAAATCGTTCCTATTTCTGCGTAACTCGACGATTTGGATGATATATAAGAAACACTGAAATTTTAGCGAATTTCCAAGAAAAACTGAAATTTTAGCGAATTTCCATGAAAAATGTCAATATTAACCGAATTTCTAAGTCGTTCCTATTTCTACGTATCTCGACGATTTGGATGATATATAAGAAACACTGAAATTTTAGCGAATTTCCAAGAAAAACTGAAATTTTAGCGAATTTCCAAGAAAAATGTCAAAATTAACAGAATTTCTAAATCGTTCCTATTTCTACGTATCTCGACGATTTGGATGATATATAAGAAACACTGAAATTTTAGCGAATTTCCAAGAAAAACTGAAATTTTAGCGAATTTCCAAGAAAAATGTCAAAATTAACAGAATTTCTAAATCGTTCCTATTTCTACGTATCTCGACGATTTGGATGATATATAACAAACACTGAAATTTTAGCGAATTTCCAAGAAAAACTGAAATTTTAGCGAATTTCCATGAAAAATGACAATATTAACCGAATTTCTAAATCGTTCCTATTTCTACGTAACTCGACGATTTGGATGATATATAAGAAACACTGAAATTTTAGCGAATTTCCAAGAAAAACTGAAATTTTAGCGAATTTCCAAGAAAAATATCAAAATTAACAGAATTTCTAAATCGTTCCTATTTCTACGTAACTCGCCGATTTGGATGATATATAAGAAACACTGAAATTTTAGCGCATTTCCAAGAAAAACTGAAATTTTAGCGAATTTCCAAGAAAAATGTCAATATTAACCGAATTTCTAAATCGTTCCTATTTCTACGTATCTCGACGATTTGGATGATATATAAGAAACACTGAAATTTTAGCGAATTTCCAAGAAAAACTGAAATTTTAGCGAATATCCAAGAAAAATGTCAAAATTAACAGAATTTCTAAATCGTTCCTATTTCTACGTAACTCGCCGATTTGGATGATATATAAGAAACACTGAAATTTTAGCGCATTTCCAAGAAAAACTGAAATTTTAGCGAATTTCCATGAAAAATGTCAATATTAACCGAATTTCTAAATCGTTCCTATTTCTACGTATCTCGACGATTTGGATGATATATAAGAAACACTGAAATTTTAGCGAATTTCCAAGAAAAACTGAAATTTTAGCGAATTTCCATGAAAAATGTCTATGTTAACCGAATTTCTAAATCGTTCCTATTTCTACGTAACTCGTCGATTTGGATGATATATAAGAAACTCTGAAATTTTAGCGAATTTCCAAGAAAAACTGAAATTTTAGCGAATTTCCATGAAAAATGTCAATATTAACCGAATTTCTAAATCGTTCCTATTTCTACGTATCTCGACGATTTGGATGATATATAAGAAACACTGAAATGTTAGCGAATTTCCAAGAAAAACTGAAATTTTAGCGAATTTCCATGAAAAATGTCAATATTAACCGAATTTCTAAATCGTTCCTATTTCTACGTAACTCGACGATTTGGATGATATATAAGAAACACTGAAATTTTAGCGAATTTCCAAGAAAAACTGAAATTTTAGCGAATTTCCATGAAAAATGTCAATATTAACCGAATTTCTAAATCGTTCCTATTTCTACGTAACTCGACGATTTGGATGATATATAAGAAACACTGAAATTTTAGCGAATTTCCAAGAAAAACTGAAATTTTAGCGAATTTCCATGAAAAATGTCAATATTAACCGAATTTCTAAATCGTTCCTATTTCTACGTAACTCGACGATTTGGATGATATATAAGAAACACTGAAATTTTAGCGAATTTCCAAGAAAAACTGAAATTTTAGCGAATTTCCATGAAAAATGTCAATATTAACCGAATTTCTAAATCGTTCCTATTTCTACGTATCTCGACGATTTGGATGATATATAAGAAACACTGAAATTTTAGCGAATTTCCAAGAAAAACTGAAATTTTAGCGAATTTCCAAGAAAAATGTCAATATTAACCGAATTTCTAAATCGTTCCTATTTCTACGTATCTCGACGATTTGGATGATATATAAGAAACACTGAAATTTTAGCGAATTTCCAAGAAAAACTGAAATTTTAGCGAATTTCCAAGAAAAACTGAAATTTTAGCGAATTTCCATGAAAAATGTCAATATTAACCGAATTTCTAAATCGTTCCTATTTCTGCGTAACTCGACGATTTGGATGATATATAAGAAACACTGAAATTTTAGCGAATTTCCAAGAAAAACTGAAATTTTAGCGAATTTCCATGAAAAATGTCAATATTAACCGAATTTCTAAGTCGTTCCTATTTCTACGTATCTCGACGATTTGGATGATATATAAGAAACACTGAAATTTTAGCGAATTTCCAAGAAAAACTGAAATTTTAGCGAATTTCCAAGAAAAATGTCAATATTAACCGAATTTCTAAATCGTTCCTATTTCTACGTATCTCGACGATTTGGATGATATATAAGAAACACTGAAATTTTAGCGAATTTCCAAGAAAAACTGAAATTTTAGCGAATTTCCAAGAAAAATGTCAAAATTAACCGAATTTCTAAATCGTTCCTATTTCTACGTATCTCGACGATTTGGATGATATATAAGAAACACTGAAATTTTAGCGAATTTCCAAGAAAAACTGAAATTTTAGCGAATTTCCATGAAAAATGTCAATATTAACCGAATTTCTAAATCGTTCCTATTTCTACGTAACTCGACGATTTGGATGATATATATGAAACACTGAAATTTTAGCGAATTTCCAAGAAAAACTGAAATTTTAGCGAATTTCCAAGAAAAATTTCAATATTAACCGAATTTCTAAATCGTTCCTATTTCTACGTATCTCGACGATTTGGATGATATATAAGAAACACTGAAATTTTAGCGAATTTCCAAGAAAAACTGAAATTTTAGCGAATTTCCAAGAAATGTGTCAAAATTAACAGAATTTCTAAATCGTTCCTATTTCTACGTAACTCGACGATTTGTATGATATATAAGAAACACTGAAATTTTAGCGAATTTCCAAGAAAAACTGAAATTTTAGCGGATTTCCAAGAAAAGTGTCAAAATTAACAGAATTTCTAAATCGTTCCTATTTCTACGTAACTCGACGATTTGTATGATATATAAGAAACACTGAAATTTTAGCGAATTTCCAAGAAAAACTGAAATTTTAGCGAATTTCCAAGAAAAATGTCAAAATTAACAGAATTTCTAAATCGTTCCTATTTCTACGTATCTCGACGATTTGGATGATATATAAGAAACACTGAAATTTTAGCGAATTTCCAAGAAAAACTGAAATTTTAGCGAATTTCCAAGAAAAATGTCAAAATTAACCGAATTTCTAAATCGTTCCTATTTCTACGTATCTCGACGATTTGGATGATATATAAGAAACACTGAAATTTTAGCGAATTTCCAAGAAAAACTGAAATTTTAGCGAATTTCCATGAAAAATGTCAATATTAACCGAATTTCTAAATCGTTCCTATTTCTACGTAACTCGACGATTTGGATGATATATAAGAAACACTGAAATTTTAGCGAATTTCCAAGAAAAACTGAAATTTTAGCGAATTTCCAAGAAAAATTTCAATATTAACCGAATTTCTAAATCGTTCCTATTTCTACGTATCTCGACGATTTGGATGATATATAAGAAACACTGAAATTTTAGCGAATTTCCAAGAAAAACTGAAATTTTAGCGAATTTCCAAGAAAAATGTCAATATTAACCGAATTTCTAAATCGTTCCTATTTCTACGTATCTCGACGATTTGGATGATATATAAGAAACACTGAAATTTTAGCGAATTTCCAAGAAAAACTGAAATTTTAGCGAATTTCCAAGAAAAATGTCAAAATTAACCGAATTTCTAAATCGTTCCTATTTCTACGTATCTCGACGATTTGGATGATATATAAGAAACACTGAAATTTTAGCGAATTTCCAAGAAAAACTGAAATTTTAGCGAATTTCCATGAAAAATGTCAATATTAACCGAATTTCTAAATCGTTCCTATTTCTACGTAACTCGACGATTTGGATGATATATAAGAAACACTGAAATTTTAGCGAATTTCCAAGAAAAACTGAAATTTTAGCGAATTTCCAAGAAAAATTTCAATATTAACCGAATTTCTAAATCGTTCCTATTTCTACGTATCTCGACGATTTGGATGATATATAAGAAACACTGAAATTTTAGCGAATTTCCAAGAAAAACTGAAATTTTAGCGAATTTCCAAGAAAAGTGTCAAAATTAACAGAATTTCTAAATCGTTCCTATTTCTACGTAACTCGACGATTTGTATGATATATAAGAAACACTGAAATTTTAGCGAATTTCCAAGAAAAACTGAAATTTTAGCGAATTTCCAAGAAAAATGTCAAAATTAACAGAATTTCTAAATCGTTCCTATTTCTACGTATCTCGACGATTTGGATGATATATAAGAAACACTGAAATTTTAGCGAATTTCCAAGAAAAACTGAAATTTTAGCGAATTTCCATGAAAAATGTCAATATTAACCGAATTTCTAAATCGTTCCTATTTCTACGTATCTCGACGATTTGGATGATATATAAGAAACACTGAAATTTTAGCGAATTTCCAAGAAAAACTGAAATTTTAGCGAATTTCCATGAAAAGTGTCAATATTAACTGAATTTCTAAATCGTTCCTATTTCTACGTAACTCGACGATTTGGATGATATATAAGAAACACTGAAATTTTAGCGAATTTCCAAGAAAAACTGAAATTTTAGCGAATTTCCAAGAAAAATATCAAAATTAACAGAATTTCTAAATCGTTCCTATTTCTACGTAACTCGCCGATTTGGATGATATATAAGAAACACTGAAATTTTAGCGAATTTCCAAGAAAAACTGAAATTTTAGCGAATTTCCAAGAAAAATGTCAATATTAACCGAATTTCTAAATCGTTCCTATTTCTACGTATCTCGACGATTTGGATGATATATAAGAAACACTGAAATTTTAGCGAATTTCCAAGAAAAACTGAAATTTTAGCGAATTTCCAAGAAAAATGTCAATATTAACCGAATTTCTAAATCGTTCCTATTTCTACGTATCTCGACGATTTGGATGATATATAAGAAACACTGAAATTTTAGCGAATTTCCAAGAAAAACTGAAATTTTAGCGAATTTCCAAGAAAAATGTCAATATTAACCGAATTTCTAAATCGTTCCTATTTCTACGTATCTCGACGATTTGGATGATATATAAGAAACACTGAAATTTTAGCGAATTTCCAAGAAAAACTGAAATTTTAGCGAATTTCCAAGAAAAATGTCAATATTAACCGAATTTCTAAATCGTTCCTATTTCTACGTATCTCGACGATTTGGATGATATATAAGAAACACTGAAATTTTAGCGAATTTCCAAGAAAAACTGAAATTTTAGCGAATTTCCAAGAAAAATGTCAAAATTAACCGAATTTCTAAATCGTTCCTATTTCTACGTAACTCGACGATTTGGATGATATATAAGAAACACTGAAATTTTAGCGAATTTCCAAGAAAAACTGAAATTTTAGCGAATTTCCATGAAAAATGTCAATATTAACCGAATTTCTAAATCGTTCCTATTTCTACGTATCTCGACGATTTGGATGATATATAAGAAACACTGAAATTTTAGCGAATTTCCAAGAAAAACTGAAATTTTAGCGAATTTCCAAGAAAAGTGTCAAAATTAACAGAATTTCTAAATCGTTCCTATTTCTACGTAACTCGACGATTTGTATGATATATAAGAAACACTGAAATTTTAGCGAATTTCCAAGAAAAACTGAAATTTTAGCGAATTTCCAAGAAAAATGTCAAAATTAACAGAATTTCTAAATCGTTCCTATTTCTACGTATCTCGACGATTTGGATGATATATAAGAAACACTGAAATTTTAGCGAATTTCCAAGAAAAACTGAAATTTTAGCGAATTTCCAAGAAAAATGTCAATATTAACCGAATTTCTAAATCGTTCCTATTTCTACGTATCTCGACGATTTGGATGATATATAAGAAACACTGAAATTTTAGCGAATTTCCAAGAAAAACTGAAATTTTAGCGAATTTCCATGAAAAATGTCAATATTAACTGAATTTCTAAATCGTTCCTATTTCTACGTAACTCGACGATTTGGATGATATATAAGAAACACTGAAATTTTAGCGAATTTCCAAGAAAAATATCAAAATTAACAGAATTTCTAAATCGTTCCTATTTCTACGTAACTCGCCGATTTGGATGATATATAAGAAACACTGAAATTTTAGCGAATTTCCAAGAAAAACTGAAATTTTAGCGAATTTCCAAGAAAAATGTCAATATTAACCGAATTTCTAAATCGTTCCTATTTCTACGTATCTCGACGATTTGGATGATATATAAGAAACACTGAAATTTTAGCGAATTTCCAAGAAAAACTGAAATTTTAGCGAATTTCCAAGAAAAATGTCAATATTAACCGAATTTCTAAATCGTTCCTATTTCTACGTATCTCGACGATTTGGATGATATATAAGAAACACTGAAATTTTAGCGAATTTCCAAGAAAAACTGAAATTTTAGCGAATTTCCAAGAAAAATGTCAATATTAACCGAATTTCTAAATCGTTCCTATTTCTACGTATCTCGACGATTTGGATGATATATAAGAAACACTGAAATTTTAGCGAATTTCCAAGAAAAACTGAAATTTTAGCGAATTTCCAAGAAAAATGTCAATATTAACCGAATTTCTAAATCGTTCCTATTTCTACGTATCTCGACGATTTGGATGATATATAAGAAACACTGAAATTTTAGCGAATTTCCAAGAAAAACTGAAATTTTAGCGAATTTCCAAGAAAAATGTCAAAATTAACCGAATTTCTAAATCGTTCCTATTTCTACGTAACTCGACGATTTGGATGATATATAAGAAACACTGAAATTTTAGCGAATTTCCAAGAAAAACTGAAATTTTAGCGAATTCCATGAAAAATGTCAATATTAACCGAATTTCTAAATCGTTCCTATTTCTACGTATCTCGACGATTTGGACGATATATAAGAAACACTGAAATTTTAGCGAATTTCCAAGAAAAACTGAAATTTTAGCGAATTTCCAAGAAAAATGTCAATATTAACCGAATTTCTAAATCGTTCCTATTTCTACGTATCTCGACGATTTGGATGATATATAAGAAACACTGAAATTTTAGCGAATTTCCAAGAAAAACTGAAATTTTAGCGAATTTCCAAGAAAAATGTCAAAATTAACAGAATTTCTAAATCGTTCCTATTTCTACGTATCTCGACGATTTGGATGATATATAAGAAACACTGAAATTTTAGCGAATTTCCAAGAAAAACTGAAATTTTAGCGAATTTCCATGAAAAATGTCAATATTAACCGAATTTCTAAATCGTTCCTATTTCTACGTATCTCGACGATTTGGATGATATATAAGAAACACTGAAATTTTAGCGAATTTCCAAGAAAAACTGAAATTTTAGCGAATTTCCGTGAAAAATGTCTATATTAACCGAATTTCTAAATCATTCCTATTTCTACGTAACTCGTCGATTTGAATGATATATAAGAAACTGAAATTTTAGCGAATTTCCAAGAAAAACTGAAATTTTAGCGAATTTCCATGAAAAATGTCAATATTAACCGAATTTCTAAATCGTTCCTATTTCTACGTATCTCGACGATTTGGATGATATATAAGAAACACTGAAATGTTAGCGAATTTCCAAGAAAAACTGAAATTTTAGCGAATTTCCAAGAAAAATGTCAAAATTAACCGAATTTCTAAATCGTTCCTATTTCTACGTAACTCGACGATTTGGATGATATATAAGAAACACTGAAATTTTAGCGAATTTCCAAGAAAAACTGAAATTTTAGCGAATTTCCATGAAAAATGTCAATATTAACCGAATTTCTAAATCGTTCCTATTTCTACGTATCTCGACGATTTGGATGATATTTAAGAAACACTGAAATTTTAGCGAATTTCCAAGAAAAACTGAAATTTTAGCGAATTTCCAAGAAAAATGTCAATATTAACCGAATTTCTAAATCGTTCCTATTTCTACGTATCTCGACGATTTGGATGATATATAAGAAACACTGAAATTTTAGCGAATTTCCAAGAAAAACTGAAATTTTAGCGAATTTCCAAGAAAAATGTCAAAATTAACAGAATTTCTAAATCGTTCCTATTTCTACGTATCTCGACGATTTGGATGAGATATAAGAAACACTGAAATTTTAGCGAATTTCCAAGAAAAACTGAAATTTTAGCGAATTTCCATGAAAAATGTCAATATTAACCGAATTTCTAAATCTTTCCTATTTCTACGTATCTCGACGATTTGGATGAGATATAAGAAACACTGAAATTTTAGCGAATTTCCAAGAAAAACTGAAATTTTAGCGAATTTCCATGAAAAATGTCAATATTAACCGAATTTCTAAATCGTTCCTATTTCTACGTATCTCGACGATTTGGATGATATATAAGAAACACTGAAATTTTAGCGAATTTCCATGAAAAATGTCAATATTAACCGAATTTCTAAATCGTTCCTATTTCTACGTAACTCGACGATTTGGATGATATATAAGAAACACTGAAATTTTAGCGAATTTCCAAGAAAAACTGAAATTTTAGCGAATTTCCATGAAAAATGTCAATATTAACCGAATTTCTAAATCGTTCCTATTTCTGCGTATCTCGACGATTTGGATGATATATAAGAAACACTGAAATTTTAGCGAATTTCCAAGAAAAACTGAAATTTTAGCGAATTTCCATGAAAAATGTCAATATTAACCGAATTTCTAAGTCGTTCCTATTTCTACGTAACTCGACGATTTGGATGATATATAAGAAACACTGAAATTTTAGCGAATTTCCAAGAAAAACTGAAATTTTAGCGAATTTCCATGAAAAATGTCAATATTAACCGAATTTCTAAATCGTTCCTATTTCTACGTATCTCGACAATTTGGATGATATATAAGAAACACTGAAATTTTAGCGAATTTCCAAGAAAAACTGAAATTTTAGCGAATTTCCAAGAAAAATGTCAATATTAACCGAATTTCTAAATCGTTCCTATTTCTACGTATCTCGACGATTTGGATGATATATAAGAAACACTGAAATTTTAGCGAATTTCCAAGAAAAACTGAAATTTTAGCGAATTTCCAAGAAAAATGTCAAAATTAACCGAATTTCTAAATCGTTCCTATTTCTACGTATCTCGACGATTTGGATGATATATAAGAAACACTGAAATTTTAGCGAATTTCCAAGAAAAACTGAAATTTTAGCGAATTTCCATGAAAAATGTCAATATTAACCGAATTTCTAAGTCGTTCCTATTTCTACGTAACTCGACGATTTGGATGATATATAAGAAACACTGAAATTTTAGCGAATTTCCAAGAAAAACTGAAATTTTAGCGAATTTCCATGAAAAATGTCAATATTAACCGAATTTCTAAATCGTTCCTATTTCTGCGTATCTCGACGATTTGGATGATATATAAGAAACACTGAAATTTTAGCGAATTTCCAAGAAAAACTGAAATTTTAGCGAATTTCCATGAAAAATGTCAATATTAACCGAATTTCTAAGTCGTTCCTATTTCTACGTAACTCGACGATTTGGATGATATATAAGAAACACTGAAATTTTAGCGAATTTCCAAGAAAAACTGAAATTTTAGCGAATTTCCATGAAAAATGTCAATATTAACCGAATTTCTAAATCGTTCCTATTTCTACGTATCTCGACAATTTGGATGATATATAAGAAACACTGAAATTTTAGCGAATTTCCAAGAAAAACTGAAATTTTAGCGAATTTCCAAGAAAAATGTCAATATTAACCGAATTTCTAAATCGTTCCTATTTCTACGTATCTCGACGATTTGGATGATATATAAGAAACACTGAAATTTTAGCGAATTTCCAAGAAAAACTGAAATTTTAGCGAATTTCCGTGAAAAATGTCTATATTAACCGAATTTCTAAATCATTCCTATTTCTACGTAACTCGTCGATTTGAATGATATATAAGAAACTCTGAAATTTTAGCGAATTTCCAAGAAAAACTGAAATTTTAGCGAATTTCCAAGAAAAATGTCAATATTAACCGAATTTCTAAATCGTTCCTATTTCTACGTATCTCGACGATTTGGATGATATATAAGAAACACTGAAATTTTAGCGAATTTCCAAGAAAAACTGAAATTTTAGCGAATTTCCAAGAAAAATGTCAAAATTAACAGAATTTCTAAATCGTTCCTATTTCTACGTATCTCGACGATTTGGATGAGATATAAGAAACACTGAAATTTTAGCGAATTTCCAAGAAAAACTGAAATTTTAGCGAATTTCCATGAAAAATGTCAATATTAACCGAATTTCTAAATCGTTCCTATTTCTACGTATCTCGACGATTTGGATGAGATATAAGAGACACTGAAATTTTAGCGAATTTCCAAGAAAAACTGAAATTTTAGCGAATTTCCATGAAAAATGTCAATATTAACCGAATTTCTAAATCGTTCCTATTTCTACGTATCTCGACGATTTGGATGATATATAAGAAACACTGAAATTTTAGCGAATTTCCAAGAAAAACTGAAATTTTAGCGAATTTCCATGAAAAATGTCAATATTAACCGAATTTCTAAATCGTTCCTATTTCTACGTATCTCGACAATTTGGATGATATATAAGAAACACTGAAATTTTAGCGAATTTCCAAGAAAAACTGAAATTTTAGCGAATTTCCAAGAAAAATGTCAATATTAACCGAATTTCTAAATCGTTCCTATTTCTACGTATCTCGACGATTTGGATGATATATAAGAAACACTGAAATTTTAGCGAATTTCCAAGAAAAACTGAAATTTTAGCGAATTTCCAAGAAAAATGTCAAAATTAACCGAATTTCTAAATCGTTCCTATTTCTACGTATCTCGACGATTTGGATGATATATAAGAAACACTGAAATTTTAGCGAATTTCCAAGAAAAACTGAAATTTTAGCGAATTTCCATGAAAAATGTCAATATTAACCGAAATTCTAAATCGTTCCTATTTCTACGTATCTCGACGATTTGGATGATATATAAGAAACACTGAAATTTTAGCGAATTTCCAAGAAAAACTGAAATTTTAGCGAATTTCCATGAAAAATGTCTATATTAACCGAATTTCTAAATCGTTCCTATTTCCACGTAACTCGTCGATTTGGATGATATATAAGAAACTCTGAAATTTTAGCGAATTTCCAAGAAAAACTGAAATTTTAGCGAATTTCCAAGAAAAACTGAAATTTTAGCGAATTTCCATGAAAAATGTCAATATTAACCGAATTTCTAAATCGTTCCTATTTCTGCGTAACTCGACGATTTGGATGATATATAAGAAACACTGAAATTTTAGCGAATTTCCAAGAAAAACTGAAATTTTAGCGAATTTCCATGAAAAATGTCAATATTAACCGAATTTCTAAGTCGTTCCTATTTCTACGTATCTCGACGATTTGGATGATATATAAGAAACACTGAAATTTTAGCGAATTTCCAAGAAAAACTGAAATTTTAGCGAATTTCCAAGAAAAATGTCAAAATTAACAGAATTTCTAAATCGTTCCTATTTCTACGTATCTCGACGATTTGGATGATATATAAGAAACACTGAAATTTTAGCGAATTTCCAAGAAAAACTGAAATTTTAGCGAATTTCCAAGAAAAATGTCAAAATTAACAGAATTTCTAAATCGTTCCTATTTCTACGTATCTCGACGATTTGGATGATATATAACAAACACTGAAATTTTAGCGAATTTCCAAGAAAAACTGAAATTTTAGCGAATTTCCATGAAAAATGACAATATTAACCGAATTTCTAAATCGTTCCTATTTCTACGTAACTCGACGATTTGGATGATATATAAGAAACACTGAAATTTTAGCGAATTTCCAAGAAAAACTGAAATTTTAGCGAATTTCCAAGAAAAATATCAAAATTAACAGAATTTCTAAATCGTTCCTATTTCTACGTAACTCGCCGATTTGGATGATATATAAGAAACACTGAAATTTTAGCGCATTTCCAAGAAAAACTGAAATTTTAGCGAATTTCCAAGAAAAATGTCAATATTAACCGAATTTCTAAATCGTTCCTATTTCTACGTATCTCGACGATTTGGATGATATATAAGAAACACTGAAATTTTAGCGAATTTCCAAGAAAAACTGAAATTTTAGCGAATATCCAAGAAAAATGTCAAAATTAACAGAATTTCTAAATCGTTCCTATTTCTACGTAACTCGCCGATTTGGATGATATATAAGAAACACTGAAATTTTAGCGCATTTCCAAGAAAAACTGAAATTTTAGCGAATTTCCATGAAAAATGTCAATATTAACCGAATTTCTAAATCGTTCCTATTTCTACGTATCTCGACGATTTGGATGATATATAAGAAACACTGAAATTTTAGCGAATTTCCAAGAAAAACTGAAATTTTAGCGAATTTCCATGAAAAATGTCTATGTTAACCGAATTTCTAAATCGTTCCTATTTCTACGTAACTCGTCGATTTGGATGATATATAAGAAACTCTGAAATTTTAGCGAATTTCCAAGAAAAACTGAAATTTTAGCGAATTTCCATGAAAAATGTCAATATTAACCGAATTTCTAAATCGTTCCTATTTCTACGTATCTCGACGATTTGGATGATATATAAGAAACACTGAAATGTTAGCGAATTTCCAAGAAAAACTGAAATTTTAGCGAATTTCCATGAAAAATGTCAATATTAACCGAATTTCTAAATCGTTCCTATTTCTACGTAACTCGACGATTTGGATGATATATAAGAAACACTGAAATTTTAGCGAATTTCCAAGAAAAACTGAAATTTTAGCGAATTTCCATGAAAAATGTCAATATTAACCGAATTTCTAAATCGTTCCTATTTCTACGTAACTCGACGATTTGGATGATATATAAGAAACACTGAAATTTTAGCGAATTTCCAAGAAAAACTGAAATTTTAGCGAATTTCCATGAAAAATGTCAATATTAACCGAATTTCTAAATCGTTCCTATTTCTACGTAACTCGACGATTTGGATGATATATAAGAAACACTGAAATTTTAGCGAATTTCCAAGAAAAACTGAAATTTTAGCGAATTTCCATGAAAAATGTCAATATTAACCGAATTTCTAAATCGTTCCTATTTCTACGTATCTCGACGATTTGGATGATATATAAGAAACACTGAAATTTTAGCGAATTTCCAAGAAAAACTGAAATTTTAGCGAATTTCCAAGAAAAATGTCAATATTAACCGAATTTCTAAATCGTTCCTATTTCTACGTATCTCGACGATTTGGATGATATATAAGAAACACTGAAATTTTAGCGAATTTCCAAGAAAAACTGAAATTTTAGCGAATTTCCAAGAAAAACTGAAATTTTAGCGAATTTCCATGAAAAATGTCAATATTAACCGAATTTCTAAATCGTTCCTATTTCTGCGTAACTCGACGATTTGGATGATATATAAGAAACACTGAAATTTTAGCGAATTTCCAAGAAAAACTGAAATTTTAGCGAATTTCCATGAAAAATGTCAATATTAACCGAATTTCTAAGTCGTTCCTATTTCTACGTATCTCGACGATTTGGATGATATATAAGAAACACTGAAATTTTAGCGAATTTCCAAGAAAAACTGAAATTTTAGCGAATTTCCAAGAAAAATGTCAATATTAACCGAATTTCTAAATCGTTCCTATTTCTACGTATCTCGACAATTTGGATGATATATAAGAAACACTGAAATTTTAGCGAATTTCCAAGAAAAACTGAAATTTTAGCGAATTTCCAAGAAAAATGTCAATATTAACCGAATTTCTAAATCGTTCCTATTTCTACGTATCTCGACGATTTGGATGATATATAAGAAACACTGAAATTTTAGCGAATTTCCAAGAAAAACTGAAATTTTAGCGAATTTCCAAGAAAAATGTCAAAATTAACCGAATTTCTAAATCGTTCCTATTTCTACGTATCTCGACGATTTGGATGATATATAAGAAACACTGAAATTTTAGCGAATTTCCAAGAAAAACTGAAATTTTAGCGAATTTCCATGAAAAATGTCAATATTAACCGAATTTCTAAGTCGTTCCTATTTCTACGTAACTCGACGATTTGGATGATATATAAGAAACACTGAAATTTTAGCGAATTTCCAAGAAAAACTGAAATTTTAGCGAATTTCCATGAAAAATGTCAATATTAACCGAATTTCTAAATCGTTCCTATTTCTGCGTATCTCGACGATTTGGATGATATATAAGAAACACTGAAATTTTAGCGAATTTCCAAGAAAAACTGAAATTTTAGCGAATTTCCATGAAAAATGTCAATATTAACCGAATTTCTAAGTCGTTCCTATTTCTACGTAACTCGACGATTTGGATGATATATAAGAAACACTGAAATTTTAGCGAATTTCCAAGAAAAACTGAAATTTTAGCGAATTTCCATGAAAAATGTCAATATTAACCGAATTTCTAAATCGTTCCTATTTCTACGTATCTCGACAATTTGGATGATATATAAGAAACACTGAAATTTTAGCGAATTTCCAAGAAAAACTGAAATTTTAGCGAATTTCCAAGAAAAATGTCAATATTAACCGAATTTCTAAATCGTTCCTATTTCTACGTATCTCGACGATTTGGATGATATATAAGAAACACTGAAATTTTAGCGAATTTCCAAGAAAAACTGAAATTTTAGCGAATTTCCGTGAAAAATGTCTATATTAACCGAATTTCTAAATCATTCCTATTTCTACGTAACTCGTCGATTTGAATGATATATAAGAAACTCTGAAATTTTAGCGAATTTCCAAGAAAAACTGAAATTTTAGCGAATTTCCAAGAAAAATGTCAATATTAACCGAATTTCTAAATCGTTCCTATTTCTACGTATCTCGACGATTTGGATGATATATAAGAAACACTGAAATTTTAGCGAATTTCCAAGAAAAACTGAAATTTTAGCGAATTTCCAAGAAAAATGTCAAAATTAACAGAATTTCTAAATCGTTCCTATTTCTACGTATCTCGACGATTTGGATGAGATATAAGAAACACTGAAATTTTAGCGAATTTCCAAGAAAAACTGAAATTTTAGCGAATTTCCATGAAAAATGTCAATATTAACCGAATTTCTAAATCGTTCCTATTTCTACGTATCTCGACGATTTGGATGAGATATAAGAGACACTGAAATTTTAGCGAATTTCCAAGAAAAACTGAAATTTTAGCGAATTTCCATGAAAAATGTCAATATTAACCGAATTTCTAAATCGTTCCTATTTCTACGTATCTCGACGATTTGGATGATATATAAGAAACACTGAAATTTTAGCGAATTTCCAAGAAAAACTGAAATTTTAGCGAATTTCCATGAAAAATGTCAATATTAACCGAATTTCTAAATCGTTCCTATTTCTACGTATCTCGACAATTTGGATGATATATAAGAAACACTGAAATTTTAGCGAATTTCCAAGAAAAACTGAAATTTTAGCGAATTTCCAAGAAAAATGTCAATATTAACCGAATTTCTAAATCGTTCCTATTTCTACGTATCTCGACGATTTGGATGATATATAAGAAACACTGAAATTTTAGCGAATTTCCAAGAAAAACTGAAATTTTAGCGAATTTCCAAGAAAAATGTCAAAATTAACCGAATTTCTAAATCGTTCCTATTTCTACGTATCTCGACGATTTGGATGATATATAAGAAACACTGAAATTTTAGCGAATTTCCAAGAAAAACTGAAATTTTAGCGAATTTCCATGAAAAATGTCAATATTAACCGAAATTCTAAATCGTTCCTATTTCTACGTATCTCGACGATTTGGATGATATATAAGAAACACTGAAATTTTAGCGAATTTCCAAGAAAAACTGAAATTTTAGCGAATTTCCATGAAAAATGTCTATATTAACCGAATTTCTAAATCGTTCCTATTTCCACGTAACTCGTCGATTTGGATGATATATAAGAAACTCTGAAATTTTAGCGAATTTCCAAGAAAAACTGAAATTTTAGCGAATTTCCAAGAAAAACTGAAATTTTAGCGAATTTCCATGAAAAATGTCAATATTAACCGAATTTCTAAATCGTTCCTATTTCTGCGTAACTCGACGATTTGGATGATATATAAGAAACACTGAAATTTTAGCGAATTTCCAAGAAAAACTGAAATTTTAGCGAATTTCCATGAAAAATGTCAATATTAACCGAATTTCTAAGTCGTTCCTATTTCTACGTATCTCGACGATTTGGATGATATATAAGAAACACTGAAATTTTAGCGAATTTCCAAGAAAAACTGAAATTTTAGCGAATTTCCAAGAAAAATGTCAAAATTAACAGAATTTCTAAATCGTTCCTATTTCTACGTATCTCGACGATTTGGATGATATATAAGAAACACTGAAATTTTAGCGAATTTCCAAGAAAAACTGAAATTTTAGCGAATTTCCAAGAAAAATGTCAAAATTAACAGAATTTCTAAATCGTTCCTATTTCTACGTATCTCGACGATTTGGATGATATATAACAAACACTGAAATTTTAGCGAATTTCCAAGAAAAACTGAAATTTTAGCGAATTTCCATGAAAAATGACAATATTAACCGAATTTCTAAATCGTTCCTATTTCTACGTAACTCGACGATTTGGATGATATATAAGAAACACTGAAATTTTAGCGAATTTCCAAGAAAAACTGAAATTTTAGCGAATTTCCAAGAAAAATATCAAAATTAACAGAATTTCTAAATCGTTCCTATTTCTACGTAACTCGCCGATTTGGATGATATATAAGAAACACTGAAATTTTAGCGCATTTCCAAGAAAAACTGAAATTTTAGCGAATTTCCAAGAAAAATGTCAATATTAACCGAATTTCTAAATCGTTCCTATTTCTACGTATCTCGACGATTTGGATGATATATAAGAAACACTGAAATTTTAGCGAATTTCCAAGAAAAACTGAAATTTTAGCGAATATCCAAGAAAAATGTCAAAATTAACAGAATTTCTAAATCGTTCCTATTTCTACGTAACTCGCCGATTTGGATGATATATAAGAAACACTGAAATTTTAGCGCATTTCCAAGAAAAACTGAAATTTTAGCGAATTTCCATGAAAAATGTCAATATTAACCGAATTTCTAAATCGTTCCTATTTCTACGTATCTCGACGATTTGGATGATATATAAGAAACACTGAAATTTTAGCGAATTTCCAAGAAAAACTGAAATTTTAGCGAATTTCCATGAAAAATGTCTATGTTAACCGAATTTCTAAATCGTTCCTATTTCTACGTAACTCGTCGATTTGGATGATATATAAGAAACTCTGAAATTTTAGCGAATTTCCAAGAAAAACTGAAATTTTAGCGAATTTCCATGAAAAATGTCAATATTAACCGAATTTCTAAATCGTTCCTATTTCTACGTATCTCGACGATTTGGATGATATATAAGAAACACTGAAATGTTAGCGAATTTCCAAGAAAAACTGAAATTTTAGCGAATTTCCATGAAAAATGTCAATATTAACCGAATTTCTAAATCGTTCCTATTTCTACGTAACTCGACGATTTGGATGATATATAAGAAACACTGAAATTTTAGCGAATTTCCAAGAAAAACTGAAATTTTAGCGAATTTCCATGAAAAATGTCAATATTAACCGAATTTCTAAATCGTTCCTATTTCTACGTAACTCGACGATTTGGATGATATATAAGAAACACTGAAATTTTAGCGAATTTCCAAGAAAAACTGAAATTTTAGCGAATTTCCATGAAAAATGTCAATATTAACCGAATTTCTAAATCGTTCCTATTTCTACGTAACTCGACGATTTGGATGATATATAAGAAACACTGAAATTTTAGCGAATTTCCAAGAAAAACTGAAATTTTAGCGAATTTCCATGAAAAATGTCAATATTAACCGAATTTCTAAATCGTTCCTATTTCTACGTATCTCGACGATTTGGATGATATATAAGAAACACTGAAATTTTAGCGAATTTCCAAGAAAAACTGAAATTTTAGCGAATTTCCAAGAAAAATGTCAATATTAACCGAATTTCTAAATCGTTCCTATTTCTACGTATCTCGACGATTTGGATGATATATAAGAAACACTGAAATTTTAGCGAATTTCCAAGAAAAACTGAAATTTTAGCGAATTTCCAAGAAAAACTGAAATTTTAGCGAATTTCCATGAAAAATGTCAATATTAACCGAATTTCTAAATCGTTCCTATTTCTGCGTAACTCGACGATTTGGATGATATATAAGAAACACTGAAATTTTAGCGAATTTCCAAGAAAAACTGAAATTTTAGCGAATTTCCATGAAAAATGTCAATATTAACCGAATTTCTAAGTCGTTCCTATTTCTACGTATCTCGACGATTTGGATGATATATAAGAAACACTGAAATTTTAGCGAATTTCCAAGAAAAACTGAAATTTTAGCGAATTTCCAAGAAAAATGTCAATATTAACCGAATTTCTAAATCGTTCCTATTTCTACGTATCTCGACGATTTGGATGATATATAAGAAACACTGAAATTTTAGCGAATTTCCAAGAAAAACTGAAATTTTAGCGAATTTCCAAGAAAAATGTCAAAATTAACCGAATTTCTAAATCGTTCCTATTTCTACGTATCTCGACGATTTGGATGATATATAAGAAACACTGAAATTTTAGCGAATTTCCAAGAAAAACTGAAATTTTAGCGAATTTCCATGAAAAATGTCAATATTAACCGAATTTCTAAATCGTTCCTATTTCTACGTAACTCGACGATTTGGATGATATATATGAAACACTGAAATTTTAGCGAATTTCCAAGAAAAACTGAAATTTTAGCGAATTTCCAAGAAAAATATCAATATTAACCGAATTTCTAAATCGTTCCTATTTCTACGTATCTCGACGATTTGGATGATATATAAGAAACACTGAAATTTTAGCGAATTTCCAAGAAAAACTGAAATTTTAGCGAATTTCCAAGAAAAGTGTCAAAATTAACAGAATTTCTAAATCGTTCCTATTTCTACGTAACTCGACGATTTGTATGATATATAAGAAACACTGAAATTTTAGCGAATTTCCAAGAAAAACTGAAATTTTAGCGAATTTCCAAGAAAAGTGTCAAAATTAACAGAATTTCTAAATCGTTCCTATTTCTACGTAACTCGACGATTTGTATGATATATAAGAAACACTGAAATTTTAGCGAATTTCCAAGAAAAACTGAAATTTTAGCGAATTTCCAAGAAAAATGTCAAAATTAACAGAATTTCTAAATCGTTCCTATTTCTACGTATCTCGACGATTTGGATGATATATAAGAAACACTGAAATTTTAGCGAATTTCCAAGAAAAACTGAAATTTTAGCGAATTTCCAAGAAAAATGTCAAAATTAACCGAATTTCTAAATCGTTCCTATTTCTACGTATCTCGACGATTTGGATGATATATAAGAAACACTGAAATTTTAGCGAATTTCCAAGAAAAACTGAAATTTTAGCGAATTTCCATGAAAAATGTCAATATTAACCGAATTTCTAAATCGTTCCTATTTCTACGTAACTCGACGATTTGGATGATATATAAGAAACACTGAAATTTTAGCGAATTTCCAAGAAAAACTGAAATTTTAGCGAATTTCCAAGAAAAATTTCAATATTAACCGAATTTCTAAATCGTTCCTATTTCTACGTATCTCGACGATTTGGATGATATATAAGAAACACTGAAATTTTAGCGAATTTCCAAGAAAAACTGAAATTTTAGCGAATTTCCAAGAAAAATGTCAATATTAACCGAATTTCTAAATCGTTCCTATTTCTACGTATCTCGACGATTTGGATGATATATAAGAAACACTGAAATTTTAGCGAATTTCCAAGAAAAACTGAAATTTTAGCGAATTTCCAAGAAAAATGTCAAAATTAACCGAATTTCTAAATCGTTCCTATTTCTACGTAACTCGACGATTTGGATGATATATAAGAAACACTGAAATTTTAGCGAATTTCGAAGAAAAACTGAAATTTTAGCGAATTTCCATGAAAAATGTCAATATTAACCGAATTTCTAAATCGTTCCTATTTCTACGTATCTCGACGATTTGGATGATATATAAGAAACACTGAAATTTTAGCGAATTTCCAAGAAAAACTGAAATTTTAGCGAATTTCCAAGAAAAATGTCAATATTAACCGAATTTCTAAATCGTTCCTATTTCTACGTATCTCGACGATTTGGATGATATATAAGAAACACTCAAATTTTAGCGAATTTCCAAGAAAAACTGAAATTTTAGCGAATTTCCAAGAAAAATGTCAATATTAACCGAATTTCTAAATCGTTCCTATTTCTACGTATCTCGACGATTTGGATGATATATAAGAAACACTGAAATTTTAGCGAATTTCCAAGAAAAACTGAAATTTTAGCGAATTTCCAAGAAAAATGTCAAAATTAACCGAATTTCTAAATCGTTCCTATTTCTACGTAACTCGACGATTTGGATGATATATAAGAAACACTGAAATTTTAGCGAATTTCCAAGAAAAACTGAAATTTTAGCGAATTTCCATGAAAAATGTCAATATTAACCGAATTTCTAAATCGTTCCTATTTCTACGTATCTCGACGATTTGGATGATATATAAGAAACACTGAAATTTTAGCGAATTTCCAAGAAAAACTGAAATTTTAGCGAATTTCCAAGAAAAGTGTCAAAATTAACAGAATTTCTAAATCGTTCCTATTTCTACGTAACTCGACGATTTGTATGATATATAAGAAACACTGAAATTTTAGCGAATTTCCAAGAAAAACTGAAATTTTAGCGAATTTCCAAGAAAAATGTCAAAATTAACAGAATTTCTAAATCGTTCCTATTTCTACGTATCTCGACGATTTGGATGATATATAAGAAACACTGAAATTTTAGCGAATTTCCAAGAAAAACTGAAATTTTAGCGAATTTCCATGAAAAATGTCAATATTAACCGAATTTCTAAATCGTTCCTATTTCTACGTATCTCGACGATTTGGATGATATATAAGAAACACTGAAATTTTAGCGAATTTCCAAGAAAAACTGAAATTTTAGCGAATTTCCATGAAAAATGTCAATATTAACTGAATTTCTAAATCGTTCCTATTTCTACGTAACTCGACGATTTGGATGATATATAAGAAACACTGAAATTTTAGCGAATTTCCAAGAAAAATATCAAAATTAACAGAATTTCTAAATCGTTCCTATTTCTACGTAACTCGCCGATTTGGATGATATATAAGAAACACTGAAATTTTAGCGAATTTCCAAGAAAAACTGAAATTTTAGCGAATTTCCAAGAAAAATGTCAATATTAACCGAATTTCTAAATCGTTCCTATTTCTACGTATCTCGACGATTTGGATGATATATAAGAAACACTGAAATTTTAGCGAATTTCCAAGAAAAACTGAAATTTTAGCGAATTTCCAAGAAAAATGTCAATATTAACCGAATTTCTAAATCGTTCCTATTTCTACGTATCTCGACGATTTGGATGATATATAAGAAACACTGAAATTTTAGCGAATTTCCAAGAAAAACTGAAATTTTAGCGAATTTCCAAGAAAAATGTCAATATTAACCGAATTTCTAAATCGTTCCTATTTCTACGTATCTCGACGATTTGGATGATATATAAGAAACACTGAAATTTTAGCGAATTTCCAAGAAAAACTGAAATTTTAGCGAATTTCCAAGAAAAATGTCAATATTAACCGAATTTCTAAATCGTTCCTATTTCTACGTATCTCGACGATTTGGATGATATATAAGAAACACTGAAATTTTAGCGAATTTCCAAGAAAAACTGAAATTTTAGCGAATTTCCAAGAAAAATGTCAAAATTAACCGAATTTCTAAATCGTTCCTATTTCTACGTAACTCGACGATTTGGATGATATATAAGAAACACTGAAATTTTAGCGAATTTCCAAGAAAAACTGAAATTTTAGCGAATTTCCATGAAAAATGTCAATATTAACCGAATTTCTAAATCGTTCCTATTTCTACGTATCTCGACGATTTGGATGATATATAAGAAACACTGAAATTTTAGCGAATTTCCAAGAAAAACTGAAATTTTAGCGAATTTCCAAGAAAAATGTCAATATTAAACGAATTTCTAAATCGTTCCTATTTCTACGTATCTCGACGATTTGGATGATATATAAGAAACACTGAAATTTTAGCGAATTTCCAAGAAAAACTGAAATTTTAGCGAATTTCCAAGAAAAATGTCAAAATTAACAGAATTTCTAAATCGTTCCTATTTCTACGTATCTCGACGATTTGGATGATATATAAGAAACACTGAAATTTTAGCGAATTTCCAAGAAAAACTGAAATTTTAGCGAATTTCCATGAAAAATGTCAATATTAACCGAATTTCTAAATCGTTCCTATTTCTACGTATCTCGACGATTTGGATGATATATAAGAAACACTGAAATTTTAGCGAATTTCCAAGAAAAACTGAAATTTTAGCGAATTTCCGTGAAAAATGTCTATATTAACCGAATTTCTAAATCATTCCTATTTCTACGTAACTCGTCGATTTGAATGATATATAAGAAACTCTGAAATTTTAGCGAATTTCCAAGAAAAACTGAAATTTTAGCGAATTTCCATGAAAAATGTCAATATTAACCGAATTTCTAAATCGTTCCTATTTCTACGTATCTCGACGATTTGGATGATATATAAGAAACACTGAAATGTTAGCGAATTTCCAAGAAAAACTGAAATTTTAGCGAATTTCCAAGAAAAATGTCAAAATTAACCGAATTTCTAAATCGTTCCTATTTCTACGTAACTCGACGATTTGGATGATATATAAGAAACACTGAAATTTTAGCGAATTTCCAAGAAAAACTGAAATTTTAGCGAATTTCCATGAAAAATGTCAATATTAACCGAATTTCTAAATCGTTCCTATTTCTACGTATCTCGACGATTTGGATGATATTTAAGAAACACTGAAATTTTAGCGAATTTCCAAGAAAAACTGAAATTTTAGCGAATTTCCAAGAAAAATGTCAATATTAACCGAATTTCTAAATCGTTCCTATTTCTACGTATCTCGACGATTTGGATGATATATAAGAAACACTGAAATTTTAGCGAATTTCCAAGAAAAACTGAAATTTTAGCGAATTTCCAAGAAAAATGTCAAAATTAACAGAATTTCTAAATCGTTCCTATTTCTACGTATCTCGACGATTTGGATGAGATATAAGAAACACTGAAATTTTAGCGAATTTCCAAGAAAAACTGAAATTTTAGCGAATTTCCATGAAAAATGTCAATATTAACCGAATTTCTAAATCGTTCCTATTTCTACGTATCTCGACGATTTGGATGAGATATAAGAAACACTGAAATTTTAGCGAATTTCCAAGAAAAACTGAAATTTTAGCGAATTTCCATGAAAAATGTCAATATTAACCGAATTTCTAAATCGTTCCTATTTCTACGTATCTCGACGATTTGGATGATATATAAGAAACACTGAAATTTTAGCGAATTTACATGAAAAATGTCAATATTAACCGAATTTCTAAATCGTTCCTATTTCTACGTAACTCGACGATTTGGATGATATATAAGAAACACTGAAATTTTAGCGAATTTCCAAGAAAAACTGAAATTTTAGCGAATTTCCATGAAAAATGTCAATATTAACCGAATTTCTAAATCGTTCCTATTTCTACGTAACTCGACGATTTGGATGATATATAAGAAACACTGAAATTTTAGCGAATTTCCAAGAAAAACTGAAATTTTAGCGAATTTCCATGAAAAATGTCAATATTAACCGAATTTCTAAATCGTCCCTATTTCTGCGTATCTCGACGATTTGGATGATATATAAGAAACACTGAAATTTTAGCGAATTTCCAAGAAAAACTGAAATTTTAGCGAATTTCCATGAAAAATGTCAATATTAACCGAATTTCTAAGTCGTTCCTATTTCTACGTAACTCGACGATTTGGATGATATATAAGAAACACTGAAATTTTAGCGAATTTCCAAGAAAAACTGAAATTTTAGCGAATTTCCATGAAAAATGTCAATATTAACCGAATTTCTAAATCGTTCCTATTTCTACGTATCTCGACAATTTGGATGATATATAAGAAACACTGAAATTTTAGCGAATTTCCAAGAAAAACTGAAATTTTAGCGAATTTCCAAGAAAAATGTCAATATTAACCGAATTTCTAAATCGTTCCTATTTCTACGTATCTCGACGATTTGGATGATATATAAGAAACACTGAAATTTTAGCGAATTTCCAAGAAAAACTGAAATTTTAGCGAATTTCCAAGAAAAATGTCAAAATTAACCGAATTTCTAAATCGTTCCTATTTCTACGTATCTCGACGATTTGGATGATATATAAGAAACACTGAAATTTTAGCGAATTTCCAAGAAAAACTGAAATTTTAGCGAATTTCCATGAAAAATGTCAATATTAACCGAATTTCTAAGTCGTTCCTATTTCTACGTAACTCGACGATTTGGATGATATATAAGAAACACTGAAATTTTAGCGAATTTCCAAGAAAAACTGAAATTTTAGCGAATTTCCATGAAAAATGTCAATATTAACCGAATTTCTAAATCGTTCCTATTTCTGCGTATCTCGACGATTTGGATGATATATAAGAAACACTGAAATTTTAGCGAATTTCCAAGAAAAACTGAAATTTTAGCGAATTTCCATGAAAAATGTCAATATTAACCGAATTTCTAAGTCGTTCCTATTTCTACGTAACTCGACGATTTGGATGATATATAAGAAACACTGAAATTTTAGCGAATTTCCAAGAAAAACTGAAATTTTAGCGAATTTCCATGAAAAATGTCAATATTAACCGAATTTCTAAATCGTTCCTATTTCTACGTATCTCGACAATTTGGATGATATATAAGAAACACTGAAATTTTAGCGAATTTCCAAGAAAAACTGAAATTTTAGCGAATTTCCAAGAAAAATGTCAATATTAACCGAATTTCTAAATCGTTCCTATTTCTACGTATCTCGACGATTTGGATGATATATAAGAAACACTGAAATTTTAGCGAATTTCCAAGAAAAACTGAAATTTTAGCGAATTTCCGTGAAAAATGTCTATATTAACCGAATTTCTAAATCATTCCTATTTCTACGTAACTCGTCGATTTGAATGATATATAAGAAACTCTGAAATTTTAGCGAATTTCCAAGAAAAACTGAAATTTTAGCGAATTTCCATGAAAAATGTCAATATTAACCGAATTTCTAAATCGTTCCTATTTCTACGTATCTCGACGATTTGGATGATATATAAGAAACACTGAAATTTTAGCGAATTTCCAAGAAAAACTGAAATTTTAGCGAATTTCCAAGAAAAATGTCAAAATTAACCGAATTTCTAAATCGTTCCTATTTCTACGTAACTCGACGATTTGGATGATATATAAGAAACACTGAAATTTTAGCGAATTTCCAAGAAAAACTGAAATTTTAGCGAATTTCCATGAAAAATGTCAATATTAACCGAATTTCTAAATCGTTCCTATTTCTACGTATCTCGACGATTTGGATGATATATAAGAAACACTGAAATTTTAGCGAATTTCCAAGAAAAACTGAAATTTTAGCGAATTTCCAAGAAAAATGTCAATATTAACCGAATTTCTAAATCGTTCCTATTTCTACGTATCTCGACGATTTGGATGATATATAAGAAACACTGAAATTTTAGCGAATTTCCAAGAAAAACTGAAATTTTAGCGAATTTCCAAGAAAAATGTCAAAATTAACAGAATTTCTAAATCGTTCCTATTTCTACGTATCTCGACGATTTGGATGAGATATAAGAAACACTGAAATTTTAGCGAATTTCCAAGAAAAACTGAAATTTTAGCGAATTTCCATGAAAAATGACAATATTAACCGAATTTCTAAATCGTTCCTATTTCTACGTAACTCGACGATTTGGATGAGATATAAGAAACACTGAAATTTTAGCGAATTTCCAAGAAAAACTGAAATTTTAGCGAATTTCCATGAAAAATGTCAATATTAACCGAATTTCTAAATCGTTCCTATTTCTACGTATCTCGACGATTTGGATGATATATAAGAAACACTGAAATTTTAGCGAATTTCCAAGAAAAACTGAAATTTTAGCGAATTTCCATGAAAAATGTCAATATTAACCGAATTTCTAAATCGTTCCTATTTCTACGTATCTCGACAATTTGGATGATATATAAGAAACACTGAAATTTTAGCGAATTTCCAAGAAAAACTGAAATTTTAGCGAATTTCCAAGAAAAATGTCAATATTAACCGAATTTCTAAATCGTTCCTATTTCTACGTATCTCGACGATTTGGATGATATATAAGAAACTGAAATTTTAGCGAATTTCCAAGAAAAACTGAAATTTTAGCGAATTTCCAAGAAAAATGTCAAAATTAACCGAATTTCTAAATCGTTCCTATTTCTACGTATCTCGACGATTTGGATGATATATAAGAAACACTGAAATTTTAGCGAATTTCCAAGAAAAACTGAAATTTTAGCGAATTTCCATGAAAAATGTCAATATTAACCGAAATTCTAAATCGTTCCTATTTCTACGTATCTCGACGATTTGGATGATATATAAGAAACACTGAAATTTTAGCGAATTTCCAAGAAAAACTGAAATTTTAGCGAATTTCCATGAAAAATGTCTATATTAACCGAATTTCTAAATCGTTCCTATTTCCACGTAACTCGTCGATTTGGATGATATATAAGAAACTCTGAAATTTTAGCGAATTTCCAAGAAAAACTGAAATTTTAGCGAATTTCCATGAAAAATGTCAATATTAACCGAATTTCTAAATCGTTCCTATTTCTACGTATCTCGACGATTTGGATGATATATAAGAAACACTGAAATTTTAGCGAATTTCCAAGAAAAACTGAAATTTTAGCGAATTTCCATGAAAAATGTCAATATTAACCGAATTTCTAAATCGTTCCTATTTCTACGTAACTCGACGATTTGGATGATATATAAGAAACACTGAAATTTTAGCGAATTTCCAAAAAACTGAAATTTTATCGAATTTCCATGAAAAATGTCAATATTAACCGAATTTCTAAATCGTTCCTATTTCTACGTAACTCGACGATTTGGATGATATATAAGAAACACTGAAATTTTAGCGAATTTCCAAGAAAAACTGAAATTTTAGCGAATTTCCAAGAAAAATATCAAAATTAACAGAATTTCTAAACCGTTCCTGTTTCTACGTAACTCGCCGATTTGGATGATATATAAGAAACACTGAAATTTTAGCGAATTTCCAAGAAAAACTGAAATTTTAGCGAATTTCCAAGAAAAATGTCAATATTAACCGAATTTCTAAATCGTTCCTATTTCTACGTATCTCGACGATTTGGATGATATATAAGAAACACTGAAATTTTAGCGAATTTCCAAGAAAAACTGAAATTTTAGCGAATTTCCAAGAAAAATGTCAATATTAACCGAATTTCTAAATCGTTCCTATTTCTACGTATCTCGACGATTTGGATGATATATAAGAAACACTGAAATTTTAGCGAATTTCCAAGAAAAACTGAAATTTTAGCGAATTTCCATGAAAAATGTCAATATTAACCGAATTTCTAAATCGTTCCTATTTCTACGTAACTCGACGATTTGGATGATATATAAGAAACACTGAAATTTTAGCGAATTTCCAAGAAAAACTGAAATTTTAGCGAATTTCCATGAAAAATGTCAATATTAACCGAATTTCTAAATCGTTCCTATTTCTACGTATCTCGACAATTTGGATGATATATAAGAAACACTGAAATTTTAGCGAATTTCCAAGAAAAACTGAAATTTTAGCGAATTTCCAAGAAAAATGTCAATATTAACCGAATTTCTAAATCGTTCCTATTTCTACGTATCTCGACGATTTGGATGATATATAAGAAACACTGAAATTTTAGCGAATTTCCAAGAAAAACTGAAATTTTAGCGAATTTCCGTGAAAAATGTCTATATTAACCGAATTTCTAAATCATTCCTATTTCTACGTAACTCGTCGATTTGAATGATATATAAGAAACTCTGAAATTTTAGCGAATTTCCAAGAAAAACTGAAATTTTAGCGAATTTCCATGAAAAATGTCAATATTAACCGAATTTCTAAATCGTTCCTATTTCTACGTATCTCGACGATTTGGATGATATATAAGAAACACTGAAATGTTAGCGAATTTCCAAGAAAAACTGAAATTTTAGCGAATTTCCAAGAAAAATGTCAAAATTAACCGAATTTCTAAATCGTTCCTATTTCTACGTAACTCGACGATTTGGATGATATATAAGAAACACTGAAATTTTAGCGAATTTCCAAGAAAAACTGAAATTTTAGCGAATTTCCATGAAAAATGTCAATATTAACCGAATTTCTAAATCGTTCCTATTTCTACGTATCTCGACGATTTGGATGATATATAAGAAACACTGAAATTTTAGCGAATTTCCAAGAAAAACTGAAATTTTAGCGAATTTCCAAGAAAAATGTCAATATTAACCGAATTTCTAAATCGTTCCTATTTCTACGTATCTCGACGATTTGGATGATATATAAGAAACACTGAAATTTTAGCGAATTTCCAAGAAAAACTGAAATTTTAGCGAATTTCCAAGAAAAATGTCAAAATTAACAGAATTTCTAAATCGTTCCTATTTCTACGTATCTCGACGATTTGGATGAGATATAAGAAACACTGAAATTTTAGCGAATTTCCAAGAAAAACTGAAATTTTAGCGAATTTCCATGAAAAATGTCAATATTAACCGAATTTCTAAATCGTTCCTATTTCTACGTATCTCGACGATTTGGATGAGATATAAGAAACACTGAAATTTTAGCGAATTTCCAAGAAAAACTGAAATTTTAGCGAATTTCCATGAAAAATGTCAATATTAACCGAATTTCTAAATCGTTCCTATTTCTACGTATCTCGACGATTTGGATGATATATAAGAAACACTGAAATTTTAGCGAATTTCCAAGAAAAACTGAAATTTTAGCGAATTTCCATGAAAAATGTCAATATTAACCGAATTTCTAAATCGTTCCTATTTCTACGTATCTCGACAATTTGGATGATATATAAGAAACACTGAAATTTTAGCGAATTTCCAAGAAAAACTGAAATTTTAGCGAATTTCCAAGAAAAATGTCAATATTAACCGAATTTCTAAATCGTTCCTATTTCTACGTATCTCGACGATTTGGATGATATATAAGAAACTGAAATTTTAGCGAATTTCCAAGAAAAACTGAAATTTTAGCGAATTTCCAAGAAAAATGTCAAAATTAACCGAATTTCTAAATCGTTCCTATTTCTACGTATCTCGACGATTTGGATGATATATAAGAAACACTGAAATTTTAGCGAATTTCCAAGAAAAACTGAAATTTTAGCGAATTTCCATGAAAAATGTCAATATTAACCGAAATTCTAAATCGTTCCTATTTCTACGTATCTCGACGATTTGGATGATATATAAGAAACACTGAAATTTTAGCGAATTTCCAAGAAAAACTGAAATTTTAGCGAATTTCCATGAAAAATGTCTATATTAACCGAATTTCTAAATCGTTCCTATTTCCACGTAACTCGTCGATTTGGATGATATATAAGAAACTCTGAAATTTTAGCGAATTTCCAAGAAAAACTGAAATTTTAGCGAATTTCCATGAAAAATGTCAATATTAACCGAATTTCTAAATCGTTCCTATTTCTACGTATCTCGACGATTTGGATGATATATAAGAAACACTGAAATTTTAGCGAATTTCCAAGAAAAACTGAAATTTTAGCGAATTTCCATGAAAAATGTCAATATTAACCGAATTTCTAAATCGTTCCTATTTCTACGTAACTCGACGATTTGGATGATATATAAGAAACACTGAAATTTTAGCGAATTTCCAAGAAAAACTGAAATTTTAGCGAATTTCCATGAAAAATGTCAATATTAACCGAATTTCTAAATCGTTCCTATTTCTACGTAACTCGACGATTTGGATGATATATAAGAAACACTGAAATTTTAGCGAATTTCCAAGAAAAACTGAAATTTTAGCGAATTTCCAAGAAAAATATCAAAATTAACAGAATTTCTAAATCGTTCCTGTTTCTACGTAACTCGCCGATTTGGATGATATATAAGAAACACTGAAATTTTAGCGAATTTCCAAGAAAAACTGAAATTTTAGCGAATTTCCAAGAAAAATGTCAATATTAACCGAATTTCTAAATCGTTCCTATTTCTACGTATCTCGACGATTTGGATGATATATAAGAAACACTGAAATTTTAGCGAATTTCCAAGAAAAACTGAAATTTTAGCGAATTTCCAAGAAAAATGTCAATATTAACCGAATTTCTAAATCGTTCCTATTTCTACGTATCTCGACGATTTGGATGATATATAAGAAACACTGAAATTTTAGCGAATTTCCAAGAAAAACTGAAATTTTAGCGAATTTCCATGAAAAATGTCAATATTAACCGAATTTCTAAATCGTTCCTATTTCTACGTAACTCGACGATTTGGATGATATATAAGAAACACTGAAATTTTAGCGAATTTCCAAGAAAAACTGAAATTTTAGCGAATTTCCAAGAAAAATGTCAATATTAACCGAATTTCTAAATCGTTCCTATTTCTACGTATCTCGACGATTTGGATGATATATAAGAAACACTGAAATTTTAGCGAATTTCCAAGAAAAACTGAAATTTTAGCGAATTTCCAAGAAAAATGTCAAAATTAACAGAATTTCTAAATCGTTCCTATTTCTACGTAACTCGACGATTTGTATGATATATAAGAAACACTGAAATTTTAGCGAATTTCCAAGAAAAACTGAAATTTTAGCGAATTTCCAAGAAAAATGTCAAAATTAACAGAATTTCTAAATCGTTCCTATTTCTACGTATCTCGACGATTTGGATGATATATAAGAAACACTGAAATTTTAGCGAATTTCCAAGAAAAACTGAAATTTTAGCGAATTTCCATGAAAAATGTCAATATTAACCGAATTTCTAAATCGTTCCTATTTCTACGTATCTCGACGATTTGGATGATATATAAGAAACACTGAAATTTTAGCGAATTTCCAAGAAAAACTGAAATTTTAGCGAATTTCCATGAAAAATGTCAATATTAACTGAATTTCTAAATCGTTCCTATTTCTACGTAACTCGACGATTTGGATGATATATAAGAAACACTGAAATTTTAGCGAATTTCCAAGAAAAACTGAAATTTTAGCGAATTTCCAAGAAAAATATCAAAATTAACAGAATTTCTAAATCGTTCCTATTTCTACGTAACTCGCCGATTTGGATGATATATAAGAAACACTGAAATTTTAGCGAATTTCCAAGAAAAACTGAAATTTTAGCGAATTTCCAAGAAAAATGTCAATATTAACCGAATTTCTAAATCGTTCCTATTTCTACGTATCTCGACGATTTGGATGATATATAAGAAACACTGAAATTTTAGCGAATTTCCAAGAAAAACTGAAATTTTAGCGAATTTCCAAGAAAAATGTCAATATTAACCGAATTTCTAAATCGTTCCTATTTCTACGTATCTCGACGATTTGGATGATATATAAGAAACACTGAAATTTTAGCGAATTTCCAAGAAAAACTGAAATTTTAGCGAATTTCCAAGAAAAATGTCAATATTAACCGAATTTCTAAATCGTTCCTATTTCTACGTATCTCGACGATTTGGATGATATATAAGAAACACTGAAATTTTAGCGAATTTCCAAGAAAAACTGAAATTTTAGCGAATTTCCAAGAAAAATGTCAAAATTAACCGAATTTCTAAATCGTTCCTATTTCTACGTAACTCGACGATTTGGATGATATATAAGAAACACTGAAATTTTAGCGAATTTCCAAGAAAAACTGAAATTTTAGCGAATTTCCATGAAAAATGTCAATATTAACCGAATTTCTAAGTCGTTCCTATTTCTACGTATCTCGACGATTTGGATGATATATAAGAAACACTGAAATTTTAGCGAATTTCCAAGAAAAACTGAAATTTTAGCGAATTTACAAGAAAAATGTCAATATTAACCGAATTTCTAAATCGTTCCTATTTCTACGTATCTCGACGATTTGGATGATATATAAGAAACACTGAAATTTTAGCGAATTTCCAAGAAAAACTGAAATTTTAGCGAATTTCCAAGAAAAATGTCAAAATTAACAGAAGTTCTAAATCGTTCCTATTTCTACGTATCTCGACGATTTGGATGATATATAAGAAACACTGAAATTTTAGCGAATTTCCAAGAAAAACTGAAATTTTAGCGAATTTCCAAGAAAAATGTCAATATTAACCGAATTTCTAAATCGTTCCTATTTCTACGTATCTCGACGATTTGGATGATATATAAGAAACACTGAAATTTTAGCGAATTTCCAAGAAAAACTGAAATTTTAGCGAATTTCTATGAAAAATGTCAATATTAACCGAATTTCTAAATCGTTCCTATTTCTACGTAACTCGACGATTTGGATGATATATAAGAAACACTGAAATTTTAGCGAATTTCCAAGAAAAACTGAAATTTTAGCGAATTTCCATGAAAAATGTCAATATTAACCGAATTTCTAAATCGTTCCTATTTCTACGTATCTCGACGATTTGGATGATATATAAGAAACACTGAAATGTTAGCGAATTTCCAAGAAAAACTGAAATTTTAGCGAATTTCCATGAAAAATGTCAATATTAACCGAATTTCTAAATCGTTCCTATTTCTACGTAACTCGACGATTTGGATGATATATAAGAAACACTGAAATTTTAGCGAATTTCCAAGAAAAACTGAAATTTTAGCGAATTTCCATGAAAAATGTCAATATTAACCGAATTTCTAAATCGTTCCTATTTCTACGTAACTCGACGATTTGGATGATATATAAGAAACACTGAAATTTTAGCGAATTTACATGAAAAATGTCAATATTAACCGAATTTCTAAATCGTTCCTATTTCTACGTAACTCGACGATTTGGATGATATATAAGAAACACTGAAATTTTAGCGAATTTCCAAGAGAAACTGAAATTTTAGCGAATTTCCAAGAAAAATGTCAATATTAACCGAATTTCTAAATCGTTCCTATTTCTACGTATCTCGACAATTTGGATGATATATAAGAAACACTGAAATTTTAGCGAATTTCCAAGAAAAACTGAAATTTTAGCGAATTTCCAAGAAAAATGTCAATATTAACCGAATTTCTAAATCGTTCCTATTTCTACGTATCTCGACGATTTGGATGATATATAAGAAACACTGAAATTTTAGCGAATTTCCAAGAGAAACTGAAATTTTAGCGAATTTCCAAGAAAAATGTCAAAATTAACCGAATTTCTAAATCGTTCCTATTTCTACGTATCTCGACGATTTGGATGATATATAAGAAACACTGAAATTTTAGCGAATTTCCAAGAAAAACTGAAATTTTAGCGAATTTCCAAGAAAAATGTCAAAATTAACCGAAATTCTGAATCGTTCCTATTTCTACGTATCTCGACGATTTGGATGATATATAAGAAACACTGAAATGTTAGCGAATTTCCAAGAAAAACTGAAATTTTAGCGAATTTCCAAGAAAAACTGAAATTTTAGCGAATTTCCAAGAAAAATGTCAATATTAACCGAATTTCTAAATCGTTCCTATTTCTACGTAACTCGACGATTTGGATGATATATAAGAAACACTGAAATTTTAGCGAATTTCCAAGAAAAACTGAAATTTTAGCGAATTTCCATGAAAAATGTCAATATTAACCGAATTTCTAAATCGTTCCTATTTCTACGTAACTCGACGATTTGGATGATATATAAGAAACACTGAAATTTTAGCGAATTTCCAAGAAAAACTGAAATTTTAGCGAATTTCCAAGAAAAATGTCAATATTAACCGAATTTCTAAATCGTTCCTATTTCTACGTATCTCGACGATTTGGATGATATATAAGAAACACTGAAATTTTAGCGAATTTCCAAGAAAAACTGAAATTTTAGCGAATTTCCAAGAAAAATGTCAAAATTAACCGAATTTCTAAATCGTTCCTATTTCTACGTAACTCGACGATTTGGATGATATATAAGAAACTCTGAAATTTTAGCGAATTTCCAAGAAAAACTGAAATTTTAGCGAATTTCCAAGAAAAATGTCAATATTAACCGAATTTCTAAATCGTTCCTATTTCTACGTATCTCGACGATTTGGATGATATATAAGAAACACTGAAATTTTAGCGAATTTCCAAGAAAAACTGAAATTTTAGCGAATTTCCAAGAAAAATGTCAATATTAACCGAATTTCTAAATCGTTCCTATTTCTACGTAACTCGACGATTTGGATGATATATAAGAAACACTGAAATTTTAGCGAATTTCCAAGAAAAACTGAAATTTTAGCGAATTTCCAAGAAAAATGTCAATATTAACCGAATTTCTAAATCGTTCCTATTTCTACGTAACTCGACGATTTGGATGATATATAAGAAACACTGAAATTTTAGCGAATTTCCAAGAAAAACTGAAATTTTAGCGAATTTCCATGAAAAATGTCAAAATTAACAGAATTTCTAAATCGTTCCTATTTCTACGTAACTCGACGATTTGTATGATATATAAGAAACACTGAAATTTTAGCGAATTTCCAAGAAAAACTGAAATTTTAGCGAATTTCCAAGAAAAATGTCAATATTAACCGAATTTCTAAAACGTTCCTATTTCTACGTATCTCGACGATTTGCATGATATATAAGAAACACTGAAATTTTAGAAAATTTCCAAGAAAAACTGAAATTTTAGCGAATTTCCAAGGAAAATGTAAAAATTAACCGAAATTCTGAATCGTTCCTATTTCTACGTATCTCGACGATTTGGATGATATATAAGAAACACTGAAATTTTAGCGAATTTCCAAGAAAAACTGAAATTTTAGCGAATTTCCAAGAAAAATGTCAATATTAACCGAATTTCTAAATCGTTCCTATTTCTACGTATCTCGACGATTTGGATGATATATAAGAAACACTGAAATTTTAGCGAATTTCCAAGAAAAACTGAAATTTTAGCGAATTTCCAAGAAAAATGTCAAAATTAACAGAATTTCTAAATCGTTCCTATTTCTACGTATCTCGACGATTTGGATGATATATAAGAAACACTGAAATTTTAGCGAATTTCCAAGAAAAACTGAAATTTTAGCGAATTTCCAAGAAAAATGTCAAAATTAACAGAATTTCTAAATCGTTCCTATTTCTACGTATCTCGACGATTTGGATGATATATAACAAACACTGAAATTTTAGCGAATTTCCAAGAAAAACTGAAATTTTAGCGAATTTCCATGAAAAATGACAATATTAACCGAATTTCTAAATCGTTCCTATTTCTACGTAACTCGACGATTTGGATGATATATAAGAAACACTGAAATTTTAGCGAATTTCCAAGAAAAACTGAAATTTTAGCGAATTTCCAAGAAAAATATCAAAATTAACAGAATTTCTAAATCGTTCCTATTTCTACGTAACTCGCCGATTTGGATGATATATAAGAAACACTGAAATTTTAGCGCATTTCCAAGAAAAACTGAAATTTTAGCGAATTTCCAAGAAAAATGTCAATATTAACCGAATTTCTAAATCGTTCCTATTTCTACGTATCTCGACGATTTGGATGATATATAAGAAACACTGAAATTTTAGCGAATTTCCAAGAAAAACTGAAATTTTAGCGAATATCCAAGAAAAATGTCAAAATTAACAGAATTTCTAAATCGTTCCTATTTCTACGTAACTCGCCGATTTGGATGATATATAAGAAACACTGAAATTTTAGCGCATTTCCAAGAAAAACTGAAATTTTAGCGAATTTCCATGAAAAATGTCAATATTAACCGAATTTCTAAATCGTTCCTATTTCTACGTATCTCGACGATTTGGATGATATATAAGAAACACTGAAATTTTAGCGAATTTCCAAGAAAAACTGAAATTTTAGCGAATTTCCATGAAAAATGTCTATGTTAACCGAATTTCTAAATCGTTCCTATTTCTACGTAACTCGTCGATTTGGATGATATATAAGAAACTCTGAAATTTTAGCGAATTTCCAAGAAAAACTGAAATTTTAGCGAATTTCCATGAAAAATGTCAATATTAACCGAATTTCTAAATCGTTCCTATTTCTACGTATCTCGACGATTTGGATGATATATAAGAAACACTGAAATTTTAGCGAATTTCCAAGAAAAACTGAAATTTTAGCGAATTTCCATGAAAAATGTCAATATTAACCGAATTTCTAAATCGTTCCTATTTCTGCGTATCTCGACGATTTGGATGATATATAAGAAACACTGAAATTTTAGCGAATTTCCAAGAAAAACTGAAATTTTAGCGAATTTCCATGAAAAATGTCAATATTAACCGAATTTCTAAGTCGTTCCTATTTCTACGTAACTCGACGATTTGGATGATATATAAGAAACACTGAAATTTTAGCGAATTTCCAAGAAAAACTGAAATTTTAGCGAATTTCCATGAAAAATGTCAATATTAACCGAATTTCTAAATCGTTCCTATTTCTACGTATCTCGACAATTTGGATGATATATAAGAAACACTGAAATTTTAGCGAATTTCCAAGAAAAACTGAAATTTTAGCGAATTTCCAAGAAAAATGTCAATATTAACCGAATTTCTAAATCGTTCCTATTTCTACGTATCTCGACGATTTGGATGATATATAAGAAACACTGAAATTTTAGCGAATTTCCAAGAAAAACTGAAATTTTAGCGAATTTCCGTGAAAAATGTCTATATTAACCGAATTTCTAAATCATTCCTATTTCTACGTAACTCGTCGATTTGAATGATATATAAGAAACTCTGAAATTTTAGCGAATTTCCAAGAAAAACTGAAATTTTAGCGAATTTCCAAGAAAAATATCAAAATTAACAGAATTTCTAAATCGTTCCTATTTCTACGTAACTCGCCGATTTGGATGATATATAAGAAACACTGAAATTTTAGCGCATTTCCAAGAAAAACTGAAATTTTAGCGAATTTCCAAGAAAAATGTCAATATTAACCGAATTTCTAAATCGTTCCTATTTCTACGTATCTCGACGATTTGGATGATATATAAGAAACACTGAAATTTTAGCGAATTTCCAAGAAAAACTGAAATTTTAGCGAATATCCAAGAAAAATGTCAAAATTAACAGAATTTCTAAATCGTTCCTATTTCTACGTATCTCGACGATTTGGATGATATATAACAAACACTGAAATTTTAGCGAATTTCCAAGAAAAACTGAAATTTTAGCGAATTTCCATGAAAAATGACAATATTAACCGAATTTCTATATCGTTCCTATTTCTACGTAACTCGACGATTTGGATGATATATAAGAAACACTGAAATTTTAGCGAATTTCCAAGAAAAACTGAAATTTTAGCGAATTTCCAAGAAAAATATCAAAATTAACAGAATTTCTAAATCGTTCCTATTTCTACGTAACTCGCCGATTTGGATGATATATAAGAAACACTGAAATTTTAGCGCATTTCCAAGAAAAACTGAAATTTTAGCGAATTTCCAAGAAAAATGTCAATATTAACCGAATTTCTAAATCGTTCCTATTTCTACGTATCTCGACGATTTGGATGATATATAAGAAACACTGAAATTTTAGCGAATTTCCAAGAAAAACTGAAATTTTAGCGAATATCCAAGAAAAATGTCAAAATTAACAGAATTTCTAAATCGTTCCTATTTCTACGTAACTCGCCGATTTGGATGATATATAAGAAACACTGAAATTTTAGCGCATTTCCAAGAAAAACTGAAATTTTAGCGAATTTCCATGAAAAATGTCAATATTAACCGAATTTCTAAATCGTTCCTATTTCTACGTATCTCGACGATTTGGATGATATATAAGAAACACTGGAATTTTAGCGAATTTCCAAGAAAAACTGAAATTTTAGCGAATTTCCATGAAAAATGTCTATGTTAACCGAATTTCTAAATCGTTCCTATTTCTACGTAACTCGTCGATTTGGATGATATATAAGAAACTCTGAAATTTTAGCGAATTTCCAAGAAAAACTGAAATTTTAGCGAATTTCCATGAAAAATGTCAATATTAACCGAATTTCTAAATCGTTCCTATTTCTACGTATCTCGACGATTTGGATGATATATAAGAAACACTGAAATTTTAGCGAATTTCCAAGAAAAACTGAAATTTTAGCGAATTTCCATGAAAAATGTCAATATTAACCGAATTTCTAAATCGTTCCTATTTCTACGTAACTCGACGATTTGGATGATATATAAGAAACACTGAAATTTTAGCGAATTTCCAAGAAAAACTGAAATTTTAGCGAATTTCCATGAAAAATGTCAATATTAACCGAATTTCTAAATCGTTCCTATTTCTACGTAACTCGACGATTTGGATGATATATAAGAAACACTGAAATTTTAGCGAATTTCCAAGAAAAACTGAAATTTTAGCGAATTTCCCTGAAAAATGTCAATATTAACCGAATTTCTAAATCGTTCCTATTTCTACGTATCTCGACGATTTGGATGATATATAAGAAACACTGAAATTTTAGCGAATTTCCAAGAAAAACTGAAATTTTAGCGAATTTCCAAGAAAAATGTCAATATTAACCGAATTTCTAAATCGTTCCTATTTCTACGTATCTCGACGATTTGGATGATATATAAGAAACACTGAAATTTTAGCGAATTTCCAAGAAAAACTGAAATTTTAGCGAATTTCCAAGAAAAACTGAAATTTTAGCGAATTTCCATGAAAAATGTCAATATTAACCGAATTTCTAAATCGTTCCTATTTCTGCGTAACTCGACGATTTGGATGATATATAAGAAACACTGAAATTTTAGCGAATTTCCAAGAAAAACTGAAATTTTAGCGAATTTCCATGAAAAATGTCAATATTAACCGAATTTCTAAGTCGTTCCTATTTCTACGTATCTCGACGATTTGGATGATATATAAGAAACACTGAAATTTTAGCGAATTTCCAAGAAAAACTGAAATTTTAGCGAATTTCCAAGAAAAATGTCAATATTAACCGAATTTCTAAATCGTTCCTATTTCTACGTATCTCGACGATTTGGATGATATATAAGAAACACTGAAATTTTAGCGAATTTCCAAGAAAAACTGAAATTTTAGCGAATTTCCAAGAAAAATGTCAAAATTAACCGAATTTCTAAATCGTTCCTATTTCTACGTATCTCGACGATTTGGATGATATATAAGAAACACTGAAATTTTAGCGAATTTCCAAGAAAAACTGAAATTTTAGCGAATTTCCATGAAAAATGTCAATATTAACCGAATTTCTAAATCGTTCCTATTTCTACGTAACTCGACGATTTGGATGATATATAAGAAACACTGAAATTTTAGCGAATTTCCAAGAAAAACTGAAATTTTAGCGAATTTCCAAGAAAAATGTCAATATTAACCGAATTTCTAAATCGTTCCTATTTCTACGTATCTCGACGATTTGGATGATATATAAGAAACACTGAAATTTTAGCGAATTTCCAAGAAAAACTGAAATTTTAGCGAATTTCCAAGAAAAGTGTCAAAATTAACAGAATTTCTAAATCGTTCCTATTTCTACGTAACTCGACGATTTGTATGATATATAAGAAACACTGAAATTTTAGCGAATTTCCAAGAAAAACTGAAATTTTAGCGAATTTCCAAGAAAAATGTCAAAATTAACAGAATTTCTAAATCGTTCCTATTTCTACGTATCTCGACGATTTGGATGATATATAAGAAACACTGAAATTTTAGCGAATTTCCAAGAAAAACTGAAATTTTAGCGAATTTCCATGAAAAATGTCAATATTAACCGAATTTCTAAATCGTTCCTATTTCTACGTATCTCGACGATTTGGATGATATATAAGAAACACTGAAATTTTAGCGAATTTCCAAGAAAAACTGAAATTTTAGCGAATTTCCATGAAAAATGTCAATATTAACTGAATTTCTAAATCGTTCCTATTTCTACGTAACTCGACGATTTGGATGATATATAAGAAACACTGAAATTTTAGCGAATTTCCAAGAAAAACTGAAATTTTAGCGAATTTCCAAGAAAAATATCAAAATTAACAGAATTTCTAAATCGTTCCTATTTCTACGTAACTCGCCGATTTGGATGATATATAAGAAACACTGAAATTTTAGCGAATTTCCAAGAAAAACTGAAATTTTAGCGAATTTCCAAGAAAAATGTCAATATTAACCGAATTTCTAAATCGTTCCTATTTCTACGTATCTCGACGATTTGGATGATATATAAGAAACACTGAAATTTTAGCGAATTTCCAAGAAAAACTGAAATTTTAGCGAATTTCCAAGAAAAATGTCAATATTAACCGAATTTCTAAATCGTTCCTATTTCTACGTATCTCGACGATTTGGATAATATATAAGAAACACTGAAATTTTAGCGAATTTCCAAGAAAAACTGAAATTTTAGCGAATTTCCAAGAAAAATGTCAATATTAACCGAATTTCTAAATCGTTCCTATTTCTACGTATCTCGACGATTTGGATGATATATAAGAAACACTGAAATTTTAGCGAATTTCCAAGAAAAACTGAAATTTTAGCGAATTTCCAAGAAAAATGTCAATATTAACCGAATTTCTAAATCGTTCCTATTTCTACGTATCTCGACGATTTGGATGATATATAAGAAACACTGAAATTTTAGCGAATTTCCAAGAAAAACTGAAATTTTAGCGAATTTCCAAGAAAAATGTCAAAATTAACCGAATTTCTAAATCGTTCCTATTTCTACGTAACTCGACGATTTGGATGATATATAAGAAACACTGAAATTTTAGCGAATTTCCAAGAAAAACTGAAATTTTAGCGAATTTCCATGAAAAATGTCAATATTAACCGAATTTCTAAATCGTTCCTATTTCTACGTATCTCGACGATTTGGATGATATATAAGAAACACTGAAATTTTAGCGAATTTCCAAGAAAAACTGAAATTTTAGCGAATTTCCAAGAAAAATGTCAATATTAACCGAATTTCTAAATCGTTCCTATTTCTACGTATCTCGACGATTTGGATGATATATAAGAAACACTGAAATTTTAGCGAATTTCCAAGAAAAACTGAAATTTTAGCGAATTTCCAAGAAAAATGTCAATATTAACCGAATTTCTAAATCGTTCCTATTTCTACGTATCTCGACGATTTGGATGATATATAAGAAACACTGAAATTTTAGCGAATTTCCAAGAAAAACTGAAATTTTAGCGAATTTCCATGAAAAATGTCAATATTAACCGAATTTCTAAATCGTTCCTATTTCTACGTATCTCGACGATTTGGATGATATATAAGAAACACTGAAATTTTAGCGAATTTCCAAGAAAAACTGAAATTTTAGCGAATTTCCGTGAAAAATGTCTATATTAACCGAATTTCTAAATCATTCCTATTTCTACGTAACTCGTCGATTTGAATGATATATAAGAAACTCTGAAATTTTAGCGAATTTCCAAGAAAAACTGAAATTTTAGCGAATTTCCATGAAAAATGTCAATATTAACCGAATTTCTAAGTCGTTCCTATTTCTACATATCTCGACGATTTGGATGATATAGAAGAAACACTGAAATGTTAGCGAATTTCCAAGAAAAACTGAAATTTTAGCGAATTTCCATGAAAAATGTCAATATTAACCGAATTTCTAAATCGTTCCTATTTCTACGTAACTCGACGATTTGGATGATATATAAGAAACACTGAAATTTTAGCGAATTTACATGAAAAATGTCAATATTAACCGAATTTCTAAATCGTTCCTATTTCTACGTAACTCGACGATTTGGATGATATATAAGAAACACTGAAATTTTAGCGAATTTCCAAGAAAAACTGAAATTTTAGCGAATTTCCATGAAAAATGTCAATATTAACCGAATTTCTAAATCGTTCCTATTTCTACGTAACTCGACGATTTGGATGATATATAAGAAACACTGAAATTTTAGCGAATTTCCAAGAAAAACTGAAATTTTAGCGAATTTCCAAGAAAAATGTCAAAATTAACCGAATTTCTAAATCGTTCCTATTTCTACGTATCTCGACGATTTGGATGATATATAAGAAACACTGAAATTTTAGCGAATTTCCAAGAAAAACTGAAATTTTAGCGAATTTCCATGAAAAATGTCAATATTAACCGAATTTCTAAATCGTTCCTATTTCTACGTAACTCGACGATTTGGATGATATATAAGAAACACTGAAATTTTAGCGAATTTCCAAGAAAAACTGAAATTTTAGCGAATTTCCAAGAAAAATGTCAATATTAACCGAATTTCTAAATCGTTCCTATTTCTACGTATCTCGACGATTTGGATGATATATAAGAAACACTGAAATTTTAGCGAATTTCCAAGAAAAACTGAAATTTTAGCGAATTTCCAAGAAAAGTGTCAAAATTAACAGAATTTCTAAATCGTTCCTATTTCTACGTAACTCGACGATTTGTATGATATATAAGAAACACTGAAATTTTAGCGAATTTCCAAGAAAAACTGAAATTTTAGCGAATTTCCAAGAAAAATGTCAAAATTAACAGAATTTCTAAATCGTTCCTATTTCTACGTATCTCGACGATTTGGATGATATATAAGAAACACTGAAATTTTAGCGAATTTCCAAGAAAAACTGAAATTTTAGCGAATTTCCATGAAAAATGTCAATATTAACCGAATTTCTAAATCGTTCCTATTTCTACGTATCTCGACGATTTGGATGATATATAAGAAACACTGAAATTTTAGCGAATTTCCAAGAAAAACTGAAATTTTAGCGAATTTCCATGAAAAATGTCAATATTAACTGAATTTCTAAATCGTTCCTATTTCTACGTAACTCGACGATTTGGATGATATATAAGAAACACTGAAATTTTAGCGAATTTCCAAGAAAAACTGAAATTTTAGCGAATTTCCAAGAAAAATATCAAAATTAACAGAATTTCTAAATCGTTCCTATTTCTACGTAACTCGCCGATTTGGATGATATATAAGAAACACTGAAATTTTAGCGAATTTCCAAGAAAAACTGAAATTTTAACGAATTTCCAAGAAAAATGTCAATATTAACCGAATTTCTAAATCGTTCCTATTTCTACGTATCTCGACGATTTGGATGATATATAAGAAACACTGAAATTTTAGCGAATTTCCAAGAAAAACTGAAATTTTAGCGAATTTCCAAGAAAAATGTCAATATTAACCGAATTTCTAAATCGTTCCTATTTCTACGTATCTCGACGATTTGGATGATATATAAGAAACACTGAAATTTTAGCGAATTTCCAAGAAAAACTGAAATTTTAGCGAATTTCCAAGAAAAATGTCAATATTAACCGAATTTCTAAATCGTTCCTATTTTTACGTATCTCGACGATTTGGATGATATATAAGAAACACTGAAATTTTAGCGAATTTCCAAGAAAAACTGAAATTTTAGCGAATTTCCAAGAAAAATGTCAAAATTAACCGAATTTCTAAATCGTTCCTATTTCTACGTAACTCGACGATTTGGATGATATATAAGAAACACTGAAATTTTAGCGAATTTCCAAGAAAAACTGAAATTTTAGCGAATTTCCATGAAAAATGTCAATATTAACCGAATTTCTAAATCGTTCCTATTTCTACGTATCTCGACGATTTGGATGATATATAAGAAACACTGAAATTTTAGCGAATTTCCAAGAAAAACTGAAATTTTAGCGAATTTCCAAGAAAAATGTCAATATTAACCGAATTTCTAAATCGTTCCTATTTCTACGTATCTCGACGATTTGGATGATATATAAGAAACACTGAAATTTTAGCGAATTTCCAAGAAAAACTGAAATTTTAGCGAATTTCCAAGAAAAATGTCAATATTAACCGAATTTCTAAATCGTTCCTATTTCTACGTATCTCGACGATTTGGATGATATATAAGAAACACTGAAATTTTAGCGAATTTCCAAGAAAAACTGAAATTTTAGCGAATTTCCATGAAAAATGTCAATATTAACCGAATTTCTAAATCGTTCCTATTTCTACGTATCTCGACGATTTGGATGATATATAAGAAACACTGAAATTTTAGCGAATTTCCAAGAAAAACTGAAATTTTAGCGAATTTCCGTGAAAAATGTCTATATTAACCGAATTTCTAAATCATTCCTATTTCTACGTAACTCGTCGATTTGAATGATATATAAGAAACTCTGAAATTTTAGCGAATTTCCAAGAAAAACTGAAATTTTAGCGAATTTCCATGAAAAATGTCAATATTAACCGAATTTCTAAATCGTTCCTATTTCTACATATCTCGACGATTTGGATGATATAGAAGAAACACTGAAATGTTAGCGAATTTCCAAGAAAAACTGAAATTTTAGCGAATTTCCATGAAAAATGTCAATATTAACCGAATTTCTAAATCGTTCCTATTTCTACGTAACTCGACGATTTGGATGATATATAAGAAACACTGAAATTTTAGCGAATTTACATGAAAAATGTCAATATTAACCGAATTTCTAAATCGTTCCTATTTCTACGTAACTCGACGATTTGGATGATATATAAGAAACACTGAAATTTTAGCGAATTTCCAAGAAAAACTGAAATTTTAGCGAATTTCCATGAAAAATGTCAATATTAACCGAATTTCTAAATCGTTCCTATTTCTACGTAACTCGACGATTTGGATGATATATAAGAAACACTGAAATTTTAGCGAATTTCCAAGAAAAACTGAAATTTTAGCGAATTTCCATGAAAAATGTCAATATTAACCGAATTTCTAAATCGTTCCTATTTCTGCGTATCTCGACGATTTGGATGATATATAAGAAACACTGAAATTTTAGCGAATTTCCAAGAAAAACTGAAATTTTAGCGAATTTCCATGAAAAATGTCAATATTAACCGAATTTCTAAGTCGTTCCTATTTCTACGTAACTCGACGATTTGGATGATATATAAGAAACACTGAAATTTTAGCGAATTTCCAAGAAAAACTGAAATTTTAGCGAATTTCCATGAAAAATGTCAATATTAACCGAATTTCTAAATCGTTCCTATTTCTACGTATCTCGACGATTTGGATGATATATAAGAAACACTGAAATTTTAGCGAATTTCCAAGAAAAACTGAAATTTTAGCGAATTTCCATGAAAAATGTCAATATTAACCGAAATTCTAAATCGTTCCTATTTCTACGTATCTCGACGATTTGGATGATATATAAGAAACACTGAAATTTTAGCGAATTTCCAAGAAAAACTGAAATTTTAGCGAATTTCCATGAAAAATGTCTATATTAACCGAATTTCTAAATCGTTCCTATTTCTACGTAACTCGTCGATTTGGATGATATATAAGAAACTCTGAAATTTTAGCGAATTTCCAAGAAAAACTGAAATTTTAGCGAAGTTCCATGAAAAATGTCAATATTAACCGAATTTCTAAATCGTTCCTATTTCTACGTATCTCGACGATTTGGATGATATATAAGAAACACTGAAATTTTAGCGAATTTCCAAGAAAAACTGAAATTTTAGCGAATTTCCATGAAAAATGTCAATATTAACCGAATTTCTAAATCGTTCCTATTTCTACGTAACTCGACGATTTGGATGATATATAAGAAACACTGAAATTTTAGCGAATTTCCAAGAAAAACTGAAATTTTAGCGAATTTCCATGAAAAATGTCAATATTAACCGAATTTCTAAATCGTTCCTATTTCTACGTAACTCGACGATTTGGATGATATATAAGAAACACTGAAATTTTAGCGAATTTCCAAGAAAAACTGAAATTTTAGCGAATTTCCAAGAAAAATATCAAAATTAACAGAATTTCTAAATCGTTCCTGTTTCTACGTAACTCGCCGATTTGGATGATATATAAGAAACACTGAAATTTTAGCGAATTTCCAAGAAAAACTGAAATTTTAGCGAATTTCCAAGAAAAATGTCAATATTAACCGAATTTCTAAATCGTTCCTATTTCTACGTATCTCGACGATTTGGATGATATATAAGAAACACTGAAATTTTAGCGAATTTCCAAGAAAAACTGAAATTTTAGCGAATTTCCAAGAAAAATGTCAATATTAACCGAATTTCTAAATCGTTCCTATTTCTACGTATCTCGACGATTTGGATGATATATAAGAAACACTGAAATTTTAGCGAATTTCCAAGAAAAACTGAAATTTTAGCGAATTTCCATGAAAAATGTCAATATTAACCGAATTTCTAAATCGTTCCTATTTCTACGTAACTCGACGATTTGGATGATATATAAGAAACACTGAAATTTTAGCGAATTTCCAAGAAAAACTGAAATTTTAGCGAATTTCCAAGAAAAATGTCAAAATTAACAGAATTTCTAAATCGTTCCTATTTCTACGTAACTCGACGATTTGTATGATATATAAGAAACACTGAAATTTTAGCGAATTTCCAAGAAAAACTGAAATTTTAGCGAATTTCCAAGAAAAATGTCAAAATTAACCGAATTTCTAAATCGTTCCTATTTCTACGTAACTCGACGATTTGGATGATATATAAGAAACACTGAAATTTTAGCGAATTTCTAAGAAAAACTGAAATTTTAGCGAATTTCCAAGAAAAATGTCAATATTAACCGAATTTCTAAATCGTTCCTATTTCTACGTATCTCGACGATTTGGATGATATATAAGAAACACTGAAATTTTAGCGAATTTCCAAGAAAAACTGAAATTTTAGCGAATTTCCAAGAAAAATGTAAATATTAACCGAATTTCTAAATCGTTCCTATTTCTACGTAACTCGACGATTTGGATGATATATAAGAAACACTGAAATTTTAGCGAATTTCCAAGAAAAACTGAAATTTTAGCGAATTTCCAAGAAAAATGTCAATATTAACCGAATTTCTAAATCGTTCCTATTTCTACGTATCTCGACGATTTGGATGATATATAAGAAACACTGAAATTTTAGCGAATTTCCAAGAAAAACTGAAATTTTAGCGAATTTCCAAGAAAAATGTCAAAATTAACCGAATTTCTAAATCGTTCCTATTTCTACGTAACTCGACGATTTGGATGATATATAAGAAACACTGAAATTTTAGCGAATTTCCAAGAAAAACTGAAATTTTAGCGAATTTCCAAGAAAAATGTCAATATTAACCGAATTTCTAAATCGTTCCTATTTCTACGTAACTCGACGATTTGGATGATATATAAGAAACACTGAAATTTTAGCGAATTTCCAAGAAAAACTGAAATTTTAGCGAATTTCCATGAAAAATGTCAATATTAACCGAATTTCTAAGTCGTTCCTATTTCTACGTATCTCGACGATTTGGATGATATATAAGAAACACTGAAATTTTAGCGAATTTCCAAGAAAAACTGAAATTTTAGCGAATTTCCATGAAAAATGTCAATATTAACCGAATTTCTAAATCGTTCCTATTTCTGCGTATCTCGACGATTTGGATGATATATAAGAAACACTGAAATTTTAGCGAATTTCCAAGAAAAACTGAAATTTTAGCGAATTTCCATGAAAAATGTCAATATTAACCGAATTTCTAAATCGTTCCTATTTCTACGTATCTCGACGATTTGGATGATATATAAGAAACACTGAAATTTTAGCGAATTTCCAAGAAAAACTGAAATTTTAGCGAATTTCCATGAAAAATGTCAATATTAACCGAATTTCTAAATCGTTCCTATTTCTACGTAACTCGACGATTTGGATGATATATAAGAAACACTGAAATTTTAGCGAATTTCCAAGAAAAACTGAAATTTTAGCGAATTTCCAAGAAAAATGTCAAAATTAACCGAATTTCTAAATCGTTCCTATTTCTACGTAACTCGACGATTTGGATGATATAGAAGAAACACTGAAATGTTAGCGAATTTCCAAGAAAAACTGAAATTTTAGCGAATTTCCATGAAAAATGTCAATATTAACCGAATTTCTAAATCGTTCCTATTTCTACGTAACTCGACGATTTGGATGATATATAAGAAACACTGAAATTTTAGCGAATTTACATGAAAAATGTCAATATTAACCGAATTTCTAAATCGTTCCTATTTCTACGTAACTCGACGATTTGGATGATATATAAGAAACACTGAAATTTTAGCGAATTTCCAAGAAAAACTGAAATTTTAGCGAATTTCCATGAAAAATGTCAATATTAACCGAATTTCTAAATCGTTCCTATTTCTACGTAACTCGACGATTTGGATGATATATAAGAAACACTGAAATTTTAGCGAATTTCCAAGAAAAACTGAAATTTTAGCGAATTTCCAAGAAAAATGTCAAAATTAACCGAATTTCTAAATCGTTCCTATTTCTACGTATCTCGACGATTTGGATGATATATAAGAAACACTGAAATTTTAGCGAATTTCCAAGAAAAACTGAAATTTTAGCGAATTTCCATGAAAAATGTCAATATTAACCGAATTTCTAAATCGTTCCTATTTCTACGTAACTCGACGATTTGGATGATATATAAGAAACACTGAAATTTTAGCGAATTTCCAAGAAAAACTGAAATTTTAGCGAATTTCCAAGAAAAATGTCAATATTAACCGAATTTCTAAATCGTTCCTATTTCTACGTATCTCGACGATTTGGATGATATATAAGAAACACTGAAATTTTAGCGAATTTCCAAGAAAAACTGAAATTTTAGCGAATTTCCAAGAAAAGTGTCAAAATTAACAGAATTTCTAAATCGTTCCTATTTCTACGTAACTCGACGATTTGTATGATATATAAGAAACACTGAAATTTTAGCGAATTTCCAAGAAAAACTGAAATTTTAGCGAATTTCCAAGAAAAATGTCAAAATTAACAGAATTTCTAAATCGTTCCTATTTCTACGTATCTCGACGATTTGGATGATATATAAGAAACACTGAAATTTTAGCGAATTTCCAAGAAAAACTGAAATTTTAGCGAATTTCCATGAAAAATGTCAATATTAACCGAATTTCTAAATCGTTCCTATTTCTACGTATCTCGACGATTTGGATGATATATAAGAAACACTGAAATTTTAGCGAATTTCCAAGAAAAACTGAAATTTTAGCGAATTTCCATGAAAAATGTCAATATTAACTGAATTTCTAAATCGTTCCTATTTCTACGTAACTCGACGATTTGGATGATATATAAGAAACACTGAAATTTTAGCGAATTTCCAAGAAAAACTGAAATTTTAGCGAATTTCCAAGAAAAATATCAAAATTAACAGAATTTCTAAATCGTTCCTATTTCTACGTAACTCGCCGATTTGGATGATATATAAGAAACACTGAAATTTTAGCGAATTTCCAAGAAAAACTGAAATTTTAGCGAATTTCCAAGAAAAATGTCAATATTAACCGAATTTCTAAATCGTTCCTATTTCTACGTATCTCGACGATTTGGATGATATATAAGAAACACTGAAATTTTAGCGAATTTCCAAGAAAAACTGAAATTTTAGCGAATTTCCAAGAAAAATGTCAATATTAACCGAATTTCTAAATCGTTCCTATTTCTACGTATCTCGACGATTTGGATGATATATAAGAAACACTGAAATTTTAGCGAATTTCCAAGAAAAACTGAAATTTTAGCGAATTTCCAAGAAAAATGTCAATATTAACCGAATTTCTAAATCGTTCCTATTTCTACGTATCTCGACGATTTGGATGATATATAAGAAACACTGAAATTTTAGCGAATTTCCAAGAAAAACTGAAATTTTAGCGAATTTCCAAGAAAAATGTCAATATTAACCGAATTTCTAAATCGTTCCTATTTCTACGTATCTCGACGATTTGGATGATATATAAGAAACACTGAAATTTTAGCGAATTTCCAAGAAAAACTGAAATTTTAGCGAATTTCCAAGAAAAATGTCAAAATTAACCGAATTTCTAAATCGTTCCTATTTCTACGTAACTCGACGATTTGGATGATATATAAGAAACACTGAAATTTTAGCGAATTTCCAAGAAAAACTGAAATTTTAGCGAATTTCCATGAAAAATGTCAATATTAACCGAATTTCTAAATCGTTCCTATTTCTACGTATCTCGACGATTTGGATGATATATAAGAAACACTGAAATTTTAGCGAATTTCCAAGAAAAACTGAAATTTTAGCGAATTTCCAAGAAAAATGTCAATATTAACCGAATTTCTAAATCGTTCCTATTTCTACGTATCTCGACGATTTGGATGATATATAAGAAACACTGAAATTTTAGCGAATTTCCAAGAAAAACTGAAATTTTAGCGAATTTCCAAGAAAAATGTCAATATTAACCGAATTTCTAAATCGTTCCTATTTCTACGTATCTCGACGATTTGGATGATATATAAGAAACACTGAAATTTTAGCGAATTTCCAAGAAAAACTGAAATTTTAGCGAATTTCCATGAAAAATGTCAATATTAACCGAATTTCTAAATCGTTCCTATTTCTACGTATCTCGACGATTTGGATGATATATAAGAAACACTGAAATTTTAGCGAATTTCCAAGAAAAACTGAAATTTTAGCGAATTTCCGTGAAAAATGTCTATATTAACCGAATTTCTAAATCATTCCTATTTCTACGTAACTCGTCGATTTGAATGATATATAAGAAACTCTGAAATTTTAGCGAATTTCCAAGAAAAACTGAAATTTTAGCGAATTTCCATGAAAAATGTCAATATTAACCGAATTTCTAAATCGTTCCTATTTCTACATATCTCGACGATTTGGATGATATAGAAGAAACACTGAAATGTTAGCGAATTTCCAAGAAAAACTGAAATTTTAGCGAATTTCCATGAAAAATGTCAATATTAACCGAATTTCTAAATCGTTCCTATTTCTACGTAACTCGACGATTTGGATGATATATAAGAAACACTGAAATTTTAGCGAATTTACATGAAAAATGTCAATATTAACCGAATTTCTAAATCGTTCCTATTTCTACGTAACTCGACGATTTGGATGATATATAAGAAACACTGAAATTTTAGCGAATTTCCAAGAAAAACTGAAATTTTAGCGAATTTCCATGAAAAATGTCAATATTAACCGAATTTCTAAATCGTTCCTATTTCTACGTAACTCGACGATTTGGATGATATATAAGAAACACTGAAATTTTAGCGAATTTCCAAGAAAAACTGAAATTTTAGCGAATTTCCATGAAAAATGTCAATATTAACCGAATTTCTAAATCGTTCCTATTTCTGCGTATCTCGACGATTTGGATGATATATAAGAAACACTGAAATTTTAGCGAATTTCCAAGAAAAACTGAAATTTTAGCGAATTTCCATGAAAAATGTCAATATTAACCGAATTTCTAAGTCGTTCCTATTTCTACGTAACTCGACGATTTGGATGATATATAAGAAACACTGAAATTTTAGCGAATTTCCAAGAAAAACTGAAATTTTAGCGAATTTCCATGAAAAATGTCAATATTAACCGAATTTCTAAATCGTTCCTATTTCTACGTATCTCGACGATTTGGATGATATATAAGAAACACTGAAATTTTAGCGAATTTCCAAGAAAAACTGAAATTTTAGCGAATTTCCATGAAAAATGTCAATATTAACCGAAATTCTAAATCGTTCCTATTTCTACGTATCTCGACGATTTGGATGATATATAAGAAACACTGAAATTTTAGCGAATTTCCAAGAAAAACTGAAATTTTAGCGAATTTCCATGAAAAATGTCTATATTAACCGAATTTCTAAATCGTTCCTATTTCTACGTAACTCGTCGATTTGGATGATATATAAGAAACTCTGAAATTTTAGCGAATTTCCAAGAAAAACTGAAATTTTAGCGAAGTTCCATGAAAAATGTCAATATTAACCGAATTTCTAAATCGTTCCTATTTCTACGTATCTCGACGATTTGGATGATATATAAGAAACACTGAAATTTTAGCGAATTTCCAAGAAAAACTGAAATTTTAGCGAATTTCCATGAAAAATGTCAATATTAACCGAATTTCTAAATCGTTCCTATTTCTACGTAACTCGACGATTTGGATGATATATAAGAAACACTGAAATTTTAGCGAATTTCCAAGAAAAACTGAAATTTTAGCGAATTTCCATGAAAAATGTCAATATTAACCGAATTTCTAAATCGTTCCTATTTCTACGTAACTCGACGATTTGGATGATATATAAGAAACACTGAAATTTTAGCGAATTTCCAAGAAAAACTGAAATTTTAGCGAATTTCCAAGAAAAATATCAAAATTAACAGAATTTCTAAATCGTTCCTGTTTCTACGTAACTCGCCGATTTGGATGATATATAAGAAACACTGAAATTTTAGCGAATTTCCAAGAAAAACTGAAATTTTAGCGAATTTCCAAGAAAAATGTCAATATTAACCGAATTTCTAAATCGTTCCTATTTCTACGTATCTCGACGATTTGGATGATATATAAGAAACACTGAAATTTTAGCGAATTTCCAAGAAAAACTGAAATTTTAGCGAATTTCCAAGAAAAATGTCAATATTAACCGAATTTCTAAATCGTTCCTATTTCTACGTATCTCGACGATTTGGATGATATATAAGAAACACTGAAATTTTAGCGAATTTCCAAGAAAAACTGAAATTTTAGCGAATTTCCATGAAAAATGTCAATATTAACCGAATTTCTAAATCGTTCCTATTTCTACGTAACTCGACGATTTGGATGATATATAAGAAACACTGAAATTTTAGCGAATTTCCAAGAAAAACTGAAATTTTAGCGAATTTCCATGAAAAATGTCAATATTAACCGAATTTCTAAATCGTTCCTATTTCTACGTATCTCGACGATTTGGATGATATATAAGAAACACTGAAATTTTAGCGAATTTCCAAGAAAAACTGAAATTTTAGCGAATTTCCAAGAAAAATGTCAAAATTAACAGAATTTCTAAATCGTTCCTATTTCTACGTAACTCGACGATTTGTATGATATATAAGAAACACTGAAATTTTAGCGAATTTCCAAGAAAAACTGAAATTTTAGCGAATTTCCAAGAAAAATGTCAAAATTAACCGAATTTCTAAATCGTTCCTATTTCTACGTAACTCGACGATTTGGATGATATATAAGAAACACTGAAATTTTAGCGAATTTCTAAGAAAAACTGAAATTTTAGCGAATTTCCAAGAAAAATGTCAATATTAACCGAATTTCTAAATCGTTCCTATTTCTACGTATCTCGACGATTTGGATGATATATAAGAAACACTGAAATTTTAGCGAATTTCCAAGAAAAACTGAAATTTTAGCGAATTTCCAAGAAAAATGTAAATATTAACCGAATTTCTAAATCGTTCCTATTTCTACGTAACTCGACGATTTGGATGATATATAAGAAACACTGAAATTTTAGCGAATTTCCAAGAAAAACTGAAATTTTAGCGAATTTCCAAGAAAAATGTCAATATTAACCGAATTTCTAAATCGTTCCTATTTCTACGTATCTCGACGATTTGGATGATATATAAGAAACACTGAAATTTTAGCGAATTTCCAAGAAAAACTGAAATTTTAGCGAATTTCCAAGAAAAATGTCAAAATTAACCGAATTTCTAAATCGTTCCTATTTCTACGTAACTCGACGATTTGGATGATATATAAGAAACACTGAAATTTTAGCGAATTTCCAAGAAAAACTGAAATTTTAGCGAATTTCCAAGAAAAATGTCAATATTAACCGAATTTCTAAATCGTTCCTATTTCTACGTAACTCGACGATTTGGATGATATATAAGAAACACTGAAATTTTAGCGAATTTCCAAGAAAAACTGAAATTTTAGCGAATTTCCATGAAAAATGTCAATATTAACCGAATTTCTAAGTCGTTCCTATTTCTACGTATCTCGACGATTTGGATGATATATAAGAAACACTGAAATTTTAGCGAATTTCCAAGAAAAACTGAAATTTTAGCGAATTTCCATGAAAAATGTCAATATTAACCGAATTTCTAAATCGTTCCTATTTCTGCGTATCTCGACGATTTGGATGATATATAAGAAACACTGAAATTTTAGCGAATTTCCAAGAAAAACTGAAATTTTAGCGAATTTCCATGAAAAATGTCAATATTAACCGAATTTCTAAATCGTTCCTATTTCTACGTATCTCGACGATTTGGATGATATATAAGAAACACTGAAATTTTAGCGAATTTCCAAGAAAAACTGAAATTTTAGCGAATTTCCATGAAAAATGTCAATATTAACCGAATTTCTAAGTCGTTCCTATTTCTACGTAACTCGACGATTTGTATGATATATAAGAAACACTGAAATTTTAGCGAATTTCCAAGAAAAACTGAAATTTTAGCGAATTTCCAAGAAAAATGTCAAAATTAACCGAATTTCTAAATCGTTCCTATTTCTACGTAACTCGACGATTTGGATGATATATAAGAAACACTGAAATTTTAGCGAATTTCCAAGAAAAACTGAAATTTTAGCGAATTTCCATGAAAAATGTCAATATTAACCGAATTTCTAAATCGTTCCTATTTCTACGTATCTCGACGATTTGGATGATATATAAGAAACACTGAAATTTTAGCGAATTTCCAAGAAAAACTGAAATTTTAGCGAATTTCCAAGAAAAATGTCAAAATTAACAGAATTTCTAAATCGTTCCTATTTCTACGTAACTCGACGATTTGTATGATATATAAGAAACACTGAAATTTTAGCGAATTTCCAAGAAAAACTGAAATTTTAGCGAATTTCCAAGAAAAATGTCAAAATTAACCGAATTTCTAAATCGTTCCTATTTCTACGTAACTCGACGATTTGGATGATATATAAGAAACACTGAAATTTTAGCGAATTTCTAAGAAAAACTGAAATTTTAGCGAATTTCCAAGAAAAATGTCAATATTAACCGAATTTCTAAATCGTTCCTATTTCTACGTATCTCGACGATTTGGATGATATATAAGAAACACTGAAATTTTAGCGAATTTCCAAGAAAAACTGAAATTTTAGCGAATTTCCAAGAAAAATGTAAATATTAACCGAATTTCTAAATCGTTCCTATTTCTACGTAACTCGACGATTTGGATGATATATAAGAAACACTGAAATTTTAGCGAATTTCCAAGAAAAACTGAAATTTTAGCGAATTTCCAAGAAAAATGTCAATATTAACCGAATTTCTAAATCGTTCCTATTTCTACGTATCTCGACGATTTGGATGATATATAAGAAACACTGAAATTTTAGCGAATTTCCAAGAAAAACTGAAATTTTAGCGAATTTCCAAGAAAAATGTCAAAATTAACCGAATTTCTAAATCGTTCCTATTTCTACGTAACTCGACGATTTGGATGATATATAAGAAACACTGAAATTTTAGCGAATTTCCAAGAAAAACTGAAATTTTAGCGAATTTCCAAGAAAAATGTCAATATTAACCGAATTTCTAAATCGTTCCTATTTCTACGTAACTCGACGATTTGGATGATATATAAGAAACACTGAAATTTTAGCGAATTTCCAAGAAAAACTGAAATTTTAGCGAATTTCCATGAAAAATGTCAATATTAACCGAATTTCTAAGTCGTTCCTATTTCTACGTATCTCGACGATTTGGATGATATATAAGAAACACTGAAATTTTAGCGAATTTCCAAGAAAAACTGAAATTTTAGCGAATTTCCATGAAAAATGTCAATATTAACCGAATTTCTAAATCGTTCCTATTTCTGCGTATCTCGACGATTTGGATGATATATAAGAAACACTGAAATTTTAGCGAATTTCCAAGAAAAACTGAAATTTTAGCGAATTTCCATGAAAAATGTCAATATTAACCGAATTTCTAAATCGTTCCTATTTCTACGTATCTCGACGATTTGGATGATATATAAGAAACACTGAAATTTTAGCGAATTTCCAAGAAAAACTGAAATTTTAGCGAATTTCCATGAAAAATGTCAATATTAACCGAATTTCTAAGTCGTTCCTATTTCTACGTATCTCGACGATTTGGATGATATATAAGAAACACTGAAATGTTAGCGAATTTCCAAGAAAAACTGAAATTTTAGCGAATTTCCATGAAAAATGTCAATATTAACCGAATTTCTAAATCGTTCCTATTTCTACGTAACTCGACGATTTGGATGATATATAAGAAACACTGAAATTTTAGCGAATTTCCAAGAAAAACTGAAATTTTAGCGAATTTCCATGAAAAATGTCAATATTAACCGAATTTCTAAATCGTTCCTATTTCTACGTATCTCGACGATTTGGATGATATATAAGAAACACTGAAATTTTAGCGAATTTCCAAGAAAAACTGAAATTTTAGCGAATTTCCATGAAAAATGTCAATATTAACCGAATTTCTAAATCGTTCCTATTTCTACGTAACTCGACGATTTGGATGATATATAAGAAACACTGAAATTTTAGCGAATTTCCAAGAAAAACTGAAATTTTAGCGAATTTCCATGAAAAATGTCAATATTAACCGAATTTCTAAATCGTTCCTATTTCTACGTATCTCGACGATTTCGATGATATATAAGAAACACTGAAATTTTAGCGAATTTCCAAGAAAAACTGAAATTTTAGCGAATTTCCAAGAAAAACTGAAATTTTAGCGAATTTCCATGAAAAATGTCAATATTAACCGAATTTCTAAATCGTTCCTATTTCTACGTAACTCGACGATTTGGATGATATATAAGAAACACTGAAATTTTAACGAATTTCAAAGAAAAACTGAAATTTTAGCGAATTTCCATGAAAAATGTCAATATTAACCGAATTTCTAAGTCGTTCCTATTTCTACGTATCTCGACGATTTGGATGATATATAAGAAACACTGAAATGTTAGCGAATTTCCAAGAAAAACTGAAATTTTAGCGAATTTCCATGAAAAATGTCAATATTAACCGAATTTCTAAATCGTTCCTATTTCTACGTAACTCGACGATTTGGATGATATATAAGAAACACTGAAATTTTAGCGAATTTCCAAGAAAAACTGAAATTTTAGCGAATTTCCATGAAAAATGTCAATATTAACCGAATTTCTAAATCGTTCCTATTTCTACGTATCTCGACGATTTGCATGATATATAAGCAACACTGAAATTTTAGAAAATTTCCAAGAAAAACTGAAATTTTAGCGAATTTCCAAGAAAAATGTAAAAATTAACCGAATTTCTTAATCGTTCCTATTTCTACGTATCTCGACGATTTGGATGATATATAAGAAACACTGAAATTTTAGCGAATTTCCAAGAAAAACTGAAATTTTAGCGAATTTCCATGAAAAATGTCAATATTAACCGAATTTCTAAATCGTTCCTATTTCTACGTAACTCGACGATTTGGATGATATATAAGAAACACTGAAATTTTAGCGAATTTCCAAGAAAAACTGAAATTTTAGCGAATTTCCAAGAAAAACTGAAATTTTAGCGAATTTCCATGAAAAATGTCAATATTAACCGAATTTCTAAATCGTTCCTATTTCTACGTAACTCGACGATTTGGATGATATATAAGAAACACTGAAATTTTAGCGGATTTCCAAGAAAAACTGAAATTTTAGCGAATTTCCATGAAAAATGTCAATATTAACCGAATTTCTAAGTCGTTCCTACTTCTACGTATCTCGACGATTTGGATGATATATAAGAAACACTGAAATTTTAGCGAATTTCCAAGAAAAACTGAAATTTTAGCGAATTTCCATGAAAAATGTCAATATTAACCGAATTTCTAAATCGTTCCTATTTCTACGTATCTCGACGATTTGGATGATATATAAGAAACACTGAAATTTTAGCGAATTTCCAAGAAAAACTGAAATTTTAGCGAATTTCCATGAAAAATGTCAATATTAACCGAATTTCTAAATCGTTCCTATTTCTACGTAACTCGACGATTTGGATGATATATAAGAAACACTGAAATTTTAGCGAATTTCCAAGAAAAACTGAAATTTTAGCGAATTTCCATGAAAAATGTCAATATTAACCGAATTTCTAAATCGTTCCTATTTCTACGTATCTCGACGATTTGGATGATATATAAGAAACACTGAAATTTTAGCGAATTTCCAAGAAAAACTGAAATTTTAGCGAATTTTCATGAAAAATGTCAATATTAACCGAATTTCTAAATCGTTCCTATTTCTACGTAACTCGACGATTTGGATGATATATAAGAAACACTGAAATTTTAGCGAATTTCCAAGAAAAACTGAAATTTTAGCGAATTTCCATGAAAAATGTCAATATTAACCGAATTTCTAAATCGTTCCTATTTCTACGTATCTCGACGATTTGGATGATATATAAGAAACACTGAAATTTTAGCGAATTTCCAAGAAAAACTGAAATTTTAGCGAATTTCCAAGAAAAACTGAAATTTTAGCGAATTTCCATGAAAAATGTCAATATTAACCGAATTTCTAAATCGTTCCTATTTCTACGTAACTCGACGATTTGGATGATATATAAGAAACACTGAAATTTTAGCGAATTTCCAAGAAAAACTGAAATTTTAGCGAATTTCCATGAAAAATGTCAATATTAACCGAATTTCTAAGTCGTTCCTATTTCTACGTATCTCGACGATTTGGATGATATATAAGAAACACTGAAATGTTAGCGAATTTCCAAGAAAAACTGAAATTTTAGCGAATTTCCATGAAAAATGTCAATATTAACCGAATTTCTAAATCGTTCCTATTTCTACGTATCTCGACGATTTGGATGATATATAAGAAACACTGAAATGTTAGCGAATTTCCAAGAAAAACTGAAATTTTAGCGAATTTCCATGAAAAATGTCAATATTAACCGAATTTCTAAATCGTTCCTATTTCTACGTAACTCGACGATTTGGATGATATATAAGAAACACTGAAATTTTAGCGAATTTCCAAGAAAAACTGAAATTTTAGCGAATTTCCATGAAAAATGTCAATATTAACCGAATTTCTAAATCGTTCCTATTTCTACGTATCTCGACGATTTGGATGATATATAAGAAACACTGAAATTTTAGCGAATTTCCAAGAAAAACTGAAATTTTAGCGAATTTCCATGAAAAATGTCAATATTAACCGAATTTCTAAATCGTTCCTATTTCTACGTAACTCGACGATTTGGAAGATATATAAGAAACACTGAAATTTTAGCGAATTTCCAAGAAAAACTGAAATTTTAGCGAATTTCCAAGAAAAACTGAAATTTTAGCGAATTTCCATGAAAAATGTCAATATTAACCGAATTTCTAAATCGTTCCTATTTCTACGTAACTCGACGATTTGGATGATATATAAGAAACACTGAAATTTTAGCGGATTTCCAAGAAAAACTGAAATTTTAGCGAATTTCCATGAAAAATGTCAATATTAACCGAATTTCTAAGTCGTTCCTACTTCTACGTATCTCGACGATTTGGATGATATATAAGAAACACTGAAATTTTAGCGAATTTCCAAGAAAAACTGAAATTTTAGCGAATTTCCATGAAAAATGTCAATATTAACCGAATTTCTAAATCGTTCCTATTTCTACGTATCTCGACGATTTGGATGATATATAAGAAACACTGAAATTTTAGCGAATTTCCAAGAAAAACTGAAATTTTAGCGAATTTCCATGAAAAATGTCAATATTAACCGAATTTCTAAATCGTTCCTATTTCTACGTAACTCGACGATTTGGATGATATATAAGAAACACTGAAATTTTAGCGAATTTCCAAGAAAAACTGAAATTTTAGCGAATTTCCATGAAAAATGTCAATATTAACCGAATTTCTAAATCGTTCCTATTTCTACGTATGTCGACGATTTGGATGATATATAAGAAACACTGAAATTTTAGCGAATTTCCAAGAAAAACTGAAATTTTAGCGAATTTCCAAGAAAAATGTCAATATTAACCGAATTTCTTAATCGTTCCTATTTCTACGTATCTCGATGATTTGGATGATATATAAGAAACACTGAAATTTTAGCGAATTTCCAAGAAAAACTGAAATTTTAGCGAATTTCCAAGAAAAATGTCAATATTAACCGAATTTCTTAATCGTTCCTATTTCTACGTATCTCTACGATTTGGATGATATATAAGAAACACTGAAATTTTAGCGAATTTCCAAGAAAAACTGAAATTTTAGCGAATTTCCAAGAAAAACTGAAATTTTAGCGAATTTCCATGAAAAATGTCAATATTAACCGAATTTCTAAATCGTTCCTATTTCTACGTAACTCGACGATTTGGATGATATATAAGAAACACTGAAATTTTAGCGAATTTCCAAGAAAAACTGAAATTTTAGCGAATTTCCATGAAAAATGTCAATATTAACCGAATTTCTAAATCGTTCCTATTTCTACGTAACTCGACGATTTGGATGATATATAAGAAACACTGAAATTTTAGCGAATTTCCAAGAAAAACTGAAATTTTAGCGAATTTCCATGAAAAATGTCAATATTAACCGAATTTCTAAATCGTTCCTATTTCTACGTATCTCGACGATTTGGATGATATATAAGAAACACTGAAATTTTAGCGAATTTCCAAGAAAAACTGAAATTTTAGCGAATTTCCATGAAAAATGTCAATATTAACCGAATTTCTAAGTCGTTCCTATTTCTACGTATCTCGACGATTTGGATGATATATAAGAAACACTGAAATGTTAGCGAATTTCCAAGAAAAACTGAAATTTTAGCGAATTTCCAAGAAAAATGTCAAAATTAACAGAATTTCTAAATCGTTCCTATTTCTACGTAACTCGACGATTTGTATGATATATAAGAAAAACTGAAATTTTAGCGAATTTCCATGAAAAATGTCAATATTAACCGAATTTCTAAGTCGTTCCTATTTCTACGTATTTCGACGATTTGGATGATATATAAGAAACACTGAAATGTTAGCGAATTTCCAAGAAAAACTGAAATTTTAGCGAATTTCCATGAAAAATGTCAATATTAACCGAATTTCTAAATCGTTCCTATTTCTACGTAACTCGACGATTTGGATGATATATAAGAAACACTGAAATTTTAGCGAATTTCCAAGAAAAACTGAAATTTTAGCGAATTTCCATGAAAAATGTCAATATTAACCGAATTTCTAAATCGTTCCTATTTCTACGTATCTCGACGATTTGGATGATATATAAGAAACACTGAAATGTTAGCGAATTTCCAAGAAAAACTGAAATTTTAGCGAATTTCCATGAAAAATGTCAATATTAACCGAATTTCTAAGTCGTTCCTATTTCTACGTAACTCGCCGATTTGGATGATATATAAGAAACACTGAAATTTTAGCGAATTTCCAAGAAAAACTGAAATTTTAGCGAATTTCCATGAAAAATGTCAATATTAACCGAATTTCTAAATCGTTCCTATTTCTACGTATCTCGACGATTTGGATGATATATAAGAAACACTGAAATTTTAGCGAATTTCCAAGAAAAACTGAAATTTTAGCGAATTTCCAAGAAAAATGTCAATATTAACCGAATTTCTTAATCGTTCCTATTTCTACGTATCTCGACGATTTGGATGATATATAAGAAACACTGAAATTTTAGCGAATTTCCAAGAAAAACTGAAATTTTAGCGAATTTCCAAGAAAAATGTCAATATTAACCGAATTTCTTAATCGTTCCTATTTCTACGTATCTCGACGATTTGGATGATATATAAGAAACACTGAAATTTTAGCGAATTTCCAAGAAAAACTGAAATTTTAGCGAATTTCCAAGAAAAACTGAAATTTTAGCGAATTTCCAAGAAAAATGTCAATATTAACCGAATTTCTTAATCGTTCCTATTTCTACGTATCTCGACGATTTGGATGATATATAAGAAACACTGAAATTTTAGCGAATTTCCAAGAAAAACTGAAATTTTAGCGAATTTCCAAGAAAAACTGAAATTTTAGCGAATTTCCATGAAAAATGTCAATATTAACCGAATTTCTAAATCGTTCCTATTTCTACGTAACTCGACGATTTGGATGATATATAAGAAACACTGAAATTTTAGCGAATTTCCAAGAAAAACTGAAATTTTAGCGAATTTCCATGAAAAATGTCAATATTAACCGAATTTCTAAGTCGTTCCTATTTCTACGTATCTCGACGATTTGGATGATATATAAGAAACACTGAAATGTTAGCGAATTTCCAAGAAAAACTGAAATTTTAGCGAATTTCCATGAAAAATGTCAATATTAACCGAATTTCTAAATCGTTCCTATTTCTACGTAACTCGACGATTTGGATGATATATAAGAAACACTGAAATTTTAGCGAATTTCCAAGAAAAACTGAAATTTTAGCGAATTTCCATGAAAAATGTCAATATTAACCGAATTTCTAAATCGTTCCTATTTCTACGTATCTCGACGATTTGCATGATATATAAGAAACACTGAAATTTTAGAAAATTTCCAAGAAAAACTGAAATTTTAGCGAATTTCCAAGAAAAATGTAAAAATTAACCGAATTTCTTAATCGTTCCTATTTCTACGTATCTCGACGATTTGGATGATATATAAGAAACACTGAAATTTTAGCGAATTTCCAAGAAAAACTGAAATTTTAGCGAATTTCCATGAAAAATGTCAATATTAACCGAATTTCTAAATCGTTCCTATTTCTACGTAACTCGACGATTTGGATGATATATAAGAAACACTGAAATTTTAGCGAATTTCCAAGAAAAACTGAAATTTTAGCGAATTTCCAAGAAAAACTGAAATTTTAGCGAATTTCCATGAAAAATGTCAATATTAACCGAATTTCTAAATCGTTCCTATTTCTACGTAACTCGACGATTTGGATGATATATAAGAAACACTGAAATTTTAGCGAATTTCCAAGAAAAACTGAAATTTTAGCGAATTTCCATGAAAAATGTCAATATTAACCGAATTTCTAAGTCGTTCCTATTTCTACGTATCTCGACGATTTGGATGATATATAAGAAACACTGAAATTTTAGCGAATTTCCAAGAAAAACTGAAATTTTAGCGAATTTCCAAGAAAAATGTCAATATTAACCGAATTTCTAAATCGTTCCTATTTCTACGTAACTCGACGATTTGGATGATATATAAGAAACACTGAAATTTTAGCGAATTTCCAAGAAAAACTGAAATTTTAGCGAATTTCCATGAAAAATGTCAATATTAACCGAATTTCTAAATCGTTCCTATTTCTACGTAACTCGACGATTTGGATGATATATAAGAAACACTGAAATTTTAGCGAATTTCCAAGAGAAACTGAAATTTTAGCGAATTTCCATGAAAAATGTCAATATTAACCGAATTTCTAAATCGTTCCTATTTCTACGTATCTCGACGATTTGGATGATATATAAGAAACACTGAAATTTTAGCGAATTTCCAAGAAAAACTGAAATTTTAGCGAATTTCCAAGAAAAATGTCAATATTAACCGAATTTCTTAATCGTTCCTATTTCTACGTATCTCGACGATTTGGATGATATATAAGAAACACTGAAATTTTAGCGAATTTCCAAGAAAAACTGAAATTTTAGCGAATTTCCAAGAAAAATGTCAATATTAACCGAATTTCTTAATCGTTCCTATTTCTACGTATCTCGACGATTTGGATGATATATAAGAAACACTGAAATTTTAGCGAATTTCCAAGAAAAACTGAAATTTTAGCGAATTTCCAAGAAAAACTGAAATTTTAGCGAATTTCCATGAAAAATGTCAATATTAACCGAATTTCTAAATCGTTCCTATTTCTACGTAACTCGACGATTTGGATGATATATAATAAACACTGAAATTTTAGCGAATTTCCAAGAAAAACTGAAATTTTAGCGAATTTCCATGAAAAATGTCAATATTAACCGAATTTCTAAGTCGTTCCTATTTCTACGTATCTCGACGATTTGGATGATATATAAGAAGCACTGAAATGTTAGCGAATTTCCAAGAAAAACTGAAATTTTAGCGAATTTCCAAGAAAAATGTCAAAATTAACAGAATTTCTAAATCGTTCCTATTTCTACGTAACTCGACGATTTGTATGATATATAAGAAAAACTGAAATTTTAGCGAATTTCCATGAAAAACTGAAATTTTAGCGAATTTCCATGAAAAATGTCAATATTAACCGAATTTCTAAATCGTTCCTATTTCTACGTATCTCGACGATTTGGATGATATATAAGAAACACTGAAATTTTAGCGAATTTCCAAGAAAAACTGAAATTTTAGCGAATTTCCATGAAAAATGTCAATATTAACCGAATTTCTAAATCGTTCCTATTTCTACGTAACTCGACGATTTGGATAATATATAAGAAACACTGAAATTTTAGCGAATTTCCAAGAAAAACTGAAATTTTAGCGAATTTCCATGAAAAATGTCAATATTAACCGAATTTCTAAGTCGTTCCTATTTCTACGTATCTCGACGATTTGGATGATATATAAGAAACACTGAAATGTTAGCGAATTTCCAAGAAAAACTGAAATTTTAGCGAATTTCCATGAAAAATGTCAATATTAACCGAATTTCTAAGTCGTTCCTATTTCTACGTAACTCGCCGATTTGGATGATATATAAGAAACACTGAAATTTTAGCGAATTTCCAAGAAAAACTGAAATTTTAGCGAATTTCCAAGAAAAATGTCAATATTAACCGAATTTCTAAATCGTTCCTATTTCTACGTATCTCGACGATTTGGATGATATATAAGAAACACTGAAATTTTAGCGAATTTCCAAGAAAAACTGAAATTTTAGCGAATTTCCAAGAAAAATGTCAATATTAACCGAATTTCTAAATCGTTCCTATTTCTACGTATCTCGACGATTTGGATGATATATAAGAAACACTGAAATTTTAGCGAATTTCCAAGAAAAACTGAAATTTTAGCGAATTTCCAAGAAAAATGTCAATATTAACCGAATTTCTAAATCGTTCCTATTTCTACGTATCTCGACGATTTGGATGATATATAAGAAACACTGAAATTTTAGCGAATTTCCAAGAAAAACTGAAATTTTAGCGAATTTCCAAGAAAAATGTCAATATTAACCGAATTTCTTAATCGTTCCTATTTCTACGTATCTCGACGATTTGGATGATATATAAGAAACACTGAAATTTTAGCGAATTTCCAAGAAAAACTGAAATTTTAGCGAATTTCCAAGAAAAATGTCAATATTAACCGAATTTCTTAATCGTTCCTATTTCTACGTATCTCGACGATTTGGATGATATATAAGAAACACTGAAATTTTAGCGAATTTCCAAGAAAAACTGAAATTTTAGCGAATTTCCAAGAAAAACTGAAATTTTAGCGAATTTCCATGAAAAATGTCAATATTAACCGAATTTCTAAATCGTTCCTATTTCTACGTATCTCGACGATTTGGATGATATATAAGAAACACTGAAATTTTAGCGAATTTCCAAGAAAAACTGAAATTTTAGCGAATTTCCAAGAAAAATGTCAATATTAACCGAATTTCTTAATCGTTCCTATTTCTACGTATCTCGACGATTTGGATGATATATAAGAAACACTGAAATTTTAGCGAATTTCCAAGAAAAACTGAAATTTTAGCGAATTTCCAAGAAAAATATCAATATTAACCGAATTTCTTAATCGTTCCTATTTCTACGTATCTCGACGATTTGGATGATATATAAGAAACACTGAAATTTTAGCGAATTTCCAAGAAAAACTGAAATTTTAGCGAATTTCCAAGAAAAACTGAAATTTTAGCGAATTTCCATGAAAAATGTCAATATTAACCGAATTTCTAAATCGTTCCTATTTCTACGTAACTCGACGATTTGGATGATATATAAGAAACACTGAAATTTTAGCGAATTTCCAAGAAAAACTGAAATTTTAGCGAATTTCCATGAAAAATGTCAATATTAACCGAATTTCTAAGTCGTTCCTATTTCTACGTATCTCGACGATTTGGATGATATATAAGAAGCACTGAAATGTTAGCGAATTTCCAAGAAAAACTGAAATTTTAGCGAATTTCCAAGAAAAATGTCAAAATTAACAGAATTTCTAAATCGTTCCTATTTCTACGTAACTCGACGATTTGTATGATATATAAGAAAAACTGAAATTTTAGCGAATTTCCATGAAAAACTGAAATTTTAGCGAATTTCCATGAAAAATGTCAATATTAACCGAATTTCTAAATCGTTCCTATTTCTACGTATCTCGACGATTTGGATGATATATAAGAAACACTGAAATTTTAGCGAATTTCCAAGAAAAACTGAAATTTTAGCGAATTTCCATGAAAAATGTCAATATTAACCGAATTTCTAAATCGTTCCTATTTCTACGTAACTCGACGATTTGGATGATATATAAGAAACACTGAAATTTTAGCGAATTTCCAAGAAAAACTGAAATTTTAGCGAATTTCCATGAAAAATGTCAATATTAACCGAATTTCTAAGTCGTTCCTATTTCTACGTATCTCGACGATTTGGATGATATATAAGAAACACTGAAATGTTAGCGAATTTCCAAGAAAAACTGAAATTTTAGCGAATTTCCATGAAAAATGTCAATATTAACCGAATTTCTAAGTCGTTCCTATTTCTACGTAACTCGCCGATTTGGATGATATATAAGAAACACTGAAATTTTAGCGAATTTCCAAGAAAAACTGAAATTTTAGCGAATTTCCAAGAAAAATGTCAATATTAACCGAATTTCTAAATCGTTCCTATTTCTACGTATCTCGACGATTTGGATGATATATAAGAAACACTGAAATTTTAGCGAATTTCCAAGAAAAACTGAAATTTTAGCGAATTTCCAAGAAAAATGTCAATATTAACCGAATTTCTAAATCGTTCCTATTTCTACGTATCTCGACGATTTGGATGATATATAAGAAACACTGAAATTTTAGCGAATTTCCAAGAAAAACTGAAATTTTAGCGAATTTCCAAGAAAAATGTCAATATTAACCGAATTTCTAAATCGTTCCTATTTCTACGTATCTCGACGATTTGGATGATATATAAGAAACACTGAAATTTTAGCGAATTTCCAAGAAAAACTGAAATTTTAGCGAATTTCCAAGAAAAATGTCAAAATTAACAGAATTTCTAAATCGTTCCTATTTCTACGTAACTCGACGATTTGTATGATATATAAGAAACACTGAAATTTTAGCGAATTTCCAAGAAAAACTGAAATTTTAGCGAATTTCCAAGAAAAATGTCAAAATTAACAGAATTTCTAAATCGTTCCTATTTCTACGTATCTCGACGATTTGGATGATATATAAGAAACACTGAAATTTTAGCGAATTTCCAAGAAAAACTGAAATTTTAGCGAATTTCCATGAAAAATGTCAATATTAACCGAATTTCTAAATCGTTCCTATTTCTACGTATCTCGACGATTTGGATGATATATAAGAAACACTGAAATTTTAGCGAATTTCCAAGAAAAACTGAAATTTTAGCGAATTTCCATGAAAAATGTCAATATTAACTGAATTTCTAAATCGTTCCTATTTCTACGTAACTCGACGATTTGGATGATATATAAGAAACACTGAAATTTTAGCGAATTTCCAAGAAAAACTGAAATTTTAGCGAATTTCCAAGAAAAATATCAAAATTAACAGAATTTCTAAATCGTTCCTATTTCTACGTAACTCGCCGATTTGGATGATATATAAGAAACACTGAAATTTTAGCGAATTTCCAAGAAAAACTGAAATTTTAGCGAATTTCCAAGAAAAATGTCAATATTAACCGAATTTCTAAATCGTTCCTATTTCTACGTATCTCGACGATTTGGATGATATATAAGAAACACTGAAATATTAGCGAATTTCCAAGAAAAACTGAAATTTTAGCGAATTTCCAAGAAAAATGTCAATATTAACCGAATTTCTAAATCGTTCCTATTTCTACGTATCTCGACGATTTGGATGATATATAAGAAACACTGAAATTTTAGCGAATTTCCAAGAAAAACTGAAATTTTAGCGAATTTCCAAGAAAAATGTCAATATTAACCGAATTTCTAAATCGTTCCTATTTCTACGTAACTCGACGATTTGGATGATATATAAGAAACACTGAAATTTTAGCGAATTTCCAAGAAAAACTGAAATTTTAGCGAATTTCCATGAAAAATGTCAATATTAACCGAATTTCTAAATCGTTCCTATTTCTACGTAACTCGACGATTTGGATGATATATAAGAAACACTGAAATTTTAGCGAATTTCCAAGAGAAACTGAAATTTTAGCGAATTTCCATGAAAAATGTCAATATTAACCGAATTTCTAAATCGTTCCTATTTCTACGTATCTCGACGATTTGGATGATATATAAGAAACACTGAAATTTTAGCGAATTTCCAAGAAAAACTGAAATTTTAGCGAATTTCCAAGAAAAATGTCAATATTAACCGAATTTCTTAATCGTTCCTATTTCTACGTATCTCGACGATTTGGATGATATATAAGAAACACTGAAATTTTAGCGAATTTCCAAGAAAAACTGAAATTTTAGCGAATTTCCAAGAAAAATGTCAATATTAACCGAATTTCTTAATCGTTCCTATTTCTACGTATCTCGACGATTTGGATGATATATAAGAAACACTGAAATTTTAGCGAATTTCCAAGAAAAACTGAAATTTTAGCGAATTTCCAAGAAAAACTGAAATTTTAGCGAATTTCCATGAAAAATGTCAATATTAACCGAATTTCTAAATCGTTCCTATTTCTACGTAACTCGACGATTTGGATGATATATAAGAAACACTGAAATTTTAGCGAATTTCCAAGAAAAACTGAAATTTTAGCGAATTTCCATGAAAAATGTCAATATTAACCGAATTTCTAAGTCGTTCCTATTTCTACGTATCTCGACGATTTGGATGATATATAAGAAGCACTGAAATGTTAGCGAATTTCCAAGAAAAACTGAAATTTTAGCGAATTTCCAAGAAAAATGTCAAAATTAACAGAATTTCTAAATCGTTCCTATTTCTACGTAACTCGACGATTTGTATGATATATAAGAAAAACTGAAATTTTAGCGAATTTCCATGAAAAACTGAAATTTTAGCGAATTTCCATGAAAAATGTCAATATTAACCGAATTTCTAAATCGTTCCTATTTCTACGTATCTCGACGATTTGGATGATATATAAGAAACACTGAAATTTTAGCGAATTTCCAAGAAAAACTGAAATTTTAGCGAATTTCCATGAAAAATGTCAATATTAACCGAATTTCTAAATCGTTCCTATTTCTACGTAACTCGACGATTTGGATGATATATAAGAAACACTGAAATTTTAGCGAATTTCCAAGAAAAACTGAAATTTTAGCGAATTTCCATGAAAAATGTCAATATTAACCGAATTTCTAAGTCGTTCCTATTTCTACGTATCTCGACGATTTGGATGATATATAAGAAACACTGAAATGTTAGCGAATTTCCAAGAAAAACTGAAATTTTAGCGAATTTCCATGAAAAATGTCAATATTAACCGAATTTCTAAGTCGTTCCTATTTCTACGTAACTCGCCGATTTGGATGATATATAAGAAACACTGAAATTTTAGCGAATTTCCAAGAAAAACTGAAATTTTAGCGAATTTCCAAGAAAAATGTCAATATTAACCGAATTTCTAAATCGTTCCTATTTCTACGTATCTCGACGATTTGGATGATATATAAGAAACACTGAAATTTTAGCGAATTTCCAAGAAAAACTGAAATTTTAGCGAATTTCCAAGAAAAATGTCAAAATTAACAGAATTTCTAAATCGTTCCTATTTCTACGTAACTCGACGATTTGTATGATATATAAGAAACACTGAAATTTTAGCGAATTTCCAAGAAAAACTGAAATTTTAGCGAATTTCCAAGAAAAATGTCAAAATTAACAGAATTTCTAAATCGTTCCTATTTCTACGTATCTCGACGATTTGGATGATATATAAGAAACACTGAAATTTTAGCGAATTTCCAAGAAAAACTGAAATTTTAGCGAATTTCCATGAAAAATGTCAATATTAACCGAATTTCTAAATCGTTCCTATTTCTACGTATCTCGACGATTTGGATGATATATAAGAAACACTGAAATTTTAGCGAATTTCCAAGAAAAACTGAAATTTTAGCGAATTTCCATGAAAAATGTCAATATTAACTGAATTTCTAAATCGTTCCTATTTCTACGTAACTCGACGATTTGGATGATATATAAGAAACACTGAAATTTTAGCGAATTTCCAAGAAAAACTGAAATTTTAGCGAATTTCCAAGAAAAATATCAAAATTAACAGAATTTCTAAATCGTTCCTATTTCTACGTAACTCGCCGATTTGGATGATATATAAGAAACACTGAAATTTTAGCGAATTTCCAAGAAAAACTGAAATTTTAGCGAATTTCCAAGAAAAATGTCAATATTAACCGAATTTCTAAATCGTTCCTATTTCTACGTATCTCGACGATTTGGATGATATATAAGAAACACTGAAATTTTAGCGAATTTCCAAGAAAAACTGAAATTTTAGCGAATTTCCAAGAAAAATGTCAATATTAACCGAATTTCTAAATCGTTCCTATTTCTACGTATCTCGACGATTTGGATGATATATAAGAAACACTGAAATATTAGCGAATTTCCAAGAAAAACTGAAATTTTAGCGAATTTCCAAGAAAAATGTCAATATTAACCGAATTTCTAAATCGTTCCTATTTCTACGTATCTCGACGATTTGGATGATATATAAGAAACACTGAAATTTTAGCGAATTTCCAAGAAAAACTGAAATTTTAGCGAATTTCCAAGAAAAATGTCAATATTAACCGAATTTCTAAATCGTTCCTATTTCTACGTAACTCGACGATTTGGATGATATATAAGAAACACTGAAATTTTAGCGAATTTCCAAGAAAAACTGAAATTTTAGCGAATTTCCATGAAAAATGTCAATATTAACCGAATTTCTAAATCGTTCCTATTTCTACGTAACTCGACGATTTGGATGATATATAAGAAACACTGAAATTTTAGCGAATTTCCAAGAGAAACTGAAATTTTAGCGAATTTCCATGAAAAATGTCAATATTAACCGAATTTCTAAATCGTTCCTATTTCTACGTATCTCGACGATTTGGATGATATATAAGAAACACTGAAATTTTAGCGAATTTCCAAGAAAAACTGAAATTTTAGCGAATTTCCAAGAAAAATGTCAATATTAACCGAATTTCTTAATCGTTCCTATTTCTACGTATCTCGACGATTTGGATGATATATAAGAAACACTGAAATTTTAGCGAATTTCCAAGAAAAACTGAAATTTTAGCGAATTTCCAAGAAAAATGTCAATATTAACCGAATTTCTTAATCGTTCCTATTTCTACGTATCTCGACGATTTGGATGATATATAAGAAACACTGAAATTTTAGCGAATTTCCAAGAAAAACTGAAATTTTAGCGAATTTCCAAGAAAAACTGAAATTTTAGCGAATTTCCATGAAAAATGTCAATATTAACCGAATTTCTAAATCGTTCCTATTTCTACGTAACTCGACGATTTGGATGATATATAAGAAACACTGAAATTTTAGCGAATTTCCAAGAAAAACTGAAATTTTAGCGAATTTCCATGAAAAATGTCAATATTAACCGAATTTCTAAGTCGTTCCTATTTCTACGTATCTCGACGATTTGGATGATATATAAGAAGCACTGAAATGTTAGCGAATTTCCAAGAAAAACTGAAATTTTAGCGAATTTCCAAGAAAAATGTCAAAATTAACAGAATTTCTAAATCGTTCCTATTTCTACGTAACTCGACGATTTGTATGATATATAAGAAAAACTGAAATTTTAGCGAATTTCCATGAAAAACTGAAATTTTAGCGAATTTCCATGAAAAATGTCAATATTAACCGAATTTCTAAATCGTTCCTATTTCTACGTATCTCGACGATTTGGATGATATATAAGAAAAACTGAAATTTTAGCGAATTTCCAAGAAAAACTGAAATTTTAGCGAATTTCCATGAAAAATGTCAATATTAACCGAATTTCTAAATCGTTCCTATTTCTACGTATCTCGACGATTTGGATGATATATAAGAAACACTGAAATTTTAGCGAATTTCCAAGAAAAACTGAAATTTTAGCGAATTTCCAAGAAAAATGTCAAAATTAACAGAATTTCTAAATCGTTCCTATTTCTACGTAACTCGACGATTTGTATGATATATAAGAAACACTGAAATTTTAGCGAATTTCCAAGAAAAACTGAAATTTTAGCGAATTTCCAAGAAAAATGTCAAAATTAACAGAATTTCTAAATCGTTCCTATTTCTACGTATCTCGACGATTTGGATGATATATAAGAAACACTGAAATTTTAGCGAATTTCCAAGAAAAACTGAAATTTTAGCGAATTTCCATGAAAAATGTCAATATTAACCGAATTTCTAAATCGTTCCTATTTCTACGTATCTCGACGATTTGGATGATATATAAGAAACACTGAAATTTTAGCGAATTTCCAAGAAAAACTGAAATTTTAGCGAATTTCCATGAAAAATGTCAATATTAACTGAATTTCTAAATCGTTCCTATTTCTACGTAACTCGACGATTTGGATGATATATAAGAAACACTGAAATTTTAGCGAATTTCCAAGAAAAACTGAAATTTTAGCGAATTTCCAAGAAAAATATCAAAATTAACAGAATTTCTAAATCGTTCCTATTTCTACGTAACTCGCCGATTTGGATGATATATAAGAAACACTGAAATTTTAGCGAATTTCCAAGAAAAACTGAAATTTTAGCGAATTTCCAAGAAAAATGTCAATATTAACCGAATTTCTAAATCGTTCCTATTTCTACGTATCTCGACGATTTGGATGATATATAAGAAACACTGAAATTTTAGCGAATTTCCAAGAAAAACTGAAATTTTAGCGAATTTCCAAGAAAAATGTCAATATTAACCGAATTTCTAAATCGTTCCTATTTCTACGTATCTCGACGATTTGGATGATATATAAGAAACACTGAAATATTAGCGAATTTCCAAGAAAAACTGAAATTTTAGCGAATTTCCAAGAAAAATGTCAAAATTAACCGAATTTCTAAATCGTTCCTATTTCTACGTATCTCGACGATTTGGATGATATATAAGAAACACTGAAATTTTAGCGAATTTCCAAGAAAAACTGAAATTTTAGCGAATTTCCAAGAAAAATGTCAATATTAACCGAATTTCTAAATCGTTCCTATTTCTACGTATCTCGACGATTTGGATGATATATAAGAAACACTGAAATTTTAGCGAATTTCCAAGAAAAACTGAAATTTTAGCGAATTTCCATGAAAAATGTCAAAATTAACCGAATTTCTAAATCGTTCCTATTTCTACGTATCTCGACGATTTGGATGATATATAAGAAACACTGAAATTTTAGCGAATTTCCAAGAAAAACTGAAATTTTAGCGAATTTCCAAGAAAAATGTCAATATTAACCGAATTTCTAAATCGTTCCTATTTCTACGTATCTCGACGATTTGGATGATATATAAGAAACACTGAAATTTTAGCGAATTTCCAAGAAAAACTGAAATTTTAGCGAATTTCCAAGAAAAATGTCAAAATTAACCGAATTTCTAAATCGTTCCTATTTCTACGTAACTCGACGATTTGGATGATATATAAGAAACACTGAAATTTTAGCGAATTTCTAAGAAAAACTGAAATTTTAGCGAATTTCCAAGAAAAATGTCAATATTAACCGAATTTCTAAATCGTTCCTATTTCTACGTATCTCGACGATTTGGATGATATATAAGAAACACTGAAATTTTAGCGAATTTCCAAGAAAAACTGAAATTTTAGCGAATTTCCAAGAAAAATGTCAATATTAACCGAATTTCTAAATCGTTCCTATTTCTACGTAACTCGACGATTTGGATGATATATAAGAAACACTGAAATTTTAGCGAATTTCCCAGAAAAACTGAAATTTTAGCGAATTTCCAAGAAAAATGTCAATATTAACCGAATTTCTAAATCGTTCCTATTTCTACGTATCTCGACGATTTGGATGATATATAAGAAACACTGAAATTTTAGCGAATTTCCAAGAAAAACTGAAATTTTAGCGAATTTCCAAGAAAAATGTCAAAATTAACCGAATTTCTAAATCGTTCCTATTTCTACGTAACTCGACGATTTGGATGATATATAAGAAACACTGAAATTTTAGCGAATTTCCAAGAAAAACTGAAATTTTAGCGAATTTCCAAGAAAAATGTCAATATTAACCGAATTTCTAAATCGTTCCTATTTCTACGTAACTCGACGATTTGGATGATATATAAGAAACACTGAAATTTTAGCGAATTTCCAAGAAAAACTGAAATTTTAGCGAATTTCCATGAAAAATGTCAATATTAACCGAATTTCTAAGTCGTTCCTATTTCTACGTATCTCGACGATTTGGATGATATATAAGAAACACTGAAATTTTAGCGAATTTCCAAGAAAAACTGAAATTTTAGCGAATTTCCATGAAAAATGTCAATATTAACCGAATTTCTAAGTCGTTCCTATTTCTGCGTATCTCGACGATTTGGATGATATATAAGAAACACTGAAATTTTAGCGAATTTCCAAGAAAAACTGAAATTTTAGCGAATTTCCATGAAAAATGTCAATATTAACCGAATTTCTAAATCGTTCCTATTTCTACGTATCTCGACGATTTGGATGATATATAAGAAACACTGAAATTTTAGCGAATTTCCAAGAAAAACTGAAATTTTAGCGAATTTCCATGAAAAATGTCAATATTAACCGAATTTCTAAGTCGTTCCTATTTCTACGTATCTCGACGATTTGGATGATATATAAGAAACACTGAAATGTTAGCGAATTTCCAAGAAAAACTGAAATTTTAGCGAATTTCCATGAAAAATGTCAATATTAACCGAATTTCTAAATCGTTCCTATTTCTACGTAACTCGACGATTTGGATGATATATAAGAAACACTGAAATTTTAGCGAATTTCCAAGAAAAACTGAAATTTTAGCGAATTTCCAAGAAAAATGTCAATATTAACCGAATTTCTAAATCGTTCCTATTTCTACGTATCTCGACGATTTGGATGATATATAAGAAACACTGAAATTTTAGCGAATTTCCAAGAAAAACTGAAATTTTAGCGAATTTCCAAGAAAAATGTCAATATTAACCGAATTTCTAAATCGTTCCTATTTCTACGTATCTCGACGATTTGGATGATATATAAGAAACACTGAAATTTTAGCGAATTTCCAAGAAAAACTGAAATTTTAGCGAATTTCCAAGAAAAATGTCAATATTAACCGAATTTCTAAATCGTTCCTATTTCTACGTATCTCGACGATTTGGATGATATATAAGAAACACTGAAATTTTAGCGAATTTCCAAGAAAAACTGAAATTTTAGCGAATTTCCATGAAAAATGTCAATATTAACCGAATTTCTAAATCGTTCCTATTTCTACGTATCTCGACGATTTGGATGATATATAAGAAACACTGAAATTTTAGCGAATTTCCAAGAAAAACTGAAATTTTAGCGAATTTCCAAGAAAAATGTCAAAATTAACAGAATTTCTAAATCGTTCCTATTTCTACGTAACTCGACGATTTGTATGATATATAAGAAACACTAAATTTTAGCGAATTTCCAAGAAAAACTGAAATTTTAGCGAATTTCCAAGAAAAATGTCAAAATTAACAGAATTTCTAAATCGTTCCTATTTCTACGTATCTCGACGATTTGGATGATATATAAGAAACACTGAAATTTTAGCGAATTTCCAAGAAAAACTGAAATTTTAGCGAATTTCCATGAAAAATGTCAATATTAACCGAATTTCTAAATCGTTCCTATTTCTACGTATCTCGACGATTTGGATGATATATAAGAAACACTGAAATTTTAGCGAATTTCCAAGAAAAACTGAAATTTTAGCGAATTTCCATGAAAAATGTCAATATTAACTGAATTTCTAAATCGTTCCTATTTCTACGTAACTCGACGATTTGGATGATATATAAGAAACACTGAAATTTTAGCGAATTTCCAAGAAAAACTGAAATTTTAGCGAATTTCCAAGAAAAATATCAAAATTAACAGAATTTCTAAATCGTTCCTATTTCTACGTAACTCGCCGATTTGGATGATATATAAGAAACACTGAAATTTTAGCGAATTTCCAAGAAAAACTGAAATTTTAGCGAATTTCCAAGAAAAATGTCAATATTAACCGAATTTCTAAATCGTTCCTATTTCTACGTATCTCGACGATTTGGATGATATATAAGAAACACTGAAATTTTAGCGAATTTCCAAGAAAAACTGAAATTTTAGCGAATTTCCAAGAAAAATGTCAATATTAACCGAATTTCTAAATCGTTCCTATTTCTACGTATCTCGACGATTTGGATGATATATAAGAAACACTGAAATATTAGCGAATTTCCAAGAAAAACTGAAATTTTAGCGAATTTCCAAGAAAAATGTCAATATTAACCGAATTTCTAAATCGTTCCTATTTCTACGTATCTCGACGATTTGGATGATATATAAGAAACACTGAAATTTTAGCGAATTTCCAAGAAAAACTGAAATTTTAGCGAATTTCCAAGAAAAATGTCAATATTAACCGAATTTCTAAATCGTTCCTATTTCTACGTATCTCGACGATTTGGATGATATATAAGAAACACTGAAATTTTAGCGAATTTCCAAGAAAAACTGAAATTTTAGCGAATTTCCATGAAAAATGTCAAAATTAACCGAATTTCTAAATCGTTCCTATTTCTACGTATCTCGACGATTTGGATGATATATAAGAAACACTGAAATTTTAGCGAATTTCCAAGAAAAACTGAAATTTTAGCGAATTTCCAAGAAAAATGTCAATATTAACCGAATTTCTAAATCGTTCCTATTTCTACGTATCTCGACGATTTGGATGATATATAAGAAACACTGAAATTTTAGCGAATTTCCAAGAAAAACTGAAATTTTAGCGAATTTCCAAGAAAAATGTCAAAATTAACCGAATTTCTAAATCGTTCCTATTTCTACGTAACTCGACGATTTGGATGATATATAAGAAACACTGAAATTTTAGCGAATTTCTAAGAAAAACTGAAATTTTAGCGAATTTCCAAGAAAAATGTCAATATTAACCGAATTTCTAAATCGTTCCTATTTCTACGCATCTCGACGATTTGGATGATATATAAGAAACACTGAAATTTTAGCGAATTTCCAAGAAAAACTGAAATTTTAGCGAATTTCCAAGAAAAATGTCAATATTAACCGAATTTCTAAATCGTTCCTATTTCTACGTAACTCGACGATTTGGATGATATATAAGAAACACTGAAATTTTAGCGAATTTCCAAGAAAAACTGAAATTTTAGCGAATTTCCAAGAAAAATGTCAATATTAACCGAATTTCTAAATCGTTCCTATTTCTACGTATCTCGACGATTTGGATGATATATAAGAAACACTGAAATTTTAGCGAATTTCCAAGAAAAACTGAAATTTTAGCGAATTTCCAAGAAAAATGTCAAAATTAACCGAATTTCTAAATCGTTCCTATTTCTACGTAACTCGACGATTTGGATGATATATAAGAAACACTGAAATGTTAGCGAATTTCCAAGAAAAACTGAAATTTTAGCGAATTTCCAAGAAAAATGTCAATATTAACCGAATTTCTAAATCGTTCCTATTTCTACGTATCTCGACGATTTGCATGATATATAAGAAACACTGAAATTTTAGAAAATTTCCAAGAAAAACTGAAATTTTAGCGAATTTCCAAGAAAAATGTCAATATTAACCGAATTTCTAAATCGTTCCTATTTCTACGTATCTCGACGATTTGGATGATATATAAGAAACACTGAAATTTTAGCGAATTTCCAAGAAAAACTGAAATTTTAGCGAATTTCCAAGAAAAATGTCAAAATTAACCGAATTTCTAAATCGTTCCTATTTCTACGTAACTCGACGATTTGGATGATATATAAGAAACACTGAAATTTTAGCGAATTTCTAAGAAAAACTGAAATTTTAGCGAATTTCCAAGAAAAATGTCAATATTAACCGAATTTCTAAATCGTTCCTATTTCTACGTATCTCGACGATTTGGATGATATATAAGAAACACTGAAATTTTAGCGAATTTCCAAGAAAAACTGAAATTTTAGCGAATTTCCAAGAAAAATGTCAATATTAACCGAATTTCTAAATCGTTCCTATTTCTACGTAACTCGACGATTTGGATGATATATAAGAAACACTGAAATTTTAGCGAATTTCCAAGAAAAACTGAAATTTTAGCGAATTTCCAAGAAAAATGTCAATATTAACCGAATTTCTAAATCGTTCCTATTTCTACGTATCTCGACGATTTGGATGATATATAAGAAACACTGAAATTTTAGCGAATTTCCAAGAAAAACTGAAATTTTAGCGAATTTCCAAGAAAAATGTCAAAATTAACCGAATTTCTAAATCGTTCCTATTTCTACGTAACTCGACGATTTGGATGATATATAAGAAACACTGAAATGTTAGCGAATTTCCAAGAAAAACTGAAATTTTAGCGAATTTCCAAGAAAAATGTCAATATTAACCGAATTTCTAAATCGTTCCTATTTCTACGTATCTCGACGATTTGCATGATATATAAGAAACACTGAAATTTTAGAAAATTTCCAAGAAAAACTGAAATTTTAGCGAATTTCCAAGAAAAATGTCAATATTAACCGAATTTCTAAATCGTTCCTATTTCTACGTAACTCGACGATTTGGATGATATATAAGAAACACTGAAATTTTAGCGAATTTCCAAGAAAAACTGAAATTTTAGCGAATTTCCATGAAAAATGTCAATATTAACCGAATTTCTAAGTCGTTCCTATTTCTACGTATCTCGACGATTTGGATGATATATAAGAAACACTGAAATTTTAGCGAATTTCCAAGAAAAACTGAAATTTTAGCGAATTTCCAAGAAAAATGTCAATATTAACCGAATTTCTAAATCGTTCCTATTTCTACGTATCTCGACGATTTGGATGATATATAAGAAACACTGAAATTTTAGCGAATTTCCAAGAAAAACTGAAATTTTAGCGAATTTCCAAGAAAAATGTCAAAATTAACCGAATTTCTAAATCGTTCCTATTTCTACGTAACTCGACGATTTGGATGATATATAAGAAACACTGAAATGTTAGCGAATTTCCAAGAAAAACTGAAATTTTAGCGAATTTCCAAGAAAAATGTCAATATTAACCGAATTTCTAAATCGTTCCTATTTCTACGTATCTCGACGATTTGCATGATATATAAGAAACACTGAAATTTTAGAAAATTTCCAAGAAAAACTGAAATTTTAGCGAATTTCCAAGAAAAATGTCAATATTAACCGAATTTCTAAATCGTTCCTATTTCTACGTATCTCGACGATTTGGATGATATATAAGAAACACTGAAATTTTAGCGAATTTCCAAGAAAAACTGAAATTTTAGCGAATTTCCAAGAAAAATGTCAAAATTAACCGAATTTCTAAATCGTTCCTATTTCTACGTAACTCGACGATTTGGATGATATATAAGAAACACTGAAATTTTAGCGAATTTCTAAGAAAAACTGAAATTTTAGCGAATTTCCAAGAAAAATGTCAATATTAACCGAATTTCTAAATCGTTCCTATTTCTACGTATCTCGACGATTTGGATGATATATAAGAAACACTGAAATTTTAGCGAATTTCCAAGAAAAACTGAAATTTTAGCGAATTTCCAAGAAAAATGTCAATATTAACCGAATTTCTAAATCGTTCCTATTTCTACGTAACTCGACGATTTGGATGATATATAAGAAACACTGAAATTTTAGCGAATTTCCAAGAAAAACTGAAATTTTAGCGAATTTCCAAGAAAAATGTCAATATTAACCGAATTTCTAAATCGTTCCTATTTCTACGTATCTCGACGATTTGGATGATATATAAGAAACACTGAAATTTTAGCGAATTTCCAAGAAAAACTGAAATTTTAGCGAATTTCCAAGAAAAATGTCAAAATTAACCGAATTTCTAAATCGTTCCTATTTCTACGTAACTCGACGATTTGGATGATATATAAGAAACACTGAAATGTTAGCGAATTTCCAAGAAAAACTGAAATTTTAGCGAATTTCCAAGAAAAATGTCAATATTAACCGAATTTCTAAATCGTTCCTATTTCTACGTATCTCGACGATTTGCATGATATATAAGAAACACTGAAATTTTAGAAAATTTCCAAGAAAAACTGAAATTTTAGCGAATTTCCAAGAAAAATGTCAATATTAACCGAATTTCTAAATCGTTCCTATTTCTACGTAACTCGACGATTTGGATGATATATAAGAAACACTGAAATTTTAGCGAATTTCCAAGAAAAACTGAAATTTTAGCGAATTTCCATGAAAAATGTCAATATTAACCGAATTTCTAAGTCGTTCCTATTTCTACGTATCTCGACGATTTGGATGATATATAAGAAGCACTGAAATGTTAGCGAATTTCCAAGAAAAACTGAAATTTTAGCGAATTTCCAAGAAAAATGTCAAAATTAACAGAATTTCTAAATCGTTCCTATTTCTACGTAACTCGACGATTTGTATGATATATAAGAAAAACTGAAATTTTAGCGAATTTCCATGAAAAACTGAAATTTTAGCGAATTTCCATGAAAAATGTCAATATTAACCGAATTTCTAAATCGTTCCTATTTCTACGTATCTCGACGATTTGGATGATATATAAGAAACACTGAAATTTTAGCGAATTTCCAAGAAAAACTGAAATTTTAGCGAATTTCCATGAAAAATGTCAATATTAACCGAATTTCTAAATCGTTCCTATTTCTACGTAACTCGACGATTTGGATGATATATAAGAAACACTGAAATTTTAGCGAATTTCCAAGAAAAACTGAAATTTTAGCGAATTTCCATGAAAAATGTCAATATTAACCGAATTTCTAAGTCGTTCCTATTTCTACGTATCTCGACGATTTGGATGATATATAAGAAACACTGAAATGTTAGCGAATTTCCAAGAAAAACTGAAATTTTAGCGAATTTCCATGAAAAATGTCAATATTAACCGAATTTCTAAGTCGTTCCTATTTCTACGTAACTCGCCGATTTGGATGATATATAAGAAACACTGAAATTTTAGCGAATTTCCAAGAAAAACTGAAATTTTAGCGAATTTCCAAGAAAAATGTCAATATTAACCGAATTTCTAAATCGTTCCTATTTCTACGTATCTCGACGATTTGGATGATATATAAGAAACACTGAAATTTTAGCGAATTTCCAAGAAAAACTGAAATTTTAGCGAATTTCCAAGAAAAATGTCAATATTAACCGAATTTCTAAATCGTTCCTATTTCTACGTATCTCGACGATTTGGATGATATATAAGAAACACTGAAATTTTAGCGAATTTCCAAGAAAAACTGAAATTTTAGCGAATTTCCAAGAAAAATGTCAATATTAACCGAATTTCTAAATCGTTCCTATTTCTACGTATCTCGACGATTTGGATGATATATAAGAAACACTGAAATTTTAGCGAATTTCCAAGAAAAACTGAAATTTTAGCGAATTTCCAAGAAAAATGTCAATATTAACCGAATTTCTTAATCGTTCCTATTTCTACGTATCTCGACGATTTGGATGATATATAAGAAACACTGAAATTTTAGCGAATTTCCAAGAAAAACTGAAATTTTAGCGAATTTCCAAGAAAAATGTCAATATTAACCGAATTTCTTAATCGTTCCTATTTCTACGTATCTCGACGATTTGGATGATATATAAGAAACACTGAAATTTTAGCGAATTTCCAAGAAAAACTGAAATTTTAGCGAATTTCCAAGAAAAACTGAAATTTTAGCGAATTTCCATTGAAAAATGTCAATATTAACCGAATTTCTAAATCGTTCCTATTTCTACGTATCTCGACGATTTGGATGATATATAAGAAACACTGAAATTTTAGCGAATTTCCAAGAAAAACTGAAATTTTAGCGAATTTCCAAGAAAAATGTCAATAGTAACCGAATTTCTTAATCGTTCCTATTTCTACGTATCTCGACGATTTGGATGATATATAAGAAACACTGAAATTTTAGCGAATTTCCAAGAAAAACTGAAATTTTAGCGAATTTCCAAGAAAAATGTCAATATTAACCGAATTTCTTAATCGTTCCTATTTCTACGTATCTCGACGATTTGGATGATATATAAGAAACACTGAAATTTTAGCGAATTTCCAAGAAAAACTGAAATTTTAGCGAATTTCCAAGAAAAACTGAAATTTTAGCGAATTTCCATGAAAAATGTCAATATTAACCGAATTTCTAAATCGTTCCTATTTCTACGTAACTCGACGATTTGGATGATATATAAGAAACACTGAAATTTTAGCGAATTTCCAAGAAAAACTGAAATTTTAGCGAATTTCCATGAAAAATGTCAATATTAACCGAATTTCTAAGTCGTTCCTATTTCTACGTATCTCGACGATTTGGATGATATATAAGAAGCACTGAAATGTTAGCGAATTTCCAAGAAAAACTGAAATTTTAGCGAATTTCCAAGAAAAATGTCAAAATTAACAGAATTTCTAAATCGTTCCTATTTCTACGTAACTCGACGATTTGTATGATATATAAGAAAAACTGAAATTTTAGCGAATTTCCATGAAAAACTGAAATTTTAGCGAATTTCCATGAAAAATGTCAATATTAACCGAATTTCTAAATCGTTCCTATTTCTACGTATCTCGACGATTTGGATGATATATAAGAAACACTGAAATTTTAGCGAATTTCCAAGAAAAACTGAAATTTTAGCGAATTTCCATGAAAAATGTCAATATTAACCGAATTTCTAAATCGTTCCTATTTCTACGTAACTCGACGATTTGGATGATATATAAGAAACACTGAAATTTTAGCGAATTTCCAAGAAAAACTGAAATTTTAGCGAATTTCCATGAAAAATGTCAATATTAACCGAATTTCTAAGTCGTTCCTATTTCTACGTATCTCGACGATTTGGATGATATATAAGAAACACTGAAATGTTAGCGAATTTCCAAGAAAAACTGAAATTTTAGCGAATTTCCATGAAAAATGTCAATATTAACCGAATTTCTAAGTCGTTCCTATTTCTACGTAACTCGCCGATTTGGATGATATATAAGAAACACTGAAATTTTAGCGAATTTCCAAGAAAAACTGAAATTTTAGCGAATTTCCAAGAAAAATGTCAATATTAACCGAATTTCTAAATCGTTCCTATTTCTACGTATCTCGACGATTTGGATGATATATAAGAAACACTGAAATTTTAGCGAATTTCCAAGAAAAACTGAAATTTTAGCGAATTTCCAAGAAAAATGTCAATATTAACCGAATTTCTAAATCGTTCCTATTTCTACGTATCTCGACGATTTGGATGATATATAAGAAACACTGAAATTTTAGCGAATTTCCAAGAAAAACTGAAATTTTAGCGAATTTCCAAGAAAAATGTCAATATTAACCGAATTTCTAAATCGTTCCTATTTCTACGTATCTCGACGATTTGGATGATATATAAGAAACACTGAAATTTTAGCGAATTTCCAAGAAAAACTGAAATTTTAGCGAATTTCCATGAAAAATGTCAATATTAACCGAATTTCTAAATCGTTCCTATTTCTACGTATCTCGACGATTTGGATGATATATAAGAAACACTGAAATTTTAGCGAATTTCCAAGAAAAACTGAAATTTTAGCGAATTTCCAAGAAAAATGTCAAAATTAACAGAATTTCTAAATCGTTCCTATTTCTACGTAACTCGACGATTTGTATGATATATAAGAAACACTGAAATTTTAGCGAATTTCCAAGAAAAACTGAAATTTTAGCGAATTTCCAAGAAAAATGTCAAAATTAACAGAATTTCTAAATCGTTCCTATTTCTACGTATCTCGACGATTTGGATGATATATAAGAAACACTGAAATTTTAGCGAATTTCCAAGAAAAACTGAAATTTTAGCGAATTTCCATGAAAAATGTCAATATTAACCGAATTTCTAAATCGTTCCTATTTCTACGTATCTCGACGATTTGGATGATATATAAGAAACACTGAAATTTTAGCGAATTTCCAAGAAAAACTGAAATTTTAGCGAATTTCCATGAAAAATGTCAATATTAACTGAATTTCTAAATCGTTCCTATTTCTACGTAACTCGACGATTTGGATGATATATAAGAAACACTGAAATTTTAGCGAATTTCCAAGAAAAACTGAAATTTTAGCGAATTTCCAAGAAAAATATCAAAATTAACAGAATTTCTAAATCGTTCCTATTTCTACGTAACTCGCCGATTTGGATGATATATAAGAAACACTGAAATTTTAGCGAATTTCCAAGAAAAACTGAAATTTTAGCGAATTTCCAAGAAAAATGTCAATATTAACCGAATTTCTAAATCGTTCCTATTTCTACGTATCTCGACGATTTGGATGATATATAAGAAACACTGAAATTTTAGCGAATTTCCAAGAAAAACTGAAATTTTAGCGAATTTCCAAGAAAAATGTCAATATTAACCGAATTTCTAAATCGTTCCTATTTCTACGTATCTCGACGATTTGGATGATATATAAGAAACACTGAAATATTAGCGAATTTCCAAGAAAAACTGAAATTTTAGCGAATTTCCAAGAAAAATGTCAATATTAACCGAATTTCTAAATCGTTCCTATTTCTACGTATCTCGACGATTTGGATGATATATAAGAAACACTGAAATTTTAGCGAATTTCCAAGAAAAACTGAAATTTTAGCGAATTTCCAAGAAAAATGTCAATATTAACCGAATTTCTAAATCGTTCCTATTTCTACGTAACTCGACGATTTGGATGATATATAAGAAACACTGAAATTTTAGCGAATTTCCAAGAAAAACTGAAATTTTAGCGAATTTCCATGAAAAATGTCAATATTAACCGAATTTCTAAATCGTTCCTATTTCTACGTAACTCGACGATTTGGATGATATATAAGAAACACTGAAATTTTAGCGAATTTCCAAGAAAAACTGAAATTTTAGCGAATTTCCATGAAAAATGTCAATATTAACCGAATTTCTAAATCGTTCCTATTTCTACGTATCTCGACGATTTGGATGATATATAAGAAACACTGAAATTTTAGCGAATTTCCAAGAAAAACTGAAATTTTAGCGAATTTCCAAGAAAAATGTCAATATTAACCGAATTTCTTAATCGTTCCTATTTCTACGTATCTCGACGATTTGGATGATATATAAGAAACACTGAAATTTTAGCGAATTTCCAAGAAAAACTGAAATTTTAGCGAATTTCCAAGAAAAATGTCAATATTAACCGAATTTCTTAATCGTTCCTATTTCTACGTATCTCGACGATTTGGATGATATATAAGAAACACTGAAATTTTAGCGAATTTCCAAGAAAAACTGAAATTTTAGCGAATTTCCAAGAAAAATGTCAATATTAACCGAATTTCTTAATCGTTCCTATTTCTACGTATCTCGACGATTTGGATGATATATAAGAAACACTGAAATTTTAGCGAATTTCCAAGAAAAACTGAAATTTTAGCGAATTTCCAAGAAAAACTGAAATTTTAGCGAATTTCCATGAAAAATGTCAATATTAACCGAATTTCTAAATCGTTCCTATTTCTACGTAACTCGACGATTTGGATGATATATAAGAAACACTGAAATTTTAGCGAATTTCCAAGAAAAACTGAAATTTTAGCGAATTTCCATGAAAAATGTCAATATTAACCGAATTTCTAAGTCGTTCCTATTTCTACGTATCTCGACGATTTGGATGATATATAAGAAGCACTGAAATGTTAGCGAATTTCCAAGAAAAACTGAAATTTTAGCGAATTTCCAAGAAAAATGTCAAAATTAACAGAATTTCTAAATCGTTCCTATTTCTACGTAACTCGACGATTTGTATGATATATAAGAAAAACTGAAATTTTAGCGAATTTCCATGAAAAACTGAAATTTTAGCGAATTTCCATGAAAAATGTCAATATTAACCGAATTTCTAAATCGTTCCTATTTCTACGTATCTCGACGATTTGGATGATATATAAGAAACACTGAAATTTTAGCGAATTTCCAAGAAAAACTGAAATTTTAGCGAATTTCCATGAAAAATGTCAATATTAACCGAATTTCTAAATCGTTCCTATTTCTACGTAACTCGACGATTTGGATGATATATAAGAAACACTGAAATTTTAGCGAATTTCCAAGAAAAACTGAAATTTTAGCGAATTTCCATGAAAAATGTCAATATTAACCGAATTTCTAAGTCGTTCCTATTTCTACGTATCTCGACGATTTGGATGATATATAAGAAACACTGAAATGTTAGCGAATTTCCAAGAAAAACTGAAATTTTAGCGAATTTCCATGAAAAATGTCAATATTAACCGAATTTCTAAGTCGTTCCTATTTCTACGTAACTCGCCGATTTGGATGATATATAAGAAACACTGAAATTTTAGCGAATTTCCAAGAAAAACTGAAATTTTAGCGAATTTCCAAGAAAAATGTCAATATTAACCGAATTTCTAAATCGTTCCTATTTCTACGTATCTCGACGATTTGGATGATATATAAGAAACACTGAAATTTTAGCGAATTTCCAAGAAAAACTGAAATTTTAGCGAATTTCCAAGAAAAATGTCAATATTAACCGAATTTCTAAATCGTTCCTATTTCTACGTATCTCGACGATTTGGATGATATATAAGAAACACTGAAATTTTAGCGAATTTCCAAGAAAAACTGAAATTTTAGCGAATTTCCAAGAAAAATGTCAATATTAACCGAATTTCTAAATCGTTCCTATTTCTACGTATCTCTACGATTTGGATGATATATAAGAAACACTGAAATTTTAGCGAATTTCCAAGAAAAACTGAAATTTTAGCGAATTTCCATGAAAAATGTCAATATTAACCGAATTTCTAAATCGTTCCTATTTCTACGTATCTCGACGATTTGGATGATATATAAGAAACACTGAAATTTTAGCGAATTTCCAAGAAAAACTGAAATTTTAGCGAATTTCCAAGAAAAATGTCAATATTAACCGAATTTCTAAATCGTTCCTATTTCTACGTAACTCGACGATTTGGATGATATATAAGAAACACTGAAATTTTAGCGAATTTCCAAGAAAAACTGAAATTTTAGCGAATTTCCATGAAAAATGTCAATATTAACCGAATTTCTAAATCGTTCCTATTTCTACGTAACTCGACGATTTGGATGATATATAAGAAACACTGAAATTTTAGCGAATTTCCAAGAAAAACTGAAATTTTAGCGAATTTCCATGAAAAATGTCAATATTAACCGAATTTCTAAATCGTTCCTATTTCTACGTATCTCGACGATTTGGATGATATATAAGAAACACTGAAATTTTAGCGAATTTCCAAGAAAAACTGAAATTTTAGCGAATTTCCAAGAAAAATGTCAATATTAACCGAATTTCTTAATCGTTCCTATTTCTACGTATCTCGACGATTTGGATGATATATAAGAAACACTGAAATTTTAGCGAATTTCCAAGAAAAACTGAAATTTTAGCGAATTTCCAAGAAAAATGTCAATATTAACCGAATTTCTTAATCGTTCCTATTTCTACGTATCTCGACGATTTGGATGATATATAAGAAACACTGAAATTTTAGCGAATTTCCAAGAAAAACTGAAATTTTAGCGAATTTCCAAGAAAAATGTCAATATTAACCGAATTTCTTAATCGTTCCTATTTCTACGTATCTCGACGATTTGGATGATATATAAGAAACACTGAAATTTTAGCGAATTTCCAAGAAAAACTGAAATTTTAGCGAATTTCCAAGAAAAACTGAAATTTTAGCGAATTTCCATGAAAAATGTCAATATTAACCGAATTTCTAAATCGTTCCTATTTCTACGTATCTCGACGATTTGGATGATATATAAGAAACACTGAAATTTTAGCGAATTTCCAAGAAAAACTGAAATTTTAGCGAATTTCCAAGAAAAATGTCAAAATTAACAGAATTTCTAAATCGTTCCTATTTCTACGTAACTCGACGATTTGTATGATATATAAGAAACACTGAAATTTTAGCGAATTTCCAAGAAAAACTGAAATTTTAGCGAATTTCCAAGAAAAATGTCAAAATTAACAGAATTTCTAAATCGTTCCTATTTCTACGTATCTCGACGATTTGGATGATATATAAGAAACACTGAAATTTTAGCGAATTTCCAAGAAAAACTGAAATTTTAGCGAATTTCCATGAAAAATGTCAATATTAACCGAATTTCTAAATCGTTCCTATTTCTACGTATCTCGACGATTTGGATGATATATAAGAAACACTGAAATTTAACGAATTTCCAAGAAAAACTGAAATTTTAGCGAATTTCCATGAAAAATGTCAATATTAACTGAATTTCTAAATCGTTCCTATTTCTACGTAACTCGACGATTTGGATGATATATAAGAAACACTGAAATTTTAGCGAATTTCCAAGAAAAACTGAAATTTTAGCGAATTTCCAAGAAAAATATCAAAATTAACAGAATTTCTAAATCGTTCCTATTTCTACGTAACTCGCCGATTTGGATGATATATAAGAAACACTGAAATTTTAGCGAATTTCCAAGAAAAACTGAAATTTTAGCGAATTTCCAAGAAAAATGTCAATATTAACCGAATTTCTAAATCGTTCCTATTTCTACGTATCTCGACGATTTGGATGATATATAAGAAACACTGAAATTTTAGCGAATTTCCAAGAAAAACTGAAATTTTAGCGAATTTCCAAGAAAAATGTCAATATTAACCGAATTTCTAAATCGTTCCTATTTCTACGTATCTCGACGATTTGGATGATATATAAGAAACACTGAAATATTAGCGAATTTCCAAGAAAAACTGAAATTTTAGCGAATTTCCAAGAAAAATGTCAATATTAACCGAATTTCTAAATCGTTCCTATTTCTACGTATCTCGACGATTTGGATGATATATAAGAAACACTGAAATTTTAGCGAATTTCCAAGAAAAACTGAAATTTTAGCGAATTTCCAAGAAAAATGTCAATATTAACCGAATTTCTAAATCGTTCCTATTTCTACGTATCTCGACGATTTGGATGATATATAAGAAACACTGAAATTTTAGCGAATTTCCAAGAAAAACTGAAATTTTAGCGAATTTCCATGAAAAATGTCAAAATTAACCGAATTTCTAAATCGTTCCTATTTCTACGTATCTCGACGATTTGGATGATATATAAGAAACACTGAAATTTTAGCGAATTTCCAAGAAAAACTGAAATTTTAGCGAATTTCCAAGAAAAATGTCAATATTAACCGAATTTCTAAATCGTTCCTATTTCTACGTATCTCGACGATTTGGATGATATATAAGAAACACTGAAATTTTAGCGAATTTCCAAGAAAAACTGAAATTTTAGCGAATTTCCAAGAAAAATGTCAAAATTAACCGAATTTCTAAATCGTTCCTATTTCTACGTAACTCGACGATTTGGATGATATATAAGAAACACTGAAATTTTAGCGAATTTCTAAGAAAAACTGAAATTTTAGCGAATTTCCAAGAAAAATGTCAATATTAACCGAATTTCTAAATCGTTCCTATTTCTACGTATCTCGACGATTTGGATGATATATAAGAAACACTGAAATTTTAGCGAATTTCCAAGAAAAACTGAAATTTTAGCGAATTTCCAAGAAAAATGTCAATATTAACCGAATTTCTAAATCGTTCCTATTTCTACGTAACTCGACGATTTGGATGATATATAAGAAACACTGAAATTTTAGCGAATTTCCCAGAAAAACTGAAATTTTAGCGAATTTCCAAGAAAAATGTCAATATTAACCGAATTTCTAAATCGTTCCTATTTCTACGTAACTCGACGATTTGGATGATATATAAGAAACACTGAAATTTTAGCGAATTTCCAAGAAAAACTGAAATTTTAGCGAATTTCCAAGAAAAATGTCAATATTAACCGAATTTCTAAATCGTTCCTATTTCTACGTAACTCGACGATTTGGATGATATATAAGAAACACTGAAATTTTAGCGAATTTCCAAGAAAAACTGAAATTTTAGCGAATTTCCATGAAAAATGTCAATATTAACCGAATTTCTAAGTCGTTCCTATTTCTACGTATCTCGACGATTTGGATGATATATAAGAAACACTGAAATTTTAGCGAATTTCCAAGAAAAACTGAAATTTTAGCGAATTTCCATGAAAAATGTCAATATTAACCGAATTTCTAAATCGTTCCTATTTCTGCGTATCTCGACGATTTGGATGATATATAAGAAACACTGAAATTTTAGCGAATTTCCAAGAAAAACTGAAATTTTAGCGAATTTCCATGAAAAATGTCAATATTAACCGAATTTCTAAATCGTTCCTATTTCTACGTATCTCGACGATTTGGATGATATATAAGAAACACTGAAATTTTAGCGAATTTCCAAGAAAAACTGAAATTTTAGCGAATTTCCATGAAAAATGTCAATATTAACCGAATTTCTAAGTCGTTCCTATTTCTACGTATCTCGACGATTTGGATGATATATAAGAAACACTGAAATTTTAGCGAATTTCCAAGAAAAACTGAAATTTTAGCGAATTTCCAAGAAAAATGTCAAAATTAACCGAATTTCTAAATCGTTCCTATTTCTACGTAACTCGACGATTTGGATGATATATAAGAAACACTGAAATTTTAGCGAATTTCCAAGAAAAACTGAAATTTTAGCGAATTTCCAAGAAAAATGTCAATATTAACCGAATTTCTAAATCGTTCCTATTTCTACGTAACTCGACGATTTGGATGATATATAAGAAACACTGAAATTTTAGCGAATTTCCAAGAAAAACTGAAATTTTAGCGAATTTCCATGAAAAATGTCAATATTAACCGAATTTCTAAGTCGTTCCTATTTCTACGTATCTCGACGATTTGGATGATATATAAGAAACACTGAAATTTTAGCGAATTTCCAAGAAAAACTGAAATTTTAGCGAATTTCCATGAAAAATGTCAATATTAACCGAATTTCTAAATCGTTCCTATTTCTGCGTATCTCGACGATTTGGATGATATATAAGAAACACTGAAATTTTAGCGAATTTCCAAGAAAAACTGAAATTTTAGCGAATTTCCATGAAAAATGTCAATATTAACCGAATTTCTAAATCGTTCCTATTTCTACGTATCTCGACGATTTGGATGATATATAAGAAACACTGAAATTTTAGCGAATTTCCAAGAAAAACTGAAATTTTAGCGAATTTCCATGAAAAATGTCAATATTAACCGAATTTCTAAGTCGTTCCTATTTCTACGTATCTCGACGATTTGGATGATATATAAGAAACACTGAAATGTTAGCGAATTTCCAAGAAAAACTGAAATTTTAGCGAATTTCCATGAAAAATGTCAATATTAACCGAATTTCTAAATCGTTCCTATTTCTACGTAACTCGACGATTTGGATGATATATAAGAAACACTGAAATTTTAGCGAATTTCCAAGAAAAACTGAAATTTTAGCGAATTTCCAAGAAAAATGTCAATATTAACCGAATTTCTAAATCGTTCCTATTTCTACGTATCTCGACGATTTGGATGATATATAAGAAACACTGAAATTTTAGCGAATTTCCAAGAAAAAACTGAAATTTTAGCGAATTTCCAAGAAAAATGTCAATATTAACCGAATTTCTAAATCGTTCCTATTTCTACGTATCTCGACGATTTGGATGATATATAAGAAACACTGAAATTTTAGCGAATTTCCAAGAAAAACTGAAATTTTAGCGAATTTCCAAGAAAAATGTCAATATTAACCGAATTTCTAAATCGTTCCTATTTCTACGTATCTCGACGATTTGGATGATATATAAGAAACACTGAAATTTTAGCGAATTTCCAAGAAAAACTGAAATTTTAGCGAATTTCCATGAAAAATGTCAATATTAACCGAATTTCTAAATCGTTCCTATTTCTACGTATCTCGACGATTTGGATGATATATAAGAAACACTGAAATTTTAGCGAATTTCCAAGAAAAACTGAAATTTTAGCGAATTTCCAAGAAAAATGTCAAAATTAACAGAATTTCTAAATCGTTCCTATTTCTACGTAACTCGACGATTTGTATGATATATAAGAAACACTGAAATTTTGGCGAATTTCCAAGAAAAACTGAAATTTTAGCGAATTTCCAAGAAAAATGTCAAAATTAACAGAATTTCTAAATCGTTCCTATTTCTACGTATCTCGACGATTTGGATGATATATAAGAAACACTGAAATTTTAGCGAATTTCCAAGAAAAACTGAAATTTTAGCGAATTTCCATGAAAAATGTCAATATTAACCGAATTTCTAAATCGTTCCTATTTCTACGTATCTCGACGATTTGGATGATATATAAGAAACACTGAAATTTTAGCGAATTTCCAAGAAAAACTGAAATTTTAGCGAATTTCCATGAAAAATGTCAATATTAACTGAATTTCTAAATCGTTCCTATTTCTACGTAACTCGACGATTTGGATGATATATAAGAAACACTGAAATTTTAGCGAATTTCCAAGAAAAACTGAAATTTTAGCGAATTTCCAAGAAAAATATCAAAATTAACAGAATTTCTAAATCGTTCCTATTTCTACGTAACTCGCCGATTTGGATGATATATAAGAAACACTGAAATTTTAGCGAATTTCCAAGAAAAACTGAAATTTTAGCGAATTTCCAAGAAAAATGTCAATATTAACCGAATTTCTAAATCGTTCCTATTTCTACGTATCTCGACGATTTGGATGATATATAAGAAACACTGAAATTTTAGCGAATTTCCAAGAAAAACTGAAATTTTAGCGAATTTCCAAGAAAAATGTCAATATTAACCGAATTTCTAAATCGTTCCTATTTCTACGTATCTCGACGATTTGGATGATATATAAGAAACACTGAAATATTAGCGAATTTCCAAGAAAAACTGAAATTTTAGCGAATTTCCAAGAAAAATGTCAATATTAACCGAATTTCTAAATCGTTCCTATTTCTACGTATCTCGACGATTTGGATGATATATAAGAAACACTGAAATTTTAGCGAATTTCCAAGAAAAACTGAAATTTTAGCGAATTTCCAAGAAAAATGTCAATATTAACCGAATTTCTAAATCGTTCCTATTTCTACGTATCTCGACGATTTGGATGATATATAAGAAACACTGAAATTTTAGCGAATTTCCAAGAAAAACTGAAATTTTAGCGAATTTCCATGAAAAATGTCAAAATTAACCGAATTTCTTAATCGTTCCTATTTCTACGTATCTCGACGATTTGGATGATATATAAGAAACACTGAAATTTTAGCGAATTTCCAAGAAAAACTGAAATTTTAGCGAATTTCCAAGAAAAATGTCTATATTAACCGAATTTCTAAATCGTTCCTATTTCTACGTATCTCGACGATTTGGATGATATATAAGAAACACTGAAATTTTAGCGAATTTCCAAGAAAAACTGAAATTTTAGCGAATTTCCAAGAAAAATGTCAAAATTAACCGAATTTCTAAATCGTTCCTATTTCTACGTAACTCGACGATTTGGATGATATATAAGAAACACTGAAATTTTAGCGAATTTCTAAGAAAAACTGAAATTTTAGCGAATTTCCAAGAAAAATGTCAATATTAACCGAATTTCTAAATCGTTCCTATTTCTACGTATCTCGACGATTTGGATGATATATAAGAAACACTGAAATTTTAGCGAATTTCCAAGAAAAACTGAAATTTTAGCGAATTTCCAAGAAAAATGTCAATATTAACCGAATTTCTAAATCGTTCCTATTTCTACGTAACTCGACGATTTGGATGATATATAAGAAACACTGAAATTTTAGCGAATTTCCAAGAAAAACTGAAATTTTAGCGAATTTCCAAGAAAAATGTCAATATTAACCGAATTTCTAAATCGTTCCTATTTCTACGTATCTCGATGATTTGGATGATATATAAGAAACACTGAAATTTTAGCGAATTTCCAAGAAAAACTGAAATTTTAGCGAATTTCCAAGAAAAATGTCAAAATTAACCGAATTTCTAAATCGTTCCTATTTCTACGTAACTCGACGATTTGGATGATATATAAGAAACACTGAAATTTTAGCGAATTTCCAAGAAAAACTGAAATTTTAGCGAATTTCCAAGAAAAATGTCAATATTAACCGAATTTCTAAATCGTTCCTATTTCTACGTAACTCGACGATTTGGATGATATATAAGAAACACTGAAATTTTAGCGAATTTCCAAGAAAAACTGAAATTTTAGCGAATTTCCATGAAAAATGTCAATATTAACCGAATTTCTAAGTCGTTCCTATTTCTACGTATCTCGACGATTTGGATGATATATAAGAAACACTGAAATTTTAGCGAATTTCCAAGAAAAACTGAAATTTTAGCGAATTTCCATGAAAAATGTCAATATTAACCGAATTTCTAAATCGTTCCTATTTCTGCGTATCTCGACGATTTGGATGATATATAAGAAACACTGAAATTTTAGCGAATTTCCAAGAAAAACTGAAATTTTAGCGAATTTCCATGAAAAATGTCAATATTAACCGAATTTCTAAATCGTTCCTATTTCTACGTATCTCGACGATTTGGATGATATATAAGAAACACTGAAATTTTAGCGAATTTCCAAGAAAAACTGAAATTTTAGCGAATTTCCATGAAAAATGTCAATATTAACCGAATTTCTAAATCGTTCCTATTTCTACGTAACTCGACGATTTGGATGATATATAAGAAACACTGAAATTTTAGCGAATTTCCAAGAAAAACTGAAATTTTAGCGAATTTCCATGAAAAATGTCAATATTAACCGAATTTCTAAGTCGTTCCTATTTCTACGTATCTCGACGATTTGGATGATATATAAGAAACACTGAAATGTTAGCGAATTTCCAAGAAAAACTGAAATTTTAGCGAATTTCCATGAAAAATGTCAATATTAACCGAATTTCTAAATCGTTCCTATTTCTACGTAACTCGACGATTTGGATGATATATAAGAAACACTGAAATTTTAGCGAATTTCCAAGAAAAACTGAAATTTTAGCGAATTTCCATGAAAAATGTCAATATTAACCGAATTTCTAAATCGTTCCTATTTCTACGTATCTCGACGATTTGCATGATATATAAGCAACACTGAAATTTTAGAAAATTTCCAAGAAAAACTGAAATTTTAGCGAATTTCCAAGAAAAATGTAAAAATTAACCGAACTTCTTAATCGTTCCTATTTCTACGTATCTCGACGATTTGGATGATATATAAGAAACACTGAAATTTTAGCGAATTTCCAAGAAAAACTGAAATTTTAGCGAATTTCCATGAAAAATGTCAATATTAACCGAATTTCTAAATCGTTCCTATTTCTACGTAACTCGACGATTTGGATGATATATAAGAAACACTGAAATTTTAGCGAATTTCCAAGAAAAACTGAAATTTTAGCGAATTTCCAAGAAAAACTGAAATTTTAGCGAATTTCCATGAAAAATGTCAATATTAACCGAATTTCTAAATCGTTCCTATTTCTACGTAACTCGACGATTTGGATGATATATAAGAAACACTGAAATTTTAGCGGATTTCCAAGAAAAACTGAAATTTTAGCGAATTTCCATGAAAAATGTCAATATTAACCGAATTTCTAAATCGTTCCTATTTCTACGTAACTCGACGATTTGGATGATATATAAGAAACACTGAAATTTTAGCGGATTTCCAAGAAAAACTGAAATTTTAGCGAATTTCCATGAAAAATGTCAATATTAACCGAATTTCTAAGTCGTTCCTACTTCTACGTATCTCGACGATTTGGATGATATATAAGAAACACTGAAATTTTAGCGAATTTCCAAGAAAAACTGAAATTTTAGCGAATTTCCATAAAAAATGTCAATATTAACCGAATTTCTACATCGTTCCCATTTCTACGTATCTCGACGATTTGGATGATATATAAGAAACACTGAAATTTTAGCGAATTTCCAAGAAAAACTGAAATTTTAGCGAATTTCCATGAAAAATGTCAATATTAACCGAATTTCTAAATCGTTCCTATTTCTACGTAACTCGACGATTTGGATGATATATAAGAAACACTGAAATTTTAGCGAATTTCCAAGAAAAACTGAAATTTTAGCGAATTTCCATGAAAAATGTCAATATTAACCGAATTTCTAAATCGTTCCTATTTCTACGTATCTCGACGATTTGGATGATATATAAGAAACACTGAAATTTTAGCGAATTTCCAAGAAAAACTGAAATTTTAGCGAATTTTCATGAAAAATGTCAATATTAACCGAATTTCTAAATCGTTCCTATTTCTACGTAACTCGACGATTTGGATGATATATAAGAAACACTGAAATTTTAGCGAATTTCCAAGAAAAACTGAAATTTTAGCGAATTTCCATGAAAAATGTCAATATTAACCGAATTTCTAAATCGTTCCTATTTCTACGTATCTCGACGATTTGGATGATATATAAGAAACACTGAAATTTTAGCGAATTTCCAAGAAAAACTGAAATTTTAGCGAATTTCCAAGAAAAACTGAAATTTTAGCGAATTTCCATGAAAAATGTCAATATTAACCGAATTTCTAAATCGTTCCTATTTCTACGTAACTCGACGATTTGGATGATATATAAGAAACACTGAAATTTTAGCGAATTTCCAAGAAAAACTGAAATTTTAGCGAATTTCCATGAAAAATGTCAATATTAACCGAATTTCTAAGTCGTTCCTATTTCTACGTATCTCGACGATTTGGATGATATATAAGAAACACTGAAATGTTAGCGAATTTCCAAGAAAAACTGAAATTTTAGCGAATTTCCATGAAAAATGTTAATATTAACCGAATTTCTAAATCGTTCCTATTTCTACGTAACTCGACGATTTGGATGATATATAAGAAACACTGAAATTTTAGCGAATTTCCAAGAAAAACTGAAATTTTAGCGAATTTCCATGAAAAATGTCAATATTAACCGAATTTCTAAATCGTTCCTATTTCTACGTATCTCGACGATTTGCATGATATATAAGCAACACTGAAATTTTAGAAAATTTCCAAGAAAAACTGAAATTTTAGCGAATTTCCAAGAAAAATGTAAAAATTAACCGAATTTCTTAATCGTTCCTATTTCTACGTATCTCGACGATTTGGATGATATATAAGAAACACTGAAATTTTAGCGAATTTCCAAGAAAAACTGAAATTTTAGCGAATTTCCATGAAAAATGTCAATATTAACCGAATTTCTAAATCGTTCCTATTTCTACGTAACTCGACGATTTGGATGATATATAAGAAACACTGAAATTTTAGCGAATTTCCAAGAAAAACTGAAATTTTAGCGAATTTCCAAGAAAAACTGAAATTTTAGCGAATTTCCATGAAAAATGTCAATATTAACCGAATTTCTAAATCGTTCCTATTTCTACGTAACTCGACGATTTGGATGATATATAAGAAACACTGAAATTTTAGCGGATTTCCAAGAAAAACTGAAATTTTAGCGAATTTCCATGAAAAATGTCAATATTAACCGAATTTCTAAGTCGTTCCTACTTCTACGTATCTCGACGATTTGGATGATATATAAGAAACACTGAAATTTTAGCGAATTTCCAAGAAAAACTGAAATTTTAGCGAATTTCCATGAAAAATGTCAATATTAACCGAATTTCTAAATCGTTCCTATTTCTACGTATCTCGACGATTTGGATGATATATAAGAAACACTGAAATTTTAGCGAATTTCCAAGAAAAACTGAAATTTTAGCGAATTTCCATGAAAAATGTCAATATTAACCGAATTTCTAAATCGTTCCTATTTCTACGTAACTCGACGATTTGGATGATATATAAGAAACACTGAAATTTTAGCGAATTTCCAAGAAAAACTGAAATTTTAGCGAATTTCCATGAAAAATGTCAATATTAACCGAATTTCTAAATCGTTCCTATTTCTACGTATCTCGACGATTTGGATGATATATAAGAAACACTGAAATTTTAGCGAATTTCCAAGAAAAACTGAAATTTTAGCGAATTTCCAAGAAAAATGTCAATATTAACCGAATTTCTTAATCGTTCCTATTTCTACGTATCTCGATGATTTGGATGATATATAAGAAACACTGAAATTTTAGCGAATTTCCAAGAAAAACTGAAATTTTAGCGAATTTCCAAGAAAAATGTCAATATTAACCGAATTTCTTAATCGTTCCTATTTCTACGTATCTCGACGATTTGGATGATATATAAGAAACACTGAAATTTTAGCGAATTTCCAAGAAAAACTGAAATTTTAGCGAATTTCCATGAAAAATGTCAGTATTAACCGAATTTCTAAATCGTTCCTATTTCTACGTATCTCGACGATTTGGATGATATATAAGAAACACTGAAATTTTAGCGAATTTCCAAGAAAAACTGAAATTTTAGCGAATTTCCAAGAAAAACTGAAATTTCAGCGAATTTCCATGAAAAATGTCAATATTAACCGAATTTCTAAATCGTTCCTATTTCTACGTAACTCGACGATTTGGATGATATATAAGAAACACTGAAATTTTAGCGAATTTCCAAGAAAAACTGAAATTTTAGCGAATTTCCATGAAAAATGTCAATATTAACCGAATTTCTAAGTCGTTCCTATTTCTACGTATCTCGACGATTTGGATGATATATAAGAAACACTGAAATGTTAGCGAATTTCCAAGAAAAACTGAAATTTTAGCGAATTTCCAAGAAAAATGTCAAAATTAACAGAATTTCTAAATCGTTCCTATTTCTACGTAACTCGACGATTTGTATGATATATAAGAAAAACTGAAATTATAGCGAATTTCCATGAAAAATGTCAATATTAACCGAATTTCTAAGTCGTTCCTATTTCTACGTATCTCGACGATTTGGATGATATATAAGAAACACTGAAATGTTAGCGAATTTCCAAGAAAAACTGAAATTTTAGCGAATTTCCATGAAAAATGTCAATATTAACCGAATTTCTAAATCGTTCCTATTTCTACGTAACTCGACGATTTGGATGATATATAAGAAACACTGAAATTTTAGCGAATTTCCAAGAAAAACTGAAATTTTAGCGAATTTCCATGAAAAATGTCAATATTAACCGAATTTCTAAATCGTTCCTATTTCTACGTATCTCGACGAATTGGATGATATATAAGAAACACTGAAATTTTAGCGAATTTCCAAGAAAAACTGAAATTTTAGCGAATTTCCATGAAAAATGTCAATATTAACCGAATTTCTAAATCGTTCCTATTTCTACGTAACTCGACGATTTGGATGATATATAAGACACTGAAATTTTAGCGAATTTCCAAGAAAAACTGAAATTTTAGCGAATTTCCATGAAAAATGTCAATATTAACCGAATTTCTAAATCGTTCCTATTTCTACGTATCTCGACGATTTGCATGATATATAAGCAACACTGAAATGTTAGCGAATTTCCAAGAAAAACTGAAATTTTAGCGAATTTCCATGAAAAATGTCAATATTAACCGAATTTCTAAGTCGTTCCTATTTCTACGTAACTCGCCGATTTGGATGATATATAAGAAACACTGAAATTTTAGCGAATTTCCAAGAAAAACTGAAATTTTAGCGAATTTCCATGAAAAATGTCAATATTAACCGAATTTCTAAATCGTTCCTATTTCTACGTATCTCGACGATTTGGATGATATATAAGAAACACTGAAATTTTAGCGAATTTCCAAGAAAAACTGAAATTTTAGCGAATTTCCAAGAAAAATGTCAATATTAACCGAATTTCTTAATCGTTCCTATTTCTACGTATCTCGACGATTTGGATGATATATAAGAAACACTGAAATTTTAGCGAATTTCCAAGAAAAACTGAAATTTTAGCGAATTTCCAAGAAAAATGTCAATATTAACCGAATTTCTTAATCGTTCCTATTTCTACGTATCTCGACGATTTGGATGATATATAAGAAACACTGAAATTTTAGCGAATTTCCAAGAAAAACTGAAATTTTAGCGAATTTCCAAGAAAAATGTCAATATTAACCGAATTTCTTAATCGTTCCTATTTCTACGTATCTCGACGATTTGGATGATATATAAGAAACACTGAAATTTTAGCGAATTTCCAAGAAAAACTGAAATTTTAGCGAATTTCCAAGAAAAACTGAAATTTTAGCGAATTTCCATGAAAAATGTCAATATTAACCGAATTTCTAAGTCGTTCCTATTTCTACGTAACTCGACGATTTGGATGATATATAAGAAACACTGAAATTTTAGCGAATTTCCAAGAAAAACTGAAATTTTAGCGAATTTCCATGAAAAATGTCAATATTAACCGAATTTCTAAGTCGTTCCTATTTCTACGTATCTCGACGATTTGGATGATATATAAGAAACACTGAAATGTTAGCGAATTTCCAAGAAAAACTGAAATTTTAGCGAATTTCCATGAAAAATGTCAATATTAACCGAATTTCTAAATCGTTCCTATTTCTACGTAACTCGACGATTTGGATGATATATAAGAAACACTGAAATTTTAGCGAATTTCCAAGAAAAACTGAAATTTTAGCGAATTTCCATGAAAAATGTCAATATTAACCGAATTTCTAAATCGTTCCTATTTCTACGTATCTCGACGATTTGCATGATATATAAGAAACACTGAAATTTTAGAAAATTTCCAAGAAAAACTGAAATTTTAGCGAATTTCCAAGAAAAATGTAAAAATTAACCGAATTTCTTAATCGTTCCTATTTCTACGTATCTCGACGATTTGGATGATATATAAGAAACACTGAAATTTTAGCGAATTTCCAAGAAAAACTGAAATTTTAGCGAATTTCCATGAAAAATGTCAATATTAACCGAATTTCTAAATCGTTCCTATTTCTACGTAACTCGACGATTTGGATGATATATAAGAAACACTGAAATTTTAGCGAATTTCCAAGAAAAACTGAAATTTTAGCGAATTTCCAAGAAAAACTGAAATTTTAGCGAATTTCCATGAAAAATGTCAATATTAACCGAATTTCTAAATCGTTCCTATTTCTACGTAACTCGACGATTTGGATGATATATAAGAAACACTGAAATTTTAGCGGATTTCCAAGAAAAACTGAAATTTTAGCGAATTTCCATGAAAAATGTCAATATTAACCGAATTTCTAAGTCGTTCCTATTTCTACGTATCTCGACGATTTGGATGATATATAAGAAACACTGAAATTTTAGCGAATTTCCAAGAAAAACTGAAATTTTAGCGAATTTCCATGAAAAATGTCAATATTAACCGAATTTCTAAATCGTTCCTATTTCTACGTAACTCGACGATTTGGATGATATATAAGAAACACTGAAATTTTAGCGAATTTCCAAGAAAAACTGAAATTTTAGCGAATTTCCATGAAAAATGTCAATATTAACCGAATTTCTAAATCGTTCCTATTTCTACGTAACTCGACGATTTGGATGATATATAAGAAACACTGAAATTTTAGCGAATTTCCAAGAGAAACTGAAATTTTAGCGAATTTCCATGAAAAATGTCAATATTAACCGAATTTCTAAATCGTTCCTATTTCTACGTATCTCGACGATTTGGATGATATATAAGAAACACTGAAATTTTAGCGAATTTCCAAGAAAAACTGAAATTTTAGCGAATTTCCAAGAAAAATGTCAATATTAACGGAATTTCTTAATCGTTCCTATTTCTACGTATCTCGACGATTTGGATGATATATAAGAAACACTGAAATTTTAGCGAATTTCCAAGAAAAACTGAAATTTTAGCGAATTTCCAAGAAAAATGTCAATATTAACCGAATTTCTTAATCGTTCCTATTTCTACGTATCTCGACGATTTGGATGATATATAAGAAACACTGAAATTTTAGCGAATTTCCAAGAAAAACTGAAATTTTAGCGAATTTCCAAGAAAAACTGAAATTTTAGCGAATTTCCATGAAAAATGTCAATATTAACCGAATTTCTAAATCGTTCCTATTTCTACGTAACTCGACGATTTGGATGATATATAAGAAACACTGAAATTTTAGCGAATTTCCAAGAAAAACTGAAATTTTAGCGAATTTCCATGAAAAATGTCAATATTAACCGAATTTCTAAGTCGTTCCTATTTCTACGTATCTCGACGATTTGGATGATATATAAGAAGCACTGAAATGTTAGCGAATTTCCAAGAAAAACTGAAATTTTAGCGAATTTCCAAGAAAAATGTCAAAATTAACAGAATTTCTAAATCGTTCCTATTTCTACGTAACTCGACGATTTGTATGATATATAAGAAAAACTGAAATTTTAGCGAATTTCCATGAAAAACTGAAATTTTAGCGAATTTCCATGAAAAATGTCAATATTAACCGAATTTCTAAATCGTTCCTATTTCTACGTATCTCGACGATTTGGATGATATATAAGAAACACTGAAATTTTAGCGAATTTCCAAGAAAAACTGAAATTTTAGCGAATTTCCATGAAAAATGTCAATATTAACCGAATTTCTAAATCGTTCCTATTTCTACGTAACTCGACGATTTGGATGATATATAAGAAACACTGAAATTTTAGCGAATTTCCAAGAAAAACTGAAATTTTAGCGAATTTCCATGAAAAATGTCAATATTAACCGAATTTCTAAGTCGTTCCTATTTCTACGTATCTCGACGATTTGGATGATATATAAGAAACACTGAAATGTTAGCGAATTTCCAAGAAAAACTGAAATTTTAGCGAATTTCCATGAAAAATGTCAATATTAACCGAATTTCTAAGTCGTTCCTATTTCTACGTAACTCGCCGATTTGGATGATATATAAGAAACACTGAAATTTTAGCGAATTTCCAAGAAAAACTGAAATTTTAGCGAATTTCCAAGAAAAATGTCAATATTAACCGAATTTCTAAATCGTTCCTATTTCTACGTATCTCGACGATTTGGATGATATATAAGAAACACTGAAATTTTAGCGAATTTCCAAGAAAAACTGAAATTTTAGCGAATTTCCAAGAAAAATGTCAATATTAACCGAATTTCTAAATCGTTCCTATTTCTACGTATCTCGACGATTTGGATGATATATAAGAAACACTGAAATTTTAGCGAATTTCCAAGAAAAACTGAAATTTTAGCGAATTTCCAAGAAAAATGTCAATATTAACCGAATTTCTAAATCGTTCCTATTTCTACGTATCTCGACGATTTGGATGATATATAAGAAACACTGAAATTTTAGCGAATTTCCAAGAAAAACTGAAATTTTAGCGAATTTCCAAGAAAAATGTCAAAATTAACCGAATTTCTAAATCGTTCCTATTTCTACGTAACTCGACGATTTGGATGATATATAAGAAACACTGAAATTTTAGCGAATTTCCAAGAAAAACTGAAATTTTAGCGAATTTCCAAGAAAAATGTCAATATTAACCGAATTTCTAAATCGTTCCTATTTCTACGTATCTCGACGATTTGGATGATATATAAGAAACACTGAAATTTTAGCGAATTTCCAAGAAAAACTGAAATTTTAGCGAATTTCCAAGAAAAATGTCAATATTAACCGAATTTCTAAATCGTTCCTATTTCTACGTAACTCGACGATTTGGATGATATATAAGAAACACTGAAATTTTAGCGAATTTCCAAGAAAAACTGAAATTTTAGCGAATTTCCATGAAAAATGTCAATATTAACCGAATTTCTAAATCGTTCCTATTTCTACGTAACTCGACGATTTGGATGATATATAAGAAACACTGAAATTTTAGCGAATTTCCAAGAAAAACTGAAATTTTAGCGAATTTCCAAGAAAAATGTCAAAATTAACAGAATTTCTTAATCGTTCCTATTTCTACGTAACTCGACGATTTGTATGATATATAAGAAACACTGAAATTTTAGCGAATTTCCAAGAAAAACTGAAATTTTAGCGAATTTCCAAGAAAAATGTCAATATTAACCGAATTTCTAAATCGTTCCTATTTCTACGTATCTCGACGATTTGCATGATATATAAGAAACACTGAAATTTTAGAAAATTTCCAAGAAAAACTGAAATTTTAGCGAATTTCCAAGAAAAATGTAAAAATTAACCGAAATTCTGAATCGTTCCTATTTCTACGTATCTCGACGATTTGGATGATATATAAGAAACACTGAAATTTTAGCGAATTTCCAAGAAAAACTGAAATTTTAGCGAATTTCCAAGAAAAATGTCAATATTAACCGAATTTCTAAATCGTTCCTATTTCTACGTATCTCGACGATTTGGATGATATGTAAGAAACACTGAAATTTTAGCGAATTTCCAAGAAAAACTGAAATTTTAGCGAATTTCCAAGAAAAATGTCAAAATTAACAGAATTTCTAAATCGTTCCTATTTCTACGTATCTCGACGATTTGGATGATATATAAGAAACACTGAAATTTTAGCGAATTTCCAAGAAAAACTGAAATTTTAGCGAATTTCCAAGAAAAATGTCAAAATTAACAGAATTTCTAAATCGTTCCTATTTCTACGTATCTCGACGATTTGGATGATATATAACAAACACTGAAATTTTAGCGAATTTCCAAGAAAAACTGAAATTTTAGCGAATTTCCATGAAAAATGACAATATTAACCGAATTTCTAAATCGTTCCTATTTCTACGTAACTCGACGATTTGGATGATATATAAGAAACACTGAAATTTTAGCGAATTTCCAAGAAAAACTGAAATTTTAGCGAATTTCCAAGAAAAATATCAAAATTAACAGAATTTCTAAATCGTTCCTATTTCTACGTAACTCGCCGATTTGGATGATATATAAGAAACACTGAAATTTTAGCGAATTTCCAAGAAAAATGTCAATATTAACCGAATTTCTAAATCGTTCCTATTTCTACGTATCTCGACGATTTGGATGATATATAAGAAACACTGAAATTTTAGCGAATTTCCAAGAAAAACTGAAATTTTAGCGAATATCCAAGAAAAATGTCAAAATTAACAGAATTTCTAAGTCGTTCCTATTTCTACGTATCTCGACGATTTGGATGATATATAAGAAACACTGAAATTTTAGCGAATTTCCAAGAAAAACTGAAATTTTAGCGAATTTCCATGAAAAATGTCAATATTAACCGAATTTCTAAGTCGTTCCTATTTCTACGTATCTCGACGATTTGGATGATATATAAGAAACACTGAAATTTTAGCGAATTTCCAAGAAAAACTGAAATTTTAGCGAATTTCCAAGAAAAATGTCAATATTAACCGAATTTCTAAATCGTTCCTATTTCTACGTATCTCGACGATTTGGATGATATATAAGAAACACTGAAATTTTAGCGAATTTCCAAGAAAAACTGAAATTTTAGCGAATTTACAAGAAAAATGTCAAAATTAACCGAATTTCTAAATCGTTCCTATTTCTACGTATCTCGACGATTTGGATGATATATAAGAAACACTGAAATTTTAGCGAATTTCCAAGAAAAACTGAAATTTTAGCGAATTTCCATGAAAAATGTCAATATTAACCGAATTTCTAAATCGTTCCTATTTCTACGTAACTCGACGATTTGGATGATATATAAGAAACACTGAAATTTTAGCGAATTTCCAAGAAAAACTGAAATTTTAGCGAATTTCCAAGAAAAATGTCAATATTAACCGAATTTCTAAATCGTTCCTATTTCTACGTATCTCGACGATTTGGATGGTATATAAGAAACACTGAAATTTTAGCGAATTTCCAAGAAAAACTGAAATTTTAGCGAATTTCCAAGAAAAATGTCAAAATTAACAGAATTTCTAAATCGTTCCTATTTCTACGTATCTCGACGATTTGGATGATATATAAGAAACACTGAAATTTTAGCGAATTTCCAAGAAAAACTGAAATTTTAGCGAATTTCCAAGAAAAATGTCAATATTAACCGAATTTCTAAATCGTTCCTATTTCTACGTATCTCGACGATTTGGATGATATATAAGAAACACTGAAATTTTAGCGAATTTCCAAGAAAAACTGAAATTTTAGCGAATTTCCGTGACAAATGTCTATATTAACCGAATTTCTAAATCGTTCCTATTTCTACGTAACTCGTCGATTTGAATGATATATAAGAAACTCTGAAATTTTAGCGAATTTCCAAGAAAAACTGAAATTTTAGCGAATTTCCATGAAAAATGTCAATATTAACCGAATTTCTAAATCGTTCCTATTTCTACGTATCTCGACGATTTGGATGATATATAAGAAACACTGAAATGTTAGCGAATTTCCAAGAAAAACTGAAATTTTAGCGAATTTCCATGAAAAATGTCAATATTAACCGAATTTCTAAATCGTTCCTATTTCTACGTAACTCGACGATTTGGATGATATATAAGAAACACTGAAATTTTAGCGAATTTCCAAGAAAAACTGAAATTTTAGCGAATTTCCATGAAAAATGTCGATATTAACCGAATTTCTAAATCGTTCCTATTTCTACGTATCTCGACGATTTGGATGATATATAAGAAACACTGAAATTTTAGCGAATTTCCAAGAAAAACTGAAATTTTAGCGAATTTCCATGAAAAATGTCAATATTAACCGAATTTCTAAATCGTTCCTATTTCTACGTAACTCGACGATTTGGATGATATATAAGAAACACTGAAATTTTAGCGAATTTCCAAGAAAAACTGAAATTTTAGCGAATTTCCATGAAAAATGTCAATATTAACCGAATTTCTAAATCGTTCCTATTTCTACGTAACTCGACGATTTGGATGATATATAAGAAACACTGAAATTTTAGCGAATTTCCAAGAAAAACTGAAATTTTAGCGAATTTCCAAGAAAAATGTCAATATTAACCGAATTTCTAAATCGTTCCTATTTCTACGTATCTCGACGATTTGGATGGTATATAAGAAACACTGAAATTTTAGCGAATTTCCAAGAAAAACTGAAATTTTAGCGAATTTCCAAGAAAAATGTCAAAATTAACAGAATTTCTAAATCGTTCCTATTTCTACGTATCTCGACGATTTGGATGATATATAAGAAACACTGAAATTTTAGCGAATTTCCAAGAAAAACTGAAATTTTAGCGAATTTCCAAGAAAAATGTCAATATTAACCGAATTTCTAAATCGTTCCTATTTCTACGTATCTCGACGATTTGGATGATATATAAGAAACACTGAAATTTTAGCGAATTTCCAAGAAAAACTGAAATTTTAGCGAATTTCCGTGACAAATGTCTATATTAACCGAATTTCTAAATCGTTCCTATTTCTACGTAACTCGTCGATTTGAATGATATATAAGAAACTCTGAAATTTTAGCGAATTTCCAAGAAAAACTGAAATTTTAGCGAATTTCCATGAAAAATGTCAATATTAACCGAATTTCTAAATCGTTCCTATTTCTACGTATCTCGACGATTTGGATGATATATAAGAAACACTGAAATGTTAGCGAATTTCCAAGAAAAACTGAAATTTTAGCGAATTTCCATGAAAAATGTCAATATTAACCGAATTTCTAAATCGTTCCTATTTCTACGTAACTCGACGATTTGGATGATATATAAGAAACACTGAAATTTTAGCGAATTTCCAAGAAAAACTGAAATTTTAGCGAATTTCCATGAAAAATGTCGATATTAACCGAATTTCTAAATCGTTCCTATTTCTACGTATCTCGACGATTTGGATGATATATAAGAAACACTGAAATTTTAGCGAATTTCCAAGAAAAACTGAAATTTTAGCGAATTTCCATGAAAAATGTCAATATTAACCGAATTTCTAAATCGTTCCTATTTCTACGTAACTCGACGATTTGGATGATATATAAGAAACACTGAAATTTTAGCGAATTTCCAAGAAAAACTGAAATTTTAGCGAATTTCCATGAAAAATGTCGATATTAACCGAATTTCTAAATCGTTCCTATTTCTACGTATCTCGACGATTTGGATGATATATAAGAAACACTGAAATTTTAGCGAATTTCCAAGAAAAACTGAAATTTTAGCGAATTTCCATGAAAAATGTCAATATTAACCGAATTTCTAAATCGTTCCTATTTCTACGTAACTCGACGATTTGGATGATATATAAGAAACACTGAAATTTTAGCGAATTTCCAAGAAAAACTGAAATTTTAGCGAATTTCCATGAAAAATGTCAATATTAACCGAATTTCTAAATCGTTCCTATTTCTACGTAACTCGACGATTTGGATGATATATAAGAAACACTGAAATTTTAGCGAATTTCCAAGAAAAACTGAAATTTTAGCGAATTTCCAAGAAAAATGTCAAAATTAACAGAATTTCTAAATCGTTCCTATTTCTACGTAACTCGACGATTTGTATGATATATAAGAAACACTGAAATTTTAGCGAATTTCCAAGAAAAACTGAAATTTTAGCGAATTTCCAAGAAAAATGTCAAAATTAACAGAATTTCTAAATCGTTCCTATTTCTACGTAACTCGACGATTTGTATGATATATAAGAAAAACTGAAATTTTAGCGAATTTCCATGAAAAATGTCAATATTAACCGAATTTCTAAGTCGTTCCTATTTCTACGTATCTCGACGATTTGGATGATATATAAGAAACACTGAAATGTTAGCGAATTTCCAAGAAAAACTGAAATTTTAGCGAATTTCCATGAAAAATGTCAATATTAACCGAATTTCTAAATCGTTCCTATTTCTACGTATCTCGACGATTTGGATGATATATAAGAAACACTGAAATTTTAGCGAATTTCCAAGAAAAACTGAAATTTTAGCGAATTTCCATGAAAAATGTCAATATTAACTGAATTTCTAAATCGTTCCTATTTCTACGTAACTCGACGATTTGGATGATATATAAGAAACACTGAAATTTTAGCGAATTTCCAAGAAAAACTGAAATTTTAGCGAATTTCCAAGAAAAATATCAAAATTAACAGAATTTCTAAATCGTTCCTATTTCTACGTAACTCGCCGATTTGGATGATATATAAGAAACACTGAAATTTTAGCGAATTTCCAAGAAAAACTGAAATTTTAGCGAATTTCCAAGAAAAATGTCAATATTAACCGAATTTCTAAATCGTTCCTATTTCTACGTATCTCGACGATTTGGATGATATATAAGAAACACTGAAATTTTAGCGAATTTCCAAGAAAAACTGAAATTTTAGCGAATTTCCAAGAAAAATGTCAATATTAACCGAATTTCTAAATCGTTCCTATTTCTACGTATCTCGACGATTTGGATGATATATAAGAAACACTGAAATTTTAGCGAATTTCCAAGAAAAACTGAAATTTTAGCGAATATCCAAGAAAAATGTCAAAATTAACAGAATTTCTAAGTCGTTCCTATTTCTACGTATCTCGACGATTTGGATGATATATAAGAAACACTGAAATTTTAGCGAATTTCCAAGAAAAACTGAAATTTTAGCGAATTTCCAAGAAAAATGTCAATATTAACCGAATTTCTAAATCGTTCCTATTTCTACGTATCTCGACGATTTGGATGATATATAAGAAACACTGAAATTTTAGCGAATTTCCAAGAAAAACTGAAATTTTAGCGAATTTCCATGAAAAATGTCAATATTAACCGAATTTCTAAATCGTTCCTATTTCTACGTATCTCGACGATTTGGATGATATATAAGAAACACTGAAATTTTAGCGAATTTCCAAGAAAAACTGAAATTTTAGCGAATATCCAAGAAAAATGTCAAAATTAACAGAATTTCTAAGTTGTTCCTATTTCTACGTATCTCGACGATTTGGATGATATATAAGAAACACTGAAATTTTAGCGAATTTCCAAGAAAAACTGAAATTTTAGCGAATTTCCATGAAAAATGTCAATATTAACCGAATTTCTAAGTCGTTCCTATTTCTACGTATCTCGACGATTTGGATGATATATAAGAAACACTGAAATTTTAGCGAATTTCCAAGAAAAACTGAAATTTTAGCGAATTTCCAAGAAAAATGTCAATATTAACCGAATTTCTAAATCGTTCCTATTTCTACGTATCTCGACGATTTGGATGATATATAAGAAACACTGAAATTTTAGCGAATTTCCAAGAAAAACTGAAATTTTAGCGAATTTACAAGAAAAATGTCAAAATTAACCGAATTTCTAAATCGTTCCTATTTCTACGTATCTCGACGATTTGGATGATATATAAGAAACACTGAAATTTTAGCGAATTTCCAAGAAAAACTGAAATTTTAGCGAATTTCCATGAAAAATGTCAATATTAACCGAATTTCTAAATCGTTCCTATTTCTACGTAACTCGACGATTTGGATGATATATAAGAAACACTGAAATTTTAGCGAATTTCCAAGAAAAACTGAAATTTTAGCGAATTTCCAAGAAAAATGTCAATATTAACCGAATTTCTAAATCGTTCCTATTTCTACGTATCTCGACGATTTGGATGGTATATAAGAAACACTGAAATTTTAGCGAATTTCCAAGAAAAACTGAAATTTTAGCGAATTTCCAAGAAAAATGTCAAAATTAACAGAATTTCTAAATCGTTCCTATTTCTACGTATCTCGACGATTTGGATGATATATAAGAAACACTGAAATTTTAGCGAATTTCCAAGAAAAACTGAAATTTTAGCGAATTTCCATGAAAAATGTCAATATTAACCGAATTTCTAAATCGTTCCTATTTCTACGTATCTCGACGATTTGGATGATATATAAGAAACACTGAAATTTTAGCGAATTTCCAAGAAAAACTGAAATTTTAGCGAATTTCCGTGACAAATGTCTATATTAACCGAATTTCTAAATCGTTCCTATTTCTACGTAACTCGTCGATTTGAATGATATATAAGAAACTCTGAAATTTTAGCGAATTTCCAAGAAAAACTGAAATTTTAGCGAATTTCCATGAAAAATGTCAATATTAACCGAATTTCTAAATCGTTCCTATTTCTACGTATCTCGACGATTTGGATGATATATAAGAAACACTGAAATGTTAGCGAATTTCCAAGAAAAACTGAAATTTTAGCGAATTTCCATGAAAAATGTCAATATTAACCGAATTTCTAAATCGTTCCTATTTCTACGTAACTCGACGATTTGGATGATATATAAGAAACACTGAAATTTTAGCGAATTTCCAAGAAAAACTGAAATTTTAGCGAATTTCCATGAAAAATGTCGATATTAACCGAATTTCTAAATCGTTCCTATTTCTACGTATCTCGACGATTTGGATGATATATAAGAAACACTGAAATTTTAGCGAATTTCCAAGAAAAACTGAAATTTTAGCGAATTTCCATGAAAAATGTCAATATTAACCGAATTTCTAAATCGTTCCTATTTCTACGTAACTCGACGATTTGGATGATATATAAGAAACACTGAAATTTTAGCGAATTTCCAAGAAAAACTGAAATTTTAGCGAATTTCCATGAAAAATGTCAATATTAACCGAATTTCTAAATCGTTCCTATTTCTACGTAACTCGACGATTTGGATGATATATAAGAAACACTGAAATTTTAGCGAATTTCCAAGAAAAACTGAAATTTTAGCGAATTTCCAAGAAAAATGTCAAAATTAACAGAATTTCTAAATCGTTCCTATTTCTACGTAACTCGACGATTTGTATGATATATAAGAAACACTGAAATTTTAGCGAATTTCCTAGAAAAACTGAAATTTTAGCGAATTTCCAAGAAAAATGTCAAAATTAACAGAATTTCTAAATCGTTCCTATTTCTACGTAACTCGACGATTTGTATGATATATAAGAAAAACTGAAATTTTAGCGAATTTCCATGAAAAATGTCAATATTAACCGAATTTCTAAGTCGTTCCTATTTCTACGTATCTCGACGATTTGGATGATATATAAGAAACACTGAAATGTTAGCGAATTTCCAAGAAAAACTGAAATTTTAGCGAATTTCCATGAAAAATGTCAATATTAACCGAATTTCTAAATCGTTCCTATTTCTACGTATCTCGACGATTTGGATGATACATAAGAAACACTGAAATTTTAGCGAATTTCCAAGAAAAACTGAAATTTTAGCGAATTTCCATGAAAAATGTCAATATTAACTGAATTTCTAAATCGTTCCTATTTCTACGTAACTCGACGATTTGGATGATATATAAGAAACACTGAAATTTTAGCGAATTTCCAAGAAAAACTGAAATTTTAGCGAATTTCCAAGAAAAATATCAAAATTAACAGAATTTCTAAATCGTTCCTATTTCTACGTAACTCGCCGATTTGGATGATATATAAGAAACACTGAAATTTTAGCGAATTTCCAAGAAAAACTGAAATTTTAGCGAATTTCCAAGAAAAATGTCAATATTAACCGAATTTCTAAATCGTTCCTATTTCTACGTATCTCGACGATTTGGATGATATATAAGAAACACTGAAATTTTAGCGAATTTCCAAGAAAAACTGAAATTTTAGCGAATTTCCAAGAAAAATGTCAATATTAACCGAATTTCTAAATCGTTCCTATTTCTACGTATCTCGACGATTTGGATGATATATAAGAAACACTGAAATTTTAGCGAATTTCCAAGAAAAACTGAAATTTTAGCGAATTTCCAAGAAAAATGTCAATATTAACCGAATTTCTAAATCGTTCCTATTTCTACGTATCTCGACGATTTGGATGATATATAAGAAACACTGAAATTTTAGCGAATTTCCAAGAAAAACTGAAATTTTAGCGAATTTCCAAGAAAAATGTCAATATTAACCGAATTTCTAAATCGTTCCTATTTCTACGTATCTCGACGATTTGGATGATATATAAGAAACACTGAAATTTTAGCGAATTTCCAAGAAAAACTGAAATTTTAGCGAATTTACATGAAAAATGTCAATATTAACCGAATTTCTAAATCGTTCCTATTTCTACGTAACTCGACGATTTGGATGATATATAAGAAACACTGAAATTTTAGCGAATTTCCAAGAAAAACTGAAATTTTAGCGAATTTCCATGAAAAATGTCAATATTAACCGAATTTCTAAATCGTTCCTATTTCTACGTAACTCGACGATTTGGATGATATATAAGAAACACTGAAATTTTAGCGAATTTCCAAGAAAAACTGAAATTTTAGCGAATTTCCAAGAAAAATGTCAAAATTAACAGAATTTCTAAATCGTTCCTATTTCTACGTATCTCGACGATTTGGATGATATATAAGAAACACTGAAATTTTAGCGAATTTCCAAGAAAAACTGAAATTTTAGCGAATTTCCATGAAAAATGTCAATATTAACCGAATTTCTAAATCGTTCCTATTTCTACGTATCTCGACGATTTGGATGATATATAAGAAACACTGAAATTTTAGCGAATTTCCAAGAAAAACTGAAATTTTAGCGAATTTCCATGAAAAATGTCAATATTAACCGAATTTCTAAATGGTTCCTATTTCTACGTATCTCGACGATTTGGATGATATATAAGAAACACTGAAATTTTAGCGAATTTCCAAGAAAAACTGAAATTTTAGCGAATTTACATGAAAAATGTCAATATTAACCGAATTTCTAAATCGTTCCTATTTCTACGTAACTCGACGATTTGGATGATATATAAGAAACACTGAAATTTTAGCGAATTTCCAAGAAAAACTGAAATTTTAGCGAATTTCCATGAAAAATGTCAATATTAACCGAATTTCTAAATCGTTCCTATTTCTACGTAACTCGACGATTTGGATGATATATAACAAACACTGAAATTTTAGCGAATTTCCAAGAAAAACTGAAATTTTAGCGAATTTCCATGAAAAATGACAATATTAACCGAATTTCTAAATCGTTCCTATTTCTACGTAACTCGACGATTTGGATGATATATAAGAAACACTGAAATTTTAGCGAATTTCCAAGAAAAACTGAAATTTTAGCGAATTTCCAAGAAAAATATCAAAATTAACAGAATTTCTAAATCGTTCCTATTTCTACGTAACTCGCCGATTTGGATGATATATAAGAAACACTGAAATTTTAGCGCATTTCCAAGAAAAACTGAAATTTTAGCGAATTTCCAAGAAAAATGTCAATATTAACCGAATTTCTAAATCGTTCCTATTTCTACGTATCTCGACGATTTGGATGATATATAAGAAACACTGAAATTTTAGCGAATTTCCAAGAAAAACTGAAATTTTAGCGAATATCCAAGAAAAATGTCAAAATTAACAGAATTTCTAAATCGTTCCTATTTCTACGTATCTCGACGATTTGGATGATATATAAGAAACACTGAAATTTTAGCGAATTTCCAAGAAAAACTGAAATTTTAGCGAATATCCAAGAAAAATGTCAAAATTAACAGAATTTCTAAATCGTTCCTATTTCTACGTATCTCGACGATTTGGATGATATATAAGAAACACTGAAATTTTAGCGAATTTCCAAGAAAAACTGAAATTTTAGCGAATTTCCATGAAAAATGTCAATATTAACCGAATTTCTAAGTCGTTCCTATTTCTACGTATCTCGACGATTTGGATGATATATAAGAAACACTGAAATTTTAGCGAATTTCCAAGAAAAACTGAAATTTTAGCGAATTTCCAAGAAAAATGTCAATATTAACCGAATTTCTAAATCGTTCCTATTTCTACGTATCTCGACGATTTGGATGATATATAAGAAACACTGAAATTTTAGCGAATTTCCAAGAAAAACTGAAATTTTAGCGAATTTACAAGAAAAATGTCAAAATTAACCGAATTTCTAAATCGTTCCTATTTCTACGTATCTCGACGATTTGGATGATATATAAGAAACACTGAAATTTTAGCGAATTTCCAAGAAAAACTGAAATTTTAGCGAATTTCCATGAAAAATGTCAATATTAACCGAATTTCTAAATCGTTCCTATTTCTACGTAACTCGACGATTTGGATGATATATAAGAAACACTGAAATTTTAGCGAATTTCCAAGAAAAACTGAAATTTTAGCGAATTTCCAAGAAAAATGTCAATATTAACCGAATTTCTAAATCGTTCCTATTTCTACGTATCTCGACGATTTGGATGGTATATAAGAAACACTGAAATTTTAGCGAATTTCCAAGAAAAACTGAAATTTTAGCGAATTTCCAAGAAAAATGTCAAAATTAACAGAATTTCTAAATCGTTCCTATTTCTACGTATCTCGACGATTTGGATGATATATAAGAAACACTGAAATTTTAGCGAATTTCCAAGAAAAACTGAAATTTTAGCGAATTTCCATGAAAAATGTCAATATTAACCGAATTTCTAAATCGTTCCTATTTCTACGTATCTCGACGATTTGGATGATATATAAGAAACACTGAAATTTTAGCGAATTTCCAAGAAAAACTGAAATTTTAGCGAATTTCCGTGACAAATGTCTATATTAACCGAATTTCTAAATCGTTCCTATTTCTACGTAACTCGTCGATTTGAATGATATATAAGAAACTCTGAAATTTTAGCGAATTTCCAAGAAAAACTGAAATTTTAGCGAATTTCCATGAAAAATGTCAATATTAACCGAATTTCTAAATCGTTCCTATTTCTACGTATCTCGACGATTTGGATGATATATAAGAAACACTGAAATGTTAGCGAATTTCCAAGAAAAACTGAAATTTTAGCGAATTTCCATGAAAAATGTCAATATTAACCGAATTTCTAAATCGTTCCTATTTCTACGTAACTCGACGATTTGGATGATATATAAGAAACACTGAAATTTTAGCGAATTTCCAAGAAAAACTGAAATTTTAGCGAATTTCCATGAAAAATGTCGATATTAACCGAATTTCTAAATCGTTCCTATTTCTACGTATCTCGACGATTTGGATGATATATAAGAAACACTGAAATTTTAGCGAATTTCCAAGAAAAACTGAAATTTTAGCGAATTTCCATGAAAAATGTCAATATTAACCGAATTTCTAAATCGTTCCTATTTCTACGTAACTCGACGATTTGGATGATATATAAGAAACACTGAAATTTTAGCGAATTTCCAAGAAAAACTGAAATTTTAGCGAATTTCCATGAAAAATGTCAATATTAACCGAATTTCTAAATCGTTCCTATTTCTACGTAACTCGACGATTTGGATGATATATAAGAAACACTGAAATTTTAGCGAATTTCCAAGAAAAACTGAAATTTTAGCGAATTTCCAAGAAAAATGTCAAAATTAACAGTATTTCTAAATCGTTCCTATTTCTACGTAACTCGACGATTTGTATGATATATAAGAAACACTGAAATTTTAGCGAATTTCCAAGAAAAACTGAAATTTTAGCGAATTTCCAAGAAAAATGTCAAAATTAACAGAATTTCTAAATCGTTCCTATTTCTACGTAACTCGACGATTTGTATGATATATAAGAAAAACTGAAATTTTAGCGAATTTCCATGAAAAATGTCAATATTAACCGAATTTCTAAGTCGTTCCTATTTCTACGTATCTCGACGATTTGGATGATATATAAGAAACACTGAAATGTTAGCGAATTTCCAAGAAAAACTGAAATTTTAGCGAATTTCCATGAAAAATGTCAATATTAACCGAATTTCTAAATCGTTCCTATTTCTACGTATCTCGACGATTTGGATGATATATAAGAAACACTGAAATTTTAGCGAATTTCCAAGAAAAACTGAAATTTTAGCGAATTTCCATGAAAAATGTCAATATTAACTGAATTTCTAAATCGTTCCTATTTCTACGTAACTCGACGATTTGGATGATATATAAGAAACACTGAAATTTTAGCGAATTTCCAAGAAAAACTGAAATTTTAGCGAATTTCCAAGAAAAATATCAAAATTAACAGAATTTCTAAATCGTTCCTATTTCTACGTAACTCGCCGATTTGGATGATATATAAGAAACACTGAAATTTTAGCGAATTTCCAAGAAAAACTGAAATTTTAGCGAATTTCCAAGAAAAATGTCAATATTAACCGAATTTCTAAATCGTTCCTATTTCTACGTATCTCGACGATTTGGATGATATATAAGAAACACTGAAATTTTAGCGAATTTCCAAGAAAAACTGAAATTTTAGCGAATTTCCAAGAAAAATGTCAATATTAACCGAATTTCTAAATCGTTCCTATTTCTACGTATCTCGACGATTTGGATGATATATAAGAAACACTGAAATTTTAGCGAATTTCCAAGAAAAACTGAAATTTTAGCGAATTTCCATGAAAAATGTCAATATTAACCGAATTTCTAAATCGTTCCTATTTCTACGTAACTCGTCGATTTGAATGATATATAAGAAACTCTGAAATTTTAGCGAATTTCCAAGAAAAACTGAAATTTTAGCGAATTTCCATGAAAAATGTCAATATTAACCGAATTTCTAAATCGTTCCTATTTCTACGTATCTCGACGATTTGGATGATATATAAGAAACACTGAAATGTTAGCGAATTTCCAAGAAAAACTGAAATTTTAGCGAATTTCCATGAAAAATGTCAATATTAACCGAATTTCTAAATCGTTCCTATTTCTACGTAACTCGACGATTTGGATGATATATAAGAAACACTGAAATTTTAGCGAATTTCCAAGAAAAACTGAAATTTCAGCGAATTTCCATGAAAAATGTCGATATTAACCGAATTTCTAAATCGTTCCTATTTCTACGTATCTCGACGATTTGGATGATATATAAGAAACACTGAAATTTTAGCGAATTTCCAAGAAAAACTGAAATTTTAGCGAATTTCCATGAAAAATGTCAATATTAACCGAATTTCTAAATCGTTCCTATTTCTACGTAACTCGACGATTTGGATGTTATATAAGAAACACTGAAATTTTAGCGAATTTCCAAGAAAAACTGAAATTTTAGCGAATTTCCAAGAAAAATGTCAAAATTAACAGAATTTCTAAATCGTTCCTATTTCTACGTAACTCGACGATTTGGATGATATATAAGAAACACTGAAATTTTAGCGAATTTCCAAGAAAAACTGAAATTTTAGCGAATTTCCAAGAAAAATATCAAAATTAACAGAATTTCTAAATCGTTCCTATTTCTACGTAACTCGCCGATTTGGATGATATATAAGAAACACTGAAATTTTAGCGAATTTCCAAGAAAAACTGAAATTTTAGCGAATTTCCAAGAAAAATGTCAATATTAACCGAATTTCTAAATCGTTCCTATTTCTACGTATCTCGACGATTTGGATGATATATAAGAAACACTGAAATTTTAGCGAATTTCCAAGAAAAACTGAAATTTTAGCGAATTTCCAAGAAAAATGTCAATATTAACCGAATTTCTAAATCGTTCCTATTTCTACGTATCTCGACGATTTGGATGATATATAAGAAACACTGAAATTTTAGCGAATTTCCAAGAAAAACTGAAATTTTAGCGAATTTCCAAGAAAAATGTCAATATTAACCGAATTTCTAAATCGTTCCTATTTCTACGTATCTCGACGATTTGGATGATATATAAGAAACACTGAAATTTTAGCGAATTTCCAAGAAAAACTGAAATTATAGCGAATTTCCAAGAAAAATGTCAATATTAACCGAATTTCTAAATCGTTCCTATTTCTACGTATCTCGACGATTTGGATGATATATAAGAAACACTGAAATTTTAGCGAATTTCCATGAAAAACTGAAATTTTAGCGAATTTACATGAAAAATGTCAATATTAACCGAATTTCTAAATCGTTCCTATTTCTACGTAACTCGACGATTTGGATGATATATAAGAAACACTGAAATTTTAGCGAATTTCCAAGAAAAACTGAAATTTTAGCGAATTTCCATGAAAAATGTCAATATTAACCGAATTTCTAAATCGTTCCTATTTCTACGTAACTCGACGATTTGGATGATATATAAGAAACACTGAAATTTTAGCGAATTTCCAAGAAAAACTGAAATTTTAGCGAATTTCCATGAAAAATGTCAATATTAACCGAATTTCTAAATCGTTCCTATTTCTACGTAACTCGTCGATTTGAATGATATATAAGAAACTCTGAAATTTTAGCGAATTTCCAAGAAAAACTGAAATTTTAGCGAATTTCCATGAAAAATGTCAATATTAACCGAATTTCTAAATCGTTCCTATTTCTACGTAACTCGTCGATTTGGATGATATATAAGAAACTCTGAAATTTTAGCGAATTTCCAAGAAAAACTGAAATTTTAGCGAATTTACATGAAAAATGTCAATATTAACCGAATTTCTAAATCGTTCCTATTTCTACGTAACTCGACGATTTGGATGATATATAAGAAACACTGAAATTTTAGCGAATTTCCAAGAAAAACTGAAATTTTAGCGAATTTCCATGAAAAATGTCAATATTAACCGAATTTCTAAATCGTTCCTATTTCTACGTAACTCGACGATTTGGATGATATATAAGAAACACTGAAATTTTAGCGAATTTCCAAGAAAAACTGAAATTTCAGCGAATTTCCATGAAAAATGTCGATATTAACCGAATTTCTAAATCGTTCCTATTTCTACGTATCTCGACGATTTGGATGATATATAAGAAACACTGAAATTTTAGCGAATTTCCAAGAAAAACTGAAATTTTAGCGAATTTCCATGAAAAATGTCAATATTAACCGAATTTCTAAATCGTTCCTATTTCTACGTAACTCGACGATTTGGATGATATATAAGAAACACTGAAATTTTAGCGAATTTCCAAGAAAAACTGAAATTTTAGCGAATTTCCAAGAAAAATGTCAAAATTAACAGAATTTCTAAATCGTTCCTATTTCTACGTAACTCGACGATTTGGATGATATATAAGAAACACTGAAATTTTAGCGAATTTCCAAGAAAAACTGAAATTTTAGCGAATTTCCAAGAAAAATATCAAAATTAACCGAATTTCTAAATCGTTCCTATTTCTACGTAACTCGTCGATTTGAATGATATATAAGAAACTCTGAAATTTTAGCGAATTTCCAAGAAAAACTGAAATTTTAGCGAATTTCCATGAAAAATGTCAATATTAACCGAATTTCTAAATCGTTCCTATTTCTACGTAACTCGTCGATTTGGATGATATATAAGAAACTCTGAAATTTTAGCGAATTTCCAAGAAAAACTGAAATTTTAGCGAATTTCCATGAAAAATGTCAATATTAACCGAATTTCTAAATCGTTCCTATTTCTACGTATCTCGACGATTTGGATGATATATAAGAAACACTGAAATTTTAGCGAATTTCCAAGAAAAACTGAAATTTTAGCGAATTTCCATGAAAAATGTCAATATTAACTGAATTTCTAAATCGTTCCTATTTCTACGTAACTCGACGATTTGGATGATATATAAGAAACACTGAAATTTTAGCGAATTTCCAAGAAAAACTGAAATTTTAGCGAATTTCCAAGAAAAATATCAAAATTAACAGAATTTCTAAATCGTTCCTATTTCTACGTAACTCGCCGATTTGGATGATATATAAGAAACACTGAAATTTTAGCGAATTTCCAAGAAAAACTGAAATTTTAGCGAATTTCCAAGAAAAATGTCAATATTAACCGAATTTCTAAATCGTTCCTATTTCTACGTATCTCGACGATTTGGATGATATATAAGAAACACTGAAATTTTAGCGAATTTCCAAGAAAAACTGAAATTTTAGCGAATTTCCAAGAAAAATGTCAATATTAACCGAATTTCTAAATCGTTCCTATTTCTACGTATCTCGACGATTTGGATGATATATAAGAAACACTGAAATTTTAGCGAATTTCCAAGAAAAACTGAAATTTTAGCGAATTTCCAAGAAAAATGTCAATATTAACCGAATTTCTAAATCGTTCCTATTTCTACGTATCTCGACGATTTGGATGATATATAAGAAACACTGAAATTTTAGCGAATTTCCAAGAAAAACTGAAATTTTAGCGAATTTCCAAGAAAAATGTCAATATTAACCGAATTTCTAAATCGTTCCTATTTCTACGTATCTCGACGATTTGGATGATATATAAGAAACACTGAAATTTTAGCGAATTTCCAAGAAAAACTGAAATTTTAGCGAATTTACATGAAAAATGTCAATATTAACCGAATTTCTAAATCGTTCCTATTTCTACGTAACTCGACGATTTGGATGATATATAAGAAACACTGAAATTTTAGCGAATTTCCAAGAAAAACTGAAATTTTAGCGAATTTCCATGAAAAATGTCAATATTAACCGAATTTCTAAATCGTTCCTATTTCTACGTAACTCGACGATTTGGATGATATATAAGAAACACTGAAATTTTAGCGAATTTCCAAGAAAAACTGAAATTTTAGCGAATTTCCAAGAAAAATGTCAAAATTAACAGAATTTCTAAATCGTTCCTATTTCTACGTATCTCGACGATTTGGATGATATATAAGAAACACTGAAATTTTAGCGAATTTCCAAGAAAAACTGAAATTTTAGCGAATTTCCATGAAAAATGTCAATATTAACCGAATTTCTAAATCGTTCCTATTTCTACGTATCTCGACGATTTGGATGATATATAAGAAACACTGAAATTTTAGCGAATTTCCAAGAAAAACTGAAATTTTAGCGAATTTCCGTGACAAATGTCTATATTAACCGAATTTCTAAATCGTTCCTATTTCTACGTAACTCGTCGATTTGAATGATATATAAGAAACTCTGAAATTTTAGCGAATTTCCAAGAAAAACTGAAATTTTAGCGAATTTCCATGAAAAGTGTCAATATTAACCGAATTTCTAAATCGTTCCTATTTCTACGTATCTCGACGATTTGGATGATATATAAGAAACACTGAAATGTTAGCGAATTTCCAAGAAAAACTGAAATTTTAGCGAATTTCCATGAAAAATGTCAATATTAACCGAATTTCTAAATCGTTCCTATTTCTACGTATCTCGACGATTTGGATGATATATAAGAAACACTGAAATTTTAGCGAATTTCCAAGAAAAATGTCAATATTAACCGAATTTCTAAATCGTTCCTATTTCTACGTATCTCGACGATTTGGATGATATATAAGAAACACTGAAATTTTAGCGAATTTCCCAGAAAAACTGAAATTTTAGCGAATTTCCATGAAAAATGTCAATATTAACCGAATTTCTAAATCGTTCCTATTTCTACGTATCTCGACGATTTGGATGATATATAAGAAACACTGAAATTTTAGCGAATTTCCCAGAAAAACTGAAATTTTAGCGAATTTCCATGAAAAATGTCAATATTAACCGAATTTCTAAATCGTTCCTATTTCTACGTAACTCGACGATTTGGATGATATATAAGAAACACTGAAATTTTAGCGAATTTCCAAGAAAAACTGAAATTTTAGCGAATTTCCAAGAAAAATGTCAAAATTAACAGAATTTCTAAATCGTTCCTATTTCTACGTAACTCGACGATTTGGATGATATATAAGAAACACTGAAATTTTAGCGAATTTCCAAGAAAAACTGAAATTTTAGCGAATTTCCAAGAAAAATATCAAAATTAACAGAATTTCTAAATCGTTCCTATTTCTACGTAACTCGCCGATTTGGATGATATATAAGAAACACTGAAATTTTAGCGAATTTCCAAGAAAAACTGAAATTTTAGCGAATTTCCAAGAAAAATGTCAATATTAACCGAATTTCTAAATCGTTCCTATTTCTACGTATCTCGACGATTTGGATGATATATAAGAAACACTGAAATTTTAGCGAATTTCCAAGAAAAACTGAAATTTTAGCGAATTTCCAAGAAAAATGTCAATATTAACCGAATTTCTAAATCGTTCCTATTTCTACGTATCTCGACGATTTGGATGATATATAAGAAACACTGAAATTTTAGCGAATTTCCAAGAAAAATGTCAATATTAACCGAATTTCTAAATCGTTCCTATTTCTACGTATCTCGACGATTTGGATGATATATAAGAAACACTGAAATGTTAGCGAATTTCCAAGAAAAACTGAAATTATAGCGAATTTCCAAGAAAAATGTCAATATTAACCGAATTTCTAAATCGTTCCTATTTCTACGTATCTCGACGATTTGGATGATATATAAGAAACACTGAAATTTTAGCGAATTTCCATGAAAAACTGAAATTTTAGCGAATTTACATGAAAAATGTCAATATTAACCGAATTTCTAAATCGTTCCTATTTCTACGTAACTCGACGATTTGGATGATATATAAGAAACACTGAAATTTTAGCGAATTTCCAAGAAAAACTGAAATTTTAGCGAATTTCCATGAAAAATGTCAATATTAACCGAATTTCTAAATCGTTCCTATTTCTACGTAACTCGACGATTTGGATGATATATAAGAAACACTGAAATTTTAGCGAATTTCCAAGAAAAACTGAAATTTTAGCGAATTTCCATGAAAAATGTCAATATTAACCGAATTTCTAAATCGTTCCTATTTCTGCGTATCTCGACGATTTGGATGATATATAAGAAACACTGAAATTTTAGCGAATTTCCAAGAAAAACTGAAATTTTAGCGAATTTCCATGAAAAATGTCAATATTAACCGAATTTCTAAGTCGTTCCTATTTCTACGTAACTCGACGATTTGGATGATATATAAGAAACACTGAAATTTTAGCGAATTTCCAAAAAAAAACTGAAATTTTAGCGAATTTCCATGAAAAATGTCAATATTAACCGAAATTCTAAATCGTTCCTATTTCTACGTATCTCGACGATTTGGATGATATATAAGAAACACTGAAATTTTAGCGAATTTCCAAGAAAAACTGAAATTTTAGCGAATTTCCATGAAAAATGTCAATATTAACCGAATTTCTAAATCGTTCCTATTTCTGCGTATCTCGACGATTTGGATGATATATAAGAAACACTGAAATTTTAGCGAATTTCCAAGAAAAACTGAAATTTTAGCGAATTTCCAAGAAAAATGTCAAAATTAACCGAATTTCTAAATCGTTCCTATTTCTACGTATCTCGACGATTTGGATGATATATAAGAAACACTGAAATTTTAGCGAATTTCCAAGAAAAACTGAAATTTTAGCGAATTTCCATGAAAAATGTCAATATTAACCGAAATTCTAAATCGTTCCTATTTCTACGTATCTCGACGATTTGGATGATATATAAGAAACACTGAAATTTTAGCGAATTTCCAAGAAAAACTGAAATTTTAGCGAATTTCCATGAAAAATGTCTATATTAACCGAATTTCTAAATCGTTCCTATTTCTACGTAACTCGTCGATTTGGATGATATATAAGAAACTCTGAAATTTTAGCGAATTTCCAAGAAAAACTGAAATTTTAGCGAATTTCCATGAAAAATGTCAATATTAACCGAATTTCTAAATCGTTCCTATTTCTACGTATCTCGACGATTTGGATGATATATAAGAAACACTGAAATTTTAGCGAATTTCCAAGAAAAACTGAAATTTTAGCGAATTTCCATGAAAAATGTCAACATTAACCGAATTTCTAAATCGTTCCTATTTCTACGTAACTCGACGATTTGGATGATATATAAGAAACACTGAAATTTTAGCGAATTTCCAAGAAAAACTGAAATTTTAGCGAATTTCCATGAAAAATGTCAATATTAACCGAATTTCCTAATCGTTCCTATTTCTACGTAACTCGACGATTTGGATGATATATAAGAAACACTGAAATTTTAGCGAATTTCCAAGAAAAACTGAAATTTTAGCGAATTTCCAAGAAAAATATCAAAATTAACAGAATTTCTAAATCGTTCCTGTTTCTACGTAACTCGCCGATTTGGATGATATATAAGAAACACTGAAATTTTAGCGAATTTCCAAGAAAAACTGAAATTTTAGCGAATTTCCAAGAAAAATGTCAATATTAACCGAATTTCTAAATCGTTCCTATTTCTACGTATCTCGACGATTTGGATGATATATAAGAAACACTGAAATTTTAGCGAATTTCCAAGAAAAACTGAAATTTTAGCGAATTTCCAAGAAAAATGTCAATATTAACCGAATTTCTAAATCGTTCCTATTTCTACGTATCTCGACGATTTGGATGATATATAAGAAACACTGAAATTTTAGCGAATTTCCAAGAAAAACTGAAATTTTAGCGAATTTCCAAGAAAAATGTCAATATTAACCGAATTTCTAAATCGTTCCTATTTCTACGTAACTCGACGATTTGGATGATATATAAGAAACACTGAAATTTTAGCGAATTTCCAAGAAAAATGTCAATATTAACCGAATTTCTAAATCGTTCCTATTTCTACGTATCTCGACGATTTGGATGATATATAAGAAACACTGAAATTTTAGCGAATTTCCAAGAAAAACTGAAATTTTAGCGAATTTCCAAGAAAAATGTCAATATTAACCGAATTTCTAAATCGTTCCTATTTCTACGTATCTCGACGATTTGGATGATATATAAGAAACACTGAAATTTTAGCGAATTTCCAAGAAAAACTGAAATTTTAGCGAATTTCCAAGAAAAATGTCAATATTAACCGAATTTCTAAATCGTTCCTATTTCTACGTATCTCGACGATTTGGATGATATATAAGAAACACTGAAATTTTAGCGAATTTCCAAGAAAAACTGAAATTTTAGCGAATTTCCAAGAAAAACTGAAATTTTAGCGAATTTCCAAGAAAAATGTCAATATTAACCGAATTTCTAAATCGTTCCTATTTCTACGTAACTCGACGATTTGGATGATATATAAGAAACACTGAAATTTTAGCGAATTTCCAAGAAAAACTGAAATTTTAGCGAATTTCCAAGAAAAATGTCAATATTAACCGAATTTCTAAATCGTTCCTATTTCTACGTAACTCGACGATTTGGATGATATATAAGAAACACTGAAATTTTAGCGAATTTCCAAGAAAAACTGAAATTTTAGCGAATTTCCATGAAAAATGTCAATATTAACCGAATTTCTAAATCGTTCCTATTTCTACGTATCTCGACGATTTGGATGATATATAAGAAACACTGAAATTTTAGCGAATTTCCAAGAAAAACTGAAATTTTAGCGAATTTCCAAGAAAAATGTCAATATTAACCGAATTTCTAAATCGTTCCTATTTCTACGTATCTCGACGATTTGGATGATATATAAGAAACACTGAAATTTTAGCGAATTTCCAAGAAAAACTGAAATTTTAGCGAATTTCCAAGAAAAATGTCAAAATTAACCGAATTTCTAAATCGTTCCTATTTCTACGTAACTCGACGATTTGGATGATATATAAGAAACACTGAAATTTTAGCGAATTTCCAAGAAAAACTGAAATTTTAGCGAATTTCCAAGAAAAATGTCAATATTAACCGAATTTCTAAATCGTTCCTATTTCTACGTATCTCGACGATTTGGATGATATATAAGAAACACTGAAATTTTAGCGAATTTCCAAGAAAAACTGAAATTTTAGCGAATTTCCAAGAAAAATGTCAATATTAACCGAATTTCTAAATCGTTCCTATTTCTACGTAACTCGACGATTTGGATGATATATAAGAAACACTGAAATTTTAGCGAATTTCCAAGAAAAACTGAAATTTTAGCGAATTTCCAAGAAAAATGTCAATATTAACCGAATTTCTAAATCGTTCCTATTTCTACGTATCTCGACGATTTGGATGATATATAAGAAACACTGAAATTTTAGCGAATTTCCAAGAAAAACTGAAATTTTAGCGAATTTCCAAGAAAAATGTCAAAATTAACCGAATTTCTAAATCGTTCCTATTTCTACGTAACTCGACGATTTGGATGATATATAAGAAACACTGAAATTTTAGCGAATTTCCAAGAAAAACTGAAATTTTAGCGAATTTCCATGAAAAATGTCAATATTAACCGAATTTCTAAATCGTTCCTATTTCTACGTAACTCGACGATTTGGATGATATATAAGAAACACTGAAATTTTAGCGAATTTCCAAGAAAAACTGAAATTTTAGCGAATTTCCATGAAAAATGTCAATATTAACCGAATTTCTAAATCGTTCCTATTTCTGCGTATCTCGACGATTTGGATGATATATAAGAAACACTGAAATTTTAGCGAATTTCCAAGAAAAACTGAAATTTTAGCGAATTTCCATGAAAAATGTCAATATTAACCGAATTTCTAAGTCGTTCCTATTTCTACGTAACTCGACGATTTGGATGATATATAAGAAACACTGAAATTTTAGCGAATTTCCAAAAAAAAACTGAAATTTTAGCGAATTTCCATGAAAAATGTCAATATTAACCGAAATTCTAAATCGTTCCTATTTCTACGTATCTCGACGATTTGGATGATATATAAGAAACACTGAAATTTTAGCGAATTTCCAAGAAAAACTGAAATTTTAGCGAATTTCCATGAAAAATGTCAATATTAACCGAATTTCTAAATCGTTCCTATTTCTGCGTATCTCGACGATTTGGATGATATATAAGAAACACTGAAATTTTAGCGAATTTCCAAGAAAAACTGAAATTTTAGCGAATTTCCAAGAAAAATGTCAAAATTAACCGAATTTCTAAATCGTTCCTATTTCTACGTATCTCGACGATTTGGATGATATATAAGAAACACTGAAATTTTAGCGAATTTCCAAGAAAAACTGAAATTTTAGCGAATTTCCATGAAAAATGTCAATATTAACCGAAATTCTAAATCGTTCCTATTTCTACGTATCTCGACGATTTGGATGATATATAAGAAACACTGAAATTTTAGCGAATTTCCAAGAAAAACTGAAATTTTAGCGAATTTCCATGAAAAATGTCTATATTAACCGAATTTCTAAATCGTTCCTATTTCTACGTAACTCGTCGATTTGGATGATATATAAGAAACTCTGAAATTTTAGCGAATTTCCAAGAAAAACTGAAATTTTAGCGAATTTCCATGAAAAATGTCAATATTAACCGAATTTCTAAATCGTTCCTATTTCTACGTATCTCGACGATTTGGATGATATATAAGAAACACTGAAATTTTAGCGAATTTCCAAGAAAAACTGAAATTTTAGCGAATTTCCATGAAAAATGTCAACATTAACCGAATTTCTAAATCGTTCCTATTTCTACGTAACTCGACGATTTGGATGATATATAAGAAACACTGAAATTTTAGCGAATTTCCAAGAAAAACTGAAATTTTAGCGAATTTCCATGAAAAATGTCAATATTAACCGAATTTCCTAATCGTTCCTATTTCTACGTAACTCGACGATTTGGATGATATATAAGAAACACTGAAATTTTAGCGAATTTCCAAGAAAAACTGAAATTTTAGCGAATTTCCAAGAAAAATATCAAAATTAACAGAATTTCTAAATCGTTCCTGTTTCTACGTAACTCGCCGATTTGGATGATATATAAGAAACACTGAAATTTTAGCGAATTTCCAAGAAAAACTGAAATTTTAGCGAATTTCCAAGAAAAATGTCAATATTAACCGAATTTCTAAATCGTTCCTATTTCTACGTATCTCGACGATTTGGATGATATATAAGAAACACTGAAATTTTAGCGAATTTCCAAGAAAAACTGAAATTTTAGCGAATTTCCAAGAAAAATGTCAATATTAACCGAATTTCTAAATCGTTCCTATTTCTACGTATCTCGACGATTTGGATGATATATAAGAAACACTGAAATTTTAGCGAATTTCCAAGAAAAACTGAAATTTTAGCGAATTTCCAAGAAAAATGTCAATATTAACCGAATTTCTAAATCGTTCCTATTTCTACGTAACTCGACGATTTGGATGATATATAAGAAACACTGAAATTTTAGCGAATTTCCAAGAAAAATGTCAATATTAACCGAATTTCTAAATCGTTCCTATTTCTACGTATCTCGACGATTTGGATGATATATAAGAAACACTGAAATTTTAGCGAATTTCCAAGAAAAACTGAAATTTTAGCGAATTTCCAAGAAAAATGTCAATATTAACCGAATTTCTAAATCGTTCCTATTTCTACGTATCTCGACGATTTGGATGATATATAAGAAACACTGAAATTTTAGCGAATTTCCAAGAAAAACTGAAATTTTAGCGAATTTCCAAGAAAAATGTCAATATTAACCGAATTTCTAAATCGTTCCTATTTCTACGTATCTCGACGATTTGGATGATATATAAGAAACACTGAAATTTTAGCGAATTTCCAAGAAAAACTGAAATTTTAGCGAATTTCCAAGAAAAACTGAAATTTTAGCGAATTTCCAAGAAAAATGTCAATATTAACCGAATTTCTAAATCGTTCCTATTTCTACGTAACTCGACGATTTGGATGATATATAAGAAACACTGAAATTTTAGCGAATTTCCAAGAAAAACTGAAATTTTAGCGAATTTCCAAGAAAAATGTCAATATTAACCGAATTTCTAAATCGTTCCTATTTCTACGTAACTCGACGATTTGGATGATATATAAGAAACACTGAAATTTTAGCGAATTTCCAAGAAAAACTGAAATTTTAGCGAATTTCCATGAAAAATGTCAATATTAACCGAATTTCTAAATCGTTCCTATTTCTACGTATCTCGACGATTTGGATGATATATAAGAAACACTGAAATTTTAGCGAATTTCCAAGAAAAACTGAAATTTTAGCGAATTTCCAAGAAAAATGTCAATATTAACCGAATTTCTAAATCGTTCCTATTTCTACGTATCTCGACGATTTGGATGATATATAAGAAACACTGAAATTTTAGCGAATTTCCAAGAAAAACTGAAATTTTAGCGAATTTCCAAGAAAAATGTCAAAATTAACCGAATTTCTAAATCGTTCCTATTTCTACGTAACTCGACGATTTGGATGATATATAAGAAACACTGAAATTTTAGCGAATTTCCAAGAAAAACTGAAATTTTAGCGAATTTCCAAGAAAAATGTCAATATTAACCGAATTTCTAAATCGTTCCTATTTCTACGTATCTCGACGATTTGGATGATATATAAGAAACACTGAAATTTTAGCGAATTTCCAAGAAAAACTGAAATTTTAGCGAATTTCCAAGAAAAATGTCAATATTAACCGAATTTCTAAATCGTTCCTATTTCTACGTAACTCGACGATTTGGATGATATATAAGAAACACTGAAATTTTAGCGAATTTCCAAGAAAAACTGAAATTTTAGCGAATTTCCAAGAAAAATGTCAATATTAACCGAATTTCTAAATCGTTCCTATTTCTACGTATCTCGACGATTTGGATGATATATAAGAAACACTGAAATTTTAGCGAATTTCCAAGAAAAACTGAAATTTTAGCGAATTTCCAAGAAAAATGTCAAAATTAACCGAATTTCTAAATCGTTCCTATTTCTACGTAACTCGACGATTTGGATGATATATAAGAAACACTGAAATTTTAGCGAATTTCCAAGAAAAACTGAAATTTTAGCGAATTTCCAAGAAAAATGTCAATATTAACCGAATTTCTAAATCGTTCCTATTTCTACGTATCTCGACCATTTGGATGATATATAAGAAACACTGAAATTTTAGCGAATTTCCAAGAAAAACTGAAATTTTAGCGAATTTCCAAGAAAAATGTCAATATTAACCGAATTTCTAAATCGTTCCTATTTCTACGTAACTCGACGATTTGGATGATATATAAGAAACACTGCAATTTTAGCGAATTTCCAAGAAAATCTGAAATTCTAGCGAATTTCCATGAAAAATGTCAATATTAACCGAATTTCTAAATCGTTCCTATTTCTACGTATCTCGACGATTTGGATGATATATAAGAAACACTGAAATTTTAGCGAATTTCCAAGAAAAACTGAAATTTTAGCGAATTTCCAAGAAAAATGTCAAAATTAACAGAATTTCTAAATCGTTCCTATTTCTACGTATCTCGACGATTTGGATGATATATAAGAAACACTGAAATTTTAGCGAATTTCCAAGAAAAACTGAAATTTTAGCGAATTTCCATGAAAAATGTCAATATTAACCGAATTTCTAAATCGTTCCTATTTCTACGTATCTCAACGATTTGGATTATATATAAGAAACACTGCAATTTTAGCGAATTTCCAAGAAAATCTGAAATTCTAGCGAATTTCCATGAAAAATGTCAATATTAACCGAATTTCTAAATCGTTCCTATTTCTACGTATCTCGACGATTTGGATGATATATAAGAAACACTGAAATTTTAGCGAATTTCCAAGGAAAACTGAAATTTTAGCGAATTTCCAAGAAAAATGTCAAAATTAACAGAATTTCTAAATCGTTCCTATTTCTACGTATCTCGACGATTTGGATGATATATAAGAAACACTGAAATTTTAGCGAATTTCCAAGAAAAACTGAAATTTTAGCGAATTTCCATGAAAAATGTCAATATTAACCGAATTTCTAAATCGTTCCTATTTCTACGTAACTCGACGATTTGGATGATATATAAGAAACACTGAAATTTTAGCGAATTTCCAAGAAAAACTGAAATTTTAGCGAATTTCCATGAAAAATGTCAATATTAACCGAATTTCTAAATCGTTCCTATTTCTACGTAACTCGACGATTTGGATGATATATAAGAAACACTGAAATTTTAGCGAATTTACATGAAAAATGTCAATATTAACCGAATTTCTAAATCGTTCCTATTTCTACGTAACTCGACGATTTGGATGATATATAAGAAACACTGAAATTTTAGCGAATTTCCAAGAAAAACTGAAATTTTAGCGAATTTCCATGAAAAATGTCAATATTAACCGAATTTCTAAATCGTTCCTATTTCTACGTAACTCGACGATTTGGATGATATATAAGAAACACTGAAATTTTAGCGAATTTCCAAGAAAAACTGAAATTTTAGCGAATTTCCATGAAAAATGTCAATATTAACCGAATTTCTAAATCGTTCCTATTTCTGCGTATCTCGACGATTTGGATGATATATAAGAAACACTGAAATTTTAGCGAATTTCCAAGGAAAACTGAAATTTTAGCGAATTTCCATGAAAAATGTCAATATTAACCGAATTTCTAAGTCGTTCCTATTTCTACGTAACTCGACGATTTGGATGATATATAAGAAACACTGAAATTTTAGCGAATTTCCAAGAAAAACTGAAATTTTAGCGAATTTCCATGAAAAATGTCAATATTAACCGAATTTCTAAATCGTTCCTATTTCTACGTATCTCGACAATTTGGATGATATATAAGAAACACTGAAATTTTAGCGAATTTCCAAGAAAAACTGAAATTTTAGCGAATTTCCAAGAAAAATGTCAATATTAACCGAATTTCTAAATCGTTCCTATTTCTACGTATCTCGACGATTTGAATGATATATAAGAAACACTGAAATTTTAGCGAATTTCCAAGAAAAACTGAAATTTTAGCGAATTTCCAAGAAAAAGGTCAAAATTAACCGAATTTCTAAATCGTTCCTATTTCTACGTATCTCGACGATTTGGATGATATATAAGAAACACTGAAATTTTAGCGAATTTCCAAGAAAAACTGAAATTTTAGCGAATTTCCATGAAAAATGTCAATATTAACCGAAATTCTAAATCGTTCCTATTTCTACGTATCTCGACGATTTGGATGATATATAAGAAACACTGAAATTTTAGCGAATTTCCAAGAAAAACTGAAATTTTAGCGAATTTCCATGAAAAATATCTATATTAACCGAATTTCTAAATCGTTCCTATTTCTACGTAACTCGTCGATTTGGATGATATATAAGAAACTCTGAAATTTTAGCGAATTTCCAAGAAAAACTGAAATTTTAGCGAATTTCCATGAAAAATGTCAATATTAACCGAATTTCTAAATCGTTCCTATTTCTACGTAACTCGACGATTTGGATGATATATAACAAACACTGAAATTTTAGCGAATTTCCAAGAAAAACTGAAATTTTAGCGAATTTCCATGAAAAATGACAATATTAACCGAATTTCTAAATCGTTCCTATTTCTACGTAACTCGACGATTTGGATGATATATAAGAAACACTGAAATTTTAGCGAATTTCCAAGAAAAACTGAAATTTTAGCGAATTTCCAAGAAAAATATCAAAATTAACAGAATTTCTAAATCGTTCCTATTTCTACGTAACTCGCCGATTTGGATGATATATAAGAAACACTGAAATTTTAGCGCATTTCCAAGAAAAACTGAAATTTTAGCGAATTTCCAAGAAAAATGTCAATATTAACCGAATTTCTAAATCGTTCCTATTTCTACGTATCTCGACGATTTGGATGATATATAAGAAACACTGAAATTTTAGCGAATTTCCAAGAAAAACTGAAATTTTAGCGAATATCCAAGAAAAATGTCAAAATTAACAGAATTTCTAAATCGTTCCTATTTCTACGTATCTCGACGATTTGGATGATATATAAGAAACACTGAAATTTTAGCGAATTTCCAAGAAAAACTGAAATTTTAGCGAATATCCAAGAAAAATGTCAAAATTAACAGAATTTCTAAATCGTTCCTATTTCTACGTATCTCGACGATTTGGATGATATATAAGAAACACTGAAATTTTAGCGAATTTCCAAGAAAAACTGAAATTTCAGCGAATTTCCATGAAAAATGTCGATATTAACCGAATTTCTAAATCGTTCCTATTTCTACGTATCTCGACGATTTGGATGATATATAAGAAACACTGAAATTTTAGCGAATTTCCAAGAAAAACTGAAATTTTAGCGAATTTCCAAGAAAAATGTCAATATTAACCGAATTTCTAAATCGTTCCTATTTCTACGTATCTCGACGATTTGGATGATATATAAGAAACACTGAAATTTTAGCGAATTTCCAAGAAAAACTGAAATTTTAGCGAATTTACAAGAAAAATGTCAAAATTAACCGAATTTCTAAATCGTTCCTATTTCTACGTATCTCGACGATTTGGATGATATATAAGAAACACTGAAATTTTAGCGAATTTCCAAGAAAAACTGAAATTTTAGCGAATTTCCATGAAAAATGTCAATATTAACCGAATTTCTAAATCGTTCCTATTTCTACGTAACTCGACGATTTGGATGATATATAAGAAACACTGAAATTTTAGCGAATTTCCAAGAAAAACTGAAATTTTAGCGAATTTCCAAGAAAAATGTCAATATTAACCGAATTTCTAAATCGTTCCTATTTCTACGTATCTCGACGATTTGGATGGTATATAAGAAACACTGAAATTTTAGCGAATTTCCAAGAAAAACTGAAATTTTAGCGAATTTCCAAGAAAAATGTCAAAATTAACAGAATTTCTAAATCGTTCCTATTTCTACGTATCTCGACGATTTGGATGATATATAAGAAACACTGAAATTTTAGCGAATTTCCAAGAAAAACTGAAATTTTAGCGAATTTCCATGAAAAATGTCAATATTAACCGAATTTCTAAATCGTTCCTATTTCTACGTATCTCGACGATTTGGATGATATATAAGAAACACTGAAATTTTAGCGAATTTCCAAGAAAAACTGAAATTTTAGCGAATTTCCGTGACAAATGTCTATATTAACCGAATTTCTAAATCGTTCCTATTTCTACGTAACTCGTCGATTTGAATGATATATAAGAAACTCTGAAATTTTAGCGAATTTCCAAGAAAAACTGAAATTTTAGCGAATTTCCATGAAAAATGTCGATATTAACCGAATTTCTAAATCGTTCCTATTTCTACGTATCTCGACGATTTGGATGATATATAAGAAACACTGAAATGTTAGCGAATTTCCAAGAAAAACTGAAATTTTAGCGAATTTCCATGAAAAATGTCAATATTAACCGAATTTCTAAATCGTTCCTATTTCTACGTAACTCGACGATTTGGATGATATATAAGAAACACTGAAATTTTAGCGAATTTCCAAGAAAAACTGAAATTTTAGCGAATTTCCATGAAAAATGTCGATATTAACCGAATTTCTAAATCGTTCCTATTTCTACGTATCTCGACGATTTGGATGATATATAAGAAACACTGAAATTTTAGCGAATTTCCAAGAAAAACTGAAATTTTAGCGAATTTCCATGAAAAATGTCAATATTAACCGAATTTCTAAATCGTTCCTATTTCTACGTAACTCGACGATTTGGATGATATATAAGAAACACTGAAATTTTAGCGAATTTCCAAGAAAAACTGAAATTTTAGCGAATTTCCATGAAAAATGTCAATATTAACCGAATTTCTAAATCGTTCCTATTTCTACGTAACTCGACGATTTGGATGATATATAAGAAACACTGAAATTTTAGCGAATTTCCAAGAAAAACTGAAATTTTAGCGAATTTCCAAGAAAAATGTCAAAATTAACAGAATTTCTAAATCGTTCCTATTTCTACGTAACTCGACGATTTGTATGATATATAAGAAACACTGAAATTTTAGCGAATTTCCAAGAAAAACTGAAATTTTAGCGAATTTCCAAGAAAAATGTCAAAATTAACAGAATTTCTAAATCGTTCCTATTTCTACGTAACTCGACGATTTGTATGATATATAAGAAAAATTGAAATTTTAGCGAATTTCCATGAAAAATGTCAATATTAACCGAATTTCTAAGTCGTTCCTATTTCTACGTATCTCGACGATTTGGATGATATATAAGAAACACTGAAATGTTAGCGAATTTCCAAGAAAAACTGAAATTTTAGCGAATTTCCATGAAAAATGTCAATATTAACCGAATTTCTAAATCGTTCCTATTTCTACGTATCTCGACGATTTGGATGATATATAAGAAACACTGAAATTTTAGCGAATTTCCAAGAAAAACTGAAATTTTAGCGAATTTCCATGAAAAATGTCAATATTAACTGAATTTCTAAATCGTTCCTATTTCTACGTAACTCGACGATTTGGATGATATATAAGAAACACTGAAATTTTAGCGAATTTCCAAGAAAAACTGAAATTTTAGCGAATTTCCAAGAAAAATATCAAAATTAACAGAATTTCTAAATCGTTCCTATTTCTACGTAACTCGCCGATTTGGATGATATATAAGAAACACTGAAATTTTAGCGAATTTCCAAGAAAAACTGAAATTTTAGCGAATTTCCAAGAAAAATGTCAATATTAACCGAATTTCTAAATCGTTCCTATTTCTACGTATCTCGACGATTTGGATGATATATAAGAAACACTGAAATTTTAGCGAATTTCCAAGAAAAACTGAAATTTTAGCGAATTTCCAAGAAAAATGTCAATATTAACCGAATTTCTAAATCGTTCCTATTTCTACGTATCTCGACGATTTGGATGATATATAAGAAACACTGAAATTTTAGCGAATTTCCAAGAAAAACTGAAATTTTAGCGAATTTCCAAGAAAAATGTCAATATTAACCGAATTTCTAAATCGTTCCTATTTCTACGTATCTCGACGATTTGGATGATATATAAGAAACACTGAAATTTTAGCGAATTTCCAAGAAAAACTGAAATTTTAGCGAATTTCCAAGAAAAATGTCAATATTAACCGAATTTCTAAATCGTTCCTATTTCTACGTATCTCGACGATTTGGATGATATATAAGAAACACTGAAATTTTAGCGAATTTCCAAGAAAAACTGAAATTTTAGCGAATTTACATGAAAAATGTCAATATTAACCGAATTTCTAAATCGTTCCTATTTCTACGTAACTCGACGATTTGGATGATATATAAGAAACACTGAAATTTTAGCGAATTTCCAAGAAAAACTGAAATTTTAGCGAATTTCCATGAAAAATGTCAATATTAACCGAATTTCTAAATCGTTCCTATTTCTACGTAACTCGACGATTTGGATGATATATAAGAAACACTGAAATTTTAGCGAATTTCCAAGAAAAACTGAAATTTTAGCGAATTTCCAAGAAAAATGTCAAAATTAACAGAATTTCTAAATCGTTCCTATTTCTACGTATCTCGACGATTTGGATGATATATAAGAAACACTGAAATTTTAGCGAATTTCCAAGAAAAACTGAAATTTTAGCGAATTTCCATGAAAAATGTCAATATTAACCGAATTTCTAATTCGTTCCTATTTCTACGTATCTCGACGATTTGGATGATATATAAGAAACACTGAAATTTTAGCGAATTTCCAAGAAAAACTGAAATTTTAGCGAATTTCCGTGACAAATGTCTATATTAACCGAATTTCTAAATCGTTCCTATTTCTACGTAACTCGTCGATTTGAATGATATATAAGAAACTCTGAAATTTTAGCGAATTTCCAAGAAAAACTGAAATTTTAGCGAATTTCCATGAAAAATGTCAATATTAACCGAATTTCTAAATCGTTCCTATTTCTACGTATCTCGACGATTTGGATGATATATAAGAAACACTGAAATGTTAGCGAATTTCCAAGAAAAACTGAAATTTTAGCGAATTTCCATGAAAAATGTCAATATTAACCGAATTTCTAAATCGTTCCTATTTCTACGTAACTCGACGATTTGGATGATATATAAGAAACACTGAAATTTTAGCGAATTTCCAAGAAAAACTGAAATTTTAGCGAATTTCCATGAAAAATGTCGATATTAACCGAATTTCTAAATCGTTCCTATTTCTACGTATCTCGACGATTTGGATGATATATAAGAAACACTGAAATTTTAGCGAATTTCCAAGAAAAACTGAAATTTTAGCGAATTTCCATGAAAAATGTCAATATTAACCGAATTTCTAAATCGTTCCTATTTCTACGTAACTCAACGATTTGGATGATATATAAGAAACACTGAAATTTTAGCGAATTTCCAAGAAAAACTGAAATTTTAGCGAATTTCCATGAAAAATGTCAATATTAACCGAATTTCTAAATCGTTCCTATTTCTACGTAACTCGACGATTTGGATGATATATAAGAAACACTGAAATTTTAGCGAATTTCCAAGAAAAACTGAAATTTTAGCGAATTTCCAAGAAAAATGTCAATATTAACCGAATTTCTAAATCGTTCCTATTTCTACGTATCTCGACGATTTGGATGGTATATAAGAAACACTGAAATTTTAGCGAATTTCCAAGAAAAACTGAAATTTTAGCGAATTTCCAAGAAAAATGTCAAAATTAACAGAATTTCTAAATCGTTCCTATTTCTACGTATCTCGACGATTTGGATGATATATAAGAAACACTGAAATTTTAGCGAATTTCCAAGAAAAACTGAAATTTTAGCGAATTTCCATGAAAAATGTCAATATTAACCGAATTTCTAAATCGTTCCTATTTCTACGTATCTCGACGATTTGGATGATATATAAGAAACACTGAAATTTTAGCGAATTTCCAAGAAAAACTGAAATTTTAGCGAATTTCCGTGACAAATGTCTATATTAACCGAATTTCTAAATCGTTCCTATTTCTACGTAACTCGTCGATTTGAATGATATATAAGAAACTCTGAAATTTTAGCGAATTTCCAAGAAAAACTGAAATTTTAGCGAATTTCCATGAAAAATGTCAATATTAACCGAATTTCTAAATCGTTCCTATTTCTACGTATCTCGACGATTTGGATGATATATAAGAAACACTGAAATGTTAGCGAATTTCCAAGAAAAACTGAAATTTTAGCGAATTTCCATGAAAAATGTCAATATTAACCGAATTTCTAAATCGTTCCTATTTCTACGTAACTCGACGATTTGGATGATATATAAGAAACACTGAAATTTTAGCGAATTTCCAAGAAAAACTGAAATTTTAGCGAATTTCCATGAAAAATGTCGATATTAACCGAATTTCTAAATCGTTCCTATTTCTACGTATCTCGACGATTTGGATGATATATAAGAAACACTGAAATTTTAGCGAATTTCCAAGAAAAACTGAAATTTTAGCGAATTTCCATGAAAAATGTCAATATTAACCGAATTTCTAAATCGTTCCTATTTCTACGTAACTCGACGATTTGGATGATATATAAGAAACACTGAAATTTTAGCGAATTTCCAAGAAAAACTGAAATTTTAGCGAATTTCCATGAAAAATGTCAATATTAACCGAATTTCTAAATCGTTCCTATTTCTACGTAACTCGACGATTTGGATGATATATAAGAAACACTGAAATTTTAGCGAATTTCCAAGAAAAACTGAAATTTTAGCGAATTTCCAAGAAAAATGTCAAAATTAACAGAATTTCTAAATCGTTCCTATTTCTACGTAACTCGACGATTTGTATGATATATAAGAAACACTGAAATTTTAGCGAATTTCCAAGAAAAACTGAAATTTTAGCGAATTTCCAAGAAAAATGTCAAAATTAACAGAATTTCTAAATCGTTCCTATTTCTACGTAACTCGACGATTTGTATGATATATAAGAAAAATTGAAATTTTAGCGAATTTCCATGAAAAATGTCAATATTAACCGAATTTCTAAGTCGTTCCTATTTCTACGTATCTCGACGATTTGGATGATATATAAGAAACACTGAAATGTTAGCGAATTTCCAAGAAAAACTGAAATTTTAGCGAATTTCCATGAAAAATGTCAATATTAACCGAATTTCTAAATCGTTCCTATTTCTACGTATCTCGACGATTTGGATGATATATAAGAAACACTGAAATTTTAGCGAATTTCCAAGAAAAACTGAAATTTTAGCGAATTTCCATGAAAAATGTCAATATTAACTGAATTTCTAAATCGTTCCTATTTCTACGTAACTCGACGATTTGGATGATATATAAGAAACACTGAAATTTTAGCGAATTTCCAAGAAAAACTGAAATTTTAGCGAATTTCCAAGAAAAATATCAAAATTAACAGAATTTCTAAATCGTTCCTATTTCTACGTAACTCGCCGATTTGGATGATATATAAGAAACACTGAAATTTTAGCGAATTTCCAAGAAAAACTGAAATTTTAGCGAATTTCCAAGAAAAATGTCAATATTAACCGAATTTCTAAATCGTTCCTATTTCTACGTATCTCGACGATTTGGATGATATATAAGAAACACTGAAATTTTAGCGAATTTCCAAGAAAAACTGAAATTTTAGCGAATTTCCAAGAAAAATGTCAATATTAACCGAATTTCTAAATCGTTCCTATTTCTACGTATCTCGACGATTTGGATGATATATAAGAAACACTGAAATTTTAGCGAATTTCCAAGAAAAACTGAAATTTTAGCGAATTTCCAAGAAAAATGTCAATATTAACCGAATTTCTAAATCGTTCCTATTTCTACGTATCTCGACGATTTGGATGATATATAAGAAACACTGAAATTTTAGCGAATTTCCAAGAAAAACTGAAATTTTAGCGAATTTCCAAGAAAAATGTCAATATTAACCGAATTTCTAAATCGTTCCTATTTCTACGTATCTCGACGATTTGGATGATATATAAGAAACACTGAAATTTTAGCGAATTTCCAAGAAAAACTGAAATTTTAGCGAATTTACATGAAAAATGTCAATATTAACCGAATTTCTAAATCGTTCCTATTTCTACGTAACTCGACGATTTGGATGATATATAAGAAACACTGAAATTTTAGCGAATTTCCAAGAAAAACTGAAATTTTAGCGAATTTCCATGAAAAATGTCAATATTAACCGAATTTCTAAATCGTTCCTATTTCTACGTAACTCGACGATTTGGATGATATATAAGAAACACTGAAATTTTAGCGAATTTCCAAGAAAAACTGAAATTTTAGCGAATTTCCAAGAAAAATGTCAAAATTAACAGAATTTCTAAATCGTTCCTATTTCTACGTATCTCGACGATTTGGATGATATATAAGAAACACTGAAATTTTAGCGAATTTCCAAGAAAAACTGAAATTTTAGCGAATTTCCATGAAAAATGTCAATATTAACCGAATTTCTAATTCGTTCCTATTTCTACGTATCTCGACGATTTGGATGATATATAAGAAACACTGAAATTTTAGCGAATTTCCAAGAAAAACTGAAATTTTAGCGAATTTCCGTGACAAATGTCTATATTAACCGAATTTCTAAATCGTTCCTATTTCTACGTAACTCGTCGATTTGAATGATATATAAGAAACTCTGAAATTTTAGCGAATTTCCAAGAAAAACTGAAATTTTAGCGAATTTCCATGAAAAATGTCAATATTAACCGAATTTCTAAATCGTTCCTATTTCTACGTATCTCGACGATTTGGATGATATATAAGAAACACTGAAATGTTAGCGAATTTCCAAGAAAAACTGAAATTTTAGCGAATTTCCATGAAAAATGTCAATATTAACCGAATTTCTAAATCGTTCCTATTTCTACGTAACTCGACGATTTGGATGATATATAAGAAACACTGAAATTTTAGCGAATTTCCAAGAAAAACTGAAATTTTAGCGAATTTCCATGAAAAATGTCGATATTAACCGAATTTCTAAATCGTTCCTATTTCTACGTATCTCGACGATTTGGATGATATATAAGAAACACTGAAATTTTAGCGAATTTCCAAGAAAAACTGAAATTTTAGCGAATTTCCATGAAAAATGTCAATATTAACCGAATTTCTAAATCGTTCCTATTTCTACGTAACTCGACGATTTGGATGATATATAAGAAACACTGAAATTTTAGCGAATTTCCAAGAAAAACTGAAATTTTAGCGAATTTCCAAGAAAAATGTCAAAATTAACAGAATTTCTAAATCGTTCCTATTTCTACGTAACTCGACGATTTGTATGATATATAAGAAACACTGAAATTTTAGCGAATTTCCAAGAAAAACTGAAATTTTAGCGAATTTCCAAGAAAAATGTCAAAATTAACAGAATTTCTAAATCGTTCCTATTTCTACGTATCTCGACGATTTGGATGATATATAAGAAACACTGAAATTTTAGCGAATTTCCAAGAAAAACTGAAATTTTAGCGAATTTCCATGAAAAATGTCAATATTAACCGAATTTCTAAATCGTTCCTATTTCTACGTATCTCGACGATTTGGATGATATATAAGAAACACTGAAATTTTAGCGAATTTCCAAGAAAAACTGAAATTTTAGCGAATTTCCATGAAAAATGTCAATATTAACTGAATTTCTAAATCGTTCCTATTTCTACGTAACTCGACGATTTGGATGATATATAAGAAACACTGAAATTTTAGCGAATTTCCAAGAAAAACTGAAATTTTAGCGAATTTCCAAGAAAAATATCAAAATTAACAGAATTTCTAAATCGTTCCTATTTCTACGTAACTCGCCGATTTGGATGATATATAAGAAACACTGAAATTTTAGCGAATTTCCAAGAAAAACTGAAATTTTAGCGAATTTCCAAGAAAAATGTCAATATTAACCGAATTTCTAAATCGTTCCTATTTCTACGTATCTCGACGATTTGGATGATATATAAGAAACACTGAAATTTTAGCGAATTTCCAAGAAAAACTGAAATTTTAGCGAATTTCCAAGAAAAATGTCAATATTAACCGAATTTCTAAATCGTTCCTATTTCTACGTATCTCGACGATTTGGATGATATATAAGAAACACTGAAATTTTAGCGAATTTCCAAGAAAAACTGAAATTTTAGCGAATTTCCAAGAAAAATGTCAATATTAACCGAATTTCTAAATCGTTCCTATTTCTACGTATCTCGACGATTTGGATGATATATAAGAAACACTGAAATTTTAGCGAATTTCCAAGAAAAACTGAAATTTTAGCGAATTTCCAAGAAAAATGTCAATATTAACCGAATTTCTAAATCGTTCCTATTTCTACGTATCTCGACGATTTGGATGATATATAAGAAACACTGAAATTTTAGCGAATTTCCATGAAAAACTGAAATTTTAGCGAATTTACATGAAAAATGTCAATATTAACCGAATTTCTAAATCGTTCCTATTTCTACGTAACTCGACGATTTGGATGATATATAAGAAACACTGAAATTTTAGCGAATTTCCAAGAAAAACTGAAATTTTAGCGAATTTCCATGAAAAATGTCAATATTAACCGAATTTCTAAATCGTTCCTATTTCTGCGTATCTCGACGATTTGGATGATATATAAGAAACACTGAAATTTTAGCGAATTTCCAAGAAAAACTGAAATTTTAGCGAATTTCCATGAAAAACTGAAATTTTAGCGAATTTACATGAAAAATGTCAATATTAACCGAATTTCTAAATCGTTCCTATTTCTACGTAACTCGACGATTTGGATGATATATAAGAAACACTGAAATTTTAGCGAATTTCCAAGAAAAACTGAAATTTTAGCGAATTTCCATGAAAAATGTCAATATTAACCGAATTTCTAAATCGTTCCTATTTCTGCGTATCTCGACGATTTGGATGATATATAAGAAACACTGAAATTTTAGCGAATTTCCAAGAAAAACTGAAATTTTAGCGAATTTCCATGAAAAATGTCAATATTAACCGAATTTCTAAGTCGTTCCTATTTCTACGTAACTCGACGATTTGGATGATATATAAGAAACACTGAAATTTTAGCGAATTTCCAAAAAAAAACTGAAATTTTAGCGAATTTCCATGAAAAATGTCAATATTAACCGAAATTCTAAATCGTTCCTATTTCTACGTATCTCGACGATTTGGATGATATATAAGAAACACTGAAATTTTAGCGAATTTCCAAGAAAAACTGAAATTTTAGCGAATTTCCATGAAAAATGTCAATATTAACCGAATTTCTAAATCGTTCCTATTTCTGCGTATCTCGACGATTTGGATGATATATAAGAAACACTGAAATTTTAGCGAATTTCCAAGAAAAACTGAAATTTTAGCGAATTTCCAAGAAAAATGTCAAAATTAACCGAATTTCTAAATCGTTCCTATTTCTACGTATCTCGACGATTTGGATGATATATAAGAAACACTGAAATTTTAGCGAATTTCCAAGAAAAACTGAAATTTTAGCGAATTTCCATGAAAAATGTCAATATTAACCGAAATTCTAAATCGTTCCTATTTCTACGTATCTCGACGATTTGGATGATATATAAGAAACACTGAAATTTTAGCGAATTTCCAAGAAAAACTGAAATTTTAGCGAATTTCCATGAAAAATGTCTATATTAACCGAATTTCTAAATCGTTCCTATTTCTACGTAACTCGTCGATTTGGATGATATATAAGAAACTCTGAAATTTTAGCGAATTTCCAAGAAAAACTGAAATTTTAGCGAATTTCCATGAAAAATGTCAATATTAACCGAATTTCTAAATCGTTCCTATTTCTACGTATCTCGACGATTTGGATGATATATAAGAAACACTGAAATTTTAGCGAATTTCCAAGAAAAACTGAAATTTTAGCGAATTTCCATGAAAAATGTCAACATTAACCGAATTTCTAAATCGTTCCTATTTCTACGTAACTCGACGATTTGGATGATATATAAGAAACACTGAAATTTTAGCGAATTTCCAAGAAAAACTGAAATTTTAGCGAATTTCCATGAAAAATGTCAATATTAACCGAATTTCCTAATCGTTCCTATTTCTACGTAACTCGACGATTTGGATGATATATAAGAAACACTGAAATTTTAGCGAATTTCCAAGAAAAACTGAAATTTTAGCGAATTTCCAAGAAAAATATCAAAATTAACAGAATTTCTAAATCGTTCCTGTTTCTACGTAACTCGCCGATTTGGATGATATATAAGAAACACTGAAATTTTAGCGAATTTCCAAGAAAAACTGAAATTTTAGCGAATTTCCAAGAAAAATGTCAATATTAACCGAATTTCTAAATCGTTCCTATTTCTACGTATCTCGACGATTTGGATGATATATAAGAAACACTGAAATTTTAGCGAATTTCCAAGAAAAACTGAAATTTTAGCGAATTTCCAAGAAAAATGTCAATATTAACCGAATTTCTAAATCGTTCCTATTTCTACGTATCTCGACGATTTGGATGATATATAAGAAACACTGAAATTTTAGCGAATTTCCAAGAAAAACTGAAATTTTAGCGAATTTCCAAGAAAAATGTCAATATTAACCGAATTTCTAAATCGTTCCTATTTCTACGTAACTCGACGATTTGGATGATATATAAGAAACACTGAAATTTTAGCGAATTTCCAAGAAAAATGTCAATATTAACCGAATTTCTAAATCGTTCCTATTTCTACGTATCTCGACGATTTGGATGATATATAAGAAACACTGAAATTTTAGCGAATTTCCAAGAAAAACTGAAATTTTAGCGAATTTCCAAGAAAAATGTCAATATTAACCGAATTTCTAAATCGTTCCTATTTCTACGTATCTCGACGATTTGGATGATATATAAGAAACACTGAAATTTTAGCGAATTTCCAAGAAAAACTGAAATTTTAGCGAATTTCCAAGAAAAATGTCAATATTAACCGAATTTCTAAATCGTTCCTATTTCTACGTATCTCGACGATTTGGATGATATATAAGAAACACTGAAATTTTAGCGAATTTCCAAGAAAAACTGAAATTTTAGCGAATTTCCAAGAAAAATGTCAAAATTAACCGAATTTCTAAATCGTTCCTATTTCTACGTAACTCGACGATTTGGATGATATATAAGAAACACTGAAATTTTAGCGAATTTCCAAGAAAAACTGAAATTTTAGCGAATTTCCAAGAAAAATGTCAATATTAACCGAATTTCTAAATCGTTCCTATTTCTACGTATCTCGACGATTTGGATGATATATAAGAAACACTGAAATTTTAGCGAATTTCCAAGAAAAACTGAAATTTTAGCGAATTTCCAAGAAAAATGTCAATATTAACCGAATTTCTAAATCGTTCCTATTTCTACGTAACTCGACGATTTGGATGATATATAAGAAACACTGAAATTTTAGCGAATTTCCAAGAAAAACTGAAATTTTAGCGAATTTCCAAGAAAAATGTCAATATTAACCGAATTTCTAAATCGTTCCTATTTCTACGTAACTCGACGATTTGGATGATATATAAGAAACACTGAAATTTTAGCGAATTTCCAAGAAAAACTGAAATTTTAGCGAATTTCCATGAAAAATGTCAATATTAACCGAATTTCTAAATCGTTCCTATTTCTACGTATCTCGACGATTTGGATGATATATAAGAAACACTGAAATTTTAGCGAATTTCCAAGAAAAACTGAAATTTTAGCGAATTTCCAAGAAAAATGTCAATATTAACCGAATTTCTAAATCGTTCCTATTTCTACGTATCTCGACGATTTGGATGATATATAAGAAACACTGAAATTTTAGCGAATTTCCAAGAAAAACTGAAATTTTAGCGAATTTCCAAGAAAAATGTCAAAATTAACCGAATTTCTAAATCGTTCCTATTTCTACGTAACTCGACGATTTGGATGATATATAAGAAACACTGAAATTTTAGCGAATTTCCAAGAAAAACTGAAATTTTAGCGAATTTCCAAGAAAAATGTCAATATTAACCGAATTTCTAAATCGTTCCTATTTCTACGTATCTCGACGATTTGGATGATATATAAGAAACACTGAAATTTTAGCGAATTTCCAAGAAAAACTGAAATTTTAGCGAATTTCCAAGAAAAATGTCAATATTAACCGAATTTCTAAATCGTTCCTATTTCTACGTAACTCGACGATTTGGATGATATATAAGAAACACTGAAATTTTAGCGAATTTCCAAGAAAAACTGAAATTTTAGCGAATTTCCAAGAAAAATGTCAATATTAACCGAATTTCTAAATCGTTCCTATTTCTACGTATCTCGACGATTTGGATGATATATAAGAAACACTGAAATTTTAGCGAATTTCCAAGAAAAACTGAAATTTTAGCGAATTTCCAAGAAAAATGTCAAAATTAACCGAATTTCTAAATCGTTCCTATTTCTACGTAACTCGACGATTTGGATGATATATAAGAAACACTGAAATTTTAGCGAATTTCCAAGAAAAACTGAAATTTTAGCGAATTTCCAAGAAAAATGTCAATATTAACCGAATTTCTAAATCGTTCCTATTTCTACGTATCTCGACCATTTGGATGATATATAAGAAACACTGAAATTTTAGCGAATTTCCAAGAAAAACTGAAATTTTAGCGAATTTCCAAGAAAAATGTCAATATTAACCGAATTTCTAAATCGTTCCTATTTCTACGTAACTCGACGATTTGGATGATATATAAGAAACACTGCAATTTTAGCGAATTTCCAAGAAAATCTGAAATTCTAGCGAATTTCCATGAAAAATGTCAATATTAACCGAATTTCTAAATCGTTCCTATTTCTACGTATCTCGACGATTTGGATGATATATAAGAAACACTGAAATTTTAGCGAATTTCCAAGAAAAACTGAAATTTTAGCGAATTTCCAAGAAAAATGTCAAAATTAACAGAATTTCTATATCGTTCCTATTTCTACGTATCTCGACGATTTGGATGATATATAAGAAACACTGAAATTTTAGCGAATTTCCAAGAAAAACTGAAATTTTAGCGAATTTCCATGAAAAATGTCAATATTAACCGAATTTCTAAATCGTTCCTATTTCTACGTATCTCAACGATTTGGATTATATATAAGAAACACTGCAATTTTAGCGAATTTCCAAGAAAATCTGAAATTCTAGCGAATTTCCATGAAAAATGTCAATATTAACCGAATTTCTAAATCGTTCCTATTTCTACGTATCTCGACGATTTGGATGATATATAAGAAACACTGAAATTTTAGCGAATTTCCAAGGAAAACTGAAATTTTAGCGAATTTCCAAGAAAAATGTCAAAATTAACAGAATTTCTAAATCGTTCCTATTTCTACGTATCTCGACGATTTGGATGATATATAAGAAACACTGAAATTTTAGCGAATTTCCAAGAAAAACTGAAATTTTAGCGAATTTCCATGAAAAATGTCAATATTAACCGAATTTCTAAATCGTTCCTATTTCTACGTAACTCGACGATTTGGATGATATATAAGAAACACTGAAATTTTAGCGAATTTCCAAGAAAAACTGAAATTTTAGCGAATTTCCATGAAAAATGTCAATATTAACCGAATTTCTAAATCGTTCCTATTTCTACGTAACTCGACGATTTGGATGATATATAAGAAACACTGAAATTTTAGCGAATTTACATGAAAAATGTCAATATTAACCGAATTTCTAAATCGTTCCTATTTCTACGTAACTCGACGATTTGGATGATATATAAGAAACACTGAAATTTTAGCGAATTTCCAAGAAAAACTGAAATTTTAGCGAATTTCCATGAAAAATGTCAATATTAACCGAATTTCTAAATCGTTCCTATTTCTACGTAACTCGACGATTTGGATGATATATAAGAAACACTGAAATTTTAGCGAATTTCCAAGAAAAACTGAAATTTTAGCGAATTTCCATGAAAAATGTCAATATTAACCGAATTTCTAAATCGTTCCTATTTCTGCGTATCTCGACGATTTGGATGATATATAAGAAACACTGAAATTTTAGCGAATTTCCAAGGAAAACTGAAATTTTAGCGAATTTCCATGAAAAATGTCAATATTAACCGAATTTCTAAGTCGTTCCTATTTCTACGTAACTCGACGATTTGGATGATATATAAGAAACACTGAAATTTTAGCGAATTTCCAAGAAAAACTGAAATTTTAGCGAATTTCCATGAAAAATGTCAATATTAACCGAATTTCTAAATCGTTCCTATTTCTACGTATCTCGACAATTTGGATGATATATAAGAAACACTGAAATTTTAGCGAATTTCCAAGAAAAACTGAAATTTTAGCGAATTTCCAAGAAAAATGTCAATATTAACCGAATTTCTAAATCGTTCCTATTTCTACGTATCTCGACGATTTGAATGATATATAAGAAACACTGAAATTTTAGCGAATTTCCAAGAAAAACTGAAATTTTAGCGAATTTCCAAGAAAAAGGTCAAAATTAACCGAATTTCTAAATCGTTCCTATTTCTACGTATCTCGACAATTTGGATGATATATAAGAAACACTGAAATTTTAGCGAATTTCCAAGAAAAACTGAAATTTTAGCGAATTTCCATGAAAAATGTCAATATTAACCGAAATTCTAAATCGTTCCTATTTCTACGTATCTCGACGATTTGGATGATATATAAGAAACACTGAAATTTTAGCGAATTTCCAAGAAAAACTGAAATTTTAGCGAATTTCCATGAAAAATATCTATATTAACCGAATTTCTAAATCGTTCCTATTTCTACGTAACTCGTCGATTTGGATGATATATAAGAAACTCTGAAATTTTAGCGAATTTCCAAGAAAAACTGAAATTTTAGCGAATTTCCATGAAAAATGTCAATATTAACCGAATTTCTAAATCGTTCCTATTTCTACGTATCTCGACGATTTGGATGATATATAAGAAACACTGAAATTTTAGCGAATTTCCAAGAAAAACTGAAATTTTAGCGAATTTCCATGAAAAATGTCAATATTAACCGAATTTCTAAATCGTTCCTATTTCTACGTAACTCGACGATTTGGATGATATATAAGAAACACTGAAATTTTAGCGAATTTCCAAGAAAAACTGAAATTTTAGCGAATTTCCATGAAAAATGTCAATATTAACCGAATTTCTAAATCGTTCCTATTTCTACGTAACTCGACGATTTGGATGATATATAAGAAACACTGAAATTTTAGCGAATTTCCAAGAAAAACTGAAATTTTAGCGAATTTCCATGAAAAATGTCAATATTAACCGAATTTCTAAATCGTTCCTATTTCTGCGTAACTCGACGATTTGGATGATATATAAGAAACACTGAAATGTTAGCGAATTTCCAAGAAAAACTCAAATTTTAGCGAATTTCCATGAAAAATGTCAATATTAACCGAATTTCTAAATCGTTCCTATTTCTACGTAACTCGACGATTTGGATGATATATAAGAAACACTGAAATTTTAGCGAATTTCCAAGAAAAACTGAAATTTTAGCGAATTTCCATGAAAAATGTCAATATTAACCGAATTTCTAAATCGTTCCTATTTCTACGTAACTCGACGATTTGGATGATATATAAGAAACACTGAAATTTTAGCGAATTTCCAAGAAAAACTGAAATTTTAGCGAATTTCCAAGAAAAATGTCAATATTAACCGAATTTCTAAATCGTTCCTATTTCTACGTAACTCGACGATTTGGATGATATATAAGAAACACTGAAATTTTAGCGAATTTCCAAGAAAAACTGAAATTTTAGCGAATTTCCATGAAAAATGTCAATATTAACCGAATTTCTAAATCGTTCCTATTTCTACGTATCTCGACGATTTGGATGATATATAAGAAACACTGAAATTTTAGCGAATTTCCAAGAAAAACTGAAATTTTAGCGAATTTCCAAGAAAAACTGAAATTTTAGCGAATTTCCATGAAAAATGTCAATATTAACCGAATTTCTAAATCGTTCCTATTTCTACGTATCTCGACGATTTGGATGATATATAAGAAACACTGAAACGTTAGCGAATTTCCAAGAAAAACTGAAATTTTAGCGAATTTCCATGAAAAATGTCAATATTAACCGAATTTCTAAATCGTTCCTATTTCTACGTAACTCGACGATTTGGATGATATATAAGAAACACTGAAATTTTAGCGAATTTCCAAGAAAAACTGAAATTTTAGCGAATTTCCAAGAAAAACTGAAATTTTAGCGAATTTCCAAGAAAAATGTCAATATTAACCGAATTTCTAAATCGTTCCTATTTCTACGTATCTCGACGATTTGGATGATATATAAGAAACACTGAAATTTTAGCGAATTTCCAAGAAAAACTGAAATTTTAGCGAATTTCCATGAAAAATGTCAATATTAACCGAATTTCTAAATCGTTCCTATTTCTACGTATCTCGACGATTTGGATGATATATAAGAAACACTGAAATTTTAGCGAATTTCCAAGAAAAACTGAAATTTTAGCGAATTTCCAAGAAAAAGGTCAAAATTAACCGAATTTCTAAATCGTTCCTATTTCTACGTATCTCGACGATTTGGATGATATATAAGAAACACTGAAATTTTAGCGAATTTCCAAGAAAAACTGAAATTTTAGCGAATTTCCAAGAAAAATGTCAATATTAACCGAATTTCTAAATTGTTCCTATTTCTACGTATCTCGACGATTTGGATGATATATAAGAAACACTGAAATTTTAGCGAATTTCCAAGAAAAACTGAAATTTTAGCGAATTTCCAAGAAAAATGTCAAAATTAACCGAATCTCTAAATCGTTCCTATTTCTACGTAACTCGACGATTTGGATGATATATAAGAAACACTGAAATTTTAGCGAATTTCCAAGAAAAACTGAAATTTTAGCGAATTTCCAAGAAAAATGTCAATATTAACCGAATTTCTAAATCGTTCCTATTTCTACGTATCTCGACGATTTGGATGATATATAAGAAACACTGAAATTTTAGCGAATTTCCAAGAAAAACTGAAATTTTAGCGAATTTCCAAGAAAAATGTCAATATTAACCGAATTTCTAAATCGTTCCTATTTCTACGTAACTCGACGATTTGGATGATATATAAGAAACACTGAAATTTTAGCGAATTTCCAAGAAAAACTGAAATTTTAGCGAATTTCCAAGAAAAATGTCAATATTAACCGAATTTCTAAATCGTTCCTATTTCTACGTATCTCGACGATTTGGATGATATATAAGAAACACTGAAATTTTAGCGAATTTCCAAGAAAAACTGAAATTTTAGCGAATTTCCAAGAAAAATGTCAAAATTAACCGAATTTCTAAATCGTTCCTATTTCTACGTAACTCGACGATTTGGATGATATATAAGAAACACTGAAATTTTAGCGAATTTCCAAGAAAAACTGAAATTTTAGCGAATTTCCAAGAAAGATGTCAATATTAACCGAATTTCTAAATCGTTCCTATTTCTACGTATCTCGACGATTTGGATGATATATAAGAAACACTGAAATTTTAGCGAATTTCCAAGAAAAACTGAAATTTTAGCGAATTTCCAAGAAAAATGTCAATATTAACCGAATTTCTAAATCGTTCCTATTTCTACGTAACTCGACGATTTGGATGATATATAAGAAACACTGAAATTTTAGCGAATTTCCAAGAAAAACTGAAATTTTAGCGAATTTCCATGAAAAATGTCAATATTAACCGAATTTCTAAATCGTTCCTATTTCTGCGTATCTCGACGATTTGGATGATATATAAGAAACACTGAAATTTTAGCGAATTTCCAAGAAAAACTGAAATTTTAGCGAATTTCCATGAAAAATGTCAATATTAACCGAATTTCTAAGTCGTTCCTATTTCTACGTAACTCGACGATTTGGATGATATATAAGAAACACTGAAATTTTAGCGAATTTCCAAGAAAAACTGAAATTTTAGCGAATTTCCAAGAAAAATGTCAATATTAACCGAATTTCTAAATCGTTCCTATTTCTACGTATCTCGACAATTTGGATGATATATAAGAAACACTGAAATTTTAGCGAATTTCCAAGAAAAACTGAAATTTTAGCGAATTTCCAAGAAAAATGTCAATATTAACCGAATTTCTAAATCGTTCCTATTTCTACGTATCTCGACGATTTGGATGATATATAAGAAACACTGAAATTTTAGCGAATTTCCAAGAAAAACTGAAATTTTAGCGAATTTCCAAGAAAAAGGTCAAAATTAACCGAATTTCTAAATCGTTCCTATTTCTACGTATCTCGACGATTTGGATGATATATAAGAAACACTGAAATTTTAGCGAATTTCCATGAAAAATGTCAATATTAACCGAATTTCTAAATCGTTCCCATTTCTACGTAACTCGACGATTTGGATGATATATAAGAAACACTGAAATTTTAGCGAATTTCCAAGAAAAACTGAAATTTTAGCGAATTTCCATGAAAAATGTCAATATTAACCGAATTTCTAAATCGTTCCTATTTCTGCGTATCTCGACGATTTGGATGATATATAAGAAACACTGAAATTTTAGCGAATTTCCAAGAAAAACTGAAATTTTAGCGAATTTCCATGAAAAATGTCAATATTAACCGAATTTCTAAATCGTTCCTATTTCTACGTAACTCGTCGATTTGGATGATGTATAAGAAACTCTGAAATTTTAGCGAATTTCCAAGAAAAACTGAAATTTTAGCGAATTTCCATGAAAAATGTCAATATTAACCGAATTTCTAAATCGTTCCTATTTCTACGTATCTCGACGATTTGGATGATATATAAGAAACACTGAAATTTTAGCGAATTTCCAAGAAAAACTGAAATTTTAGCGAATTTCCATGAAAAATGTCAATATTAACCGAATTTCTAAATCGTTCCTATTTCTACGTAACTCGACGATTTGGATGATATATAAGAAACACTGAAATTTTAGCGAATTTCCATGAAAAATGTCAATATTAACCGAATTTCTAAATCGTTCCTATTTCTACGTATCTCGACGATTTGGATGATATATAAGAAACACTGAAATTTTAGCGAATTTCCAAGAAAAACTGAAATTTTAGCGAATTTCCATGAAAAATGTCAATATTAACCGAATTTCTAAATCGTTCCTATTTCTACGTAACTCGACGATTTGGATGATATATAAGAAACACTGAAATTTTAGCGAATTTCCATGAAAAATGTCAATATTAACCGAATTTCTAAATCGTTCCCATTTCTACGTAACTCGACGATTTGGATGATATATAAGAAACACTGAAATTTTAGCGAATTTCCAAGAAAAACTGAAATTTTAGCGAATTTCCATGAAAAATGTCAATATTAACCGAATTTCTAAATCGTTCCTATTTCTGCGTATCTCGACGATTTGGATGATATATAAGAAACACTGAAATTTTAGCGAATTTCCAAGAAAAACTGAAATTTTAGCGAATTTCCATGAAAAATGTCAATATTAACCGAATTTCTAAATCGTTCCTATTTCTACGTATCTCGACGATTTGGATGATATATAAGAAACACTGAAATTTTAGCGAATTTCCAAGAAAAACTGAAATTTTAGCGAATTTCCATGAAAAATGTCAATATTAACCGAAATTCTAAATCGTTCCTATTTCTACGTATCTCGACGATTTGGATGATATATAAGAAACACTGAAATTTTAGCGAATTTCCAAGAAAAACTGAAATTTTAGCGAATTTCCATGAAAAATGTCAATATTAACCGAATTTCTAAATCGTTCCTATTTCTACGTAACTCGACGATTTGGATGATATATAAGAAACACTGAAATTTTAGCGAATTTCCATGAAAAATGTCAATATTAACCGAATTTCTAAATCGTTCCCATTTCTACGTAACTCGACGATTTGGATGATATATAAGAAACACTGAAATTTTAGCGAATTTCCAAGAAAAACTGAAATTTTAGCGAATTTCCATGAAAAATGTCAATATTAACCGAATTTCTAAATCGTTCCTATTTCTGCGTATCTCGACGATTTGGATGATATATAAGAAACACTGAAATTTTAGCGAATTTCCAAGAAAAACTGAAATTTTAGCGAATTTCCATGAAAAATGTCAATATTAACCGAATTTCTAAGTCGTTCCTATTTCTACGTAACTCGACGATTTGGATGATATATAAGAAACACTGAAATTTTAGCGAATTTCCAAGAAAAACTGAAATTTTAGCGAATTTCCATGAAAAATGTCAATATTAACCGAATTTCTAAATCGTTCCTATTTCTACGTATCTCGACGATTTGGATGATATATAAGAAACACTGAAATTTTAGCGAATTTCCAAGAAAAACTGAAATTTTAGCGAATTTCCAAGAAAAATGTCAATATTAACCGAATTTCTAAATCGTTCCTATTTCTACGTATCTCGACGATTTGGATGATATATAAGAAACACTGAAATTTTAGCGAATTTCCAAGAAAAACTAAAATTTTAGCGAATTTCCAAGAAAAATGTCAATATTAACCGAATTTCTAAATCGTTCCTATTTCTACGCATCTCGACGATTTGGATGATATATAAGAAACACTGAAATTTTAGCGAATTTCCAAGAAAAACTGAAATTTTAGCGAATTTCCATGAAAAATGTCAATATTAACCGAATTTCTAAATCGTTCCTATTTCTACGTAACTCGACGGTTTGGATGATATATAAGAAACACTGAAATTTTAGCGAATTTCCAAGAAAAACTGAAATTTTAGCGAATTTCCAAGAAAAATGGCAAAATTAACCGAATTTCTAAATCGTTCCTATTTCTACGTATCTCGACGATTTGGATGATATATAAGAAACACTGAAATTTTAGCGAATTTCCAAGAAAAACTGAAATTTTAGCGAATTTCCAAGAAAAATGTCAATATTAACCGAATTTCTAAATCGTTCCTATTTCTACGTATCTCGACGATTTGGATGATATATAAGAAACACTGAAATTTTAGCGAATTTCCAAGAAAAACTGAAATTTTAGCGAATTTCCAAGAAAAATGTCAATATTAACCGAATTTCTAAATCGTTCCTATTTCTACGTATCTCGACGATTTGGATGATATATAAGAAACACTGAAATTTTAGCGAATTTCCAAGAAAAACTGAAATTTTAGCGAATTTCCAAGAAAAATGTCAATATTAACCGAATTTCTAAATCGTTCCTATTTCTACGTATCTCGACGATTTGGATGATATATAAGAAACACTGAAATTTTAGCGAATTTCCAAGAAAAACTGAAATTTTAGCGAATTTCCAAGAAAAATGTCAATATTAACCGAATTTCTAAATCGTTCCTATTTCTACGTATCTCGACGATTTGGATGATATATAAGAAACACTGAAATTTTAGCGAATTTCCAAGAAAAACTGAAATTTTTGCGAATTTACATGAAAAATGTCAATATTAACCGAATTTCTAAATCGTTCCTATTTCTACGTAACTCGACGATTTGGATGATATATAAGAAACACTGAAATTTTAGCGAATTTCCAAGAAAAACTGAAATTTTAGCGAATTTCCATGAAAAATGTCAATATTAACCGAATTTCTAAATCGTTCCTATTTCTACGTAACTCGACGATTTGGATGATATATAAGAAACACTGAAATTTTAGCGAATTTCCAAGAAAAACTGAAATTTTAGCGAATTTCCAAGAAAAATGTCAAAATTAACAGAATTTCTAAATCGTTCCTATTTCTACGTATCTCGACGATTTGGATGATATATAAGAAACACTGAAATTTTAGCGAATTTCCAAGAAAAACTGAAATTTTAGCGAATTTCCATGAAAAATGTCAATATTAACCGAATTTCTAAATCGTTCCTATTTCTACGTATCTCGACGATTTGGATGATATATAAGAAACACTGAAATTTTAGCGAATTTCCAAGAAAAACTGAAATTTTAGCGAATTTCCGTGACAAATGTCTATATTAACCGAATTTCTAAATCGTTCCTATTTCTACGTAACTCGTCGATTTGAATGATATATAAGAAACTCTGAAATTTTAGCGAATTTCCAAGAAAAACTGAAATTTTAGCGAATTTCCATGAAAAATGTCAATATTAACCGAATTTCTAAATCGTTCCTATTTCTACGTATCTCGACGATTTGGATGATATATAAGAAACACTGAAATGTTAGCGAATTTCCAAGAAAAACTGAAATTTTAGCGAATTTCCATGAAAAATGTCAATATTAACCGAATTTCTAAATCGTTCCTATTTCTACGTAACTCGACGATTTGGATGATATATAAGAAACACTGAAATTTTAGCGAATTTCCAAGAAAAACTGAAATTTTAGCGAATTTCCATGAAAAATGTCAATATTAACCGAATTTCTAAATCGTTCCTATTTCTACGTATCTCGACGATTTGGATGATATATAAGAAACACTGAAATTTTAGCGAATTTCCAAGAAAAACTGAAATTTTAGCGAATTTCCAAGAAAAATGTCAATATTAACCGAATTTCTAAATCGTTCCTATTTCTACGTATCTCGACGATTTGGATGATATATAAGAAACACTGAAATTTCAGCGAATTTCCAAGAAAAACTGAAATTTTAGCGAATTTCCATGAAAAATGTCAATATTAACCGAATTTCTAAATCGTTCCTATTTCTACGTAACTCGACGATTTGGATGATATATAAGAAACACTGAAATTTCAGCGAATTTCCAAGAAAAACTGAAATTTTAGCGAATTTCCATGAAAAATGTCAATATTAACCGAATTTCTAAATCGTTCCTATTTCTACGTAACTTGACGATTTGGATGATATATAAGAAACACTGAAATTTTAGCGAATTTCCAAGAAAAACTGAAATTTTAGCGAATTTCCATGAAAAATGTCAATATTAACCGAATTTCTAAATCGTTCCTATTTCTACGTATCTCGACGATTTGGATGATATATAAGAAACACTGAAATTTTAGCGAATTTCCAAGAAAAACTGAAATTTTAGCGAATTTCCAAGAAAAATGTCAATATTAACCGAATTTCTAAATCGTTCCTATTTCTACGTATCTCGACGATTTGGATGATATATAAGAAACACTGAAATTTTAGCGAATTTCCAAGAAAAACTGAAATTTTAGCGAATTTCCAAGAAAAACTGAAATTTTAGCGAATTTCCATGAAAAATGTCAATATTAACCGAATTTCTAAATCGTTCCTATTTCTACGTAACTCGACGATTTGGATGATATATAAGAAACACTGAAATTTTAGCGAATTTCCAAGAAAAACTGAAATTTTAGCGAATTTCCATGAAAAATGTCAATATTAACCGAATTTCTAAGTCGTTCCTATTTCTACGTATCTCGACGATTTGGATGATATATAAGAAACACTGAAATTTTAGCGAATTTCCAAGAAAAACTGAAATTTTAGCGAATTTCCATGAAAAATGTCAATATTAACCGAAATTCTAAATCGTTCCTATTTCTACGTATCTCGACGATTTGGATGATATATAAGAAACACTGAAATTTTAGCGAATTTCCAAGAAAAACTGAAATTTTAGCGAATTTCCATGAAAAATGTCTATATTAACCGAATTTCTAAATCGTTCCTATTTCTACGTAACTCGTCGATTTGGATGATATATAAGAAACTCTGAAATTTTAGCGAATTTCCAAGAAAAACTGAAATTTTAGCGAATTTCCATGAAAAATGTCAATATTAACCGAATTTCTAAATCGTTCCTATTTCTACGTAACTCGACGATTTGGATGATAAATAAGAAACACTGAAATTTTAGCGAATTTCCAAGAAAAACTGAAATTTTAGCGAATTTCCAAGAAAAACTGAAATTTTAGCGAATTTCCAAGAAAAATGTCAAAATTAACAGAATTTCTAAATCGTTCCTATTTCTACGTAACTCGACGATTTGTATGATATATAAGAAACTCTGAAATTTTAGCGAATTTCCAAGAAAAACTGAAATTTTAGCGAATTTCCAAGAAAAATGTCAATATTAACCGAATTTCTAAATCGTTCCTATTTCTACGTATCTCGACGATTTGCATGATATATAAGAAACACTGAAATTTTAGAAAATTTCCAAGAAAAACTGAAATTTTAGCGAATTTCCAAGAAAAATGTAAAAATTAACCAAAATTCTGAATCGTTCCTATTTCTACGTATCTCGACGATTTGGATGATATATAAGAAACACTGAAATTTTAGCGAATTTCCAAGAAAAACTGAAATTTTAGCGAATTTCCATGAAAAATGTCAATATTAACCGAATTTCTAAATCGTTCCTATTTCTACGTAACTCGACGATTTGGATGATATATAAGAAACACTGAAATTTTAGCGAATTTCCAAGAAAAACTGAAATTTTAGCGAATTTCCAAGAAAAATATCAAAATTAACAGAATTTCTAAATCGTTCCTATTTCTACGTAACTCGCCGATTTGGATGATATATAAGAAACACTGAAATTTTAGCGAATTTCCAAGAAAAACTGAAATTTTAGCGAATTTCCAAGAAAAATGTCAATATTAACCGAATTTCTAAATCGTTCCTATTTCTACGTATCTCGACGATTTGGATGATATATAAGAAACACTGAAATTTTAGCGAATTTCCAAGAAAAACTGAAATTTTAGCGAATTTCCAAGAAAAATGTCAATATTAACCGAATTTCTAAATCGTTCCTATTTCTACGTATCACGACGATTTGGATGATATATAAGAAACACTTAAATTTTTGGCGAATTTCCAAGAAAAACTGAAATTTTAGCGAATTTCCAAGAAAAATGTCAAAATTAGCCGAATTTCTAAATCGTTCCTATTTCTACGTAACTCGACGATTTGGATGATATATAAGAAACACTGAAATGTTAGCGAATTTCCAAGAAAAACTGAAATTTTAGCGAATTTCCATGAAAAATGTCAATATTAACCGAATTTCTAAATCGTTCCTATTTCTACGTAACTCGACGATTTGGATGATATATAAGAAACACTGAAATTTTAGCGAATTTCCAAGAAAAACTGAAATTTTAGCGAATTTCCATGAAAAATGTCAATATTAACCGAATTTCTAAATCGTTCCTATTTCTACGTAACTCGACGATTTGGATGATATATAAGAAACACTGAAATTTTAGCGAATTTCCAAGAAAAACTGAAATTTTAGCGAATTTCCATGAAAAATGTCAATATTAACCGAATTTCTAAGTCGTTCCTATTTCTACGTATCTCGACGATTTGGATGATATATAAGAAACACTGAAATGTTAGCGAATTTCCAAGAAAAACTGAAATTTTAGCGAATTTCCATGAAAAATGTCAATATTAACCGAATTTCTAAATCGTTCCTATTTCTACGTAACTCGACGATTTGGATGATATATAAGAAACACTGAAATTTTAGCGAATTTCCAAGAAAAACTGAAATTTTAGCGAATTTCCATGAAAAATGTCAATATTAACCGAATTTCTAAATCGTTCCTATTTCTACGTATCTCGACGATTTGGATGATATATAAGAAACACTGAAATTTTAGCGAATTTCCAAAAAAAACTGAAATTTTAGCGAATTTCCATGAAAAATGTCAATATTAACCGAATTTCTAAATCGTTCCTATTTCTACGTAACTCGACGATTTGGATGATATATAAGAAACACTGAAATTTTAGCGAATTTCCAAGAAAAACTGAAATTTTAGCGAATTTCCAAGAAAAATGTCAATATTAACCGAATTATTAAATCGTTCCTATTTCTACGTATCTCGACGATTTGGATGATATATAAGAAACACTGAAATTTTAGCGAATTTCCAAGAAAAACTGAAATTTTAGCGAATTTCCAAGAAAAATGTCAAAATTAACCGAATTTCTAAATCGTTCCTATTTCTACGTATCTCGACGATTTGGATGATATATAAGAAACACTGAAATTTTAGCGAATTTCCAAGAAAAACTGAAATTTTAGCGAATTTCCATGAAAAATGTCAATATTAACCGAATTTCTAAATCGTTCCTATTTCTACGTATCTCGACGATTTGGATGATATATAAGAAACACTGAAATTTTAGCGAATTTCCAAGAAAAACTGAAATTTTAGCGAATTTCCATGAAAAATGTCAATATTAACCGAATTTCTAAATCGTTCCTATTTCTACGTAACTCGACGATTTGGATGATATATAAGAAACACTGAAATTTTAGCGAATTTCCAAGAAAAACTGAAATTTTAGCGAATGTCCATGAAAAATGTCAATATTAACCGAATTTCTAAATCGTTCCTATCTCTACGTATCTCGACGATTTGGATGATATATAAGAAACACTGAAATTTTAGCGAATTTCCAAGAAAAACTGAAATTTTACGAATTTCCAAGAAAAATGTCAATATTAACCGAATTTCTAAATCGTTCCTATTTCTACGTATCTCGACGATTTGGATGATATATAAGAAACACTGAAATTTTAGCGAATTTCCAAGAAAAACTGAAATTTTAGCGAATTTCCAAGAAAAACTGAAATTTTAGCGAATTTCCATGAAAAATGTCAATATTAACCGAATTTCTAAATCGTTCCTATTTCTACGTAACTCGACGATTTGGATGATATATAAGAAACACTGAAATTTTAGCCAATTTCCAAGAAAAACTGAAATTTTAGCGAATTTCCAAAAAAAATGTCAAAATTAACAGAATTTCTAAATCGTTCCTATTTCTACGTATCTCGACGATTTGGATGATATATAAGAAACACTGAAATTTTAGCGAATTTCCAAGAAAAACTGAAATTTTAGCTAATTTCCAAGAAAAATGTCAAAATTAACAGAATTTCTAAATTTTTCCTATTTCTACGTATCTCGACGATTTGGATGATATATAACAAACACTGAAATTTTAGCGAATTTCCAAGAAAAACTGAAATTTTAGCGAATTTCCATGAAAAATGTCAATATTAACCGAATTTCTAAATCGTTCCTATTTCTACGTAACTCGACGATTTGGATGATATATAAGAAACACTGAAATTTTAGCGAATTTCCAAGAAAAACTGAAATTTTAGCGAATTTCCAAGAAAAATATCAAAATTAACAGAATTTCTAAATCGTTCCTATTTCTACGTAACTCGCCGATTTGGATGATATATAAGAAACACTGAAATTTTAGCGCATTTCCAAGAAAAACTGAAATTTTAGCGAATTTCCAAGAAAAATGTCAATATTAACCGAATTTCTAAATCGTTCCTATTTCTACGTATCTCGACGATTTGGATGATATATAAGAAACACTGAAATTTTAGCGAATTTCCAAGAAAAACTGAAATTTTAGCGAATATCCAAGAAAAATGTCAAAATTAACAGAATTTCTAAATCGTTCCTATTTCTACGTATCTCGACGATTTGGATGATATATAAGAAACACTGAAATTTTAGCGAATTTCCAAGAAAAACTGAAATTTTAGCGAATTTCCATGAAAAATGTCAATATTAACCGAATTTCTAAATCGTTCCTATTTCTACGTAACTCGACGATTTGGATGATATATAAGAAACACTGAAATTTTAGCGAATTTCCAAGAAAAACTGAAATTTTAGCGAATTTCCATGAAAAATGTCAATATTAACCGAATTTCTAAATCGTTCCTATTTCTACGTATCTCGACGATTTGGATGATATATAAGAAACACTGAAATTTTAGCGAATTTCCAAGAAAAACTGAAATTTTAGCGAATTTCCATGAAAAATGTCAATATTAACCGAATTTCTAAATCGTTCCTATTTCTACGTAACTCGACGATTTGGATGATATATAAGAAACACTGAAATTTTAGCGAATTTCCAAGAAAAACTGAAATTTTAGCGAATTTCCATGAAAAATGTCAATATTAACCGAATTTCTAAATCGTTCCTATTTCTACGTATCTCGACGATTTGGATGATATATAAGAAACACTGAAATTTTAGCGAATTTCCAAGAAAAACTGAAATTTTAGCGAATTTCCAAGAAAAATGTCAATATTAACCGAATTTCTAAATCGTTCCTATTTCTACGTATCTCGACGATTTGGATGATATATAAGAAACACTGAAATTTTAGCGAATTTCCAAGAAAAACTGAAATTTTAGCGAATTTCCAAGAAAAACTGAAATTTTAGCGAATTTCCATGAAAAATGTCAATATTAACCGAATTTCTAAATCGTTCCTATTTCTACGTAACTCGACGATTTGGATGATATATAAGAAACACTGAAATTTTAGCGAATTTCCAAGAAAAACTGAAATTTTAGCGAATTTCCATGAAAAATGTCAATATTAACCGAATTTCTAAGTCGTTCCTATTTCTACGTATCTCGACGATTTGGATGATATATAAGAAACACTGAAATTTTAGCGAATTTCCAAGAAAAACTGAAATTTTAGCGAATTTCCAAGAAAAATGTCAATATTAACCGAATTTCTAAATCGTTCCTATTTCTACGTATCTCGACGACTTGGATGATATATAAGAAACACTGAAATTTTAGCGAATTTCCAAGAAAAACTGAAATTTTAGCGAATTTCCAAGAAAAATGTCAAAATTAACCGAATTTCTAAATCGTTCCTATTTCTACGTATCTCGACGATTTGGATGATATATAAGAAACACTGAAATTTTAGCGAATTTCCAAGAAAAACTGAAACTTTAGCGAATTTCCATGAAAAATGTCAATATTAACCGAAATTCTAAATCGTTCCTATTTCTACGTATCTCGACGATTTGGATGATATATAAGAATCACTGAAATTTTAGCGAATTTCCAAGAAAAACTGAAATTTTAGCGAATTTCCATGAAAAATGTCTATATTAACCGAATTTCTAAATCGTTCCTATTTCTACGTAACTCGTCGATTTGGATGATATATAAGAAACACTGAAATTTTAGCGAATTTCCAAGAAAAACTGAAATTTTAGCGAATTTCCATGAAAAATGTCAATATTAACCGAATTTCTAAATCGTTCCTATTTCTACGTAACTCGACGATTTGGATGATAAATAAGAAACACTGAAATTTTAGCGAATTTCCAAGAAAAACTGAAATTTTAGCGAATTTCCATGAAAAATGACAATATTAACCGAATTTCTAAATCGTTCCTATTTCTACGTATCTCGACGATTTGGATGATATATAAGAAACACTGAAATTTTAGCGAATTTCCAAGAAAAACTGAAATTTTAGCGAATTTCCATGAAAAATGTCTATATTAACCGAATTTCTAAATCGTTCCTATTTCTACGTAACTCGTCGATTTGGATGATATATAAGAAACTCTGAAATTTTAGCGAATTTCCAAGAAAAACTGAAATTTTAGCGAATTTCCATGAAAAATGTCAATATTAACCGAATTTCTAAATCGTTCCTATTTCTACGTAACTCGACGATTTGGATGATATATAAGAAACACTGAAATTTTAGCGAATTTCCAAGAAAAACTGAAATTTTAGCTAATTTCCAAGAAAAATGTCCAAATTAACAGAATTTCTAAATCGTTCCTATTTCTACGTATCTCGACGATTTGGATGATATATAAGAAACACTGAAATTTTAGCGAATTTCCAAGAAAAACTGAAATTTTAGCGAATTTCCAAGAAAAATATCAAAATTAACAGAATTTCTAAATCGTTCCTATTTCTACGTAACTCGACGATTTGGATGATATATAAGAAACACTGAAATTTTAGCGAATTTCCAAGAAAAACTGAAATTTTAGCGAATTTCCATGAAAAATGTCAATATTAACCGAATTTCTAAATCGTTCCTATTTCTACGTAACTCGACGATTTGGATGATATATAAGAAACACTGAAATTTTAGCGAATTTCCAAGAAAAACTGAAATTTTAGCGAATTTCCAAGAAAAATGTCAATATTAACCGAATTTCTAAATCGTTCCTATTTCTACGTATCTCGACGATTTGGATGATATATAAGAAACACTGAAATTTTAGCGAATTTCCAAGAAAAACTGAAATTTTAGCGAATTTCCAAGAAAAATGTCAAAATTAACCGAATTTCTAAATCGTTCCTATTTCTACGTATCTCGACGATTTGGATGATATATAAGAAACACTGAAATTTTAGCAAATTTCCAAGAAAAACTGAAATTTTAGCGAATTTCCATGAAAAATGTCAATATTAACCGAAATTCTAAATCGTTCCTATTTCTACGTATCTCGACGATTTGGATGATATATAAGAAACACTGAAATTTTAGCGAATTTCCAAGAAAAACTGAAATTTTAGCGAATTTCCATGAAAAATGTCTATATTAACCGAATTTCTAAATCGTTCCTATTTCTACGTAACTCGTCGATTTGGATGATATATAAGAAATTCTGAAATTTTAGCGAATTTCCAGAAAAACTGAAATTTTAGCGAATTTCCATGAAAAATGTCAATATTAACCGAATTTCTAAATCGTTCCTATTTCTACGTAACTCGACGATTTGGATGATATATAAGAAACACTAAAATTTTAGCGAATTTCCAAGAAAAACTGAAATTTTAGCGAATTTCCATGAAAAATGTCAATATTAACCGAATTTCTAAATTGTTCCTATTTCTACGTATCTCGACGATTTGGATGATATATAAGAAACACTGAAATTTTAGCGAATTTCCAAGAAAAACTGAAATTTTAGCGAATTTCCATGAAAAATGTCAATATTAACCGAATTTCTAAATCGTTCCTATTTCTACGTAACTCGACGATTTGGATGATATATAAGAAACACTGAAATTTTAGCGAATTTCCAAGAAAAACTGAAATTTTAGCGAATTTCCAAGAAAAATGTCAATATTAACCGAATTTCTAAATCGTTCCTATTTCTACGTATCTCGACGATTTGGATGATATATAAGAAACACTGAAATTTTAGCGAATTTCCAAGAAAAACTGAAATTTTAGCGAATTTCCATGAAAAATGTCAATATTAACCGAATTTCTAAATCGTTCCTATTTCTACGTATCTCGACGATTTGGATGATATATAAGAAACACTGAAATGTTAGCGAATTTCCAAGAAAAACTGAAATTTTAGCGAATTTCCATGAAAAATGTCAATATTAACCGAATTTCTAAATCGTTCCTATTTCTACGTAACTCGACGATTTGGATGATATATAAGAAACACTGAAATTTTAGCGAATTTCCAAGAAAAACTGAAATTTTAGCGAATATCCAAGAAAAATGTCAAAATTAACAGAATTTCTAAATCGTTCCTATTTCTACGTATCTCGACGATTTGGATGATATATAAGAAACACTGAAATTTTAGCGAATTTCCAAGAAAAACTGAAATTTTAGCGAATTTCCATGAAAAATGTCAATATTAACCGAATTTCTAAATCGTTCCTATTTCTACGTAACTCGACGATTTGGATGATATATAAGAAACACTTAAATTTTAGCGAATTTCCAAGAAAAACTGAAATTTTAGCGAATTTCCATGAAAAATGTCAATATTAACCGAATTTCTAAATCGTTCCTATTTCTACGTATCTCGACGATTTGGATGATATATAAGAAACACTGAAATTTTAGCGAATTTCCAAGAAAAACTGAAATTTTAGCGAATTTCCAAGAGAAATGTCAATATTAACCGAATTTCTAAATCGTTCCTATTTCTACGTATCTCGACGATTTGGATGATATATAAGAAACACTGAAATTTTAGCGAATTTCCAAGAAAAACTGAAATTTTAGCGAATTTCCAAGAAAAACTGAAATTTTAGCGAATTTCCATGAAAAATGTCAATATTAACCGAATTTCTAAATCGTTCCTATTTCTGCGTAACTCGACGATTTGGATGATATATAAGAAACACTGAAATTTTAGCGAATTTCCAAGAAAAACTGAAATTTTAGCGAATTTCCATGAAAAATGTCAATATTAACCGAATTTCTAAGTCGTTCCTATTTCTACGTATCTCGACGATTTGGATGATATATAAGAAACACTGAAATTTTAGCGAATTTCCAAGAAAAACTGAAATTTTAGCGAATTTCCAAGAAAAATGTCAATATTAACCGAATTTCTAAATCGTTCCTATTTCTACGTATCTCGACGATTTGGATGATATATAAGAAACACTGAAATTTTAGCGAATTTCCAAGAAAAACTGAAATTTTAGCGAATTTCCAAGAAAAATGTCAAAATTAACCGAATTTCTAAATCGTTCCTATTTCTACGTATCTCGACGATTTGGATGATATATAAGAAACACTGAAATTTTAGCGAATTTCCAAGAAAAACTGAAATTTTAGCGAATTTCCATGAAAAATGTCAATATTAACCGAATTTCTAAATCGTTCCTATTTCTACGTAACTCGACGATTTGGATGATATATAAGAAACACTGAAATTTTAGCGAATTTCCAAGAAAAACTGAAATTTTAGCGAATTTCCAAGAAAAATATCAAAATTAACAGAATTTCTAAATCGTTCCTATTTCTACGTAACTCGACGATTTGGATGATATATAAGAAACACTGAAATTTTAGCGAATTTCCAAGAAAAACTGAAATTTTAGCGAATTTCCATGAAAAATGTCAATATTAACCGAATTTCTAAATCGTTCCTATTTCTACGTAACTCGACGATTTGGATGATATATAAGAAACACTGAAATTTTAGCGAATTTCCAAGAAAAACTGAAATTTTAGCGAATTTCCATGAAAAATGTCAATATTAACCGAATTTCTAAATTGTTCCTATTTCTACGTATCTCGACGATTTGGATGATATATAAGAAACACTGAAATTTTAGCGAATTTCCAAGAAAAACTGAAATTTTAGCGAATTTCCATGAAAAATGTCAATATTAACCGAATTTCTAAATCGTTCCTATTTCTACGTAACTCGACGATTTGGATGATATATAAGAAACACTGAAATTTTAGCGAATTTCCAAGAAAAACTGAAATTTTAGCGAATTTCCAAGAAAAATGTCAATAATAACCGAATTTCTAAATCGTTCCTATTTCTACGTATCTCGACGATTTGGATGATATATAAGAAACACTGAAATTTTAGCGAATTTCCAAGAAAAACTGAAATTTTAGCGAATTTCCATGAAAAATGTCAATATTAACCGAATTTCTAAATCGTTCCTATTTCTACGTATCTCGACGATTTGGATGATATATAAGAAACACTGAAATGTTAGCGAATTTCCAAGAAAAACTGAAATTTTAGCGAATTTCCATGAAAAATGTCAATATTAACCGAATTTCTAAATCGTTCCTATTTCTACGTAACTCGACGATTTGGATGATATATAAGAAACACTGAAATTTTAGCGAATTTCCAAGAAAAACTGAAATTTTAGCGAATATCCAAGAAAAATGTCAAAATTAACAGAATTTCTAAATCGTTCCTATTTCTACGTATCTCGACGATTTGGATGATATATAAGAAACACTGAAATTTTAGCGAATTTCCAAGAAAAACTGAAATTTTAGCGAATTTCCAAGAAAAACTGAAATTTTAGCGAATTTCCATGAAAAATGTCAATATTAACCGAATTTCTAAATCGTTCCTATTTCTGCGTAACTCGACGATTTGGATGATATATAAGAAACACTGAAATTTTAGCGAATTTCCAAGAAAAACTGAAATTTTAGCGAATTTCCATGAAAAATGTCAATATTAACCGAATTTCTAAGTCGTTCCTATTTCTACGTATCTCGACGATTTGGATGATATATAAGAAACACTGAAATTTTAGCGAATTTCCAAGAAAAACTGAAATTTTAGCGAATTTCCAAGAAAAATGTCAATATTAACCGAATTTCTAAATCGTTCCTATTTCTACGTATCTCGACGATTTGGATGATATATAAGAAACACTGAAATTTTAGCGAATTTCCAAGAAAAACTGAAATTTTAGCGAATTTCCAAGAAAAATGTCAAAATTAACCGAATTTCTAAATCGTTCCTATTTCTACGTATCTCGACGATTTGGATGATATATAAGAAACACTGAAATTTTAGCGAATTTCCAAGAAAAACTGAAATTTTAGCGAATTTCCATGAAAAATGTCAATATTAACCGAATTTCTAAATCGTTCCTATTTCTACGTACCTCGACGATTTGGATGATATATAAGAAACACTGAAATTTTAGCGAATTTCCAAGAAAAACTGAAATTTTAGCGAATTTCCAAGAAAAATATCAAAATTAACAGAATTTCTAAATCGTTCCTATTTCTACGTAACTCGACGATTTGGATGATAAATAAGAAACACTGAAATTTTAGCGAATTTCCAAGAAAAACTGAAATTTTAGCGAATTTCCATGAAAAATGTCAATATTAACCGAATTTCTAAATCGTTCCTATTTCTACGTAACTCGACGATTTGGATGATATATAAGAAACACTGAAATTTTAGCGAATTTCCAAGAAAAACTGAAATTTTAGCGAATTTCCATGAAAAATGTCAATATTAACCGAATTTCTAAATTGTTCCTATTTCTACGTATCTCGACGATTTGGATGATATATAAGAAACACTGAAATTTTAGCGAATTTCCAAGAAAAACTGAAATTTTAGCGAATTTCCATGAAAAATGTCAATATTAACCGAATTTCTAAATCGTTCCTATTTCTACGTAACTCGACGATTTGGATGATATATAAGAAACACTGAAATTTTAGCGAATTTCCAAGAAAAACTGAAATTTTAGCGAATTTCCAAGAAAAATGTCAATAATAACCGAATTTCTAAATCGTTCCTATTTCTACGTATCTCGACGATTTGGATGATATATAAGAAACACTGAAATTTTAGCGAATTTCCAAGAAAAACTGAAATTTTAGCGAATTTCCATGAAAAATGTCAATATTAACCGAATTTCTAAATCGTTCCTATTTCTACGTATCTCGACGATTTGGATGATATATAAGAAACACTGAAATGTTAGCGAATTTCCAAGAAAAACTGAAATTTTAGCGAATTTCCATGAAAAATGTCAATATTAACCGAATTTCTAAATCGTTCCTATTTCTACGTAACTCGACGATTTGGATGATATATAAGAAACACTGAAATTTTAGCGAATTTCCAAGAAAAACTGAAATTTTAGCGAATATCCAAGAAAAATGTCAAAATTAACAGAATTTCTAAATCGTTCCTATTTCTACGTATCTCGACGATTTGGATGATATATAAGAAACACTGAAATTTTAGCGAATTTCCAAGAAAAACTGAAATTTTAGCGAATTTCCATGAAAAATGTCAATATTAACCGAATTTCTAAATCGTTCCTATTTCTGCGTAACTCGACGATTTGGATGATATATAAGAAACACTGAAATTTTAGCGAATTTCCAAGAAAAACTGAAATTTTAGCGAATTTCCATGAAAAATGTCAATATTAACCGAATTTCTAAGTCGTTCCTATTTCTACGTATCTCGACGATTTGGATGATATATAAGAAACACTGAAATTTTAGCGAATTTCCAAGAAAAACTGAAATTTTAGCGAATTTCCAAGAAAAATGTCAATATTAACCGAATTTCTAAATCGTTCCTATTTCTACGTATCTCGACGATTTGGATGATATATAAGAAACACTGAAATTTTAGCGAATTTCCAAGAAAAACTGAAATTTTAGCGAATTTCCAAGAAAAATGTCAAAATTAACCGAATTTCTAAATCGTTCCTATTTCTACGTATCTCGACGATTTGGATGATATATAAGAAACACTGAAATTTTAGCGAATTTCCAAGAAAAACTGAAATTTTAGCGAATTTCCATGAAAAATGTCAATATTAACCGAAATTCTAAATCGTTCCTATTTCTACGTATCTCGACGATTTGGATGATATATAAGAAACACTGAAATTTTAGCGAATTTCCAAGAAAAACTGAAATTTTAGCGAATTTCCATGAAAAATGTCAATATTAACCGAATTTCTAAATCGTTCCTATTTCTACGTAACTCGACGATTTGGATGATATATAAGAAACACTGAAATTTTAGCGAATTTCCAAGAAAAACTGAAATTTTAGCGAATTTCCAAGAAAAATATCAAAATTAACATAATTTCTAAATCGTTCCTATTTCTACGTAACTCGACGATTTGGATGATATATAAGAAACACTGAAATTTTAGCGAATTTCCAAGAAAAACTGAAATTTTAGCGAATTTCCATGAAAAATGTCAATATTAACCGAATTTCTAAATCGTTCCTATTTCTACGTAACTCGACGATTTGGATGATATATAAGAAACACTGAAATTTTAGCGAATTTCCAAGAAAAACTGAAATTTTAGCGAATTTCCATGAAAAATGTCAATATTAACCGAATTTCTAAATTGTTCCTATTTCTACGTATCTCGACGATTTGGATGATATATAAGAAACACTGAAATTTTAGCGAATTTCCAAGAAAAACTGAAATTTTAGCGAATTTCCATGAAAAATGTCAATATTAACCGAATTTCTAAATCGTTCCTATTTCTACGTAACTCGACGATTTGGATGATATATAAGAAACACTGAAATTTTAGCGAATTTCCAAGAAAAACTGAAATTTTAGCGAATTTCCAAGAAAAATGTCAATAATAACCGAATTTCTAAATCGTTCCTATTTCTACGTATCTCGACGATTTGGATGATATATAAGAAACACTGAAATTTTAGCGAATTTCCAAGAAAAACTGAAATTTTAGCGAATTTCCATGAAAAATGTCAATATTAACCGAATTTCTAAATCGTTCCTATTTCTACGTATCTCGACGATTTGGATGATATATAAGAAACACTGAAATGTTAGCGAATTTCCAAGAAAAACTGAAATTTTAGCGAATTTCCATGAAAAATGTCAATATTAACCGAATTTCTAAATCGTTCCTATTTCTACGTAACTCAACGATTTGGATGATATATAAGAAACACTGAAATTTTAGCGAATTTCCAAGAAAAACTGAAATTTTAGCGAATATCCAAGAAAAATGTCAAAATTAACAGAATTTCTAAATCGTTCCTATTTCTACGTATCTCGACGATTTGGATGATATATAAGAAACACTGAAATTTTAGCGAATTTCCAAGAAAAACTGAAATTTTAGCGAATTTCCATGAAAAATGTCAATATTAACCGAATTTCTAAATCGTTCCTATTTCTACGTAACTCGACGATTTGGATGATATATAAGAAACACTGAAATTTTAGCGAATTTCCAAGAAAAACTGAAATTTTAGCGAATTTCCATGAAAAATGTCAATATTAACCGAATTTCTAAATCGTTCCTATTTCTACGTATCTCGACGATTTGGATGATATATAAGAAACACTGAAATTTTAGCGAATTTCCAAGAAAAACTGAAATTTTAGCGAATTTCCAAGAGAAATGTCAATATTAACCGAATTTCTAAATCGTTCCTATTTCTACGTATCTCGACGATTTGGATGATATATAAGAAACACTGAAATTTTAGCGAATTTCCAAGAAAAACTGAAATTTTAGCGAATTTCCAAGAAAAACTGAAATTTTAGCGAATTTCCATGAAAAATGTCAATATTAACCGAATTTCTAAATCGTTCCTATTTCTGCGTAACTCGACGATTTGGATGATATATAAGAAACACTGAAATTTTAGCGAATTTCCAAGAAAAACTGAAATTTTAGCGAATTTCCATGAAAAATGTCAATATTAACCGAATTTCTAAATCGTTCCTATTTCTACGTAACTCGACGATTTGGATGATATATAAGAAACACTGAAATTTTAGCGAATTTCCAAGAAAAACTGAAATTTTAGCGAATTTCCAAGAAAAATGTCAATAATAACCGAATTTCTAAATCGTTCCTATTTCTACGTATCTCGACGATTTGGATGATATATAAGAAACACTGAAATTTTAGCGAATTTCCAAGAAAAACTGAAATTTTAGCGAATTTCCATGAAAAATGTCAATATTAACCGAATTTCTAATTCTTTCCTATTTCTACGTATCTCGACGATTTGGATGATATATAAGAAACACTGAAATGTTAGCGAATTTCCAAGAAAAACTGAAATTTTAGCGAATTTCCATGAAAAATGTCAATATTAACCGAAATTCTAAATCGTTCCTATTTCTACGTATCTCGACGATTTGGATGATATATAAGAAACACTGAAATTTTAGCGAATTTCCAAGAAAAACTGAAATTTTAGCGAATTTCCATGAAAAATGTCAATATTAACCGAATTTCTAAATCGTTCCTATTTCTACGTAACTCGACGATTTGGATGATATATAAGAAACACTGAAATTTTAGCGAATTTCCAAGAAAAACTGAAATTTTAGCGAATTTCCAAGAAAAATATCAAAATTAACAGAATTTCTAAATCGTTCCTATTTCTACGTAACTCGACGATTTGGATGATATATAAGAAACACTGAAATTTTAGCGAATTTCCAAGAAAAACTGAAATTTTAGCGAATTTCCATGAAAAATGTCAATATTAACCGAATTTCTAAATCGTTCCTATTTCTACGTAACTCGACGATTTGGATGATATATAAGAAACACTGAAATTTTAGCGAATTTCCAAGAAAAACTGAAATTTTAGCGAATTTCCATGAAAAATGTCAATATTAACCGAATTTCTAAATTGTTCCTATTTCTACGTATCTCGACGATTTGGATGATATATAAGAAACACTGAAATTTTAGCGAATTTCCAAGAAAAACTGAAATTTTAGCGAATTTCCATGAAAAATGTCAATATTAACCGAATTTCTAAATCGTTCCTATTTCTACGTAACTCGACGATTTGGATGATATATAAGAAACACTGAAATTTTAGCGAATTTCCAAGAAAAACTGAAATTTTAGCGAATTTCCAAGAAAAATGTCAATAATAACCGAATTTCTAAATCGTTCCTATTTCTACGTATCTCGACGATTTGGATGATATATAAGAAACACTGAAATTTTAGCGAATTTCCAAGAAAAACTGAAATTTTAGCGAATTTCCATGAAAAATGTCAATATTAACCGAATTTCTAAATCGTTCCTATTTCTACGTATCTCGACGATTTGGATGATATATAAGAAACACTGAAATGTTAGCGAATTTCCAAGAAAAACTGAAATTTTAGCGAATTTCCATGAAAAATGTCAATATTAACCGAATTTCTAAATCGTTCCTATTTCTACGTAACTCGACGATTTGGATGATATATAAGAAACACTGAAATTTTAGCGAATTTCCAAGAAAAACTGAAATTTTAGCGAATATCCAAGAAAAATGTCAAAATTAACAGAATTTCTAAATCGTTCCTATTTCTACGTATCTCGACGATTTGGATGATATATAAGAAACACTGAAATTTTAGCGAATTTCCAAGAAAAACTGAAATTTTAGCGAATTTCCATGAAAAATGTCAATATTAACCGAATTTCTAAATCGTTCCTATTTCTACGTAACTCGACGATTTGGATGATATATAAGAAACACTGAAATTTTAGCGAATTTCCAAGAAAAACTGAAATTTTAGCGAATTTCCATGAAAAATGTCAATATTAACCGAATTTCTAAATCGTTCCTATTTCTACGTATCTCGACGATTTGGATGATATATAAGAAACACTGAAATTTTAGCGAATTTCCAAGAAAAACTGAAATTTTAGCGAATTTCCAAGAGAAATGTCAATATTAACCGAATTTCTAAATCGTTCCTATTTCTACGTATCTCGACGATTTGGATGATATATAAGAAACACTGAAATTTTAGCGAATTTCCAAGAAAAACTGAAATTTTAGCGAATTTCCAAGAAAAACTGAAATTTTAGCGAATTTCCATGAAAAATGTCAATATTAACCGAATTTCTAAATCGTTCCTATTTCTGCGTAACTCGACGATTTGGATGATATATAAGAAACACTGAAATTTTAGCGAATTTCCAAGAAAAACTGAAATTTTAGCGAATTTCCATGAAAAATGTCAATATTAACCGAATTTCTAAGTCGTTCCTATTTCTACGTATCTCGACGATTTGGATGATATATAAGAAACACTGAAATTTTAGCGAATTTCCAAGAAAAACTGAAATTTTAGCGAATTTCTAAGAAAAATGTCAATATTAACCGAATTTCTAAATCGTTCCTATTTCTACGTATCTCGACGATTTGGATGATATATAAGAAACACTGAAATTTTAGCGAATTTCCAAGAAAAACTGAAATTTTAGCGAATTTCCAAGAAAAATGTCAAAATTAACCGAATTTCTAAATCGTTCCTATTTCTACGTATCTCGACGATTTGGATGATATATAAGAAACACTGAAATTTTAGCGAATTTCCAAGAAAAACTGAAATTTTAGCGAATTTCCATGAAAAATGTCAATATTAACCGAAATTCTAAATCGTTCCTATTTCTACGTATCTCGACGATTTGGATGATATATAAGAAACACTGAAATTTTAGCGAATTTCCAAGAAAAACTGAAATTTTAGCGAATTTCCATGAAAAATGTCTATATTAACCGAATTTCTAAATCGTTCCTATTTCTACGTAACTCGTCGATTTGGATGATATATAAGAAACTCTGAAATTTTAGCGAATTTCCAAGAAAAACTGAAATTTTAGCGAATTTCCATGAAAAATGTCTATATTAACCGAATTTCTAAATCGTTCCTATTTCTACGTAACTCGTCGATTTGGATGATATATAAGAAACTCTGAAATTTTAGCGAATTTCCAAGAAAAACTGAAATTTTAGCGAATTTCCATGAAAAATGTCAATATTAACCGAATTTCTAAATCGTTCCTATTTCTACGTATCTCGACGATTTGGATGATATATAAGAAACACTGAAATGTTAGCGAATTTCCAAGAAAAACTGAAATTTTAGCGAATTTCCATGAAAAATGTCAATATTAACCGAATTTCTAAATCGTTCCTATTTCTACGTAACTCGACGATTTGGATGATATATAAGAAACACTGAAATTTTAGCGAATTTCCAAGAAAAACTGAAATTTTAGCGAATTTCCATGAAAAATGTCAATATTAACCGAATTTCTAAATCGTTCCTATTTCTACGTAACTCGACGATTTGGATGATATATAAGAAACACTGAAATTTTAGCGAATTTCCAAGAAAAACTGAAATTTTAGCGAATTTCCATGAAAAATGTCAATATTAACCGAATTTCTAAATCGTTCCTATTTCTACGTAACTCGACGATTTGGATGATATATAAGAAACACTGAAATTTTAGCGAATTTCCAAGAAAAACTGAAATATTAGCGAATTTCCATGAAAAATGTCAATATTGACCGAATTTCTAAATCGTTCCTATTTCTACGTATCTCGACGATTTGGATGATATATAAGAAACACTGAAATTTTAGCGAATTTCCAAGAAAAACTGAAATTTTAGCGAATTTCCAAGAAAAATGTCAATATTAACCGAATTTCTAAATCGTTCCTATTTCTACGTATCTCGACGATTTGGATGATATATAACAAACACTGAAATTTTAGCGAATTTCCAAGAAAAACTGAAATTTTAGCGAATTTCCATGAAAAATGTCAATATTAACCGAATTTCTAAATCGTTCCTATTTCTACGTATCTCGACGATTTGGATGATATATAAGAAACACTGAAATTTTAGCGAATTTCCAAGAAAAACTGAAATTTTAGCGAATTTCCAAGAAAAACTGAAATTTTAGCGAATTTCCATGAAAAATGTCAATATTAACCGAATTTCTAAATCGTTCCTATTTCTACGTATCTCGACGATTTGGATGATATATAAGAAACACTGAAACGTTAGCGAATTTCCAAGAAAAACTGAAATTTTAGCGAATTTCCATGAAAAATGTCAATATTAAACGAATTTCTAAATCGTTCCTATTTCTACGTAACTCGACGATTTGGATGATATATAAGAAACACTGAAATTTTAGCGAATTTCCAAGAAAAACTGAAATTTTAGCGAATTTCCAAGAAAAACTGAAATTTTAGCGAATTTCCAAGAAAAACTGAAATTTTAGCGAATTTCCATGAAAAATGTCAATATTAACCGAATTTCTAAATCGTTCCTATTTCTGCGTATCTCGACGATTTGGATGATATATAAGAAACACTGAAATTTTAGCGAATTTCCAAGAAAAACTGAAATTTTAGCGAATTTCCAAGAAAAACTGAAATTTTAGCGAATTTCCATGAAAAATGTCAATATTAACCGAATTTCTAAATCGTTCCTATTTCTACGTAACTCGACGATTTGGATGATATATAAGAAACACTGAAATGTTAGCGAATTTCCAAGAAAAACTGAAATTTTAGCGAATTTCCATGAAAAATGTCAATATTAACCGAATTTCTAAATTGTTCCTATTTCTACGTATCTCGACGATTTGGATGATATATAAGAAACACTGAAATTTTAGCGAATTTCCAAGAAAAACTGAAATTTTAGCGAATTTCCATGAAAAATGTCAATATTAACCGAATTTCTAAATCGTTCCTATTTCTACGTAACTCGACGATTTGGATGATATATAAGAAACACTGAAATTTTAGCCAATTTCCAAGAAAAACTGAAATTTTAGCGAATTTCCAAGAAAAATGTCAAAATTAACAGAATTTCTAAATCGTTCCTATTTCTACGTATCTCGACGATTTGGATGATATATAAGAAACACTGAAATTTTAGCGAATTTCCAAGAAAAACTGAAATTTTAGCTAATTTCCAAGAAAAATGTCAAAATTAACAGAATTTCTAAATCGTTCCTATTTCTACGTATCTCGACGATTTGGATGATATATAACAAACACTGAAATTTTAGCGAATTTCCAAGAAAAACTGAAATTTTAGCGAATTTCCATGAAAAATGTCAATATTAACCGAATTTCTAAATCGTTCCTATTTCTACGTAACTCGACGATTTGGATGATATATAAGAAACACTGAAATTTTAGCGAATTTCCAAGAAAAACTGAAATTTTAGCGAATTCCCAAGAAAAATATCAAAATTAACAGAATTTCTAAATCGTTCCTATTTCTACGTAACTCGCCGATTTGGATGATATATAAGAAACACTGAAATTTTAGCGAATTTTCAAGAAAAACTGAAATATTAGCGAATTTCCATGAAAAATGTCAATATTGACCGAATTTCTAAATCGTTCCTATTTCTACGTATCTCGACGATTTGGATGATATATAAGAAACACTGAAATTTTAGCGAATTTCCAAGAAAAACTGAAATTTTAGCGAATTTCCAAGAAAAATGTCAATATTAACCGAATTTCTAAATCGTTCCTATTTCTACGTATCTCGACGATTTGGATGATATATAAGAAACACTGAAATTTTAGCGAATTTCCAAGAAAAACTGAAATTTTAGCGAATTTCCAAGAAAAACTGAAATTTTAGCGAATTTCCATGAAAAATGTCAATATTAACCGAATTTCTAAATCGTTCCTATTTCTACGTATCTCGACGATTTGGATGATATATAAGAAACACTGAAACGTTAGCGAATTTCCAAGAAAAACTGAAATTTTAGCGAATTTCCATGAAAAATGTCAATATTAAACGAATTTCTAAATCGTTCCTATTTCTACGTAACTCGACGATTTGGATGATATATAAGAAACACTGAAATTTTAGCGCATTTCCAAGAAAAACTGAAATTTTAGCGAATTTCCAAAAAAAATGTCAATATTAACCGAATTTCTAAATCGTTCCTATTTCTACGTATCTCGACGATTTGGATGATATATAAGAAACACTGAAATTTTAGCGAATTTCCAAGAAAAACTGAAATTTTAGCGAATATCCAAGAAAAATGTCAAAATTAACAGAATTTCTAAATCGTTCCTATTTCTACGTATCTCGACGATTTGGATGATATATAAGAAACACTGAAATTTTAGCGAATTTCCATGAAAAATGTCAATATTAACCGAATTTCTAAATCGTTCCTATTTCTACGTAACTCGACGATTTGGATGATATATAAGAAACACTGAAATTTTAGCGAATTTCCAAGAAAAACTGAAATTTTAGCGAATTTCCATGAAAAATGTCAATATTAACCTAATTTCTAAATCGTTCCTATTTCTACGTATCTCGACGATTTGGATGATATATAAGAAACACTGAAATTTTAGCGAATTTCCAAGAAAAACTGAAATTTTAGCGAATTTCCATGAAAAATGTCAATATTAACCGAATTTCTAAATCGTTCCTATTTCTACGTAACTCGACGATTTGGATGATATATAAGAAACACTGAAATTTTAGCGAATTTCCAAGAAAAACTGAAATTTTAGCGAATTTCCATGAAAAATGTCAATATTGACCGAATTTCTAAATCGTTCCTATTTCTACGTATCTCGACGATTTGGATGATATATAAGAAACACTGAAATTTTAGCGAATTTCCAAGAAAAACTGAAATTTTAGCGAATTTCCAAGAAAAATGTCAATATTAACCGAATTTCTAAATCGTTCCTATTTCTACGTATCTCGACGATTTGGATGATATATAAGAAACACTGAAATTTTAGCGAATTTCCAAGAAAAACTGAAATTTTAGCGAATTTCCAAGAGAAATGTCAATATTAACCGAATTTCTAAATCGTTCCTATTTCTACGTATCTCGACGATTTGGATGATATATAAGAAACACTGAAATTTTAGCGAATTTCCAAGAAAAACTGAAATTTTAGCGAATTTCCAAGAAAAACTGAAATTTTAGCGAATTTCCATGAAAAATGTCAATATTAACCGAATTTCTAAATCGTTCCTATTTCTGCGTAACTCGACGATTTGGATGATATATAAGAAACACTGAAATTTTAGCGAATTTCCAAGAAAAACTGAAATTTTAGCGAATTTCCAAGAAAAACTGAAATTTTAGCGAATTTCCATGAAAAATGTCAATATTAACCGAATTTCTAAATCGTTCCTATTTCTACGTATCTCGACGATTTGGATGATATATAAGAAACACTGAAATTTTAGCGAATTTCCAAGAAAAACTGAAATTTTAGCGAATTTCCAAGAGAAATGTCAATATTAACCGAATTTCTAAATCGTTCCTATTTCTACGTATCTCGACGATTTGGATGATATATAAGAAACACTGAAATTTTAGCGAATTTCCAAGAAAAACTGAAATTTTAGCGAATTTCCAAGAGAAACTGAAATTTTAGCGAATTTCCATGAAAAATGTCAATATTAACCGAATTTCTAAATCGTTCCTATTTCTGCGTAACTCGACGATTTGGATGATATATAAGAAACACTGAAATTTTAGCGAATTTCCAAGAAAAACTGAAATTTTAGCGAATTTCCATGAAAAATGTCAATATTAACCGAATTTCTAAGTCGTTCCTATTTCTACGTATCTCGACGATTTGGATGATATATAAGAAACACTGAAATTTTAGCGAATTTCCAAGAAAAACTGAAATTTTAGCGAATTTCCAAGAAAAATGTCAATATTAACCGAATTTCTAAATCGTTCCTATTTCTACGTATCTCGACGATTTGGATGATATATAAGAAACACTGAAATTTTAGCGAATTTCCAAGAAAAACTGAAATTTTAGCGAATTTCCAAGAAAAATGTCAAAATTAACCGAATTTCTAAATCGTTCCTATTTCTACGTATCTCGACGATTTGGATGATATATAAGAAACACTGAAATTTTAGCGAATTTCCAAGAAAAACTGAAATTTTAGCGAATTTCCATGAAAAATGTCAATATTAACCGAAATTCTAAATCGTTCCTATTTCTACGTATCTCGACGATTTGGATGATATATAAGAAACACTGAAATTTTAGCGAATTTCCAAGAAAAACTGAAATTTTAGCGAATTTCCATGAAAAATGTCTATATTAACCGAATTTCTAAATCGTTCCTATTTCTACGTAACTCGTCGATTTGGATGATATATAAGAAACTCTGAAATTTTAGCGAATTTCCAAGAAAAACTGAAATTTTAGCGAATTTCCATGAAAAATGTCTATATTAACCGAATTTCTAAATCGTTCCTATTTCTACGTAACTCGTCGATTTGGATGATATATAAGAAACTCTGAAATTTTAGCGAATTTCCAAGAAAAACTGAAATTTTAGCGAATTTCCATGAAAAATGTCAATATTAACCGAATTTCTAAATCGTTCCTATTTCTACGTATCTCGACGATTTGGATGATATATAAGAAACACTGAAATGTTAGCGAATTTCCAAGAAAAACTGAAATTTTAGCGAATTTCCATGAAAAATGTCAATATTAACCGAATTTCTAAATCGTTCCTATTTCTACGTAACTCGACGATTTGGATGATATATAAGAAACACTGAAATTTTAGCGAATTTCCAAGAAAAACTGAAATTTTAGCGAATTTCCATGAAAAATGTCAATATTAACCGAATTTCTAAATCGTTCCTATTTCTACGTAACTCGACGATTTGGATGATATATAAGAAACACTGAAATTTTAGCGAATTTCCAAGAAAAACTGAAATTTTAGCGAATTTCCATGAAAAATGTCAATATTAACCGAATTTCTAAATCGTTCCTATTTCTACGTAACTCGACGATTTGGATGATATATAAGAAACACTGAAATTTTAGCGAATTTCCAAGAAAAACTGAAATATTAGCGAATTTCCATGAAAAATGTCAATATTGACCGAATTTCTAAATCGTTCCTATTTCTACGTATCTCGACGATTTGGATGATATATAAGAAACACTGAAATTTTAGCGAATTTCCAAGAAAAACTGAAATTTTAGCGAATTTCCAAGAAAAATGTCAATATTAACCGAATTTCTAAATCGTTCCTATTTCTACGTATCTCGACGATTTGGATGATATATAACAAACACTGAAATTTTAGCGAATTTCCAAGAAAAACTGAAATTTTAGCGAATTTCCATGAAAAATGTCAATATTAACCGAATTTCTAAATCGTTCCTATTTCTACGTATCTCGACGATTTGGATGATATATAAGAAACACTGAAATTTTAGCGAATTTCCAAGAAAAACTGAAATTTTAGCGAATTTCCAAGAAAAACTGAAATTTTAGCGAATTTCCATGAAAAATGTCAATATTAACCGAATTTCTAAATCGTTCCTATTTCTACGTATCTCGACGATTTGGATGATATATAAGAAACACTGAAACGTTAGCGAATTTCCAAGAAAAACTGAAATTTTAGCGAATTTCCATGAAAAATGTCAATATTAAACGAATTTCTAAATCGTTCCTATTTCTACGTAACTCGACGATTTGGATGATATATAAGAAACACTGAAATTTTAGCGAATTTCCAAGAAAAACTGAAATTTTAGCGAATTTCCAAGAAAAATATCAAAATTAACAGAATTTCTAAATCGTTCCTATTTCTACGTAACTCGACGATTTGGATGATATATAAGAAACACTGAAATTTTAGCGAATTTCCAAGAAAAACTGAAATTTTAGCGAATTTCCATGAAAAATGTCAATATTAACCGAATTTCTAAATCGTTCCTATTTCTACGTAACTCGACGATTTGGATGATATATAAGAAACACTGAAATTTTAGCGAATTTCCAAGAAAAACTGAAATTTTAGCGAATTTCCAAGAAAAATGTCAATATTAACCGAATTTCTAAATCGTTCCTATTTCTACGTATCTCGACGATTTGGATGATATATAAGAAACACTGAAATGTTAGCGAATTTCCAAGAAAAACTGAAATTTTAGCGAATTTCCATGAAAAATGTCAATATTAACCGAATTTCTAAATCGTTCCTATTTCTGCGTATCTCGACGATTTGGATGATATATAAGAAACACTGAAATTTTAGCGAATTTCCAAGAAAAACTGAAATTTTAGCGAATTTCCAAGAAAAACTGAAATTTTAGCGAATTTCCATGAAAAATGTCAATATTAACCGAATTTCTAAATCGTTCCTATTTCTACGTATCTCGACGATTTGGATGATATATAAGAAACACTGAAATTTTAGCGAATTTCCAAGAAAAACTGAAATTTTAGCGAATTTCCAAGAGAAATGTCAATATTAACCGAATTTCTAAATCGTTCCTATTTCTACGTATCTCGACGATTTGGATGATATATAAGAAACACTGAAATTTTAGCGAATTTCCAAGAAAAACTGAAATTTTAGCGAATTTCCATGAAAAATGTCAATATTAACCGAATTTCTAAATCGTTCCTATTTCTGCGTAACTCGACGATTTGGATGATATATAAGAAACACTGAAATTTTAGCGAATTTCCAAGAAAAACTGAAATTTTAGCGAATTTCCAAGAAAAACTGAAATTTTAGCGAATTTCCATGAAAAATGTCAATATTAACCGAATTTCTAAATCGTTCCTATTTCTACGTATCTCGACGATTTGGATGATATATAAGAAACACTGAAATTTTAGCGAATTTCCAAGAAAAACTGAAATTTTAGCGAATTTCCAAGAAAAACTGAAATTTTAGCGAATTTCCATGAAAAATGTCAATATTAACCGAATTTCTAAATCGTTCCTATTTCTGCGTAACTCGACGATTTGGATGATATATAAGAAACACTGAAATTTTAGCGAATTTCCAAGAAAAACTGAAATTTTAGCGAATTTCCATGAAAAATGTCAATATTAACCGAATTTCTAAGTCGTTCCTATTTCTACGTATCTCGACGATTTGGATGATATATAAGAAACACTGAAATTTTAGCGAATTTCCAAGAAAAACTGAAATTTTAGCGAATTTCCAAGAAAAATGTCAATATTAACCGAATTTCTAAATCGTTCCTATTTCTACGTATCTCGACGATTTGGATGATATATAAGAAACACTGAAATTTTAGCGAATTTCCAAGAAAAACTGAAATTTTAGCGAATTTCCAAGAAAAACTGAAATTTTAGCGAATTTCCATGAAAAATGTCAATATTAACCGAATTTCTAAATCGTTCCTATTTCTACGTATCTCGACGATTTGGATGATATATAAGAAACACTGAAATTTTAGCGAATTTCCAAGAAAAACTGAAATTTTAGCGAATTTCCAAGAAAAACTGAAATTTTAGCGAATTTCCATGAAAAATGTCAATATTGACCGAATTTCTAAATCGTTCCTATTTCTACGTATCTCGACGATTTGGATGATATATAAGAAACACTGAAATTTTAGCGAATTTCCAAGAAAAACTGAAATTTTAGCGAATTTCCAAGAAAAATGTCAATATTAACCGAATTTCTAAATCGTTCCTATTTCTACGTATCTCGACGATTTGGATGATATATAACAAACACTGAAATTTTAGCGAATTTCCAAGAAAAACTGAAATTTTAGCGAATTTCCATGAAAAATGTCAATATTAACCGAATTTCTAAATCGTTCCTATTTCTACGTATCTCGACGATTTGGATGATATATAAGAAACACTGAAATTTTAGCGAATTTCCAAGAAAAACTGAAATTTTAGCGAATTTCCAAGAAAAACTGAAATTTTAGCGAATTTCCATGAAAAATGTCAATATTAACCGAATTTCTAAATCGTTCCTATTTCTACGTATCTCGACGATTTGGATGATATATAAGAAACACTGAAACGTTAGCGAATTTCCAAGAAAAACTGAAATTTTAGCGAATTTCCATGAAAAATGTCAATATTAAACGAATTTCTAAATCGTTCCTATTTCTACGTAACTCGACGATTTGGATGATATATAAGAAACACTGAAATTTTAGCGAATTTCCAAGAAAAACTGAAATTTTAGCGAATTTCCAAGAAAAATATCAAAATTAACAGAATTTCTAAATCGTTCCTATTTCTACGTAACTCGACGATTTGGATGATATATAAGAAACACTGAAATTTTAGCGAATTTCCAAGAAAAACTGAAATTTTAGCGAATTTCCATGAAAAATGTCAATATTAACCGAATTTCTAAATCGTTCCTATTTCTACGTAACTCGACGATTTGGATGATATATAAGAAACACTGAAATTTTAGCGAATTTCCAAGAAAAACTGAAATTTTAGCGAATTTCCAAGAAAAATGTCAATATTAACCGAATTTCTAAATCGTTCCTATTTCTACGTATCTCGACGATTTGGATGATATATAAGAAACACTGAAATGTTAGCGAATTTCCAAGAAAAACTGAAATTTTAGCGAATTTCCATGAAAAATGTCAATATTAACCGAATTTCTAAATCGTTCCTATTTCTGCGTATCTCGACGATTTGGATGATATATAAGAAACACTGAAATTTTAGCGAATTTCCAAGAAAAACTGAAATTTTAGCGAATTTCCAAGAAAAACTGAAATTTTAGCGAATTTCCATGAAAAATGTCAATATTAACCGAATTTCTAAATCGTTCCTATTTCTACGTATCTCGACGATTTGGATGATATATAAGAAACACTGAAATTTTAGCGAATTTCCAAGAAAAACTGAAATTTTAGCGAATTTCCAAGAGAAATGTCAATATTAACCGAATTTCTAAATCGTTCCTATTTCTGCGTATCTCGACGATTTGGATGATATATAAGAAACACTGAAATTTTAGCGAATTTCCAAGAAAAACTGAAATTTTAGCGAATTTCCAAGAAAAACTGAAATTTTAGCGAATTTCCATGAAAAATGTCAATATTAACCGAATTTCTAAATCGTTCCTATTTCTGCGTAACTCGACGATTTGGATGATATATAAGAAACACTGAAATTTTAGCGAATTTCCAAGAAAAACTGAAATTTTAGCGAATTTCCAAGAAAAACTGAAATTTTAGCGAATTTCCATGAAAAATGTCAATATTAACCGAATTTCTAAATCGTTCCTATTTCTACGTATCTCGACGATTTGGATGATATATAAGAAACACTGAAATTTTAGCGAATTTCCAAGAAAAACTGAAATTTTAGCGAATTTCCAAGAGAAATGTCAATATTAACCGAATTTCTAAATCGTTCCTATTTCTACGTATCTCGACGATTTGGATGATATATAAGAAACACTGAAATTTTAGCGAATTTCCAAGAAAAACTGAAATTTTAGCGAATTTCCAAGAAAAACTGAAATTTTAGCGAATTTCCATGAAAAATGTCAATATTAACCGAATTTCTAAATCGTTCCTATTTCTGCGTAACTCGACGATTTGGATGATATATAAGAAACACTGAAATTTTAGCGAATTTCCAAGAAAAACTGAAATTTTAGCGAATTTCCATGAAAAATGTCAATATTAACCGAATTTCTAAGTCGTTCCTATTTCTACGTATCTCGACGATTTGGATGATATATAAGAAACACTGAAATTTTAGCGAATTTCCAAGAAAAACTGAAATTTTAGCGAATTTCCAAGAAAAATGTCAATATTAACCGAATTTCTAAATCGTTCCTATTTCTACGTATCTCGACGATTTGGATGATATATAAGAAACACTGAAATTTTAGCGAATTTCCAAGAAAAACTGAAATTTTAGCGAATTTCCAAGAAAAATGTCAAAATTAACCGAATTTCTAAATCGTTCCTATTTCTACGTATCTCGACGATTTGGATGATATATAAGAAACACTGAAATTTTAGCGAATTTCCAAGAAAAACTGAAATTTTAGCGAATTTCCATGAAAAATGTCAATATTAACCGAAATTCTAAATCGTTCCTATTTCTACGTATCTCGACGATTTGGATGATATATAAGAAACACTGAAATTTTAGCGAATTTCCAAGAAAAACTGAAATTTTAGCGAATTTCCATGAAAAATGTCTATATTAACCGAATTTCTAAATCGTTCCTATTTCTACGTAACTCGTCGATTTGGATGATATATAAGAAACTCTGAAATTTTAGCGAATTTCCAAGAAAAACTGAAATTTTAGCGAATTTCCATGAAAAATGTCAATATTAACCGAATTTCTAAATCGTTCCTATTTCTACGTATCTCGACGATTTGGATGATATATAAGAAACACTGAAATGTTAGCGAATTTCCAAGAAAAACTGAAATTTTAGCGAATTTCCATGAAAAATGTCAATATTAACCGAATTTCTAAATCGTTCCTATTTCTACGTAACTCGACGATTTGGATGATATATAAGAAACACTGAAATTTTAGCGAATTTCCAAGAAAAACTGAAATTTTAGCGAATTTCCATGAAAAATGTCAATATTAACCGAATTTCTAAATCGTTCCTATTTCTACGTAACTCGACGATTTGGATGATATATAAGAAACACTGAAATTTTAGCGAATTTCCAAGAAAAACTGAAATTTTAGCGAATTTCCATGAAAAATGTCAATATTAACCGAATTTCTAAATCGTTCCTATTTCTACGTAACTCGACGATTTGGATGATATATAAGAAACACTGAAATTTTAGCGAATTTCCAAGAAAAACTGAAATATTAGCGAATTTCCATGAAAAATGTCAATATTGACCGAATTTCTAAATCGTTCCTATTTCTACGTATCTCGACGATTTGGATGATATATAAGAAACACTGAAATTTTAGCGAATTTCCAAGAAAAACTGAAATTTTAGCGAATTTCCAAGAAAAATGTCAATATTAACCGAATTTCTAAATCGTTCCTATTTCTACGTATCTCGACGATTTGGATGATATATAACAAACACTGAAATTTTAGCGAATTTCCAAGAAAAACTGAAATTTTAGCGAATTTCCATGAAAAATGTCAATATTAACCGAATTTCTAAATCGTTCCTATTTCTACGTATCTCGACGATTTGGATGATATATAAGAAACACTGAAATTTTAGCGAATTTCCAAGAAAAACTGAAATTTTAGCGAATTTCCAAGAAAAACTGAAATTTTAGCGAATTTCCATGAAAAATGTCAATATTAACCGAATTTCTAAATCGTTCCTATTTCTACGTATCTCGACGATTTGGATGATATATAAGAAACACTGAAACGTTAGCGAATTTCCAAGAAAAACTGAAATTTTAGCGAATTTCCATGAAAAATGTCAATATTAAACGAATTTCTAAATCGTTCCTATTTCTACGTAACTCGACGATTTGGATGATATATAAGAAACACTGAAATTTTAGCGAATTTCCAAGAAAAACTGAAATTTTAGCGAATTTCCAAGAAAAATATCAAAATTAACAGAATTTCTAAATCGTTCCTATTTCTACGTAACTCGACGATTTGGATGATATATAAGAAACACTGAAATTTTAGCGAATTTCCAAGAAAAACTGAAATTTTAGCGAATTTCCATGAAAAATGTCAATATTAACCGAATTTCTAAATCGTTCCTATTTCTACGTAACTCGACGATTTGGATGATATATAAGAAACACTGAAATTTTAGCGAATTTCCAAGAAAAACTGAAATTTTAGCGAATTTCCAAGAAAAATGTCAATATTAACCGAATTTCTAAATCGTTCCTATTTCTACGTATCTCGACGATTTGGATGATATATAAGAAACACTGAAATGTTAGCGAATTTCCAAGAAAAACTGAAATTTTAGCGAATTTCCATGAAAAATGTCAATATTAACCGAATTTCTAAATCGTTCCTATTTCTGCGTATCTCGACGATTTGGATGATATATAAGAAACACTGAAATTTTAGCGAATTTCCAAGAAAAACTGAAATTTTAGCGAATTTCCAAGAAAAACTGAAATTTTAGCGAATTTCCATGAAAAATGTCAATATTAACCGAATTTCTAAATCGTTCCTATTTCTACGTAACTCGACGATTTGGATGATATATAAGAAACACTGAAATTTTAGCCAATTTCCAAGAAAAACTGAAATTTTAGCGAATTTGCAAGAAAAATGTCAAAATTAACAGAATTTCTAAATCGTTCCTATTTCTACGTATCTCGACGATTTGGATGATATATAAGAAACACTGAAATTTTAGCGAATTTCCAAGAAAAACTGAAATTTTAGCTAATTTCCAAGAAAAATGTCAAAATTAACAGAATTTCTAAATCGTTCCTATTTCTACGTATCTCGACGATTTGGATGATATATAACAAACACTGAAATTTTAGCGAATTTCCAAGAAAAACTGAAATTTTAGCGAATTTCCATGAAAAATGTCAATATTAACCGAATTTCTAAATCGTTCCTATTTCTACGTAACTCGACGATTTGGATGATATATAAGAAACACTGAAATTTTAGCGAATTTCCAAGAAAAACTGAAATTTTAGCGAATTTCCAAGAAAAATATCAAAATTAACAGAATTTCTAAATCGTTCCTATTTCTACGTAACTCGCCGATTTGGATGATATATAAGAAACACTGAAATTTTAGCGAATTTTCAAGAAAAACTGAAATATTAGCGAATTTCCATGAAAAATGTCAATATTGACCGAATTTCTAAATCGTTCCTATTTCTACGTATCTCGACGATTTGGATGATATATAAGAAACACTGAAATTTTAGCGAATTTCCAAGAAAAACTGAAATTTTAGCGAATTTCCAAGAAAAATGTCAATATTAACCGAATTTCTAAATCGTTCCTATTTCTACGTATCTCGACGATTTGGATGATATATAACAAACACTGAAATTTTAGCGAATTTCCAAGAAAAACTGAAATTTTAGCGAATTTCCATGAAAAATGTCAATATTAACCGAATTTCTAAATCGTTCCTATTTCTACGTATCTCGACGATTTGGATGATATATAAGAAACACTGAAATTTTAGCGAATTTCCAAGAAAAACTGAAATTTTAGCGAATTTCCAAGAAAAACTGAAATTTTAGCGAATTTCCATGAAAAATGTCAATATTAACCGAATTTCTAAATCGTTCCTATTTCTACGTATCTCGACGATTTGGATGATATATAAGAAACACTGAAACGTTAGCGAATTTCCAAGAAAAACTGAAGTTTTAGCGAATTTCCATGAAAAATGTCAATATTAAACGAATTTCTAAATCGTTCCTATTTCTACGTAACTCGACGATTTGGATGATATATAAGAAACACTGAAATTTTAGCGCATTTCCAAGAAAAACTGAAATTTTAGCGAATTTCCAAGAAAAATGTCAATATTAACCGAATTTCTAAATCGTTCCTATTTCTACGTATCTCGACGATTTGGATGATATATAAGAAACACTGAAATTTTAGCGAATTTCCAAGAAAAACTGAAATTTTAGCGAATATCCAAGAAAAATGTCAAAATTAACAGAATTTCTAAATCGTTCCTATTTCTACGTATCTCGACGATTTGGATGATATATAAGAAACACTGAAATTTTAGCGAATTTCCATGAAAAATGTCAATATTAACCGAATTTCTAAATCGTTCCTATTTCTACGTAACTCGACGATTTGGATGATATATAAGAAACACTGAAATTTTAGCGAATTTCCAAGAAAAACTGAAATTTTAGCGAATTTCCATAAAAAATGTCAATATTAACCGAATTTCTAAATCGTTCCTATTTCTACGTATCTCGACGATTTGGATGATATATAAGAAACACTGAAATTTTAGCGAATTTCCAAGAAAAACTGAAATTTTAGCGAATTTCCATGAAAAATGTCAATATTAACCGAATTTCTAAATCGTTCCTATTTCTACGTAACTCGACGATTTGGATGATATATAAGAAACACTGAAATTTTAGCGAATTTCCAAGAAAAACTGAAATTTTAGCGAATTTCCATGAAAAATGTCAATATTGACCGAATTTCTAAATCGTTCCTATTTCTACGTATCTCGACGATTTGGATGATATATAAGAAACACTGAAATTTTAGCGAATTTCCAAGAAAAACTGAAATTTTAGCGAATTTCCAAGAAAAATGTCAATATTAACCGAATTTCTAAATCGTTCCTATTTCTACGTATCTCGACGATTTGGATGATATATAAGAAACACTGAAATTTTAGCGAATTTCCAAGAAAAACAGAAATTTTAGCGAATTTCCAAGAAAAACTGAAATTTTAGCGAATTTCCATGAAAAATGTCAATATTAACCGAATTTCTAAATCGTTCCTATTTCTACGTAACTCGACGATTTGGATGATATATAAGAAACACTGAAATTTTAGCGAATTTCCAAGAAAAACTGAAATTTTAGCGAATTTCCATGAAAAATGTCAATATTAACCGAATTTCTAAGTCGTTCCTATTTCTACGTATCTCGACGATTTGGATGATATATAAGAAACACTGAAATTTTAGCGAATTTCCAAGAAAAACTGAAATTTTAGCGAATTTCCAAGAAAAATGTCAATATTAACCGAATTTCTAAATCGTTCCTATTTCTACGTATCTCGACGATTTGGATGATATATAAGAAACACTGAAATTTTAGCGAATTTCCAAGAAAAACTGAAATTTTAGCGAATTTCCAAGAAAAATGTCAAAATTAACCGAATTTCTAAATCGTTCCTATTTCTACGTATCTCGACGATTTGGATGATATATAAGAAACACTGAAATTTTAACGAATTTCCAAGAAAAACTGAAATTTTAGCGAATTTCCATGAAAAATGTCAATATTAACCGAAATTCTAAATCGTTCCTATTTCTGCGTATCTCGACGATTTGGATGATATATAAGAAACACTGAAATTTTAGCGAATTTCCAAGAAAAACTGAAATTTTAGCGAATTTCCATGAAAAATGTCTATATTAACCGAATTTCTAAATCGTTCCTATTTCTACGTAACTCGTCGATTTGGATGATATATAAGAAACTCTGAAATTTTAGCGAATTTCCAAGAAAAACTGAAATTTTAGCGAATTTCCATGAAAAATGTCAATATTAACCGAATTTCTAAATCGTTCCTATTTCTACGTAACTCGACGATTTGGATGATATATAAGAAACACTGAAATTTTAGCGAATTTCCAAGAAAAACTGAAATTTTAGCGAATTTCCATGAAAAATGTCAATATTAACCGAATTTCTAAATCGTTCCTATTTCTACGTAACTCGACGATTTGGATGATATATAAGAAACACTGAAATTTTAGCGAATTTCCAAGAAAAACTGAAATTTTAGCGAATTTCCATGAAAAATGTCAATATTAACCGAATTTCTAAATTGTTCCTATTTCTACGTATCTCGACGATTTGGATGATATATAAGAAACACTGAAATTTTAGCGAATTTCCAAGAAAAACTGAAATTTTAGCGAATTTCCATGAAAAATGTCAATATTAACCGAATTTCTAAATCGTTCCTATTTCTACGTATCTCGACGATTTGGATGATATATAAGAAACACTGAAACGTTAGCGAATTTCCAAGAAAAACTGAAATTTTAGCGAATTTCCATGAAAAATGTCAATATTAAACGAATTTCTAAATCGTTCCTATTTCTACGTAACTCGACGATTTGGATGATATATAAGAAACACTGAAATTTTAGCGAATTTCCAAGAAAAACTGAAATTTTAGCGAATTTCCAAGAAAAATATCAAAATTAACAGAATTTCTAAATCGTTCCTATTTCTACGTAACTCGACGATTTGGATGATATATAAGAAACACTGAAATTTTAGCGAATTTCCAAGAAAAACTGAAATTTTAGCGAATTTCCATGAAAAATGTCAATATTAACCGAATTTCTAAATCGTTCCTATTTCTACGTAACTCGACGATTTGGATGATATATAAGAAACACTGAAATTTTAGCGAATTTCCAAGAAAAACTGAAATTTTAGCGAATTTCCAAGAAAAATGTCAATATTAACCGAATTTCTAAATCGTTCCTATTTCTACGTATCTCGACGATTTGGATGATATATAAGAAACACTGAAATGTTAGCGAATTTCCAAGAAAAACTGAAATTTTAGCGAATTTCCATGAAAAATGTCAATATTAACCGAATTTCTAAATCGTTCCTATTTCTGCGTATCTCGACGATTTGGATGATATATAAGAAACACTGAAATTTTAGCGAATTTCCAAGAAAAACTGAAATTTTAGCGAATTTCCAAGAAAAACTGAAATTTTAGCGAATTTCCATGAAAAATGTCAATATTAACCGAATTTCTAAATCGTTCCTATTTCTGCGTAACTCGACGATTTGGATGATATATAAGAAACACTGAAATTTTAGCGAATTTCCAAGAAAAACTGAAATTTTAGCGAATTTCCATGAAAAATGTCAATATTAACCGAATTTCTAAGTCGTTCCTATTTCTACGTATCTCGACGATTTGGATGATATATAAGAAACACTGAAATTTTAGCGAATTTCCAAGAAAAACTGAAATTTTAGCGAATTTCCAAGAAAAATGTCAATATTAACCGAATTTCTAAATCGTTCCTATTTCTACGTATCTCGACGATTTGGATGATATATAAGAAACACTGAAATTTTAGCGAATTTCCAAGAAAAACTGAAATTTTAGCGAATTTCCAAGAAAAATGTCAAAATTAACCGAATTTCTAAATCGTTCCTATTTCTACGTATCTCGACGATTTGGATGATATATAAGAAACACTGAAATTTTAGCGAATTTCCAAGAAAAACTGAAATTTTAGCGAATTTCCATGAAAAATGTCAATATTAACCGAAATTCTAAATCGTTCCTATTTCTACGTATCTCGACGATTTGGATGATATATAAGAAACACTGAAATTTTAGCGAATTTCCAAGAAAAACTGAAATTTTAGCGAATTTCCATGAAAAATGTCTATATTAACCGAATTTCTAAATCGTTCCTATTTCTACGTAACTCGTCGATTTGGATGATATATAAGAAACTCTGAAATTTTAGCGAATTTCCAAGAAAAACTGAAATTTTAGCGAATTTCCATGAAAAATGTCAATATTAACCGAATTTCTAAATCGTTCCTATTTCTACGTAACTCGACGATTTGGATGATATATAAGAAACACTGAAATTTTAGCGAATTTCCAAGAAAAACTGAAATTTTAGCGAATTTCCAAGAAAAATATCAAAATTAACAGAATTCCTAAATCGTTCCTATTTCTACGTAACTCGGCGATTTGGATGATATATAAGAAACACTGACATTTTAGCGAATTTCCAAGAAAAACTGAAATTTTAGCGAATTTCCATGAAAAATGTCAATATTAACCGAATTTCTAAATCGTTCCTATTTCTACGTAACTCGACGATTTGGATGATATATAAGAAACACTGAAATTTTAGCGAATTTCCAAGAAAAACTGAAATTTTAGCGAATTTCCAAGAAAAATATCAAAATTAACAGAATTTCTAAATCGTTCCTATTTCTACGTAACTCGACGATTTGGATGATATATAAGAAACACTGAAATTTTAGCGAATTTCCAAGAAAAACTGAAATTTTAGCGAATTTCCATGAAAAATGTCAATATTAACCGAATTTCTAAATCGTTCCTATTTCTACGTAACTCGACGATTTGGATGATATATAAGAAACACTGAAATTTTAGCGAATTTCCAAGAAAAACTGAAATTTTAGCGAATTTCCATGAAAAATGTCAATATTAACCGAATTTCTAAATTGTTCCTATTTCTACGTATCTCGACGATTTGGATGATATATAAGAAACACTGAAATTTTAGCGAATTTCCAAGAAAAACTGAAATTTTAGCGAATTTCCATGAAAAATGTCAATATTAACCGAATTTCTAAATCGTCCCTATTTCTACGTAACTCGACGATTTGGATGATATATAAGAAACACTGAAATTTTAGCGAATTTCCAAGAAAAATGTCAATATTAACCGAATTTCTAAATCGTTCCTATTTCTACGTATCTCGACGATTTGGATGATATATAAGAAACACTGGAATTTTAGCGAATTTCCAAGAAAAACTGAAATTTTAGCGAATTTCCATGAAAAATGTCAATATTAACCGAATTTCTAAATCGTTCCTATTTCTACGTATCTCGACGATTTGGATGATATATAAGAAACACTGAAATGTTAGCGAATTTCCAAGAAAAACTGAAATTTTAGCGAATTTCCATGAAAAATGTCAATATTAACCGAATTTCTAAATCGTTCCTATTTCTACGTAACTCGACGATTTGGATGATATATAAGAAACACTGAAATTTTAGCGAATTTCCAAGAAAAACTGAAATTTTAGCGAATTTCCATGAAAAATGTCAATATTAACCGAAATTCTAAATCGTTCCTATTTCTACGTATCTCGACGATTTGGATGATATATAAGAAACACTGAAATTTTAGCGAATTTCCAAGAAAAACTGAAATTTTAGCGAATTTCCATGAAAAATGTCTATATTAACCGAATTTCTAAATCGTTCCTATTTCTACGTAACTCGTCGATTTGGATGATATATAAGAAACTCTGAAATTTTAGCGAATTTCCAAGAAAAACTGAAATTTTAGCGAATTTCCATGAAAAATGTCAATATTAACCGAATTTCTAAATCGTTCCTATTTCTACGTAACTCGACGATTTGGATGATATATAAGAAACACTGAAATTTTAGCGAATTTCCAAGAAAAACTGAAATTTTAGCGAATTTCCAAGAAAAATGTCAATATTAACCGAATTTCTAAATCGTTCCTATTTCTACGTATCTCGACGATTTGGATGATATATAAGAAACACTGAAATTTTAGCGAATTTCCAAGAAAAACTGAAATTTTAGCGAATTTCCAAGAAAAACTGAAATTTTAGCGAATTTCCATGAAAAATGTCAATATTAACCGAATTTCTAAATCGTTCCTATTTCTGCGTAACTCGACGATTTGGATGATATATAAGAAACACTGAAATTTTAGCGAATTTCCAAGAAAAACTGAAATTTTAGCGAATTTCCATGAAAAATGTCAATATTAACCGAATTTCTAAGTCGTTCCTATTTCTACGTATCTCGACGATTTGGATGATATATAAGAAACACTGAAATTTTAGCGAATTTCCAAGAAAAACTGAAATTTTAGCGAATTTCCAAGAAAAATGTCAATATTAACCGAATTTCTAAATCGTTCCTATTTCTACGTATCTCGACGATTTGGATGATATATAAGAAACACTGAAATTTTAGCGAATTTCCAAGAAAAACTGAAATTTTAGCGAATTTCCAAGAAAAATGTCAAAATTAACCGAATTTCTAAATCGTTCCTATTTCTACGTATCTCGACGATTTGGATGATATATAAGAAACACTGAAATTTTAGCGAATTTCCAAGAAAAACTGAAATTTTAGCGAATTTCCATGAAAAATGTCAATATTAACCGAAATTCTAAATCGTTCCTATTTCTACGTATCTCGACGATTTGGATGATATATAAGAAACACTGAAATTTTAGCGAATTTCCAAGAAAAAGTGAAATTTTAGCGAATTTCCATGAAAAATGTCTATATTAACCGAATTTCTAAATCGTTCCTATTTCTACGTAACTCGTCGATTTGGATGATATATAAGAAACTCTGAAATTTTAGCGAATTTCCAAGAAAAACTGAAATTTTAGCGAATTTCCATGAAAAATGTCAATATTAACCGAATTTCTAAATCGTTCCTATTTCTACGTATCTCGACGATTTGGATGATATATAAGAAACACTGAAATGTTAGCGAATTTCCAAGAAAAACTGAAATTTTAGCGAATTTCCATGAAAAATGTCAATATTAACCGAATTTCTAAATCGTTCCTATTTCTGCGTAACTCGACGATTTGGATGATATATATGAAACACTGAAATTTTAGCGAATTTCCAAGAAAAACTGAAATTTTAGCGAATTTCCAAGAAAAATGTCAAAATTAACCGAATTTCTAAATCGTTCCTATTTCTACGTATCTCGACGATTTGGATGATATATAAGAAACACTGAAATTTTAGCGAATTTCCAAGAAAAACTGAAATTTTAGCGAATTTCCATGAAAAATGTCTATATTAACCGAATTTCTAAATCGTTCCTATTTCTACGTAACTCGTCGATTTGGATGATATATAAGAAACTCTGAAATTTTAGCGAATTTCCAAGAAAAACTGAAATTTTAGCGAATTTCCATGAAAAATGTCAATATTAACCGAATTTCTAAATCGTTCCTATTTCTACGTAACTCGACGATTTGGATGATATATAAGAAACACTGAAATTTTAGCGAATTTCCAAGAAAAACTGAAATTTTAGCGAATTTCCAAGAAAAATGTCAATATTAACCGAATTTCTAAATCGTTCCTATTTCTACGTATCTCGACGATTTGGATGATATATAAGAAACACTGAAATGTTAGCGAATTTCCAAGAAAAACTGAAATTTTAGCGAATTTCCATGAAAAATGTCAATATTAACCGAATTTCTAAATCGTTCCTATTTCTACGTAACTCGACGATTTGGATGATATATAAGAAACACTGAAATTTTAGCGAATTTCCAAGAAAAACTGAAATTTTAGCGAATATCCAAGAAAAATGTCAAAATTAACAGAATTTCTAAATCGTTCCTATTTCTACGTATCTCGACGATTTGGATGATATATAAGAAACACTGAAATTTTAGCGAATTTCCAAGAAAAACTGAAATTTTAGCGAATTTCCATGAAAAATGTCAATATTAACCGAATTTCTAAATCGTTCCTATTTCTACGTAACTCGACGATTTGGATGATATATAAGAAACACTGAAATTTTAGCGAATTTCCAAGAAAAACTGAAATTTTAGCGAATTTCCATGAAAAATGTCAATATTAACCGAATTTCTAAATCGTTCCTATTTCTACGTAACTCGACGATTTGGATGATATATAAGAAACACTGAAATTTTAGCGAATTTCCAAGAAAAACTGAAATTTTAGCGAATTTCCATGAAAAATGTCAATATTAACCGAATTTCTAAATTGTTCCTATTTCTACGTATCTCGACGATTTGGATGATATATAAGAAACACTGAAATTTTAGCGAATTTCCAAGAAAAACTGAAATTTTAGCGAATTTCCATGAAAAATGTCAATATTAACCGAATTTCTAAATCGTTCCTATTTCTACGTAACTCGACGATTTGGATGATATATAAGAAACACTGAAATGTTAGCGAATTTCCAAGAAAAACTGAAATTTTAGCGAATTTCCATGAAAAATGTCAATATTAACCCAATTTCTAAATCGTTCCTATTTCTACGTAACTCGACGATTTGGATGATATATAAGAAACACTGAAATTTTAGCGAATTTCCAAGAAAAACTGAAATTTTAGCGAATTTCCATGAAAAATGTCAATATTAACCGAATTTCTAAATCGTTCCTATTTCTACGTAACTCGACGATTTGGATGATATATAAGAAACACTGAAATTTTAGCGAATTTCCAAGAAAAACTGAAATTTTAGCGAATTTCCATGAAAAATGTCAATATTAACCGAATTTCTAAATCGTTCCTATTTCTACGTAACTCGACGATTTGGATGATATATAAGAAACACTGAAATTTTAGCGAATTTCCAAGAAAAACTGAAATTTTAGCGAATTTCCAAGAAAAATGTCAATATTAACCGAATTTCTAAATCGTTCCTATTTCTACGTATCTCGACGATTTGGATGATATATAAGAAACACTGAAATTTTAGCGAATTTCCAAGAAAAACTGAAATTTTAGCGAATTTCCATGAAAAATGTCAATATTAACCGAATTTCTAAATCGTTCCTATTTCTACGTATCTCGACGATTTGGATGATATATAAGAAACACTGAAATGTTAGCGAATTTCCAAGAAAAACTGAAATTTTAGCGAATTTCCATGAAAAATGTCAATATTAACCGAATTTCTAAATCGTTCCTATTTCTACGTAACTCGACGATTTGGATGATATATAAGAAACACTGAAATTTTAGCGAATTTCCAAGAAAAACTGAAATTTTAGAGAATATCCAAGAAAAATGTCAAAATTAACAGAATTTCTAAATCGTTCCTATTTCTACGTATCTCGACGATTTGGATGATATATAAGAAACACTGAAATTTTAGCGAATTTCCAAGAAAAACTGAAATTTTAGCGAATTTCCATGAAAAATGTCAATATTAACCGAATTTCTAAATCGTTCCTATTTCCACGTAACTCGACGATTTGGATGATATATAAGAAACACTGAAATTTTAGCGAATTTCCAAGAAAAACTGAAATTTTAGCGAATTTCCATGAAAAATGTCAATATTAACCGAATTTCTAAATCGTTCCTATTTCTACGTATCTCGACGATTTGGATGATATATAAGAAACACTGAAATTTTAGCGAATTTCCAAGAAAAACTGAAATTTTAGCGAATTTCCAAGAAAAATGTCAATATTAACCGAATTTCTAAATCGTTCCTATTTCTACGTATCTCGACGATTTGGATGGTATATAAGAAACACTGAAATTTTAGCGAATTTCCAAGAAAAACTGAAATTTTAGCGAATTTCCAAGAAAAACTGAAATTTTAGCGAATTTCCAAGAAAAACTGAAATTTTAGCGAATTTCCATGAAAAATGTCAATATTAACCGTATTTCTAAATCGTTCCTATTTCTGCGTAACTCGACGATTTGGATGATATATAAGAAACACTGAAATTTTAGCGAATTTCCAAGAAAAACTGAAATTTTAGCGAATTTCCATGAAAAATGTCAATATTAACCGAATTTCTAAGTCGTTCCTATTTCTACGTATCTCGACGATTTGGATGATATATAAGAAACACTGAAATTTTAGCGAATTTCCAAGAAAAACTGAAATTTTAGCGAATTTCCAAGAAAAATGTCAATATTAACCGAATTTCTAAATCGTTCCTATTTCTACGTATCTCGACGATTTGGATGATATATAAGAAACACTGAAATTTTAGCGAATTTCCAAGAAAAACTGAAATTTTAGCGAATTTCCAAGAAAAATGTCAAAATTAACCGAATTTCTAAATCGTTCCTATATCTACGTATCTCGACGATTTGGATGATATATAAGAAACACTGAAATTTTAGCGAATTTCCTAGAAAAACTGAAATTTTAGCGAATTTCCATGAAAAATGTCAATATTAACCGAATTTCTAAATCGTTCCTATTTCTACGTATCTCGACGATTTGGATGATATATAAGAAACACTGAAATGTTAGCGAATTTCCAAGAAAAACTGAAATTTTAGCGAATTTCCATGAAAAATGTCAATATTAACCGAATTTCTAAATCGTTCCTATTTCTACGTAACTCGACGATTTGGATGATATATAAGAAACACTGAAATTTTAGCGAATTTCCAAGAAAAACTGAAATTTTAGCGAATTTCCATGAAAAATGTCAGTATTAACCGAATTTCTAAATCGTTCCTATTTCTACGTAACTCGACGATTTGGATGATATATAAGAAACACTGAAATTTTAGCGAATTTCCAAGAAAAACTGAAATTTTAGCGAATTTCCATGAAAAATGTCAATATTAACCGAATTTCTAAATCGTTCCTATTTCTACGTAACTCGACGATTTGGATGATATATAAGAAACACTGAAATTTTAGCGAATTTCCAAGAAAAACTGAAATTTTAGCGAATTTCCAAGAAAAATGTCAATATTAACCGATTTTCTAAATCGTTCCTATTTCTACGTATCTCGACGATTTGGATGATATATAAGAAACACTGAAATTTTAGCGAATTTCCAAGAAAAACTGAAATTTTAACGAATTTCCAAGAAAAATGTCAAAATTAACGGAATTTCTAAATCGTTCCTATTTCAACGTAACTCGACGATTTGGATGATATATAAGAAACACTGAAATTTTAGCGAATTTCCAAGAAAAACTGAAATTTTAGCGAATTTCCATGAAAAATGTCAATATTAACCGAATTTCTAAATCGTTCCTATTTCTACGTAACTCGACGATTTGGATGATATATAAGAAACACTGAAATTTTAGCGAATTTCCAAGAAAAACTGAAATTTTAGCGAATTTCCATGAAAAATGTCAATATTAACCGAATTTCTAAATCGTTCCTATTTCTACGTATCTCGACGATTTGGATGATATATAAGAAACACTGAAATGTTAGCGAATTTCCAAGAAAAACTGAAATTTTAGCGAATTTCCATGAAAAATGTCAATATTAACCGAATTTCTAAATCGTTCCTATTTCTACGTAACTCGACGATTTGGATGATATATAAGAAACACTGAAATTTTAGCGAATTTCCAAGAAAAACTGATATTTTAGCGAATTTCCATGAAAAATGTCAATATTAACCGAATTTCTAAATCGTTCCTATTTCTACGTAACTCGACGATTTGGATGATATATAAGAAACACTGAAATTTTAGCGAATTTCCAAGAAAAACTGAAATTTTAGCGAATTTCCATGAAAAATGTCAATATTAACCGAATTTCTAAATCGTTCCTATTTCTACGTAACTCGACGATTTGGATGATATATAAGAAACACTGAAATTTTAGCGAATTTCCAAGAAAAACTGAAATTTTAGCGAATTTCCATGAAAAATGTCAATATTAACCGAATTTCTAAATCGTTCCTATTTCTACGTAACTCGACGATTTGGATGATATATAAGAAACACTGAAATTTTAGCGAATTTCCAAGAAAAACTGAAATTTTAGCGAATTTCCATGAAAAATGTCAATATTAACCGAATTTCTAAATCGTTCCTATTTCTACGTATCTCGACGATTTGGATGATATATAAGAAACACTGAAATTTTAGCGAATTTCCAAGAAAAACTGAAATTTTAGCGAATTTCCAAGAAAAATGTCAAAATTAACAGAATTTCTAAATCGTTCCTATTTCTACGTAACTCGACGATTTGTATGATATATAAGAAACTCTGAAATTTTAGCGAATTTCCAAGAAAAACTGAAATTTTAGCGAATTTCCAAGAAAAATGTCAATATTAACCGAATTTCTAAATCGTTCCTATTTCTACGTATCTCGACGATTTGGATGATATATAAGAAACACTGAAATGTTAGCGAATTTCCAAGAAAAACTGAAATTTTAGCGAATTTCCATGAAAAATGTCAATATTAACCGAATTTCTAAATCGTTCCTATTTCTACGTAACTCGACGATTTGGATGATATATAAGAAACACTGAAATTTTATCGAATTTCCAAGAAAAACTGAAATTTTAGCGAATTTCCATGAAAAATGTCAGTATTAACCGAATTTCTAAATCGTTCCTATTTCTACGTAACTCGACGATTTGGATGATATATAAGAAACACTGAAATTTTAGCGAATTTCCAAGAAAAACTGAAATTTTAGCGAATTTCCATGAAAAATGTCAATATTAACCGAATTTCTAAGTCGTTCCTATTTCTACGTATCTCGACGATTTGGATGATATATAAGAAACACTGAAATTTTAGCGAATTTCCAAGAAAAACTGAAATTTTAGCGAATTTCCATGAAAAATGTCAGTATTAACCGAATTTCTAAATCGTTCCTATTTCTACGTAACTCGACGATTTGGATGATATATAAGAAACACTGAAATTTTAGCGAATTTCCAAGAAAAACTGAAATTTTAGCGAATTTCCATGAAAAATGTCAATATTAACCGAATTTCTAAGTCGTTCCTATTTCTACGTATCTCGACGATTTGGATGATATATAAGAAACACTGAAATTTTAGCGAATTTCCAAGAAAAACTGAAATTTTAGCGAATTTCCATGAAAAATGTCAATATTAACCGAAATTCTAAATCGTTCCTATTTCTACGTATCTCGACGATTTGGATGATATATAAGAAACACTGAAATTTTAGCGAATTTCCAAGGAAAACTGAAATTTTAGCGAATTTCCATGAAAAATGTCTATATTAACCGAATTTCTAAATCGTTCCTATTTCTACGTAACTCGTCGATTTGGATGATATATAAGAAACTCTGAAATTTTAGCGAATTTCCAAGAAAAACTGAAATTTTAGCGAATTTCCATGAAAAATGTCTATATTAACCGAATTTCTAAATCGTTCCTATTTCTACGTAACTTGTCGATTTGGATGATATATAAGAAACTCTGAAATTTTAGCGAATTTCCAAGAAAAACTGAAATTTTAGCGAATTTCCATGAAAAATGTCAATATTAACCGAATTTCTAAATCGTTCCTATTTCTACGTATCTCGACGATTTGGATGATATATAAGAAACACTGAAATGTTAGCGAATTTCCAAGAAAAACTGAAATTTTAGCGAATTTCCATGAAAAATGTCAATATTAACCGAATTTCTAAATCGTTCCTATTTCTACGTAACTCGACGATTTGGATGATATATAAGAAACACTGAAATTTTAGCGAATTTCCAAGAAAAACTGAAATTTTAGCGAATTTCCATGAAAAATGTCAGTATTAACCGAATTTCTAAATCGTTCCTATTTCTACGTAACTCGACGATTTGGATGATATATAAGAAACACTGAAATTTTAGCGAATTTCCAAGAAAAACTGAAATTTTAGCGAATTTCCATGAAAAATGTCAATATTAACCGAATTTCTAAATCGTTCCTATTTCTACGTAACTCGACGATTTGGATGATATATAAGAAACACTGAAATTTTAGCGAATTTCCAAGAAAAACTGAAATTTTAGCGAATTTCCATGAAAAATGTCAATATTAACCGAATTTCTAAATCGTTCCTATTTCTACGTAACTCGACGATTTGGATGATATATAAGAAACACTGAAATTTTAGCGAATTTCCAAGAAAAACTGAAATTTTAGCGAATTTCCATGAAAAATGTCAATATTAACCGAATTTCTAAATTGTTCCTATTTCTACGTATCTCGACGATTTGGATGATATATAAGAAACACTGAAATTTTAGCGAATTTCCAAGAAAAACTGAAATTTTAGCGAATTTCCATGAAAAATGTCAATATTAACCGAATTTCTAAATCGTTCCTATTTCTACGTAACTCGACGATTTGGATGATATATAAGAAACACTGAAATGTTAGCGAATTTCCAAGAAAAACTGAAATTTTAGCGAATTTCCATGAAAAATGTCAATATTAACCCAATTTCTAAATCGTTCCTATTTCTACGTAACTCGACGATTTGGATGATATATAAGAAACACTGAAATTTTAGCGAATTTCCGAGAAAAACTGAAATTTTAGCGAATTTCCATGAAAAATGTCAATATTAACCGAATTTCTAAATCGTTCCTATTTCTACGTAACTCGACGATTTGGATGATATATAAGAAACACTGAAATTTTAGCGAATTTCCAAGAAAAACTGAAATTTTAGCGAATTTCCATGAAAAATGTCAATATTAACCGAATTTCTAAATCGTTCCTATTTCTACGTATCTCGACGATTTGGATGATATATAAGAAACACTGAAATTTTAGCGAATTTCCAAGAAAAACTGAAATTTTAGCGAATTTCCAAGAAAAATGTCAAAATTAACAGAATTTCTAAATCGTTCCTATTTCTACGTATCTCGACGATTTGGATGATATATAAGAAACACTGAAATGTTAGCGAATTTCCAAGAAAAACTGAAATTTTAGCGAATTACCATGAAAAATGTCAATATTAACCGAATTTCTAAATCGTTTCTATTTCTACGTAACTCGACGATTTGGATGATATATAAGAAACACTGAAATTTTAGCGAATTTCCAAGAAAAACTGAAATTTTAGCGAATTTCCATGAAAAATGTCAATATTAACCGAATTTCTAAATCGTTCCTATTTCTACGTATCTCCACGATTTGGATGATATATAAGAAACACTGAAATTTTAGCGAATTTCCAAGAAAAACTGAAATTTTAGCGAATTTCCATGAAAAATGTCAATATTAACCGAATTTCTAAATCGTTCCTATTTCTACGTAACTCGACGATTTGGATGATATATAAGAAACACTGAAATGTTAGCGAATTTCCAAGAAAAACTGAAATTTTAGCGAATTTCCATGAAAAATGTCAATATTAACCGAATTTCTAAATCGTTCCTATTTCTACGTAACTCGACGATTTGGATGATATATAAGAAACACTGAAATTTTAGCGAATTTCCAAGAAAAACTGAAATTTTAGCGAATTTCCAAGAAAAATATCAAAATTGACAGAATTTCTAAATCGTTCCTATTTCTACGTAACTCGACGATTTGGATGATATATAAGAAACACTGAAATTTTAGCGAATTTCCAAGAAAAACTGAAATTTTAGCGAATTTCCATGAAAAATGTCAATATTAACCGAATTTCTAAATCGTTCCTATTTCTACGTAACTCGACGATTTGGATGATATATAAGAAACACTGAAATTTTAGCGAATTTCCAAGAAAAACTGAAATTTTAGCGAATTACCATGAAAAATGTCAATATTAACCGAATTTCTAAATCGTTTCTATTTCTACGTAACTCGACGATTTGGATGATATATAAGAAACACTGAAATTTTAGCGAATTTCCAAGAAAAACTGAAATTTTAGCGAATTTCCATGAAAAATGTCAATATTAACCGAATTTCTAAATCGTTCCTATTTCTACGTATCTCCACGATTTGGATGATATATAAGAAACACTGAAATTTTAGCGAATTTCCAAGAAAAACTGAAATTTTAGCGAATTTCCATGAAAAATGTCAATATTAACCGAATTTCTAAATCGTTCCTATTTCTACGTAACTCGACGATTTGGATGATATATAAGAAACACTGAAATTTTAGCGAATTTCCAAGAAAAACTGAAATTTTAGCGAATTACCATGAAAAATGTCAATATTAACCGAATTTCTAAATCGTTTCTATTTCTACGTAACTCGACGATTTGGATGATATATAAGAAACACTGAAATTTTAGCGAATTTCCAAGAAAAACTGAAATTTTAGCGAATTTCCATGAAAAATGTCAATATTAACCGAATTTCTAAATCGTTCCTATTTCTACGTATCTCCACGATTTGGATGATATATAAGAAACACTGAAATTTTAGCGAATTTCCAAGAAAAACTGAAATTTTAGCGAATTTCCATGAAAAATGTCAATATTAACCGAATTTCTAAATCGTTCCTATTTCTACGTAACTCGACGATTTGGATGATATATAAGAAACACTGAAATGTTAGCGAATTTCCAAGAAAAACTGAAATTTTAGCGAATTTCCATGAAAAATGTCAATATTAACCGAATTTCTAAATCGTTCCTATTTCTACGTAACTCGACGATTTGGATGATATATAAGAAACACTGAAATTTTAGCGAATTTCCAAGAAAAACTGAAATTTTAGCGAATTTCCAAGAAAAATATCAAAATTGACAGAATTTCTAAATCGTTCCTATTTCTACGTAACTCGACGATTTGGATGATATATAAGAAACACTGAAATTTTAGCGAATTTCCAAGAAAAACTGAAATTTTAGCGAATTTCCATGAAAAATGTCAATATTAACCGAATTTCTAAGTCGTTCCTATTTCTACGTATCTCGACGATTTGGATGATATATAAGAAACACTGAAATTTTAGCGAATTTCCAAGAAAAACTGAAATTTTAGCGAATTTCCAAGAAAAATATCAAAATTGACAGAATTTCTAAATCGTTCCTATTTCTACGTAACTCGTCGATTTGGATGATATATAAGAAACTCTGAAATTTTAGCGAATTTCCAAGAAAAACTGAAATTTTAGCAAATTTCCATGAAAAATGTCTAATTAACCGAATTTCTAAATCGTTCCTATTTCTACGTAACTCGTCGATTTGGATGATATATAAGAAACTCTGAAATTTTAGCGAATTTCCAAGAAAAACTGAAATTTTAGCGAATTTCCATGAAAAATGTCAATATTAACCGAATTTCTAAATCGTTCCTATTTCTACGTATCTCGACGATTTGGATGATATATAAGAAACACTGAAATTTTAGCGAATTTCCAAGAAAAACTGAAATTTTAGCGAATTTCCATGAAAAATGTCAATATTAACCGAATTTCTAAATCGTTCCTATTTCTACGTAACTCGACGATTTGGATGATATATAAGAAACACTGAAATTTTAGCGAATTTCCAAGAAAAACTGAAATTTTAGCGAATTTCCATGAAAAATGTCAATATTAACCGAATTTCTAAATCGTTCCTATTTCTACGTAACTCGACGATTTGGATGATATATAAGAAACACTGAAATTTTAGCGAATTTCCAAGAAAAACTGAAATTTTAGCGAATTTCCATGAAAAATGTCAATATTAACCGAATTTCTAAATTGTTCCTATTTCTACGTATCTCGACGATTTGGATGATATATAAGAAACACTGAAATTTTAGCGAATTTCCAAGAAAAACTGAAATTTTAGCGAATTTCCATGAAAAATGTCAATATTAACCGAATTTCTAAATCGTTCCTATTTCTACGTAACTCGACGATTTGGATGATATATAAGAAACACTGAAATGTTAGCGAATTTCCAAGAAAAACTGAAATTTTAGCGAATTTCCATGAAAAATGTCAATATTAACCCAATTTCTAAATCGTTCCTATTTCTACGTAACTCGACGATTTGGATGATATATAAGAAACACTGAAATTTTAGCGAATTTCCGAGAAAAACTGAAATTTTAGCGAATTTCCATGAAAAATGTCAATATTAACCGAATTTCTAAATCGTTCCTATTTCTACGTAACTCGACGATTTGGATGATATATAAGAAACACTGAAATTTTAGCGAATTTCCAAGAAAAACTGAAATTTTAGCGAATTTCCATGAAAAATGTCAATATTAACCGAATTTCTAAATCGTTCCTATTTCTACGTATCTCGACGATTTGGATGATATATAAGAAACACTGAAATTTTAGCGAATTTCCAAGAAAAACTGAAATTTTAGCGAATTTCCAAGAAAAATGTCAAAATTAACAGAATTTCTAAATCGTTCCTATTTCTACGTATCTCGACGATTTGGATGATATATAAGAAACACTGAAATGTTAGCGAATTTCCAAGAAAAACTGAAATTTTAGCGAATTACCATGAAAAATGTCAATATTAACCGAATTTCTAAATCGTTTCTATTTCTACGTAACTCGACGATTTGGATGATATATAAGAAACACTGAAATTTTAGCGAATTTCCAAGAAAAACTGAAATTTTAGCGAATTTCCATGAAAAATGTCAATATTAACCGAATTTCTAAATCGTTCCTATTTCTACGTATCTCCACGATTTGGATGATATATAAGAAACACTGAAATTTTAGCGAATTTCCAAGAAAAACTGAAATTTTAGCGAATTTCCATGAAAAATGTCAATATTAACCGAATTTCTAAATCGTTCCTATTTCTACGTAACTCGACGATTTGGATGATATATAAGAAACACTGAAATGTTAGCGAATTTCCAAGAAAAACTGAAATTTTAGCGAATTTCCATGAAAAATGTCAATATTAACCGAATTTCTAAATCGTTCCTATTTCTACGTAACTCGACGATTTGGATGATATATAAGAAACACTGAAATTTTAGCGAATTTCCAAGAAAAACTGAAATTTTAGCGAATTTCCAAGAAAAATATCAAAATTGACAGAATTTCTAAATCGTTCCTATTTCTACGTAACTCGACGATTTGGATGATATATAAGAAACACTGAAATTTTAGCGAATTTCCAAGAAAAACTGAAATTTTAGCGAATTTCCATGAAAAATGTCAATATTAACCGAATTTCTAAATCGTTCCTATTTCTACGTAACTCGACGATTTGGATGATATATAAGAAACACTGAAATTTTAGCGAATTTCCAAGAAAAACTGAAATTTTAGCGAATTACCATGAAAAATGTCAATATTAACCGAATTTCTAAATCGTTTCTATTTCTACGTAACTCGACGATTTGGATGATATATAAGAAACACTGAAATTTTAGCGAATTTCCAAGAAAAACTGAAATTTTAGCGAATTTCCATGAAAAATGTCAATATTAACCGAATTTCTAAATCGTTCCTATTTCTACGTATCTCCACGATTTGGATGATATATAAGAAACACTGAAATTTTAGCGAATTTCCAAGAAAAACTGAAATTTTAGCGAATTTCCATGAAAAATGTCAATATTAACCGAATTTCTAAATCGTTCCTATTTCTACGTAACTCGACGATTTGGATGATATATAAGAAACACTGAAATTTTAGCGAATTTCCAAGAAAAACTGAAATTTTAGCGAATTACCATGAAAAATGTCAATATTAACCGAATTTCTAAATCGTTCCTATTTCTACGTATCTCCACGATTTGGATGATATATAAGAAACACTGAAATTTTAGCGAATTTCCAAGAAAAACTGAAATTTTAGCGAATTTCCATGAAAAATGTCAATATTAACCGAATTTCTAAATCGTTCCTATTTCTACGTAACTCGACGATTTGGATGATATATAAGAAACACTGAAATGTTAGCGAATTTCCAAGAAAAACTGAAATTTTAGCGAATTTCCATGAAAAATGTCAATATTAACCGAATTTCTAAATCGTTCCTATTTCTACGTAACTCGACGATTTGGATGATATATAAGAAACACTGAAATTTTAGCGAATTTCCAAGAAAAACTGAAATTTTAGCGAATTTCCATGAAAAATGTCAATATTAACCGAATTTCTAAGTCGTTCCTATTTCTACGTATCTCGACGATTTGGATGATATATAAGAAACACTGAAATTTTAGCGAATTTCCAAGAAAAACTGAAATTTTAGCGAATTTCCAAGAAAAATATCAAAATTGACAGAATTTCTAAATCGTTCCTATTTCTACGTAACTCGTCGATTTGGATGATATATAAGAAACTCTGAAATTTTAGCGAATTTCCAAGAAAAACTGAAATTTTAGCAAATTTCCATGAAAAATGTCTAATTAACCGAATTTCTAAATCGTTCCTATTTCTACGTAACTCGTCGATTTGGATGATATATAAGAAACTCTGAAATTTTAGCGAATTTCCAAGAAAAACTGAAATTTTAGCGAATTTCCATGAAAAATGTCAATATTAACCGAATTTCTAAATCGTTCCTATTTCTACGTATCTCGACGATTTGGATGATATATAAGAAACACTGAAATGTTAGCGAATTTCCAAGAAAAACTGAAATTTTAGCGAATTTCCATGAAAAATGTCAATATTAACCGAATTTCTAAATCGTTCCTATTTCTACGTAACTCGACGATTTGGATGATATATAAGAAACACTGAAATTTTAGCGAATTTCCAAGAAAAACTGAAATTTTAGCGAATTTCCATGAAAAATGTCAGTATTAACCGAATTTCTAAATCGTTCCTATTTCTACGTAACTCGACGATTTGGATGATATATAAGAAACACTGAAATTTTAGCGAATTTCCAAGAAAAACTGAAATTTTAGCGAATTTCCATGAAAAATGTCAATATTAACCGAATTTCTAAATCGTTCCTATTTCTACGTAACTCGACGATTTGGATGATATATAAGAAACACTGAAATTTTAGCGAATTTCCAAGAAAAACTGAAATTTTAGCGAATTTCCATGAAAAATGTCAATATTAACCGAATTTCTAAATCGTTCCTATTTCTACGTAACTCGACGATTTGGATGATATATAAGAAACACTGAAATTTTAGCGAATTTCCAAGAAAAACTGAAATTTTAGCGAATTTCCATGAAAAATGTCAATATTAACCGAATTTCTAAATTGTTCCTATTTCTACGTAACTCGACGATTTGGATGATATATAAGAAACACTGAAATGTTAGCGAATTTCCAAGAAAAACTGAAATTTTAGCGAATTTCCATGAAAAATGTCAATATTAACCCAATTTCTAAATCGTTCCTATTTCTACGTAACTCGACGATTTGGATGATATATAAGAAACACTGAAATTTTAGCGAATTTCCAAGAAAAACTGAAATTTTAGCGAATTTCCATGAAAAATGTCAATATTAACCGAATTTCTAAATCGTTCCTATTTCTACGTAACTCGACGATTTGGATGATATATAAGAAACACTGAAATTTTAGCGAATTTCCAAGAAAAACTGAAATTTTAGCGAATTTCCATGAAAAATGTCAATATTAACCGAATTTCTAAATCGTTCCTATTTCTACGTATCTCGACGATTTGGATGATATATAAGAAACATTGAAATTTTAGCGAATTTCCAAGAAAAACTGAAATTTTAGCGAATTTCCATGAAAAATGTCAATATTAACCGAATTTCTAAATCGTTCCTATTTCTACGTAACTCGACGATTTGGATGATATATAAGAAACACTGAAATTTTAGCGAATTTCCAAGAAAAATGTCAATATTAACCGAATTTCTAAATCGTTCCTATTTCTACGTATCTCGACGATTTGGATGATATATAAGAAACACTGAAATTTTAGCGAATTTCCAAGAAAAACTGAAATTTTAGCCAATTTCCATGAAAAATGTCAATATTAACCGAATTTCTAAATCGTTCCTATTTCTACGTAACTCGACGATTTGGATGATATATAAGAAACACTGAAATTTTAGCGAATTTCCAAGAAAAACTGAAATTTTAGCGAATTTCCATGAAAAATGTCAATATTAACCGAATTTCTAAATCGTTCCTATTTCTGCGTAACTCGACGATTTGGATGATATATAAGGAACACTGAAATTTTAGCGAATTTCCAAGAAAAACTGAAATTTTAGCGAATTTCCAAGAAAAATGTCAAAATTAACAGAATTTCTAAATCGTTCCTATTTCTACGTAACTCGACGATTTGTATGATATATAAGAAACTCTGAAATTTTAGCGAATTTCCAAGAAAAACTGAAATTTTAGCGAATTTCCAAGAAAAATGTCAATATTAACCGAATTTCTAAATCGTTCCTATTTCTACGTATCTCGACGATTTGCATGATATATAAGAAACACTGAAATTTTAGAAAATTTCCAAGAAAAACTGAAATTTTAGCGAATTTCCAAGAAAAATGTAAAAATTAACCGAAATTCTGAATCGTTCCTATTTCTACGTATCTCGACGATTTGGATGATATATAAGAAACACTGAAATTTTAGCGAATTTCCAAGAAAAACTGAAATTTTAGCGAATTTCCATGAAAAATGTCAATATTAACCGAATTTCTAAATCGTTCCTATTTCTACGTAACTCGACGATTTGGATGATATATAAGAAACACTGAAATTTTAGCGAATTTTCAAGAAAAACTGAAATTTTAGCGAATTTCCAAGAAAAATATCAAAATTAACAGAATTTCTAAATCGTTCCTATTTCTACGTAACTCGCCGATTTGGATGATATATAAGAAACACTGAAATTTTAGCGAATTTCCAAGAAAAACTGAAATTTTAGCGAATTTCCAAGAAAAATGTCAATATTAACCGAATTTCTAAATCGTTCCTATTTCTACGTATCTCGACGATTTGGATGATATATAAGAAACACTGAAATTTTAGCGAATTTCCAAGAAAAACTGAAATTTTAGCGAATTTCCAAGAAAAATGTCAATATTAACCGAATTTCTAAAACGTTCCTATTTCTACGTATCTCGACGATTTGGATGATATATAAGAAACACTTAAATTTTAGCGAATTTCCAAGAAAAACTGAAATTTTAGCGAATTTCCAAGAAAAATGTCAAAATTAGCCGAATTTCTAAATCGTTCCTATTTCTACGTAACTCGACGATTTGGATGATATATAAGAAACACTGAAATTTTAGCGAATTTCCAAGAAAAACTGAAATTTTAGCGAATTTCCAAGAAAAATGTCAATATTAACCGAATTTCTAAATCGTTCCTATTTCTACGTATCTCGACGATTTGGATGATATATAAGAAACACTGAAATTTTAGCGAATTTCCAAGAAAAACTGAAATTTTAGCGAATTTCCAAGAAAAATGTCAATATTAACCGAATTTCTAAATCGTTCCTATTTCTACGTAACTCGACGATTTGGATGATATATAAGAAACACTGAAATTTTAGCGAATTTCCAAGAAAAACTGAAATTTTAGCGAATTTCCAAGAAAAATGTCAATATTAACCGATTTTCTAAATCGTTCCTATTTCTACGTATCTCGACGATTTGGATGATATATAAGAAACACTGAAATTTTAGCGAATTTCCAAGAAAAACTGAAATTTTAACGAATTTCCAAGAAAAATGTCAAAATTAACGGAATTTCTAAATCGTTCCTATTTCAACGTAACTCGACGATTTGGATGATATATAAGAAACACTGAAATTTTAGCGAATTTCCAAGAAAAACTGAAATTTTAGCGAATTTCCATGAAAAATGTCAATATTAACCGAATTTCTAAATCGTTCCTATTTCTACGTAACTCGACGATTTGGATGATATATAAGAAACACTGAAATTTTAGCGAATTTCCAAGAAAAACTGAAATTTTAGCGAATTTCCATGAAAAATGTCAATATTAACCGAATTTCTAAATCGTTCCTATTTCTACGTATCTCGACGATTTGGATGATATATAAGAAACACTGAAATGTTAGCGAATTTCCAAGAAAAACTGAAATTTTAGCGAATTTCCATGAAAAATGTCAATATTAACCGAATTTCTAAATCGTTCCTATTTCTACGTAACTCGACGATTTGGATGATATATAAGAAACACTGAAATTTTAGCGAATTTCCAAGAAAAACTGATATTTTAGCGAATTTCCATGAAAAATGTCAATATTAACCGAATTTCTAAATCGTTCCTATTTCTACGTAACTCGACGATTTGGATGATATATAAGAAACACTGAAATTTTAGCGAATTTCCAAGAAAAACTGAAATTTTAGCGAATTTCCATGAAAAATGTCAATATTAACCGAATTTCTAAATCGTTCCTATTTCTACGTAACTCGACGATTTGGATGATATATAAGAAACACTGAAATTTTAGCGAATTTCCAAGAAAAACTGAAATTTTAGCGAATTTCCATGAAAAATGTCAATATTAACCGAATTTCTAAATCGTTCCTATTTCTACGTAACTCGACGATTTGGATGATATATAAGAAACACTGAAATTTTAGCGAATTTCCAAGAAAAACTGAAATTTTAGCGAATTTCCATGAAAAATGTCAATATTAACCGAATTTCTAAATCGTTCCTATTTCTACGTATCTCGACGATTTGGATGATATATAAGAAACACTGAAATTTTAGCGAATTTCCAAGAAAAACTGAAATTTTAGCGAATTTCCAAGAAAAATGTCAAAATTAACAGAATTTCTAAATCGTTCCTATTTCTACGTAACTCGACGATTTGTATGATATATAAGAAACTCTGAAATTTTAGCGAATTTCCAAGAAAAACTGAAATTTTAGCGAATTTCCAAGAAAAATGTCAATATTAACCGAATTTCTAAATCGTTCCTATTTCTACGTATCTCGACGATTTGGATGATATATAAGAAACACTGAAATGTTAGCGAATTTCCAAGAAAAACTGAAATTTTAGCGAATTTCCATGAAAAATGTCAATATTAACCGAATTTCTAAATCGTTCCTATTTCTACGTAACTCGACGATTTGGATGATATATAAGAAACACTGAAATTTTAGCGAATTTCCAAGAAAAACTGAAATTTTAGCGAATTTCCATGAAAAATGTCAGTATTAACCGAATTTCTAAATCGTTCCTATTTCTACGTAACTCGACGATTTGGATGATATATAAGAAACACTGAAATTTTAGCGAATTTCCAAGAAAAACTGAAATTTTAGCGAATTTCCATGAAAAATGTCAATATTAACCGAATTTCTAAGTCGTTCCTATTTCTACGTATCTCGACGATTTGGATGATATATAAGAAACACTGAAATTTTAGCGAATTTCCAAGAAAAACTGAAATTTTAGCGAATTTCCAAGAAAAATGTCAATATTAACCGAATTTCTAAATCGTTCCTATTTCTACGTATCTCGACGATTTGGATGATATATAAGAAACACTGAAATTTTAGCGAATTTCCAAGAAAAACTGAAATTTTAGCGAATTTCCAAGAAAAATGTCAAAATTAACCGAATTTCTAAATCGTTCCTATTTCTACGTATCTCGACGATTTGGATGATATATAAGAAACACTGAAATTTTAGCGAATTTCCAAGAAAAACTGAAATTTTAGCGAATTTCCATGAAAAATGTCAATATTAACCGAAATTCTAAATCGTTCCTATTTCTACGTATCTCGACGATTTGGATGATATATAAGAAACACTGAAATTTTAGCGAATTTCCAAGAAAAACTGAAATTTTAGCGAATTTCCATGAAAAATGTCTATATTAACCGAATTTCTAAATCGTTCCTATTTCTACGTAACTCGTCGATTTGGATGATATATAAGAAACTCTGAAATTTTAGCGAATTTCCAAGAAAAACTGAAATTTTAGCGAATTTCCATGAAAAATGTCTATATTAACCGAATTTCTAAATCGTTCCTATTTCTACGTAACTTGTCGATTTGGATGATATATAAGAAACTCTGAAATTTTAGCGAATTTCCAAGAAAAACTGAAATTTTAGCGAATTTCCATGAAAAATGTCAATATTAACCGAATTTCTAAATCGTTCCTATTTCTACGTATCTCGACGATTTGGATGATATATAAGAAACACTGAAATGTTAGCGAATTTCCAAGAAAAACTGAAATTTTAGCGAATTTCCATGAAAAATGTCAATATTAACCGAATTTCTAAATCGTTCCTATTTCTACGTAACTCGACGATTTGGATGATATATAAGAAACACTGAAATTTTAGCGAATTTCCAAGAAAAACTGAAATTTTAGCGAATTTCCATGAAAAATGTCAGTATTAACCGAATTTCTAAATCGTTCCTATTTCTACGTAACTCGACGATTTGGATGATATATAAGAAACACTGAAATTTTAGCGAATTTCCAAGAAAAACTGAAATTTTAGCGAATTTCCATGAAAAATGTCAATATTAACCGAATTTCTAAATCGTTCCTATTTCTACGTAACTCGACGATTTGGATGATATATAAGAAACACTGAAATTTTAGCGAATTTCCAAGAAAAACTGAAATTTTAGCGAATTTCCATGAAAAATGTCAATATTAACCGAATTTCTAAATCGTTCCTATTTCTACGTAACTCGACGATTTGGATGATATATAAGAAACACTGAAATTTTAGCGAATTTCCAAGAAAAACTGAAATTTTAGCGAATTTCCATGAAAAATGTCAATATTAACCGAATTTCTAAATTGTTCCTATTTCTACGTATCTCGACGATTTGGATGATATATAAGAAACACTGAAATTTTAGCGAATTTCCAAGAAAAACTGAAATTTTAGCGAATTTCCATGAAAAATGTCAATATTAACCGAATTTCTAAATCGTTCCTATTTCTACGTAACTCGACGATTTGGATGATATATAAGAAACACTGAAATGTTAGCGAATTTCCAAGAAAAACTGAAATTTTTGCGAATTTCCATGAAAAATGTCAATATTAACCCAATTTCTAAATCGTTCCTATTTCTACGTAACTCGACGATTTGGATGATATATAAGAAACACTGAAATTTTAGCGAATTTCCGAGAAAAACTGAAATTTTAGCGAATTTCCATGAAAAATGTCAATATTAACCGAATTTCTAAATCGTTCCTATTTCTACGTAACTCGACGATTTGGATGATATATAAGAAACACTGAAATTTTAGCGAATTTCCAAGAAAAACTGAAATTTTAGCGAATTTCCATGAAAAATGTCAATATTAACCGAATTTCTAAATCGTTCCTATTTCTACGTATCTCGACGATTTGGATGATATATAAGAAACACTGAAATTTTAGCGAATTTCCAAGAAAAACTGAAATTTTAGCGAATTTCCAAGAAAAATGTCAAAATTAACAGAATTTCTAAATCGTTCCTATTTCTACGTATCTCGACGATTTGGATGATATATAAGAAACACTGAAATGTTAGCGAATTTCCAAGAAAAACTGAAATTTTAGCGAATTACCATGAAAAATGTCAATATTAACCGAATTTCTAAATCGTTTCTATTTCTACGTAACTCGACGATTTGGATGATATATAAGAAACACTGAAATTTTAGCGAATTTCCAAGAAAAACTGAAATTTTAGCGAATTTCCATGAAAAATGTCAATATTAACCGAATTTCTAAATCGTTCCTATTTCTACGTATCTCCACGATTTGGATGATATATAAGAAACACTGAAATTTTAGCGAATTTCCAAGAAAAACTGAAATTTTAGCGAATTTCCATGAAAAATGTCAATATTAACCGAATTTCTAAATCGTTCCTATTTCTACGTAACTCGACGATTTGGATGATATATAAGAAACACTGAAATGTTAGCGAATTTCCAAGAAAAACTGAAATTTTAGCGAATTTCCATGAAAAATGTCAATATTAACCGAATTTCTAAATCGTTCCTATTTCTACGTAACTCGACGATTTGGATGATATATAAGAAACACTGAAATTTTAGCGAATTTCCAAGAAAAACTGAAATTTTAGCGAATTTCCAAGAAAAATATCAAAATTGACAGAATTTCTAAATCGTTCCTATTTCTACGTAACTCGACGATTTGGATGATATATAAGAAACACTGAAATTTTAGCGAATTTCCAAGAAAAACTGAAATTTTAGCGAATTTCCATGAAAAATGTCAATATTAACCGAATTTCTAAATCGTTCCTATTTCTACGTAACTCGACGATTTGGATGATATATAAGAAACACTGAAATTTTAGCGAATTTCCAAGAAAAACTGAAATTTTAGCGAATTACCATGAAAAATGTCAATATTAACCGAATTTCTAAATCGTTTCTATTTCTACGTAACTCGACGATTTGGATGATATATAAGAAACACTGAAATTTTAGCGAATTTCCAAGAAAAACTGAAATTTTAGCGAATTTCCATGAAAAATGTCAATATTAACCGAATTTCTAAATCGTTCCTATTTCTACGTATCTCCACGATTTGGATGATATATAAGAAACACTGAAATTTTAGCGAATTTCCAAGAAAAACTGAAATTTTAGCGAATTTCCATGAAAAATGTCAATATTAACCGAATTTCTAAATCGTTCCTATTTCTACGTAACTCGACGATTTGGATGATATATAAGAAACACTGAAATTTTAGCGAATTTCCAAGAAAAACTGAAATTTTAGCGAATTACCATGAAAAATGTCAATATTAACCGAATTTCTAAATCGTTTCTATTTCTACGTAACTCGACGATTTGGATGATATATAAGAAACACTGAAATTTTAGCGAATTTCCAAGAAAAACTGAAATTTTAGCGAATTTCCATGAAAAATGTCAATATTAACCGAATTTCTAAATCGTTCCTATTTCTACGTATCTCCACGATTTGGATGATATATAAGAAACACTGAAATTTTAGCGAATTTCCAAGAAAAACTGAAATTTTAGCGAATTTCCATGAAAAATGTCAATATTAACCGAATTTCTAAATCGTTCCTATTTCTACGTAACTCGACGATTTGGATGATATATAAGAAACACTGAAATGTTAGCGAATTTCCAAGAAAAACTGAAATTTTAGCGAATTTCCATGAAAAATGTCAATATTAACCGAATTTCTAAATCGTTCCTATTTCTACGTAACTCGACGATTTGGATGATATATAAGAAACACTGAAATTTTAGCGAATTTCCAAGAAAAACTGAAATTTTAGCGAATTTCCAAGAAAAATATCAAAATTGACAGAATTTCTAAATCGTTCCTATTTCTACGTAACTCGACGATTTGGATGATATATAAGAAACACTGAAATTTTAGCGAATTTCCAAGAAAAACTGAAATTTTAGCGAATTTCCATGAAAAATGTCAATATTAACCGAATTTCTAAATCGTTCCTATTTCTACGTAACTCGACGATTTGGATGATATATAAGAAACACTGAAATTTTAGCGAATTTCCAAGAAAAACTGAAATTTTAGCGAATTTCCATGAAAAATGTCAATATTAACCGAATTTCTAAATTGTTCCTATTTCTACGTATCTCGACGATTTGGATGATATATAAGAAACACTGAAATTTTAGCGAATTTCCAAGAAAAACTGAAATTTTAGCGAATTTCCATGAAAAATGTCAATATTAACCGAATTTCTAAATCGTTCCTATTTCTACGTAACTCGACGATTTGGATGATATATAAGAAACACTGAAATTTTAGCGAATTTCCAAGAAAAACTGAAATTTTAGCGAATTTCCAAGAAAAATGTCAATATTAACCGAATTTCTAAATCGTTCCTATTTCTACGTATCTCGACGATTTGGATGATATATAAGAAACACTGAAATTTTAGCGAATTTCCAAGAAAAACTGAAATTTTAGCGAATTTCCATGAAAAATGTCAATATTAACCGAATTTCTAAATCGTTCCTATTTCTACGTATCTCGACGATTTGGATGATATATAAGAAACACTGAAATGTTAGCGAATTTCCAAGAAAAACTGAAATTTTAGCGAATTTCTATGAAAAATGTCAATATTAACCGAATTTCTAAATCGTTCCTATTTCTACGTAACTCGACGATTTGGATGATATATAAGAAACACTGAAATTTTAGCGAATTTCCAAGAAAAACTGAAATTTTAGCGAATTTCCATGAAAAATGTCAATATTAACCGAATTTCTAAATCGTTCCTATTTCTACGTAACTCGACGATTTGGATGATATATAAGAAACACTGAAATTTTAGCGAATTTCCAAGAAAAACTGAAATTTTAGCGAATTTCCAAGAAAAATATCAAAATTGACAGAATTTCTAAATCGTTCCTATTTCTACGTAACTCGACGATTTGGATGATATATAAGAAACACTGAAATTTTAGCGAATTTCCAAGAAAAACTGAAATTTTAGCGAATTTCCATGAAAAATGTCAATATTAACCGAATTTCTAAATCGTTCCTATTTCTACGTAACTCGACGATTTGGATGATATATAAGAAACACTGAAATTTTAGCGAATTTCCAAGAAAAACTGAAATTTTAGCGAATTTCCATGAAAAATGTCAATATTAACCGAATTTCTAAATTGTTCCTATTTCTACGTATCTCGACGATTTGGATGATATATAAGAAACACTGAAATTTTAGCGAATTTCCAAGAAAAACTGAAATTTTAGCGAATTTCCATGAAAAATGTCAATATTAACCGAATTTCTAAATCGTTCCTATTTCTACGTAACTCGACGATTTGGATGATATATAAGAAACACTGAAATTTTAGCGAATTTCCAAGAAAAACTGAAATTTTAGCGAATTTCCAAGAAAAATGTCAATATTAACCGAATTTCTAAATCGTTCCTATTTCTACGTATCTCGACGATTTGGATGATATATAAGAAACACTGAAATTTTAGCGAATTTCCAAGAAAAACTGAAATTTTAGCGAATTTCCATGAAAAATGTCAATATTAACCGAATTTCTAAATCGTTCCTATTTCTACGTAACTCGACGATTTGGATGATATATAAGAAACACTGAAATTTTAGCGAATTTCCAAGAAAAACTGAAATTTTAGCGAATATCCAAGAAAAATGTCAAAATTAACAGAATTTCTAAATCGTTCCTATTTCTACGTATCTCGACGATTTGGATGATATATAAGAAACACTGAAATTTTAGCGAATTTCCAAGAAAAACTGAAATTTTAGCGAATTTCCATGAAAAATGTCAATATTAACCGAATTTCTAAATCGTTCCTATTTCTACGTAACTCGACGATTTGGATGATATATAAGAAACACTGAAATTTTAGCGAATTTCCAAGAAAAACTGAAATTTTAGCGAATTTCCATGAAAAATGTCAATATTAACCGAATTTCTAAATCGTTCCTATTTCTACGTATCTCGACGATTTGGATGATATATAAGAAACACTGAAATTTTAGCGAATTTCCAAGAAAAACTGAAATTTTAGCGAATTTCCAAGAAAAATGTCAATATTAACCGAATTTCTAAATCGTTCCTATTTCTACGTATCTCGACGATTTGGATGATATATAAGAAACACTGAAATTTTAGCGAATTTCCAAGAAAAACTGAAATTTTAGCGAATTTCCAAGAAAAACTGAAATTTTAGCGAATTTCCAAGAAAAACTGAAATTTTAGCGAATTTCCATGAAAAATGTCAATATTAACCGAATTTCTAAATCGTTCCTATTTCTGCGTAACTCGACGATTTGGATGATATATAAGAAACACTGAAATTTTAGCGAATTTCCAAGAAAAACTGAAATTTTAGCGAATTTCCACGAAAAATGTCAATATTAACCGAATTTCTAAGTCGTTCCTATTTCTACGTATCTCGACGATTTGGATGATATATAAGAAACACTGAAATTTTAGCGAATTTCCAAGAAAAACTGAAATTTTAGCGAATTTCCAAGAAAAATGTCAATATTAACCGAATTTCTAAATCGTTCCTATTTCTACGTATCTCGACGATTTGGATGATATATAAGAAACACTGAAATTTTAGCGAATTTCCAAGAAAAACTGAAATTTTAGCGAATTTCCAAGAAAAATGTCAAAATTAACCGAATTTCTAAATCGTTCCTATTTCTACGTATCTCGACGATTTGGATGATATATAAGAAACACTGAAATTTTAGCGAATTTCCTAGAAAAACTGAAATTTTAGCGAATTTCCATGAAAAATGTCAATATTAACCGAAATTCTAAATCGTTCCTATTTCTACGTATCTCGACGATTTGGATGATATATAAGAAACACTGAAATTTTAGCGAATTTCCAAGAAAAACTGAAATTTTAGCGAATTTCCATGAAAAATGTCTATATTAACCGAATTTCTAAATCGTTCCCATTTCTACGTAACTCGTCGATTTGGATGATATATAAGAAACTCTGAAATTTTAGCGAATTTCCAAGAAAAACTGAAATTTTAGCAAATTTCCATGAAAAATGTCTATATTAACCGAATTTCTAAATCGTTCCTATTTCTACGTAACTCGTCGATTTGGATGATATATAAGAAACTCTGAAATTTTAGCGAATTTCCAAGAAAAGCTGAAATTTTAGCGAATTTCCATGAAAAATGTCAATATTAACCGAATTTCTAAATCGTTCCTATTTCTACGTATCTCGACGATTTGGATGATATATAAGAAACACTGAAATGTTAGCGAATTTCCAAGAAAAACTGAAATTTTAGCGAATTTCCATGAAAAATGTCAATATTAACCGAATTTCTAAATCGTTCCTATTTCTACGTAACTCGACGATTTGGATGATATATAAGAAACACTGAAATTTTAGCGAATTTCCAAGAAAAACTGAAATTTTAGCGAATTTCCATGAAAAATGTCAGTATTAACCGAATTTCTAAATCGTTCCTATTTCTACGTAACTCGACGATTTGGATGATATATAAGAAACACTGAAATTTTAGCGAATTTCCAAGAAAAACTGAAATTTTAGCGAATTTCCATGAAAAATGTCAATATTAACCGAATTTCTAAATCGTTCCTATTTCTACGTAACTCGACGATTTGGATGATATATAAGAAACACTGAAATTTTAGCGAATTTCCAAGAAAAACTGAAATTTTAGCGAATTTCCATGAAAAATGTCAATATTAACCGAATTTCTAAATCGTTCCTATTTCTACGTAACTCGACGATTTGGATGATATATAAGAAACACTGAAATTTTAGCGAATTTCCAAGAAAAACTGAAATTTTAGCGAATTTCCATGAAAAATGTCAATATTAACCGAATTTCTAAATGGTTCCTATTTCTACGTATCTCGACGATTTGGATGATATATAAGAAACACTGAAATTTTAGCGAATTTCCAAAAAAAACTGAAATTTTAGCGAATTTCCATGAAAAATGTCAATATTAACCGAATTTCTAAATCGTTCCTATTTCTACGTAACTCGACGATTTGGATGATATATAAGAAACACTGAAATGTTAGCGAATTTCCAAGAAAAACTGAAATTTTAGCGAATTTCCATGAAAAATGTCAATATTAACCCAATTTCTAAATCGTTCCTATTTCTACGTAACTCGACGATTTGGATGATATATAAGAAACACTGAAATTTTAGCGAATTTCCAAGAAAAACTGAAATTTTAGCGAATTTCCATGAAAAATGTCAATATTAACCGAATTTCTAAATCGTTCCTATTTCTACGTAACTCGACGATTTGGATGATATATAAGAAACACTGAAATTTTAGCGAATTTCCAAGAAAAACTGAAATTTTAGCGAATTTCCATGAAAAATGTCAATATTAACCGAATTTCTAAATCGTTCCTATTTCTACGTATCTCGACGATTTGGATGATATATAAGAAAAACTGAAATTTTAGCGAATTTCCATGAAAAATGTCAATATTAACCGAATTTCTAAATCGTTCCTATTTCTACGTAACTCGACGATTTGGATGATATATAAGAAACACTGAAATTTTAGCGAATTTCCAAGAAAAATGTCAATATTAACCGAATTTCTAAATCGTTCCTATTTCTACGTATCTCGACGATTTGGATGATATATAAGAAACACTGAAATTTTAGCGAATTTCCAAGAAAAACTGAAATTTTAGCGAATTTCCAAGAAAAATGTCAAAATTAACAGAATTTCTAAATCGTTCCTATTTCTACGTATCTCGACGATTTGGATGATATATAAGAAACACTGAAATGTTAGCGAATTTCCAAGAAAAACTGAAATTTTAGCGAATTTCCATGAAAAATGTCAATATTAACCGAATTTCTAAATCGTTCCTATTTCTACGTAACTCGACGATTTGGATGATATATAAGAAACACTGAAATTTTAGCGAATTTCCAAGAAAAACTGAAATTTTAGCGAATTTCCATGAAAAATGTCAATATTAACCGAATTTCTAAATCGTTCCTATTTCTACGTATCTCGACGATTTGGATGATATATAAGAAACACTGAAATTTTAGCGAATTTCCAAGAAAAACTGAAATTTTAGCCAATTTCCATGAAAAATGTCAATATTAACCGAATTTCTAAATCGTTCCTATTTCTACGTAACTCGACGATTTGGATGATATATAAGAAACACTGAAATTTTAGCGAATTTCCAAGAAAAACTGAAATTTTAGCGAATTTCCAAGAAAAATGTCAAAATTAACAGAATTTCTAAATCGTTCCTATTTCTACGTAACTCGACGATTTGTATGATATATAAGAAACTCTGAAATTTTAGCGAATTTCCAAGAAAAACTGAAATTTTAGCGAATTTCCAAGAAAAATGTCAATATTAACCGAATTTCTAAATCGTTCCTATTTCTACGTATCTCGACGATTTGCATGATATATAAGAAACACTGAAATTTTAGAAAATTTCCAAGAAAAACTGAAATTTTAGCGAATTTCCAAGAAAAATGTAAAAATTAACCGAAATTCTGAATCGTTCCTATTTCTACGTATCTCGACGATTTGGATGATATATAAGAAACACTGAAATTTTAGCGAATTTCCAAGAAAAACTGAAATTTTAGCGAATTTCCATGAAAAATGTCAATATTAACCGAATTTCTAAATCGTTCCTATTTCTACGTAACTCGACGATTTGGATGATATATAAGAAACACTGAAATTTTAGCGAATTTCCAAGAAAAACTGAAATTTTAGCGAATTTCCAAGAAAAATATCAAAATTAACAGAATTTCTAAATCGTTCCTATTTCTACGTAACTCGCCGATTTGGATGATATATAAGAAACACTGAAATTTTAGCGAATTTCCAAGAAAAACTGAAATTTTAGCGAATTTCCAAGAAAAATGTCAATATTAACCGAATTTCTAAATCGTTCCTATTTCTACGTATCTCGACGATTTGGATGATATATAAGAAACACTGAAATTTTAGCGAATTTCCAAGAAAAACTGAAATTTTAGCGAATTTCCAAGAAAAATGTCAATATTAACCGAATTTCTAAATCGTTCCTATTTCTACGTATCTCGACGATTTGGATGATATATAAGAAACACTTAAATTTTTGGCGAATTTCCAAGAAAAACTGAAATTTTAGCGAATTTCCAAGAAAAATGTCAAAATTAGCCGAATTTCTAAATCGTTCCTATTTCTACGTAACTCGACGATTTGGATGATATATAAGAAACACTGAAATTTTAGCGAATTTCCAAGAAAAACTGAAATTTTAGCGAATTTCCAAGAAAAATGTCAATATTAACCGAATTTCTAAATCGTTCCTATTTCTACGTATCTCGACGATTTGGATGATATATAAGAAACACTGAAATTTTAGCGAATTTCCAAGAAAAACTGAAATTTTAGCGAATTTCCAAGAAAAATGTCAATATTAACCGAATTTCTAAATCGTTCCTATTTCTACGTAACTCGACGATTTGGATGATATATAAGAAACACTGAAATTTTAGCGAATTTCCAAGAAAAACTGAAATTTTAGCGAATTTCCAAGAAAAATGTCAATATTAACCGATTTTCTAAATCGTTCCTATTTCTACGTATCTCGACGATTTGGATGATATATAAGAAACACTGAAATTTTAGCGAATTTCCAAGAAAAACTGAAATTTTAGCGAATTTCCAAGAAAAATGTCAAAATTAACCGAATTTCTAAATCGTTCCTATTTCAACGTAACTCGACGATTTGGATGATATATAAGAAACACTGAAATTTTAGCGAATTTCCAAGAAAAACTGAAATTTTAGCGAATTTCCATGAAAAATGTCAATATTAACCGAATTTCTAAATCGTTCCTATTTCTACGTAACTCGACGATTTGGATGATATATAAGAAACACTGAAATTTTAGCGAATTTCCAAGAAAAACTGAAATTTTAGCGAATTTCCATGAAAAATGTCAATATTAACCGAATTTCTAAATCGTTCCTATTTCTACGTATCTCGACGATTTGGATGATATATAAGAAACACTGAAATGTTAGCGAATTTCCAAGAAAAACTGAAATTTTAGCGAATTTCCATGAAAAATGTCAATATTAACCGAATTTCTAAATCGTTCCTATTTCTACGTAACTCGACGATTTGGATGATATATAAGAAACACTGAAATTTTAGCGAATTTCCAAGGAAAACTGATATTTTAGCGAATTTCCATGAAAAATGTCAATATTAACCGAATTTCTAAATCGTTCCTATTTCTACGTAACTCGACGATTTGGATGATATATAAGAAACACTGAAATTTTAGCGAATTTCCAAGAAAAACTGAAATTTTAGCGAATTTCCATGAAAAATGTCAATATTAACCGAATTTCTAAATCGTTCCTATTTCTACGTAACTCGACGATTTGGATGATATATAAGAAACACTGAAATTTTAGCGAATTTCCAAGAAAAACTGAAATTTTAGCGAATTTCCATGAAAAATGTCAATATTAACCGAATTTCTAAATCGTTCCTATTTCTACGTATCTCGACGATTTGGATGATATATAAGAAACACTGAAATTTTAGCGAATTTCCAAGAAAAACTGAAATTTTAGCGAATTTCCAAGAAAAATGTCAAAATTAACAGAATTTCTAAATCGTTCCTATTTCTACGTAACTCGACGATTTGTATGATATATAAGAAACTCTGAAATTTTAGCGAATTTCCAAGAAAAACTGAAATTTTAGCGAATTTCCAAGAAAAATGTCAATATTAACCGAATTTCTAAATCGTTCCTATTTCTACGTATCTCGACGATTTGGATGATATATAAGAAACACTGAAATGTTAGCGAATTTCCAAGAAAAACTGAAATTTTAGCGAATTTCCATGAAAAATGTCAATATTAACCGAATTTCTAAATCGTTCCTATTTCTACGTAACTCGACGATTTGGATGATATATAAGAAACACTGAAATTTTAGCGAATTTCCAAGAAAAACTGAAATTTTAGCGAATTTCCATGAAAAATGTCAGTATTAACCGAATTTCTAAATCGTTCCTATTTCTACGTAACTCGACGATTTGGATGATATATAAGAAACACTGAAATTTTAGCGAATTTCCAAGAAAAACTGAAATTTTAGCGAATTTCCATGAAAAATGTCAATATTAACCGAATTTCTAAGTCGTTCCTATTTCTACGTATCTCGACGATTTGGATGATATATAAGAAACACTGAAATTTTAGCGAATTTCCAAGAAAAACTGAAATTTTAGCGAATTTCCAAGAAAAATGTCAATATTAACCGAATTTCTAAATCGTTCCTATTTCTACGTATCTCGACGATTTGGATGATATATAAGAAACACTGAAATTTTAGCGAATTTCCAAGAAAAACTGAAATTTTAGCGAATTTCCAAGAAAAATGTCAAAATTAACCGAATTTCTAAATCGTTCCTATTTCTACGTATCTCGACGATTTGGATGATATATAAGAAACACTGAAATTTTAGCGAATTTCCAAGAAAAACTGAAATTTTAGCGAATTTCCATGAAAAATGTCAATATTAACCGAAATTCTAAATCGTTCCTATTTCTACGTATCTCGACGATTTGGATGATATATAAGAAACACTGAAATTTTAGCGAATTTCCAAGAAAAACTGAAATTTTAGCGAATTTCCATGAAAAATGTCTATATTAACCGAATTTCTAAATCGTTCCTATTTCTACGTAACTCGTCGATTTGGATGATATATAAGAAACTCTGAAATTTTAGCGAATTTCCAAGAAAAACTGAAATTTTAGCGAATTTCCATGAAAAATGTCTATATTAACCGAATTTCTAAATCGTTCCTATTTCTACGTAACTCGACGATTTGGATGATATATAAGAAACACTGAAATTTTAGCGAATTTCCAAGAAAAACTGAAATTTTAGCGAATTTCCATGAAAAATGTCAATATTAACCGAATTTCTAAATCGTTCCTATTTCTACGTATCTCGACGATTTGGATGATATATAAGAAACATTGAAATTTTAGCGAATTTCCAAGAAAAACTGAAATTTTAGCGAATTTCCATGAAAAATGTCAATATTAACCGAATTTCTAAATCGTTCCTATTTCTACGTAACTCGACGATTTGGATGATATATAAGAAACACTGAAATTTTAGCGAATTTCCAAGAAAAATGTCAATATTAACCGAATTTCTAAATCGTTCCTATTTCTACGTATCTCGACGATTTGGATGATATATAAGAAACACTGAAATTTTAGCGAATTTCCAAGAAAAACTGAAATTTTAGCGAATTTCCAAGAAAAATGTCAAAATTAACAGAATTTCTAAATCGTTCCTATTTCTACGTATCTCGACGATTTGGATGATATATAAGAAACACTGAAATGTTAGCGAATTTCCAAGAAAAACTGAAATTTTAGCGAATTTCCATGAAAAATGTCAATATTAACCGAATTTCTAAATCGTTCCTATTTCTACGTAACTCGACGATTTGGATGATATATAAGAAACACTGAAATTTTAGCGAATTTCCAAGAAAAACTGAAATTTTAGCGAATTTCCATGAAAAATGTCAATATTAACCGAATTTCTAAATCGTTCCTATTTCTACGTATCTCGACGATTTGGATGATATATAAGAAACACTGAAATTTTAGCGAATTTCCAAGAAAAACTGAAATTTTAGCCAATTTCCATGAAAAATGTCAATATTAACCGAATTTCTAAATCGTTCCTATTTCTACGTAACTCGACGATTTGGATGATATATAAGAAACACTGAAATTTTAGCGAATTTCCAAGAAAAACTGAAATTTTAGCGAATTTCCATGAAAAATGTCAATATTAACCGAATTTCTAAATCGTTCCTATTTCTGCGTAACTCGACGATTTGGATGATATATAAGAAACACTGAAATTTTAGCGAATTTCCAAGAAAAACTGAAATTTTAGCGAATTTCCAAGAAAAATGTCAAAATTAACAGAATTTCTAAATCGTTCCTATTTCTACGTAACTCGACGATTTGTATGATATATAAGAAACTCTGAAATTTTAGCGAATTTCCAAGAAAAACTGAAATTTTAGCGAATTTCCAAGAAAAATGTCAATATTAACCGAATTTCTAAATCGTTCCTATTTCTACGTATCTCGACGATTTGCATGATATATAAGAAACACTGAAATTTTAGAAAATTTCCAAGAAAAACTGAAATTTTAGCGAATTTCCAAGAAAAATGTAAAAATTAACCGAAATTCTGAATCGTTCCTATTTCTACGTATCTCGACGATTTGGATGATATATAAGAAACACTGAAATTTTAGCGAATTTCCAAGAAAAACTGAAATTTTAGCGAATTTCCATGAAAAATGTCAATATTAACCGAATTTCTAAATCGTTCATATTTCTACGTAACTCGACGATTTGGATGATATATAAGAAACACTGAAATTTTAGCGAATTTCCAAGAAAAACTGAAATTTTAGCGAATTTCCAAGAAAAATATCAAAATTAACAGAATTTCTAAATCGTTCCTATTTCTACGTAACTCGCCGATTTGGATGATATATAAGAAACACTGAAATTTTAGCGAATTTCCAAGAAAAACTGAAATTTTAGCGAATTTCCAAGAAAAATGTCAATATTAACCGAATTTCTAAATCGTTCCTATTTCTACGTATCTCGACGATTTGGATGATATATAAGAAACACTGAAATTTTAGCGAATTTCCAAGAAAAACTGAAATTTTAGCGAATTTCCAAGAAAAATGTCAATATTAACCGAATTTCTAAATCGTTCCTATTTCTACGTATCTCGACGATTTGGATGATATATAAGAAACACTTAAATTTTTGGCGAATTTCCAAGAAAAACTGAAATTTTAGCGAATTTCCAAGAAAAATGTCAAAATTAGCCGAATTTCTAAATCGTTCCTATTTCTACGTAACTCGACGATTTGGATGATATATAAGAAACACTGAAATTTTAGCGAATTTCCAAGAAAAACTGAAATTTTAGCGAATTTCCAAGAAAAATGTCAATATTAACCGAATTTCTAAATCGTTCCTATTTCTACGTATCTCGACGATTTGGATGATATATAAGAAACACTGAAATTTTAGCGAATTTCCAAGAAAAACTGAAATTTTAGCGAATTTCCAAGAAAAATGTCAATATTAACCGAATTTCTAAATCGTTCCTATTTCTACGTAACTCGACGATTTGGATGATATATAAGAAACACTGAAATTTTAGCGAATTTCCAAGAAAAACTGAAATTTTAGCGAATTTCCAAGAAAAATGTCAATATTAACCGATTTTCTAAATCGTTCCTATTTCTACGTATCTCGACGATTTGGATGATATATAAGAAACACTGAAATTTTAGCGAATTTCCAAGAAAAACTGAAATTTTAGCGAATTTCCAAGAAAAATGTCAAAATTAACCGAATTTCTAAATCGTTCCTATTTCAACGTAACTCGACGATTTGGATGATATATAAGAAACACTGAAATTTTAGCGAATTTCCAAGAAAAACTGAAATTTTAGCGAATTTCCATGAAAAATGTCAATATTAACCGAATTTCTAAATCGTTCCTATTTCTACGTAACTCGACGATTTGGATGATATATAAGAAACACTGAAATTTTAGCGAATTTCCAAGAAAAACTGAAATTTTAGCGAATTTCCATGAAAAATGTCAATATTAACCGAATTTCTAAATCGTTCCTATTTCTACGTATCTCGACGATTTGGATGATATATAAGAAACACTGAAATGTTAGCGAATTTCCAAGAAAAACTGAAATTTTAGCGAATTTCCATGAAAAATGTCAATATTAACCGAATTTCTAAATCGTTCCTATTTCTACGTAACTCGACGATTTGGATGATATATAAGAAACACTGAAATTTTAGCGAATTTCCAAGGAAAACTGATATTTTAGCAAATTTCCATGAAAAATGTCAATATTAACCGAATTTCTAAATCGTTCCTATTTCTACGTAACTCGACGATTTGGATGATATATAAGAAACACTGAAATTTTAGCGAATTTCCAAGAAAAACTGAAATTTTAGCGAATTTCCATGAAAAATGTCAATATTAACCGAATTTCTAAATCGTTCCTATTTCTACGTAACTCGACGATTTGGATGATATATAAGAAACACTGAAATTTTAGCGAATTTCCAAGAAAAACTGAAATTTTAGCGAATTTCCATGAAAAATGTCAATATTAACCGAATTTCTAAATCGTTCCTATTTCTACGTATCTCGACGATTTGGATGATATATAAGAAACACTGAAATTTTAGCGAATTTCCAAGAAAAACTGAAATTTTAGCGAATTTCCAAGAAAAATGTCAAAATTAACAGAATTTCTAAATCGTTCCTATTTCTACGTAACTCGACGATTTGTATGATATATAAGAAACTCTGAAATTTTAGCGAATTTCCAAGAAAAACTGAAATTTTAGCGAATTTCCAAGAAAAATGTCAATATTAACCGAATTTCTAAATCGTTCCTATTTCTACGTATCTCGACGATTTGGATGATATATAAGAAACACTGAAATGTTAGCGAATTTCCAAGAAAAACTGAAATTTTAGCGAATTTCCATGAAAAATGTCAATATTAACCGAATTTCTAAATCGTTCCTATTTCTACGTAACTCGACGATTTGGATGATATATAAGAAACACTGAAATTTTAGCGAATTTCCAAGAAAAACTGAAATTTTAGCGAATTTCCATGAAAAATGTCAGTATTAACCGAATTTCTAAATCGTTCCTATTTCTACGTAACTCGACGATTTGGATGATATATAAGAAACACTGAAATTTTAGCGAATTTCCAAGTAAAACTGAAATTTTAGCGAATTTCCATGAAAAATGTCAATATTAACCGAATTTCTAAGTCGTTCCTATTTCTACGTATCTCGACGATTTGGATGATATATAAGAAACACTGAAATTTTAGCGAATTTCCAAGAAAAACTGAAATTTTAGCGAATTTCCAAGAAAAATGTCAATATTAACCGAATTTCTAAATCGTTCCTATTTCTACGTATCTCGACGATTTGGATGATATATAAGAAACACTGAAATTTTAGCGAATTTCCAAGAAAAACTGAAATTTTAGCGAATTTCCAAGAAAAATGTCAAAATTAACCGAATTTCTAAATCGTTCCTATTTCTACGTATCTCGACGATTTGGATGATATATAAGAAACACTGAAATTTTAGCGAATTTCCAAGAAAAACTGAAATTTTAGCGAATTTCCATGAAAAATGTCAATATTAACCGAAATTCTAAATCGTTCCTATTTCTACGTATCTCGACGATTTGGATGATATATAAGAAACACTGAAATTTTAGCGAATTTCCAAGAAAAACTGAAATTTTAGCGAATTTCCATGAAAAATGTCTATATTAACCGAATTTCTAAATCGTTCCTATTTCTACGTAACTCGTCGATTTGGATGATATATAAGAAACTCTGAAATTTTAGCGAATTTCCAAGAAAAACTGAAATTTTAGCGAATTTCCATGAAAAATGTCTATATTAACCGAATTTCTAAATCGTTCCTATTTCTACGTAACTCGACGATTTGGATGATATATAAGAAACACTGAAATTTTAGCGAATTTCCAAGAAAAACTGAAATTTTAGCGAATTTCCATGAAAAATGTCAATATTAACCGAATTTCTAAATCGTTCCTATTTCTACGTATCTCGACGATTTGGATGATATATAAGAAACATTGAAATTTTAGCGAATTTCCAAGAAAAACTGAAATTTTAGCGAATTTCCATGAAAAATGTCAATATTAACCGAATTTCTAAATCGTTCCTATTTCTACGTAACTCGACGATTTGGATGATATATAAGAAACACTGAAATTTTAGCGAATTTCCAAGAAAAATGTCAATATTAACCGAATTTCTAAATCGTTCCTATTTCTACGTATCTCGACGATTTGGATGATATATAAGAAACACTGAAATTTTAGCGAATTTCCAAGAAAAACTGAAATTTTAGCGAATTTCCATGAAAAATGTCAATATTAACCGAATTTCTAAATCGTTCCTATTTCTACGTAACTCGACGATTTGGATGATATATAAGAAACACTGAAATTTTAGCGAATTTCCAAGAAAAACTGAAATTTTAGCGAATTTCCATGAAAAATGTCAATATTAACCGAATTTCTAAATCGTTCCTATTTCTACGTATCTCGACGATTTGGATGATATATAAGAAACACTGAAATGTTAGCGAATTTCCAAGAAAAACTGAAATTTTAGCGAATTTCCATGAAAAATGTCAATATTAACCGAATTTCTAAATCGTTCCTATTTCTACGTAACTCGACGATTTGGATGATATATAAGAAACACTGAAATTTTAGCGAATTTCCAAGGAAAACTGATATTTTAGCGAATTTCCATGAAAAATGTCAATATTAACCGAATTTCTAAATCGTTCCTATTTCTACGTAACTCGACGATTTGGATGATATATAAGAAACACTGAAATTTTAGCGAATTTCCAAGAAAAACTGAAATTTTAGCGAATTTCCATGAAAAATGTCAATATTAACCGAATTTCTAAATCGTTCCTATTTCTACGTAACTCGACGATTTGGATGATATATAAGAAACACTGAAATTTTAGCGAATTTCCAAGAAAAACTGAAATTTTAGCGAATTTCCATGAAAAATGTCAATATTAACCGAATTTCTAAATCGTTCCTATTTCTACGTATCTCGACGATTTGGATGATATATAAGAAACACTGAAATTTTAGCGAATTTCCAAGAAAAACTGAAATTTTAGCGAATTTCCAAGAAAAATGTCAAAATTAACAGAATTTCTAAATCGTTCCTATTTCTACGTAACTCGACGATTTGTATGATATATAAGAAACTCTGAAATTTTAGCGAATTTCCAAGAAAAACTGAAATTTTAGCGAATTTCCAAGAAAAATGTCAATATTAACCGAATTTCTAAATCGTTCCTATTTCTACGTATCTCGACGATTTGGATGATATATAAGAAACACTGAAATGTTAGCGAATTTCCAAGAAAAACTGAAATTTTAGCGAATTTCCATGAAAAATGTCAATATTAACCGAATTTCTAAATCGTTCCTATTTCTACGTAACTCGACGATTTGGATGATATATAAGAAACACTGAAATTTTAGCGAATTTCCAAGAAAAACTGAAATTTTAGCGAATTTCCATGAAAAATGTCAGTATTAACCGAATTTCTAAATCGTTCCTATTTCTACGTAACTCGACGATTTGGATGATATATAAGAAACACTGAAATTTTAGCGAATTTCCAAGAAAAACTGAAATTTTAGCGAATTTCCATGAAAAATGTCAATATTAACCGAATTTCTAAGTCGTTCCTATTTCTACGTATCTCGACGATTTGGATGATATATAAGAAACACTGAAATTTTAGCGAATTTCCAAGAAAAACTGAAATTTTAGCGAATTTCCAAGAAAAATGTCAATATTAACCGAATTTCTAAATCGTTCCTATTTCTACGTATCTCGACGATTTGGATGATATATAAGAAACACTGAAATTTTAGCGAATTTCCAAGAAAAACTGAAATTTTAGCGAATTTCCAAGAAAAATGTCAAAATTAACCGAATTTCTAAATCGTTCCTATTTCTACGTATCTCGACGATTTGGATGATATATAAGAAACACTGAAATTTTAGCGAATTTCCAAGAAAAACTGAAATTTTAGCGAATTTCCATGAAAAATGTCAATATTAACCGAAATTCTAAATCGTTCCTATTTCTACGTATCTCGACGATTTGGATGATATATAAGAAACACTGAAATTTTAGCGAATTTCCAAGAAACTCTGAAATTTTAGCGAATTTCCAAGAAAAACTGAAATTTTAGCGAATTTCCATGAAAAATGTCTATATTAACCGAATTTCTAAATCGTTCCTATTTCTACGTAACTCGACGATTTGGATGATATATAAGAAACACTGAAATTTTAGCGAATTTCCAAGAAAAACTGAAATTTTAGCGAATTTCCATGAAAAATGTCAATATTAACCGAATTTCTAAATCGTTCCTATTTCTACGTATCTCGACGATTTGGATGATATATAAGAAACATTGAAATTTTAGCGAATTTCCAAGAAAAACTGAAATTTTAGCGAATTTCCATGAAAAATGTCAATATTAACCGAATTTCTAAATCGTTCCTATTTCTACGTAACTCGACGATTTGGATGATATATAAGAAACACTGAAATTTTAGCGAATTTCCAAGAAAAATGTCAATATTAACCGAATTTCTAAATCGTTCCTATTTCTACGTATCTCGACGATTTGGATGATATATAAGAAACACTGAAATTTTAGCGAATTTCCAAGAAAAACTGAAATTTTAGCGAATTTCCAAGAAAAATGTCAAAATTAACAGAATTTCTAAATCGTTCCTATTTCTACGTATCTCGACGATTTGGATGATATATAAGAAACACTGAAATGTTAGCGAATTTCCAAGAAAAACTGAAATTTTAGCGAATTTCCATGAAAAATGTCAATATTAACCGAATTTCTAAATCGTTCCTATTTCTACGTAACTCGACGATTTGGATGATATATAAGAAACACTGAAATTTTAGCGAATTTCCAAGAAAAACTGAAATTTTAGCGAATTTCCATGAAAAATGTCAATATTAACCGAATTTCTAAATCGTTCCTATTTCTACGTATCTCGACGATTTGGATGATATATAAGAAACACTGAAATTTTAGCGAATTTCCAAGAAAAACTGAAATTTTAGCCAATTTCCATGAAAAATGTCAATATTAACCGAATTTCTAAATCGTTCCTATTTCTACGTAACTCGACGATTTGGATGATATATAAGAAACACTGAAATTTTAGCGAATTTCCAAGAAAAACTGAAATTTTAGCGAATTTCCATGAAAAATGTCAATATTAACCGAATTTCTAAATCGTTCCTATTTCTGCGTAACTCGACGATTTGGATGATATATAAGAAACACTGAAATTTTAGCGAATTTCCAAGAAAAACTGAAATTTTAGCGAATTTCCAAGAAAAATGTCAAAATTAACAGAATTTCTAAATCGTTCCTATTTCTACGTAACTCGACGATTTGTATGATATATAAGAAACTCTGAAATTTTAGCGAATTTCCAAGAAAAACTGAAATTTTAGCGAATTTCCAAGAAAAATGTCAATATTAACCGAATTTCTAAATCGTTCCTATTTCTACGTATCTCGACGATTTGCATGATATATAAGAAACACTGAAATTTTAGAAAATTTCCAAGAAAAACTGAAATTTTAGCGAATTTCCAAGAAAAATGTAAAAATTAACCGAAATTCTGAATCGTTCCTATTTCTACGTATCTCGACGATTTGGATGATATATAAGAAACACTGAAATTTTAGCGAATTTCCAAGAAAAACTGAAATTTTAGCGAATTTCCATGAAAAATGTCAATATTAACCGAATTTCTAAATCGTTCCTATTTCTACGTAACTCGACGATTTGGATGATATATAAGAAACACTGAAATTTTAGCGAATTTCCAAGAAAAACTGAAATTTTAGCGAATTTCCAAGAAAAATATCAAAATTAACAGAATTTCTAAATCGTTCCTATTTCTACGTAACTCGCCGATTTGGATGATATATAAGAAACACTGAAATTTTAGCGAATTTCCAAGAAAAACTGAAATTTTAGCGAATTTCCAAGAAAAATGTCAATATTAACCGAATTTCTAAATCGTTCCTATTTCTACGTATCTCGACGATTTGGATGATATATAAGAAACACTGAAATTTTAGCGAATTTCCAAGAAAAACTGAAATTTTAGCGAATTTCCAAGAAAAATGTCAATATTAACCGAATTTCTAAATCGTTCCTATTTCTACGTATCTCGACGATTTGGATGATATATAAGAAACACTTAAATTTTTGGCGAATTTCCAAGAAAAACTGAAATTTTAGCGAATTTCCAAGAAAAATGTCAAAATTAGCCGAATTTCTAAATCGTTCCTATTTCTACGTAACTCGACGATTTGGATGATATATAAGAAACACTGAAATTTTAGCGAATTTCCAAGAAAAACTGAAATTTTAGCGAATTTCCAAGAAAAATGTCAATATTAACCGAATTTCTAAATCGTTCCTATTTCTACGTATCTCGACGATTTGGATGATATATAAGAAACACTGAAATTTTAGCGAATTTCCAAGAAAAACTGAAATTTTAGCGAATTTCCAAGAAAAATGTCAATATTAACCGAATTTCTAAATCGTTCCTATTTCTACGTAACTCGACGATTTGGATGATATATAAGAAACACTGAAATTTTAGCGAATTTCCAAGAAAAACTGAAATTTTAGCGAATTTCCAAGAAAAATGTCAATATTAACCGATTTTCTAAATCGTTCCTATTTCTACGTATCTCGACGATTTGGATGATATATAAGAAACACTGAAATTTTAGCGAATTTCCAAGAAAAACTGAAATTTTAGCGAATTTCCAAGAAAAATGTCAAAATTAACCGAATTTCTAAATCGTTCCTATTTCAACGTAACTCGACGATTTGGATGATATATAAGAAACACTGAAATTTTAGCGAATTTCCAAGAAAAACTGAAATTTTAGCGAATTTCCATGAAAAATGTCAATATTAACCGAATTTCTAAATCGTTCCTATTTCTACGTAACTCGACGATTTGGATGATATATAAGAAACACTGAAATTTTAGCGAATTTCCAAGAAAAACTGAAATTTTAGCGAATTTCCATGAAAAATGTCAATATTAACCGAATTTCTAAATCGTTCCTATTTCTACGTATCTCGACGATTTGGATGATATATAAGAAACACTGAAATGTTAGCGAATTTCCAAGAAAAACTGAAATTTTAGCGAATTTCCATGAAAAATGTCAATATTAACCGAATTTCTAAATCGTTCCTATTTCTACGTAACTCGACGATTTGGATGATATATAAGAAACACTGAAATTTTAGCGAATTTCCAAGGAAAACTGATATTTTAGCGAATTTCCATGAAAAATGTCAATATTAACCGAATTTCTAAATCGTTCCTATTTCTACGTAACTCGACGATTTGGATGATATATAAGAAACACTGAAATTTTAGCGAATTTCCAAGAAAAACTGAAATTTTAGCGAATTTCCATGAAAAATGTCAATATTAACCGAATTTTTAAATCGTTCCTATTTCTACGTAACTCGACGATTTGGATGATATATAAGAAACACTGAAATTTTAGCGAATTTCCAAGAAAAACTGAAATTTTAGCGAATTTCCATGAAAAATGTCAATATTAACCGAATTTCTAAATCGTTCCTATTTCTACGTATCTCGACGATTTGGATGATATATAAGAAACACTGAAATTTTAGCGAATTTCCAAGAAAAACTGAAATTTTAGCGAATTTCCAAGAAAAATGTCAAAATTAACAGAATTTCTAAATCGTTCCTATTTCTACGTAACTCGACGATTTGTATGATATATAAGAAACTCTGAAATTTTAGCGAATTTCCAAGAAAAACTGAAATTTTAGCGAATTTCCAAGAAAAATGTCAATATTAACCGAATTTCTAAATCGTTCCTATTTCTACGTATCTCGACGATTTGGATGATATATAAGAAACACTGAAATGTTAGCGAATTTCCAAGAAAAACTGAAATTTTAGCGAATTTCCATGAAAAATGTCAATATTAACCGAATTTCTAAATCGTTCCTATTTCTACGTAACTCGACGATTTGGATGATATATAAGAAACACTGAAATTTTAGCGAATTTCCAAGAAAAACTGAAATTTTAGCGAATTTCCATGAAAAATGTCAGTATTAACCGAATTTCTAAATCGTTCCTATTTCTACGTAACTCGACGATTTGGATGATATATAAGAAACACTGAAATTTTAGCGAATTTCCAAGAAAAACTGAAATTTTAGCGAATTTCCATGAAAAATGTCAATATTAACCGAATTTCTAAGTCGTTCCTATTTCTACGTATCTCGACGATTTGGATGATATATAAGAAACACTGAAATTTTAGCGAATTTCCAAGAAAAACTGAAATTTTAGCGAATTTCCAAGAAAAATGTCAATATTAACCGAATTTCTAAATCGTTCCTATTTCTACGTATCTCGACGATTTGGATGATATATAAGAAACACTGAAATTTTAGCGAATTTCCAAGAAAAACTGAAATTTTAGCGAATTTCCAAGAAAAATGTCAAAATTAACCGAATTTCTAAATCGTTCCTATTTCTACGTATCTCGACGATTTGGATGATATATAAGAAACACTGAAATTTTAGCGAATTTCCAAGAAAAACTGAAATTTTAGCGAATTTCCATGAAAAATGTCAATATTAACCGAAATTCTAAATCGTTCCTATTTCTACGTATCTCGACGATTTGGATGATATATAAGAAACACTGAAATTTTAGCGAATTTCCAAGAAAAACTGAAATTTTAGCGAATTTCCATGAAAAATGTCTATATTAACCGAATTTCTAAATCGTTCCTATTTCTACGTAACTCGTCGATTTGGATGATATATAAGAAACTCTGAAATTTTAGCGAATTTCCAAGAAAAACTGAAATTTTAGCGAATTTCCATGAAAAATGTCTATATTAACCGAATTTCTAAATCGTTCCTATTTCTACGTAACTCGACGATTTGGATGATATATAAGAAACACTGAAATTTTAGCGAATTTCCAAGAAAAACTGAAATTTTAGCGAATTTCCATGAAAAATGTCAATATTAACCGAATTTCTAAATCGTTCCTATTTCTACGTATCTCGACGATTTGGATGATATATAAGAAACATTGAAATTTTAGCGAATTTCCAAGAAAAACTGAAATTTTAGCGAATTTCCATGAAAAATGTCAATATTAACCGAATTTCTAAATCGTTCCTATTTCTACGTAACTCGACGATTTGGATGATATATAAGAAACACTGAAATTTTAGCGAATTTCCAAGAAAAATGTCAATATTAACCGAATTTCTAAATCGTTCCTATTTCTACGTATCTCGACGATTTGGATGATATATAAGAAACACTGAAATTTTAGCGAATTTCCAAGAAAAACTGAAATTTTAGCGAATTTCCAAGAAAAATGTCAAAATTAACAGAATTTCTAAATCGTTCCTATTTCTACGTATCTCGACGATTTGGATGATATATAAGAAACACTGAAATGTTAGCGAATTTCCAAGAAAAACTGAAATTTTAGCGAATTTCCATGAAAAATGTCAATATTAACCGAATTTCTAAATCGTTCCTATTTCTACGTAACTCGACGATTTGGATGATATATAAGAAACACTGAAATTTTAGCGAATTTCCAAGAAAAACTGAAATTTTAGCGAATTTCCATGAAAAATGTCAATATTAACCGAATTTCTAAATCGTTCCTATTTCTACGTATCTCGACGATTTGGATGATATATAAGAAACACTGAAATTTTAGCGAATTTCCAAGAAAAACTGAAATTTTAGCCAATTTCCATGAAAAATGTCAATATTAACCGAATTTCTAAATCGTTCCTATTTCTACGTAACTCGACGATTTGGATGATATATAAGAAACACTGAAATTTAAGCGAATTTCCAAGAAAAACTGAAATTTTAGCGAATTTCCATGAAAAATGTCAATATTAACCGAATTTCTAAATCGTTCCTATTTCTGCGTAACTCGACGATTTGGATGATATATAAGAAACACTGAAATTTTAGCGAATTTCCAAGAAAAACTGAAATTTTAGCGAATTTCCAAGAAAAATGTCAAAATTAACAGAATTTCTAAATCGTTCCTATTTCTACGTAACTCGACGATTTGTATGATATATAAGAAACTCTGAAATTTTAGCGAATTTCCAAGAAAAACTGAAATTTTAGCGAATTTCCAAGAAAAATGTCAATATTAACCGAATTTCTAAATCGTTCCTATTTCTACGTATCTCGACGATTTGCATGATATATAAGAAACACTGAAATTTTAGAAAATTTCCAAGAAAAACTGAAATTTTAGCGAATTTCCAAGAAAAATGTAAAAATTAACCGAAATTCTGAATCGTTCCTATTTCTACGTATCTCGACGATTTGGATGATATATAAGAAACACTGAAATTTTAGCGAATTTCCAAGAAAAACTGAAATTTTAGCGAATTTCCATGAAAAATGTCAATATTAACCGAATTTCTAAATCGTTCCTATTTCTACGTAACTCGACGATTTGGATGATATATAAGAAACACTGAAATTTTAGCGAATTTCCAAGAAAAACTGAAATTTTAGCGAATTTCCAAGAAAAATATCAAAATTAACAGAATTTCTAAATCGTTCCTATTTCTACGTAACTCGCCGATTTGGATGATATATAAGAAACACTGAAATTTTAGCGAATTTCCAAGAAAAACTGAAATTTTAGCGAATTTCCAAGAAAAATGTCAATATTAACCGAATTTCTAAATCGTTCCTATTTCTACGTATCTCGACGATTTGGATGATATATAAGAAACACTGAAATTTTAGCGAATTTCCAAGAAAAACTGAAATTTTAGCGAATTTCCAAGAAAAATGTCAATATTAACCGAATTTCTAAATCGTTCCTATTTCTACGTATCACGACGATTTGGATGATATATAAGAAACACTTAAATTTTTGGCGAATTTCCAAGAAAAACTGAAATTTTAGCGAATTTCCAAGAAAAATGTCAAAATTAGCCGAATTTCTAAATCGTTCCTATTTCTACGTAACTCGACGATTTGGATGATATATAAGAAACACTGAAATTTTAGCGAATTTCCAAGAAAAACTGAAATTTTAGCGAATTTCCAAGAAAAATGTCAATATTAACCGAATTTCTAAATCGTTCCTATTTCTACGTATCTCGACGATTTGGATGATATATAAGAAACACTGAAATTTTAGCGAATTTCCAAGAAAAACTGAAATTTTAGCGAATTTCCAAGAAAAATGTCAATATTAACCGAATTTCTAAATCGTTCCTATTTCTACGTAACTCGACGATTTGGATGATATATAAGAAACACTGAAATTTTAGCGAATTTCCAAGAAAAACTGAAATTTTAGCGAATTTCCAAGAAAAATGTCAATATTAACCGATTTTCTAAATCGTTCCTATTTCTACGTATCTCGACGATTTGGATGATATATAAGAAACACTGAAATTTTAGCGAATTTCCAAGAAAAACTGAAATTTTACCGAATTTCCAAGAAAAATGTCAAAATTAACCGAATTTCTAAATCGTTCCTATTTCAACGTAACTCGACGATTTGGATGATATATAAGAAACACTGAAATTTTAGCGAATTTCCAAGAAAAACTGAAATTTTAGCGAATTTCCATGAAAAATGTCAATATTAACCGAATTTCTAAATCGTTCCTATTTCTACGTAACTCGACGATTTGGATGATATATAAGAAACACTGAAATGTTAGCGAATTTCCAAGAAAAACTGAAATTTTAGCGAATTTCCATGAAAAATGTCAATATTAACCGAATTTCTAAATCGTTCCTATTTCTACGTAACTCGACGATTTGGATGATATATAAGAAACACTGAAATTTTAGCGAATTTCCAAGAAAAACTGAAATTTTAGCGAATTTCCATGAAAAATGTCAATATTAACCGAATTTCTAAATCGTTCCTATTTCTACGTAACTCGACGATTTGGATGATATATAAGAAACACTGAAATTTTAGCGAATTTCCAAGAAAAACTGAAATTTTAGCGAATTTCCATGAAAAATGTCAATATTAACCGAATTTCTAAATCGTTCCTATTTCTACGTATCTCGACGATTTGGATGATATATAAGAAACACTGAAATTTTAGCGAATTTCCAAGAAAAACTGAAATTTTAGCGAATTTCCAAGAAAAATGTCAAAATTAACAGAATTTCTAAATCGTTCCTATTTCTACGTAACTCGACGATTTGTATGATATATAAGAAACTCTGAAATTTTAGCGAATTTCCAAGAAAAACTGAAATTTTAGCGAATTTCCAAGAAAAATGTCAATATTAACCGAATTTCTAAATCGTTCCTATTTCTACGTAACTCGACGATTTGGATGATATATAAGAAACACTGAAATTTTAGCGAATTTCCAAGAAAAACTGAAATTTTAGCGAATTTCCATGAAAAATGTCAGTATTAACCGAATTTCTAAATCGTTCCTATTTCTACGTAACTCGACGATTTGGATGATATATAAGAAACACTGAAATTTTAGCGAATTTCCAAGAAAAACTGAAATTTTAGCGAATTTCCATGAAAAATGTCAATATTAACCGAATTTCTAAGTCGTTCCTATTTCTACGTATCTCGACGATTTGGATGATATATAAGAAACACTGAAATTTTAGCGAATTTCCAAGAAAAACTGAAATTTTAGCGAATTTCCAAGAAAAATGTCAATATTAACCGAATTTCTAAATCGTTCCTATTTCTACGTATCTCGACGATTTGGATGATATATAAGAAACACTGAAATTTTAGCGAATTTCCAAGAAAAACTGAAATTTTAGCGAATTTCCAAGAAAAATGTCAAAATTAACCGAATTTCTAAATCGTTCCTATTTCTACGTATCTCGACGATTTGGATGATATATAAGAAACACTGAAATTTTAGCGAATTTCCAAGAAAAACTGAAATTTTAGCGAATTTCCATGAAAAATGTCAATATTAACCGAAATTCTAAATCGTTCCTATTTCTACGTATCTCGACGATTTGGATGATATATAAGAAACACTGAAATTTTAGCGAATTTCCAAGAAAAACTGAAATTTTAGCGAATTTCCATGAAAAATGTCTATATTAACCGAATTTCTAAATCGTTCCTATTTCTACGTAACTCGTCGATTTGGATGATATATAAGAAACTCTGAAATTTTAGCGAATTTCCAAGAAAAACTGAAATTTTAGCGAATTTCCATGAAAAATGTCTATATTAACCGAATTTCTAAATCGTTCCTATTTCTACGTAACTCGACGATTTGGATGATATATAAGAAACACTGAAATTTTAGCGAATTTCCAAGAAAAACTGAAATTTTAGCGAATTTCCATGAAAAATGTCAATATTAACCGAATTTCTAAATCGTTCCTATTTCTACGTATCTCGACGATTTGGATGATATATAAGAAACATTGAAATTTTAGCGAATTTCCAAGAAAAACTGAAATTTTAGCGAATTTCCATGAAAAATGTCAATATTAACCGAATTTCTAAATCGTTCCTATTTCTACGTAACTCGACGATTTGGATGATATATAAGAAACACTGAAATTTTAGCGAATTTCCAAGAAAAATGTCAATATTAACCGAATTTCTAAATCGTTCCTATTTCTACGTATCTCGACGATTTGGATGATATATAAGAAACACTGAAATTTTAGCGAATTTCCAAGAAAAACTGAAATTTTAGCGAATTTCCAAGAAAAATGTCAAAATTAACAGAATTTCTAAATCGTTCCTATTTCTACGTATCTCGACGATTTGGATGATATATAAGAAACACTGAAATGTTAGCGAATTTCCAAGAAAAACTGAAATTTTAGCGAATTTCCATGAAAAATGTCAATATTAACCGAATTTCTAAATCGTTCCTATTTCTACGTAACTCGACGATTTGGATGATATATAAGAAACACTGAAATTTTAGCGAATTTCCAAGAAAAACTGAAATTTTAGCGAATTTCCATGAAAAATGTCAATATTAACCGAATTTCTAAATCGTTCCTATTTCTACGTATCTCGACGATTTGGATGATATATAAGAAACACTGAAATTTTAGCGAATTTCCAAGAAAAACTGAAATTTTAGCCAATTTCCATGAAAAATGTCAATATTAACCGAATTTCTAAATCGTTCCTATTTCTACGTAACTCGACGATTTGGATGATATATAAGAAACACTGAAATTTAAGCGAATTTCCAAGAAAAACTGAAATTTTAGCGAATTTCCATGAAAAATGTCAATATTAACCGAATTTCTAAATCGTTCCTATTTCTGCGTAACTCGACGATTTGGATGATATATAAGAAACACTGAAATTTTAGCGAATTTCCAAGAAAAACTGAAATTTTAGCGAATTTCCAAGAAAAATGTCAAAATTAACAGAATTTCTAAATCGTTCCTATTTCTACGTAACTCGACGATTTGTATGATATATAAGAAACTCTGAAATTTTAGCGAATTTCCAAGAAAAACTGAAATTTTAGCGAATTTCCAAGAAAAATGTCAATATTAACCGAATTTCTAAATCGTTCCTATTTCTACGTATCTCGACGATTTGCATGATATATAAGAAACACTGAAATTTTAGAAAATTTCCAAGAAAAACTGAAATTTTAGCGAATTTCCAAGAAAAATGTAAAAATTAACCGAAATTCTGAATCGTTCCTATTTCTACGTATCTCGACGATTTGGATGATATATAAGAAACACTGAAATTTTAGCGAATTTCCAAGAAAAACTGAAATTTTAGCGAATTTCCATGAAAAATGTCAATATTAACCGAATTTCTAAATCGTTCCTATTTCTACGTAACTCGACGATTTGGATGATATATAAGAAACACTGAAATTTTAGCGAATTTCCAAGAAAAACTGAAATTTTAGCGAATTTCCAAGAAAAATATCAAAATTAACAGAATTTCTAAATCGTTCCTATTTCTACGTAACTCGCCGATTTGGATGATATATAAGAAACACTGAAATTTTAGCGAATTTCCAAGAAAAACTGAAATTTTAGCGAATTTCCAAGAAAAATGTCAATATTAACCGAATTTCTAAATCGTTCCTATTTCTACGTATCTCGACGATTTGGATGATATATAAGAAACACTGAAATGTTAGCGAATTTCCAAGAAAAACTGAAATTTTAGCGAATTTCCATGAAAAATGTCAATATTAACCGAATTTCTAAATCGTTCCTATTTCTACGTAACTCGACGATTTGGATGATATATAAGAAACACTGAAATTTTAGCGAATTTCCAAGAAAAACTGAAATTTTAGCGAATTTCCATGAAAAATGTCAATATTAACCGAATTTCTAAATCGTTCCTATTTCTACGTATCTCGACGATTTGGATGATATATAAGAAACACTGAAATTTTAGCGAATTTCCAAGAAAAACTGAAATTTTAGCCAATTTCCATGAAAAATGTCAATATTAACCGAATTTCTAAATCGTTCCTATTTCTACGTAACTCGACGATTTGGATGATATATAAGAAACACTGAAATTTAAGCGAATTTCCAAGAAAAACTGAAATTTTAGCGAATTTCCATGAAAAATGTCAATATTAACCGAATTTCTAAATCGTTCCTATTTCTGCGTAACTCGACGATTTGGATGATATATAAGAAACACTGAAATTTTAGCGAATTTCCAAGAAAAACTGAAATTTTAGCGAATTTCCAAGAAAAATGTCAAAATTAACAGAATTTCTAAATCGTTCCTATTTCTACGTAACTCGACGATTTGTATGATATATAAGAAACTCTGAAATTTTAGCGAATTTCCAAGAAAAACTGAAATTTTAGCGAATTTCCAAGAAAAATGTCAATATTAACCGAATTTCTAAATCGTTCCTATTTCTACGTATCTCGACGATTTGCATGATATATAAGAAACACTGAAATTTTAGAAAATTTCCAAGAAAAACTGAAATTTTAGCGAATTTCCAAGAAAAATGTAAAAATTAACCGAAATTCTGAATCGTTCCTATTTCTACGTATCTCGACGATTTGGATGATATATAAGAAACACTGAAATTTTAGCGAATTTCCAAGAAAAACTGAAATTTTAGCGAATTTCCATGAAAAATGTCAATATTAACCGAATTTCTAAATCGTTCCTATTTCTACGTAACTCGACGATTTGGATGATATATAAGAAACACTGAAATTTTAGCGAATTTCCAAGAAAAACTGAAATTTTAGCGAATTTCCAAGAAAAATATCAAAATTAACAGAATTTCTAAATCGTTCCTATTTCTACGTAACTCGCCGATTTGGATGATATATAAGAAACACTGAAATTTTAGCGAATTTCCAAGAAAAACTGAAATTTTAGCGAATTTCCAAGAAAAATGTCAATATTAACCGAATTTCTAAATCGTTCCTATTTCTACGTATCTCGACGATTTGGATGATATATAAGAAACACTGAAATTTTAGCGAATTTCCAAGAAAAACTGAAATTTTAGCGAATTTCCAAGAAAAATGTCAATATTAACCGAATTTCTAAATCGTTCCTATTTCTACGTATCACGACGATTTGGATGATATATAAGAAACACTTAAATTTTTGGCGAATTTCCAAGAAAAACTGAAATTTTAGCGAATTTCCAAGAAAAATGTCAAAATTAGCCGAATTTCTAAATCGTTCCTATTTCTACGTAACTCGACGATTTGGATGATATATAAGAAACACTGAAATTTTAGCGAATTTCCAAGAAAAACTGAAATTTTAGCGAATTTCCAAGAAAAATGTCAATATTAACCGAATTTCTAAATCGTTCCTATTTCTACGTATCTCGACGATTTGGATGATATATAAGAAACACTGAAATTTTAGCGAATTTCCAAGAAAAACTGAAATTTTAGCGAATTTCCAAGAAAAATGTCAATATTAACCGAATTTCTAAATCGTTCCTATTTCTACGTAACTCGACGATTTGGATGATATATAAGAAACACTGAAATTTTAGCGAATTTCCAAGAAAAACTGAAATTTTAGCGAATTTCCAAGAAAAATGTCAATATTAACCGATTTTCTAAATCGTTCCTATTTCTACGTATCTCGACGATTTGGATGATATATAAGAAACACTGAAATTTTAGCGAATTTCCAAGAAAAACTGAAATTTTACCGAATTTCCAAGAAAAATGTCAAAATTAACCGAATTTCTAAATCGTTCCTATTTCAACGTAACTCGACGATTTGGATGATATATAAGAAACACTGAAATTTTAGCGAATTTCCAAGAAAAACTGAAATTTTAGCGAATTTCCATGAAAAATGTCAATATTAACCGAATTTCTAAATCGTTCCTATTTCTACGTAACTCGACGATTTGGATGATATATAAGAAACACTGAAATGTTAGCGAATTTCCAAGAAAAACTGAAATTTTAGCGAATTTCCATGAAAAATGTCAATATTAACCGAATTTCTAAATCGTTCCTATTTCTACGTAACTCGACGATTTGGATGATATATAAGAAACACTGAAATTTTAGCGAATTTCCAAGAAAAACTGAAATTTTAGCGAATTTCCATGAAAAATGTCAATATTAACCGAATTTCTAAATCGTTCCTATTTCTACGTAACTCGACGATTTGGATGATATATAAGAAACACTGAAATTTTAGCGAATTTCCAAGAAAAACTGAAATTTTAGCGAATTTCCATGAAAAATGTCAATATTAACCGAATTTCTAAATCGTTCCTATTTCTACGTATCTCGACGATTTGGATGATATATAAGAAACACTGAAATTTTAGCGAATTTCCAAGAAAAACTGAAATTTTAGCGAATTTCCAAGAAAAATGTCAAAATTAACAGAATTTCTAAATCGTTCCTATTTCTACGTAACTCGACGATTTGTATGATATATAAGAAACTCTGAAATTTTAGCGAATTTCCAAGAAAAACTGAAATTTTAGCGAATTTCCAAGAAAAATGTCAATATTAACCGAATTTCTAAATCGTTCCTATTTCTACGTAACTCGACGATTTGGATGATATATAAGAAATACTGAAATTTTAGCGAATTTCCAAGAAAAACTGAAATTTTAGCGAATTTCCATGAAAAATGTCAGTATTAACCGAATTTCTAAATCGTTCCTATTTCTACGTAACTCGACGATTTGGATGATATATAAGAAACACTGAAATTTTAGCGAATTTCCAAGAAAAACTGAAATTTTAGCGAATTTCCATGAAAAATGTCAATATTAACCGAATTTCTAAGTCGTTCCTATTTCTACGTATCTCGACGATTTGGATGATATATAAGAAACACTGAAATTTTAGCGAATTTCCAAGAAAAACTGAAATTTTAGCGAATTTCCAAGAAAAATGTCAATATTAACCGAATTTCTAAATCGTTCCTATTTCTACGTATCTCGACGATTTGGATGATATATAAGAAACACTGAAATTTTAGCGAATTTCCAAGAAAAACTGAAATTTTAGCGAATTTCCAAGAAAAATGTCAAAATTAACCGAATTTCTAAATCGTTCCTATTTCTACGTATCTCGACGATTTGGATGATATATAAGAAACACTGAAATTTTAGCGAATTTCCAAGAAAAACTGAAATTTTAGCGAATTTCCATGAAAAATGTCAATATTAACCGAAATTCTAAATCGTTCCTATTTCTACGTATCTCGACGATTTGGATGATATATAAGAAACACTGAAATTTTAGCGAATTTCCAAGAAAAACTGAAATTTTAGCGAATTTCCATGAAAAATGTCTATATTAACCGAATTTCTAAATCGTTCCTATTTCTACGTAACTCGTCGATTTGGATGATATATAAGAAACTCTGAAATTTTAGCGAATTTCCAAGAAAAACTGAAATTTTAGCGAATTTCCATGAAAAATGTCTATATTAACCGAATTTCTAAATCGTTCCTATTTCTACGTAACTCGACGATTTGGATGATATATAAGAAACACTGAAATTTTAGCGAATTTCCAAGAAAAACTGAAATTTTAGCGAATTTCCATGAAAAATGTCAATATTAACCGAATTTCTAAATCGTTCCTATTTCTACGTATCTCGACGATTTGGATGATATATAAGAAACATTGAAATTTTAGCGAATTTCCAAGAAAAACTGAAATTTTAGCGAATTTCCATGAAAAATGTCAATATTAACCGAATTTCTAAATCGTTCCTATTTCTACGTAACTCGACGATTTGGATGATATATAAGAAACACTGAAATTTTAGCGAATTTCCAAGGAAAACTGATATTTTAGCGAATTTCCATGAAAAATGTCAATATTAACCGAATTTCTAAATCGTTCCTATTTCTACGTAACTCGACGATTTGGATGATATATAAGAAACACTGAAATTTTAGCGAATTTCCAAGAAAAACTGAAATTTTAGCGAATTTCCATGAAAAATGTCAATATTAACCGAATTTCTAAATCGTTCCTATTTCTACGTAACTCGACGATTTGGATGATATATAAGAAACACTGAAATTTTAGCGAATTTCCAAGAAAAACTGAAATTTTAGCGAATTTCCTTGAAAAATGTCAATATTAACCGAATTTCTAAATCGTTCCTATTTCTACGTATCTCGACGATTTGGATGATATATAAGAAACACTGAAATTTTAGCGAATTTCCAAGAAAAACTGAAATTTTAGCGAATTTCCAAGAAAAATGTCAAAATTAACAGAATTTCTAAATCGTTCCTATTTCTACGTAACTCGACGATTTGTATGATATATAAGAAACTCTGAAATTTTAGCGAATTTCCAAGAAAAACTGAAATTTTAGCGAATTTCCAAGAAAAATGTCAATATTAACCGAATTTCTAAATCGTTCCTATTTCTACGTATCTCGACGATTTGGATGATATATAAGAAACACTGAAATGTTAGCGAATTTCCAAGAAAAACTGAAATTTTAGCGAATTTCCATGAAAAATGTCAATATTAACCGAATTTCTAAATCGTTCCTATTTCTACGTAACTCGACGATTTGGATGATATATAAGAAACACTGAAATTTTAGCGAATTTCCAAGAAAAACTGAAATTTTAGCGAATTTCCATGAAAAATGTCAGTATTAACCGAATTTCTAAATCGTTCCTATTTCTACGTAACTCGACGATTTGGATGATATATAAGAAACACTGAAATTTTAGCGAATTTCCAAGAAAAACTGAAATTTTAGCGAATTTCCATGAAAAATGTCAATATTAACCGAATTTCTAATTCGTTCCTATTTCTACGTATCTCGACGATTTGGATGATATATAAGAAACACTGAAATTTTAGCGAATTTCCAAGAAAAACTGAAATTTTAGCGAATTTCCAAGAAAAATGTCAATATTAACCGAATTTCTAAATCGTTCCTATTTCTACGTATCTCGACGATTTGGATGATATATAAGAAACACTGAAATTTTAGCGAATTTCCAAGAAAAACTGAAATTTTAGCGAATTTCCAAGAAAAATGTCAAAATTAACCGAATTTCTAAATCGTTCCTATTTCTACGTATCTCGACGATTTGGATGATATATAAGAAACACTGAAATTTTAGCGAATTTCCAAGAAAAACTGAAATTTTAGCGAATTTCCATGAAAAATGTCAATATTAACCGAAATTCTAAATCGTTCCTATTTCTACGTATCTCGACGATTTGGATGATATATAAGAAACACTGAAATTTTAGCGAATTTCCAAGAAAAACTGAAATTTTAGCGAATTTCCATGAAAAATGTCTATATTAACCGAATTTCTAAATCGTTCCTATTTCTACGTAACTCGTCGATTTGGATGATATATAAGAAACTCTGAAATTTTAGCGAATTTCCAAGAAAAACTGAAATTTTAGCGAATTTCCATGAAAAATGTCTATATTAACCGAATTTCTAAATCGTTCCTATTTCTACGTAACTCGACGATTTGGATGATATATAAGAAACACTGAAATTTTAGCGAATTTCCAAGAAAAACTGAAATTTTAGCGAATTTCCATGAAAAATGTCAATATTAACCGAATTTCTAAATCGTTCCTATTTCTACGTATCTCGACGATTTGGATGATATATAAGAAACATTGAAATTTTAGCGAATTTCCAAGAAAAACTGAAATTTTAGCGAATTTCCATGAAAAATGTCAATATTAACCGAATTTCTAAATCGTTCCTATTTCTACGTAACTCGACGATTTGGATGATATATAAGAAACACTGAAATTTTAGCGAATTTCCAAGAAAAATGTCAATATTAACCGAATTTCTAAATCGTTCCTATTTCTACGTATCTCGACGATTTGGATGATATATAAGAAACACTGAAATTTTAGCGAATTTCCAAGAAAAACTGAAATTTTAGCGAATTTCCAAGAAAAATGTCAAAATTAACAGAATTTCTAAATCGTTCCTATTTCTACGTATCTCGACGATTTGGATGATATATAAGAAACACTGAAATGTTAGCGAATTTCCAAGAAAAACTGAAATTTTAGCGAATTTCCATGAAAAATGTCAATATTAACCGAATTTCTAAATCGTTCCTATTTCTACGTAACTCGACGATTTGGATGATATATAAGAAACACTGAAATTTTAGCGAATTTCCAAGAAAAACTGAAATTTTAGCGAATTTCCATGAAAAATGTCAATATTAACCGAATTTCTAAATCGTTCCTATTTCTACGTATCTCGACGATTTGGATGATATATAAGAAACACTGAAATTTTAGCGAATTTCCAAGAAAAACTGAAATTTTAGCCAATTTCCATGAAAAATGTCAATATTAACCGAATTTCTAAATCGTTCCTATTTCTACGTAACTCGACGATTTGGATGATATATAAGAAACACTGAAATTTTAGCGAATTTCCAAGAAAAACTGAAATTTTAGCGAATTTCCATGAAAAATGTCAATATTAACCGAATTTCTAAATCGTTCCTATTTCTGCGTAACTCGACGATTTGGATGATATATAAGAAACACTGAAATTTTAGCGAATTTCCAAGAAAAACTGAAATTTTAGCGAATTTCCAAGAAAAATGTCAAAATTAACAGAATTTCTAAATCGTTCCTATTTCTACGTAACTCGACGATTTGTATGATATATAAGAAACTCTGAAATTTTAGCGAATTTCCAAGAAAAACTGAAATTTTAGCGAATTTCCAAGAAAAATGTCAATATTAACCGAATTTCTAAATCGTTCCTATTTCTACGTATCTCGACGATTTGCATGATATATAAGAAACACTGAAATTTTAGAAAATTTCCAAGAAAAACTGAAATTTTAGCGAATTTCCAAGAAAAATGTAAAAATTAACCGAAATTCTGAATCGTTCCTATTTCTACGTATCTCGACGATTTGGATGATATATAAGAAACACTGAAATTTTAGCGAATTTCCAAGAAAAACTGAAATTTTAGCGAATTTCCATGAAAAATGTCAATATTAACCGAATTTCTAAATCGTTCCTATTTCTACGTAACTCGCCGATTTGGATGATATATAAGAAACACTGAAATTTTAGCGAATTTCCAAGAAAAACTGAAATTTTAGCGAATTTCCAAGAAAAATATCAAAATTAACAGAATTTCTAAATCGTTCCTATTTCTACGTAACTCGCCGATTTGGATGATATATAAGAAACACTGAAATTTTAGCGAATTTCCAAGAAAAACTGAAATTTTAGCGAATTTCCAAGAAAAATGTCAATATTAACCGAATTTCTAAATCGTTCCTATTTCTACGTATCTCGACGATTTGGATGATATATAAGAAACACTGAAATTTTAGCGAATTTCCAAGAAAAACTGAAATTTTAGCGAATTTCCAAGAAAAATGTCAATATTAACCGAATTTCTAAATCGTTCCTATTTCTACGTATCTCGACGATTTGGATGATATATAAGAAACACTTAAATTTTTGGCGAATTTCCAAGAAAAACTGAAATTTTAGCGAATTTCCAAGAAAAATGTCAAAATTAGCCGAATTTCTAAATCGTTCCTATTTCTACGTAACTCGACGATTTGGATGATATATAAGAAACACTGAAATTTTAGCGAATTTCCAAGAAAAACTGAAATTTTAGCGAATTTCCAAGAAAAATGTCAATATTAACCGAATTTCTAAATCGTTCCTATTTCTACGTATCTCGACGATTTGGATGATATATAAGAAACACTGAAATTTTAGCGAATTTCCAAGAAAAACTGAAATTTTAGCGAATTTCCAAGAAAAATGTCAATATTAACCGAATTTCTAAATCGTTCCTATTTCTACGTAACTCGACGATTTGGATGATATATAAGAAACACTGAAATTTTAGCGAATTTCCAAGAAAAACTGAAATTTTAGCGAATTTCCAAGAAAAATGTCAATATTAACCGATTTTCTAAATCGTTCCTATTTCTACGTATCTCGACGATTTGGATGATATATAAGAAACACTGAAATTTTAGCGAATTTCCAAGAAAAACTGAAATTTTAGCGAATTTCCAAGAAAAATGTCAAAATTAACCGAATTTCTAAATCGTTCCTATTTCAACGTAACTCGACGATTTGGATGATATATAAGAAACACTGAAATTTTAGCGAATTTCCAAGAAAAACTGAAATTTTAGCGAATTTCCATGAAAAATGTCAATATTAACCGAATTTCTAAATCGTTCCTATTTCTACGTAACTCGACGATTTGGATGATATATAAGAAACACTGAAATTTTAGCGAATTTCCAAGAAAAACTGAAATTTTAGCGAATTTCCATGAAAAATGTCAATATTAACCGAATTTCTAAATCGTTCCTATTTCTACGTATCTCGACGATTTGGATGATATATAAGAAACACTGAAATGTTAGCGAATTTCCAAGAAAAACTGAAATTTTAGCGAATTTCCATGAAAAATGTCAATATTAACCGAATTTCTAAATCGTTCCTATTTCTACGTAACTCGACGATTTGGATGATATATAAGAAACACTGAAATTTTAGCGAATTTCCAAGGAAAACTGATATTTTAGCGAATTTCCATGAAAAATGTCAATATTAACCGAATTTCTAAATCGTTCCTATTTCTACGTAACTCGACGATTTGGATGATATATAAGAAACACTGAAATTTTAGCGAATTTCCAAGAAAAACTGAAATTTTAGCGAATTTCCATGAAAAATGTCAATATTAACCGAATTTCTAAATCGTTCCTATTTCTACGTAACTCGACGATTTGGATGATATATAAGAAACACTGAAATTTTAGCGAATTTCCAAGAAAAACTGAAATTTTAGCGAATTTCCATGAAAAATGTCAATATTAACCGAATTTCTAAATCGTTCCTATTTCTACGTATCTCGACGATTTGGATGATATATAAGAAACACTGAAATTTTAGCGAATTTCCAAGAAAAACTGAAATTTTAGCGAATTTCCAAGAAAAATGTCAAAATTAACAGAATTTCTAAATCGTTCCTATTTCTACGTAACTCGACGATTTGTATGATATATAAGAAACTCTGAAATTTTAGCGAATTTCCAAGAAAAACTGAAATTTTAGCGAATTTCCAAGAAAAATGTCAATATTAACCGAATTTCTAAATCGTTCCTATTTCTACGTATCTCGACGATTTGGATGATATATAAGAAACACTGAAATGTTAGCGAATTTCCAAGAAAAACTGAAATTTTAGCGAATTTCCATGAAAAATGTCAATATTAACCGAATTTCTAAATCGTTCCTATTTCTACGTAACTCGACGATTTGGATGATATATAAGAAACACTGAAATTTTAGCGAATTTCCAAGAAAAACTGAAATTTTAGCGAATTTCCATGAAAAATGTCAGTATTAACCGAATTTCTAAATCGTTCCTATTTCTACGTAACTCGACGATTTGGATGATATATAAGAAACACTGAAATTTTAGCGAATTTCCAAGAAAAACTGAAATTTTAGCGAATTTCCATGAAAAATGTCAATATTAACCGAATTTCTAAGTCGTTCCTATTTCTACGTATCTCGACGATTTGGATGATATATAAGAAACACTGAAATTTTAGCGAATTTCCAAGAAAAACTGAAATTTTAGCGAATTTCCAAGAAAAATGTCAATATTAACCGAATTTCTAAATCGTTCCTATTTCTACGTATCTCGACGATTTGGATGATATATAAGAAACACTGAAATTTTAGCGAATTTCCAAGAAAAACTGAAATTTTAGCGAATTTCCAAGAAAAATGTCAAAATTAACCGAATTTCTAAATCGTTCCTATTTCTACGTATCTCGACGATTTGGATGATATATAAGAAACACTGAAATTTTAGCGAATTTCCAAGAAAAACTGAAATTTTAGCGAATTTCCATGAAAAATGTCAATATTAACCGAAATTCTAAATCGTTCCTATTTCTACGTATCTCGACGATTTGGATGATATATAAGAAACACTGAAATTTTAGCGAATTTCCAAGAAAAACTGAAATTTTAGCGAATTTCCATGAAAAATGTCTATATTAACCGAATTTCTAAATCGTTCCTATTTCTACGTAACTCGTCGATTTGGATGATATATAAGAAACTCTGAAATTTTAGCGAATTTCCAAGAAAAACTGAAATTTTAGCGAATTTCCATGAAAAATGTCTATATTAACCGAATTTCTAAATCGTTCCTATTTCTACGTAACTCGACGATTTGGATGATATATAAGAAACACTGAAATTTTAGCGAATTTCCAAGAAAAACTGAAATTTTAGCGAATTTCCATGAAAAATGTCAATATTAACCGAATTTCTAAATCGTTCCTATTTCTACGTATCTCGACGATTTGGATGATATATAAGAAACATTGAAATTTTAGCGAATTTCCAAGAAAAACTGAAATTTTAGCGAATTTCCATGAAAAATGTCAATATTAACCGAATTTCTAAATCGTTCCTATTTCTACGTAACTCGACGATTTGGATGATATATAAGAAACACTGAAATTTTAGCGAATTTCCAAGAAAAATGTCAATATTAACCGAATTTCTAAATCGTTCCTATTTCTACGTATCTCGACGATTTGGATGATATATAAGAAACACTGAAATTTTAGCGAATTTCCAAGAAAAACTGAAATTTTAGCGAATTTCCAAGAAAAATGTCAAAATTAACAGTATTTCTAAATCGTTCCTATTTCTACGTATCTCGACGATTTGGATGATATATAAGAAACACTGAAATGTTAGCGAATTTCCAAGAAAAACTGAAATTTTAGCGAATTTCCATGAAAAATGTCAATATTAACCGAATTTCTAAATCGTTCCTATTTCTACGTAACTCGACGATTTGGATGATATATAAGAAACACTGAAATTTTAGCGAATTTCCAAGAAAAACTGAAATTTTAGCGAATTTCCATGAAAAATGTCAATATTAACCGAATTTCTAAATCGTTCCTATTTCTACGTATCTCGACGATTTGGATGATATATAAGAAACACTGAAATTTTAGCGAATTTCCAAGAAAAACTGAAATTTTAGCCAATTTCCATGAAAAATGTCAATATTAACCGAATTTCTAAATCGTTCCTATTTCTACGTAACTCGACGATTTGGATGATATATAAGAAACACTGAAATTTTAGCGAATTTCCAAGAAAAACTGAAATTTTAGCGAATTTCCATGAAAAATGTCAATATTAACCGAATTTCTAAATCGTTCCTATTTCTGCGTAACTCGACGATTTGGATGATATATAAGAAACACTGAAATTTTAGCGAATTTCCAAGAAAAACTGAAATTTTAGCGAATTTCCAAGAAAAATGTCAAAATTAACAGAATTTCTAAATCGTTCCTATTTCTACGTAACTCGACGATTTGTATGATATATAAGAAACTCTGAAATTTTAGCGAATTTCCAAGAAAAACTGAAATTTTAGCGAATTTCCAAGAAAAATGTCAATATTAACCGAATTTCTAAATCGTTCCTATTTCTACGTATCTCGACGATTTGCATGATATATAAGAAACACTGAAATTTTAGAAAATTTCCAAGAAAAACTGAAATTTTAGCGAATTTCCAAGAAAAATGTAAAAATTAACCGAAATTCTGAATCGTTCCTATTTCTACGTATCTCGACGATTTGGATGATATATAAGAAACACTGAAATTTTAGCGAATTTCCAAGAAAAACTGAAATTTTAGCGAATTTCCATGAAAAATGTCAATATTAACCGAATTTCTAAATCGTTCCTATTTCTACGTAACTCGACGATTTGGATGATATATAAGAAACACTGAAATTTTAGCGAATTTCCAAGAAAAACTGAAATTTTAGCGAATTTCCAAGAAAAATATCAAAATTAACAGAATTTCTAAATCGTTCCTATTTCTACGTAACTCGCCGATTTGGATGATATATAAGAAACACTGAAATTTTAGCGAATTTCCAAGAAAAACTGAAATTTTAGCGAATTTCCAAGAAAAATGTCAATATTAACCGAATTTCTAAATCGTTCCTATTTCTACGTATCTCGACGATTTGGATGATATATAAGAAACACTGAAATTTTAGCGAATTTCCAAGAAAAACTGAAATTTTAGCGAATTTCCAAGAAAAATGTCAATATTAACCGAATTTCTAAATCGTTCCTATTTCTACGTATCTCGACGATTTGGATGATATATAAGAAACACTTAAATTTTTGGCGAATTTCCAAGAAAAACTGAAATTTTAGCGAATTTCCAAGAAAAATGTCAAAATTAGCCGAATTTCTAAATCGTTCCTATTTCTACGTAACTCGACGATTTGGATGATATATAAGAAACACTGAAATTTTAGCGAATTTCCAAGAAAAACTGAAATTTTAGCGAATTTCCAAGAAAAATGTCAATATTAACCGAATTTCTAAATCGTTCCTATTTCTACGTATCTCGACGATTTGGATGATATATAAGAAACACTGAAATTTTAGCGAATTTCCAAGAAAAACTGAAATTTTAGCGAATTTCCAAGAAAAATGTCAATATTAACCGAATTTCTAAATCGTTCCTATTTCTACGTAACTCGACGATTTGGATGATATTTAAGAAACACTGAAATTTTAGCGAATTTCCAAGAAAAACTGAAATTTTAGCGAATTTCCAAGAAAAATGTCAATATTAACCGATTTTCTAAATCGTTCCTATTTCTACGTATCTCGACGATTTGGATGATATATAAGAAACACTGAAATTTTAGCGAATTTCCAAGAAAAACTGAAATTTTAGCGAATTTCCAAGAAAAATGTTAAAATTAACCGAATTTCTAAATCGTTCCTATTTCAACGTAACTCGACGATTTGGATGATATATAAGAAACACTGAAATTTTAGCGAATTTCCAAGAAAAACTGAAATTTTAGCGAATTTCCATGAAAAATGTCAATATTAACCGAATTTCTAAATCGTTCCTATTTCTACGTAACTCGACGATTTGGATGATATATAAGAAACACTGAAATTTTAGCGAATTTCCAAGAAAAACTGAAATTTTAGCGAATTTCCATGAAAAATGTCAATATTAACCGAATTTCTAAATCGTTCCTATTTCTACGTATCTCGACGATTTGGATGATATATAAGAAACACTGAAATGTTAGCGAATTTCCAAGAAAAACTGAAATTTTAGCGAATTTCCATGAAAAATGTCAATATTAACCGAATTTCTAAATCGTTCCTATTTCTACGTAACTCGACGATTTGGATGATATATAAGAAACACTGAAATTTTAGCGAATTTCCAAGGAAAACTGATATTTTAGCGAATTTCCATGAAAAATGTCAATATTAACCGAATTTCTAAATCGTTCCTATTTCTACGTAACTCGACGATTTGGATGATATATAAGAAACACTGAAATTTTAGCGAATTTCCAAGAAAAACTGAAATTTTAGCGAATTTCCATGAAAAATGTCAATATTAACCGAATTTCTAAATCGTTCCTATTTCTACGTAACTCGACGATTTGGATGATATATAAGAAACACTGAAATTTTAGCGAATTTCCAAGAAAAACTGAAATTTTAGCGAATTTCCATGAAAAATGTCAATATTAACCGAATTTCTAAATCGTTCCTATTTCTACGTATCTCGACGATTTGGATGATATATAAGAAACACTGAAATTTTAGCGAATTTCCAAGAAAAACTGAAATTTTAGCGAATTTCCAAGAAAAATGTCAAAATTAACAGAATTTCTAAATCGTTCCTATTTCTACGTAACTCGACGATTTGTATGATATATAAGAAACTCTGAAATTTTAGCGAATTTCCAAGAAAAACTGAAATTTTAGCGAATTTCCAAGAAAAATGTCAATATTAACCGAATTTCTAAATCGTTCCTATTTCTACGTATCTCGACGATTTGGATGATATATAAGAAACACTGAAATGTTAGCGAATTTCCAAGAAAAACTGAAATTTTAGCGAATTTCCATGAAAAATGTCAATATTAACCGAATTTCTAAATCGTTCCTATTTCTACGTAACTCGACGATTTGGATGATATATAAGAAACACTGAAATTTTAGCGAATTTCCAAGAAAAACTGAAATTTTAGCGAATTTCCATGAAAAATGTCAGTATTAACCGAATTTCTAAATCGTTCCTATTTCTACGTAACTCGACGATTTGGATGATATATAAGAAACACTGAAATTTTAGCGAATTTCCAAGAAAAACTGAAATTTTAGCGAATTTCCATGAAAAATGTCAATATTAACCGAATTTCTAAGTCGTTCCTATTTCTACGTATCTCGACGATTTGGATGATATATAAGAAACACTGAAATTTTAGCGAATTTCCAAGAAAAACTGAAATTTTAGCGAATTTCCAAGAAAAATGTCAATATTAACCGAATTTCTAAATCGTTCCTATTTCTACGTATCTCGACGATTTGGATGATATATAAGAAACACTGAAATTTTAGCGAATTTCCAAGAAAAACTGAAATTTTAGCGAATTTCCAAGAAAAATGTCAAAATTAACCGAATTTCTAAATCGTTCCTATTTCTACGTATCTCGACGATTTGGATGATATATAAGAAACACTGAAATTTTAGCGAATTTCCAAGAAAAACTGAAATTTTAGCGAATTTCCATGAAAAATGTCAATATTAACCGAAATTCTAAATCGTTCCTATTTCTACGTATCTCGACGATTTGGATGATATATAAGAAACACTGAAATTTTAGCGAATTTCCAAGAAAAACTGAAATTTTAGCGAATTTCCATGAAAAATGTCTATATTAACCGAATTTCTAAATCGTTCCTATTTCTACGTAACTCGTCGATTTGGATGATATATAAGAAACTCTGAAATTTTAGCGAATTTCCAAGAAAAACTGAAATTTTAGCGAATTTCCATGAAAAATGTCTATATTAACCGAATTTCTAAATCGTTCCTATTTCTACGTAACTCGACGATTTGGATGATATATAAGAAACACTGAAATTTTAGCGAATTTCCAAGAAAAACTGAAATTTTAGCGAATTTCCATGAAAAATGTCAATATTAACCGAATTTCTAAATCGTTCCTATTTCTACGTATCTCGACGATTTGGATGATATATAAGAAACATTGAAATTTTAGCGAATTTCCAAGAAAAACTGAAATTTTAGCGAATTTCCATGAAAAATGTCAATATTAACCGAATTTCTAAATCGTTCCTATTTCTACGTAACTCGACGATTTGGATGATATATAAGAAACACTGAAATTTTAGCGAATTTCCAAGAAAAATGTCAATATTAACCGAATTTCTAAATCGTTCCTATTTCTACGTATCTCGACGATTTGGATGATATATAAGAAACACTGAAATTTTAGCGAATTTCCAAGAAAAACTGAAATTTTAGCGAATTTCCAAGAAAAATGTCAAAATTAACAGAATTTCTAAATCGTTCCTATTTCTACGTATCTCGACGATTTGGATGATATATAAGAAACACTGAAATGTTAGCGAATTTCCAAGAAAAACTGAAATTTTAGCGAATTTCCATGAAAAATGTCAATATTAACCGAATTTCTAAATCGTTCCTATTTCTACGTAACTCGACGATTTGGATGATATATAAGAAACACTGAAATTTTAGCGAATTTCCAAGAAAAACTGAAATTTTAGCGAATTTCCATGAAAAATGTCAATATTAACCGAATTTCTAAATCGTTCCTATTTCTACGTATCTCGACGATTTGGATGATATATAAGAAACACTGAAATTTTAGCAAATTTCCAAGAAAAACTGAAATTTTAGCCAATTTCCATGAAAAATGTCAATATTAACCGAATTTCTAAATCGTTCCTATTTCTACGTAACTCGACGATTTGGATGATATATAAGAAACACTGAAATTTTAGCGAATTTCCAAGAAAAACTGAAATTTTAGCGAATTTCCATGAAAAATGTCAATATTAACCGAATTTCTAAATCGTTCCTATTTCTGCGTAACTCGACGATTTGGATGATATATAAGAAACACTGAAATTTTAGCGAATTTCCAAGAAAAACTGAAATTTTAGCGAATTTCCAAGAAAAATGTCAAAATTAACAGAATTTCTAAATCGTTCCTATTTCTACGTAACTCGACGATTTGTATGATATATAAGAAACTCTGAAATTTTAGCGAATTTCCAAGAAAAACTGAAATTTTAGCGAATTTCCAAGAAAAATGTCAATATTAACCGAATTTCTAAATCGTTCCTATTTCTACGTATCTCGACGATTTGCATGATATATAAGAAACACTGAAATTTTAGAAAATTTCCAAGAAAAACTGAAATTTTAGCGAATTTCCAAGAAAAATGTAAAAATTAACCGAAATTCTGAATCGTTCCTATTTCTACGTATCTCGACGATTTGGATGATATATAAGAAACACTGAAATTTTAGCGAATTTCCAAGAAAAACTGAAATTTTAGCGAATTTCCATGAAAAATGTCAATATTAACCGAATTTCTAAATCGTTCCTATTTCTACGTAACTCGACGATTTGGATGATATATAAGAAACACTGAAATTTTAGCGAATTTCCAAGAAAAACTGAAATTTTAGCGAATTTCCAAGAAAAATATCAAAATTAACAGAATTTCTAAATCGTTCCTATTTCTACGTAACTCGCCGATTTGGATGATATATAAGAAACACTGAAATTTTAGCGAATTTCCAAGAAAAACTGAAATTTTAGCGAATTTCCAAGAAAAATGTCAATATTAACCGAATTTCTAAATCGTTCCTATTTCTACGTATCTCGACGATTTGGATGATATATAAGAAACACTGAAATTTTAGCGAATTTCCAAGAAAAACTGAAATTTTAGCGAATTTCCAAGAAAAATGTCAATATTAACCGAATTTCTAAATCGTTCCTATTTCTACGTATCTCGACGATTTGGATGATATATAAGAAACACTTAAATTTTTGGCGAATTTCCAAGAAAAACTGAAATTTTAGCGAATTTCCAAGAAAAATGTCAAAATTAGCCGAATTTCTAAATCGTTCCTATTTCTACGTAACTCGACGATTTGGATGATATATAAGAAACACTGAAATTTTAGCGAATTTCCAAGAAAAACTGAAATTTTAGCGAATTTCCAAGAAAAATGTCAATATTAACCGAATTTCTAAATCGTTCCTATTTCTACGTATCTCGACGATTTGGATGATATATAAGAAACACTGAAATTTTAGCGAATTTCCAAGAAAAACTGAAATTTTAGCGAATTTCCAAGAAAAATGTCAATATTAACCGAATTTCTAAATCGTTCCTATTTCTACGTAACTCGACGATTTGGATGATATATAAGAAACACTGAAATTTTAGCGAATTTCCAAGAAAAACTGAAATTTTAGCGAATTTCCAAGAAAAATGTCAATATTAACCGATTTTCTAAATCGTTCCTATTTCTACGTATCTCGACGATTTGGATGATATATAAGAAACACTGAAATTTTAGCGAATTTCCAAGAAAAACTGAAATTTTAGCGAATTTCCAAGAAAAATGTCAAAATTAACCGAATTTCTAAATCGTTCCTATTTCAACGTAACTCGACGATTTGGATGATATATAAGAAACACTGAAATTTTAGCGAATTTCCAAGAAAAACTGAAATTTTAGCGAATTTCCATGAAAAATGTCAATATTAACCGAATTTCTAAATCGTTCCTATTTCTACGTAACTCGACGATTTGGATGATATATAAGAAACACTGAAATTTTAGCGAATTTCCAAGAAAAACTGAAATTTTAGCGAATTTCCATGAAAAATGTCAATATTAACCGAATTTCTAAATCGTTCCTATTTCTACGTATCTCGACGATTTGGATGATATATAAGAAACACTGAAATGTTAGCGAATTTCCAAGAAAAACTGAAATTTTAGCGAATTTCCATGAAAAATGTCAATATTAACCGAATTTCTAAATCGTTCCTATTTCTACGTAACTCGACGATTTGGATGATATATAAGAAACACTGAAATTTTAGCGAATTTCCAAGGAAAACTGATATTTTAGCGAATTTCCATGAAAAATGTCAATATTAACCGAATTTCTAAATCGTTCCTATTTCTACGTAACTCGACGATTTGGATGATATATAAGAAACACTGAAATTTTAGCGAATTTCCAAGAAAAACTGAAATTTTAGCGAATTTCCATGAAAAATGTCAATATTAACCGAATTTCTAAATCGTTCCTATTTCTACGTAACTCGACGATTTGGATGATATATAAGAAACACTGAAATTTTAGCGAATTTCCAAGAAAAACTGAAATTTTAGCGAATTTCCATGAAAAATGTCAATATTAACCGAATTTCTAAATCGTTCCTATTTCTACGTATCTCGACGATTTGGATGATATATAAGAAACACTGAAATTTTAGCGAATTTCCAAGAAAAACTGAAATTTTAGCGAATTTCCAAGAAAAATGTCAAAATTAACAGAATTTCTAAATCGTTCCTATTTCTACGTAACTCGACGATTTGTATGATATATAAGAAACTCTGAAATTTTAGCGAATTTCCAAGAAAAACTGAAATTTTAGCGAATTTCCAAGAAAAATGTCAATATTAACCGAATTTCTAAATCGTTCCTATTTCTACGTATCTCGACGATTTGGATGATATATAAGAAACACTGAAATGTTAGCGAATTTCCAAGAAAAACTGAAATTTTAGCGAATTTCCATGAAAAATGTCAATATTAACCGAATTTCTAAATCGTTCCTATTTCTACGTAACTCGACGATTTGGATGATATATAAGAAACATTGAAATTTTAGCGAATTTCCAAGAAAAACTGAAATTTTAGCGAATTTCCATGAAAAATGTCAGTATTAACCGAATTTCTAAATCGTTCCTATTTCTACGTAACTCGACGATTTGGATGATATATAAGAAACACTGAAATTTTAGCGAATTTCCAAGAAAAACTGAAATTTTAGCGAATTTCCATGAAAAATGTCAATATTAACCGAATTTCTAAATCGTTCCTATTTCTACGTATCTCGACGATTTGGATGATATATAAGAAACACTGAAATGTTAGCGAATTTCCAAGAAAAACTGAAATTTTAGCGAATTTCCATGAAAAATGTCAATATTAACCGAATTTCTAAATCGTTCCTATTTCTACGTAACTCGACGATTTGGATGATATATAAGAAACACTGAAATTTTAGCGAATTTCCAAGGAAAACTGATATTTTAGCGAATTTCCATGAAAAATGTCAATATTAACCGAATTTCTAAATCGTTCCTATTTCTACGTAACTCGACGATTTGGATGATATATAAGAAACACTGAAATTTTAGCGAATTTCCAAGAAAAACTGAAATTTTAGCGAATTTCCATGAAAAATGTCAATATTAACCGAATTTCTAAATCGTTCCTATTTCTACGTAACTCGACGATTTGGATGATATATAAGAAACACTGAAATTTTAGCGAATTTCCAAGAAAAACTGAAATTTTAGCGAATTTCCATGAAAAATGTCAATATTAACCGAATTTCTAAATCGTTCCTATTTCTACGTATCTCGACGATTTGGATGATATATAAGAAACACTGAAATTTTAGCGAATTTCCAAGAAAAACTGAAATTTTAGCGAATTTCCAAGAAAAATGTCAAAATTAACAGAATTTCTAAATCGTTCCTATTTCTACGTAACTCGACGATTTGTATGATATATAAGAAACTCTGAAATTTTAGCGAATTTCCAAGAAAAACTGAAATTTTAGCGAATTTCCAAGAAAAATGTCAATATTAACCGAATTTCTAAATCGTTCCTATTTCTACGTATCTCGACGATTTGGATGATATATAAGAAACACTGAAATGTTAGCGAATTTCCAAGAAAAACTGAAATTTTAGCGAATTTCCATGAAAAATGTCAATATTAACCGAATTTCTAAATCGTTCCTATTTCTACGTAACTCGACGATTTGGATGATATATAAGAAACATTGAAATTTTAGCGAATTTCCAAGAAAAACTGAAATTTTAGCGAATTTCCATGAAAAATGTCAGTATTAACCGAATTTCTAAATCGTTCCTATTTCTACGTAACTCGACGATTTGGATGATATATAAGAAACACTGAAATTTTAGCGAATTTCCAAGAAAAACTGAAATTTTAGCGAATTTCCATGAAAAATGTCAATATTAACCGAATTTCTAAGTCGTTCCTATTTCTACGTATCTCGACGATTTGGATGATATATAAGAAACACTGAAATTTTAGCGAATTTCCAAGAAAAACTGAAATTTTAGCGAATTTCCAAGAAAAATGTCAATATTAACCGAATTTCTAAATCGTTCCTATTTCTACGTATCTCGACGATTTGGATGATATATAAGAAACACTGAAATTTTAGCGAATTTCCAAGAAAAACTGAAATTTTAGCGAATTTCCATGAAAAATGTCTATATTAACCGAATTTCTAAATCGTTCCTATTTCTACGTAACTCGTCGATTTGGATGATATATAAGAAACTCTGAAATTTTAGCGAATTTCCAAGAAAAACTGAAATTTTAGCGAATTTCCATGAAAAATGTCAATATTAACCGAATTTCTAAATCGTTCCTATTTCTACGTATCTCGACGATTTGGATGATATATAAGAAACATTGAAATTTTAGCGAATTTCCAAGAAAAACTGAAATTTTAGCGAATTTCCATGAAAAATGTCAATATTAACCGAATTTCTAAATCGTTCCTATTTCTACGTAACTCGACGATTTGGATGATATATAAGAAACACTGAAATTTTAGCGAATTTCCAAGAAAAATGTCAATATTAACCGAATTTCTAAATCGTTCCTATTTCTACGTATCTCGACGATTTGGATGATATATAAGAAACACTGAAATTTTAGCGAATTTCCAAGAAAAACTGAAATTTTAGCGAATTTCCAAGAAAAATGTCAAAATTAACAGAATTTCTAAATCGTTCCTATTTCTACGTATCTCGACGATTTGGATGATATATAAGAAACACTGAAATGTTAGCGAATTTCCAAGAAAAACTGAAATTTTAGCGAATTTCCATGAAAAATGTCAATATTAACCGAATTTCTAAATCGTTCCTATTTCTACGTAACTCGACGATTTGGATGATATATAAGAAACACTGAAATTTTAGCGAATTTCCAAGAAAAACTGAAATTTTAGCGAATTTCCATGAAAAATGTCAATATTAACCGAATTTCTAAATCGTTCCTATTTCTACGTATCTCGACGATTTGGATGATATATAAGAAACACTGAAATTTTAGCGAATTTCCAAGAAAAACTGAAATTTTAGCCAATTTCCATGAAAAATGTCAATATTAACCGAATTTCTAAATCGTTCCTATTTCTACGTAACTCGACGATTTGGATGATATATAAGAAACACTGAAATTTTAGCGAATTTCCAAGAAAAACTGAAATTTTAGCGAATTTCCATGAAAAATGTCAATATTAACCGAATTTCTAAATCGTTCCTATTTCTGCGTAACTCGACGATTTGGATGATATATAAGAAACACTGAAATTTTAGCGAATTTCCAAGAAAAACTGAAATTTTAGCGAATTTCCAAGAAAAATGTCAAAATTAACAGAATTTCTAAATCGTTCCTATTTCTACGTAACTCGACGATTTGTATGATATATAAGAAACTCTGAAATTTTAGCGAATTTCCAAGAAAAACTGAAATTTTAGCGAATTTCCAAGAAAAATGTCAATATTAACCGAATTTCTAAATCGTTCCTATTTCTACGTATCTCGACGATTTGCATGATATATAAGAAACACTGAAATTTTAGAAAATTTCCAAGAAAAACTGAAATTTTAGCGAATTTCCAAGAAAAATGTAAAAATTAACCGAAATTCTGAATCGTTCCTATTTCTACGTATCTCGACGATTTGGATGATATATAAGAAACACTGAAATTTTAGCGAATTTCCAAGAAAAACTGAAATTTTAGCGAATTTCCATGAAAAATGTCAATATTAACCGAATTTCTAAATCGTTCCTATTTCTACGTAACTCGACGATTTGGATGATATATAAGAAACACTGAAATTTTAGCGAATTTCCAAGAAAAACTGAAATTTTAGCGAATTTCCAAGAAAAATATCAAAATTAACAGAATTTCTAAATCGTTCCTATTTCTACGTAACTCGCCGATTTGGATGATATATAAGAAACACTGAAATTTTAGCGAATTTCCAAGAAAAACTGAAATTTTAGCGAATTTCCAAGAAAAATGTCAATATTAACCGAATTTCTAAATCGTTCCTATTTCTACGTATCTCGACGATTTGGATGATATATAAGAAACACTGAAATTTTAGCGAATTTCCAAGAAAAACTGAAATTTTAGCGAATTTCCAAGAAAAATGTCAATATTAACCGAATTTCTAAATCGTTCCTATTTCTACGTATCTCGACGATTTGGATGATATATAAGAAACACTTAAATTTTTGGCGAATTTCCAAGAAAAACTGAAATTTTAGCGAATTTCCAAGAAAAATGTCAAAATTAGCCGAATTTCTAAATCGTTCCTATTTCTACGTAACTCGACGATTTGGATGATATATAAGAAACACTGAAATTTTAGCGAATTTCCAAGAAAAACTGAAATTTTAGCGAATTTCCAAGAAAAATGTCAATATTAACCGAATTTCTAAATCGTTCCTATTTCTACGTATCTCGACGATTTGGATGATATATAAGAAACACTGAAATTTTAGCGAATTTCCAAGAAAAACTGAAATTTTAGCGAATTTCCAAGAAAAATGTCAATATTAACCGAATTTCTAAATCGTTCCTATTTCTACGTATCTCGACGATTTGGATGATATATAAGAAACACTGAAATTTTAGCGAATTTCCAAGAAAAACTGAAATTTTAGCGAATTTCCATGAAAAATGTCAATATTAACCGAATTTCTAAGTCGTTCCTATTTCTACGTATCTCGACGATTTGGATGATATATAAGAAACACTGAAATTTTAGCGAATTTCCAAGAAAAACTGAAATTTTAGCGAATTTCCAAGAAAAATGTCAATATTAACCGAATTTCTAAATCGTTCCTATTTCTACGTATCTCGACGATTTGGATGATATATAAGAAACACTGAAATTTTAGCGAATTTCCAAGAAAAACTGAAATTTTAGCGAATTTCCAAGAAAAATGTCAAAATTAACCGAATTTCTAAATCGTTCCTATTTCTACGTATCTCGACGATTTGGATGATATATAAGAAACACTGAAATTTTAGCGAATTTCCAAGAAAAACTGAAATTTTAGCGAATTTCCATGAAAAATGTCAATATTAACCGAAATTCTAAATCGTTCCTATTTCTACGTATCTCGACGATTTGGATGATATATAAGAAACACTGAAATTTTAGCGAATTTCCAAGAAAAACTGAAATTTTAGCGAATTTCCATGAAAAATGTCTATATTAACCGAATTTCTAAATCGTTCCTATTTCTACGTAACTCGTCGATTTGGATGATATATAAGAAACTCTGAAATTTTAGCGAATTTCCAAGAAAAACTGAAATTTTAGCGAATTTCCATGAAAAATGTCTATATTAACCGAATTTCTAAATCGTTCCTATTTCTACGTAACTTGTCGATTTGGATGATATATAAGAAACTCTGAAATTTTTGCGAATTTCCAAGAAAAACTGAAATTTTAGCGAATTTCCATGAAAAATGTCAATATTAACCGAATTTCTAAATCGTTCCTATTTCTACGTATCTCGACGATTTGGATGATATATAAGAAACACTGAAATGTTAGCGAATTTCCAAGAAAAACTGAAATTTTAGCGAATTTCCATGAAAAATGTCAATATTAACCGAATTTCTAAATCGTTCCTATTTCTACGTAACTCGACGATTTGGATGATATATAAGAAACACTGAAATTTTAGCGAATTTCCAAGAAAAACTGAAATTTTAGCGAATTTCCATGAAAAATGTCAGTATTAACCGAATTTCTAAATCGTTCCTATTTCTACGTAACTCGACGATTTGGATGATATATAAGAAACACTGAAATTTTAGCGAATTTCCAAGAAAAACTGAAATTTTAGCGAATTTCCATGAAAAATGTCAATATTAACCGAATTTCTAAATCGTTCCTATTTCTACGTAACTCGACGATTTGGATGATATATAAGAAACACTGAAATTTTAGCGAATTTCCAAGAAAAACTGAAATTTTAGCGAATTTCCATGAAAAATGTCAATATTAACCGAATTTCTAAATCGTTCCTATTTCTACGTAACTCGACGATTTGGATGATATATAAGAAACACTGAAATTTTAGCGAATTTCCAAGAAAAACTGAAATTTTAGCGAATTTCCATGAAAAATGTCAATATTAACCGAATTTCTAAATTGTTCCTATTTCTACGTATCTCGACGATTTGGATGATATATAAGAAACACTGAAATTTTAGCGAATTTCCAAGAAAAACTGAAATTTTAGCGAATTTCCATGAAAAATGTCAATATTAACCGAATTTCTAAATCGTTCCTATTTCTACGTAACTCGACGATTTGGATGATATATAAGAAACACTGAAATGTTAGCGAATTTCCAAGAAAAACTGAAATTTTAGCGAATTTCCATGAAAAATGTCAATATTAACCCAATTTCTAAATCGTTCCTATTTCTACGTAACTCGACGATTTGGATGATATATAAGAAACACTGAAATTTTAGCGAATTTCCGAGAAAAACTGAAATTTTAGCGAATTTCCATGAAAAATGTCAATATTAACCGAATTTCTAAATCGTTCCTATTTCTACGTAACTCGACGATTTGGATGATATATAAGAAACACTGAAATTTTAGCGAATTTCCAAGAAAAACTGAAATTTTAGCGAATTTCCATGAAAAATGTCTATATTAACCGAATTTCTAAATCGTTCCTATTTCTACGTATCTCGACGATTTGGATGATATATAAGAAACACTGAAATTTTAGCGAATTTCCAAGAAAAACTGAAATTTTAGCGAATTTCCATGAAAAATGTCAATATTAACCGAATTTCTAAATCGTTCCTATTTCTACGTAACTCGACGATTTGGATGATATATAAGAAACACTGAAATTTTAGCGAATTTCCAAGAAAAACTGAAATTTTAGCGAATTTGCAGGAAAAATGTCAATATTAACCGAATTTCTAAATCGTTCCTATTTCTACGTATCTCGACGATTTGGATGATATATAAGAAACACTGAAATTTTAGCGAATTTCCAAGAAAAACTGAAATTTTAGCGAATTTCCAAGAAAAATGTCAAAATTAACAGAATTTCTAAATCGTTCCTATTTCTACGTATCTCGACGATTTGGATGATATATAAGAAACACTGAAATGTTAGCGAATTTCCAAGAAAAACTGAAATTTTAGCGAATTACCATGAAAAATGTCAATATTAACCGAATTTCTAAATCGTTTCTATTTCTACGTAACTCGACGATTTGGATGATATATAAGAAACACTGAAATTTTAGCGAATTTCCAAGAAAAACTGAAATTTTAGCGAATTTCCATGAAAAATGTCAATATTAACCGAATTTCTAAATCGTTCCTATTTCTACGTATCTCCACGATTTGGATGATATATAAGAAACACTGAAATTTTAGCGAATTTCCAAGAAAAACTGAAATTTTAGCGAATTTCCATGAAAAATGTCAATATTAACCGAATTTCTAAATCGTTCCTATTTCTACGTAACTCGACGATTTGGATGATATATAAGAAACACTGAAATTTTAGCGAATTTCCAAGAAAAACTGAAATTTTAGCGAATTTCCATGAAAAATGTCAATATTAACCGAATTTCTAAATCGTTCCTATTTCTACGTAACTCGACGATTTGGATGATATATAAGAAACACTGAAATTTTAGCGAATTTCCAAGAAAAACTGAAATTTTAGCGAATTTCCAAGAAAAATGTCAATATTAACCGAATTTCTAAATCGTTCCTATTTCTACGTATCTCGACGATTTGCATGATATATAAGAAACACTGAAATTTTAGAAAATTTCCAAGAAAAACTGAAATTTTAGCGAATTTCCATGAAAAATGTCAATATTAACCGAATTTCTAAATCGTTCCTATTTCTACGTAACTCGACGATTTGTATGATATATAAGAAACTCTGAAATTTTAGCGAATTTCCAAGAAAAACTGATATTTTAGCGAATTTCCTAGAAAAATGTCAAAATTAACAGAATTTCTAAATCGTTCCTATTTCTACGTATCTCGACGATTTGGATGATATATAAGAAACACTGAAATGTTAGCGAATTTCCAAGAAAAACTGAAATTTTAGCGAATTACCATGAAAAATGTCAATATTAACCGAATTTCTAAATCGTTTCTATTTCTACGTAACTCGACGATTTGGATGATATATAAGAAACACTGAAATTTTAGCGAATTTCCAAGAAAAACTGAAATTTTAGCGAATTTCCATGAAAAATGTCAATATTAACCGAATTTCTAAATCGTTCCTATTTCTACGTATCTCGACGATTTGGATGATATATAAGAAACACTGAAATTTTAGCGAATTTCCAAGAAAAACTGAAATTTTAGCGAATTTCCATGAAAAATGTCAATATTAACCGAATTTCTAAATCGTTCCTATTTCTACGTAACTCGACGATTTGGATGATATATAAGAAACACTGAAATTTTAGCGAATTTCCAAGAAAAACTGAAATTTTAGCGAATTTCCATGAAAAATGTCAATATTAACCGAATTTCTAAATCGTTCCTATTTCTACGTAACTCGACGATTTGGATGATATATAAGAAACACTGAAATTTTAGCGAATTTCCAAGAAAAACTGAAATTTTAGCGAATTTCCAAGAAAAATGTCAAAATTAACAGAATTTCTAAATCGTGCCTATTTCTACGTAACTCGACGATTTGTATGATATATAAGAAACTCTGAAATTTTAGCGAATTTCCAAGAAAAACTGAAATTTTAGCGAATTTCCAAGAAAAATGTCAATATTAACCGAATTTCTAAATCGTTCCTATTTCTACGTATCTCGACGATTTGCATGATATATAAGAAACACTGAAATTTTAGAAAATTTCCAAGAAAAACTGAAATTTTAGCGAATTTCCAAGAAAAATGTAAAAATTAACCGAAATTCTGAATCGTTCCTATTTCTACGTATCTCGACGATTTGGATGATATATAAGAAACACTGAAATTTTAGCGAATTTCCAAGAAAAACTGAAATTTTAGCGAATTTCCAAGAAAAATGTCAATATTAACCGAATTTCTAAATCGTTCCTATTTCTACGTATCTCGACGATTTGGATGATATATAAGAAACACTGAAATTTTAGCGAATTTCCAAGAAAAACTGAAATTTTAGCGAATTTCCAAGAAAAATGTCAAAATTAACCGAATTTCTAAATCGTTCCTATTTCTACGTATCTCGACGATTTGGATGATATATAAGAAACACTGAAATTTTAGCGAATTTCCAAGAAAAACTGAAATTTTAGCGAATTTCCATGAAAAATGTCTATATTAACCGAATTTCTAAATCGTTCCTATTTCTACGTAACTTGTCGATTTGGATGATATATAAGAAACTCTGAAATTTTAGCGAATTTCCAAGAAAAACTGAAATTTTAGCGAATTTCCATGAAAAATGTCAATATTAACCGAATTTCTAAATCGTTCCTATTTCTACGTATCTCGACGATTTGGATGATATATAAGAAACACTGAAATGTTAGCGAATTTCCAAGAAAAACTGAAATTTTAGCGAATTTCCATGAAAAATGTCAATATTAACCGAATTTCTAAATCGTTCCTATTTCTACGTAACTCGACGATTTGGATGATATATAAGAAACACTGAAATTTTAGCGAATTTCCAAGAAAAACTGAAATTTTAGCGAATTTCCATGAAAAATGTCAGTATTAACCGAATTTCTAAATCGTTCCTATTTCTACGTAACTCGACGATTTGGATGATATATAAGAAACACTGAAATTTTAGCGAATTTCCAAGAAAAACTGAAATTTTAGCGAATTTCCATGAAAAATGTCAATATTAACCGAATTTCTAAATCGTTCCTATTTCTACGTAACTCGACGATTTGGATGATATATAAGAAACACTGAAATTTTAGCGAATTTCCAAGAAAAACTGAAATTTTAGCGAATTTCCATGAAAAATGTCAATATTAACCGAATTTCTAAATCGTTCCTATTTCTACGTAACTCGACGATTTGGATGATATATAAGAAACACTGAAATTTTAGCGAATTTCCAAGAAAAACTGAAATTTTAGCGAATTTCCATGAAAAATGTCAATATTAACCGAATTTCTAAATCGTTTCTATTTCTACGTAACTCGACGATTTGGATGATATATAAGAAACACTGAAATTTTAGCGAATTTCCAAGAAAAACTGAAATTTTAGCGAATTTCCATGAAAAATGTCAATATTAACCGAATTTCTAAATCGTTCCTATTTCTACGTAACTCGACGATTTGGATGATATATAAGAAACACTGAAATGTTAGCGAATTTCCAAGAAAAACTGAAATTTTAGCGAATTTCCATGAAAAATGTCAATATTAACCCAATTTCTAAATCGTTCCTATTTCTACGTAACTCGACGATTTGGATGATATATAAGAAACACTGAAATTTTAGCGAATTTCCGAGAAAAACTGAAATTTTAGCGAATTTCCATGAAAAATGTCAATATTAACCGAATTTCTAAATCGTTCCTATTTCTACGTATCTCGACGATTTGGATGATATATAAGAAACACTGAAATGTTAGCGAATTTCCAAGAAAAACTGAAATTTTAGCGAATTACCATGAAAAATGTCAATATTAACCGAATTTCTAAATCGTTTCTATTTCTACGTAACTCGACGATTTGGATGATATATAAGAAACACTGAAATTTTAGCGAATTTCCAAGAAAAACTGAAATTTTAGCGAATTTCCATGAAAAATGTCAATATTAACCGAATTTCTAAATCGTTCCTATTTCTACGTATCTCGACGATTTGGATGATATATAAGAAACACTGAAATTTTAGCGAATTTCCAAGAAAAACTGAAATTTTAGCGAATTTCCATGAAAAATGTCAATATTAACCGAATTTCTAAATCGTTCCTATTTCTACGTAACTCGACGATTTGGATGATATATAAGAAACACTGAAATTTTAGCGAATTTCCAAGAAAAACTGAAATTTTAGCGAATTTCCATGAAAAATGTCAATATTAACCGAATTTCTAAATCGTTCCTATTTCTACGTAACTCGACGATTTGGATGATATATAAGAAACACTGAAATTTTAGCGAATTTCCAAGAAAAACTGAAATTTTAGCGAATTTCCAAGAAAAATGTCAAAATTAACAGAATTTCTAAATCGTTCCTATTTCTACGTAACTCGACGATTTGTATGATATATAAGAAACTCTGAAATTTTAGCGAATTTCCAAGAAAAACTGAAATTTTAGCGAATTTCCAAGAAAAATGTCAATATTAACCGAATTTCTAAATCGTTCCTATTTCTACGTATCTCGACGATTTGCATGATATATAAGAAACACTGAAATTTTAGAAAATTTCCAAGAAAAACTGAAATTTTAGCGAATTTCCATGAAAAATGTCAATATTAACCGAATTTCTAAATCGTTCCTATTTCTACGTAACTCGACGATTTGTATGATATATAAGAAACTCTGAAATTTTAGCGAATTTCCAAGAAAAACTGAAATTTTAGCGAATTTCCAAGAAAAATGTCAAAATTAACAGAATTTCTAAATCGTTCCTATTTCTACGTATCTCGACGATTTGGATGATATATATGAAACACTGAAATGTTAGCGAATTTCCAAGAAAAACTGAAATTTCAGCGAATTACCATGAAAAATGTCAATATTAACCGAATTTCTAAATCGTTTCTATTTCTACGTAACTCGACGATTTGGATGATATATAAGAAACACTGAAATTTTAGCGAATTTCCAAGAAAAACTGAAATTTTAGCGAATTTCCATGAAAAATGTCAATATTAACCGAATTTCTAAATCGTTCCTATTTCTACGTATCTCGACGATTTGGATGATATATAAGAAACACTGAAATTTTAGCGAATTTCCAAGAAAAACTGAAATTTTAGCGAATTTCCATGAAAAATGTCAATATTAACCGAATTTCTAAATCGTTCCTATTTCTACGTAACTCGACGATTTGGATGATATATAAGAAACACTGAAATTTTAGCGAATTTCCAAGAAAAACTGAAATTTTAGCGAATTTCCATGAAAAATGTCAATATTAACCGAATTTCTAAATCGTTCCTATTTCTACGTAACTCGACGATTTGGATGATATATAAGAAACACTGAAATTTTAGCGAATTTCCAAGAAAAACTGAAATTTTAGCGAATTTCCAAGAAAAATGTCAAAATTAACAGAATTTCTAAATCGTTCCTATTTCTACGTAACTCGACGATTTGTATGATATATAAGAAACTCTGAAATTTTAGCGAATTTCCAAGAAAAACTGAAATTTTAGCGAATTTCCAAGAAAAATGTCAATATTAACCGAATTTCTAAATCGTTCCTATTTCTACGTATCTCGACGATTTGCATGATATATAAGAAACACTGAAATTTTAGAAAATTTCCAAGAAAAACTGAAATTTTAGCGAATTTCCAAGAAAAATGTAAAAATTAACCGAAATTCTGAATCGTTCCTATTTCTACGTATCTCGACGATTTGGATGATATATAAGAAACACTGAAATTTTATCGAATTTCCAAGAAAAACTGAAATTTTAGCGAATTTCCATGAAAAATGTCAATATTAACCGGATTTCTAAATCGTTCCTATTTCTACGTAACTCGACGATTTGGATGATATATAAGAAACACTGAAATTTTAGCGAATTTCCAAGAAAAACTGAAATTTTAGCGAATTTCCAAGAAAAATATCAAAATTAACAGAATTTCTAAATCGTTCCTATTTCTACGTAACTCGCCGATTTGGATGATATATAAGAAACACTGAAATTTTAGCGAATTTCCAAGAAAAACTGAAATTTTAGCGAATTTCCAAGAAAAATGTCAATATTAACCGAATTTCTAAATCGTTCCTATTTCTACGTATCTCGACGATTTGGATGATATATAAGAAACACTTAAATTTTAGCGAATTTCCAAGAAAAACTGAAATTTTAGCGAATTTCCAAGAAAAATGTCAAAATTAACCGAATTTCTAAATCGTTCCTATTTCTACGTAACTCGACGATTTGGATGATATATAAGAAACACTGAAATTTTAGCGAATTTCCAAGAAAAACTGAAATTTTAGCGAATTTCCAAGAAAAATGTCAATATTAACCGAATTTGTAAATCGTTCCTATTTCTACGTATCTCGACGATTTGGATGATATATAAGAAACACTTAAATTTTAGCGAATTTCCAAGAAAAACTGAAATTTTAGCGAATTTCCAAGAAAAATGTCAAAATTAACCGAATTTCTAAATCGTTCCTATTTCTACGTAACTCGACGATTTGGATGATATATAAGAAACACTGAAATTTTAGCGAATTTCCAAGAAAAACTGAAATTTTAGCGAATTTCCAAGAAAAATGTCAATATTAACCGAATTTGTAAATCGTTCCTATTTCTACGTATCTCGACGATTTGGATGATATATAAGAAACACTGAAATTTTAGCGAATTTCCAAGAAAAACTGAAATTTTAGCGAATTTCCAAGAAAAATGTCAATATTAACCGAATTTCTAAATCGTTCCTATTTCTACGTAACTCGACGATTTGGATGATATATAAGAAACACTGAAATTTTAGCGAATTTCCAAGAAAAACTGAAATTTTAGCGAATTTCCAAGAAAAATGTCAAAATTAACAGAATTTCTAAATCGTTCCTATTTCTACGTAACTCGACGATTTGTATGATATATAAGAAACTCTGAAATTTTAGCGAATTTCCAAGAAAAACTGAAATTTTAGCGAATTTCCAAGAAAAATGTCAATATTAACCGAATTTCTAAATCGTTCCTATTTCTACGTATCTCGACGATTTGCATGATATATAAGAAACACTGAAATTTTAGAAAATTTCCAAGAAAAACTGAAATTTTAGCGAATTTCCAAGAAAAATGTAAAAATTAACCGAAATTCTGAATCGTTCCTATTTCTACGTATCTCGACGATTTGGATGATATATAAGAAACACTGAAATTTTATCGAATTTCCAAGAAAAACTGAAATTTTAGCGAATTTCCATGAAAAATGTCAATATTAACCGAATTTCTAAATCGTTCCTATTTCTACGTAACTCGACGATTTGGATGATATATAAGAAACACTGAAATTTTAGCGAATTTCCAAGAAAAACTGAAATTTTAGCGAATTTCCATGAAAAATGTCAATATTAACCGAATTTCTAAATTGTTCCTATTTCTACGTATCTCGACGATTTGGATGATATATAAGAAACACTGAAATTTTAGCGAATTTCCAAGAAAAACTGAAATTTTAGCGAATTTCCATGAAAAATGTCAATATTAACCGAATTTCTAAATCGTTCCTATTTCTACGTAACTCGACGATTTGGATGATATATAAGAAACACTGAAATGTTAGCGAATTTCCAAGAAAAACTGAAATTTTAGCGAATTTCCATGAAAAATGTCAATATTAACCCAATTTCTAAATCGTTCCTATTTCTACGTAACTCGACGATTTGGATGATATATAAGAAACACTGAAATTTTAGCGAATTTCCGAGAAAAACTGAAATTTTAGCGAATTTCCATGAAAAATGTCAATATTAACCGAATTTCTAAATCGTTCCTATTTCTACGTATCTCCACGATTTGGATGATATATAAGAAACACTGAAATTTTAGCGAATTTCCAAGAAAAACTGAAATTTTAGCGAATTTCCATGAAAAATGTCAATATTAACCGAATTTCTAAATCGTTCCTATTTCTACGTAACTCGACGATTTGGATGATATATAAGAAACACTGAAATTTTAGCGAATTTCCAAGAAAAACTGAAATTTTAGCGAATTTCCAAGAAAAATGTCAAAATTAACAGAATTTCTAAATCGTTCCTATTTCTACGTAACTCGACGATTTGTATGATATATAAGAAACTCTGAAATTTTATCGAATTTCCAAGAAAAACTGAAATTTTAGCGAATTTCCATGAAAAATGTCAATATTAACCGAATTTCTAAATCGTTCCTATTTCTACGTAACTCGACGATTTGGATGATATATAAGAAACACTGAAATTTTAGCGAATTTCCAAGAAAAACTGAAATTTTAGCGAATTTCCATGAAAAATGTCAATATTAACCGAATTTCTAAATCGTTCCTATTTCTACGTATCTCGACGATTTGGATGATATATAAGAAACACTGAAATTTTAGCGAATTTCCAAGAAAAACTGAAATTTTAGCGAATTTCCATGAAAAATGTCAATATTAACCGAATTTCTAAATCGTTCCTATTTCTACGTAACTCGACGATTTGGATGATATATAAGAAACACTGAAATTTTAGCGAATTTCCAAGAAAAACTGAAATTTTAGCGAATTTGCAAGAAAAATGTCAATATTAACCGAATTTCTAAATCGTTCCTATTTCTACGTATCTCGACGATTTGGATGATATATAAGAAACACTGAAATTTTAGCGAATTTCCAAGAAAAACTGAAATTTTAGCGAATTTCCAAGAAAAATGTCAAAATTAACAGAATTTCTAAATCGTTCCTATTTCTACGTATCTCGACGATTTGGATGATATATAAGAAACACTGAAATGTTAGCGAATTTCCAAGAAAAACTGAAATTTTAGCGAATTACCATGAAAAATGTCAATATTAACCGAATTTCTAAATCGTTTCTATTTCTACGTAACTCGACGATTTGGATGATATATAAGAAACACTGAAATTTTAGCGAATTTCCAAGAAAAACTGAAATTTTAGCGAATTTCCATGAAAAATGTCAATATTAACCGAATTTCTAAATCGTTCCTATTTCTACGTATCTCCACGATTTGGATGATATATAAGAAACACTGAAATTTTAGCGAATTTCCAAGAAAAACTGAAATTTTAGCGAATTTCCATGAAAAATGTCAATATTAACCGAATTTCTAAATCGTTCCTATTTCTACGTAACTCGACGATTTGGATGATATATAAGAAACACTGAAATTTTAGCGAATTTCCAAGAAAAACTGAAATTTTAGCGAATTTCCATGAAAAATGTCAATATTAACCGAATTTCTAAATCGTTCCTATTTCTACGTAACTCGACGATTTGGATGATATATAAGAAACACTGAAATTTTAGCGAATTTCCAAGAAAAACTGAAATTTTAGCGAATTTCCAAGAAAAATGTCAATATTAACCGAATTTCTAAATCGTTCCTATTTCTACGTATCTCGACGATTTGCATGATATATAAGAAACACTGAAATTTTAGAAAATTTCCAAGAAAAACTGAAATTTTAGCGAATTTCCATGAAAAATGTCAATATTAACCGAATTTCTAAATCGTTCCTATTTCTACGTAACTCGACGATTTGTATGATATATAAGAAACTCTGAAATTTTAGCGAATTTCCAAGAAAAACTGAAATTTTAGCGAATTTCCAAGAAAAATGTCAAAATTAACAGAATTTCTAAATCGTTCCTATTTCTACGTATCTCGACGATTTGGATGATATATAAGAAACACTGAAATGTTAGCGAATTTCCAAGAAAAACTGAAATTTTAGCGAATTACCATGAAAAATGTCAATATTAACCGAATTTCTAAATCGTTTCTATTTCTACGTAACTCGACGATTTGGATGATATATAAGAAACACTGAAATTTTAGCGAATTTCCAAGAAAAACTGAAATTTTAGCGAATTTCCATGAAAAATGTCAATATTAACCGAATTTCTAAATCGTTCCTATTTCTACGTATCTCGACGATTTGGATGATATATAAGAAACACTGAAATTTTAGCGAATTTCCAAGAAAAACTGAAATTTTAGCGAATTTCCATGAAAAATGTCAATATTAACCGAATTTCTAAATCGTTCCTATTTCTACGTAACTCGACGATTTGGATGATATATAAGAAACACTGAAATTTTAGCGAATTTCCAAGAAAAACTGAAATTTTAGCGAATTTCCATGAAAAATGTCAATATTAACCGAATTTCTAAATCGTTCCTATTTCTACGTAACTCGACGATTTGGATGATATATAAGAAACACTGAAATTTTAGCGAATTTCCAAGAAAAACTGAAATTTTAGCGAATTTCCAAGAAAAATGTCAAAATTAACAGAATTTCTAAATCGTGCCTATTTCTACGTAACTCGACGATTTGTATGATATATAAGAAACTCTGAAATTTTAGCGAATTTCCAAGAAAAACTGAAATTTTAGCGAATTTCCAAGAAAAATGTCAATATTAACCGAATTTCTAAATCGTTCCTATTTCTACGTATCTCGACGATTTGCATGATATATAAGAAACACTGAAATTTTAGAAAATTTCCAAGAAAAACTGAAATTTTAGCGAATTTCCAAGAAAAATGTAAAAATTAACCGAAATTCTGAATCGTTCCTATTTCTACGTATCTCGACGATTTGGATGATATATAAGAAACACTGAAATTTTAGCGAATTTCCAAGAAAAACTGAAATTTTAGCGAATTTCCAAGAAAAATGTCAATATTAACCGAATTTCTAAATCGTTCCTATTTCTACGTATCTCGACGATTTGGATGATATATAAGAAACACTGAAATTTTAGCGAATTTCCAAGAAAAACTGAAATTTTAGCGAATTTCCAAGAAAAATGTCAAAATTAACCGAATTTCTAAATCGTTCCTATTTCTACGTATCTCGACGATTTGGATGATATATAAGAAACACTGAAATTTTAGCGAATTTCCAAGAAAAACTGAAATTTTAGCGAATTTCCATGAAAAATGTCAATATTAACCGAAATTCTAAATCGTTCCTATTTCTACGTATCTCGACGATTTGGATGATATATAAGAAACACTGAAATTTTAGCGAATTTCCAAGAAAAACTGAAATTTTAGCGAATTTCCATGAAAAATGTCTATATTAACCGAATTTCTAAATCGTTCCTATTTCTACGTAACTCGTCGATTTGGATGATATATAAGAAACTCTGAAATTTTAGCGAATTTCCAAGAAAAACTGAAATTTTAGCGAATTTCCATGAAAAATGTCAATATTAACCGAATTTCTAAATCGTTCCTATTTCTACGTAACTTGTCGATTTGGATGATATATAAGAAACTCTGAAATTTTAGCGAATTTCCAAGAAAAACTGAAATTTTAGCGAATTTCCATGAAAAATGTCAATATTAACCGAATTTCTAAATCGTTCCTATTTCTACGTATCTCGACGATTTGGATGATATATAAGAAACACTGAAATGTTAGCGAATTTCCAAGAAAAACTGAAATTTTAGCGAATTTCCATGAAAAATGTCAATATTAACCGAATTTCTAAATCGTTCCTATTTCTACGTAACTCGACGATTTGGATGATATATAAGAAACACTGAAATTTTAGCGAATTTCCAAGAAAAACTGAAATTTTAGCGAATTTCCATGAAAAATGTCAGTATTAACCGAATTTCTAAATCGTTCCTATTTCTACGTAACTCGACGATTTGGATGATATATAAGAAACACTGAAATTTTAGCGAATTTCCAAGAAAAACTGAAATTTTAGCGAATTTCCATGAAAAATGTCAATATTAACCGAATTTCTAAATCGTTCCTATTTCTACGTAACTCGACGATTTGGATGATATATAAGAAACACTGAAATTTTAGCGAATTTCCAAGAAAAACTGAAATTTTAGCGAATTTCCATGAAAAATGTCAATATTAACCGAATTTCTAAATCGTTCCTATTTCTACGTAACTCGACGATTTGGATGATATATAAGAAACACTGAAATTTTAGCGAATTTCCAAGAAAAACTGAAATTTTAGCGAATTTCCATGAAAAATGTCAATATTAACCGAATTTCTAAATTGTTCCTATTTCTACGTATCTCGACGATTTGGATGATATATAAGAAACACTGAAATTTTAGCGAATTTCCAAGAAAAACTGAAATTTTAGCGAATTTCCATGAAAAATGTCAATATTAACCGAATTTCTAAATCGTTCCTATTTCTACGTAACTCGACGATTTGGATGATATATAAGAAACACTGAAATGTTAGCGAATTTCCAAGAAAAACTGAAATTTTAGCGAATTTCCATGAAAAATGTCAATATTAACCCAATTTCTAAATCGTTCCTATTTCTACGTAACTCGACGATTTGGATGATATATAAGAAACACTGAAATGTTAGCGAATTTCCAAGAAAAACTGAAATTTTAGCGAATTTCCATGAAAAATGTCAATATTAACCCAATTTCTAAATCGTTCCTATTTCTACGTAACTCGACGATTTGGATGATATATAAGAAACACTGAAATTTTAGCGAATTTCCGAGAAAAACTGAAATTTTAGCGAATTTCTATGAAAAATGTCAATATTAACCGAATTTCTAAATCGTTCCTATTTCTACGTAACTCGACGATTTGGATGATATATAAGAAACACTGAAATTTTAGCGAATTTCCAAGAAAAACTGAAATTTTAGCGAATTTCCATGAAAAATGTCAATATTAACCGAATTTCTAAATCGTTCCTATTTCTACGTATCTCGACGATTTGGATGATATATAAGAAACACTGAAATTTTAGCGAATTTCCAAGAAAAACTGAAATTTTAGCGAATTTCCATGAAAAATGTCAATATTAACCGAATTTCTAAATCGTTCCTATTTCTACGTAACTCGACGATTTGGATGATATATAAGAAACACTGAAATTTTAGCGAATTTCCAAGAAAAACTGAAATTTTAGCGAATTTGCAAGAAAAATGTCAATATTAACCGAATTTCTAAATCGTTCCTATTTCTACGTATCTCGACGATTTGGATGATATATAAGAAACACTGAAATTTTAGCGAATTTCCAAGAAAAACTGAAATTTTAGCGAATTTCCAAGAAAAATGTCAAAATTAACAGAATTTCTAAATCGTTCCTATTTCTACGTATCTCGACGATTTGGATGATATATAAGAAACACTGAAATGTTAGCGAATTTCCAAGAAAAACTGAAATTTTAGCGAATTACCATGAAAAATGTCAATATTAACCGAATTTCTAAATCGTTTCTATTTCTACGTAACTCGACGATTTGGATGATATATAAGAAACACTGAAATTTTAGCGAATTTCCAAGAAAAACTGAAATTTTAGCGAATTTCCATGAAAAATGTCAATATTAACCGAATTTCTAAATCGTTCCTATTTCTACGTATCTCGACGATTTGGATGATATATAAGAAACACTGAAATTTTAGCGAGTTTCCAAGAAAAACTGAAATTTTAGCGAATTTCCATGAAAAATGTCAATATTAACCGAATTTCTAATTTGTTCCTATTTCTACGTAACTCGACGATTTGGATGATATATAAGAAACACTGAAATTTTAGCGAATTTCCAAGAAAAACTGAAATTTTAGCGAATTTCCATGAAAAATGTCAATATTAACCGAATTTCTAAATCGTTCCTATTTCTACGTAACTCGACGATTTGGATGATATATAAGAAACACTGAAATTTTAGCGAATTTCCAAGAAAAACTGAAATTTTAGCGAATTTCCAAGAAAAATGTCAAAATTAACAGAATTTCTAAATCGTTCCTATTTCTACGTAACTCGACGATTTGTATGATATATAAGAAACTCTGAAATTTTAGCGAATTTCCAAGAAAAACTGAAATTTTAGCGAATTTCCAAGAAAAATGTCAATATTAACCGAATTTCTAAATCGTTCCTATTTCTACGTATCTCGACGATTTGCATGATATATAAGAAACACTGAAATTTTAGAAAATTTCCAAGAAAAACTGAAATTTTAGCGAATTTCCATGAAAAATGTCAATATTAACCGAATTTCTAAATCGTTCCTATTTCTACGTAACTCGACGATTTGTATGATATATAAGAAACTCTGAAATTTTAGCGAATTTCCAAGAAAAACTGAAATTTTAGCGAATTTCCAAGAAAAATGTCAAAATTAACAGAATTTCTAAATCGTTCCTATTTCTACGTATCTCGACGATTTGGATGATATATATGAAACACTGAAATGTTAGCGAATTTCCAAGAAAAACTGAAATTTCAGCGAATTACCATGAAAAATGTCAATATTAACCGAATTTCTAAATCGTTTCTATTTCTACGTAACTCGACGATTTGGATGATATATAAGAAACACTGAAATTTTAGCGAATTTCCAAGAAAAACTGAAATTTTAGCGAATTTCCATGAAAAATGTCAATATTAACCGAATTTCTAAATCGTTCCTATTTCTACGTATCTCGACGATTTGGATGATATATAAGAAACACTGAAATTTTAGCGAATTTCCAAGAAAAACTGAAATTTTAGCGAATTTCCATGAAAAATGTCAATATTGACCGAATTTCTAAATCGTTCCTATTTCTACGTAACTCGACGATTTGGATGATATATAAGAAACACTGAAATTTTAGCGAATTTCCAAGCAAAACTGAAATTTTAGCGAATTTCCATGAAAAATGTCAATATTAACCGAATTTCTAAATCGTTCCTATTTCTACGTAACTCGACGATTTGGATGATATATAAGAAACACTGAAATTTTAGCGAATTTCCAAGAAAAACTGAAATTTTAGCGAATTTCCAAGAAAAATGTCAAAATTAACAGAATTTCTAAATCGTTCCTATTTCTACGTAACTCGACGATTTGTATGATATATAAGAAACTCTGAAATTTTAGCGAATTTCCAAGAAAAACTGAAATTTTAGCGAATTTCCAAGAAAAATGTCAATATTAACCGAATTTCTAAATCGTTCCTATTTCTACGTATCTCGACGATTTGCATGATATATAAGAAACACTGAAATTTTAGAAAATTTCCAAGAAAAACTGAAATTTTAGCGAATTTCCAAGAAAAATGTAAAAATTAACCGAAATTCTGAATCGTTCCTATTTCTACGTATCTCGACGATTTGGATGATATATAAGAAACACTGAAATTTTATCGAATTTCCAAGAAAAACTGAAATTTTAGCGAATTTCCATGAAAAATGTCAATATTAACCGAATTTCTAAATCGTTCCTATTTCTACGTAACTCGCCGATTTGGATGATATATAAGAAACACTGAAATTTTAGCGAATTTCCAAGAAAAACTGAAATTTTAGCGAATTTCCAAGAAAAATGTCAATATTAACCGAATTTCTAAATCGTTCCTATTTCTACGTATCTCGACGATTTGGATGATATATAAGAAACACTGAAATTTTAGCGAATTTCCAAGAAAAACTGAAATTTTAGCGAATTTCCAAGAAAAATGTCAATATTAACCGAATTTCTAAATCGTTCCTATTTCTACGTATCTCGACGATTTGGATGATATATAAGAAACACTTAAATTTTAGCGAATTTCCAAGAAAAACTGAAATTTTAGCGAATTTCCAAGAAAAATGTCAAAATTAACCGAATTTCTAAATCGTTCCTATTTCTACGTAACTCGACGATTTGGATGATATATAAGAAACACTGAAATTTTAGCGAATTTCCAAGAAAAACTGAAATTTTAGCGAATTTCCAAGAAAAATGTCAATATTAACCGAATTTGTAAATCGTTCCTATTTCTACGTATCTCGACGATTTGGATGATATATAAGAAACACTGAAATTTTAGCGAATTTCCAAGAAAAACTGAAATTTTAGCGAATTTCCAAGAAAAATGTCAATATTAACCGAATTTCTAAATCGTTCCTATTTCTACGTAACTCGACGATTTGGATGATATATAAGAAACACTGAAATTTTAGCGAATTTCCAAGAAAAACTGAAATTTTAGCGAATTTCCAAGAAAAATGTCAATATTAACCGATTTTCTAAATCGTTCCTATTTCTACGTATCTCGACGATTTGGATGATATATAAGAAACACTGAAATGTTAGCGAATTTCCAAGAAAAACTGAAATTTTAGCGAATTTCCATGAAGAATGTCAATATTAACCGAATTTCTAAATCGTTCCTATTTCTACGTATCTCGACGATTTGGATGATATATAAGAAACACTGAAATTTTAGCGAATTTCCAAGAAAAACTGAAATTTTAGCGAATTTCCAAGAAAAATGTCAATATTAACCGAATTTCTAAATCGTTCCTATTTCTACGTAACTCGACGATTTGGATGATATATAAGAAACACTGAAATTTTAGCGAATTTCCAAGAAAAACTGAAATTTTAGCGAATTTCCATGAAAAATGTCAATATTAACCGAATTTCTAAATCGTTCCTATTTCTACGTATCTCGACGATTTGGATGATATATAAGAAACACTGAAATTTTAGCGAATTTCCAAGAAAAACTGAAATTTTAGCAAATTTCCAAGAAAAATGTCAATATTAACCGAATTTCTAAATCGTTCCTATTTCTACGTAACTCGACGATTTGGATGATATATAAGAAACACTGAAATTTTAGCGAATTTCCAAGAAAAACTGAAATTTTAGCGAATTTCCATGAAAAATGTCAATATTAACCGAATTTCTAAATCGTTCCTATTTCTACGTATCTCGACGATTTGGATGATATATAAGAAACACTGAAATGTTAGCGAATTTCCAAGAAAAACTGAAATTTTAGCGAATTTCCATGAAAAATGTCAATATTAACCGAATTTCTAAATCGTTCCTATTTCTACGTAACTCGACGATTTGGATGATATATAAGAAACACTGAAATTTTAGCGAATTTCCAAGAAAAACTGAAATTTTAGCGAATTTCCATGAAAAATGTCAATATTAACCGAATTTCTAAATCGTTCCTATTTCTACGTAACTCGACGATTTGGATGATATATAAGAAACACTGAAATTTTAGCGAATTTCCAAGAAAAACTGATATTTTAGCGAATTTCCATGAAAAATGTCAATATTAACCGAATTTCTAAATCGTTCCTATTTCTACGTAACTCGACGATTTGGATGATATATAAGAAACACTGAAATTTTAGCGAATTTCCAAGAAAAACTGAAATTTTAGCGAATTTCCATGAAAAATGTCAATATTAACCGAATTTCTAAATCGTTCCTATTTCTACGTAACTCGACGATTTGTATGATATATAAGAAACTCTGAAATTTTAGCGAATTTCCAAGAAAAACTGAAATTTTAGCGAATTTCCAAGAAAAATGTCAAAATTAACAGAATTTCTAAATCGTTCCTATTTCTACGTATCTCGACGATTTGGATGATATATATGAAACACTGAAATGTTAGCGAATTTCCAAGAAAAACTGAAATTTCAGCGAATTACCATGAAAAATGTCAATATTAACCGAATTTCTAAATCGTTTCTATTTCTACGTAACTCGACGATTTGGATGATATATAAGAAACACTGAAATTTTAGCGAATTTCCAAGAAAAACTGAAATTTTAGCGAATTTCCATGAAAAATGTCAATATTAACCGAATTTCTAAATCGTTCCTATTTCTACGTATCTCGACGATTTGGATGATATATAAGAAACACTGAAATTTTAGCGAATTTCCAAGAAAAACTGAAATTTTAGCGAATTTCCATGAAAAATGTCAATATTAACCGAATTTCTAAATCGTTCCTATTTCTACGTAACTCGACGATTTGGATGATATATAAGAAACACTGAAATTTTAGCGAATTTCCAAGAAAAACTGAAATTTTAGCGAATTTCCATGAAAAATGTCAATATTAACCGAATTTCTAAATCGTTCCTATTTCTACGTAACTCGACGATTTGGATGATATATAAGAAACACTGAAATTTTAGCGAATTTCCAAGAAAAACTGAAATTTTAGCGAATTTCCAAGAAAAATGTCAAAATTAACAGAATTTCTAAATCGTTCCTATTTCTACGTAACTCGACGATTTGTATGATATATAAGAAACTCTGAAATTTTAGCGAATTTCCAAGAAAAACTGAAATTTTAGCGAATTTCCAAGAAAAATGTCAATATTAACCGAATTTCTAAATCGTTCCTATTTCTACGTATCTCGACGATTTGCATGATATATAAGAAACACTGAAATTTTAGAAAATTTCCAAGAAAAACTGAAATTTTAGCGAATTTCCAAGAAAAATGTAAAAATTAACCGAAATTCTGAATCGTTCCTATTTCTACGTATCTCGACGATTTGGATGATATATAAGAAACACTGAAATTTTATCGAATTTCCAAGAAAAACTGAAATTTTAGCGAATTTCCATGAAAAATGTCAATATTAACCGAATTTCTAAATCGTTCCTATTTCTACGTAACTCGACGATTTGGATGATATATAAGAAACACTGAAATTTTAGCGAATTTCCAAGAAAAACTGAAATTTTAGCGAATTTCCAAGAAAAATATCAAAATTAACAGAATTTCTAAATCGTTCCTATTTCTACGTAACTCGCCGATTTGGATGATATATAAGAAACACTGAAATTTTAGCGAATTTCCAAGAAAAACTGAAATTTTAGCGAATTTCCAAGAAAAATGTCAATATTAACCGAATTTCTAAATCGTTCCTATTTCTACGTATCTCGACGATTTGGATGATATATAAGAAACACTGAAATGTTAGCGAATTTCCAAGAAAAACTGAAATTTTAGCGAATTTCCATGAAAAATGTCAATATTAACCGAATTTCTAAATCGTTCCTATTTCTACGTAACTCGACGATTTGTATGATATATAAGAAACTCTGAAATTTTAGCGAATTTCCAAGAAAAACTGAAATTTTAGCGAATTGCCAAGAAAAATGTCAAAATTAACAGAATTTCTAAATCGTTCCTATTTCTACGTAACTCGACGATTTGTATGATATATAAGAAACTCTGAAATTTTAGCGAATTTCCAAGAAAAACTGAAATTTTAGCGAATTTCCAAGAAAAATGTCAATATTAACCGAATTTCTAAATCGTTCCTATTTCTACGTATCTCGACGATTTGCATGATATATAAGAAACACTGAAATTTTAGAAAATTTCCAAGAAAAACTGAAATTTTAGCGAATTTCCATGAAAAATGTCAATATTAACCGAATTTCTAAATCGTTCCTATTTCTACGTAACTCGACGATTTGTATGATATATAAGAAACTCTGAAATTTTAGCGAATTTCCAAGAAAAACTGAAATTTTAGCGAATTTCCAAGAAAAATGTCAAAATTAACAGAATTTCTAAATCGTTCCTATTTCTACGTATCTCGACGATTTGGATGATATATAAGAAACACTGAAATGTTAGCGAATTTCCAAGAAAAACTGAAATTTTAGCGAATTACCATGAAAAATGTCAATATTAACCGAATTTCTAAATTGTTTCTATTTCTACGTAACTCGACGATTTGGATGATATATAAGAAACACTGAAATTTTAGCGAATTTCCAAGAAAAACTGAAATTTTAGCGAATTTCCATGAAAAATGTCAATATTAACCGAATTTCTAAATCGTTCCTATTTCTACGTATCTCGACGATTTGGATGATATATAAGAAACACTGAAATTTTAGCGAATTTCCAAGAAAAACTGAAATTTTAGCGAATTTCCATGAAAAATGTCAATATTAACCGAATTTCTAAATCGTTCCTATTTCTACGTAACTCGACGATTTGGATGATATATAAGAAACACTGAAATTTTAGCGAATTTCCAAGAAAAACTGAAATTTTAGCGAATTTCCATGAAAAATGTCAATATTAACCGAATTTCTAAATCGTTCCTATTTCTACGTAACTCGACGATTTGGATGATATATAAGAAACACTGAAATTTTAGCGAATTTCCAAGAAAAACTGAAATTTTAGCGAATTTCCAAGAAAAATGTCAAAATTAACAGAATTTCTAAATCGTGCCTATTTCTACGTAACTCGACGATTTGTATGATATATAAGAAACTCTGAAATTTTAGCGAATTTCCAAGAAAAACTGAAATTTTAGCGAATTTCCAAGAAAAATGTCAATATTAACCGAATTTCTAAATCGTTCCTATTTCTACGTATCTCGACGATTTGCATGATATATAAGAAACACTGAAATTTTAGAAAATTTCCAAGAAAAACTGAAATTTTAGCGAATTTCCAAGAAAAATGTAAAAATTAACCGAAATTCTGAATCGTTCCTATTTCTACGTATCTCGACGATTTGGATGATATATAAGAAACACTGAAATTTTAGCGAATTTCCAAGAAAAACTGAAATTTTAGCGAATTTCCAAGAAAAATGTCAATATTAACCGAATTTCTAAATCGTTCCTATTTCTACGTATCTCGACGATTTGGATGATATATAAGAAACACTGAAATTTTAGCGAATTTCCAAGAAAAACTGAAATTTTAGCGAATTTCCAAGAAAAATGTCAAAATTAACCGAATTTCTAAATCGTTCCTATTTCTACGTATCTCGACGATTTGGATGATATATAAGAAACACTGAAATTTTAGCGAATTTCCAAGAAAAACTGAAATTTTAGCGAATTTCCATGAAAAATGTCAATATTAACCGAAATTCTAAATCGTTCCTATTTCTACGTATCTCGACGATTTGGATGATATATAAGAAACACTGAAATTTTAGCGAATTTCCAAGAAAAACTGAAATTTTAGCGAATTTCCATGAAAAATGTCTATATTAACCGAATTTCTAAATCGTTCCTATTTCTACGTAACTCGTCGATTTGGATGATATATAAGAAACTCTGAAATTTTAGCGAATTTCCAAGAAAAACTGAAATTTTAGCGAATTTCCATGAAAAATGTCTATATTAACCGAATTTCTAAATCGTTCCTATTTCTACGTAACTTGTCGATTTGGATGATATATAAGAAACTCTGAAATTTTAGCGAATTTCCAAGAAAAACTGAAATTTTAGCGAATTTCCATGAAAAATGTCAATATTAACCGAATTTCTAAATCGTTCCTATTTCTACGTATCTCGACGATTTGGATGATATATAAGAAACACTGAAATTTTAGCGAATTTCCAAGAAAAACTGAAATTTTAGCGAATTTCCAAGAAAAATGTCAAAATTAACCGAATTTCTAAATCGTTCCTATTTCTACGTATCTCGACGATTTGGATGATATATAAGAAACACTGAAATTTTAGCGAATTTCCAAGAAAAACTGAAATTTTAGCGAATTTCCATGAAAAATGTCAATATTAACCGAAATTCTAAATCGTTCCTATTTCTACGTATCTCGACGATTTGGATGATATATAAGAAACAATGAAATTTTAGCGAATTTCCAAGAAAAACTGAAATTTTAGCGAATTTCCATGAAAAATGTCTATATTAACCGAATTTCTAAATCGTTCCTATTTCTACGTAACTCGTCGATTTGGATGATATATAAGAAACTCTGAAATTTTAGCGAATTTCCAAGAAAAACTGAAATTTTAGCGAATTTCCATGAAAAATGTCTATATTAACCGAATTTCTAAATCGTTCCTATTTCTACGTAACTTGTCGATTTGGATGATATATAAGAAACTCTGAAATTTTAGCGAATTTCCAAGAAAAACTGAAATTTTAGCGAATTTCCATGAAAAATGTCAATATTAACCGAATTTCTAAATCGTTCCTATTTCTACGTATCTCGACGATTTGGATGATATATAAGAAACACTGAAATGTTAGCGAATTTCCAAGAAAAACTGAAATTTTAGCGAATTTCCATGAAAAATGTCAATATTAACCGAATTTCTAAATCGTTCCTATTTCTACGTAACTCGACGATTTGGATGATATATAAGAAACACTGAAATTTTAGCGAATTTCCAAGAAAAACTGAAATTTTAGCGAATTTCCATGAAAAATGTCAGTATTAACCGAATTTCTAAATCGTTCCTATTTCTACGTAACTCGACGATTTGGATGATATATAAGAAACACTGAAATTTTAGCGAATTTCCAAGAAAAACTGAAATTTTAGCGAATTTCCATGAAAAATGTCAATATTAACCGAATTTCTAAATCGTTCCTATTTCTACGTAACTCGACGATTTGGATGATATATAAGAAACACTGAAATTTTAGCGAATTTCCAAGAAAAACTGAAATTTTAGCGAATTTCCATGAAAAATGTCAATATTAACCGAATTTCTAAATCGTTCCTATTTCTACGTAACTCGACGATTTGGATGATATATAAGAAACACTGAAATTTTAGCGAATTTCCAAGAAAAACTGAAATTTTAGCGAATTTCCATGAAAAATGTCAATATTAACCGAATTTCTAAATTGTTCCTATTTCTACGTATCTCGACGATTTGGATGATATATAAGAAACACTGAAATTTTAGCGAATTTCCAAGAAAAACTGAAATTTTAGCGAATTTCCATGAAAAATGTCAATATTAACCGAATTTCTAAATCGTTCCTATTTCTACGTAACTCGACGATTTGGATGATATATAAGAAACACTGAAATGTTAGCGAATTTCCAAGAAAAACTGAAATTTTAGCGAATTTCCATGAAAAATGTCAATATTAACCCAATTTCTAAATCGTTCCTATTTCTACGTAACTCGACGATTTGGATGATATATAAGAAACACTGAAATTTTAGCGAATTTCCGAGAAAAACTGAAATTTTAGCGAATTTCCATGAAAAATGTCAATATTAACCGAATTTCTAAATCGTTCCTATTTCTACGTATCTCGACGATTTGGATGATATATAAGAAACACTGAAATGTTAGCGAATTTCCAAGAAAAACTGAAATTTTAGCGAATTACCATGAAAAATGTCAATATTAACCGAATTTCTAAATCGTTTCTATTTCTACGTAACTCGACGATTTGGATGATATATAAGAAACACTGAAATTTTAGCGAATTTCCAAGAAAAACTGAAATTTTAGCGAATTTCCATGAAAAATGTCAATATTAACCGAATTTCTAAATCGTTCCTATTTCTACGTATCTCGACGATTTGGATGATATATAAGAAACACTGAAATTTTAGCGAATTTCCAAGAAAAACTGAAATTTTAGCGAATTTCCATGAAAAATGTCAATATTAACCGAATTTCTAAATCGTTCCTATTTCTACGTAACTCGACGATTTGGATGATATATAAGAAACACTGAAATTTTAGCGAATTTCCAAGAAAAACTGAAATTTTAGCGAATTTCCATGAAAAATGTCAATATTAACCGAATTTCTAAATCGTTCCTATTTCTACGTAACTCGACGATTTGGATGATATATAAGAAACACTGAAATTTTAGCGAATTTCCAAGAAAAACTGAAATTTTAGCGAATTTCCAAGAAAAATGTCAAAATTAACAGAATTTCTAAATCGTTCCTATTTCTACGTAACTCGACGATTTGTATGATATATAAGAAACTCTGAAATTTTAGCGAATTTCCAAGAAAAACTGAAATTTTAGCGAATTTCCAAGAAAAATGTCAATATTAACCGAATTTCTAAATCGTTCCTATTTCTACGTATCTCGACGATTTGCATGATATATAAGAAACACTGAAATTTTAGAAAATTTCCAAGAAAAACTGAAATTTTAGCGAATTTCCATGAAAAATGTCAATATTAACCGAATTTCTAAATCGTTCCTATTTCTACGTAACTCGACGATTTGTATGATATATAAGAAACTCTGAAATTTTAGCGAATTTCCAAGAAAAACTGAAATTTTAGCGAATTTCCAAGAAAAATGTCAAAATTAACAGAATTTCTAAATCGTTCCTATTTCTACGTATCTCGACGATTTGGATGATATATATGAAACACTGAAATGTTAGCGAATTTCCAAGAAAAACTGAAATTTCAGCGAATTACCATGAAAAATGTCAATATTAACCGAATTTCTAAATCGTTTCTATTTCTACGTAACTCGACGATTTGGATGATATATAAGAAACACTGAAATTTTAGCGAATTTCCAAGAAAAACTGAAATTTTAGCGAATTTCCATGAAAAATGTCAATATTAACCGAATTTCTAAATCGTTCCTATTTCTACGTATCTCGACGATTTGGATGATATATAAGAAACACTGAAATTTTAGCGAATTTCCAAGAAAAACTGAAATTTTAGCGAATTTCCATGAAAAATGTCAATATTAACCGAATTTCTAAATCGTTCCTATTTCTACGTAACTCGACGATTTGGATGATATATAAGAAACACTGAAATTTTAGCGAATTTCCAAGAAAAACTGAAATTTTAGCGAATTTCCATGAAAAATGTCAATATTAACCGAATTTCTAAATCGTTCCTATTTCTACGTAACTCGACGATTTGGATGATATATAAGAAACACTGAAATTTTAGCGAATTTCCAAGAAAAACTGAAATTTTAGCGAATTTCCAAGAAAAATGTCAAAATTAACAGAATTTCTAAATCGTTCCTATTTCTACGTAACTCGACGATTTGTATGATATATAAGAAACTCTGAAATTTTAGCGAATTTCCAAGAAAAACTGAAATTTTAGCGAATTTCCAAGAAAAATGTCAATATTAACCGAATTTCTAAATCGTTCCTATTTCTACGTATCTCGACGATTTGCATGATATATAAGAAACACTGAAATTTTAGAAAATTTCCAAGAAAAACTGAAATTTTAGCGAATTTCCAAGAAAAATGTAAAAATTAACCGAAATTCTGAATCGTTCCTATTTCTACGTATCTCGACGATTTGGATGATATATAAGAAACACTGAAATTTTATCGAATTTCCAAGAAAAACTGAAATTTTAGCGAATTTCCATGAAAAATGTCAATATTAACCGGATTTCTAAATCGTTCCTATTTCTACGTAACTCGACGATTTGGATGATATATAAGAAACACTGAAATTTTAGCGAATTTCCAAGAAAAACTGAAATTTTAGCGAATTTCCAAGAAAAATATCAAAATTAACAGAATTTCTAAATCGTTCCTATTTCTACGTAACTCGCCGATTTGGATGATATATAAGAAACACTGAAATTTTAGCGAATTTCCAAGAAAAACTGAAATTTTAGCGAATTTCCAAGAAAAATGTCAATATTAACCGAATTTCTAAATCGTTCCTATTTCTACGTATCTCGACGATTTGGATGATATATAAGAAACACTTAAATTTTAGCGAATTTCCAAGAAAAACTGAAATTTTAGCGAATTTCCAAGAAAAATGTCAAAATTAACCGAATTTCTAAATCGTTCCTATTTCTACGTAACTCGACGATTTGGATGATATATAAGAAACACTGAAATTTTAGCGAATTTCCAAGAAAAACTGAAATTTTAGCGAATTTCCAAGAAAAATGTCAATATTAACCGAATTTGTAAATCGTTCCTATTTCTACGTATCTCGACGATTTGGATGATATATAAGAAACACTTAAATTTTAGCGAATTTCCAAGAAAAACTGAAATTTTAGCGAATTTCCAAGAAAAATGTCAAAATTAACCGAATTTCTAAATCGTTCCTATTTCTACGTAACTCGACGATTTGGATGATATATAAGAAACACTGAAATTTTAGCGAATTTCCAAGAAAAACTGAAATTTTAGCGAATTTCCAAGAAAAATGTCAATATTAACCGAATTTGTAAATCGTTCCTATTTCTACGTATCTCGACGATTTGGATGATATATAAGAAACACTGAAATTTTAGCGAATTTCCAAGAAAAACTGAAATTTTAGCGAATTTCCAAGAAAAATGTCAATATTAACCGAATTTCTAAATCGTTCCTATTTCTACGTAACTCGACGATTTGGATGATATATAAGAAACACTGAAATTTTAGCGAATTTCCAAGAAAAACTGAAATTTTAGCGAATTTCCAAGAAAAATGTCAAAATTAACAGAATTTCTAAATCGTTCCTATTTCTACGTAACTCGACGATTTGTATGATATATAAGAAACTCTGAAATTTTAGCGAATTTCCAAGAAAAACTGAAATTTTAGCGAATTTCCAAGAAAAATGTCAATATTAACCGAATTTCTAAATCGTTCCTATTTCTACGTATCTCGACGATTTGCATGATATATAAGAAACACTGAAATTTTAGAAAATTTCCAAGAAAAACTGAAATTTTAGCGAATTTCCAAGAAAAATGTAAAAATTAACCGAAATTCTGAATCGTTCCTATTTCTACGTATCTCGACGATTTGGATGATATATAAGAAACACTGAAATTTTATCGAATTTCCAAGAAAAACTGAAATTTTAGCGAATTTCCATGAAAAATGTCAATATTAACCGAATTTCTAAATCGTTCCTATTTCTACGTAACTCGACGATTTGGATGATATATAAGAAACACTGAAATTTTAGCGAATTTCCAAGAAAAACTGAAATTTTAGCGAATTTCCATGAAAAATGTCAATATTAACCGAATTTCTAAATTGTTCCTATTTCTACGTATCTCGACGATTTGGATGATATATAAGAAACACTGAAATTTTAGCGAATTTCCAAGAAAAACTGAAATTTTAGCGAATTTCCATGAAAAATGTCAATATTAACCGAATTTCTAAATCGTTCCTATTTCTACGTAACTCGACGATTTGGATGATATATAAGAAACACTGAAATGTTAGCGAATTTCCAAGAAAAACTGAAATTTTAGCGAATTTCCATGAAAAATGTCAATATTAACCCAATTTCTAAATCGTTCCTATTTCTACGTAACTCGACGATTTGGATGATATATAAGAAACACTGAAATTTTAGCGAATTTCCGAGAAAAACTGAAATTTTAGCGAATTTCCATGAAAAATGTCAATATTAACCGAATTTCTAAATCGTTCCTATTTCTACGTAACTCGACGATTTGGATGATATATAAGAAACACTGAAATTTTAGCGAATTTCCAAGAAAAACTGAAATTTTAGCGAATTTCCATGAAAAATGTCAATATTAACCGAATTTCTAAATCGTTCCTATTTCTACGTATCTCGACGATTTGGATGATATATAAGAAACACTGAAATTTTAGCGAATTTCCAAGAAAAACTGAAATTTTAGCGAATTTCCATGAAAAATGTCAATATTAACCGAATTTCTAAATCGTTCCTATTTCTACGTAACTCGACGATTTGGATGATATATAAGAAACACTGAAATTTTAGCGAATTTCCAAGAAAAACTGAAATTTTAGCGAATTTGCAAGAAAAATGTCAATATTAACCGAATTTCTAAATCGTTCCTATTTCTACGTATCTCGACGATTTGGATGATATATAAGAAACACTGAAATTTTAGCGAATTTCCAAGAAAAACTGAAATTTTAGCGAATTTCCAAGAAAAATGTCAAAATTAACAGAATTTCTAAATCGTTCCTATTTCTACGTATCTCGACGATTTGGATGATATATAAGAAACACTGAAATGTTAGCGAATTTCCAAGAAAAACTGAAATTTTAGCGAATTACCATGAAAAATGTCAATATTAACCGAATTTCTAAATCGTTTCTATTTCTACGTAACTCGACGATTTGGATGATATATAAGAAACACTGAAATTTTAGCGAATTTCCAAGAAAAACTGAAATTTTAGCGAATTTCCATGAAAAATGTCAATATTAACCGAATTTCTAAATCGTTCCTATTTCTACGTATCTCCACGATTTGGATGATATATAAGAAACACTGAAATTTTAGCGAATTTCCAAGAAAAACTGAAATTTTAGCGAATTTCCATGAAAAATGTCAATATTAACCGAATTTCTAAATCGTTCCTATTTCTACGTAACTCGACGATTTGGATGATATATAAGAAACACTGAAATTTTAGCGAATTTCCAAGAAAAACTGAAATTTTAGCGAATTTCCATGAAAAATGTCAATATTAACCGAATTTCTAAATCGTTCCTATTTCTACGTAACTCGACGATTTGGATGATATATAAGAAACACTGAAATTTTAGCGAATTTCCAAGAAAAACTGAAATTTTAGCGAATTTCCAAGAAAAATGTCAATATTAACCGAATTTCTAAATCGTTCCTATTTCTACGTATCTCGACGATTTGCATGATATATAAGAAACACTGAAATTTTAGAAAATTTCCAAGAAAAACTGAAATTTTAGCGAATTTCCATGAAAAATGTCAATATTAACCGAATTTCTAAATCGTTCCTATTTCTACGTAACTCGACGATTTGTATGATATATAAGAAACTCTGAAATTTTAGCGAATTTCCAAGAAAAACTGAAATTTTAGCGAATTTCCAAGAAAAATGTCAAAATTAACAGAATTTCTAAATCGTTCCTATTTCTACGTATCTCGACGATTTGGATGATATATAAGAAACACTGAAATGTTAGCGAATTTCCAAGAAAAACTGAAATTTTAGCGAATTACCATGAAAAATGTCAATATTAACCGAATTTCTAAATCGTTTCTATTTCTACGTAACTCGACGATTTGGATGATATATAAGAAACACTGAAATTTTAGCGAATTTCCAAGAAAAACTGAAATTTTAGCGAATTTCCATGAAAAATGTCAATATTAACCGAATTTCTAAATCGTTCCTATTTCTACGTATCTCGACGATTTGGATGATATATAAGAAACACTGAAATTTTAGCGAATTTCCAAGAAAAACTGAAATTTTAGCGAATTTCCATGAAAAATGTCAATATTAACCGAATTTCTAAATCGTTCCTATTTCTACGTAACTCGACGATTTGGATGATATATAAGAAACACTGAAATTTTAGCGAATTTCCAAGAAAAACTGAAATTTTAGCGAATTTCCATGAAAAATGTCAATATTAACCGAATTTCTAAATCGTTCCTATTTCTACGTAACTCGACGATTTGGATGATATATAAGAAACACTGAAATTTTAGCGAATTTCCAAGAAAAACTGAAATTTTAGCGAATTTCCAAGAAAAATGTCAAAATTAACAGAATTTCTAAATCGTGCCTATTTCTACGTAACTCGACGATTTGTATGATATATAAGAAACTCTGAAATTTTAGCGAATTTCCAAGAAAAACTGAAATTTTAGCGAATTTCCAAGAAAAATGTCAATATTAACCGAATTTCTAAATCGTTCCTATTTCTACGTATCTCGACGATTTGCATGATATATAAGAAACACTGAAATTTTAGAAAATTTCCAAGAAAAACTGAAATTTTAGCGAATTTCCAAGAAAAATGTAAAAATTAACCGAAATTCTGAATCGTTCCTATTTCTACGTATCTCGACGATTTGGATGATATATAAGAAACACTGAAATTTTAGCGAATTTCCAAGAAAAACTGAAATTTTAGCGAATTTCCAAGAAAAATGTCAATATGAACCGAATTTCTAAATCGTTCCTATTTCTACGTATCTCGACGATTTGGATGATATATAAGAAACACTGAAATTTTAGCGAATTTCCAAGAAAAACTGAAATTTTAGCGAATTTCCAAGAAAAATGTCAAAATTAACCGAATTTCTAAATCGTTCCTATTTCTACGTATCTCGACGATTTGGATGATATATAAGAAACACTGAAATTTTAGCGAATTTCCAAGAAAAACTGAAATTTTAGCGAATTTCCATGAAAAATGTCAATATTAACCGAAATTCTAAATCGTTCCTATTTCTACGTATCTCGACGATTTGGATGATATATAAGAAACACTGAAATTTTAGCGAATTTCCAAGAAAAACTGAAATTTTAGCGAATTTCCATGAAAAATGTCTATATTAACCGAATTTCTAAATCGTTCCTATTTCTACGTAACTCGTCGATTTGGATGATATATAAGAAACTCTGAAATTTTAGCGAATTTCCAAGAAAAACTGAAATTTTAGCGAATTTCCATGAAAAATGTCAATATTAACCGAATTTCTAAATCGTTCCTATTTCTACGTAACTTGTCGATTTGGATGATATATAAGAAACTCTGAAATTTTAGCGAATTTCCAAGAAAAACTGAAATTTTAGCGAATTTCCATGAAAAATGTCAATATTAACCGAATTTCTAAATCGTTCCTATTTCTACGTATCTCGACGATTTGGATGATATATAAGAAACACTGAAATGTTAGCGAATTTCCAAGAAAAACTGAAATTTTAGCGAATTTCCATGAAAAATGTCAATATTAACCGAATTTCTAAATCGTTCCTATTTCTACGTAACTCGACGATTTGGATGATATATAAGAAACACTGAAATTTTAGCGAATTTCCAAGAAAAACTGAAATTTTAGCGAATTTCCATGAAAAATGTCAGTATTAACCGAATTTCTAAATCGTTCCTATTTCTACGTAACTCGACGATTTGGATGATATATAAGAAACACTGAAATTTTAGCGAATTTCCAAGAAAAACTGAAATTTTAGCGAATTTCCATGAAAAATGTCAATATTAACCGAATTTCTAAATCGTTCCTATTTCTACGTAACTCGACGATTTGGATGATATATAAGAAACACTGAAATTTTAGCGAATTTCCAAGAAAAACTGAAATTTTAGCGAATTTCCATGAAAAATGTCAATATTAACCGAATTTCTAAATCGTTCCTATTTCTACGTAACTCGACGATTTGGATGATATATAAGAAACACTGAAATTTTAGCGAATTTCCAAGAAAAACTGAAATTTTAGCGAATTTCCATGAAAAATGTCAATATTAACCGAATTTCTAAATTGTTCCTATTTCTACGTATCTCGACGATTTGGATGATATATAAGAAACACTGAAATTTTAGCGAATTTCCAAGAAAAACTGAAATTTTAGCGAATTTCCATGAAAAATGTCAATATTAACCGAATTTCTAAATCGTTCCTATTTCTACGTAACTCGACGATTTGGATGATATATAAGAAACACTGAAATGTTAGCGAATTTCCAAGAAAAACTGAAATTTTAGCGAATTTCCATGAAAAATGTCAATATTAACCCAATTTCTAAATCGTTCCTATTTCTACGTAACTCGACGATTTGGATGATATATAAGAAACACTGAAATGTTAGCGAATTTCCAAGAAAAACTGAAATTTTAGCGAATTTCCATGAAAAATGTCAATATTAACCCAATTTCTAAATCGTTCCTATTTCTACGTAACTCGACGATTTGGATGATATATAAGAAACACTGAAATTTTAGCGAATTTCCGAGAAAAACTGAAATTTTAGCGAATTTCCATGAAAAATGTCAATATTAACCGAATTTCTAAATCGTTCCTATTTCTACGTAACTCGACGATTTGGATGATATATAAGAAACACTGAAATTTTAGCGAATTTCCAAGAAAAACTGAAATTTTAGCGAATTTCCATGAAAAATGTCAATATTAACCGAATTTCTAAATCGTTCCTATTTCTACGTATCTCGACGATTTGGATGATATATAAGAAACACTGAAATTTTAGCGAATTTCCAAGAAAAACTGAAATTTTAGCGAATTTCCATGAAAAATGTCAATATTAACCGAATTTCTAAATCGTTCCTATTTCTACGTAACTCGACGATTTGGATGATATATAAGAAACACTGAAATTTTAGCGAATTTCCAAGAAAAACTGAAATTTTAGCGAATTTGCAAGAAAAATGTCAATATTAACCGAATTTCTAAATCGTTCCTATTTCTACGTATCTCGACGATTTGGATGATATATAAGAAACACTGAAATTTTAGCGAATTTCCAAGAAAAACTGAAATTTTAGCGAATTTCCAAGAAAAATGTCAAAATTAACAGAATTTCTAAATCGTTCCTATTTCTACGTATCTCGACGATTTGGATGATATATAAGAAACACTGAAATGTTAGCGAATTTCCAAGAAAAACTGAAATTTTAGCGAATTACCATGAAAAATGTCAATATTAACCGAATTTCTAAATCGTTTCTATTTCTACGTAACTCGACGATTTGGATGATATATAAGAAACACTGAAATTTTAGCGAATTTCCAAGAAAAACTGAAATTTTAGCGAATTTCCATGAAAAATGTCAATATTAACCGAATTTCTAAATCGTTCCTATTTCTACGTATCTCGACGATTTGGATGATATATAAGAAACACTGAAATTTTAGCGAGTTTCCAAGAAAAACTGAAATTTTAGCGAATTTCCATGAAAAATGTCAATATTAACCGAATTTCTAAATCGTTCCTATTTCTACGTAACTCGACGATTTGGATGATATATAAGAAACACTGAAATTTTAGCGAATTTCCAAGAAAAACTGAAATTTTAGCGAATTTCCATGAAAAATGTCAATATTAACCGAATTTCTAAATCGTTCCTATTTCTACGTAACTCGACGATTTGGATGATATATAAGAAACACTGAAATTTTAGCGAATTTCCAAGAAAAACTGAAATTTTAGCGAATTTCCAAGAAAAATGTCAAAATTAACAGAATTTCTAAATCGTTCCTATTTCTACGTAACTCGACGATTTGTATGATATATAAGAAACTCTGAAATTTTAGCGAATTTCCAAGAAAAACTGAAATTTTAGCGAATTTCCAAGAAAAATGTCAATATTAACCGAATTTCTAAATCGTTCCTATTTCTACGTATCTCGACGATTTGCATGATATATAAGAAACACTGAAATTTTAGAAAATTTCCAAGAAAAACTGAAATTTTAGCGAATTTCCATGAAAAATGTCAATATTAACCGAATTTCTAAATCGTTCCTATTTCTACGTAACTCGACGATTTGTATGATATATAAGAAACTCTGAAATTTTAGCGAATTTCCAAGAAAAACTGAAATTTTAGCGAATTTCCAAGAAAAATGTCAAAATTAACAGAATTTCTAAATCGTTCCTATTTCTACGTATCTCGACGATTTGGATGATATATATGAAACACTGAAATGTTAGCGAATTTCCAAGAAAAACTGAAATTTCAGCGAATTACCATGAAAAATGTCAATATTAACCGAATTTCTAAATCGTTTCTATTTCTACGTAACTCGACGATTTGGATGATATATAAGAAACACTGAAATTTTAGAAAATTTCCAAGAAAAACTGAAATTTTAGCGAATTTCCAAGAAAAATGTAAAAATTAACCGAAATTCTGAATCGTTCCTATTTCTACGTATCTCGACGATTTGGATGATATATAAGAAACACTGAAATTTTAGCGAATTTCCAAGAAAAACTGAAATTTTAGCGAATTTCCAAGAAAAATGTCAATATGAACCGAATTTCTAAATCGTTCCTATTTCTACGTATCTCGACGATTTGGATGATATATAAGAAACACTGAAATTTTAGCGAATTTCCAAGAAAAACTGAAATTTTAGCGAATTTCCAAGAAAAATGTCAAAATTAACCGAATTTCTAAATCGTTCCTATTTCTACGTATCTCGACGATTTGGATGATATATAAGAAACACTGAAATTTTAGCGAATTTCCAAGAAAAACTGAAATTTTAGCGAATTTCCATGAAAAATGTCAATATTAACCGAAATTCTAAATCGTTCCTATTTCTACGTATCTCGACGATTTGGATGATATATAAGAAACACTGAAATTTTAGCGAATTTCCAAGAAAAACTGAAATTTTAGCGAATTTCCATGAAAAATGTCTATATTAACCGAATTTCTAAATCGTTCCTATTTCTACGTAACTCGTCGATTTGGATGATATATAAGAAACTCTGAAATTTTAGCGAATTTCCAAGAAAAACTGAAATTTTAGCGAATTTCCATGAAAAATGTCAATATTAACCGAATTTCTAAATCGTTCCTATTTCTACGTAACTTGTCGATTTGGATGATATATAAGAAACTCTGAAATTTTAGCGAATTTCCAAGAAAAACTGAAATTTTAGCGAATTTCCATGAAAAATGTCAATATTAACCGAATTTCTAAATCGTTCCTATTTCTACGTATCTCGACGATTTGGATGATATATAAGAAACACTGAAATGTTAGCGAATTTCCAAGAAAAACTGAAATTTTAGCGAATTTCCATGAAAAATGTCAATATTAACCGAATTTCTAAATCGTTCCTATTTCTACGTAACTCGACGATTTGGATGATATATAAGAAACACTGAAATTTTAGCGAATTTCCAAGAAAAACTGAAATTTTAGCGAATTTCCATGAAAAATGTCAGTATTAACCGAATTTCTAAATCGTTCCTATTTCTACGTAACTCGACGATTTGGATGATATATAAGAAACACTGAAATTTTAGCGAATTTCCAAGAAAAACTGAAATTTTAGCGAATTTCCATGAAAAATGTCAATATTAACCGAATTTCTAAATCGTTCCTATTTCTACGTAACTCGACGATTTGGATGATATATAAGAAACACTGAAATTTTAGCGAATTTCCAAGAAAAACTGAAATTTTAGCGAATTTCCATGAAAAATGTCAATATTAACCGAATTTCTAAATCGTTCCTATTTCTACGTAACTCGACGATTTGGATGATATATAAGAAACACTGAAATTTTAGCGAATTTCCAAGAAAAACTGAAATTTTAGCGAATTTCCATGAAAAATGTCAATATTAACCGAATTTCTAAATTGTTCCTATTTCTACGTATCTCGACGATTTGGATGATATATAAGAAACACTGAAATTTTAGCGAATTTCCAAGAAAAACTGAAATTTTAGCGAATTTCCATGAAAAATGTCAATATTAACCGAATTTCTAAATCGTTCCTATTTCTACGTAACTCGACGATTTGGATGATATATAAGAAACACTGAAATGTTAGCGAATTTCCAAGAAAAACTGAAATTTTAGCGAATTTCCATGAAAAATGTCAATATTAACCCAATTTCTAAATCGTTCCTATTTCTACGTAACTCGACGATTTGGATGATATATAAGAAACACTGAAATGTTAGCGAATTTCCAAGAAAAACTGAAATTTTAGCGAATTTCCATGAAAAATGTCAATATTAACCCAATTTCTAAATCGTTCCTATTTCTACGTAACTCGACGATTTGGATGATATATAAGAAACACTGAAATTTTAGCGAATTTCCGAGAAAAACTGAAATTTTAGCGAATTTCCATGAAAAATGTCAATATTAACCGAATTTCTAAATCGTTCCTATTTCTACGTAACTCGACGATTTGGATGATATATAAGAAACACTGAAATTTTAGCGAATTTCCAAGAAAAACTGAAATTTTAGCGAATTTCCATGAAAAATGTCAATATTAACCGAATTTCTAAATCGTTCCTATTTCTACGTATCTCGACGATTTGGATGATATATAAGAAACACTGAAATTTTAGCGAATTTCCAAGAAAAACTGAAATTTTAGCGAATTTCCATGAAAAATGTCAATATTAACCGAATTTCTAAATCGTTCCTATTTCTACGTAACTCGACGATTTGGATGATATATAAGAAACACTGAAATTTTAGCGAATTTCCAAGAAAAACTGAAATTTTAGCGAATTTGCAAGAAAAATGTCAATATTAACCGAATTTCTAAATCGTTCCTATTTCTACGTATCTCGACGATTTGGATGATATATAAGAAACACTGAAATTTTAGCGAATTTCCAAGAAAAACTGAAATTTTAGCGAATTTCCAAGAAAAATGTCAAAATTAACAGAATTTCTAAATCGTTCCTATTTCTACGTATCTCGACGATTTGGATGATATATAAGAAACACTGAAATGTTAGCGAATTTCCAAGAAAAACTGAAATTTTAGCGAATTACCATGAAAAATGTCAATATTAACCGAATTTCTAAATCGTTTCTATTTCTACGTAACTCGACGATTTGGATGATATATAAGAAACACTGAAATTTTAGCGAATTTCCAAGAAAAACTGAAATTTTAGCGAATTTCCATGAAAAATGTCAATATTAACCGAATTTCTAAATCGTTCCTATTTCTACGTATCTCGACGATTTGGATGATATATAAGAAACACTGAAATTTTAGCGAGTTTCCAAGAAAAACTGAAATTTTAGCGAATTTCCATGAAAAATGTCAATATTAACCGAATTTCTAAATCGTTCCTATTTCTACGTAACTCGACGATTTGGATGATATATAAGAAACACTGAAATTTTAGCGAATTTCCAAGAAAAACTGAAATTTTAGCGAATTTCCATGAAAAATGTCAATATTAACCGAATTTCTAAATCGTTCCTATTTCTACGTAACTCGACGATTTGGATGATATATAAGAAACACTGAAATTTTAGCGAATTTCCAAGAAAAACTGAAATTTTAGCGAATTTCCAAGAAAAATGTCAAAATTAACAGAATTTCTAAATCGTTCCTATTTCTACGTAACTCGACGATTTGTATGATATATAAGAAACTCTGAAATTTTAGCGAATTTCCAAGAAAAACTGAAATTTTAGCGAATTTCCAAGAAAAATGTCAATATTAACCGAATTTCTAAATCGTTCCTATTTCTACGTATCTCGACGATTTGCATGATATATAAGAAACACTGAAATTTTAGAAAATTTCCAAGAAAAACTGAAATTTTAGCGAATTTCCATGAAAAATGTCAATATTAACCGAATTTCTAAATCGTTCCTATTTCTACGTAACTCGACGATTTGTATGATATATAAGAAACTCTGAAATTTTAGCGAATTTCCAAGAAAAACTGAAATTTTAGCGAATTTCCAAGAAAAATGTCAAAATTAACAGAATTTCTAAATCGTTCCTATTTCTACGTATCTCGACGATTTGGATGATATATATGAAACACTGAAATGTTAGCGAATTTCCAAGAAAAACTGAAATTTCAGCGAATTACCATGAAAAATGTCAATATTAACCGAATTTCTAAATCGTTTCTATTTCTACGTAACTCGACGATTTGGATGATATATAAGAAACACTGAAATTTTAGCGAATTTCCAAGAAAAACTGAAATTTTAGCGAATTTCCATGAAAAATGTCAATATTAACCGAATTTCTAAATCGTTCCTATTTCTACGTATCTCGACGATTTGGATGATATATAAGAAACACTGAAATTTTAGCGAATTTCCAAGAAAAACTGAAATTTTAGCGAATTTCCATGAAAAATGTCAATATTAACCGAATTTCTAAATCGTTCCTATTTCTACGTAACTCGACGATTTGGATGATATATAAGAAACACTGAAATTTTAGCGAATTTCCAAGCAAAACTGAAATTTTAGCGAATTTCCATGAAAAATGTCAATATTAACCGAATTTCTAAATCGTTCCTATTTCTACGTAACTCGACGATTTGGATGATATATAAGAAACACTGAAATTTTAGCGAATTTCCAAGAAAAACTGAAATTTTAGCGAATTTCCAAGAAAAATGTCAAAATTAACAGAATTTCTAAATCGTTCCTATTTCTACGTAACTCGACGATTTGTATGATATATAAGAAACTCTGAAATTTTAGCGAATTTCCAAGAAAAACTGAAATTTTAGCGAATTTCCAAGAAAAATGTCAATATTAACCGAATTTCTAAATCGTTCCTATTTCTACGTATCTCGACGATTTGCATGATATATAAGAAACACTGAAATTTTAGAAAATTTCCAAGAAAAACTGAAATTTTAGCGAATTTCCAAGAAAAATGTAAAAATTAACCGAAATTCTGAATCGTTCCTATTTCTACGTATCTCGACGATTTGGATGATATATAAGAAACACTGAAATTTTATCGAATTTCCAAGAAAAACTGAAATTTTAGCGAATTTCCATGAAAAATGTCAATATTAACCGAATTTCTAAATCGTTCCTATTTCTACGTAACTCGACGATTTGGATGATATATAAGAAACACTGAAATTTTAGCGAATTTCCAAGAAAAACTGAAATTTTAGCGAATTTCCAAGAAAAATATCAAAATTAACAGAATTTCTAAATCGTTCCTATTTCTACGTAACTCGCCGATTTGGATGATATATAAGAAACACTGAAATTTTAGCGAATTTCCAAGAAAAACTGAAATTTTAGCGAATTTCCAAGAAAAATGTCAATATTAACCGAATTTCTAAATCGTTCCTATTTCTACGTATCTCGACGATTTGGATGATATATAAGAAACACTGAAATTTTAGCGAATTTCCAAGAAAAACTGAAATTTTAGCGAATTTCCAAGAAAAATGTCAATATTAACCGAATTTCTAAATCGTTCCTATTTCTACGTATCTCGACGATTTGGATGATATATAAGAAACACTTAAATTTTAGCGAATTTCCAAGAAAAACTGAAATTTTAGCGAATTTCCAAGAAAAATGTCAAAATTAACCGAATTTCTAAATCGTTCCTATTTCTACGTAACTCGACGATTTGGATGATATATAAGAAACACTGAAATTTTAGCGAATTTCCAAGAAAAACTGAAATTTTAGCGAATTTCCAAGAAAAATGTCAATATTAACCGAATTTGTAAATCGTTCCTATTTCTACGTATCTCGACGATTTGGATGATATATAAGAAACACTGAAATTTTAGCGAATTTCCAAGAAAAACTGAAATTTTAGCGAATTTCCAAGAAAAATGTCAATATTAACCGAATTTCTAAATCGTTCCTATTTCTACGTAACTCGACGATTTGGATGATATATAAGAAACACTGAAATTTTAGCGAATTTCCAAGAAAAACTGAAATTTTAGCGAATTTCCAAGAAAAATGTCAATATTAACCGATTTTCTAAATCGTTCCTATTTCTACGTATCTCGACGATTTGGATGATATATAAGAAACACTGAAATGTTAGCGAATTTCCAAGAAAAACTGAAATTTTAGCGAATTTCCATGAAAAATGTCAATATTAACCGAATTTCTAAATCGTTCCTATTTCTACGTATCTCGACGATTTGGATGATATATAAGAAACACTGAAATTTTAGCGAATTTCCAAGAAAAACTGAAATTTTAGCGAATTTCCAAGAAAAATGTCAATATTAACCGAATTTCTAAATCGTTCCTATTTCTACGTAACTCGACGATTTGGATGATATATAAGAAACACTGAAATTTTAGCGAATTTCCAAGAAAAACTGAAATTTTAGCGAATTTCCATGAAAAATGTCAATATTAACCGAATTTCTAAATCGTTCCTATTTCTACGTATCTCGACGATTTGGATGATATATAAGAAACACTGAAATTTTAGCGAATTTCCAAGAAAAACTGAAATTTTAGCAAATTTCCAAGAAAAATGTCAATATTAACCGAATTTCTAAATCGTTCCTATTTCTACGTAACTCGACGATTTGGATGATATATAAGAAACACTGAAATTTTAGCGAATTTCCAAGAAAAACTGAAATTTTAGCGAATTTCCATGAAAAATGTCAATATTAACCGAATTTCTAAATCGTTCCTATTTCTACGTATCTCGACGATTTGGATGATATATAAGAAACACTGAAATGTTAGCGAATTTCCAAGAAAAACTGAAATTTTAGCGAATTTCCATGAAAAATGTCAATATTAACCGAATTTCTAAATCGTTCCTATTTCTACGTAACTCGACGATTTGGATGATATATAAGAAACACTGAAATTTTAGCGAATTTCCAAGAAAAACTGAAATTTTAGCGAATTTCCATGAAAAATGTCAATATTAACCGAATTTCTAAATCGTTCCTATTTCTACGTAACTCGACGATTTGGATGATATATAAGAAACACTGAAATTTTAGCGAATTTCCAAGAAAAACTGATATTTTAGCGAATTTCCATGAAAAATGTCAATATTAACCGAATTTCTAAATCGTTCCTATTTCTACGTAACTCGACGATTTGGATGATATATAAGAAACACTGAAATTTTAGCGAATTTCCAAGAAAAACTGAAATTTTAGCGAATTTCCATGAAAAATGTCAATATTAACCGAATTTCTAAATCGTTCCTATTTCTACGTAACTCGACGATTTGTATGATATATAAGAAACTCTGAAATTTTAGCGAATTTCCAAGAAAAACTGAAATTTTAGCGAATTTCCAAGAAAAATGTCAAAATTAACAGAATTTCTAAATCGTTCCTATTTCTACGTATCTCGACGATTTGGATGATATATATGAAACACTGAAATGTTAGCGAATTTCCAAGAAAAACTGAAATTTCAGCGAATTACCATGAAAAATGTCAATATTAACCGAATTTCTAAATCGTTTCTATTTCTACGTAACTCGACGATTTGGATGATATATAAGAAACACTGAAATTTTAGCGAATTTCCAAGAAAAACTGAAATTTTAGCGAATTTCCATGAAAAATGTCAATATTAACCGAATTTCTAAATCGTTCCTATTTCTACGTATCTCGACGATTTGGATGATATATAAGAAACACTGAAATTTTAGCGAATTTCCAAGAAAAACTGAAATTTTAGCGAATTTCCATGAAAAATGTCAATATTAACCGAATTTCTAAATCGTTCCTATTTCTACGTAACTCGACGATTTGGATGATATATAAGAAACACTGAAATTTTAGCGAATTTCCAAGAAAAACTGAAATTTTAGCGAATTTCCATGAAAAATGTCAATATTAACCGAATTTCTAAATCGTTCCTATTTCTACGTAACTCGACGATTTGGATGATATATAAGAAACACTGAAATTTTAGCGAATTTCCAAGAAAAACTGAAATTTTAGCGAATTTCCAAGAAAAATGTCAAAATTAACAGAATTTCTAAATCGTTCCTATTTCTACGTAACTCGACGATTTGTATGATATATAAGAAACTCTGAAATTTTAGCGAATTTCCAAGAAAAACTGAAATTTTAGCGAATTTCCAAGAAAAATGTCAATATTAACCGAATTTCTAAATCGTTCCTATTTCTACGTATCTCGACGATTTGCATGATATATAAGAAACACTGAAATTTTAGAAAATTTCCAAGAAAAACTGAAATTTTAGCGAATTTCCAAGAAAAATGTAAAAATTAACCGAAATTCTGAATCGTTCCTATTTCTACGTATCTCGACGATTTGGATGATATATAAGAAACACTGAAATTTTATCGAATTTCCAAGAAAAACTGAAATTTTAGCGAATTTCCATGAAAAATGTCAATATTAACCGAATTTCTAAATCGTTCCTATTTCTACGTAACTCGACGATTTGGATGATATATAAGAAACACTGAAATTTTAGCGAATTTCCAAGAAAAACTGAAATTTTAGCGAATTTCCAAGAAAAATATCAAAATTAACAGAATTTCTAAATCGTTCCTATTTCTACGTAACTCGCCGATTTGGATGATATATAAGAAACACTGAAATTTTAGCGAATTTCCAAGAAAAACTGAAATTTTAGCGAATTTCCAAGAAAAATGTCAATATTAACCGAATTTCTAAATCGTTCCTATTTCTACGTATCTCGACGATTTGGATGATATATAAGAAACACTGAAATTTTAGCGAATTTCCAAGAAAAACTGAAATTTTAGCGAATTTCCAAGAAAAATGTCAATATTAACCGAATTTCTAAATCGTTCCTATTTCTACGTATCTCGACGATTTGGATGATATATAAGAAACACTGAAATTTTAGCGAATTTCCAAGAAAAACTGAAATTTTAGCGAATTTCCAAGAAAAATGTCAATATTAACCGAATTTCTAAATCGTTCCTATTTCTACGTAACTCGACGATTTGGATGATATATAAGAAACACTGAAATTTTAGCGAATTTCCAAGAAAAACTGAAATTTTAGCGAATTTCCAAGAAAAATGTCAATATTAACCGATTTTCTAAATCGTTCCTATTTCTACGTATCTCGACGATTTGGATGATATATAAGAAACACTGAAATGTTAGCGAATTTCCAAGAAAAACTGAAATTTTAGCGAATTTCCATGAAAAATGTCAATATTAACCGAATTTCTAAATCGTTCCTATTTCTACGTATCTCGACGATTTGGATGATATATAAGAAACACTGAAATTTTAGCGAATTTCCAAGAAAAACTGAAATTTTAGCGAATTTCCAAGAAAAATGTCAATATTAACCGAATTTCTAAATCGTTCCTATTTCTACGTAACTCGACGATTTGGATGATATATAAGAAACACTGAAATTTTAGCGAATTTCCAAGAAAAACTGAAATTTTAGCGAATTTCCATGAAAAATGTCAATATTAACCGAATTTCTAAATCGTTCCTATTTCTACGTATCTCGACGATTTGGATGATATATAAGAAACACTGAAATTTTAGCGAATTTCCAAGAAAAACTGAAATTTTAGCAAATTTCCAAGAAAAATGTCAATATTAACCGAATTTCTAAATCGTTCCTATTTCTACGTAACTCGACGATTTGGATGATATATAAGAAACACTGAAATTTTAGCGAATTTCCAAGAAAAACTGAAATTTTAGCGAATTTCCATGAAAAATGTCAATATTAACCGAATTTCTAAATCGTTCCTATTTCTACGTATCTCGACGATTTGGATGATATATAAGAAACACTGAAATGTTAGCGAATTTCCAAGAAAAACTGAAATTTTAGCGAATTTCCATGAAAAATGTCAATATTAACCGAATTTCTAAATCGTTCCTATTTCTACGTAACTCGACGATTTGGATGATATATAAGAAACACTGAAATTTTAGCGAATTTCCAAGAAAAACTGAAATTTTAGCGAATTTCCATGAAAAATGTCAATATTAACCGAATTTCTAAATCGTTCCTATTTCTACGTAACTCGACGATTTGGATGATATATAAGAAACACTGAAATTTTAGCGAATTTCCAAGAAAAACTGATATTTTAGCGAATTTCCATGAAAAATGTCAATATTAACCGAATTTCTAAATCGTTCCTATTTCTACGTAACTCGACGATTTGGATGATATATAAGAAACACTGAAATTTTAGCGAATTTCCAAGAAAAACTGAAATTTTAGCGAATTTCCATGAAAAATGTCAATATTAACCGAATTTCTAAATCGTTCCTATTTCTACGTAACTCGACGATTTGTATGATATATAAGAAACTCTGAAATTTTAGCGAATTTCCAAGAAAAACTGAAATTTTAGCGAATTTCCAAGAAAAATGTCAAAATTAACAGAATTTCTAAATCGTTCCTATTTCTACGTATCTCGACGATTTGGATGATATATATGAAACACTGAAATGTTAGCGAATTTCCAAGAAAAACTGAAATTTCAGCGAATTACCATGAAAAATGTCAATATTAACCGAATTTCTAAATCGTTTCTATTTCTACGTAACTCGACGATTTGGATGATATATAAGAAACACTGAAATTTTAGCGAATTTCCAAGAAAAACTGAAATTTTAGCGAATTTCCATGAAAAATGTCAATATTAACCGAATTTCTAAATCGTTCCTATTTCTACGTATCTCGACGATTTGGATGATATATAAGAAACACTGAAATTTTAGCGAATTTCCAAGAAAAACTGAAATTTTAGCGAATTTCCATGAAAAATGTCAATATTAACCGAATTTCTAAATCGTTCCTATTTCTACGTAACTCGACGATTTGGATGATATATAAGAAACACTGAAATTTTAGCGAATTTCCAAGAAAAACTGAAATTTTAGCGAATTTCCATGAAAAATGTCAATATTAACCGAATTTCTAAATCGTTCCTATTTCTACGTAACTCGACGATTTGGATGATATATAAGAAACACTGAAATTTTAGCGAATTTCCAAGAAAAACTGAAATTTTAGCGAATTTCCAAGAAAAATGTCAAAATTAACAGAATTTCTAAATCGTTCCTATTTCTACGTAACTCGACGATTTGTATGATATATAAGAAACTCTGAAATTTTAGCGAATTTCCAAGAAAAACTGAAATTTTAGCGAATTTCCAAGAAAAATGTCAATATTAACCGAATTTCTAAATCGTTCCTATTTCTACGTATCTCGACGATTTGCATGATATATAAGAAACACTGAAATTTTAGAAAATTTCCAAGAAAAACTGAAATTTTAGCGAATTTCCAAGAAAAATGTAAAAATTAACCGAAATTCTGAATCGTTCCTATTTCTACGTATCTCGACGATTTGGATGATATATAAGAAACACTGAAATTTTATCGAATTTCCAAGAAAAACTGAAATTTTAGCGAATTTCCATGAAAAATGTCAATATTAACCGAATTTCTAAATCGTTCCTATTTCTACGTAACTCGACGATTTGGATGATATATAAGAAACACTGAAATTTTAGCGAATTTCCAAGAAAAACTGAAATTTTAGCGAATTTCCAAGAAAAATATCAAAATTAACAGAATTTCTAAATCGTTCCTATTTCTACGTAACTCGCCGATTTGGATGATATATAAGAAACACTGAAATTTTAGCGAATTTCCAAGAAAAACTGAAATTTTAGCGAATTTCCAAGAAAAATGTCAATATTAACCGAATTTCTAAATCGTTCCTATTTCTACGTATCTCGACGATTTGGATGATATATAAGAAACACTGAAATTTTAGCGAATTTCCAAGAAAAACTGAAATTTTAGCGAATTTCCAAGAAAAATGTCAATATTAACCGAATTTCTAAATCGTTCCTATTTCTACGTATCTCGACGATTTGGATGATATATAAGAAACACTTAAATTTTAGCGAATTTCCAAGAAAAACTGAAATTTTAGCGAATTTCCAAGAAAAATGTCAAAATTAACCGAATTTCTAAATCGTTCCTATTTCTACGTAACTCGACGATTTGGATGATATATAAGAAACACTGAAATTTTAGCGAATTTCCAAGAAAAACTGAAATTTTAGCGAATTTCCAAGAAAAATGTCAATATTAACCGAATTTGTAAATCGTTCCTATTTCTACGTATCTCGACGATTTGGATGATATATAAGAAACACTGAAATTTTAGCGAATTTCCAAGAAAAACTGAAATTTTAGCGAATTTCCAAGAAAAATGTCAATATTAACCGAATTTCTAAATCGTTCCTATTTCTACGTAACTCGACGATTTGGATGATATATAAGAAACACTGAAATTTTAGCGAATTTCCAAGAAAAACTGAAATTTTAGCGAATTTCCAAGAAAAATGTCAATATTAACCGATTTTCTAAATCGTTCCTATTTCTACGTATCTCGACGATTTGGATGATATATAAGAAACACTGAAATGTTAGCGAATTTCCAAGAAAAACTGAAATTTTAGCGAATTTCCATGAAAAATGTCAATATTAACCGAATTTCTAAATCGTTCCTATTTCTACGTATCTCGACGATTTGGATGATATATAAGAAACACTGAAATTTTAGCGAATTTCCAAGAAAAACTGAAATTTTAGCGAATTTCCAAGAAAAATGTCAATATTAACCGAATTTCTAAATCGTTCCTATTTCTACGTAACTCGACGATTTGGATGATATATAAGAAACACTGAAATTTTAGCGAATTTCCAAGAAAAACTGAAATTTTAGCGAATTTCCATGAAAAATGTCAATATTAACCGAATTTCTAAATCGTTCCTATTTCTACGTATCTCGACGATTTGGATGATATATAAGAAACACTGAAATTTTAGCGAATTTCCAAGAAAAACTGAAATTTTAGCAAATTTCCAAGAAAAATGTCAATATTAACCGAATTTCTAAATCGTTCCTATTTCTACGTAACTCGACGATTTGGATGATATATAAGAAACACTGAAATTTTAGCGAATTTCCAAGAAAAACTGAAATTTTAGCGAATTTCCATGAAAAATGTCAATATTAACCGAATTTCTAAATCGTTCCTATTTCTACGTATCTCGACGATTTGGATGATATATAAGAAACACTGAAATGTTAGCGAATTTCCAAGAAAAACTGAAATTTTAGCGAATTTCCATGAAAAATGTCAATATTAACCGAATTTCTAAATCGTTCCTATTTCTACGTAACTCGACGATTTGGATGATATATAAGAAACACTGAAATTTTAGCGAATTTCCAAGAAAAACTGAAATTTTAGCGAATTTCCATGAAAAATGTCAATATTAACCGAATTTCTAAATCGTTCCTATTTCTACGTAACTCGACGATTTGGATGATATATAAGAAACACTGAAATTTTAGCGAATTTCCAAGAAAAACTGATATTTTAGCGAATTTCCATGAAAAATGTCAATATTAACCGAATTTCTAAATCGTTCCTATTTCTACGTAACTCGACGATTTGGATGATATATAAGAAACACTGAAATTTTAGCGAATTTCCAAGAAAAACTGAAATTTTAGCGAATTTCCATGAAAAATGTCAATATTAACCGAATTTCTAAATCGTTCCTATTTCTACGTAACTCGACGATTTGGATGATATACAAGAAACACTGAAATTTTAGCGAATTTCCAAGAAAAACTGAAATTTTAGCGAATTTCCATGAAAAATGTCAATATTAACCGAATTTCTAAATCGTTCCTATTTCTACGTAACTCGACGATTTGGATGATATATAAGAAACACTGAAATTTTAGCGAATTTCCAAGAAAAACTGAAATTTTAGCGAATTTCCATGAAAAATGTCAATATTAACCGAATTTCTAAATTGTTCCTATTTCTACGTATCTCGACGATTTGGATGATATATAAGAAACACTGAAATTTTAGCGAATTTCCAAGAAAAACTGAAATTTTAGCGAATTTCCATGAAAAATGTCAATATTAACCGAATTTCTAAATCGTTCCTATTTCTACGTATCTCGACGATTTGGATGATATATAAGAAACACTGAAATGTTAGCGAATTTCCAAGAAAAACTGAAATTTTAGCGAATTTCCATGAAAAATGTCAATATTAACCGAATTTCTAAATCGTTCCTATTTCTACGTAACTCGACGATTTGGATGATATATAAGAAACACTGAAATTTTAGCGAATTTCCAAGAAAAACTGAAATTTTAGCGAATTTCCAAGAAAAATATCAAAATTAACAGAATTTCTAAATCGTTCCTATTTCTACGTAACTCGACGATTTGGATGATATATAAGAAACACTGAAATTTTAGCGAATTTCCAAGAAAAACTGAAATTTTAGCGAATTTCCATGAAAAATGTCAATATTAACCGAATTTCTAAATCGTTCCTATTTCTACGTAACTCGACGATTTGGATGATATATAAGAAACACTGAAATTTTAGCGAATTTCCAAGAAAAACTGAAATTTTAGCGAATTTCCAAGAAAAATGTCAATATTAACCGAATTTCTAAATCGTTCCAATTTCTACGTATCTCGACGATTTGGATGATATATAAGAAACACTGAAATGTTAGCGAATTTCCAAGAAAAACTGAAATTTTAGCGAATTTCCAAGAAAAATGTCAAAATTAACCGAATTTCTAAATCGTTCCTATTTCAACGTAACTCGACGATTTGGATGATATATAAGAAACACTGAAATTTTAGCGAATTTCCAAGAAAAACTGAAATTTTAGCGAATTTCCATGAAAAATGTCAATATTAACCGAATTTCTAAATCGTTCCTATTTCTACGTAACTCGACGATTTGGATGATATATAAGAAACACTGAAATTTTAGCGAATTTCCAAGAAAAACTGAAATTTTAGCGAATTTCCATGAAAAATGTCAATATTAACCGAATTTCTAAATCGTTCCTATTTCTACGTATCTCGACGATTTGGATGATATATAAGAAACACTGAAATGTTAGCGAATTTCCAAGAAAAACTGAAATTTTAGCGAATTTCCATGAAAAATGTCAATATTAACCGAATTTCTAAATCGTTCCTATTTCTACGTAACTCGACGATTTGGATGATATATAAGAAACACTGAAATTTTAGCGAATTTCCAAGAAAAACTGATATTTTAGCGAATTTCCATGAAAAATGTCAATATTAACCGAATTTCTAAATCGTTCCTATTTCTACGTAACTCGACGATTTGGATGATATATAAGAAACACTGAAATTTTAGCGAATTTCCAAGAAAAACTGAAATTTTAGCGAATTTCCATGAAAAATGTCAATATTAACCGAATTTCTAAATCGTTCCTATTTCTACGTAACTCGACGATTTGGATGATATATAAGAAACACTGAAATTTTAGCGAATTTCCAAGAAAAACTGAAATTTTAGCGAATTTCCATGAAAAATGTCAATATTAACCGAATTTCTAAATCGTTCCTATTTCTACGTAACTCGACGATTTGGATGATATATAAGAAACACTGAAATTTTAGCGAATTTCCAAGAAAAACTGAAATTTTAGCGAATTTCCATGAAAAATGTCAATATTAACCGAATTTCTAAATCGTTCCTATTTCTACGTATCTCGACGATTTGGATGATATATAAGAAACACTGAAATTTTAGCGAATTTCCAAGAAAAACTGAAATTTTAGCGAATTTCCATGAAAAATGTCAATATTAACCGAATTTCTAAATCGTTCCTATTTCTACGTATCTCGACGATTTGGATGATATATAAGAAACACTGAAATGTTAGCGAATTTCCAAGAAAAACTGAAATTTTAGCGAATTTCCATGAAAAATGTCAATATTAACCGAATTTCTAAATCGTTCCTATTTCTACGTAACTCGACGATTTGGATGATATATAAGAAACACTGAAATTTTAGCGAATTTCCAAGAAAAACTGAAATTTTAGCGAATTTCCATGAAAAATGTCAATATTAACCGAATTTCTAAATCGTTCCTATTTCTACGTATCTCGACGATTTGGATGATATATAAGAAACACTGAAATTTTAGCGAATTTCCAAGAAAAACTGAAATTTTAGCGAATTTCCATGAAAAATGTCAATATTAACCGAATTTCTAAATCGTTCCTATTTCTACGTATCTCGACGATTTGGATGATATATAAGAAACACTGAAATGTTAGCGAATTTCCAAGAAAAACTGAAATTTTAGCGAATTTCCATGAAAAATGTCAATATTAACCGAATTTCTAAATCGTTCCTATTTCTACGTAACTCGACGATTTGGATGATATATAAGAAACACTGAAATTTTAGCGAATTTCCAAGAAAAACTGAAATTTTAGCGAATTTCCAAGAAAAATGTCAATATTAACCGAATTTCTAAATCGTTCCTATTTCTACGTATCTCGACGATTTGGATGATATATAAGAAACACTGAAATGTTAGCGAATTTCCAAGAAAAACTGAAATTTTAGCGAATTTCCAAGAAAAATGTCAAAATTAACCGAATTTCTAAATCGTTCCTATTTCAACGTAACTCGACGATTTGGATGATATATAAGAAACACTGAAATTTTAGCGAATTTCCAAGAAAAACTGAAATTTTAGCGAATTTCCATGAAAAATGTCAATATTAACCGAATTTCTAAATCGTTCCTATTTCTACGTAACTCGACGATTTGGATGATATATAAGAAACACTGAAATTTTAGCGAATTTCCAAGAAAAACTGAAATTTTAGCGAATTTCCATGAAAAATGTCAATATTAACCGAATTTCTAAATCGTTCCTATTTCTACGTATCTCGACGATTTGGATGATATATAAGAAACACTGAAATGTTAGCGAATTTCCAAGAAAAACTGAAATTTTAGCGAATTTCCATGAAAAATGTCAATATTAACCGAATTTCTAAATCGTTCCTATTTCTACGTAACTCGACGATTTGGATGATATATAAGAAACACTGAAATTTTAGCGAATTTCCAAGAAAAACTGATATTTTAGCGAATTTCCATGAAAAATGTCAATATTAACCGAATTTCTAAATCGTTCCTATTTCTACGTAACTCGACGATTTGGATGATATATAAGAAACACTGAAATTTTAGCGAATTTCCAAGAAAAACTGAAATTTTAGCGAATTTCCATGAAAAATGTCAATATTAACCGAATTTCTAAATCGTTCCTATTTCTACGTAACTCGACGATTTGGATGATATATAAGAAACACTGAAATTTTAGCGAATTTCCAAGAAAAACTGAAATTTTAGCGAATTTCCATGAAAAATGTCAATATTAACCGAATTTCTAAATCGTTCCTATTTCTACGTAACTCGACGATTTGGATGATATATAAGAAACACTGAAATTTTAGCGAATTTCCAAGAAAAACTGAAATTTTAGCGAATTTCCATGAAAAATGTCAATATTAACCGAATTTCTAAATCGTTCCTATTTCTACGTATCTCGACGATTTGGATGATATATAAGAAACACTGAAATTTTAGCGAATTTCCAAGAAAAACTGAAATTTTAGCGAATTTCCATGAAAAATGTCAATATTAACCGAATTTCTAAATTGTTCCTATTTCTACGTATCTCGACGATTTGGATGATATATAAGAAACACTGAAATTTTAGCGAATTTCCAAGAAAAACTGAAATTTTAGCGAATTTCCATGAAAAATGTCAATATTAACCGAATTTCTAAATCGTTCCTATTTCTACGTAACTCGACGATTTGGATGATATATAAGAAACACTGAAATTTTAGCGAATTTCCAAGAAAAACTGAAATTTTAGCGAATTTCCATGAAAAATGTCAATATTAACCGAATTTCTAAATCGTTCCTATTTCTACGTATCTCGACGATTTGGATGATATATAAGAAACACTGAAATTTTAGCGAATTTCCAAGAAAAACTGAAATTTTAGCGAATTTCCATGAAAAATGTCAATATTAACCGAATTTCTAAATCGTTCCTATTTCTACGTATCTCGACGATTTGGATGATATATAAGAAACACTGAAATGTTAGCGAATTTCCAAGAAAAACTGAAATTTTAGCGAATTTCCATGAAAAATGTCAATATTAACCGAATTTCTAAATCGTTCCTATTTCTACGTAACTCGACGATTTGGATGATATATAAGAAACACTGAAATTTTAGCGAATTTCCAAGAAAAACTGAAATTTTAGCGAATTTCCAAGAAAAATGTCAATATTAACCGAATTTCTAAATCGTTCCTATTTCTACGTATCTCGACGATTTGGATGATATATAAGAAACACTGAAATGTTAGCGAATTTCCAAGAAAAACTGAAATTTTAGCGAATTTCCAAGAAAAATGTCAAAATTAACCGAATTTCTAAATCGTTCCTATTTCAACGTAACTCGACGATTTGGATGATATATAAGAAACACTGAAATTTTAGCGAATTTCCAAGAAAAACTGAAATTTTAGCGAATTTCCATGAAAAATGTCAATATTAACCGAATTTCTAAATCGTTCCTATTTCTACGTAACTCGACGATTTGGATGATATATAAGAAACACTGAAATTTTAGCGAATTTCCAAGAAAAACTGAAATTTTAGCGAATTTCCATGAAAAATGTCAATATTAACCGAATTTCTAAATCGTTCCTATTTCTACGTATCTCGACGATTTGGATGATATATAAGAAACACTGAAATGTTAGCGAATTTCCAAGAAAAACTGAAATTTTAGCGAATTTCCATGAAAAATGTCAATATTAACCGAATTTCTAAATCGTTCCTATTTCTACGTAACTCGACGATTTGGATGATATATAAGAAACACTGAAATTTTAGCGAATTTCCAAGAAAAACTGATATTTTAGCGAATTTCCATGAAAAATGTCAATATTAACCGAATTTCTAAATCGTTCCTATTTCTACGTAACTCGACGATTTGGATGATATATAAGAAACACTGAAATTTTAGCGAATTTCCAAGAAAAACTGAAATTTTAGCGAATTTCCATGAAAAATGTCAATATTAACCGAATTTCTAAATCGTTCCTATTTCTACGTAACTCGACGATTTGGATGATATATAAGAAACACTGAAATTTTAGCGAATTTCCAAGAAAAACTGAAATTTTAGCGAATTTCCATGAAAAATGTCAATATTAACCGAATTTCTAAATCGTTCCTATTTCTACGTAACTCGACGATTTGGATGATATATAAGAAACACTGAAATTTTAGCGAATTTCCAAGAAAAACTGAAATTTTAGCGAATTTCCATGAAAAATGTCAATATTAACCGAATTTCTAAATCGTTCCTATTTCTACGTATCTCGACGATTTGGATGATATATAAGAAACACTGAAATTTTAGCGAATTTCCAAGAAAAACTGAAATTTTAGCGAATTTCCATGAAAAATGTCAATATTAACCGAATTTCTAAATTGTTCCTATTTCTACGTATCTCGACGATTTGGATGATATATAAGAAACACTGAAATTTTAGCGAATTTCCAAGAAAAACTGAAATTTTAGCGAATTTCCATGAAAAATGTCAATATTAACCGAATTTCTAAATCGTTCCTATTTCTACGTATCTCGACGATTTGGATGATATATAAGAAACACTGAAATGTTAGCGAATTTCCAAGAAAAACTGAAATTTTAGCGAATTTCCATGAAAAATGTCAATATTAACCGAATTTCTAAATCGTTCCTATTTCTACGTAACTCGACGATTTGGATGATATATAAGAAACACTGAAATTTTAGCGAATTTCCAAGAAAAACTGAAATTTTAGCGAATTTCCATGAAAAATGTCAATATTAACCGAATTTCTAAATCGTTCCTATTTCTACGTAACTCGACGATTTGGATGATATATAAGAAACACTGAAATTTTAGCGAATTTCCAAGAAAAACTGAAATTTTAGCGAATTTCCATGAAAAATGTCAATATTAACCGAATTTCTAAATTGTTCCTATTTCTACGTATCTCGACGATTTGGATGATATATAAGAAACACTGAAATTTTAGCGAATTTCCAAGAAAAACTGAAATTTTAGCGAATTTCCATGAAAAATGTCAATATTAACCGAATTTCTAAATCGTTCCTATTTCTACGTATCTCGACGATTTGGATGATATATAAGAAACACTGAAATGTTAGCGAATTTCCAAGAAAAACTGAAATTTTAGCGAATTTCCATGAAAAATGTCAATATTAACCGAATTTCTAAATCGTTCCTATTTCTACGTAACTCGACGATTTGGATGATATATAAGAAACACTGAAATTTTAGCGAATTTCCAAGAAAAACTGAAATTTTAGCGAATTTCCATGAAAAATGTCAATATTAACCGAATTTCTAAATTGTTCCTATTTCTACGTATCTCGACGATTTGGATGATATATAAGAAACACTGAAATTTTAGCGAATTTCCATGAAAAACTGAAATTTTAGCGAATTTCCATGAAAAATGTCAATATTAACCGAATTTCTAAATCGTTCCTATTTCTACGTATCTCGACGATTTGGATGATATATAAGAAACACTGAAATGTTAGCGAATTTCCAAGAAAAACTGAAATTTTAGCGAATTTCCATGAAAAATGTCAATATTAACCGAATTTCTAAATCGTTCCTATTTCTACGTAACTCGACGATTTGGATGATATATAAGAAACACTGAAATTTTAGCGAATTTCCAAGAAAAACTGAAATTTTAGCGAATTTCCAAGAAAAATATCAAAATTAACAGAATTTCTAAATCGTTCCTATTTCTACGTAACTCGACGATTTGGATGATATATAAGAAACACTGAAATTTTAGCGAATTTCCAAGAAAAACTGAAATTTTAGCGAATTTCCATGAAAAATGTCAATATTAACCGAATTTCTAAATCGTTCCTATTTCTACGTAACTCGACGATTTGGATGATATATAAGAAACACTGAAATTTTAGCGAATTTCCAAGAAAAACTGAAATTTTAGCGAATTTCCAAGAAAAATGTCAATATTAACCGAATTTCTAAATCGTTCCTATTTCTACGTATCTCGACGATTTGGATGATATATAAGAAACACTGAAATGTTAGCGAATTTCCAAGAAAAACTGAAATTTTAGCGAATTTCCAAGAAAAATGTCAAAATTAACCGAATTTCTAAATCGTTCCTATTTCAACGTAACTCGACGATTTGGATGATATATAAGAAACACTGAAATTTTAGCGAATTTCCAAGAAAAACTGAAATTTTAGCGAATTTCCATGAAAAATGTCAATATTAACCGAATTTCTAAATCGTTCCTATTTCTACGTAACTCGACGATTTGGATGATATATAAGAAACACTGAAATTTTAGCGAATTTCCAAGAAAAACTGAAATTTTAGCGAATTTCCATGAAAAATGTCAATATTAACCGAATTTCTAAATCGTTCCTATTTCTACGTATCTCGACGATTTGGATGATATATAAGAAACACTGAAATGTTAGCGAATTTCCAAGAAAAACTGAAATTTTAGCGAATTTCCATGAAAAATGTCAATATTAACCGAATTTCTAAATCGTTCCTATTTCTACGTAACTCGACGATTTGGATGATATATAAGAAACACTGAAATTTTAGCGAATTTCCAAGAAAAACTGAAATTTTAGCGAATTTCCAAGAAAAATATCAAAATTAACAGAATTTCTAAATCGTTCCTATTTCTACGTAACTCGACGATTTGGATGATATATAAGAAACACTGAAATTTTAGCGAATTTCCAAGAAAAACTGAAATTTTAGCGAATTTCCATGAAAAATGTCAATATAAACCGAATTTCTAAATCGTTCCTATTTCTACGTAACTCGACGATTTGGATGATATATAAGAAACACTGAAATTTTAGCGAATTACCAGGAAAAACTGAAATTTTAGCGAATTTCCATGAAAAATGTCAATATTAACCGAATTTCTAAATTGTTCCTATTTCTACGTATCTCGACGATTTGGATGATATATAAGAAACACTGAAATTTTAGCGAATTTCCAAGAAAAACTGAAATTTTAGCGAATTTCCATGAAAAATGTCAATATTAACCGAATTTCTAAATTGTTCCTATTTCTACGTATCTCGACGATTTGGATGATATATAAGAAACACTGAAATGTTAGCGAATTTCCAAGAAAAACTGAAATTTTAGCGAATTTCCATGAAAAATGTCAATATTAACCGAATTTCTAAATCGTTCCTATTTCTACGTAACTCGACGATTTGGATGATATATAAGAAACACTGAAATTTTAGCGAATTTCCAAGAAAAACTGATATTTTAGCGAATTTCCATGAAAAATGTCAATATTAACCGAATTTCTAAATCGTTCCTATTTCTACGTAACTCGACGATTTGGATGATATATAAGAAACACTGAAATTTTAGCGAATTTCCAAGAAAAACTGAAATTTTAGCGAATTTCCATGAAAAATGTCAATATTAACCGAATTTCTAAATCGTTCCTATTTCTACGTATCTCGACGATTTGGATGATATATAAGAAACACTGAAATGTTAGCGAATTTCCAAGAAAAACTGAAATTTTAGCGAATTTCCAAGAAAAATGTCAATATTAACCGAATTTCTAAATCGTTCCTATTTCTACGTAACTCGACGATTTGGATGATATATAAGAAACACTGAAATTTTAGCGAATTTCCAAGAAAAACTGATATTTTAGCGAATTTCCATGAAAAATGTCAATATTAACCGAATTTCTAAATCGTTCCTATTTCTACGTAACTCGACGATTTGGATGATATATAAGAAACACTGAAATTTTAGCGAATTTCCAAGAAAAACTGAAATTTTAGCGAATTTCCATGAAAAATGTCAATATTAACCGAATTTCTAAATCGTTCCTATTTCTACGTAACTCGACGATTTGGATGATATATAAGAAACACTGAAATTTTAGCGAATTTCCAAGAAAAACTGAAATTTTAGCGAATTTCCATGAAAAATGTCAATATAAACCGAATTTCTAAATCGTTCCTATTTCTACGTAACTCGACGATTTGGATGATATATAAGAAACACTGAAATTTTAGCGAATTACCAGGAAAAACTGAAATTTTAGCGAATTTCCATGAAAAATGTCAATATTAACCGAATTTCTAAATTGTTCCTATTTCTACGTATCTCGACGATTTGGATGATATATAAGAAACACTGAAATTTTAGCGAATTTCCAAGAAAAACTGAAATTTTAGCGAATTTCCATGAAAAATGTCAATATTAACCGAATTTCTAAATTGTTCCTATTTCTACGTATCTCGACGATTTAGATGATATATAAGAAACACTGAAATGTTAGCGAATTTCCAAGAAAAACTGAAATTTTAGCGAATTTCCATGAAAAATGTCAATATTAACCGAATTTCTAAATCGTTCCTATTTCTACGTAACTCGACGATTTGGATGATATATAAGAAACACTGAAATTTTAGCGAATTTCCAAGAAAAACTGATATTTTAGCGAATTTCCATGAAAAATGTCAATATTAACCGAATTTCTAAATCGTTCCTATTTCTACGTAACTCGACGATTTGGATGATATATAAGAAACACTGAAATTTTAGCGAATTTCCAAGAAAAACTGAAATTTTAGCGAATTTCCATGAAAAATGTCAATATTAACCGAATTTCTAAATCGTTCCTATTTCTACGTATCTCGACGATTTGGATGATATATAAGAAACACTGAAATGTTAGCGAACTTCCAAGAAAAACTGAAATTTTAGCGAATTTCCAAGAAAAATGTCAATATTAACCGAATTTCTAAATCGTTCCTATTTCTACGTAACTCGACGATTTGGATGATATATAAGAAACACTGAAATTTTAGCGAATTTCCAAGAAAAACTGATATTTTAGCGAATTTCCATGAAAAATGTCAATATTAACCGAATTTCTAAATCGTTCCTATTTCTACGTAACTCGACGATTTGGATGATATATAAGAAACACTGAAATTTTAGCGAATTTCCAAGAAAAACTGAAATTTTAGCGAATTTCCAAGAAAAATGTCAAAATTAACCGAATTTCTAAATCGTTCCTATTTCAACGTAACTCGACGATTTGGATGATATATAAGAAACACTGAAATTTTAGCGAATTTCCAAGAAAAACTGAAATTTTAGCGAATTTCCATGAAAAATGTCAATATTAACCGAATTTCTAAATCGTTCCTATTTCTACGTAACTCGACGATTTGGATGATATATAAGAAACACTGAAATTTTAGCGAATTTCCAAGAAAAACTGAAATTTTAGCGAATTTCCATGAAAAATGTCAATATTAACCGAATTTCTAAATTGTTCCTATTTCTACGTATCTCGACGATTTGGATGATATATAAGAAACACTGAAATTTTAGCGAATTTCCAAGAAAAACTGAAATTTTAGCGAATTTCCATGAAAAATGTCAATATTAACCGAATTTCTAAATTGTTCCTATTTCTACGTATCTCGACGATTTGGATGATATATAAGAAACACTGAAATTTTAGCGAATTTCCAAGAAAAACTGAAATTTTAGCGAATTTCCATGAAAAATGTCAATATTAACCGAATTTCTAAATCGTTCCTATTTCTACGTAACTCGACGATTTGGATGATATATAAGAAACACTGAAATTTTAGCGAATTTCCAAGAAAAACTGAAATTTTAGCGAATTTCCAAGAAAAATATCAAAATTAACAGAATTTCTAAATCGTTCCTATTTCTACGTAACTCGACGATTTGGATGATATATAAGAAACACTGAAATTTTAGCGAATTTCCAAGAAAAACTGAAATTTTAGCGAATTTCCATGAAAAATGTCAATATTAACCGAATTTCTAAATCGTTCCTATTTCTACGTAACTCGACGATTTGGATGATATATAAGAAACACTGAAATTTTAGCGAATTTCCAAGAAAAACTGAAATTTTAGCGAATTTCCAAGAAAAATGTCAATATTAACCGAATTTCTAAATCGTTCCTATTTCTACGTATCTCGACGATTTGGATGATATATAAGAAACACTGAAATGTTAGCGAATTTCCAAGAAAAACTGAAATTTTAGCGAATTTCCATGAAAAATGTCAATATTAACCGAATTTCTAAATCGTTCCTATTTCTACGTAACTCGACGATTTGGATGATATATAAGAAACACTGAAATTTTAGCGAATTTCCAAGAAAAACTGAAATTTTAGCGAATTTCCAAGAAAAATATCAAAATTAACAGAATTTCTAAATCGTTCCTATTTCTACGTAACTCGACGATTTGGATGATATATAAGAAACACTGAAATTTTAGCGAATTTCCAAGAAAAACTGAAATTTTAGCGAATTTCCATGAAAAATGTCAATATAAACCGAATTTCTAAATCGTTCCTATTTCTACGTAACTCGACGATTTGGATGATATATAAGAAACACTGAAATTTTAGCGAATTTCCAAGAAAAACTGAAATTTTAGCGAATTTCCAAGAAAAATGTCAAAATTAACAGAATTTCTAAATCGTTCCTATTTCTACGTATCTCGACGATTTGGATGATATATAAGAAACACTGAAATGTTAGCGAATTTCCAAGAAAAACTGAAATTTTAGCGAATTTCCATGAAAAATGTCAATATTAACCGAATTTCTAAATCGTTCCTATTTCTACGTAACTCGACGATTTGGATGATATATAAGAAACACTGAAATTTTAGCGAATTTCCATGAAAAATGTCAATATTAACCGAATTTCTAAATCGTTCCTATTTCTACGTATCTCGACGATTTGGATGATATATAAGAAACACTGAAATTTTAGCGAATTTCCAAGAAAAACTGAAATTTTAGCGAATTTCCATGAAAAATGTCAATATTAACCGAATTTCTAAATCGTTCCTATTTCTACGTAACTCGACGATTTGGATGATATATAAGAAACACTGAAATTTTAGCGAATTTCCAAGAAAAACTGAAATTTTAGCGAATTTCCATGAAAAATGTCAATATTAACCGAATTTCTAAATCGTTCCTATTTCTACGTAACTCGACGATTTGGATGATATATAAGAAACACTGAAATTTTAGCGAATTTCCAAGAAAAACTGAAATTTTAGCGAATTTCCAAGAAAAATGTCAATATTAACCGAATTTCTAAATCGTTCCTATTTCTACGTATCTCGACGATTTGCATGATATATAAGAAACACTGAAATTTTAGAAAATTTCCAAGAAAAACTGAAATTTTAGCGAATTTCCAAGAAAAATGTAAAAATTAACCGAAATTCTGAATCGTTCCTATTTCTACGTATCTCGACGATTTGGATGATATATAAGAAACACTGAAATTTTAGCGAATTTCCAAGAGAAACTGAAATTTTAGCGAATTTCCAAGAAAAATATCAAAATTAACAGAATTTCTAAATCGTTCCTATTTCTACGTAACTCGCCGATTTGGATGATATATAAGAAACACTGAAATTTTAGCGAATTTCCAAGAAAAACTGAAATTTTAGCGAATTTCCAAGAAAAATGTCAAAATTAACAGAATTTCTAAATCGTTCCTATTTCTACGTAACTCGCCGATTTGGATGATATATAAGAAACACTGAAATTTTAGCGAATTTCCAAGAAAAACTGAAATTTTAGCGAATTTCCAAGAAAAATGTCAATATTAACCGAATTTCTAAATCGTTCCTATTTCTACGTATCTCGACGATTTGGATGATATATAAGAAACACTGAAATTTTAGCGAATTTCCAAGAAAAACTGAAATTTTAGCGAATTTCCAAGAAAAATGTCAATATTAACCGAATTTCTAAATCGTTCCTATTTCTACGTATCTCGACGATTTGGATGATATATAAGAAACACTTAAATTTTAGCGAATTTCCAAGAAAAACTGAAATTTTAGCGAATTTCCAAGAAAAATGTCAAAATTAACCGAATTTCTAAATCGTTCCTATTTCTACGTAACTCGACGATTTGGATGATATATAAGAAACACTGAAATTTTAGCGAATTTCCAAGAACTACTGAAATTTTAGCGAATTTCCAAGAAAAATGTCAATATTAACCGAATTTCTAAATCGTTCCTATTTCTACGTATCTCGACGATTTGGATGATATATAAGAAACACTGAAATTTTAGCGAATTTCCAAGAAAAACTGAAATTTTAGCGAATTTCCAAGAAAAATGTCAATATTAACCGAATTTCTAAATCGTTCCTATTTCTACGTAACTCGACGATTTGGATGATATATAAGAAACACTGAAATTTTAGCGAATTTCCAAGAAAAACTGAAATTTTAGCGAATTTCCAAGAAAAATGTCAATATTAACCGATTTTCTAAATCGTTCCTATTTCTACGTATCTCGACGATTTGGATGATATATAAGAAACAATGAAATTTTAGCGAATTTCCAAGAAAAACTGAAATTTTAGCGAATTTCCATGAAAAATGTCAATATTAACCGAATTTCTAAATCGTTCCTATTTCTACGTATCTCGACGATTTGGATGATATATATGACACACTGAAATGTTAGCGAATTTCCAAGAAAAACTGAAATTTTAGCGAATTTCCATGAAAAATGTCAATATTAACCGAATTTCTAAATCGTTCCTATTTCTACGTACTCGACGATTTGGATGATATATAAGAAACACTGAAATTTTAGCGAATTTCCAAGAAAAACTGATATTTTAGCGAATTTCCATGAAAAATGTCAATATTAACCGAATTTCTAAATCGTTCCTATTTCTACGTAACTCGACGATTTGGATGATATATAAGAAACACTGAAATTTTAGCGAATTTCCAAGAAAAACTGATATTTTAGCGAATTTCCATGAAAAATGTCAATATTAACCGAATTTCTAAATCGTTCCTATTTCTACGTAACTCGACGATTTGGATGATATATAAGAAACACTGAAATTTTAGCGAATTTCCAAGAAAAACTGAAATTTTAGCGAATTTCCATGAAAAATGTCAATATTAACCGAATTTCTAAATCGTTCCTATTTCTACGTATCTCGACGATTTGGATGATATATAAGAAACACTGAAATGTTAGCGAATTTCCAAGAAAAACTGAAATTTTAGCGAATTTCCAAGAAAAATGTCAATATTAACCGAATTTCTAAATCGTTCCTATTTCTACGTAACTCGACGATTTGGATGATATATAAGAAACACTGAAATTTTAGCGAATTTCCAAGAAAAACTGATATTTTAGCGAATTTCCATGAAAAATGTCAATATTAACCGAATTTCTAAATCGTTCCTATTTCTACGTAACTCGACGATTTGGATGATATATAAGAAACACTGAAATTTTAGCGAATTTCCAAGAAAAACTGAAATTTTAGCGAATTTCCATGAAAAATGTCAATATTAACCGAATTTCTAAATCGTTCCTATTTCTACGTAACTCGACGATTTGGATGATATATAAGAAACACTGAAATTTTAGCGAATTTCCAAGAAAAACTGAAATTTTAGCGAATTTCCATGAAAAATGTCAATATTAACCGAATTTCTAAATCGTTCCTATTTCTACGTAACTCGACGATTTGGATGATATATAAGAAACACTGAAATTTTAGCGAATTTCCAAGAAAAACTGAAATTTTAGCGAATTTCCATGAAAAATGTCAATATTAACCGAATTTCTAAATTGTTCCTATTTCTACGTATCTCGACGATTTGGATGATATATAAGAAACACTGAAATTTTAGCGAATTTCCAAGAAAAACTGAAATTTTAGCGAATTTCCATGAAAAATGTCAATATTAACCGAATTTCTAAATCGTTCCTATTTCTACGTATCTCGACGATTTGGATGATATATAAGAAACACTGAAATTTTAGCGAATTTCCAAGAAAAACTGAAATTTTAGCGAATTTCCAAGAAAAATATCAAAATTAACAGAATTTCTAAATCGTTCCTATTTCTACGTAACTCGACGATTTGGATGATATATAAGAAACACTGAAATATTAGCGAATTTCCAAGAAAAACTGAAATTTTAGCGAATTTCCATGAAAAATGTCAATATTAACCGAATTTCTAAATCGTTCCTATTTCTACGTAACTCGACGATTTGGATGATATATAAGAAACACTGAAATTTTAGCGAATTTCCAAGAAAAACTGAAATTTTAGCGAATTTCCAAGAAAAATGTCAATATTAACCGAATTTCTAAATCGTTCCTATTTCTACGTATCTCGACGATTTGGATGATATATAAGAAACACTGAAATGTTAGCGAATTTCCAAGAAAAACTGAAATTTTAGCGAATTTCCATGAAAAATGTCAATATTAACCGAATTTCTAAATCGTTCCTATTTCTACGTAACTCGACGATTTGGATGATATATAAGAAACACTGAAATTTTAGCGAATTTCCAAGAAAAACTGAAATTTTAGCGAATTTCCAAGAAAAATATCAAAATTAACAGAATTTCTAAATCGTTCCTATTTCTACGTAACTCGACGATTTGGATGATATATAAGAAACACTGAAACTTTAGCGAATTTCCAAGAAAAACTGAAATTTTAGCGAATTTCCATGAAAAATGTCAATATAAACCGAATTTCTAAATCGTTCCTATTTCTACGTAACTCGACGATTTGGATGATATATAAGAAACACTGAAATTTTAGCGAATTTCCAAGAAAAACTGAAATTTTAGCGAATTTCCAAGAAAAATGTCAAAATTAACAGAATTTCTAAATCGTTCCTATTTCTACGTATCTCGACGATTTGGATGATATATAAGAAACACTGAAATGTTAGCGAATTTCCAAGAAAAACTGAAATTTTAGCGAATTTCCATGAAAAATGTCAATATTAACCGAATTTCTAAATCGTTCCTATTTCTACGTAACTCGACGATTTGGATGATATATAAGAAACACTGAAATTTTAGCGAATTTCCATGAAAAATTTCAATATTAACCGAATTTCTAAATCGTTCCTATTTCTACGTATCTCGACGATTTGGATGATATATAAGAAACACTGAAATTTTAGCGAATTTCCAAGAAAAACTGAAATTTTAGCGAATTTCCATGAAAAATGTCAATATTAACCGAATTTCTAAATCGTTCCTATTTCTACGTAACTCGACGATTTGGATGATATATAAGAAACACTGAAATTTTAGCGAATTTCCAAGAAAAACTGAAATTTTAGCGAATTTCCATGAAAAATGTCAATATTAACCGAATTTCTAAATCGTTCCTATTTCTACGTAACTCGACGATTTGGATGATATATAAGAAACACTGAAATTTTAGCGAATTTCCAAGAAAAACTGATATTTTAGCGAATTTCCAAGAAAAATGTCAAAATTAACAGAATTTCTAAATCGTTCCTATTTCTACGTAACTCGACGATTTGTATGATATATAAGAAACTCTGAAATTTTAGCGAATTTCCAAGAAAAACTGAAATTTTAGCGAATTTCCAAGAAAAATGTCAATATTAACCGAATTTCTAAATCGTTCCTATTTCTACGTATCTCGACGATTTGCATGATATATAAGAAACACTGAAATTTTAGAAAATTTCCAAGAAAAACTGAAATTTTAGCGAATTTCCAAGAAAAATGTAAAAATTAACCGAAATTCTGAATCGTTCCTATTTCTACGTATCTCGACGATTTGGATGATATATAAGAAACACTGAAATTTTAGCGAATTTCCAAGAGAAACTGAAATTTTAGCGAATTTCCAAGAAAAATATCAAAATTAACAGAATTTCTAAATCGTTCCTATTTCTACGTAACTCGCCGATTTGGATGATATATAAGAAACACTGAAATTTTAGCGAATTTCCAAGAAAAACTGAAATTTTAGCGAATTTCCAAGAAAAATGTCAAAATTAACAGAATTTCTAATTAGCGAATTTCCATGAAAAATGTCAATATTAACCGAATTTCTAAATCGTTCCTATTTCTACGTAACTCGACGATTTGGATGATATATAAGAAACACTGAAATTTTAGCGAATTTCCAAGAAAAACTGAAATTTTAGCGAATTTCCATGAAAAATGTCAATATAAACCGAATTTCTAAATCGTTCCTATTTCTACGTAACTCGACGATTTGGATGATATATAAGAAACACTGAAATTTTAGCGAATTACCAGGAAAAACTGAAATTTTAGCGAATTTCCATGAAAAATGTCAATATTAACCGAATTTCTAAATTGTTCCTATTTCTACGTATCTCGACGATTTGGATGATATATAAGAAACACTGAAATTTTAGCGAATTTCCAAGAAAAACTGAAATTTTAGCGAATTTCCATGAAAAATGTCAATATTAACCGAATTTCTAAATTGTTCCTATTTCTACGTATCTCGACGATTTGGATGATATATAAGAAACACTGAAATGTTAGCGAATTTCCAAGAAAAACTGAAATTTTAGCGAATTTCCATGAAAAATGTCAATATTAACCGAATTTCTAAATCGTTCCTATTTCTACGTAACTCGACGATTTGGATGATATATAAGAAACACTGAAATTTTAGCGAATTTCCAAGAAAAACTGATATTTTAGCGAATTTCCATGAAAAATGTCAATATTAACCGAATTTCTAAATCGTTCCTATTTCTACGTAACTCGACGATTTGGATGATATATAAGAAACACTGAAATTTTAGCGAATTTCCAAGAAAAACTGAAATTTTAGCGAATTTCCATGAAAAATGTCAATATTAACCGAATTTCTAAATCGTTCCTATTTCTACGTATCTCGACGATTTGGATGATATATAAGAAACACTGAAATGTTAGCGAACTTCCAAGAAAAACTGAAATTTTAGCGAATTTCCAAGAAAAATGTCAATATTAACCGAATTTCTAAATCGTTCCTATTTCTACGTAACTCGACGATTTGGATGATATATAAGAAACACTGAAATTTTAGCGAATTTCCAAGAAAAACTGATATTTTAGCGAATTTCCATGAAAAATGTCAATATTAACCGAATTTCTAAATCGTTCCTATTTCTACGTAACTCGACGATTTGGATGATATATAAGAAACACTGAAATTTTAGCGAATTTCCAAGAAAAACTGAAATTTTAGCGAATTTCCAAGAAAAATGTCAAAATTAACCGAATTTCTAAATCGTTCCTATTTCAACGTAACTCGACGATTTGGATGATATATAAGAAACACTGAAATTTTAGCGAATTTCCAAGAAAAACTGAAATTTTAGCGAATTTCCATGAAAAATGTCAATATTAACCGAATTTCTAAATCGTTCCTATTTCTACGTAACTCGACGATTTGGATGATATATAAGAAACACTGAAATTTTAGCGAATTTCCAAGAAAAACTGAAATTTTAGCGAATTTCCATGAAAAATGTCAATATTAACCGAATTTCTAAATTGTTCCTATTTCTACGTATCTCGACGATTTGGATGATATATAAGAAACACTGAAATTTTAGCGAATTTCCAAGAAAAACTGAAATTTTAGCGAATTTCCATGAAAAATGTCAATATTAACCGAATTTCTAAATTGTTCCTATTTCTACGTATCTCGACGATTTGGATGATATATAAGAAACACTGAAATTTTAGCGAATTTCCAAGAAAAACTGAAATTTTAGCGAATTTCCATGAAAAATGTCAATATTAACCGAATTTCTAAATCGTTCCTATTTCTACGTAACTCGACGATTTGGATGATATATAAGAAACACTGAAATTTTAGCGAATTTCCAAGAAAAACTGAAATTTTAGCGAATTTCCAAGAAAAATATCAAAATTAACAGAATTTCTAAATCGTTCCTATTTCTACGTAACTCGACGATTTGGATGATATATAAGAAACACTGAAATTTTAGCGAATTTCCAAGAAAAACTGAAATTTTAGCGAATTTCCATGAAAAATGTCAATATTAACCGAATTTCTAAATCGTTCCTATTTCTACGTAACTCGACGATTTGGATGATATATAAGAAACACTGAAATTTTAGCGAATTTCCAAGAAAAACTGAAATTTTAGCGAATTTCCAAGAAAAATGTCAATATTAACCGAATTTCTAAATCGTTCCTATTTCTACGTATCTCGACGATTTGGATGATATATAAGAAACACTGAAATGTTAGCGAATTTCCAAGAAAAACTGAAATTTTAGCGAATTTCCATGAAAAATGTCAATATTAACCGAATTTCTAAATCGTTCCTATTTCTACGTAACTCGACGATTTGGATGATATATAAGAAACACTGAAATTTTAGCGAATTTCCAAGAAAAACTGAAATTTTAGCGAATTTCCAAGAAAAATATCAAAATTAACAGAATTTCTAAATCGTTCCTATTTCTACGTAACTCGACGATTTGGATGATATATAAGAAACACTGAAATTTTAGCGAATTTCCAAGAAAAACTGAAATTTTAGCGAATTTCCATGAAAAATGTCAATATAAACCGAATTTCTAAATCGTTCCTATTTCTACGTAACTCGACGATTTGGATGATATATAAGAAACACTGAAATTTTAGCGAATTTCCAAGAAAAACTGAAATTTTAGCGAATTTCCAAGAAAAATGTCAAAATTAACAGAATTTCTAAATCGTTCCTATTTCTACGTATCTCGACGATTTGGATGATATATAAGAAACACTGAAATGTTAGCGAATTTCCAAGAAAAACTGAAATTTTAGCGAATTTCCATGAAAAATGTCAATATTAACCGAATTTCTAAATCGTTCCTATTTCTACGTAACTCGACGATTTGGATGATATATAAGAAACACTGAAATTTTAGCGAATTTCCATGAAAAATGTCAATATTAACCGAATTTCTAAATCGTTCCTATTTCTACGTATCTCGACGATTTGGATGATATATAAGAAACACTGAAATTTTAGCGAATTTCCAAGAAAAACTGAAATTTTAGCGAATTTCCATGAAAAATGTCAATATTAACCGAATTTCTAAATCGTTCCTATTTCTACGTAACTCGACGATTTGGATGATATATAAGAAACACTGAAATTTTAGCGAATTTCCAAGAAAAACTGAAATTTTAGCGAATTTCCATGAAAAATGTCAATATTAACCGAATTTCTAAATCGTTCCTATTTCTACGTAACTCGACGATTTGGATGATATATAAGAAACACTGAAATTTTAGCGAATTTCCAAGAAAAACTGATATTTTAGCGAATTTCCAAGAAAAATGTCAAAATTAACAGAATTTCTAAATCGTTCCTATTTCTACGTAACTCGACGATTTGTATGATATATAAGAAACTCTGAAATTTTAGCGAATTTCCAAGAAAAACTGAAATTTTAGCGAATTTCCAAGAAAAATGTCAATATTAACCGAATTTCTAAATCGTTCCTATTTCTACGTATCTCGACGATTTGCATGATATATAAGAAACACTGAAATTTTAGAAAATTTCCAAGAAAAACTGAAATTTTAGCGAATTTCCAAGAAAAATGTAAAAATTAACCGAAATTCTGAATCGTTCCTATTTCTACGTATCTCGACGATTTGGATGATATATAAGAAACACTGAAATTTTAGCGAATTTCCAAGAGAAACTGAAATTTTAGCGAATTTCCAAGAAAAATATCAAAATTAACAGAATTTCTAAATCGTTCCTATTTCTACGTAACTCGCCGATTTGGATGATATATAAGAAACACTGAAATTTTAGCGAATTTCCAAGAAAAACTGAAATTTTAGCGAATTTCCAAGAAAAATGTCAAAATTAACAGAATTTCTAAATCGTTCCTATTTCTACGTAACTCGCCGATTTGGATGATATATAAGAAACACTGAAATTTTAGCGAATTTCCAAGAAAAACTGAAATTTTAGCGAATTTCCAAGAAAAATGTCAATATTAACCGAATTTCTAAATCGTTCCTATTTCTACGTATCTCGACGATTTGGATGATATATAAGAAACACTGAAATTTTAGCGAATTTCCAAGAAAAACTGAAATTTTAGCGAATTTCCAAGAAAAATGTCAATATTAACCGAATTTCTAAATCGTTCCTATTTCTACGTATCTCGACGATTTGGATGATATATAAGAAACACTTAAATTTTAGCGAATTTCCAAGAAAAACTGAAATTTTAGCGAATTTCCAAGAAAAATGTCAAAATTAACCGAATTTCTAAATCGTTCCTATTTCTACGTAACTCGACGATTTGGATGATATATAAGAAACACTGAAATTTTAGCGAATTTCCAAGAACTACTGAAATTTTAGCGAATTTCCAAGAAAAATGTCAATATTAACCGAATTTCTAAATCGTTCCTATTTCTACGTATCTCGACGATTTGGATGATATATAAGAAACACTGAAATTTTAGCGAATTTCCAAGAAAAACTGAAATTTTAGCGAATTTCCAAGAAAAATGTCAATATTAACCGAATTTCTAAATCGTTCCTATTTCTACGTAACTCGACGATTTGGATGATATATAAGAAACACTGAAATTTTAGCGAATTTCCAAGAAAAACTGAAATTTTAGCGAATTTCCAAGAAAAATGTCAATATTAACCGATTTTCTAAATCGTTCCTATTTCTACGTATCTCGACGATTTGGATGATATATAAGAAACAATGAAATTTTAGCGAATTTCCAAGAAAAACTGAAATTTTAGCGAATTTCCATGAAAAATGTCAATATTAACCGAATTTCTAAATCGTTCCTATTTCTACGTATCTCGACGATTTGGATGATATATATGACACACTGAAATGTTAGCGAATTTCCAAGAAAAACTGAAATTTTAGCGAATTTCCATGAAAAATGTCAATATTAACCGAATTTCTAAATCGTTCCTATTTCTACGTACTCGACGATTTGGATGATATATAAGAAACACTGAAATTTTAGCGAATTTCCAAGAAAAACTGATATTTTAGCGAATTTCCATGAAAAATGTCAATATTAACCGAATTTCTAAATCGTTCCTATTTCTACGTAACTCGACGATTTGGATGATATATAAGAAACACTGAAATTTTAGCGAATTTCCAAGAAAAACTGAAATTTTAGCGAATTTCCATGAAAAATGTCAATATTAACCGAATTTCTAAATCGTTCCTATTTCTACGTAACTCGACGATTTGGATGATATATAAGAAACACTGAAATTTTAGCGAATTTCCAAGAAAAACTGAAATTTTAGCGAATTTCCATGAAAAATGTCAATATTAACCGAATTTCTAAATCGTTCCTATTTCTACGTAACTCGACGATTTGGATGATATATAAGAAACACTGAAATTTTAGCGAATTTCCAAGAAAAACTGAAATTTTAGCGAATTTCCATGAAAAATGTCAATATTAACCGAATTTCTAAATTGTTCCTATTTCTACGTATCTCGACGATTTGGATGATATATAAGAAACACTGAAATTTTAGCGAATTTCCAAGAAAAACTGAAATTTTAGCGAATTTCCATGAAAAATGTCAATATTAACCGAATTTCTAAATCGTTCCTATTTCTACGTATCTCGACGATTTGGATGATATATAAGAAACACTGAAATTTTAGCGAATTTCCAAGAAAAACTGAAATTTTAGCGAATTTCCAAGAAAAATATCAAAATTAACAGAATTTCTAAATCGTTCCTATTTCTACGTAACTCGACGATTTGGATGATATATAAGAAACACTGAAATATTAGCGAATTTCCAAGAAAAACTGAAATTTTAGCGAATTTCCATGAAAAATGTCAATATTAACCGAATTTCTAAATCGTTCCTATTTCTACGTAACTCGACGATTTGGATGATATATAAGAAACACTGAAATTTTAGCGAATTTCCATGAAAAACTGAAATTTTAGCGAATTTCCAAGAAAAATGTCAATATTAACCGAATTTCTAAATCGTTCCTATTTCTACGTATCTCGACGATTTGGATGATATATAAGAAACACTGAAATGTTAGCGAATTTCCAAGAAAAACTGAAATTTTAGCGAATTTCCATGAAAAATGTCAATATTAACCGAATTTCTAAATCGTTCCTATTTCTACGTAACTCGACGATTTGGATGATATATAAGAAACACTGAAATTTTAGCGAATTTCCAAGAAAAACTGAAATTTTAGCGAATTTCCAAGAAAAATATCAAAATTAACAGAATTTCTAAATCGTTCCTATTTCTACGTAACTCGACGATTTGGATGATATATAAGAAACACTGAAATTTTAGCGAATTTCCAAGAAAAACTGAAATTTTAGCGAATTTCCATGAAAAATGTCAATATAAACCGAATTTCTAAATCGTTCCTATTTCTACGTAACTCGACGATTTGGATGATATATAAGAAACACTGAAATTTTAGCGAATTTCCAAGAAAAACTGAAATTTTAGCGAATTTCCAAGAAAAATGTCAAAATTAACAGAATTTCTAAATCGTTCCTATTTCTACGTATCTCGACGATTTGGATGATATATAAGAAACACTGAAATGTTAGCGAATTTCCAAGAAAAACTGAAATTTTAGCGAATTTCCATGAAAAATGTCAATATTAACCGAATTTCTAAATCGTTCCTATTTCTACGTAACTCGACGATTTGGATGATATATAAGAAACACTGAAATTTTAGCGAATTTCCATGAAAAATGTCAATATTAACCGAATTTCTAAATCGTTCCTATTTCTACGTATCTCGACGATTTGGATGATATATAAGAAACACTGAAATTTTAGCGAATTTCCAAGAAAAACTGAAATTTTAGCGAATTTCCATGAAAAATGTCAATATTAACCGAATTTCTAAATCGTTCCTATTTCTACGTAACTCGACGATTTGGATGATATATAAGAAACACTGAAATTTTAGCGAATTTCCAAGAAAAACTGAAATTTTAGCGAATTTCCATGAAAAATGTCAATATTAACCGAATTTCTAAATCGTTCCTATTTCTACGTAACTCGACGATTTGGATGATATATAAGAAACACTGAAATTTTAGCGAATTTCCAAGAAAAACTGATATTTTAGCGAATTTCCAAGAAAAATGTCAAAATTAACAGAATTTCTAAATCGTTCCTATTTCTACGTAACTCGACGATTTGTATGATATATAAGAAACTCTGAAATTTTAGCGAATTTCCAAGAAAAACTGAAATTTTAGCGAATTTCCAAGAAAAATGTCAATATTAACCGAATTTCTAAATCGTTCCTATTTCTACATATCTCGACGATTTGCATGATATATAAGAAACACTGAAATTTTAGAAAATTTCCAAGAAAAACTGAAATTTTAGCGAATTTCCAAGAAAAATGTAAAAATTAACCGAAATTCTGAATCGTTCCTATTTCTACGTATCTCGACGATTTGGATGATATATAAGAAACACTGAAATTTTAGCGAATTTCCAAGAGAAACTGAAATTTTAGCGAATTTCCAAGAAAAATATCAAAATTAACAGAATTTCTAAATCGTTCCTATTTCTACGTAACTCGCCGATTTGGATGATATATAAGAAACACTGAAATTTTAGCGAATTTCCAAGAAAAACTGAAATTTTAGCGAATTTCCAAGAAAAATGTCAAAATTAACAGAATTTCTAAATCGTTCCTATTTCTACGTAACTCGCCGATTTGGATGATATATAAGAAACACTGAAATTTTAGCGAATTTCCAAGAAAAACTGAAATTTTAGCGAATTTCCAAGAAAAATGTCAATATTAACCGAATTTCTAAATCGTTCCTATTTCTACGTATCTCGACGATTTGGATGATATATAAGAAACACTGAAATTTTAGCGAATTTCCAAGAAAAACTGAAATTTTAGCGAATTTCCAAGAAAAATGTCAATATTAACCGAATTTCTAAATCGTTCCTATTTCTACGTATCTCGACGATTTGGATGATATATAAGAAACACTTAAATTTTAGCGAATTTCCAAGAAAAACTGAAATTTTAGCGAATTTCCAAGAAAAATGTCAAAATTAACCGAATTTCTAAATCGTTCCTATTTCTACGTAACTCGACGATTTGGATGATATATAAGAAACACTGAAATTTTAGCGAATTTCCAAGAAAAACTGAAATTTTAGCGAATTTCCATGAAAAATGTCAATATTAACCGAATTTCTAAATCGTTCCTATTTCTACGTATCTCGACGATTTGGATGATATATAAGAAACACTGAAATGTTAGCGAATTTCCAAGAAAAACTGAAATTTTAGCGAATTTCCATGAAAAATGTCAATATTAACCGAATTTCTAAATCGTTCCTATTTCTACGTAACTCGACGATTTGGATGATATATAAGAAACACTGAAATTTTAGCGAATTTCCAAGAAAAACTGAAATTTTAGCGAATTTCCATGAAAAATGTCAATATTAACCGAATTTCTAAATTGTTCCTATTTCTACGTATCTCGACGATTTGGATGATATATAAGAAACACTGAAATTTTAGCGAATTTCCAAGAAAAACTGAAATTTTAGCGAATTTCCATGAAAAATGTCAATATTAACCGAATTTCTAAATCGTTCCTATTTCTACGTATCTCGACGATTTGGATGATATATAAGAAACACTGAAATGTTAGCGAATTTCCAAGAAAAACTGAAATTTTAGCGAATTTCCATGAAAAATGTCAATATTAACCGAATTTCTAAATCGTTCCTATTTCTACGTAACTCGACGATTTGGATGATATATAAGAAACACTGAAATTTTAGCGAATTTCCAAGAAAAACTGAAATTTTAGCGAATTTCCAAGAAAAATATCAAAATTAACAGAATTTCTAAATCGTTCCTATTTCTACGTAACTCGACGATTTGGATGATATATAAGAAACACTGAAATTTTAGCGAATTTCCAAGAAAAACTGAAATTTTAGCGAATTTCCATGAAAAATGTCAATATTAACCGAATTTCTAAATCGTTCCTATTTCTACGTAACTCGACGATTTGGATGATATATAAGAAACACTGAAATTTTAGCGAATTTCCAAGAAAAACTGAAATTTTAGCGAATTTCCAAGAAAAATGTCAATATTAACCGAATTTCTAAATCGTTCCTATTTCTACGTATCTCGACGATTTGGATGATATATAAGAAACACTGAAATGTTAGCGAATTTCCAAGAAAAACTGAAATTTTAGCGAATTTCCAAGAAAAATGTCAAAATTAACCGAATTTCTAAATCGTTCCTATTTCAACGTAACTCGACGATTTGGATGATATATAAGAAACACTGAAATTTTAGCGAATTTCCAAGAAAAACTGAAATTTTAGCGAATTTCCATGAAAAATGTCAATATTAACCGAATTTCTAAATCGTTCCTATTTCTACGTAACTCGACGATTTGGATGATATATAAGAAACACTGAAATTTTAGCGAATTTCCAAGAAAAACTGAAATTTTAGCGAATTTCCATGAAAAATGTCAATATTAACCGAATTTCTAAATCGTTCCTATTTCTACGTATCTCGACGATTTGGATGATATATAAGAAACACTGAAATGTTAGCGAATTTCCAAGAAAAACTGAAATTTTAGCGAATTTCCATGAAAAATGTCAATATTAACCGAATTTCTAAATCGTTCCTATTTCTACGTAACTCGACGATTTGGATGATATATAAGAAACACTGAAATTTTAGCGAATTTCCAAGAAAAACTGAAATTTTAGCGAATTTCCAAGAAAAATATCAAAATTAACAGAATTTCTAAATCGTTCCTATTTCTACGTAACTCGACGATTTGGATGATATATAAGAAACACTGAAATTTTAGCGAATTTCCAAGAAAAACTGAAATTTTAGCGAATTTCCATGAAAAATGTCAATATAAACCGAATTTCTAAATCGTTCCTATTTCTACGTAACTCGACGATTTGGATGATATATAAGAAACACTGAAATTTTAGCGAATTACCAGGAAAAACTGAAATTTTAGCGAATTTCCATGAAAAATGTCAATATTAACCGAATTTCTAAATTGTTCCTATTTCTACGTATCTCGACGATTTGGATGATATATAAGAAACACTGAAATTTTAGCGAATTTCCAAGAAAAACTGAAATTTTAGCGAATTTCCATGAAAAATGTCAATATTAACCGAATTTCTAAATTGTTCCTATTTCTACGTATCTCGACGATTTGGATGATATATAAGAAACACTGAAATGTTAGCGAATTTCCAAGAAAAACTGAAATTTTAGCGAATTTCCATGAAAAATGTCAATATTAACCGAATTTCTAAATCGTTCCTATTTCTACGTAACTCGACGATTTGGATGATATATAAGAAACACTGAAATTTTAGCGAATTTCCAAGAAAAACTGATATTTTAGCGAATTTCCATGAAAAATGTCAATATTAACCGAATTTCTAAATCGTTCCTATTTCTACGTAACTCGACGATTTGGATGATATATAAGAAACACTGAAATTTTAGCGAATTTCCAAGAAAAACTGAAATTTTAGCGAATTTCCATGAAAAATGTCAATATTAACCGAATTTCTAAATCGTTCCTATTTCTACGTATCTCGACGATTTGGATGATATATAAGAAACACTGAAATGTTAGCGAATTTCCAAGAAAAACTGAAATTTTAGCGAATTTCCAAGAAAAATGTCAATATTAACCGAATTTCTAAATCGTTCCTATTTCTACGTAACTCGACGATTTGGATGATATATAAGAAACACTGAAATTTTAGCGAATTTCCAAGAAAAACTGATATTTTAGCGAATTTCCATGAAAAATGTCAATATTAACCGAATTTCTAAATCGTTCCTATTTCTACGTAACTCGACGATTTGGATGATATATAAGAAACACTGAAATTTTAGCGAATTTCCAAGAAAAACTGAAATTTTAGCGAATTTCCATGAAAAATGTCAATATTAACCGAATTTCTAAATCGTTCCTATTTCTACGTAACTCGACGATTTGGATGATATATAAGAAACACTGAAATTTTAGCGAATTTCCAAGAAAAACTGAAATTTTAGCGAATTTCCATGAAAAATGTCAATATAAACCGAATTTCTAAATCGTTCCTATTTCTACGTAACTCGACGATTTGGATGATATATAAGAAACACTGAAATTTTAGCGAATTACCAGGAAAAACTGAAATTTTAGCGAATTTCCATGAAAAATGTCAATATTAACCGAATTTCTAAATTGTTCCTATTTCTACGTATCTCGACGATTTGGATGATATATAAGAAACACTGAAATTTTAGCGAATTTCCAAGAAAAACTGAAATTTTAGCGAATTTCCATGAAAAATGTCAATATTAACCGAATTTCTAAATTGTTCCTATTTCTACGTATCTCGACGATTTGGATGATATATAAGAAACACTGAAATGTTAGCGAATTTCCAAGAAAAACTGAAATTTTAGCGAATTTCCATGAAAAATGTCAATATTAACCGAATTTCTAAATCGTTCCTATTTCTACGTAACTCGACGATTTGGATGATATATAAGAAACACTGAAATTTTAGCGAATTTCCAAGAAAAACTGATATTTTAGCGAATTTCCATGAAAAATGTCAATATTAACCGAATTTCTAAATCGTTCCTATTTCTACGTAACTCGACGATTTGGATGATATATAAGAAACACTGAAATTTTAGCGAATTTCCAAGAAAAACTGAAATTTTAGCGAATTTCCATGAAAAATTTCAATATTAACCGAATTTCTAAATCGTTCCTATTTCTACGTATCTCGACGATTTGGATGATATATAAGAAACACTGAAATGTTAGCGAACTTCCAAGAAAAACTGAAATTTTAGCGAATTTCCAAGAAAAATGTCAATATTAACCGAATTTCTAAATCGTTCCTATTTCTACGTAACTCGACGATTTGGATGATATATAAGAAACACTGAAATTTTAGCGAATTTCCAAGAAAAACTGATATTTTAGCGAATTTCCATGAAAAATGTCAATATTAACCGAATTTCTAAATCGTTCCTATTTCTACGTAACTCGACGATTTGGATGATATATAAGAAACACTGAAATTTTAGCGAATTTCCAAGAAAAACTGAAATTTTAGCGAATTTCCAAGAAAAATGTCAAAATTAACCGAATTTCTAAATCGTTCCTATTTCAACGTAACTCGACGATTTGGATGATATATAAGAAACACTGAAATTTTAGCGAATTTCCAAGAAAAACTGAAATTTTAGCGAATTTCCATGAAAAATGTCAATATTAACCGAATTTCTAAATCGTTCCTATTTCTACGTAACTCGACGATTTGGATGATATATAAGAAACACTGAAATTTTAGCGAATTTCCAAGAAAAACTGAAATTTTAGCGAATTTCCATGAAAAATGTCAATATTAACCGAATTTCTAAATTGTTCCTATTTCTACGTATCTCGACGATTTGGATGATATATAAGAAACACTGAAATTTTAGCGAATTTCCAAGAAAAACTGAAATTTTAGCGAATTTCCATGAAAAATGTCAATATTAACCGAATTTCTAAATTGTTCCTATTTCTACGTATCTCGACGATTTGGATGATATATAAGAAACACTGAAATTTTAGCGAATTTCCAAGAAAAACTGAAATTTTAGCGAATTTGCATGAAAAATGTCAATATTAACCGAATTTCTAAATCGTTCCTATTTCTACGTAACTCGACGATTTGGATGATATATAAGAAACACTGAAATTTTAGCGAATTTCCAAGAAAAACTGAAATTTTAGCGAATTTCCAAGAAAAATATCAAAATTAACAGAATTTCTAAATCGTTCCTATTTCTACGTAACTCGACGATTTGGATGATATATAAGAAACACTGAAATTTTAGCGAATTTCCAAGAAAAACTGAAATTTTAGCGAATTTCCATGAAAAATGTCAATATTAACCGAATTTCTAAATCGTTCCTATTTCTACGTAACTCGACGATTTGGATGATATATAAGAAACACTGAAATTTTAGCGAATTTCCAAGAAAAACTGAAATTTTAGCGAATTTCCAAGAAAAATGTCAATATTAACCGAATTTCTAAATCGTTCCTATTTCTACGTATCTCGACGATTTGGATGATATATAAGAAACACTGAAATGTTAGCGAATTTCCAAGAAAAACTGAAATTTTAGCGAATTTCCATGAAAAATGTCAATATTAACCGAATTTCTAAATCGTTCCTATTTCTACGTAACTCGACGATTTGGATGATATATAAGAAACACTGAAATTTTAGCGAATTTCCAAGAAAAACTGAAATTTTAGCGAATTTCCAAGAAAAATATCAAAATTAACAGAATTTCTAAATCGTTCCTATTTCTACGTAACTCGACGATTTGGATGATATATAAGAAACACTGAAATTTTAGCGAATTTCCAAGAAAAACTGAAATTTTAGCGAATTTCCATGAAAAATGTCAATATAAACCGAATTTCTAAATCGTTCCTATTTCTACGTAACTCGACGATTTGGATGATATATAAGAAACACTGAAATTTTAGCGAATTTCCAAGAAAAACTGAAATTTTAGCGAATTTCCAAGAAAAATGTCAAAATTAACAGAATTTCTAAATCGTTCCTATTTCTACGTATCTCGACGATTTGGATGATATATAAGAAACACTGAAATGTTAGCGAATTTCCAAGAAAAACTGAAATTTTAGCGAATTTCCATGAAAAATGTCAATATTAACCGAATTTCTAAATCGTTCCTATTTCTACGTAACTCGACGATTTGGATGATATATAAGAAACACTGAAATTTTAGCGAATTTCCATGAAAAATGTCAATATTAACCGAATTTCTAAATCGTTCCTATTTCTACGTATCTCGACGATTTGGATGATATATAAGAAACACTGAAATTTTAGCGAATTTCCAAGAAAAACTGAAATTTTAGCGAATTTCCATGAAAAATGTCAATATTAACCGAATTTCTAAATCGTTCCTATTTCTACGTAACTCGACGATTTGGATGATATATAAGAAACACTGAAATTTTAGCGAATTTCCAAGAAAAACTGAAATTTTAGCGAATTTCCATGAAAAATGTCAATATTAACCGAATTTCTAAATCGTTCCTATTTCTACGTAACTCGACGATTTGGATGATATATAAGAAACACTGAAATTTTAGCGAATTTCCAAGAAAAACTGATATTTTAGCGAATTTCCAAGAAAAATGTCAAAATTAACAGAATTTCTAAATCGTTCCTATTTCTACGTAACTCGACGATTTGTATGATATATAAGAAACTCTGAAATTTTAGCGAATTTCCAAGAAAAACTGAAATTTTAGCGAATTTCCAAGAAAAATGTCAATATTAACCGAATTTCTAAATCGTTCCTATTTCTACGTATCTCGACGATTTGCATGATATATAAGAAACACTGAAATTTTAGAAAATTTCCAAGAAAAACTGAAATTTTAGCGAATTTCCAAGAAAAATGTAAAAATTAACCGAAATTCTGAATCGTTCCTATTTCTACGTATCTCGACGATTTGGATGATATATAAGAAACACTGAAATTTTAGCGAATTTCCAAGAGAAACTGAAATTTTAGCGAATTTCCAAGAAAAATATCAAAATTAACAGAATTTCTAAATCGTTCCTATTTCTACGTAACTCGCCGATTTGGATGATATATAAGAAACACTGAAATTTTAGCGAATTTCCAAGAAAAACTGAAATTTTAGCGAATTTCCAAGAAAAATGTCAAAATTAACAGAATTTCTAAATCGTTCCTATTTCTACGTAACTCGCCGATTTGGATGATATATAAGAAACACTGAAATTTTAGCGAATTTCCAAGAAAAACTGAAATTTTAGCGAATTTCCAAGAAAAATGTCAATATTAACCGAATTTCTAAATCGTTCCTATTTCTACGTATCTCGACGATTTGGATGATATATAAGAAACACTGAAATTTTAGCGAATTTCCAAGAAAAACTGAAATTTTAGCGAATTTCCAAGAAAAATGTCAATATTAACCGAATTTCTAAATCGTTCCTATTTCTACGTATCTCGACGATTTGGATGATATATAAGAAACACTTAAATTTTAGCGAATTTCCAAGAAAAACTGAAATTTTAGCGAATTTCCAAGAAAAATGTCAAAATTAACCGAATTTCTAAATCGTTCCTATTTCTACGTAACTCGACGATTTGGATGATATATAAGAAACACTGAAATTTTAGCGAATTTCCAAGAACTACTGAAATTTTAGCGAATTTCCAAGAAAAATGTCAATATTAACCGAATTTCTAAATCGTTCCTATTTCTACGTATCTCGACGATTTGGATGATATATAAGAAACACTGAAATTTTAGCGAATTTCCAAGAAAAACTGAAATTTTAGCGAATTTCCAAGAAAAATGTCAATATTAACCGAATTTCTAAATCGTTCCTATTTCTACGTAACTCGACGATTTGGATGATATATAAGAAACACTGAAATTTTAGCGAATTTCCAAGAAAAACTGAAATTTTAGCGAATTTCCAAGAAAAATGTCAATATTAACCGATTTTCTAAATCGTTCCTATTTCTACGTATCTCGACGATTTGGATGATATATAAGAAACAATGAAATTTTAGCGAATTTCCAAGAAAAACTGAAATTTTAGCGAATTTCCATGAAAAATGTCAATATTAACCGAATTTCTAAATCGTTCCTATTTCTACGTATCTCGACGATTTGGATGATATATATGAAACACTGAAATGTTAGCGAATTTCCAAGAAAAACTGAAATTTTAGCGAATTTCCATGAAAAATGTCAATATTAACCGAATTTCTAAATCGTTCCTATTTCTACGTACTCGACGATTTGGATGATATATAAGAAACACTGAAATTTTAGCGAATTTCCAAGAAAAACTGATATTTTAGCGAATTTCCATGAAAAATGTCAATATTAACCGAATTTCTAAATCGTTCCTATTTCTACGTAACTCGACGATTTGGATGATATATAAGAAACACTGAAATTTTAGCGAATTTCCAAGAAAAACTGATATTTTAGCGAATTTCCATGAAAAATGTCAATATTAACCGAATTTCTAAATCGTTCCTATTTCTACGTAACTCGACGATTTGGATGATATATAAGAAACACTGAAATTTTAGCGAATTTCCAAGAAAAACTGAAATTTTAGCGAATTTCCATGAAAAATGTCAATATTAACCGAATTTCTAAATCGTTCCTATTTCTACGTATCTCGACGATTTGGATGATATATAAGAAACACTGAAATGTTAGCGAATTTCCAAGAAAAACTGAAATTTTAGCGAATTTCCAAGAAAAATGTCAATATTAACCGAATTTCTAAATCGTTCCTATTTCTACGTAACTCGACGATTTGGATGATATATAAGAAACACTGAAATTTTAGCGAATTTCCAAGAAAAACTGATATTTTAGCGAATTTCCATGAAAAATGTCAATATTAACCGAATTTCTAAATCGTTCCTATTTCTACGTAACTCGACGATTTGGATGATATATAAGAAACACTGAAATTTTAGCGAATTTCCAAGAAAAACTGAAATTTTAGCGAATTTCCATGAAAAATGTCAATATTAACCGAATTTCTAAATCGTTCCTATTTCTACGTAACTCGACGATTTGGATGATATATAAGAAACACTGAAATTTTAGCGAATTTCCAAGAAAAACTGAAATTTTAGCTAATTTCCATGAAAAATGTCAATATTAACCGAATTTCTAAATCGTTCCTATTTCTACGTAACTCGACGATTTGGATGATATATAAGAAACACTGAAATTTTAGCGAATTTCCAAGAAAAACTGAAATTTTAGCGAATTTCCATGAAAAATGTCAATATTAACCGAATTTCTAAATTGTTCCTATTTCTACGTATCTCGACGATTTGGATGATATATAAGAAACACTGAAATTTTAGCGAATTTCCAAGAAAAACTGAAATTTTAGCGAATTTCCATGAAAAATGTCAATATTAACCGAATTTCTAAATCGTTCCTATTTCTACGTATCTCGACGATTTGGATGATATATAAGAAACACTGAAATTTTAGCGAATTTCCAAGAAAAACTGAAATTTTAGCGAATTTCCAAGAAAAATATCAAAATTAACAGAATTTCTAAATCGTTCCTATTTCTACGTAACTCGACGATTTGGATGATATATAAGAAACACTGAAATTTTAGCGAATTTCCAAGAAAAACTGAAATTTTAGCGAATTTCCATGAAAAATGTCAATATTAACCGAATTTCTAAATCGTTCCTATTTCTACGTAACTCGACGATTTGGATGATATATAAGAAACACTGAAATTTTAGCGAATTTCCAAGAAAAACTGAAATTTTAGCGAATTTCCAAGAAAAATGTCAATATTAACCGAATTTCTAAATCGTTCCTATTTCTACGTATCTCGACGATTTGGATGATATATAAGAAACACTGAAATGTTAGCGAATTTCCAAGAAAAACTGAAATTTTAGCGAATTTCCATGAAAAATGTCAATATTAACCGAATTTCTAAATCGTTCCTATTTCTACGTAACTCGACGATTTGGATGATATATAAGAAACACTGAAATTTTAGCGAATTTCCAAGAAAAACTGAAATTTTAGCGAATTTCCAAGAAAAATATCAAAATTAACAGAATTTCTAAATCGTTCCTATTTCTACGTAACTCGACGATTTGGATGATATATAAGAAACACTGAAATTTTAGCGAATTTCCAAGAAAAACTGAAATTTTAGCGAATTTCCATGAAAAATGTCAATATAAACCGAATTTCTAAATCGTTCCTATTTCTACGTAACTCGACGATTTGGATGATATATAAGAAACACTGAAATTTTAGCGAATTTCCAAGAAAAACTGAAATTTTAGCGAATTTCCAAGAAAAATGTCAAAATTAACAGAATTTCTAAATCGTTCCTATTTCTACGTATCTCGACGATTTGGATGATATATAAGAAACACTGATATGTTAGCGAATTTCCAAGAAAAACTGAAATTTTAGCGAATTTCCATGAAAAATGTCAATATTAACCGAATTTCTAAATCGTTCCTATTTCTACGTAACTCGACGATTTGGATGATATATAAGAAACACTGAAATTTTAGCGAATTTCCATGAAAAATGTCAATATTAACCGAATTTCTAAATCGTTCCTATTTCTACGTATCTCGACGATTTGGATGATATATAAGAAACACTGAAATTTTAGCGAATTTCCAAGAAAAACTGAAATTTTAGCGAATTTCCATGAAAAATGTCAATATTAACCGAATTTCTAAATCGTTCCTATTTCTACGTAACTCGACGATTTGGATGATATATAAGAAACACTGAAATTTTAGCGAATTTCCAAGAAAAACTGAAATTTTAGCGAATTTCCATGAAAAATGTCAATATTAACCGAATTTCTAAATCGTTCCTATTTCTACGTAACTCGACGATTTGGATGATATATAAGAAACACTGAAATTTTAGCGAATTTCCAAGAAAAACTGATATTTTAGCGAATTTCCAAGAAAAATGTCAAAATTAACAGAATTTCTAAATCGTTCCTATTTCTACGTAACTCGACGATTTGTATGATATATAAGAAACTCTGAAATTTTAGCGAATTTCCAAGAAAAACTGAAATTTTAGCGAATTTCCAAGAAAAATGTCAATATTAACCGAATTTCTAAATCGTTCCTATTTCTACGTATCTCGACGATTTGCATGATATATAAGAAACACTGAAATTTTAGAAAATTTCCAAGAAAAACTGAAATTTTAGCGAATTTCCAAGAAAAATGTAAAAATTAACCGAAATTCTGAATCGTTCCTATTTCTACGTATCTCGACGATTTGGATGATATATAAGAAACACTGAAATTTTAGCGAATTTCCAAGAGAAACTGAAATTTTAGCGAATTTCCAAGAAAAATATCAAAATTAACAGAATTTCTAAATCGTTCCTATTTCTACGTAACTCGCCGATTTGGATGATATATAAGAAACACTGAAATTTTAGCGAATTTCCAAGAAAAACTGAAATTTTAGCGAATTTCCAAGAAAAATGTCAAAATTAACAGAATTTCTAAATCGTTCCTATTTCTACGTAACTCGCCGATTTGGATGATATATAAGAAACACTGAAATTTTAGCGAATTTCCAAGAAAAACTGAAATTTTAGCGAATTTCCAAGAAAAATGTCAATATTAACCGAATTTCTAAATCGTTCCTATTTCTACGTATCTCGACGATTTGGATGATATATAAGAAACACTGAAATTTTAGCGAATTTCCAAGAAAAACTGAAATTTTAGCGAATTTCCAAGAAAAATGTCAATATTAACCGAATTTCTAAATCGTTCCTATTTCTACGTATCTCGACGATTTGGATGATATATAAGAAACACTTAAATTTTAGCGAATTTCCAAGAAAAACTGAAATTTTAGCGAATTTCCAAGAAAAATGTCAAAATTAACCGAATTTCTAAATCGTTCCTATTTCTACGTAACTCGACGATTTGGATGATATATAAGAAACACTGAAATTTTAGCGAATTTCCAAGAACTACTGAAATTTTAGCGAATTTCCAAGAAAAATGTCAATATTAACCGAATTTCTAAATCGTTCCTATTTCTACGTATCTCGACGATTTGGATGATATATAAGAAACACTGAAATTTTAGCGAATTTCCAAGAAAAACTGAAATTTTAGCGAATTTCCAAGAAAAATGTCAATATTAACCGAATTTCTAAATCGTTCCTATTTCTACGTAACTCGACGATTTGGATGATATATAAGAAACACTGAAATTTTAGCGAATTTCCAAGAAAAACTGAAATTTTAGCGAATTTCCATGAAAAATGTCAATATTAACCGAATTTCTAAATCGTTCCTATTTCTACGTAACTCGACGATTTGGATGATATATAAGAAACACTGAAATTTTAGCGAATTTCCAAGAAAAACTGAAATTTTAGCGAATTTCCATGAAAAATGTCAATATTAACCGAATTTCTAAATCGTTCCTATTTCTACGTATCTCGACGATTTGGATGATATATAAGAAACACTGAAATGTTAGCGAATTTCCAAGAAAAACTGAAATTTTAGCGAATTTCCAAGAAAAATGTCAATATTAACCGAATTTCTAAATCGTTCCTATTTCTACGTAACTCGACGATTTGGATGATATATAAGAAACACTGAAATTTTAGCGAATTTCCAAGAAAAACTGATATTTTAGCGAATTTCCATGAAAAATGTCAATATTAACCGAATTTCTAAATCGTTCCTATTTCTACGTAACTCGACGATTTGGATGATATATAAGAAACACTGAAATTTTAGCGAATTTCCAAGAAAAACTGAAATTTTAGCGAATTTCCATGAAAAATGTCAATATTAACCGAATTTCTAAATCGTTCCTATTTCTACGTAACTCGACGATTTGGATGATATATAAGAAACACTGAAATTTTAGCGAATTTCCAAGAAAAACTGAAATTTTAGCTAATTTCCATGAAAAATGTCAATATTAACCGAATTTCTAAATCGTTCCTATTTCTACGTAACTCGACGATTTGGATGATATATAAGAAACACTGAAATTTTAGCGAATTTCCAAGAAAAACTGAAATTTTAGCGAATTTCCATGAAAAATGTCAATATTAACCGAATTTCTAAATTGTTCCTATTTCTACGTATCTCGACGATTTGGATGATATATAAGAAACACTGAAATTTTAGCGAATTTCCAAGAAAAACTGAAATTTTAGCGAATTTCCATGAAAAATGTCAATATTAACCGAATTTCTAAATCGTTCCTATTTCTACGTATCTCGACGATTTGGATGATATATAAGAAACACTGAAATGTTAGCGAATTTCCAAGAAAAACTGAAATTTTAGCGAATTTCCATGAAAAATGTCAATATTAACCGAATTTCTAAATCGTTCCTATTTCTACGTAACTCGACGATTTGGATGATATATAAGAAACACTGAAATTTTAGCGAATTTCCAAGAAAAACTGAAATTTTAGCGAATTTCCAAGAAAAATATCAAAATTAACAGAATTTCTAAATCGTTCCTATTTCTACGTAACTCGACGATTTGGATGATATATAAGAAACACTGAAATTTTAGCGAATTTCCAAGAAAAACTGAAATTTTAGCGAATTTCCATGAAAAATGTCAATATTAACCGAATTTCTAAATCGTTCCTATTTCTACGTAACTCGACGATTTGGATGATATATAAGAAACACTGAAATTTTAGCGAATTTCCAAGAAAAACTGAAATTTTAGCGAATTTCCAAGAAAAATGTCAATATTAACCGAATTTCTAAATCGTTCCTATTTCTACGTATCTCGACGATTTGGATGATATATAAGAAACACTGAAATGTTAGCGAATTTCCAAGAAAAACTGAAATTTTAGCGAATTTCCATGAAAAATGTCAATATTAACCGAATTTCTAAATCGTTCCTATTTCTACGTAACTCGACGATTTGGATGATATATAAGAAACACTGAAATTTTAGCGAATTTCCAAGAAAAACTGAAATTTTAGCGAATTTCCAAGAAAAATATCAAAATTAACAGAATTTCTAAATCGTTCCTATTTCTACGTAACTCGACGATTTGGATGATATATAAGAAACACTGAAATTTTAGCGAATTTCCAAGAAAAACTGAAATTTTAGCGAATTTCCATGAAAAATGTCAATATAAACCGAATTTCTAAATCGTTCCTATTTCTACGTAACTCGACGATTTGGATGATATATAAGAAACACTGAAATTTTAGCGAATTACCAGGAAAAACTGAAATTTTAGCGAATTTCCATGAAAAATGTCAATATTAACCGAATTTCTAAATTGTTCCTATTTCTACGTATCTCGACGATTTGGATTATATATAAGAAACACTGAAATTTTAGCGAATTCCAAGAAAAACTGAAATTTTAGCGAATTTCCATGAAAAATGTCAATATTAACCGAATTTCTAAATCGTTCCTATTTCTACGTAACTCGACGATTTGGATGATATATAAGAAACACTGAAATTTTAGCGAATTTCCAAGAAAAACTGAAATTTTAGCGAATTTCCAAGAAAAATGTCAATATTAACCGAATTTCTAAATCGTTCCTATTTCTACGTATCTCGACGATTTGGATGATATATAAGAAACACTGAAATTTTAGCGAATTTCCAAGAAAAACTGAAATTTTAGCGAATTTCCAAGAAAAATGTCAAAATTAACAGAATTTCTAAATCGTTCCTATTTCTACGTATCTCGACGATTTGGATGATATATAAGAAACACTGAAATGTTAGCGAATTTCCAAGAAAAACTGAAATTTTAGCGAATTTCCATGAAAAATGTCAATATTAACCGAATTTCTAAATCGTTCCTATTTCTACGTAACTCGACGATTTGGATGATATATAAGAAACACTGAAATTTTAGCGAATTTCCATGAAAAATGTCAATATTAACCGAATTTCTAAATCGTTCCTATTTCTACGTATCTCGACGATTTCGATGATATATAAGAAACACTGAAATTTTAGCGAATTTCCAAGAAAAACTGAAATTTTAGCGAATTTCCATGAAAAATGTCAATATTAACCGAATTTCTAAATCGTTCCTATTTCTACGTAACTCGACGATTTGGATGATATATAAGAAACACTGAAATTTTAGCGAATTTCCAAGAAAAACTGAAATTTTAGCGAATTTCCATGAAAAATGTCAATATTAACCGAATTTCTAAATCGTTCCTATTTCTACGTAACTCGACGATTTGGATGATATATAAGAAACACTGAAATTTTAGCGAATTTCCAAGAAAAATGTCAAAATTAACAGAATTTCTAAATCGTTCCTATTTCTACGTAACTCGACGATTTGTATGATATATAAGAAACTCTGAAATTTTAGCGAATTTCCAAGAAAAACTGAAATTTTAGCGAATTTCCAAGAAAAATGTCAATATTAACCGAATTTCTAAATCGTTCCTATTTCTACGTATCTCGACGATTTGGATGATATATAAGAAACACTGAAATTTTAGAAAATTTCCAAGAAAAACTGAAATTTTAGCGAATTTCCAAGAAAAATGTAAAAATTAACCGAAATTCTGAATCGTTCCTATTTCTACGTATCTCGACGATTTGGATGATATATAAGAAACACTGAAATTTTAGCGAATTTCCAAGAAAAACTGAAATTTTAGCGAATTTCCATGAAAAATGTCAATATTAACCGAATTTCTAAATCGTTCCTATTTCTACGTAACTCGACGACTTGGATGATATATAAGAAACACTGAAATTTTAGCGAATTTCCAAGAGAAACTGAAATTTTAGCGAATTTCCAAGAAAAATATCAAAATTAACAGAATTTCTAAATCGTTCCTATTTCTACGTAACTCGCCGATTTGGATGATATATAAGAAACACTGAAATTTTAGCGAATTTCCAAGAAAAACTGAAATTTTAGCGAATTTCCAAGAAAAATGTCAATATTAACCGAATTTCTAAATCGTTCCTATTTCTACGTATCTCGACGATTTGGATGATATATAAGAAACACTGAAATTTTAGCGAATTTCCAAGAAAAACTGAAATTTTAGCGAATTTCCAAGAAAAATGTCAATATTAACCGAATTTGTAAATCGTTCCTATTTCTACGTATCTCGACGATTTGGATGATATATAAGAAACACTTAAATTTTAGCGAATTTCCAAGAAAAACTGAAATTTTAGCGAATTTCCAAGAAAAATGTCAAAATTAACCGAATTTCTAAATCGTTCCTATTTCTACGTAACTCGACGATTTGGATGATATATAAGACACACTGAAATTTTAGCGAATTTCCAAGAAAAACTGAAATTTTAGCGAATTTCCAAGAAAAATGTCAATATTAACCGAATTTCTAAATCGTTCCTATTTCTACGTATCTCGACGATTTGGATGATATATAAGAAACACTGAAATTTTAGCGAATTTCCAAGAAAAACTGAAATTTTAGCGAATTTCCAAGAAAAATGTCAATATTAACCGAATTTCTAAATCGTTCCTATTTCTACGTATCTCGACGATTTGGATGATATATAAGAAACACTTAAATTTTAGCGAATTTCCAAGAAAAACTGAAATTTTAGCGAATTTCCAAGAAAAATGTCAAAATTAACCGAATTTCTAAATCGTTCCTATTTCTACGTAACTCGACGATTTGGATGATATATAAGAAACACTGAAATTTTAGCGAATTTCCAAGAACTACTGAAATTTTAGCGAATTTCCAAGAAAAATGTCAATATTAACCGAATTTCTAAATCGTTCCTATTTCTACGTATCTCGACGATTTGGATGATATATAAGAAACACTGAAATTTTAGCGAATTTCCAAGAAAAACTGAAATTTTAGCGAATTTCCAAGAAAAATGTCAAAATTAACCGAATTTCTAAATCGTTCCTATTTCAACGTAACTCGACGATTTGGATGATATATAAGAAACACTGAAATTTTAGCGAATTTCCAAGAAAAACTGAAATTTTAGCGAATTTCCATGAAAAATGTCAATATTAACCGAATTTCTAAATCGTTCCTATTTCTACGTAACTCGACGATTTGGATGATATATAAGAAACAATGAAATTTTAGCGAATTTCCAAGAAAAACTGAAATTTTAGCGAATTTCCATGAAAAATGTCAATATTAACCGAATTTCTAAATCGTTCCTATTTCTACGTAACTCGACGATTTGGATGATATATAAGAAACACTGAAATTTTAGCGAATTTCCAAGAAAAACTGAAATTTTAGCGAATTTCCATGAAAAATGTCAATATTAACCGAATTTCTAAATTTTTCCTATTTCTACGTATCTCGACGATTTGGATGATATATAAGAAACACTGAAATTTTAGCGAATTTCCAAGAAAAACTGAAATTTTAGCGAATTTCCATGAAAAATGTCAATATTAACCGAATTTCTAAATCGTTCCTATTTCTACGTATCTCGACGATTTGGATGATATATAAGAAACACTGAAATGTTAGCGAATTTCCAAGAAAAACTGAAATTTTAGCGAATTTCCATGAAAAATGTCAATATTAACCGAATTTCTAAATCGTTCCTATTTCTACGTAACTCGACGATTTGGATGATATATAAGAAACACTGAAATTTTAGCGAATTTCCAAGAAAAACTGAAATTTTAGCGAATTTCCAAGAAAAATATCAAAATTAACAGAATTTCTAAATCGTTCCTATTTCTACGTAACTCGACGATTTGGATGATATATAAGAAACACTGAAATTTTAGCGAATTTCCAAGAAAAACTGAAATTTTAGCGAATTTCCATGAAAAATGTCAATATTAACCGAATTTCTAAATCGTTCCTATTTCTACGTAACTCGACGATTTGGATGATATATAAGAAACACTGAAATTTTAGCGAATTTCCAAGAAAAACTGAAATTTTAGCGAATTTCCAAGAAAAATGTCAATATTAACCGAATTTCTAAATCGTTCCTATTTCTACGTATCTCGACGATTTGGATGATATATAAGAAACACTGAAATGTTAGCGAATTTCCAAGAAAAACTGAAATTTTAGCGAATTTCCATGAAAAATGTCAATATTAACCGAATTTCTAAATCGTTCCTATTTCTACGTAACTCGACGATTTGGATGATATATAAGAAACACTGAAATTTTAGCGAATTTCCAAGAAAAACTGAAATTTTAGCGAATTTCCAAGAAAAATATCAAAATTAACAGAATTTCTAAATCGTTCCTATTTCTACGTAACTCGACGATTTGGATGATATATAAGAAACACTGAAATTTTAGCGAATTTCCAAGAAAAACTGAAATTTTAGCGAATTTCCATGAAAAATGTCAATATAAACCGAATTTCTAAATCGTTCCTATTTCTACGTAACTCGACGATTTGGATGATATATAAGAAACACTGAAATTTTAGCGAATTACCAGGAAAAACTGAAATTTTAGCGAATTTCCATGAAAAATGTCAATATTAACCGAATTTCTAAATTGTTCCTATTTCTACGTATCTCGACGATTTGGATGATATATAAGAAACACTGAAATTTTAGCGAATTTCCAAGAAAAACTGAAATTTTAGCGAATTTCCATGAAAAATGTCAATATTAACCGAATTTCTAAATCGTTCCTATTTCTACGTAACTCGACGATTTGGATGATATATAAGAAACACTGAAATTTTAGCGAATTTCCAAGAAAAACTGAAATTTTAGCGAATTTCCAAGAAAAATGTCAATATTAACCGAATTTCTAAATCGTTCCTATTTCTACGTATCTCGACGATTTGGATGATATATAAGAAACACTGAAATTTTAGCGAATTTCCAAGAAAAACTGAAATTTTAGCGAATTTCCAAGAAAAATGTCAAAATTAACAGAATTTCTAAATCGTTCCTATTTCTACGTATCTCGACGATTTGGATGATATATAAGAAACACTGAAATGTTAGCGAATTTCCAAGAAAAACTGAAATTTTAGCGAATTTCCATGAAAAATGTCAATATTAACCGAATTTCTAAATCGTTCCTATTTCTACGTAACTCGACGATTTGGATGATATATAAGAAACACTGAAATTTTAGCGAATTTCCATGAAAAATGTCAATATTAACCGAATTTCTAAATCGTTCCTATTTCTACGTATCTCGACGATTTGGATGATATATAAGAAACACTGAAATTTTAGCGAATTTCCAAGAAAAACTGAAATTTTAGCGAATTTCCATGAAAAATGTCAATATTAACCGAATTTCTAAATCGTTCCTATTTCTACGTAACTCGACGATTTGGATGATATATAAGAAACACTGAAATTTTAGCGAATTTCCAAGAAAAACTGAAATTTTAGCGAATTTCCATGAAAAATGTCAATATTAACCGAATTTCTAAATCGTTCCTATTTCTACGTAACTCGACGATTTGGATGATATATAAGAAACACTGAAATTTTAGCGAATTTCCAAGAAAAACTGAAATTTTAGCGAATTTTCAAGAAAAATGTCAAAATTAACAGAATTTCTAAATCGTTCCTATTTCTACGTAACTCGACGATTTGTATGATATATAAGAAACTCTGAAATTTTAGCGAATTTCCAAGAAAAACTGAAATTTTAGCGAATTTCCAAGAAAAATGTCAATATTAACCGAATTTCTAAATCGTTCCTATTTCTACGTATCTCGACGATTTGCATGATATATAAGAAACACTGAAATTTTAGAAAATTTCCAAGAAAAACTGAAATTTTAGCGAATTTCCAAGAAAAATGTAAAAATTAACCGAAATTCTGAATCGTTCCTATTTCTACGTATCTCGACGATTTGGATGATATATAAGAAACACTGAAATTTTAGCGAATTTCCAAGAAAAACTGAAATTTTAGCGAATTTCCATGAAAAATGTCAATATTAACCGAATTTCTAAATCGTTCCTATTTCTACGTAACTCGACGATTTGGATGATATATAAGAAACACTGAAATTTTAGCGAATTTCCAAGAGAAACTGAAATTTTAGCGAATTTCCAAGAAAAATATCAAAATTAACAGAATTTCTAAATCGTTCCTATTTCTACGTAACTCGCCGATTTGGATGATATATAAGAAACACTGAAATTTTAGCGAATTTCCAAGAAAAACTGAAATTTTAGCGAATTTCCAAGAAAAATGTCAAAATTAACCGAATTTCTAAATCGTTCCTATTTCAACGTAACTCGACGATTTGGATGATATATAAGAAACACTGAAATTTTAGCGAATTTCCAAGAAAAACTGAAATTTTAGCGAATTTCCAAGAAAAATGTCAATATTAACCGAATTTCTAAATCGTTCCTATTTCTACGTATCTCGACGATTTGGATGATATATAAGAAACACTTAAATTTTAGCGAATTTCCAAGAAAAACTGAAATTTTAGCGAATTTCCAAGAAAAATGTCAAAATTAACCGAATTTCTAAATCGTTCCTATTTCTACGTAACTCGACGATTTGGATGATATATAAGAAACACTGAAATTTTAGCGAATTTCCAAGAAAAACTGAAATTTTAGCGAATTTCCAAGAAAAATGTCAATATTAACCGAATTTCTAAATCGTTCCTATTTCTACGTATCTCGACGATTTGGATGATATATAAGAAACACTGAAATTTTAGCGAATTTCCAAGAAAAACTGAAATTTTAGCGAATTTCCAAGAAAAATGTCAATATTAACCGAATTTCTAAATCGTTCCTATTTCTACGTATCTCGACGATTTGGATGATATATAAGAAACACTTAAATTTTAGCGAATTTCCAAGAAAAACTGAAATTTTAGCGAATTTCCAAGAAAAATGTCAAAATTAACCGAATTTCTAAATCGTTCCTATTTCTACGTAACTCGACGATTTGGATGATATATAAGAAACACTGAAATTTTAGCGAATTTCCAAGAACTACTGAAATTTTAGCGAATTTCCAAGAAAAATGTCAATATTAACCGAATTTCTAAATCGTTCCTATTTCTACGTATCTCGACGATTTGGATGATATATAAGAAACACTGAAATTTTAGCGAATTTCCAAGAAAAACTGAAATTTTAGCGAATTTCCAAGAAAAATGTCAAAATTAACCGAATTTCTAAATCGTTCCTATTTCAACGTAACTCGACGATTTGGATGATATATAAGAAACACTGAAATTTTAGCGAATTTCCAAGAAAAACTGAAATTTTAGCGAATTTCCATGAAAAATGTCAATATTAACCGAATTTCTAAATCGTTCCTATTTCTACGTAACTCGACGATTTGGATGATATATAAGAAACAATGAAATTTTAGCGAATTTCCAAGAAAAACTGAAATTTTAGCGAATTTCCATGAAAAATGTCAATATTAACCGAATTTCTAAATCGTTCCTATTTCTACGTATCTCGACGATTTGGATGATATATATGAAACACTGAAATGTTAGCGAATTTCCAAGAAAAACTGAAATTTTAGCGAATTTCCATGAAAAATGTCAATATTAACCGAATTTCTAAATCGTTCCTATTTCTACGTAACTCGACGATTTGGATGATATATAAGAAACACTGAAATTTTAGCGAATTTCCAAGAAAAACTGATATTTTAGCGAATTTCCATGAAAAATGTCAATATTAACCGAATTTCTAAATCGTTCCTATTTCTACGTAACTCGCCGATTTGGATGATATATAAGAAACACTGAAATTTTAGCGAATTTCCAAGAGAAACTGAAATTTTAGCGAATTTCCAAGAAAAATGTAAAAATTAACCGAAATTCTGAATCGTTCCTATTTCTACGTATCTCGACGATTTGGATGATATATAAGAAACACTGAAATTTTAGCGAATTTCCAAGAAAAACTGAAATTTTAGCGAATTTCCATGAAAAATGTCAATATTAACCGAATTTCTAAATCGTTCCTATTTCTACGTAACTCGACGATTTGGATGATATATAAGAAACACTGAAATTTTAGCGAATTTCCAAGAGAAACTGAAATTTTAGCGAATTTCCAAGAAAAATATCAAAATTAACAGAATTTCTAAATCGTTCCTATTTCTACGTAACTCGCCGATTTGGATGATATATAAGAAACACTGAAATTTTAGCGAATTTCCAAGAAAAACTGAAATTTTAGCGAATTTCCAAGAAAAATGTCAATATTAACCGAATTTCTAAATCGTTCCTATTTCTACGTATCTCGACGATTTGGATGATATATAAGAAACACTGAAATTTTAGCGAATTTCCAAGAAAAACTGAAATTTTAGCGAATTTCCAAGAAAAATGTCAATATTAACCGAATTTCTAAATCGTTCCTATTTCTACGTAACTCGACGATTTGGATGATATATAAGTAACACTGAAATTTTAGCGAATTTCCAAGAAAAACTGAAATTTTAGCGAATTTCCAAGAAAAATATCAAAATTAACAGAATTTCTAAATCGTTCCTATTTCTACGTAACTCGACGATTTGGATGATATATAAGAAACACTGAAATTTTAGCGAATTTCCAAGAAAAACTGAAATTTTAGCGAATTTCCATGAAAAATGTCAATATAAACCGAATTTCTAAATCGTTCCTATTTCTACGTAACTCGACGATTTGGATGATATATAAGAAACACTGAAATTTTAGCGAATTACCAGGAAAAACTGAAATTTTAGCGAATTTCCATGAAAAATGTCAATATTAACCGAATTTCTAAATTGTTCCTATTTCTACGTATCTCGACGATTTGGATGATATATAAGAAACACTGAAATTTTAGCGAATTTCCAAGAAAAACTGAAATTTTAGCGAATTTCCATGAAAAATGTCAATATTAACCGAATTTCTAAATCGTTCCTATTTCTACGTAACTCGACGATTTGGATGATATATAAGAAACACTGAAATTTTAGCGAATTTCCAAGAAAAACTGAAATTTTAGCGAATTTCCAAGAAAAATGTCAATATTAACCGAATTTCTAAATCGTTCCTATTTCTACGTATCTCGACGATTTGGATGATATATAAGAAACACTGAAATTTTAGCGAATTTCCAAGAAAAACTGAAATTTTAGCGAATTTCCAAGAAAAATGTCAAAATTAACAGAATTTCTAAATCGTTCCTATTTCTACGTATCTCGACGATTTGGATGATATATAAGAAACACTGAAATGTTAGCGAATTTCCAAGAAAAACTGAAATTTTAGCGAATTTCCATGAAAAATGTCAATATTAACCGAATTTCTAAATCGTTCCTATTTCTACGTAACTCGACGATTTGGATGATATATAAGAAACACTGAAATTTTAGCGAATTTCCATGAAAAATGTCAATATTAACCGAATTTCTAAATCGTTCCTATTTCTACGTATCTCGACGATTTGGATGATATATAAGAAACACTGAAATTTTAGCGAATTTCCAAGAAAAACTGAAATTTTAGCGAATTTCCATGAAAAATGTCAATATTAACCGAATTTCTAAATCGTTCCTATTTCTACGTAACTCGACGATTTGGATGATATATAAGAAACACTGAAATTTTAGCGAATTTCCAAGAAAAACTGAAATTTTAGCGAATTTCCATGAAAAATGTCAATATTAACCGAATTTCTAAATCGTTCCTATTTCTACGTAACTCGACGATTTGGATGATATATAAGAAACACTGAAATTTTAGCGAATTTCCAAGAAAAACTGAAATTTTAGCGAATTTCCAAGAAAAATGTCAAAATTAACAGAATTTCTAAATCGTTCCTATTTCTACGTAACTCGACGATTTGTATGATATATAAGAAACTCTGAAATTTTAGCGAATTTCCAAGAAAAACTGAAATTTTAGCGAATTTCCAAGAAAAATGTCAATATTAACCGAATTTCTAAATCGTTCCTATTTCTACGTATCTCGACGATTTGCATGATATATAAGAAACACTGAAATTTTAGAAAATTTCCAAGAAAAACTGAAATTTTAGCGAATTTCCAAGAAAAATGTAAAAATTAACCGAAATTCTGAATCGTTCCTATTTCTACGTATCTCGACGATTTGGATGATATATAAGAAACACTGAAATTTTAGCGAATTTCCAAGAAAAACTGAAATTTTAGCGAATTTCCATGAAAAATGTCAATATTAACCGAATTTCTAAATCGTTCCTATTTCTACGTAACTCGACGATTTGGATGATATATAAGAAACACTGAAATTTTAGCGAATTTCCAAGAGAAACTGAAATTTTAGCGAATTTCCAAGAAAAATATCAAAATTAACAGAATTTCTAAATCGTTCCTATTTCTACGTAACTCGCCGATTTGGATGATATATAAGAAACACTGAAATTTTAGCGAATTTCCAAGAAAAACTGAAATTTTAGCGAATTTCCAAGAAAAATGTCAATATTAACCGAATTTCTAAATCGTTCCTATTTCTACGTATCTCGACGATTTGGATGATATATAAGAAACACTGAAATTTTAGCGAATTTCCAAGAAAAACTGAAATTTTAGCGAATTTCCAAGAAAAATGTCAATATTAACCGAATTTCTAAATCGTTCCTATTTCTACGTATCTCGACGATTTGGATGATATATAAGAAACACTTAAATTTTAGCGAATTTCCAAGAAAAACTGAAATTTTAGCGAATTTCCAAGAAAAATGTCAAAATTAACCGAATTTCTAAATCGTTCCTATTTCTACGTAACTCGACGATTTGGATGATATATAAGAAACACTGAAATTTTAGCGAATTTCCAAGAAAAACTGAAATTTTAGCGAATTTCCAAGAAAAATGTCAATATTAACCGAATTTCTAAATCGTTCCTATTTCTACGTATCTCGACGATTTGGATGATATATAAGAAACACTGAAATTTTAGCGAATTTCCAAGAAAAACTGAAATTTTAGCGAATTTCCAAGAAAAATGTCAATATTAACCGAATTTCTAAATCGTTCCTATTTCTACGTATCTCGACGATTTGGATGATATATAAGAAACACTTAAATTTTAGCGAATTTCCAAGAAAAACTGAAATTTTAGCGAATTTCCAAGAAAAATGTCAAAATTAACCGAATTTCTAAATCGTTCCTATTTCTACGTAACTCGACGATTTGGATGATATATAAGAAACACTGAAATTTTAGCGAATTTCCAAGAACTACTGAAATTTTAGCGAATTTCCAAGAAAAATGTCAATATTAACCGAATTTCTAAATCGTTCCTATTTCTACGTATCTCGACGATTTGGATGATATATAAGAAACACTGAAATGTTAGCGAATTTCCAAGAAAAACTGAAATTTTAGCGAATTTCCATGAAAAATGTCAATATTAACCGAATTTCTAAATCGTTCCTATTTCTACGTAACTCGACGATTTGGATGATATATAAGAAACACTGAAATTTTAGCGAATTTCCAAGAAAAACTGAAATTTTAGCGAATTTCCAAGAAAAATATCAAAATTAACAGAATTTCTAAATCGTTCCTATTTCTACGTAACTCGACGATTTGGATGATATATAAGAAACACTGAAATTTTAGCGAATTTCCAAGAAAAACTGAAATTTTAGCGAATTTCCATGAAAAATGTCAATATAAACCGAATTTCTAAATCGTTCCTATTTCTACGTAACTCGACGATTTGGATGATATATAAGAAACACTGAAATTTTAGCGAATTTCCAAGAAAAACTGAAATTTTAGCGAATTTCCAAGAAAAATGTCAAAATTAACCGAATTTCTAAATCGTTCCTATTTCAACGTAACTCGACGATTTGGATGATATATAAGAAACACTGAAATTTTAGCGAATTTCCAAGAAAAACTGAAATTTTAGCGAATTTCCATGAAAAATGTCAATATTAACCGAATTTCTAAATCGTTCCTATTTCTACGTAACTCGACGATTTGGATGATATATAAGAAACAATGAAATTTTAGCGAATTTCCAAGAAAAACTGAAATTTTAGCGAATTTCCATGAAAAATGTCAATATTAACCGAATTTCTAAATCGTTCCTATTTCTACGTATCTCGACGATTTGGATGATATATATGAAACACTGAAATGTTAGCGAATTTCCAAGAAAAACTGAAATTTTAGCGAATTTCCATGAAAAATGTCAATATTAACCGAATTTCTAAATCGTTCCTATTTCTACGTAACTCGACGATTTGGATGATATATAAGAAACACTGAAATTTTAGCGAATTTCCAAGAAAAACTGATATTTTAGCGAATTTCCATGAAAAATGTCAATATTAACCGAATTTCTAAATCGTTCCTATTTCTACGTAACTCGCCGATTTGGATGATATATAAGAAACACTGAAATTTTAGCGAATTTCCAAGAGAAACTGAAATTTTAGCGAATTTCCAAGAAAAATGTAAAAATTAACCGAAATTCTGAATCGTTCCTATTTCTACGTATCTCGACGATTTGGATGATATATAAGAAACACTGAAATTTTAGCGAATTTCCAAGAAAAACTGAAATTTTAGCGAATTTCCATGAAAAATGTCAATATTAACCGAATTTCTAAATCGTTCCTATTTCTACGTAACTCGACGATTTGGATGATATATAAGAAACACTGAAATTTTAGCGAATTTCCAAGAGAAACTGAAATTTTAGCGAATTGCCAAGAAAAATATCAAAATTAACAGAATTTCTAAATCGTTCCTATTTCTACGTAACTCGCCGATTTGGATGATATATAAGAAACACTGAAATTTTAGCGAATTTCCAAGAAAAACTGAAATTTTAGCGAATTTCCAAGAAAAATGTCAATATTAACCGAATTTCTAAATCGTTCCTATTTCTACGTATCTCGACGATTTGGATGATATATAAGAAACACTGAAATTTTAGCGAATTTCCAAGAAAAACTGAAATTTTAGCGAATTTCCAAGAAAAATGTCAATATTAACCGAATTTCTAAATCGTTCCTATTTCTACGTATCTCGACGATTTGGATGATATATAAGAAACACTTAAATTTTAACGAATTTCCAAGAAAAACTGAAATTTTAGCGAATTTCCAAGAAAAATGTCAAAATTAACCGAATTTCTAAATCGTTCCTATTTCTACGTAACTCGACGATTTGGATGATATATAAGAAACACTGAAATTTTAGCGAATTTCCAAGAACTACTGAAATTTTAGCGAATTTCCAAGAAAAATGTCAATATTAACCGAATTTCTAAATCGTTCCTATTTCTACGTATCTCGACGATTTGGATGATATATAAGAAACACTGAAATTTTAGCGAATTTCCAAGAAAAACTGAAATTTTAGCGAATTTCCAAGAAAAATGTCAAAATTAACCGAATTTCTAAATCGTTCCTATTTCAACGTAACTCGACGATTTGGATGATATATAAGAAACACTGAAATTTTAGCGAATTTCCAAGAAAAACTGAAATTTTAGCGAATTTCCATGAAAAATGTCAATATTAACCGAATTTCTAAATCGTTCCTATTTCTACGTAACTCGACGATTTGGATGATATATAAGAAACAATGAAATTTTAGCGAATTTCCAAGAAAAACTGAAATTTTAGCGAATTTCCATGAAAAATGTCAATATTAACCGAATTTCTAAATCGTTCCTATTTCTACGTATCTCGACGATTTGGATGATATATATGAAACACTGAAATGTTAGCGAATTTCCAAGAAAAACTGAAATTTTAGCGAATTTCCATGAAAAATGTCAATATTAACCGAATTTCTAAATTGTTCCTATTTCTACGTATCTCGACGATTTGGATGATATATAAGAAACACTGAAATTTTAGCGAATTTCTAAGAAAAACTGAAATTTTAGCGAATTTCCATGAAAAATGTCAATATTAACCGAATTTCTAAATCGTTCCTATTTCTACGTATCTCGACGATTTGGATGATATATAAGAAACACTGAAATGTTAGCGAATTTCCAAGAAAAACTGAAATTTTAGCGAATTTCCATGAAAAATGTCAATATTAACCGAATTTCTAAATCGTTCCTATTTCTACGTAACTCGACGATTTGGATGATATATAAGAAACACTGAAATTTTAGCGAATTTCCAAGAAAAACTGAAATTTTAGCGAATTTCCAAGAAAAATATCAAAATTAACAGAATTTCTAAATCGTTCCTATTTCTACGTAACTCGACGATTTGGATGATATATAAGAAACACTGAAATTTTAGCGAATTTCCAAGAAAAACTGAAATTTTAGCGAATTTCCAAGAAAAATGTCAATATTAACCGAATTTCTAAATCGTTCCTATTTCTACGTATCTCGACGATTTGGATGATATATAAGAAACACTGAAATTTTAGCGAATTTCCAAGAAAAACTGAAATTTTAGCGAATTTCCAAGAAAAATGTCAATATTAACCGAATTTCTAAATCGTTCCTATTTCTACGTATCTCGACGATTTGGATGATATATAAGAAACACTTAAATTTTAGCGAATTTCCAAGAAAAACTGAAATTTTAGCGAATTTCCAAGAAAAATGTCAAAATTAACCGAATTTCTAAATCGTTCCTATTTCTACGTAACTCGACGATTTGGATGATATATAAGAAACACTGAAATTTTAGCGAATTTCCAAGAAAAACTGAAATTTTAGCGAATTTCCAAGAAAAATGTCAATATTAACCGAATTTCTAAATCGTTCCTATTTCTACGTATCTCGACGATTTGGATGATATATAAGAAACACTGAAATTTTAGCGAATTTCCAAGAAAAACTGAAATTTTAGCGAATTTCCAAGAAAAATGTCAATATTAACCGAATTTCTAAATCGTTCCTATTTCTACGTATCTCGACGATTTGGATGATATATAAGAAACACTTAAATTTTAGCGAATTTCCAAGAAAAACTGAAATTTTAGCGAATTTCCAAGAAAAATGTCAAAATTAACCGAATTTCTAAATCGTTCCTATTTCTACGTAACTCGACGATTTGGATGATATATAAGAAACACTGAAATTTTAGCGAATTTCCAAGAACTACTGAAATTTTAGCGAATTTCCAAGAAAAATGTCAATATTAACCGAATTTCTAAATCGTTCCTATTTCTACGTATCTCGACGATTTGGATGATATATAAGAAACACTGAAATGTTAGCGAATTTCCAAGAAAAACTGAAATTTTAGCGAATTTCCATGAAAAATGTCAATATTAACCGAATTTCTAAATCGTTCCTATTTCTACGTAACTCGACGATTTGGATGATATATAAGAAACACTGAAATTTTAGCGAATTTCCAAGAAAAACTGAAATTTTAGCGAATTTCCAAGAAAAATATCAAAATTAACAGAATTTCTAAATCGTTCCTATTTCTACGTAACTCGACGATTTGGATGATATATAAGAAACACTGAAATTTTAGCGAATTTCCAAGAAAAACTGAAATTTTAGCGAATTTCCATGAAAAATGTCAATATAAACCGAATTTCTAAATCGTTCCTATTTCTACGTAACTCGACGATTTGGATGATATATAAGAAACACTGAAATTTTAGCGAATTTCCAAGAAAAACTGAAATTTTAGCGAATTTCCAAGAAAAATGTCAAAATTAACCGAATTTCTAAATCGTTCCTATTTCAACGTAACTCGACGATTTGGATGATATATAAGAAACACTGAAATTTTAGCGAATTTCCAAGAAAAACTGAAATTTTAGCGAATTTCCATGAAAAATGTCAATATTAACCGAATTTCTAAATCGTTCCTATTTCTACGTAACTCGACGATTTGGATGATATATAAGAAACAATGAAATTTTAGCGAATTTCCAAGAAAAACTGAAATTTTAGCGAATTTCCATGAAAAATGTCAATATTAACCGAATTTCTAAATCGTTCCTATTTCTACGTATCTCGACGATTTGGATGATATATATGAAACACTGAAATGTTAGCGAATTTCCAAGAAAAACTGAAATTTTAGCGAATTTCCATGAAAAATGTCAATATTAACCGAATTTCTAAATCGTTCCTATTTCTACGTAACTCGACGATTTGGATGATATATAAGAAACACTGAAATTTTAGCGAATTTCCAAGAAAAACTGATATTTTAGCGAATTTCCATGAAAAATGTCAATATTAACCGAATTTCTAAATCGTTCCTATTTCTACGTAACTCGCCGATTTGGATGATATATAAGAAACACTGAAATTTTAGCGAATTTCCAAGAGAAACTGAAATTTTAGCGAATTTCCAAGAAAAATGTAAAAATTAACCGAAATTCTGAATCGTTCCTATTTCTACGTATCTCGACGATTTGGATGATATATAAGAAACACTGAAATTTTAGCGAATTTCCAAGAAAAACTGAAATTTTAGCGAATTTCCATGAAAAATGTCAATATTAACCGAATTTCTAAATCGTTCCTATTTCTACGTAACTCGACGATTTGGATGATATATAAGAAACACTGAAATTTTAGCGAATTTCCAAGAGAAACTGAAATTTTAGCGAATTGCCAAGAAAAATATCAAAATTAACAGAATTTCTAAATCGTTCCTATTTCTACGTAACTCGCCGATTTGGATGATATATAAGAAACACTGAAATTTTAGCGAATTTCCAAGAAAAACTGAAATTTTAGCGAATTTCCAAGAAAAATGTCAATATTAACCGAATTTCTAAATCGTTCCTATTTCTACGTATCTCGACGATTTGGATGATATATAAGAAACACTGAAATTTTAGCGAATTTCCAAGAAAAACTGAAATTTTAGCGAATTTCCAAGAAAAATGTCAATATTAACCGAATTTCTAAATCGTTCCTATTTCTACGTATCTCGACGATTTGGATGATATATAAGAAACACTTAAATTTTAACGAATTTCCAAGAAAAACTGAAATTTTAGCGAATTTCCAAGAAAAATGTCAAAATTAACCGAATTTCTAAATCGTTCCTATTTCTACGTAACTCGACGATTTGGATGATATATAAGAAACACTGAAATTTTAGCGAATTTCCAAGAACTACTGAAATTTTAGCGAATTTCCAAGAAAAATGTCAATATTAACCGAATTTCTAAATCGTTCCTATTTCTACGTATCTCGACGATTTGGATGATATATAAGAAACACTGAAATTTTAGCGAATTTCCAAGAAAAACTGAAATTTTAGCGAATTTCCAAGAAAAATGTCAAAATTAACCGAATTTCTAAATCGTTCCTATTTCAACGTAACTCGACGATTTGGATGATATATAAGAAACACTGAAATTTTAGCGAATTTCCAAGAAAAACTGAAATTTTAGCGAATTTCCATGAAAAATGTCAATATTAACCGAATTTCTAAATCGTTCCTATTTCTACGTAACTCGACGATTTGGATGATATATAAGAAACAATGAAATTTTAGCGAATTTCCAAGAAAAACTGAAATTTTAGCGAATTTCCATGAAAAATGTCAATATTAACCGAATTTCTAAATCGTTCCTATTTCTACGTATCTCGACGATTTGGATGATATATATGAAACACTGAAATGTTAGCGAATTTCCAAGAAAAACTGAAATTTTAGCGAATTTCCATGAAAAATGTCAATATTAACCGAATTTCTAAATTGTTCCTATTTCTACGTATCTCGACGATTTGGATGATATATAAGAAACACTGAAATTTTAGCGAATTTCTAAGAAAAACTGAAATTTTAGCGAATTTCCATGAAAAATGTCAATATTAACCGAATTTCTAAATCGTTCCTATTTCTACGTATCTCGACGATTTGGATGATATATAAGAAACACTGAAATGTTAGCGAATTTCCAAGAAAAACTGAAATTTTAGCGAATTTCCATGAAAAATGTCAATATTAACCGAATTTCTAAATCGTTCCTATTTCTACGTAACTCGACGATTTGGATGATATATAAGAAACACTGAAATTTTAGCGAATTTCCAAGAAAAACTGAAATTTTAGCGAATTTCCAAGAAAAATATCAAAATTAACAGAATTTCTAAATCGTTCCTATTTCTACGTAACTCGACGATTTGGATGATATATAAGAAACACTGAAATTTTAGCGAATTTCCAAGAAAAACTGAAATTTTAGCGAATTTCCATGAAAAATGTCAATATTAACCGAATTTCTAAATCGTTCCTATTTCTACGTAACTCGACGATTTGGATGATATATAAGAAACACTGAAATTTTAGCGAATTTCCAAGAAAAACTGAAATTTTAGCGAATTTCCAAGAAAAATGTCAATATTAACCGAATTTCTAAATCGTTCCTATTTCTACGTATCTCGACGATTTGGATGATATATAAGAAACACTGAAATGTTAGCGAATTTCCAAGAAAAACTGAAATTTTAGCGAATTTCCATGAAAAATGTCAATATTAACCGAATTTCTAAATCGTTCCTATTTCTACGTAACTCGACGATTTGGATGATATATAAGAAACACTGAAATTTTAGCGAATTTCCAAGAAAAACTGAAATTTTAGCGAATTTCCAAGAAAAATATCAAAATTAACAGAATTTCTAAATCGTTCCTATTTCTACGTAACTCGACGATTTGGATGATATATAAGAAACACTGAAATTTTAGCGAATTTCCAAGAAAAACTGAAATTTTAGCGAATTTCCATGAAAAATGTCAATATAAACCGAATTTCTAAATCGTTCCTATTTCTACGTAACTCGACGATTTGGATGATATATAAGAAACACTGAAATTTTAGCGAATTACCAGGAAAAACTGAAATTTTAGCGAATTTCCATGAAAAATGTCAATATTAACCGAATTTCTAAATTGTTCCTATTTCTACGTATCTCGACGATTTGGATGATATATAAGAAACACTGAAATTTTAGCGAATTTCCAAGAAAAACTGAAATTTTAGCGAATTTCCATGAAAAATGTCAATATTAACCGAATTTCTAAATCGTTCCTATTTCTACGTAACTCGACGATTTGGATGATATATAAGAAACACTGAAATTTTAGCGAATTTCCAAGAAAAACTGAAATTTTAGCGAATTTCCAAGAAAAATGTCAATATTAACCGAATTTCTAAATCGTTCCTATTTCTACGTATCTCGACGATTTGGATGATATATAAGAAACACTGAAATTTTAGCGAATTTCCAAGAAAAACTGAAATTTTAGCGAATTTTCATGAAAAATGTCAATATTAACCGAATTTCTAAATCGTTCCTATTTCTACGTATCTCGACGATTTGGATGATACATAAGAAATACTGAAATGTTAGCGAATTTCCAAGAAAAACTGAAATTTTAGCGAATTTCCATGAAAAATGTCAATATTAACCGAATTTCTAAATCGTTCCTATTTCTACGTAACTCGACGATTTGGATGATATATAAGAAACACTGAAATTTTAGCGAATTTCCAAGAAAAACTGAAATTTTAGCGAATATCCAAGAAAAATGTCAATATTAACCGAATTTCTAAATCGTTCCTATTTCTACGTATCTCGACGATTTGGATGATATATAAGAAACACTGAAATTTTAGCGAATTTCCAAGAAAAACTGAAATATTAGCGAATTTTCATGAAAAATGTCAATATTAACCGAATTTCTAAATCGTTCCTATTTCTACGTATCTCGACGATTTGGATGATACATAAGAAATACTGAAATGTTAGCGAATTTCCAAGAAAAACTGAAATTTTAGCGAATTTCCATGAAAAATGTCAATATTAACCGAATTTCTAAATCGTTCCTATTTCTACGTAACTCGACGATTTGGATGATATATAAGAAACACTGAAATTTTAGCGAATTACCAGGAAAAACTGAAATTTTAGCGAATTTCCATGAAAAATGTCAATATTAACCGAATTTCTAAATTGTTCCTATTTCTACGTATCTCGACGATTTGGATGATATATAAGAAACACTGAAATTTTAGCGAATTTCCAAGAAAAACTGAAATTTTAGCGAATTTCCATGAAAAATGTCAATATTAACCGAATTTCTAAATCGTTCCTATTTCTACGTAACTCGACGATTTGGATGATATATAAGAAACACTGAAATTTTAGCGAATTTCCAAGAAAAACTGAAATTTTAGCGAATTTCCAAGAAAAATGTCAATATTAACCGAATTTCTAAATCGTTCCTATTTCTACGTATCTCGACGATTTGGATGATATATAAGAAACACTGAAATTTTAGCGAATTTCCAAGAAAAACTGAAATTTTAGCGAATTTCCAAGAAAAATATCAAATTTAACAGAATTTCTAAATCGTTCCTATTTCTACGTAACTCGACGATTTGGATGATATATAAGAAACACTGAAATTTTAGCGAATTTCCAAGAAAAACTGAAATTTTAGCGAATTTCCATGAAAAATGTCAATATTAACCGAATTTCTAAATCGTTCCTATTTCTACGTAACTCGACGATTTGGATGATATATAAGAAACACTGAAATTTTAGCGAATTTCCAAGAAAAACTGAAATTTTAGCGAATATCCAAGAAAAATGTCAATATTAACCGAATTTCTAAATCGTTCCTATTTCTACGTATCTCGACGATTTGGATGATATATAAGAAACACTGAAATTTTAGCGAATTTCCAAGAAAAACTGAAATTTTAGCGAATTTTCATGAAAAATGTCAATATTAACCGAATTTCTAAATCGTTCCTATTTCTACGTAACTCGACGATTTGGATGATATATAAGAAACACTGAAATTTTAGCGAATTTCCAAGAAAAACTGAAATTTTAGCGAATTTCCAAGAAAAATATCAAAATTAACAGAATTTCTAAATCGTTCCTATTTCTACGTAACTCGACGATTTGGATGATATATAAGAAACACTGAAATTTTAGCGAATTTCCAAGAAAAACTGAAATTTTAGCGAATTTCCATGAAAAATGTCAATATAAACCGAATTTCTAAATCGTTCCTATTTCTACGTATCTCGACGATTTGGATGATACATAAGAAATACTGAAATGTTAGCGAATTTCCAAGAAAAACTGAAATTTTAGCGAATTTCCATGAAAAATGTCAATATTAACCGAATTTCTAAATCGTTCCTATTTCTACGTAACTCGACGATTTGGATGATATATAAGAAACACTGAAATTTTAGCGAATTACCAGGAAAAACTGAAATTTTAGCGAATTTCCATGAAAAATGTCAATATTAACCGAATTTCTAAATTGTTCCTATTTCTACGTATCTCGACGATTTGGATGATATATAAGAAACACTGAAATTTTAGCGAATTTCCAAGAAAAACTGAAATTTTAGCGAATTTCCATGAAAAATGTCAATATTAACCGAATTTCTAAATCGTTCCTATTTCTACGTAACTCGACGATTTGGATGATATATAAGAAACACTGAAATTTTAGCGAATTTCCAAGAAAAACTGAAATTTTAGCGAATTTCCAAGAAAAATGTCAATATTAACCGAATTTCTAAATCGTTCCTATTTCTACGTATCTCGACGATTTGGATGATATATAAGAAACACTGAAATTTTAGCGAATTTCCAAGAAAAACTGAAATTTTAGCGAATTTCCATGAAAAATGTCAATATTAACCGAATTTCTAAATCGTTCCTATTTCTACGTAACTCGACGATTTGGATGATATATAAGAAACACTGAAATTTTAGCGAATTTCCAAGAAAAACTGAAATTTTAGCGAATTTCCAAGAAAAATGTCAATATTAACCGAATTTCTAAATCGTTCCTATTTCTACGTATCTCGACGATTTGGATGATATATAAGAAACACTGAAATTTTAGCGAATTTCCAAGAAAAACTGAAATTTTAGCGAATTTTCATGAAAAATGTCAATATTAACCGAATTTCTAAATCGTTCCTATTTCTACGTATCTCGACGATTTGGATGATACATAAGAAATACTGAAATGTTAGCGAATTTCCAAGAAAAACTGAAATTTTAGCGAATTTCCATGAAAAATGTCAATATTAACCGAATTTCTAAATCGTTCCTATTTCTACGTAACTCGACGATTTGGATGATATATAAGAAACACTGAAATTTTAGCGAATTTCCAAGAAAAACTGAAATTTTAGCGAATATCCAAGAAAAATGTCAATATTAACCGAATTTCTAAATCGTTCCTATTTCTACGTATCTCGACGATTTGGATGATATATAAGAAACACTGAAATTTTAGCGAATTTCCAAGAAAAACTGAAATTTTAGCGAATTTTCATGAAAAATGTCAATATTAACCGAATTTCTAAATCGTTCCTATTTCTACGTATCTCGACGATTTGGATGATACATAAGAAATACTGAAATGTTAGCGAATTTCCAAGAAAAACTGAAATTTTAGCGAATTTCCATGAAAAATGTCAATATTAACCGAATTTCTAAATCGTTCCTATTTCTACGTAACTCGACGATTTGGATGATATATAAGAAACACTGAAATTTTAGCGAATTTCCAAGAAAAACTGAAATTTTAGCGAATTTCCAAGAAAAATATCAAAATTAACAGAATTTCTAAATCGTTCCTATTTCTACGTAACTCGACGATTTGGATGATATATAAGAAACACTGAAATTTTAGCGAATTTCCAAGAAAAACTGAAATTTTAGCGAATTTCCATGAAAAATGTCAATATAAACCGAATTTCTAAATCGTTCCTATTTCTACGTAACTCGACGATTTGGATGATATATAAGAAACACTGAAATTTTAGCGAATTACCAGGAAAAACTGAAATTTTAGCGAATTTCCATGAAAAATGTCAATATTAACCGAATTTCTAAATTGTTCCGATTTCTACGTATCTCGACGATTTGGATGATATATAAGAAACACTGAAATTTTAGCGAATTTCCAAGAAAAACTGAAATTTTAGCGAATTTCCATGAAAAATGTCAATATTAACCGAATTTCTAAATCGTTCCTATTTCTACGTAACTCGACGATTTGGATGATATATAAGAAACACTGAAATTTTAGCGAATTTCCAAGAAAAACTGAAATTTTAGCGAATTTCCAAGAAAAATGTCAATATTAACCGAATTTCTAAATCGTTCCTATTTCTACGTATCTCGACGATTTGGATGATATATAAGAAACACTGAAATTTTAGCGAATTTCCAAGAAAAACTGAAATTTTAGCGAATTTTCGTGAAAAATGTCAATATTAACCGAATTTCTAAATCGTTCCTATTTCTACGTATCTCGACGATTTGGATGATACATAAGAAATACTGAAATGTTAGCGAATTTCCAAGAAAAACTGAAATTTTGGCGAATTTCCATGAAAAATGTCAATATTAACCGAATTTCTAAATCGTTCCTATTTCTACGTAACTCGACGATTTGGATGATATATAAGAAACACTGAAATTTTAGCGAATTTCCAAGAAAAACTGAAATTTTAGCGAATATCCAAGAAAAATGTCAAAATTAACAGAATTTCTAAATCGTTCCTATTTCTACGTATCTCGACGATTTGGATGATATATAAGAAACACTGAAATTTTAGCGAATTTCCAAGAAAAACTGAAATTTTAGCGAATTTCCATGAAAAATGTCAATATTAACCGAATTTCTAAATCGTTCCTATTTCTACGTAACTCGACGATTTGGATGATATATAAGAAACACTGAAATTTTAGCGAATTTCCAAGAAAAACTGAAATTTTAGCGAATTTCCATGAAAAATGTCAATATTAACCGAATTTCTAAATCGTTCCTATTTCTACGTATCTCGACGATTTGGATGATATATAAGTAACACTGAAATTTTAGCGAATTTCCAAGAAAAACTGATATTTTAGCGAATTTCCAAGAAAAATGTCAATATTAACCGAATTTCTAAATCGTTCCTATTTCTACGTATCTCAACGATTTGGATGATATATAAGAAACACTGAAATTTTAGCGAATTTCCAAGAAAAACTGAAATTTTAGCGAATTTCCATGAAAAATGTCAATATTAACCGAATTTCTAAATCGTTCCTATTTCTGCGTAACTCGACGATTTGGATGATATATAAGAAACACTGAAATTTTAGCGAATTTCCAAGAAAAACTGAAATTTTAGCGAATTTCCATGAAAAATGTCAATATTAACCGAATTTCTAAGTCGTTCCTATTTCTACGTAACTCGACGATTTGGATGATATATAAGAAACACTGAAATTTTAGCGAATTTCCAAGAAAAACTGAAATTTTAGCGAATTTCCAAGAAAAATGTCAATATTAACCGAATTTCTAAATCGTTCCTATTTCTACGATTCTCGACGATTTGGATGATATATAAGAAACACTGAAATTTTAGCGAATTTCCAAGAAAAACTGAAATTTTAGCGAATTTCCAAGAAAAATGTCAAAATTAACCGAATTTCTAAATCGTTCCTATTTCTACGTATCTCGACGATTTGGATGATATATAAGAAACACTGAAATTTTAGCGAATTGCCAAGAAAAACTGAAATTTTAGCGAATTTCCATGAAAAATGTCAATATTAACCGAAATTCTAAATCGTTCCTATTTCTACGTATCTCGACGATTTGGATGATATATAAGAAACACTGAAATTTTAGCGAATTTCCAAGAAAAACTGAAATTTTAGCGAATTTCCATGAAAAATGTCTATATTAACCGAATTTCTAAATCGTTCCTATTTCTACGTAACTCGTCGATTTGGATGATATATAAGAAACTCTGAAATTTTAGCGAATTTCCAAGAAAAACTGAAATTTTAGCGAATTTCCATGAAAAATGTCAATATTAACCGAATTTCTAAATCGTTCCTATTTCTACGTAACTCGACGATTTGGATGATATATAAGAAACACTGAAATTTTAGCGAATTTCCAAGAAAAACTGAAATTTTAGCGAATTTCCAAGAAAAATGTCAATATTAACCGAATTTCTAAATCGTTCCTATTTCTACGTATCTCGACGATTTGGATGATATATAAGAAACACTGAAATTTTAGCGAATTTCCAAGAAAAACTGAAATTTTAGCGAATTTCCAAGAAAAATGTCAAAATTAACCGAATTTCTAAATCGTTCCTATTTCTACGTATCTCGACGATTTGGATGATATATAAGAAACACTGAAATTTTAGCGAATTGCCAAGAAAAACTGAAATTTTAGCGAATTTCCATGAAAAATGTCAATATTAACCGAAATTCTAAATCGTTCCTGTTTCTACGTATCTCGACGATTTGGATGATATATAAGAAACACTGAAATTTTAGCGAATTTCCAAGAAAAACTGAAATTTTAGCGAATTTCCATGAAAAATGTCTATATTAACCGAATTTCTAAATCGTTCCTATTTCTACGTAACTCGTCGATTTGGATGATATATAAGAAACTCTGAAATTTTAGCGAATTTCCAAGAAAAACTGAAATTTTAGCGAATTTCCATGAAAAATGTCAATATTAACCGAATTTCTAAATCGTTCCTATTTCTACGTAACTCGACGATTTGGATGATATATAAGAAACACTGAAATTTTAGCGAATTTCCAAGAAAAACTGAAATTTTAGCGAATTTCCATGAAAAATGTCAATATTAACCGAATTTCTAAATCGTTGCTATTTCTACGTATCTCGACGATTTGGATGATATATAAGAAACACTGAAATTTTAGCGAATTTCCAAGAAAAACTGAAATTTTAGCGAATTTCCATGAAAAATGTCAATATTAACCGAATTTCTAAATCGTTCCTATTTCTACGTAACTCGACGATTTGGATGATATATAAGAAACACTGAAATTTTAGCGAATTTCCAAGAAAAACTGAAATTTTAGCGAATTTCCATGAAAAATGTCAATATTAACCGAATTTCTAAATCGTTCCTATTTCTACGTAACTCGACGATTTGGATGATATATAAGAAACACTGAAATTTTAGCGAATTTCCAAGAAAAACTGAAATTTTAGCGAATTTCCATGAAAAATGTCTATATTAACCGAATTTCTAAATCGTTCCTATTTCTACGTAACTCGTCGATTTGGATGATATATAAGAAACTCTGAAATTTTAGCGAATTTCCAAGAAAAACTGAAATTTTAGCGAATTTCCATGAAAAATGTCAATATTAACCGAATTTCTAAATCGTTCCTATTTCTACGTAACTCGACGATTTGGATGATATATAAGAAACACTGAAATTTTAGCGAATTTCCAAGAAAAACTGAAATTTTAGCGAATTTCCAAGAAAAATGTCAATATTAACCGAATTTCTAAATCGTTCCTATTTCTACGTATCTCGACGATTTGGATGATATATAAGAAACACTGAAATTTTAGCGAATTTCCAAGAAAAACTGAAATTTTAGCGAATTTCCAAGAAAAATGTCAAAATTAACCGAATTTCTAAATCGTTCCTATTTCTACGTATCTCGACGATTTGGATGATATATAAGAAACACTGAAATTTTAGCGAATTGCCAAGAAAAACTGAAATTTTAGCGAATTTCCATGAAAAATGTCAATATTAACCGAAATTCTAAATCGTTCCTATTTGTACGTATCTCGACGATTTGGATGATATATAAGAAACACTGAAATTTTAGCGAATTTCCAAGAAAAACTGAAATTTTAGCGAATTTCCATGAAAAATGTCTATATTAACCGAATTTCTAAATCGTTCCTATTTCTACGTAACTCGTCGATTTGGATGATATATAAGAAACTCTGAAATTTTAGCGAATTTCCAAGAAAAACTGAAATTTTAGCGAATTTCCATGAAAAATGTCAATATTAACCGAATTTCTAAATCGTTCCTATTTCTACGTAACTCGACGATTTGGATGATATATAAGAAACACTGAAATTTTAGCGAATTTCCAAGAAAAACTGAAATTTTAGCGAATTTCCATGAAAAATGTCAATATTAACCGAATTTCTAAATCGTTGCTATTTCTACGTATCTCGACGATTTGGATGATATATAAGAAACACTGAAATTTTAGCGAATTTCCAAGAAAAACTGAAATTTTAGCGAATTTCCATGAAAAATGTCAATATTAACCGAATTTCTAAATCGTTCCTATTTCTACGTATCTCGACGATTTGGATGATATATAAGAAACACTGAAATGTTAGCGAATTTCCAAGAAAAACTGAAATTTTAGCGAATTTCCATGAAAAATGTCAATATTAACCGAATTTCTAAATCGTTCCTATTTCTACGTAACTCGACGATTTGGATGATATATAAGAAACACTGAAATTTTAGCGAATTTCCAAGAAAAACTGAAATTTTAGCGAATTTCCATGAAAAATGTCAATATTAACCGAATTTCTAAATCGTTCCTATTTCTACGTATCTCGACGATTTGGATGATATATAAGAAACACTGAAATGTTAGCGAATTTCCAAGAAAAACTGAAATTTTAGCGAATTTCCATGAAAAATGTCAATATTAACCGAATTTCTAAATCGTTCCTATTTCTACGTAACTCGACGATTTGGATGATATATAAGAAACACTGAAATTTTAGCGAATTTCCAAGAAAAACTGAAATTTTAGCGAATTTCCATGAAGAATGTCAATATTAACCGAATTTCTAAATCGTTCCTATTTCTACGTATCTCGACGATTTGGATGATATATAAGAAACACTGAAATTTTAGCGAATTTCCAAGAAAAACTGAAATTTTAGCGAATTTCCATGAAAAATGTCAATATTAACCGAATTTCTAAATCGTTCCTATTTCTACGTAACTCGACGATTTGGATGATATATAAGAAACACTGAAATTTTAGCGAATTTCCAAGAAAAACTGAAATTTTAGCGAATTTCCAAGAAAAATGTCAATATTAACCGAATTTCTAAATCGTTCCTATTTCTACGTATCTCGACGATTTGGATGATATATAAGAAACACTGAAATTTTAGCGAATTTCCAAGAAAAACTGAAATTTTAGCGAATTTCCAAGAAAAATGTCAAAATTAACAGAATTTCTAAATCGTTCCTATTTCTACGTATCTCGACGATTTGGATGATATATAAGAAACACTGAAATGTTAGCGAATTTCCAAGAAAAACTGAAATTTTAGCGAATTTCCATGAAAAATGTCAATATTAACCGAATTTCTAAATCGTTCCTATTTCTACGTAACTCGACGATTTGGATGATATATAAGAAACACTGAAATTTTAGCGAATTTCCAAGAAAAACTGAAATTTTAGCGAATTTCCATGAAAAATGTCAATATTAACCGAATTTCTAAATCGTTCCTATTTCTACGTATCTCGACGATTTGGATGATATATAAGAAACACTGAAATTTTAGCGAATTTCCAAGAAAAACTGAAATTTTAGCGAATTTCCATGAAAAATGTCAATATTAACCGAATTTCTAAATCGTTCCTATTTCTACGTAACTCGACGATTTGGATGATATATAAGAAACACTGAAATTTTAGCGAATTTCCATGAAAAATGTCAATATTAACCGAATTTCTAAATCGTTCCTATTTCTACGTAACTCGACGATTTGGATGATATATAAGAAACACTGAAATTTTAGCGAATTTCCAAGAAAAACTGAAATTTTAGCGAATTTCCAAGAAAAACTGAAATTTTAGCGAATTTCCATGAAAAATGTCAATATTAACCGAATTTCTAAATCGTTCCTATTTCTACGTATCTCGACGATTTGGATGATATATAAGAAACACTGAAATTTTAGCGAATTTCCAAGAAAAACTGAAATTTTAGCGAATTTCCAAGAAAAACTGAAATTTTAGCGAATTTCCATGAAAAATGTCAATATTAACCGAATTTCTAAATCGTTCCTATTTCTACGTATCTCGACGATTTGGATGATATATAAGAAACACTGAAATGTTAGCGAATTTCCAAGAAAAACTGAAATTTTAGCGAATTTCCATGAAAAATGTCAATATTAACCGAATTTCTAAATCGTTCCTATTTCTACGTAACTCGACGATTTGGATGATATATAAGAAACACTGAAATTTTAGCGAATTTCCAAGAAAAACTGAAATTTTAGCGAATTTCCATGAAAAATGTCAATATTAACCGAATTTCAAAATCGTTCCTATTTCTACGTATCTCGACGATTTGGATGATATATAAGAAACACTGAAATTTTAGCGAATTTCCAAGAAAAACTGAAATTTTAGCGAATTTCCATGAAAAATGTCAATATTAACCGAATTTCTAAATCGTTCCTATTTCTACGTAACTCGACGATTTGGATGATATATAAGAAACACTGAAATTTTAGCGAATTTCCAAGAAAAACTGAAATTTTAGCGAATTTCCATGAAAAATGTCAATATTAACCGAATTTCTAAATCGTTCCTATTTCTACGTAACTCGACGATTTGGATGATATATAAGAAACACTGAAATTTTAGCGAATTTCCAAGAAAAACTGAAATTTTAGCGAATTTCCAAGAAAAATTTCAAAATTAACAGAATTTCTAAATCGTTCCTATTTCTACGTAACTCGACGATTTGTATGATATATAAGAAACACTGAAATTTTAGCGAATTTCCAAGAAAAACTGAAATTTTAGCGAATTTCCAAGAAAAATGTCAATATTAACCGAATTTCTAAATCGTTCCTATTTCTACGTATCTCGACGATTTGCATGATATAAAAGAAACACTGAAATTTTAGAAAATTTCCAAGAAAAACTGAAATTTTAGCGAATTTCCAAGAAAAATGTAAAAATTAACCGAAATTCTGAATCGTTCCCATTTCTACGTATCTCGACGATTTGGATGATATATAAGAAACACTGAAATTTTAGCGAATTTCCAAGAAAAACTGAAATTTTAGCGAATTTCCAAGAAAAATGTCAATATTAACCGAATTTCTAAATCGTTCCTATTTCTACGTATCTCGACGATTTGGGTGATATATAAGAAACACTGAAATTTTAGCGAATTTCCAAGAAAAACTGAAATTTTAGCGAATTTCCAAGAAAAATGTCAAAATTAACAGAATTTCTAAATCGTTCCTATTTCTACGTATCTCGACGATTTGGATGATATATAAGAAACACTGAAATTTTAGCGAATTTCCAAGAAAAACTGAAATTTTAGCGAATTTCCATGAAAAATGTCAATATTAACCGAATTTCTAAATCGTTCCTATTTCTACGTAACTCGACGATTTGGATGATATATAAGAAACACTGAAATTTTAGCGAATTTCCAAGAAAAACTGAAATTTTAGCGAATTTCCATGAAAAATGTCAATATTAACCGAATTTCTAAATCGTTCCTATTTCTACGTATCTCGACGATTTGGATGATATATAAGAAACACTGAAATTTTAGCGAATTTCCAAGAAAAACTGAAATTTTAGCGAATTTCCATGAAAAATGTCAATATTAACCGAATTTCTAAATCGTTCCTATTTCTACGTAACTCGACGATTTGGATGATATATAAGAAACACTGAAATTTTAGCGAATTTCCATGAAAAATGTCAATATTAACCGAATTTCTAAATCGTTCCTATTTCTACGTAACTCGACGATTTGGATGATATATAAGAAACACTGAAATTTTAGCGAATTTCCAAGAAAAACTGAAATTTTAGCGAATTTCCAAGAAAAACTGAAATTTTAGCGAATTTCCATGAAAAATGTCAATATTAACCGAATTTCTAAATCGTTCCTATTTCTACGTATCTCGACGATTTGGATGATATATAAGAAACACTGAAATTTTAGCGAATTTCCAAGAAAAACTGAAATTTTAGCGAATTTCCAAGAAAAACTGAAATTTTAGCGAATTTCCATGAAAAATGTCAATATTAACCGAATTTCTAAATCGTTCCTATTTCTACGTATCTCGACGATTTGGATGATATATAAGAAACACTGAAATGTTAGCGAATTTCCAAGAAAAACTGAAATTTTAGCGAATTTTCATGAAAAATGTCAATATTAACCGAATTTCTAAATCGTTCCTATTTCTACGTAACTCGACGATTTGGACGATATATAAGAAACACTGAAATTTTAGCGAATTTCCAAGAAAAACTGAAATTTTAGCGAATTTCCATGAAAAATGTCAATATTAACCGAATTTCAAAATCGTTCCTATTTCTACGTATCTCGACGATTTGGATGATATATAAGAAACACTGAAATTTTAGCGAATTTCCAAGAAAAACTGAAATTTTAGCGAATTTCCATGAAAAATGTCAATATTAACCGAATTTCTAAATCGATCCTATTTCTACGTAACTCGACGATTTGGATGATATATAAGAAACACTGAAATTTTAGCGAATTTCCAAGAAAAACTGAAATTTTAGCGAATTTCCATGAAAAATGTCAATATTAACCGAATTTCTAAATCGTTCCTATTTCTACGTAACTCGACGATTTGGATGATATATAAGAAACACTGAAATTTTAGCGAATTTCCAAGAAAAACTGAAATTTTAGCGAATTTCCAAGAAAAATTTCAAAATTAACAGAATTTCTAAATCGTTCCTATTTCTACGTAACTCGACGATTTGTATGATATATAAGAAACACTGAAATTTTAGCGAATTTCCAAGAAAAACTGAAATTTTAGCGAATTTCCAAGAAAAATGTCAATATTAACCGAATTTCTAAATCGTTCCTATTTCTACGTATCTCGACGATTTGCATGATATATAAGAAACACTGAAATTTTAGAAAATTTCCAAGAAAAACTGAAATTTTAGCGAATTTCCAAGAAAAATGTAAAAATTAACCGAAATTCTGAATCGTTCCCATTTCTACGTATCTCGACGATTTGGATGATATATAAGAAACACTGAAATTTTAGCGAATTTCCAAGAAAAACTGAAATTTTAGCGAATTTCCAAGAAAAATGTCAATATTAACCGAATTTCTAAATCGTTCCTATTTCTACGTATCTCGACGATTTGGGTGATATATAAGAAACACTGAAATTTTAGCGAATTTCCAAGAAAAACTGAAATTTTAGCGAATTTCCAAGAAAAATGTCAAAATTAACAGAATTTCTAAATCGTTCCTATTTCTACGTATCTCGACGATTTGGATGATATATAAGAAACACTGAAATTTTAGCGAATTTCCAAGAAAAACTGAAATTTTAGCGAATTTCCATGAAAAATGTCAATATTAACCGAATTTCTAAATCGTTCCTATTTCTACGTAACTCGACGATTTGGATGATATATAAGAAACACTGAAATTTTAGCGAATTTCCAAGAAAAACTGAAATTTTAGCGAATTTCCAAGAAAAATATCAAAATTAACAGAATTTCTAAATCGTTCCTATTTCTACGTAACTCGCCGATTTGGATGATATATAAGAAACACTGAAATTTTAGCGAATTTCCAAGAAAAACTGAAATTTTAGCGAATTTCCAAGAAAAATGTCAATATTAACCGAATTTCTAAATCGTTCCTATTTCTACGTATCTCGACGATTTGGATGATATATAAGAAACACTGAAATTTTAGCGAATCTCCAAGAAAAACTGAAATTTTAGCGAATTTCCAAGAAAAATGTCAATATTAACCGAATTTCTAAATCGTTCCTATTTCTACGTATCTCGACGATTTGGATGATATATAAGAAACACTTAAATTTTAGCGAATTTCCAAGAAAAACTGAAATTTTAGCGAATTTCCAAGAAAAATGTCAAAATTAACCGAATTTCTAAATCGTTCCTATTTCTACGTAACTCGACGATTTGGATGATATATAAGAAACACTGAAATTTTAGCGAATTTCCAAGAAAAACTGAAATTTTAGCGAATTTCCAAGAAAAATGTCAATATTAACCGAATTTCTAAATCGTTCCTATTTCTACGTATCTCGACGATTTGGATGATATATAAGAAACACTGAAATTTTAGCGAATTTCCAAGAAAAACTGAAATTTTAGCGAATTCCCAAGAAAAATGTCAATATTAACCGAATTTCTAAATCGTTCCTATTTCTACGTAACTCGACGATTTGGATGATATATAAGAAACACTGAAATTTTAGCGAATTTCCAAGAAAAACTGAAATTTTAGCGAATTTCCATGAAAAATGTCAATATTAACCGAATTTCTAAATCGTTCCTATTTCTACGTAACTCGACGATTTGGATGATATATAAGAAACACTGAAATTTTAGCGAATTTCCAAGAAAAACTGAAATTTTAGCGAATTTCCAAGAAAAATGTCAAAATTAACAGAATTTCTAAATCGTTCCTATTTCTACGTAACTCGACGATTTGTATGATATATAAGAAACACTGAAATTTTAGCGAATTTCCAAGAAAAACTGAAATTTTAGCGAATTTCCAAGAAAAATGTCAATATTAACCGAATTTCTAAATCGTTCCTATTTCTACGTATCTCGACGATTTGCATGATATATAAGAAACACTGAAATTTTAGAAAATTTCCAAGAAAAACTGAAATTTTAGCGAATTTCCAAGAAAAATGTAAAAATTAACCGAAATTCTGAATCGTTCCTATTTCTACGTATCTCGACGATTTGGATGATATATAAGAAACACTGAAATTTTAGCGAATTTCCAAGAAAAACTGAAATTTTAGCGAATTTCCAAGAAAAATGTCAATATTAACCGAATTTCTAAATCGTTCCTATTTCTACGTATCTCGACGATTTGGATGATATATAAGAAACACTGAAATTTTAGCGAATTTCCAAGAAAAACTGAAATTTTAGCGAATTTCCAAGAAAAATATCAAAATTAACAGAATTTCTAAATCGTTCCTATTTCTACGTAACTCGCCGATTTGGATGATATATGACATATAAGAAACACTGAAATTTTAGCGAATTTCCAAGAAAAACTGAAATTTTAGCGAATTTCCAAGAAAAATGTCAAAATTAACCGAATTTCTAAATCGTTCCTATTTCTACGTAACTCGACGATTTGGATGATATATAAGAAACACTGAAATTTTAGCGAATTTCCAAGAAAAACTGAAATTTTAGCGAATTTCCAAGAAAAATGTCAATATTAACCGAATTTCTAAATCGTTCCTATTTCTACGTATCTCGACGATTTGGATGATATATAAGAAACACTGAAATTTTAGCGAATTTCCAAGAAAAACTGAAATTTTAGCGAATTTCCAAGAAAAATGTCAATATTAACCGAATTTCTAAATCGTTCCTATTTCTACGTAACTCGACGATTTGGATGATATATAAGAAACACTGAAATTTTAGCGAATTTCCAAGAAAAACTGAAATTTTAGCGAATTTCCAAGAAAAATGTCAATATTAACCGATTTTCTAAATCGTTCCTATTTCTACGTATCTCGACGATTTGGATGATATATAAGAAACACTGAAATTTTAGCGAATTTCCAAGAAAAACTGAAATTTTAGCGAATTTCCAAGAAAAATGTCAAAATTAACCGAATTTCTAAATCGTTCCTATTTCAACGTATCTCGACGATTTGGATGATATATAAGAAACACTGAAATTTTAGCGAATTTCCAAGAAAAACTGAAATTTTAGCGAATTTCCATGAAAAATGTCAATATTAACCGAATTTCTAAATCGTTCCTATTTCTACGTAACTCGACGATTTGGATGATATATAAGAAACAATGAAATTTTAGCGAATTTCCAAGAAAAACTGAAATTTTAGCGAATTTCCATGAAAAATGTCAATATTAACCGAATTTCTAAATCGTTCCTATTTCTACGTATCTCGACGATTTGGATGATATATATGAAACACTGAAATGTTAGCGAATTTCCAAGAAAAACTGAAATTTTAGCGAATTTCCATGAAAAATGTCAATATTAACCGAATTTCTAAATCGTTCCTATTTCTACGTAACTCGACGATTTGGATGATATATAAGAAACACTGAAATTTTAGCGAATTTCCAAGAAAAACTGATATTTTAGCGAATTTCCATGAAAAATGTCAATATTAACCGAATTTCTAAATCGTTCCTATTTCTACGTAACTCGACGATTTGGATGATATATAAGAAACACTGAAATTTTAGCGAATTTCCAAGAAAAACTGAAATTTTAGCGAATTTCCATGAAAAATGTCAATATTAACCGAATTTCTAAATCGTTCCTATTTCTACGTAACTCGACGATTTGGATGATATATAAGAAACACTGAAATTTTAGCGAATTTCCAAGAAAAACTGAAATTTTAGCGAATTTCCAAGAAAAATGTCAATATTAACCGAATTTCTAAATCGTTCCTATTTCTACGTAACTCGACGATTTGGATGATATATAAGAAACACTGAAATTTTAGCGAATTTCCAAGAAAAACTGAAATTTTAGCGAATTTCCAAGAAAAATGTCAAAATTAACAGAATTTCTAAATCGTTCCTATTTCTACGTATCTCGACGATTTGGATGATATATAAGAAACACTGAAATTTTAGCGAATTTCCAAGAAAAACTGAAATTTTAGCGAATTTCCATGAAAAATGTCAATATTAACCGAATTTCTAAATCGTTCCTATTTCTACGTAACTCGACGATTTGGATGATATATAAGAAACACTGAAATTTTAGCGAATTTCCAAGAAAAACTGAAATTTTAGCGAATTTCCAAGAAAAATATCAAAATTAACAGAATTTCTAAATCGTTCCTATTTCTACGTAACTCGCCGATTTGGATGATATATAAGAAACACTGAAATTTTAGCGAATTTCCAAGAAAAACTGAAATTTTAGCGAATTTCCAAGAAAAATGTCAATATTAACCGAATTTCTAAATCGTTCCTATTTCTACGTATCTCGACGATTTGGATGATATATAAGAAACACTGAAATTTTAGCGAATCTCCAAGAAAAACTGAAATTTTAGCGAATTTCCAAGAAAAATGTCAATATTAACCGAATTTCTAAATCGTTCCTATTTCTACGTATCTCGACGATTTGGATGATATATAAGAAACACTTAAATTTTAGCGAATTTCCAAGAAAAACTGAAATTTTAGCGAATTTCCAAGAAAAATGTCAAAATTAACCGAATTTCTAAATCGTTCCTATTTCTACGTAACTCGACGATTTGGATGATATATAAGAAACACTGAAATTTTAGCGAATTTCCAAGAAAAACTGAAATTTTAGCGAATTTCCAAGAAAAATGTCAATATTAACCGAATTTCTAAATCGTTCCTATTTCTACGTATCTCGACGATTTGGATGATATATAAGAAACACTGAAATTTTAGCGAATTTCCAAGAAAAACTGAAATTTTAGCGAATTCCCAAGAAAAATGTCAATATTAACCGAATTTCTAAATCGTTCCTATTTCTACGTAACTCGACGATTTGGATGATATATAAGAAACACTGAAATTTTAGCGAATTTCCAAGAAAAACTGAAATTTTAGCGAATTTCCATGAAAAATGTCAATATTAACCGAATTTCTAAATCGTTCCTATTTCTACGTAACTCGACGATTTGGATGATATATAAGAAACACTGAAATTTTAGCGAATTTCCAAGAAAAACTGAAATTTTAGCGAATTTCCAAGAAAAATGTCAAAATTAACAGAATTTCTAAATCGTTCCTATTTCTACGTAACTCGACGATTTGTATGATATATAAGAAACACTGAAATTTTAGCGAATTTCCAAGAAAAACTGAAATTTTAGCGAATTTCCAAGAAAAATGTCAATATTAACCGAATTTCTAAATCGTTCCTATTTCTACGTATCTCGACGATTTGCATGATATATAAGAAACACTGAAATTTTAGAAAATTTCCAAGAAAAACTGAAATTTTAGCGAATTTCCAAGAAAAATGTAAAAATTAACCGAAATTCTGAATCGTTCCTATTTCTACGTATCTCGACGATTTGGATGATATATAAGAAACACTGAAATTTTAGCGAATTTCCAAGAAAAACTGAAATTTTAGCGAATTTCCAAGAAAAATGTCAATATTAACCGAATTTCTAAATCGTTCCTATTTCTACGTATCTCGACGATTTGGATGATATATAAGAAACACTGAAATTTTAGCGAATTTCCAAGAAAAACTGAAATTTTAGCGAATTTCCAAGAAAAATATCAAAATTAACAGAATTTCTAAATCGTTCCTATTTCTACGTAACTCGCCGATTTGGATGATATATGACATATAAGAAACACTGAAATTTTAGCGAATTTCCAAGAAAAACTGAAATTTTAGCGAATTTCCAAGAAAAATGTCAAAATTAACCGAATTTCTAAATCGTTCCTATTTCTACGTAACTCGACGATTTGGATGATATATAAGAAACACTGAAATTTTAGCGAATTTCCAAGAAAAACTGAAATTTTAGCGAATTTCCAAGAAAAATGTCAATATTAACCGAATTTCTAAATCGTTCCTATTTCTACGTATCTCGACGATTTGGATGATATATAAGAAACACTGAAATTTTAGCGAATTTCCAAGAAAAACTGAAATTTTAGCGAATTTCCAAGAAAAATGTCAATATTAACCGAATTTCTAAATCGTTCCTATTTCTACGTAACTCGACGATTTGGATGATATATAAGAAACACTGAAATTTTAGCGAATTTCCAAGAAAAACTGAAATTTTAGCGAATTTCCAAGAAAAATGTCAATATTAACCGATTTTCTAAATCGTTCCTATTTCTACGTATCTCGACGATTTGGATGATATATAAGAAACACTGAAATTTTAGCGAATTTCCAAGAAAAACTGAAATTTTAGCGAATTTCCAAGAAAAATGTCAAAATTAACCGAATTTCTAAATCGTTCCTATTTCAACGTATCTCGACGATTTGGATGATATATAAGAAACACTGAAATTTTAGCGAATTTCCAAGAAAAACTGAAATTTTAGCGAATTTCCATGAAAAATGTCAATATTAACCGAATTTCTAAATCGTTCCTATTTCTACGTAACTCGACGATTTGGATGATATATAAGAAACAATGAAATTTTAGCGAATTTCCAAGAAAAACTGAAATTTTAGCGAATTTCCATGAAAAATGTCAATATTAACCGAATTTCTAAATCGTTCCTATTTCTACGTATCTCGACGATTTGGATGATATATATGAAACACTGAAATGTTAGCGAATTTCCAAGAAAAACTGAAATTTTAGCGAATTTCCATGAAAAATGTCAATATTAACCGAATTTCTAAATCGTTCCTATTTCTACGTAACTCGACGATTTGGATGATATATAAGAAACACTGAAATTTTAGCGAATTTCCAAGAAAAACTGATATTTTAGCGAATTTCCATGAAAAATGTCAATATTAACCGAATTTCTAAATCGTTCCTATTTCTACGTAACTCGACGATTTGGATGATATATAAGAAACACTGAAATTTTAGCGAATTTCCAAGAAAAACTGAAATTTTAGCGAATTTCCATGAAAAATGTCAATATTAACCGAATTTCTAAATCGTTCCTATTTCTACGTAACTCGACGATTTGGATGATATATAAGAAACACTGAAATTTTAGCGAATTTCCAAGAAAAACTGAAATTTTAGCGAATTTCCAAGAAAAATGTCAATATTAACCGAATTTCTAAATCGTTCCTATTTCTACGTAACTCGACGATTTGGATGATATATAAGAAACACTGAAATTTTAGCGAATTTCCAAGAAAAACTGAAATTTTAGCGAATTTCCATGAAAAATGTCAATATTAACCGAATTTCTAAATTGTTCCTATTTCTACGTATCTCGACGATTTGGATGATATATAAGAAACACTGAAATTTTAGCGAATTTCCAAGAAAAACTGAAATTTTAGCGAATTTCCAAGAAAAATAGCAATATTAACCGAATTTCTAAATCGTTCCTATTTCTACGTAACTCGACGATTTGGATGATATATAAGAAACACTGAAATTTTAGCGAATTTCCAAGAAAAACTGAAATTTTAGCGAATTTCCATGAAAAATGTCAATATTAACCGAATTTCTAAATCGTTCCTATTTCTACGTAACTCGACGATTTGGATGATATATAAGAAACACTGAAATTTTAGCGAATTTCCAAGAAAAACTGAAATTTTAGCGAATTTCCATGAAAAATGTCAATATAAACCGAATTTCTAAATCGTTCCTATTTCTACGTAACTCGACGATTTGGATGATATATAAGAAACACTGAAATTTTAGCGAATTACCAGGAAAAACTGAAATTTTAGCGAATTTCCATGAAAAATGTCAATATTAACCGAATTTCTAAATTGTTCCTATTTCTACGTATCTCGACGATTTGGATGATATATAAGAAACACTGAAATTTTAGCGAATTTCCAAGAAAAACTGAAATTTTAGCGAATTTCCATGAAAAATGTCAATATTAACCGAATTTCTAAATCGTTCCTATTTCTACGTAACTCGACGATTTGGATGATATATAAGAAAGACTGAAATTTTAGCGAATTTCCAAGAAAAACTGAAATTTTAGCGAATTTCCAAGAAAAATGTCAATATTAACCGAATTTCTAAATCGTTCCTATTTCTACGTATCTCGACGATTTGGATGATATATAAGAAACACTGAAATTTTAGCGAATTTCCAAGAAAAACTGAAATTTTAGCGAATTTTCATGAAAAATGTCAATATTAACCGAATTTCTAAATCGTTCCTATTTCTACGTATCTCGACGATTTGGATGATACATAAGAAACACTGAAATGTTAGCGAATTTCCAAGAAAAACTGAAATTTTAGCGAATTTCCATGAAAAATGTCAATATTAACCGAATTTATAAATCGTTCCTATTTCTACGTAACTCGACGATTTGGATGATATATAAGAAACACTGAAATTTTAGCGAATTTCCAAGAAAAACTGAAATTTTAGCGAATATCCAAGAAAAATGTCAAAATTAACAGAATTTCTAAATCGTTCCTATTTCTACGTATCTCGACGATTTGGATGATATATAAGAAACACTGAAATTTTAGCGAATTTCCAAGAAAAACTGAAATTTTAGCGAATTTCCATGAAAAATGTCAATATTAACCGAATTTCTAAATCGTTCCTATTTCTACGTAACTCGACGATTTGGATGATATATAAGAAACACTGAAATTTTAGCGAATTTCCAAGAAAAACTGAAATTTTAGCGAATTTCCATGAAAAATGTCAATATTAACCGAATTTCTAAATCGTTCCTATTTCTACGTATCTCGACGATTTGGATGATATATAAGTAACACTGAAATTTTAGCGAATTTCCAAGAAAAACTGATATTTTAGCGAATTTCCAAGAAAAATGTCAATATTAACCGAATTTCTAAATCGTTCCTATTTCTACGTATCTCGACGATTTGGATGATATATAAGAAACACTGAAATTTTAGCGAATTTCCAAGAAAAACTGAAATTTTAGCGAATTTCCAAGAAAAACTGAAATTTTAGCGAATTTCCATGAAAAATGTCAATATTAACCGAATTTCTAAATCGTTCCTATTTCTGCGTAACTCGACGATTTGGATGATATATAAGAAACACTGAAATTTTAGCGAATTTCCAAGAAAAACTGAAATTTTAGCGAATTTCCATGAAAAATGTCAATATTAACCGAATTTCTAAGTCGTTCCTATTTCTACGTATCTCGACGATTTGGATGATATATAAGAAACACTGAAATTTTAGCGAATTTCCAAGAAAAACTGAAATTTTAGCGAATTTCCAAGAAAAATGTCAATATTAACCGAATTTCTAAATCGTTCCTATTTCTACGTATCTCGACGATTTGGATGATATATAAGAAACACTGAAATTTTAGCGAATTTCCAAGAAAAACTGAAATTTTAGCGAATTTCCAAGAAAAATGTCAAAATTAACCGAATTTCTAAATCGTTCCTATTTCTACGTATCTCGACGATTTGGATGATATATAAGAAACACTTAAATTTTAGCGAATTTCCAAGAAAAACTGAAATTTTAGCGAATTTCCAAGAAAAATGTCAAAATTAACCGAATTTCTAAATCGTTCCTATTTCTACGTAACTCGACGATTTGGATGATATATAAGAAACACTGAAATTTTAGCGAATTTCCAAGAAAAACTGAAATTTTAGCGAATTTCCATGAAAAATGTCTATATTAACCGAATTTCTAAATCGTTCCTATTTCTACGTAACTCGACGATTTGGATGATATATAAGAAACACTGAAATTTTAGCGAATTTCCAAGAAAAACTGAAATTTTAGCGAATTTCCAAGAAAAATGTCAATATTAACCGAATTTCTAAATCGTTCCTATTTCTACGTATCTCGACGATTTGGATGATATATAAGAAACACTGAAATTTTAGCGAATTTCCAAGAAAAACTGAAATTTTAGCGAATTTCCAAGAAAAATGTCAAAATTAACCGAATTTCTAAATCGTTCCTATTTCTACGTATCTCGACGATTTGGATGATATATAAGAAACACTGAAATTTTAGCGAATTGCCAAGAAAAACTGAAATTTTAGCGAATTTCCATGAAAAATGTCAATATTAACCGAAATTCTAAATCGTTCCTAATTCTACGTATCTCGACGATTTGGATGATATATAAGAAACACTGAAATTTTAGCGAATTTCCAAGAAAAACTGAAATTTTAGCGAATTTCCATGAAAAATGTCTATATTAACCGAATTTCTAAATCGTTCCTATTTCTACGTAACTCGTCGATTTGGATGATATATAAGAAACTGAAATTTTAGCGAATTTCCAAGAAAAACTGAAATTTTAGCGAATTTCCATGAAAAATGTCAATATTAACCGAATTTCTAAATCGTTCCTATTTCTACGTAACTCGACGATTTGGATGATATATAAGAAACACTGAAATTTTAGCGAATTTCCAAGAAAAACTGAAATTTTAGCGAATTTCCATGAAAAATGTCAATATTAACCGAATTTCTAAATCGTTGCTATTTCTACGTATCTCGACGATTTGGATGATATATAAGAAACACTGAAATTTTAGCGAATTTCCAAGAAAAACTGAAATTTTAGCGAATTTCCATGAAAAATGTCAATATTAACCGAATTTCTAAATCGTTCCTATTTCTACGTATCTCGACGATTTGGATGATATATAAGAAACACTGAAATGTTAGCGAATTTCCAAGAAAAACTGAAATTTTAGCGAATTTCCATGAAAAATGTCAATATTAACCGAATTTCTAAATCGTTCCTATTTCTACGTAACTCGACGATTTGGATGATATATAAGAAACACTGAAATTTTAGCGAATTTCCAAGAAAAACTGAAATTTTAGCGAATTTCCATGAAAAATGTCAATATTAACCGAATTTCTAAATCGTTCCTATTTCTACGTAACTCGACGATTTGGATGATATATAAGAAACACTGAAATTTTAGCGAATTTCCAAGAAAAACTGAAATTTTAGCGAATTTCCATGAAAAATGTCAATATTAACCGAATTTCTAAATCGTTCCTATTTCTACGTAACTCGACGATTTGGATGATATATAAGAAACACTGAAATTTTAGCGAATTTCCAAGAAAAACTGAAATTTTAGCGAATTTCCATGAAAAATGTCAATATTAACCGAATTTCTAAATCGTTCCTATTTCTACGTAACTCGACGATTTGGATGATATATAAGAAACACTGAAATTTTAGCGAATTTCCAAGAAAAACTGAAATTTTAGCGAATTTCCATGAAAAATGTCAATATTAACCGAATTTCTAAATTGTTCCTATTTCTACGTATCTCGACGATTTGGATGATATATAAGAAACACTGAAATTTTAGCGAATTTCCAAGAAAAACTGAAATTTTAGCGAATTTCCATGAAAAATGTCAATATTAACCGAATTTCTAAATCGTTCCTATTTCTACGTAACTCGACGATTTGGATGATATATAAGAAACACTGAAATTTTAGCGAATTTCCAAGAAAAACTGAAATTTTAGCGAATTTCCATGAAAAATGTCAATATTAACCGAATTTCTAAATCGTTCCTATTTCTACGTATCTCGACGATTTGGATGATATATAAGAAACACTGAAATTTTAGCGAATTTCCAAGAAAAACTGAAATTTTAGCGAATTTCCATGAAAAATGTCAATATTAACCGAATTTCTAAATTGTTCCTATTTCTACGTATCTCGACGATTTGGATGATATATAAGAAACACTGAAATGTTAGCGAATTTCCAAGAAAAACTGAAATTTTAGCGAATTTCCATGAAAAATGTCAATATTAACCGAATTTCTAAATCGTTCCTATTTCTACGTAACTCGACGATTTGGATGATATATAAGAAACACTGAAATGTTAGCGAATTTCCAAGAAAAACTGAAATTTTAGCGAATTTCCATGAAAAATGTCAATATTAACCGAATTTCTAAATCGTTCCTATTTCTACGTAACTCGACGATTTGGATGATATATAAGAAACACTGAAATTTTAGCGAATTTCCAAGAAAAACTGAAATTTTAGCGAATTTCCATGAAAAATGTCAATATTAACCGAATTTCTAAATCGTTCCTATTTCTACGTAACTCGACGATTTGGATGATATATAAGAAACACTGAAATTTTAGCGAATTTCCAAGAAAAACTGAAATTTTAGCGAATTTCCAAGAAAAATGTCAATATTAACCGAATTTCTAAATCGTTCCTATTTCTACGTATCTCGACGATTTGGATGATATATAAGAAACACTGAAATTTTAGCGAATTTCCAAGAAAAACTGAAATTTTAGCGAATTTCCAAGAAAAATGTCAAAATTAACAGAATTTCTAAATCGTTCCTATTTCTACGTATCTCGACGATTTGGATGATATATAAGAAACACTGAAATGTTAGCGAATTTCCAAGAAAAACTGAAATTTTAGCGAATTTCCATGAAAAATGTCAATATTAACCGAATTTCTAAATCGTTCCTATTTCTACGTAACTCGACGATTTGGATGATATATAAGAAACACTGAAATTTTAGCGAATTTCCAAGAAAAACTGAAATTTTAGCGAATTTCCATGAAAAATGTCAATATTAACCGAATTTCTAAATCGTTCCTATTTCTACGTATCTCGACGATTTGGATGATATATAAGAAACACTGAAATTTTAGCGAATTTCCAAGAAAAACTGAAATTTTAGCGAATTTCCATGAAAAATGTCAATATTAACCGAATTTCTAAATCGTTCCTATTTCTACGTAACTCGACGATTTGGATGATATATAAGAAACACTGAAATTTTAGCGAATTTCCATGAAAAATGTCAATATTAACCGAATTTCTAAATCGTTCCTATTTCTACGTAACTCGACGATTTGGATGATATATAAGAAACACTGAAATTTTAGCGAATTTCCAAGAAAAACTGAAATTTTAGCGAATTTCCAAGAAAAATGTCAATATTAACCGAATTTCTAAATCGTTCCTATTTCTACGTATCTCGACGATTTGGATGATATATAAGAAACACTGAAATTTTAGCGAATTTCCAAGAAAAACTGAAATTTTAGCGAATTTCCAAGAAAAATGTCAAAATTAACCGAATTTCTAAATCGTTCCTATTTCTACGTATCTCGACGATTTGGATGATATATAAGAAACACTGAAATGTTAGCGAATTTCCAAGAAAAACTGAAATTTTAGCGAATTTCCATGAAAAATGTCAATATTAACCGAATTTCTAAATCGTTCCTATTTCTACGTAACTCGACGATTTGGATGATATATAAGAAACACTGAAATTTTAGCGAATTTCCAAGAAAAACTGAAATTTTAGCGAATTTCCATGAAAAATGTCAAAATTAACAGAATTTCTAAATCGTTCCTATTTCTACGTATCTCGACGATTTGGATGATATATAAGAAACACTGAAATTTTAGCGAATTTCCAAGAAAAACTGAAATTTTAGCGAATTTCCATGAAAAATGTCAATATTAACCGAATTTCTAAATCGTTCCTATTTCTACGTAACTCGACGATTTGGATGATATATAAGAAACACTGAAATTTTAGCGAATTTCCATGAAAAATGTCAATATTAACCGAATTTCTAAATCGTTCCTATTTCTACGTAACTCGACGATTTGGATGATATATAAGAAACACTGAAATTTTAGCGAATTTCCAAGAAAAACTGAAATTTTAGCGAATTTCCAAGAAAAATGTCAATATTAACCGAATTTCTAAATCGTTCCTATTTCTACGTATCTCGACGATTTGGATGATATATAAGAAACACTGAAATTTTAGCGAATTTCCAAGAAAAACTGAAATTTTAGCGAATTTCCAAGAAAAATGTCAAAATTAACCGAATTTCTAAATCGTTCCTATTTCTACGTATCTCGACGATTTGGATGATATATAAGAAACACTGAAATTTTAGCGAATTGCCAAGAAAAACTGAAATTTTAGCGAATTTCCATGAAAAATGTCAATATTAACCGAAATTCTAAATCGTTCCTATTTCTACGTATCTCGACGATTTGGATGATATATAAGAAACACTGAAATTTTAGCGAATTTCCAAGAAAAACTGAAATTTTAGCGAATTTCCATGAAAAATGTCTATATTAACCGAATTTCTAAATCGTTCCTATTTCTACGTAACTCGTCGATTTGGATGATATATAAGAAACTCTGAAATTTTAGCGAATTTCCAAGAAAAACTGAAATTTTAGCGAATTTCCATGAAAAATGTCAATATTAACCGAATTTCTAAATCGTTCCTATTTCTACGTAACTCGACGATTTGGATGATATATAAGAAACACTGAAATTTTAGCGAATTTCCAAGAAAAACTGAAATTTTAGCGAATTTCCATGAAAAATGTCAATATTAACCGAATTTCTAAATCGTTGCTATTTCTACGTATCTCGACGATTTGGATGATATATAAGAAACACTTAAATTTTAGCGAATTTCCAAGAAAAACTGAAATTTTAGCGAATTTCCATGAAAAATGTCAATATTAACCGAATTTCTAAATCGTTCCTATTTCTACGTATCTCGACGATTTGGATGATATATAAGAAACACTGAAATGTTAGCGAATTTCCAAGAAAAACTGAAATTTTAGCGAATTTCCATGAAAAATGTCAATATTAACCGAATTTCTAAATCGTTCCTATTTCTACGTAACTCGACGATTTGGATGATATATAAGAAACACTGAAATTTTAGCGAATTTCCAAGAAAAACTGAAATTTTAGCGAATTTCCATGAAAAATGTCAATATTAACCGAATTTCTAAATCGTTCCTATTTCTACGTAACTCGACGATTTGGATGATATATAAGAAACACTGAAATTTTAGCGAATTTCCAAGAAAAACTGAAATTTTAGCGAATTTCCATGAAAAATGTCAATATTAACCGAATTTCTAAATCGTTCCTATTTCTACGTAACTCGACGATTTGGATGATATATAAGAAACACTGAAATTTTAGCGAATTTCCAAGAAAAACTGAAATTTTAGCGAATTTCCATGAAAAATGTCAATATTAACCGAATTTCTAAATCGTTCCTATTTCTACGTAACTCGACGATTTGGATGATATATAAGAAACACTGAAATTTTAGCGAATTTCCAAGAAAAACTGAAATTTTAGCGAATTTCCATGAAAAATGTCAATATTAACCGAATTTCTAAATTGTTCCTATTTCTACGTATCTCGACGATTTGGATGATATATAAGAAACACTGAAATTTTAGCGAATTTCCAAGAAAAACTGAAATTTTAGCGAATTTCCATGAAAAATGTCAATATTAACCGAATTTCTAAATCGTTCCTATTTCTACGTATCTCGACGATTTGGATGATATATAAGAAACACTGAAATGTTAGCGAATTTCCAAGAAAAACTGAAATTTTAGCGAATTTCCATGAAAAATGTCAATATTAACCGAATTTCTAAATCGTTCCTATTTCTACGTAACTCGACGATTTGGATGATATATAAGAAACACTGAAATTTTAGCGAATTTCCAAGAAAAACTGAAATTTTAGCGAATTTCCATGAAAAATGTCAATATTAACCGAATTTCTAAATCGTTCCTATTTCTACGTATCTCGACGATTTGGATGATATATAAGAAACACTGAAATTTTAGCGAATTTCCAAGAAAAACTGAAATTTTAGCGAATTTCCATGAAAAATGTCAATATTAACCGAATTTCTAAATCGTTCCTATTTCTACGTAACTCGACGATTTGGATGATATATAAGAAACACTGAAATTTTAGCGAATTTCCAAGAAAAACTGAAATTTTAGCGAATTTCCAAGAAAAATGTCAATATTAACCGAATTTCTAAATCGTTCCTATTTCTACGTATCTCGACGATTTGGATGATATATAAGAAACACTGAAATTTTAGCGAATTTCCAAGAAAAACTGAAATTTTAGCGAATTTCCAAGAAAAATGTCAAAATTAACAGAATTTCTAAATCGTTCCTATTTCTACGTATCTCGACGATTTGGATGATATATAAGAAACACTGAAATGTTAGCGAATTTCCAAGAAAAACTGAAATTTTAGCGAATTTCCATGAAAAATGTCAATATTAACCGAATTTCTAAATCGTTCCTATTTCTACGTAACTCGACGATTTGGATGATATATAAGAAACACTGAAATTTTAGCGAATTTCCAAGAAAAACTGAAATTTTAGCGAATTTCCATGAAAAATGTCAATATTAACCGAATTTCTAAATCGTTCCTATTTCTACGTAACTCGACGATTTGGATGATATATAAGAAACACTGAAATTTTAGCGAATTTCCAAGAAAAACTGAAATTTTAGCGAATTTCCATGAAAAATGTCAATATTAACCGAATTTCTAAATCGTTCCTATTTCTACGTAACTCGACGATTTGGATGATATATAAGAAACACTGAAATTTTAGCGAATTTCCAAGAAAAACTGAAATTTTAGCGAATTTCCATGAAAAATGTCAATATTAACCGAATTTCTAAATCGTTCCTATTTCTACGTAACTCGACGATTTGGATGATATATAAGAAACACTGAAATTTTAGCGAATTTCCAAGAAAAACTGAAATTTTAGCGAATTTCCATGAAAAATGTCAATATTAACCGAATTTCTAAATCGTTGCTATTTCTACGTATCTCGACGATTTGGATGATATATAAGAAACACTGAAATTTTAGCGAATTTCCAAGAAAAACTGAAATTTTAGCGAATTTCCATGAAAAATGTCAATATTAACCGAATTTCTAAATCGTTCCTATTTCTACGTATCTCGACGATTTGGATGATATATAAGAAACACTGAAATGTTAGCGAATTTCCAAGAAAAACTGAAATTTTAGCGAATTTCCATGAAAAATGTCAATATTAACCGAATTTCTAAATCGTTCCTATTTCTACGTAACTCGACGATTTGGATGATATATAAGAAACACTGAAATTTTAGCGAATTTCCAAGAAAAACTGAAATTTTAGCGAATTTCCATGAAAAATGTCAATATTAACCGAATTTCTAAATCGTTCCTATTTCTACGTAACTCGACGATTTGGATGATATATAAGAAACACTGAAATTTTAGCGAATTTCCAAGAAAAACTGAAATTTTAGCGAATTTCCATGAAAAATGTCAATATTAACCGAATTTCTAAATCGTTCCTATTTCTACGTAACTCGACGATTTGGATGATATATAAGAAACACTGAAATTTTAGCGAATTTCCAAGAAAAACTGAAATTTTAGCGAATTTCCATGAAAAATGTCAATATTAACCGAATTTCTAAATCGTTCCTATTTCTACGTAACTCGACGATTTGGATGATATATAAGAAACACTGAAATTTTAGCGAATTTCCAAGAAAAACTGAAATTTTAGCGAATTTCCATGAAAAATGTCAATATTAACCGAATTTCTAAATTGTTCCTATTTCTACGTATCTCGACGATTTGGATGATATATAAGAAACACTGAAATTTTAGCGAATTTCCAAGAAAAACTGAAATTTTAGCGAATTTCCATGAAAAATGTCAATATTAACCGAATTTCTAAATCGTTCCTATTTCTACGTATCTCGACGATTTGGATGATATATAAGAAACACTGAAATGTTAGCGAATTTCCAAGAAAAACTGAAATTTTAGCGAATTTCCATGAAAAATGTCAATATTAACCGAATTTCTAAATCGTTCCTATTTCTACGTAACTCGACGATTTGGATGATATATAAGAAACACTGAAATTTTAGCGAATTTCCAAGAAAAACTGAAATTTTAGCGAATTTCCATGAAAAATGTCAATATTAACCGAATTTCTAAATCGTTCCTATTTCTACGTATCTCGACGATTTGGATGATATATAAGAAACACTGAAATTTTAGCGAATTTCCAAGAAAAACTGAAATTTTAGCGAATTTCCATGAAAAATGTCAATATTAACCGAATTTCTAAATCGTTCCTATTTCTACGTAACTCGACGATTTGGATGATATATAAGAAACACTGAAATTTTAGCGAATTTCCAAGAAAAACTGAAATTTTAGCGAATTTCCATGAAAAATGTCAATATTAACCGAATTTCTAAATCGTTCCTATTTCTACGTATCTCGACGATTTGGATGATATATAAGAAACACTGAAATTTTAGCGAATTTCCAAGAAAAACTGAAATTTTAGCGAATTTCCAAGAAAAATGTCAAAATTAACAGAATTTCTAAATCGTTCCTATTTCTACGTATCTCGACGATTTGGATGATATATAAGAAACACTGAAATGTTAGCGAATTTCCAAGAAAAACTGAAATTTTAGCGAATTTCCATGAAAAATGTCAATATTAACCGAATTTCTAAATCGTTCCTATTTCTACGTAACTCGACGATTTGGATGATATATAAGAAACACTGAAATTTTAGCGAATTTCCAAGAAAAACTGAAATTTTAGCGAATTTCCATGAAAAATGTCAATATTAACCGAATTTCTAAATCGTTCCTATTTCTACGTATCTCGACGATTTGGATGATATATAAGAAACACTGAAATTTTAGCGAATTTCCAAGAAAAACTGAAATTTTAGCGAATTTCCATGAAAAATGTCAATATTAACCGAATTTCTAAATCGTTCCTATTTCTACGTAACTCGACGATTTGGATGATATATAAGAAACACTGAAATTTTAGCGAATTTCCATGAAAAATGTCAATATTAACCGAATTTCTAAATCGTTCCTATTTCTACGTAACTCGACGATTTGGATGATATATAAGAAACACTGAAATTTTAGCGAATTTCCAAGAAAAACTGAAATTTTAGCGAATTTCCAAGAAAAACTGAAATTTTAGCGAATTTCCATGAAAAATGTCAATATTAACCGAATTTCTAAATCGTTCCTATTTCTACGTATCTCGACGATTTGGATGATATATAAGAAACACTGAAATTTTAGCGAATTTCCAAGAAAAACTGAAATTTTAGCGAATTTCCAAGAAAAACTGAAATTTTAGCGAATTTCCATGAAAAATGTCAATATTAACCGAATTTCTAAATCGTTCCTATTTCTACGTATCTCGACGATTTGGATGATATATAAGAAACACTGAAATGTTAGCGAATTTCCAAGAAAAACTGAAATTTTAGCGAATTTCCATGAAAAATGTCAATATTAACCGAATTTCTAAATCGTTCCTATTTCTACGTAACTCGACGATTTGGATGATATATAAGAAACACTGAAATTTTAGCGAATTTCCAAGAAAAACTGAAATTTTAGCGAATTTCCATGAAAAATGTCAATATTAACCGAATTTCTAAATCGTTCCTATTTCTACGTATCTCGACGATTTGGATGATATATAAGAAACACTGAAATTTTAGCGAATTTCCAAGAAAAACTGAAATTTTAGCGAATTTCCATGAAAAATGTCAATATTAACCGAATTTCTAAATCGTTCCTATTTCTACGTAACTCGACGATTTGGATGATATATAAGAAACACTGAAATTTTAGCGAATTTCCAAGAAAAACTGAAATTTTAGCGAATTTCCATGAAAAATGTCAATATTAACCGAATTTCTAAATCGTTCCTATTTCTACGTAACTCGACGATTTGTATGATATATAAGAAACACTGAAATTTTAGCGAATTTCCAAGAAAAACTGAAATTTTAGCGAATTTCCAAGAAAAATGCCAATATTAACCGAATTTCTAAATCGTTCCTATTTCTACGTATCTCGACGATTTGCATGATATATAAGAAACACTGAAATTTTAGAAAATTTCCAAGAAAAACTGAAATTTTAGCGAATTTCCAAGAAAAATGTAAAAATTAACCGAAATTCTGAATCGTTCCTATTTCTACGTATCTCGACGATTTGGATGATATATAAGAAACACTGAAATTTTAGCGAATTTCCAAGAAAAACTGAAATTTTAGCGAATTTCCAAGAAAAATGTCAATATTAACCGAATTTCTAAATCGTTCCTATTTCTACGTAACTCGACGATTTGGGTGATATATAAGAAACACTGAAATTTTAGCGAATTTCCAAGAAAAACTGAAATTTTAGCGAATTTCCAAGAAAAATGTCAAAATTAACAGAATTTCTAAATCGTTCCTATTTCTACGTATCTCGACGATTTGGATGATATATAAGAAACACTGAAATTTTAGCGAATTTCCAAGAAAAACTGAAATTTTAGCGAATTTCCATGAAAAATGTCAATATTAACCGAATTTCTAAATCGTTCCTATTTCTACGTAACTCGACGATTTGGATGATATATAAGAAACACTGAAATTTTAGCGAATTTCCAAGAAAAACTGAAATTTTAGCGAATTTCCAAGAAAAATATCAAAATTAACAGAATTTCTAAATCGTTCCTATTTCTACGTAACTCGCCGATTTGGATGATATATAAGAAACACTGAAATTTTAGCGAATTTCCAAGAAAAACTGAAATTTTAGCGAATTTCCAAGAAAAATGTAAAAATTAACCGAAATTCTGAATCGTTCCTATTTCTACGTATCTCGACGATTTGGATGATATATAAGAAACACTGAAATTTTAGCGAATTTCCAAGAAAAACTGAAATTTTAGCGAATTTCCAAGAAAAATGTCAATATTAACCGAATTTCTAAATCGTTCCTATTTCTACGTATCTCGACGATTTGGATGATATATAAGAAACACTGAAATTTTAGCGAATTTCCAAGAAAAACTGAAATTTTAGCGAATTTCCAAGAAAAATATCAAAATTAACAGAATTTCTAAATCGTTCCTATTTCTACGTAACTCGCCGATTTGGATGATATATGATATATAAGAAACACTGAAATTTTAGCGCATTTCCAAGAAAAACTGAAATTTTAACGAATTTCCAAGAAAAATGTCAATATTAACCGAATTTCTAAATCGTTCCCATTTCTACGTATCTCGACGATTTGGATGATATATAAGAAACACTGAAATTTTAGCGAATTTCCAAGAAAAACTGAAATTTTAGCGAATTTCCAAGAAAAATGTCAATATTAACCGAATTTCTAAATCGTTCCTATTTCTACGTAACTCGACGATTTGGATGATATATAAGAAACACTGAAATTTTAGCGAATTTCCAAGAAAAACTGAAATTTTAGCGAATTTCCATGAAAAATGTCAATATTAACCGAATTTCTAAATCGTTCCTATTTCTACGTAACTCGACGATTTGGATGATATATAAGAAACACTGAAATTTTAGCGAATTTCCAAGAAAAACTGAAATTTTAGCGAATTTCCAAGAAAAATGTCAAAATTAACAGAATTTCTAAATCGTTCCTATTTCTACGTAACTCGACGATTTGTATGATATATAAGAAACACTGAAATTTTAGCGAATTTCCAAGAAAAACTGAAATTTTAGCGAATTTCCAAGAAAAATGTCAATATTAACCGAATTTCTAAATCGTTCCTATTTCTACGTATCTCGACGATTTGCATGATATATAAGAAACACTGAAATTTTAGAAAATTTCCAAGAAAAACTGAAATTTTAGCGAATTTCCAAGAAAAATGTAAAAATTAACCGAAATTCTGAATCGTTCCTATTTCTACGTATCTCGACGATTTGGATGATATATAAGAAACACTGAAATTTTAGCGAATTTCCAAGAAAAACTGAAATTTTAGCGAATTTCCAAGAAAAATGTCAATATTAACCGAATTTCTAAATCGTTCCTATTTCTACGTATCTCGACGATTTGGATGATATATAAGAAACACTGAAATTTTAGCGAATTTCCAAGAAAAACTGAAATTTTAGCGAATTTCCAAGAAAAATATCAAAATTAACAGAATTTCTAAATCGTTCCTATTTCTACGTAACTCGCCGATTTGGATGATATATGATATATAAGAAACACTGAAATTTTAGCGCATTTCCAAGAAAAACTGAAATTTTAACGAATTTCCAAGAAAAATGTCAATATTAACCGAATTTCTAAATCGTTCCCATTTCTACGTATCTCGACGATTTGGATGATATATAAGAAACACTGAAATTTTAGCGAATTTCCAAGAAAAACTGAAATTTTAGCGAATATCCAAGAAAAATGTCAAAATTAACAGAATTTCTAAATCGTTCCTATTTCTACGTATCTCGACGATTTGGATGATATATAAGAAACACTGAAATTTTAGCGAATTTCCAAGAAAAACTGAAATTTTAGCGAATTTCCATGAAAAATGTCAATATTAACCGAATTTCTAAATTGTTCCTATTTCTACGTATCTCGACGATTTGGATGATATATAAGAAACACTGAAATTTTAGCGAATTTCCAAGAAAAACTGAAATTTTAGCGAATTTCCATGAAAAATGTCAATATTAACCGAATTTCTAAATCGTTCCTATTTCTACGTAACTCGACGATTTGGATGATATATAAGAAACACTGAAATTTTAGCGAATTTCCAAGAAAAACTGAAATTTTAGCGAATTTCCATGAAAAATGTCAATATTAACCGAATTTCTAAATCGTTCCTATTTCTACGTATCTCGACGATTTGGATGATATATAAGAAACACTGAAATTTTAGCGAATTTCCAAGAAAAACTGAAATTTTAGCGAATTTCCATGAAAAATGTCAATATTAACCGAATTTCTAAATTGTTCCTATTTCTACGTATCTCGACGATTTGGATGATATATAAGAAACACTGAAATGTTAGCGAATTTCCAAGAAAAACTGAAATTTTAGCGAATTTCCATGAAAAATGTCAATATTAACCGAATTTCTAAATCGTTCCTATTTCTACGTAACTCGACGATTTGGATGATATATAAGAAACACTGAAATGTTAGCGAATTTCCAAGAAAAACTGAAATTTTAGCGAATTTTCATGAAAAATGTCAATATTAACCGAATTTCTAAATCGTTCCTATTTCTACGTAACTCGACGATTTGGATGATATATAAGAAACACTGAAATTTTAGCGAATTTCCAAGAAAAACTGAAATTTTAGCGAATTTCCATGAAAAATGTCAATATTAACCGAATTTCTAAATCGTTCCTATTTCTACGTATCTCGACGATTTGGATGATATATAAGAAACACTGAAATTTTAGCGAATTTCCAAGAAAAACTGAAATTTTAGCGAATTTCCATGAAAAATGTCAATATTAACCGAATTTCTAAATCGTTCCTATTTCTACGTAACTCGACGATTTGGATGATATATAAGAAACACTGAAATTTTAGCGAATTTCCAAGAAAAACTGAAATTTTAGCGAATTTCCAAGAAAAATGTCAATATTAACCGAATTTCTAAATCGTTCCTATTTCTACGTATCTCGACGATTTGGATGATATATAAGAAACACTGAAATTTTAGCGAATTTCCAAGAAAAACTGAAATTTTAGCGAATTTCCAAGAAAAATGTCAAAATTAACAGAATTTCTAAATCGTTCCTATTTCTACGTATCTCGACGATTTGGATGATATATAAGAAACACTGAAATGTTAGCGAATTTCCAAGAAAAACTGAAATTTTAGCGAATTTCCATGAAAAATGTCAATATTAACCGAATTTCTAAATCGTTCCTATTTCTACGTAACTCGACGATTTGGATGATATATAAGAAACACTGAAATTTTAGCGAATTTCCAAGAAAAACTGAAATTTTAGCGAATTTCCATGAAAAATGTCAATATTAACCGAATTTCTAAATCGTTCCTATTTCTACGTATCTCGACGATTTGGATGATATATAAGAAACACTGAAATTTTAGCGAATTTCCAAGAAAAACTGAAATTTTAGCGAATTTCCATGAAAAATGTCAATATTAACCGAATTTCTAAATCGTTCCTATTTCTACGTAACTCGACGATTTGGATGATATATAAGAAACACTGAAATTTTAGCGAATTTCCATGAAAAATGTCAATATTAACCGAATTTCTAAATCGTTCCTATTTCTACGTAACTCGACGATTTGGATGATATATAAGAAACACTGAAATTTTAGCGAATTTCCAAGAAAAACTGAAATTTTAGCGAATTTCCAAGAAAAATGTCAATATTAACCGAATTTCTAAATCGTTCCTATTTCTACGTATCTCGACGATTTGGATGATATATAAGAAACACTGAAATTTTAGCGAATTTCCAAGAAAAACTGAAATTTTAGCGAATTTCCAAGAAAAATGTCAAAATTAACCGAATTTCTAAATCGTTCCTATTTCTACGTATCTCGACGATTTGGATGATATATAAGAAACACTGAAATTTTAGCGAATTGCCAAGAAAAACTGAAATTTTAGCGAATTTCCATGAAAAATGTCAATATTAACCGAAATTCTAAATCGTTCCTATTTCTACGTATCTCGACGATTTGGATGATATATAAGAAACACTGAAATTTTAGCGAATTTCCAAGAAAAACTGAAATTTTAGCGAATTTCCATGAAAAATGTCTATATTAACCGAATTTCTAAATCGTTCCTATTTCTACGTAACTCGTCGATTTGGATGATATATAAGAAACTCTGAAATTTTAGCGAATTTCCAAGAAAAACTGAAATTTTAGCGAATTTCCATGAAAAATGTCAATATTAACCGAATTTCTAAATCGTTCCTATTTCTACGTATCTCGACGATTTGGATGATATATAAGAAACACTGAAATTTTAGCGAATTTCCAAGAAAAACTGAAATTTTAGCGAATTTCCATGAAAAATGTCAATATTAACCGAATTTCTAAATCGTTGCTATTTCTACGTATCTCGACGATTTGGATGATATATAAGAAACACTGAAATTTTAGCGAATTTCCAAGAAAAACTGAAATTTTAGCGAATTTCCATGAAAAATGTCAATATTAACCGAATTTCTAAATCGTTCCTATTTCTACGTATCTCGACGATTTGGATGATATATAAGAAACACTGAAATGTTAGCGAATTTCCAAGAAAAACTGAAATTTTAGCGAATTTCCATGAAAAATGTCAATATTAACCGAATTTCTAAATCGTTCCTATTTCTACGTAACTCGACGATTTGGATGATATATAAGAAACACTGAAATTTTAGCGAATTTCCAAGAAAAACTGAAATTTTAGCGAATTTCCATGAAAAATGTCAATATTAACCGAATTTCTAAATCGTTCCTATTTCTACGTAACTCGACGATTTGGATGATATATAAGAAACACTGAAATTTTAGCGAATTTCCAAGAAAAACTGAAATTTTAGCGAATTTCCATGAAAAATGTCAATATTAACCGAATTTCTAAATCGTTCCTATTTCTACGTAACTCGACGATTTGGATGATATATAAGAAACACTGAAATTTTAGCGAATTTCCAAGAAAAACTGAAATTTTAGCGAATTTCCATGAAAAATGTCAATATTAACCGAATTTCTAAATCGTTCCTATTTCTACGTAACTCGACGATTTGGATGATATATAAGAAACACTGAAATTTTAGCGAATTTCCAAGAAAAACTGAAATTTTAGCGAATTTCCATGAAAAATGTCAATATTTACCGAATTTCTAAATTGTTCCTATTTCTACGTAACTCGACGATTTGGATGATATATAAGAAACACTGAAATTTTAGCGAATTTCCATGAAAAATGTCAATATTAACCGAATTTCTAAATCGTTCCTATTTCTACGTAACTCGACGATTTGGATGATATATAAGAAACACTGAAATTTTAGCGAATTTCCAAGAAAAACTGAAATTTTAGCGAATTTCCAAGAAAAATGTCAAAATTAACAGAATTTCTAAATCGTTCCTATTTCTACGTATCTCGACGATTTGGATGATATATAAGAAACACTGAAATGTTAGCGAATTTCCAAGAAAAACTGAAATTTTAGCGAATTTCCATGAAAAATGTCAATATTAACCGAATTTCTAAATCGTTCCTATTTCTACGTAACTCGACGATTTGGATGATATATAAGAAACACTGAAATTTTAGCGAATTTCCAAGAAAAACTGAAATTTTAGCGAATTTCCATGAAAAATGTCAATATTAACCGAATTTCTAAATCGTTCCTATTTCTACGTAACTCGACGATTTGGATGATATATAAGAAACACTGAAATTTTAGCGAATTTCCAAGAAAAACTGAAATTTTAGCGAATTTCCAAGAAAAATGTCAATATTAACCGAATTTCTAAATCGTTCCTATTTCTACGTATCTCGACGATTTGGATGATATATAAGAAACACTGAAATTTTAGCGAATTTCCAAGAAAAACTGAAATTTTAGCGAATTTCCAAGAAAAATGTCAAAATTAACAGAATTTCTAAATCGTTCCTATTTCTACGTATCTCGACGATTTGGATGATATATAAGAAACACTGAAATGTTAGCGAATTTCCAAGAAAAACTGAAATTTTAGCGAATTTCCATGAAAAATGTCAATATTAACCGAATTTCTAAATCGTTCCTATTTCTACGTAACTCGACGATTTGGATGATATATAAGAAACACTGAAATTTTAGCGAATTTCCAAGAAAAACTGAAATTTTTGCGAATTTCCATGAAAAATGTCAATATTAACCGAATTTCTAAATCGTTCCTATTTCTACGTATCTCGACGATTTGGATGATATATAAGAAACACTGAAATTTTAGCGAATTTCCAAGAAAAACTGAAATTTTAGCGAATTTCCATGAAAAATGTCAATATTAACCGAATTTCTAAATCGTTCCTATTTCTACGTAACTCGACGATTTGGATGATATATAAGAAACACTGAAATTTTAGCGAATTTCCATGAAAAATGTCAATATTAACCGAATTTCTAAATCGTTCCTATTTCTACGTAACTCGACGATTTGGATGATATATAAGAAACACTGAAATTTTAGCGAATTTCCAAGAAAAACTGAAATTTTAGCGAATTTCCAAGAAAAACTGAAATTTTAGCGAATTTCCATGAAAAATGTCAATATTAACCGAATTTCTAAATCGTTCCTATTTCTACGTATCTCGACGATTTGGATGATATATAAGAAACACTGAAATTTTAGCGAATTTCCAAGAAAAACTGAAATTTTAGCGAATTTCCAAGAAAAACTGAAATTTTAGCGAATTTCCATGAAAAATGTCAATATTAACCGAATTTCTAAATCGTTCCTATTTCTACGTATCTCGACGATTTGGATGATATATAAGAAACACTGAAATGTTAGCGAATTTCCAAGAAAAACTGAAATTTTAGCGAATTTCCATGAAAAATGTCAATATTAACCGAATTTCTAAATCGTTCCTATTTCTACGTAACTCGACGATTTGGATGATATATAAGAAACACTGAAATTTTAGCGAATTTCCAAGAAAAACTGAAATTTTAGCGAATTTCCATGAAAAATGTCAATATTAACCGAATTTCTAAATCGTTCCTATTTCTACGTATCTCGACGATTTGGATGATATATAAGAAACACTGAAATTTTAGCGAATTTCCAAGAAAAACTGAAATTTTAGCGAATTTCCATGAAAAATGTCAATATTAACCGAATTTCTAAATCGTTCCTATTTCTACGTAACTCGACGATTTGGATGATATATAAGAAACACTGAAATTTTAGCGAATTTCCAAGAAAAACTGAAATTTTAGCGAATTTCCATGAAAAATGTCAATATTAACCGAATTTCTAAATCGTTCCTATTTCTACGTAACTCGACGATTTGGATGATATATAAGAAACACTGAAATTTTAGCGAATTTCCAAGAAAAACTGAAATTTTAGCGAATTTCCAAGAAAAATTTCAAAATTAACAGAATTTCTAAATCGTTCCTATTTCTACGTAACTCGACGATTTGTATGATATATAAGAAACACTGAAATTTTAGCGAATTTCCAAGAAAAACTGAAATTTTAGCGAATTTCCAAGAAAAATGCCAATATTAACCGAATTTCTAAATCGTTCCTATTTCTACGTATCTCGACGATTTGCATGATATATAAGAAACACTGAAATTTTAGAAAATTTCCAAGAAAAACTGAAATTTTAGCGAATTTCCAAGAAAAATGTAAAAATTAACCGAAATTCTGAATCGTTCCTATTTCTACGTATCTCGACGATTTGGATGATATATAAGAAACACTGAAATTTTAGCGAATTTCCAAGAAAAACTGAAATTTTAGCGAATTTCCAAGAAAAATGTCAATATTAACCGAATTTCTAAATCGTTCCTATTTCTACGTATCTCGACGATTTGGGTGATATATAAGAAACACTGAAATTTTAGCGAATTTCCAAGAAAAACTGAAATTTTAGCGAATTTCCAAGAAAAATGTCAAAATTAACAGAATTTCTAAATCGTTCCTATTTCTACGTATCTCGACGATTTGGATGATATATAAGAAACACTGAAATTTTAGCGAATTTCCAAGAAAAACTGAAATTTTAGCGAATTTCCATGAAAAATGTCAATATTAACCGAATTTCTAAATCGTTCCTATTTCTACGTAACTCGACGATTTGGATGATATATAAGAAACACTGAAATTTTAGCGAATTTCCAAGAAAAACTGAAATTTTAGCGAATTTCCAAGAAAAATATCAAAATTAACAGAATTTCTAAATCGTTCCTATTTCTACGTAACTCGCCGATTTGGATGATATATAAGAAACACTGAAATTTTAGCGAATTTCCAAGAAAAACTGAAATTTTAGCGAATTTCCAAGAAAAATGTCAATATTAACCGAATTTCTAAATCGTTCCTATTTCTACGTATCTCGACGATTTGGATGATATATAAGAAACACTGAAATTTTAGCGAATTTCCAAGAAAAACTGAAATTTTAGCGAATTTCCAAGAAAAATCAAAATTAACAGAATTTCTAAATCGTTCCTATTTCTACGTAACTCGCCGATTTGGATGATATATGATATATAAGAAACACTGAAATTTTAGCGCATTTCCAAGAAAAACTGAAATTTTAACGAATTTCCAAGAAAAATGTCAATATTAACCGAATTTCTAAATCGTTCCCATTTCTACGTATCTCGACGATTTGGATGATATATAAGAAACACTGAAATTTTAGCGAATTTCCATGAAAAACTGAAATTTTAGCGAATTTCCAAGAAAAATGTCAATATTAACCGAATTTCTAAATCGTTCCTATTTCTACGTAACTCGACGATTTGGATGATATATAAGAAACACTGAAATTTTAGCGAATTTCCAAGAAAAACTGAAATTTTAGCGAATTTCCATGAAAAATGTCAATATTAACCGAATTTCTAAATCGTTCCTATTTCTACGTAACTCGACGATTTGGATGATATATAAGAAACACTGAAATTTTAGCGAATTTCCAAGAAAAACTGAAATTTTAGCGAATTTCCAAGAAAAATGTCAAAATTAACAGAATTTCTAAATCGTTCCTATTTCTACGTAACTCGACGATTTGTATGATATATAAGAAACACTGAAATTTTAGCGAATTTCCAAGAAAAACTGAAATTTTAGCGAATTTCCAAGAAAAATGTCAATATTAACCGAATTTCTAAATCGTTCCTATTTCTACGTATCTCGACGATTTGGATGATATATAAGAAACACTGAAATTTTAGCGAATTTCCAAGAAAAACTGAAATTTTAGCGAATTTCCAAGAAAAATATCAAAATTAACAGAATTTCTAAATCGTTCCTATTTCTACGTAACTCGCCGATTTGGATGATATATGATATATAAGAAACTGAAATTTTAGCGCATTTCCAAGAAAAACTGAAATTTTAACGAATTTCCAAGAAAAATGTCAATATTAACCGAATTTCTAAATCGTTCCCATTTCTACGTATCTCGACGATTTGGATGATATATAAGAAACACTGAAATTTTAGCGAATTTCCAAGAAAAACTGAAATTTTAGCGAATATCCAAGAAAAATGTCAAAATTAACAGAATTTCTAAATCGTTCCTATTTCTACGTATCTCGACGATTTGGATGATATATAAGAAACACTGAAATTTTAGCGAATTTCCAAGAAAAACTGAAATTTTAGCGAATTTCCATGAAAAATGTCAATATTAACCGAATTTCTAAATCGTTCCTATTTCTACGTATCTCGACGATTTGGATGATATATAAGAAACACTGAAATTTTAGCGAATTTCCAAGAAAAACTGAAATTTTAGCGAATTTCCAAGAAAAATGTCAATATTAACCGAATTTCTAAATCGTTCCTATTTCTACGTATCTCGACGATTTGGATGATATATAAGAAACACTGAAATTTTAGCGAATTTCCAAGAAAAACTGAAATTTTAGCGAATTTCCAAGAAAAATATCAAAATTAACAGAATTTCTAAATCGTTCCTATTTCTACGTAACTCGCCGATTTGGATGATATATGATATATAAGAAACACTGAAATTTTAGCGCATTTCCAAGAAAAACTGAAATTTTAACGAATTTCCAAGAAAAATGTCAATATTAACCGAATTTCTAAATCGTTCCCATTTCTACGTATCTCGACGATTTGGATGATATATAAGAAACACTGAAATTTTAGCGAATTTCCAAGAAAAACTGAAATTTTAGCGAATATCCAAGAAAAATGTCAAAATTAACAGAATTTCTAAATCGTTCCTATTTCTACGTATCTCGACGATTTGGATGATATATAAGAAACACTGAAATTTTAGCGAATTTCCAAGAAAAACTGAAATTTTAGCGAATTTCCATGAAAAATGTCAATATTAACCGAATTTCTAAATCGTTCCTATTTCTACGTAACTCGACGATTTGGATGATATATAAGAAACACTGAAATTTTAGCGAATTTCCAAGAAAAACTGAAATTTTAGCGAATTTCCATGAAAAATGTCAATATTAACCGAATTTCTAAATCGTTCCTATTTCTACGTATCTCGACGATTTGGATGATATATAAGAAACACTGAAATTTTAGCGAATTTCCAAGAAAAACTGAAATTTTAGCGAATTTCCATGAAAAATGTCAATATTAACCGAATTTCTAAATCGTTCCTATTTCTACGTATCTCGACGATTTGGATGATATATAAGAAACACTGAAATTTTAGCGAATTTCCAAGAAAAACTGAAATTTTAGCGAATTTCCAAGAAAAATGTCAATATTAACCGAATTTCTAAATCGTTCCTATTTCTACGTATCTCGACGATTTGGATTATATATAAGAAACACTGAAATTTTAGCGAATTTCCAAGAAAATCTGAAATTCTAGCGAATTTCCATGAAAAATGTCAATATTAACCGAATTTCTAAATCGTTCCTATTTCTACGTATCTCGACGATTTGGATGATATATAAGAAACACTGAAATTTTAGCGAATTTCCAAGAAAAACTGAAATTTTAGCGAATTTCCAAGAAAAATGTCAAAATTAACAGAATTTCTAAATCGTTCCTATTTCTACGTATCTCGACGATTTGGACGATATATAAGAAACACTGAAATTTTAGCGAATTTCCAAGAAAAACTGAAATTTTAGCGAATTTCCATGAAAAATGTCAATATTAACCGAATTTCTAAATCGTTCCTATTTCTACGTAACTCGACGATTTGGATGATATATAAGAAACACTGAAATTTTAGCGAATTTCCAAGAAAAACTGAAATTTTAGCGAATTTCCATGAAAAATGTCAATATTAACCGAATTTCTAAATCGTTCCTATTTCTACGTAACTCGACGATTTGGATGATATATAAGAAACACTGAAATTTTAGCGAATTTCCATGAAAAATGTCAATATTAACCGAATTTCTAAATCGTTCCTATTTCTACGTAACTCGACGATTTGGATGATATATAAGAAACACTGAAATTTTAGCGAATTTCCAAGAAAAACTGAAATTTTAGCGAATTTCCATGAAAAATGTCAATATTAACCGAATTTCTAAATCGTTCCTATTTCTACGTATCTCGACGATTTGGATGATATATAAGAAACACTGAAATTTTAGCGAATTTCCAAGAAAAACTGAAATTTTAGCGAATTTCCATGAAAAATGTCAATATTAACCGAATTTCTAAATCGTTCCTATTTCTACGTATCTCGACGATTTGGATGATATATAAGAAACACTGAAATTTTAGCGAATTTCCAAGAAAAACTGAAATTTTAGCGAATTTCCATGAAAAATGTCAATATTAACCGAATTTCTAAATCGTTCCTATTTCTACGTATCTCGACGATTTGGATGATATATAAGAAAAACTGAAATTTTAGCGAATTTCCAAGAAAAACTGAAATTTTAGCGAATTTCCAAGAAAAATGTCAAAATTAACCGAATTTCTAAATCGTTCCTATTTCTACGTAACTCGACGATTTGGATGATATATAAGAAACACTGAAATTTTAGCGAATTTCCAAGAAAAACTGAAATTTTAGCGAATTTCCAAGAAAAATGTCAATATTAACCGAATTTCTAAATCGTTCCTATTTCTACGTATCTCGACGATTTGGATGATATATAAGAAACACTGAAATTTTAGCGAATTTCCAAGAAAAACTGAAATTTTAGCGAATTTCCAAGAAAAATGTCAATATTAACCGAATTTCTAAATCGTTCCTATTTCTACGTAACTCGACGTTTGGATGATATATAAGAAACACTGAAATTTTAGCGAATTTCCAAGAAAAACTGAAATTTTAGCGAATTTCCATGAAAAATGTCAATATTAACCGAATTTCTAAATCGTTCCTATTTCTACGTAACTCGACGATTTGGATGATATATAAGAAACACTGAAATTTTAGCGAATTTCCAAGAAAAACTGAAATTTTAGCGAATTTCCAAGAAAAATGTCAATATTAACCGAATTTCTAAATCGTTCCCATTTCTACGTATCTCGACGATTTGGATGATATATAAGAAACACTGAAATTTTAGCGAATTTCCAAGAAAAACTGAAATTTTAGCGAATTTCCAAGAAAAATGTCAATATTAACCGAATTTCTAAATCGTTCCTATTTCTACGTAACTCGACGATTTGGATGATATATAAGAAACACTGAAATTTTAGCGAATTTCCAAGAAAAACTGAAATTTTAGCGAATTTCCATGAAAAATGTCAATATTAACCGAATTTCTAAATCGTTCCTATTTCTACGTAACTCGACGATTTGGATGATATATAAGAAACACTGAAATTTTAGCGAATTTCCATGAAAAATGTCAATATTAACCGAATTTCTAAATCGTTCCTATTTCTACGTACTCGACGATTTGGATGATATATAAGAAACACTGAAATTTTAGCGAATTTCCAAGAAAAACTGAAATTTTAGCGAATTTCCATGAAAAATGTCAATATTAACCGAATTTCTAAATCGTTCCTATTTCTACGTAACTCGACGATTTGGATGATATATAAGAAACACTGAAATTTTAGCGAATTTCCAAGAAAAACTGAAATTTTAGCGAATTTCCATGAAAAATGTCAATATTAACCGAATTTCTAAATCGTTCCTATTTCTACGTAACTCGACGATTTGGATGATATATAGGAAACACTGAAATTTTAGCGAATTTCCAAGAAAAACTGAAATTTTAGCGAATTTCCATGAAAAATGTCAATATTAACCGAATTTCTAAATCGTTCCTATTTCTACGTAACTCGACGATTTGGATGATATATAAGAAACACTGAAATTTTAGCGAATTTCCAAGAAAAACTGAAATTTTAGCGAATTTCCAAGAAAAATGTCAATATTAACCGAATTTCTAAATCGTTCCCATTTCTACGTATCTCGATGATTTGGATGATATATAAGAAACACTGAAATTTTAGCGAATTTCCAAGAAAAACTGAAATTTTAGCGAATTTTCAAGAAAAATGTCAATATTAACCGAATTTCTAAATCGTTCCTATTTCTACGTATCTCGACGATTTGGATTATATATAAGAAACACTGAAATTTTAGCGAATTTCCAAGAAAATCTGAAATTCTAGCGAATTTCCATGAAAAATGTCAATATTAACCGAATTTCTAAATCGTTCCTATTTCTACGTATCTCGACGATTTGGATGATATATAAGAAACACTGAAATTTTAGCGAATTTCCAAGAAAAACTGAAATTTTAGCGAATTTCCAAGAAAAATGTCAAAATTAACAGAATTTCTAAATCGTTCCTATTTCTACGTATCTCGACGATTTGGATGATATATAAGAAACACTGAAATTTTAGCGAATTTCCAAGAAAAACTGAAATTTTAGCGAATTTCCATGAAAAATGTCAATATTAACCGAATTTCTAAATCGTTCCTATTTCTACGTAACTCGACGATTTGGATGATATATAAGAAACACTGAAATTTTAGCGAATTTCCAAGAAAAACTGAAATTTTAGCGAATTTCCATGAAAAATGTCAATATTAACCGAATTTCTAAATCGTTCCTATTTCTACGTAACTCGACGATTTGGATGATATATAAGAAACACTGAAATTTTAGCGAATTTCCATGAAAAATGTCAATATTAACCGAATTTCTAAATCGTTCCTATTTCTACGTAACTCGACGATTTGGATGATATATAAGAAACACTGAAATTTTAGCGAATTTCCAAGAAAAACTGAAATTTTAGCGAATTTCCATGAAAAATGTCAATATTAACCGAATTTCTAAATCGTTCCTATTTCTACGTAACTCGACGATTTGGATGATATATAAGAAACACTGAAATTTTAGCGAATTTCCAAGAAAAACTGAAATTTTAGCGAATTTCCATGAAAAATGTCAATATTAACCGAATTTCTAAATCGTTTGGATGATATATAAGAAACACTGAAATTTTAGCGAATTTCCAAGAAAAACTGAAATTTTAGCGAATTTCCATGAAAAATGTCAATATTAACCGAATTTCTAAATCGTTCCTATTTCTACGTAACTCGACGATTTGGATGATATATAAGAAACACTGAAATTTTAGCGAATTTCCATGAAAAATGTCAATATTAACCGAATTTCTAAATCGTTCCTATTTCTACGTAACTCGACGATTTGGATGATATATAAGAAACACTGAAATTTTAGCGAATTTCCAAGAAAAACTGAAATTTTAGCGAATTTCCATGAAAAATGTCAATATTAACCGAATTTCTAAATCGTTCCTATTTCTACGTAACTCGACGATTTGGATGATATATAAGAAACACTGAAATTTTAGCGAATTTCCAAGAAAAACTGAAATTTTAGCGAATATCCATGAAAAATGTCAATATTAACCGAATTTCTAAATCGTTCCTATTTCTACGTAACTCGACGATTTGGATGATATATAGGAAACACTGAAATTTTAGCGAATTTCCAAGAAAAACTGAAATTTTAGCGAATTTCCATGAAAAATGTCAATATTAACCGAATTTCTAAATCGTTCCTATTTCTACGTAACTCGACGATTTGGATGATATATAAGAAACACTGAAATTTTAGCGAATTTCCAAGAAAAACTGAAATTTTAGCGAATTTCCAAGAAAAATGTCAATATTAACCGAATTTCTAAATCGTTCCCATTTCTACGTATCTCGATGATTTGGATGATATATAAGAAACACTGAAATTTTAGCGAATTTCCAAGAAAAACTGAAATTTTAGCGAATTTTCAAGAAAAATGTCAATATTAACCGAATTTCTAAATCGTTCCTATTTCTACGTATCTCGACGATTTGGATTATATATAAGAAACACTGAAATTTTAGCGAATTTCCAAGAAAATCTGAAATTCTAGCGAATTTCCATGAAAAATGTCAATATTAACCGAATTTCTAAATCGTTCCTATTTCTACGTATCTCGACGATTTGGATGATATATAAGAAACACTGAAATTTTAGCGAATTTCCAAGAAAAACTGAAATTTTAGCGAATTTCCAAGAAAAATGTCAAAATTAACAGAATTTCTAAATCGTTCCTATTTCTACGTATCTCGACGATTTGGATGATATATAAGAAACACTGAAATTTTAGCGAATTTCCAAGAAAAACTGAAATTTTAGCGAATTTCCATGAAAAATGTCAATATTAACCGAATTTCTAAATCGTTCCTATTTCTACGTAACTCGACGATTTGGATGATATATAAGAAACACTGAAATTTTAGCGAATTTCCAAGAAAAACTGAAATTTTAGCGAATTTCCATGAAAAATGTCAATATTAACCGAATTTCTAAATCGTTCCTATTTCTACGTAACTCGACGATTTGGATGATATATAAGAAACACTGAAATTTTAGCGAATTTCCATGAAAAATGTCAATATTAACCGAATTTCTAAATCGTTCCTATTTCTACGTAACTCGACGATTTGGATGATATATAAGAAACACTGAAATTTTAGCGAATTTCCAAGAAAAACTGAAATTTTAGCGAATTTCCATGAAAAATGTCAATATTAACCGAATTTCTAAATCGTTCCTATTTCTACGTAACTCGACGATTTGGATGATATATAAGAAACACTGAAATTTTAGCGAATTTCCAAGAAAAACTGAAATTTTAGCGAATTTCCATGAAAAATGTCAATATTAACCGAATTTCTAAATCGTTCCTATTTCTACGTATCTCGACGATTTGGATGATATATAAGAAACACTGAAATTTTAGCGAATTTCCAAGAAAAACTGAAATTTTAGCGAATTTCCATGAAAAATGTCAATATTAACCGAATTTCTAAATCGTTCCTATTTCTACGTAACTCGACGATTTGGATGATATATAAGAAACACTGAAATTTTAGCGAATTTCCAAGAAAATCTGAAATTCTAGCGAATTTCCATGAAAAATGTCAATATTAACCGAATTTCTAAATCGTTCCTATTTCTACGTATCTCGACGATTTGGATGATATATAAGAAACACTGAAATTTTAGCGAATTTCCAAGAAAAACTGAAATTTTAGCGAATTTCCAAGAAAAATGTCAAAATTAACAGAATTTCTAAATCGTTCCTATTTCTACGTATCTCGACGATTTGGATGATATATAAGAAACACTGAAATTTTAGCGAATTTCCAAGAAAAACTGAAATTTTAGCGAATTTCCATGAAAAATGTCAATATTAACCGAATTTCTAAATCGTTCCTATTTCTACGTAACTCGACGATTTGGATGATATATAAGAAACACTGAAATTTTAGCGAATTTCCAAGAAAAACTGAAATTTTAGCGAATTTCTATGAAAAATGTCAATATTAACCGAATTTCTAAATCGTTCCTATTTCTACGTAACTCGACGATTTGGATGATATATAAGAAACACTGAAATTTTAGCGAATTTCCATGAAAAATGTCAATATTAACCGAATTTCTAAATCGTTCCTATTTCTACGTAACTCGACGATTTGGATGATATATAAGAAACACTGAAATTTTAGCGAATTTCCAAGAAAAACTGAAATTTTAGCGAATTTCCATGAAAAATGTCAATATTAACCGAATTTCTAAATCGTTCCTATTTCTACGTAACTCGACGATTTGGATGATATATAAGAAACACTGAAATTTTAGCGAATTTCCAAGAAAAACTGAAATTTTAGCGAATTTCCATGAAAAATGTCAATATTAACCGAATTTCTAAATCGTTCCTATTTCTACGTATCTCGACGATTTGGATGATATATAAGAAACACTGAAATTTTAGCGAATTTCCAAGAAAAACTGAAATTTTAGCGAATTTCCATGAAAAATGTCAATATTAACCGAATTTCTAAATCGTTCCTATTTCTACGTAACTCGACGATTTGGATGATATATAAGAAACACTGAAATTTTAGCGAATTTCCAAGAAAAACTGAAATTTTAGCGAATTTCCATGAAAAATGTCAATATTAACCGAATTTCTAAATCGTTCCTATTTCTACGTAACTCGACGATTTGGATGATATATAAGAAACACTGAAATTTTAGCGAATTTCCAAGAAAAACTGAAATTTTAGCGAATTTCCAAGAAAAATGTCAAAATTAACAGAATTTCTAAATCGTTCCTATTTCTACGTAACTCGACGATTTGGATGATATATAAGAAACACTGAAATTTTAGCGAATTTCCAAGAAAAACTGAAATTTTAGCGAATTTTCATGAAAAATGTCAATATTAACCGAATTTCTAAATCGTTCCTATTTCTACGTAACTCGACGATTTGGATGATATATAAGAAACACTGAAATTTTAGCGAATTTCCAAGAAAAACTGAAATTTTAGCGAATTTCCATGAAAAATGTCAATATTAACCGAATTTCTAAATCGTTCCTATTTCTACGTAACTCGACGATTTGGATGATATATAAGAAACACTGAAATTTTAGCGAATTTCCATGAAAAATGTCAATATTAACCGAATTTCTAAATCGTTCCTATTTCTACGTAACTCGACGATTTGGATGATATATAAGAAACACTGAAATTTTAGCGAATTTCCAAGAAAAACTGAAATTTTAGCGAATTTTCATGAAAAATGTCAATATTAACCGAATTTCTAAATCGTTCCTATTTCTACGTAACTCGACGATTTGGATGATATATAAGAAACACTGAAATTTTAGCGAATTTCCAAGAAAAACTGAAATTTTAGCGAATTTCCATGAAAAATGTCAATATTAACCGAATTTCTAAATCGTTCCTATTTCTACGTATCTCGACGATTTGGATGATATATAAGAAACACTGAAATTTTAGCGAATTTCCAAGAAAAATGTCAATATTAACCGAATTTCTAAATCGTTCCCATTTCTACGTATCTCGACGATTTGGATGATATATAAGAAACACTGAAATTTTAGCGAATTTCCAAGAAAAACTGAAATTTTAGCGAATTTCCAAGAAAAATGTCAATATTAACCGAATTTCTAAATCGTTCCTATTTCTACGTATCTCGACGATTTGGATTATATATAAGAAACACTGAAATTTTAGCGAATTTCCAAGAAAATCTGAAATTCTAGCGAATTTCCATGAAAAATGTCAATATTAACCGAATTTCTAAATCGTTCCTATTTCTACGTATCTCGACGATTTGGATGATATATAAGAAACACTGAAATTTTAGCGAATTTCCAAGAAAAACTGAAATTTTAGCGAATTTCCAAGAAAAATGTCAAAATTAACAGAATTTCTAAATCGTTCCTATTTCTACGTATCTCGACGATTTGGATGATATATAAGAAACACTGAAATTTTAGCGAATTTCCAAGAAAAACTGAAATTTTAGCGAATTTCCATGAAAAATGTCAATATTAACCGAATTTCTAAATCGTTCCTATTTCTACGTAACTCGACGATTTGGATGATATATAAGAAACACTGAAATTTTAGCGAATTTCCAAGAAAAACTGAAATTTTAGCGAATTTCCATGAAAAATGTCAATATTAACCGAATTTCTAAATCGTTCCTATTTCTACGTATCTCGACGATTTGGATGATATATAAGAAACACTGAAATTTTAGCGAATTTCCAAGAAAAACTGAAATTTTAGCGAATTTCCAAGAAAAATGTCAAAATTAACAGAATTTCTAAATCGTTCCTATTTCTACGTATCTCGACGATTTGGATGATATATAAGAAACACTGAAATTTTAGCGAATTTCCAAGAAAAACTGAAATTTTAGCGAATTTCCATGAAAAATGTCAATATTAACCGAATTTCTAAATCGTTCCTATTTCTACGTAACTCGACGATTTGGATGATATATAAGAAACACTGAAATTTTAGCGAATTTCCAAGAAAAACTGAAATTTTAGCGAATTTCCATGAAAAATGTCAATATTAACCGAATTTCTAATTCGTTCCTATTTCTACGTAACTCGACGATTTGGATGATATATAAGAAACACTGAAATTTTAGCGAATTTCCAAGAAAAACTGAAATTTTAGCGAATTTCCATGAAAAATGTCAATATTAACCGAATTTCTAAATCGTTCCTATTTCTACGTATCTCGACGATTTGGATGATATATAAGAAACACTGAAATTTTAGCGAATTTCCAAGAAAAACTGAAATTTTAGCGAATTTCCATGAAAAATGTCAGTATTAACCGAATTTCTAAATCGTTCCTATTTCTACGTAACTCGACGATTTGGATGATATATAAGAAACACTGAAATTTTAGCGAATTTCCAAGAAAAACTGAAATTTTAGCGAATTTCCAAGAAAAATGTCAATATTAACCGAATTTCTAAATCGTTCCTATTTCTACGTATCTCGACGATTTGGGTGATATATAAGAAACACTGAAATTTTAGCGCATTTCCAAGAAAAACTGAAATTTTAGCGAATTTCCAAGAAAAATGTCAAAATTAACAGAATTTCTAAATCGTTCCTATTTCTACGTATCTCGACGATTTGGATGATATATAAGAAACACTGAAATTTTAGCGAATTTCCAAGAAAAACTGAAATTTTAGCGAATTTCCATGAAAAATGTCAATATTAACCGAATTTCTAAATCGTTCCTATTTCTACGTAACTCGACGATTTGGATGATATATAAGAAACACTGAAATTTTAGCGAATTTCCAAGAAAAACTGAAATTTTAGCGAATTTCCAAGAAAAATATCAAAATTAACAGAATTTCTAAATCGTTCCTATTTCTACGTAACTCGCCGATTTGGATGATATATAAGAAACACTGAAATTTTAGCGAATTTCCAAGAAAAACTGAAATTTTAGCGAATTTCCAAGAAAAATGTCAATATTAACCGAATTTCTAAATCGTTCCTATTTCTACGTATCTCGACGATTTGGATGATATATAAGAAACACTGAAATTTTAGCGAATTTCCAAGAAAAACTGAAATTTTAGCGAATTTCCAAGAAAAATGTCAATATTAACCGAATTTCTAAATCGTTCCTATTTCTACGTATCTCGACGATTTGGATGATATATAAGAAACACTTAAATTTTAGCGAATTTCCAAGAAAAACTGAAATTTTAGCGAATTTCCAAGAAAAATGTCAAAATTAACCGAATTTCTAAATCGTTCCTATTTCTACGTAACTCGACGATTTGGATGATATATAAGAAACACTGAAATTTTAGCGAATTTCCAAGAAAAACTGAAATTTTAGCGAATTTCCAAGAAAAATGTCAAAATTAACAGAATTTCTAAATCGTTCCTATTTCTACGTAACTCGACGATTTGTATGATATATAAGAAACACTGATATTTTAGCGAATTTCCAAGAAAAACTGAAATTTTAGCGAATTTCCAAGAAAAATGTCAATATTAACCGAATTTCTAAATCGTTCCTATTTCTACGTATCTCGACGATTTGCATGATATATAAGAAACACTGAAATTTTAGAAAATTTCCAAGAAAAACTGAAATTTTAGCGAATTTCCAAGAAAAATGTAAAAATTAACCGAAATTCTGAATCGTTCCTATTTCTACGTATCTCGACGATTTGGATGATATATAAGAAACACTGAAATTTTAGCGAATTTCCAAGAAAAACTGAAATTTTAGCGAATTTCCAAGAAAAATGTCAATATTAACCGAATTTCTAAATCGTTCCTATTTCTACGTATCTCGACGATTTGGGTGATATATAAGAAAAACTGAAATTTTAGCGAATTTCCAAGAAAAACTGAAATTTTAGCGAATTTCCAAGAAAAATGTCAAAATTAACAGAATTTCTAAATCGTTCCTATTTCTACGTATCTCGACGATTTGGATGATATATAAGAAACACTGAAATTTTAGCGAATTTCCAAGAAAAACTGAAATTTTAGCGAATTTCCATGAAAAATGTCAATATTAACCGAATTTCTAAATCGTTCCTATTTCTACGTATCTCGACGATTTGGATGATATATAAGAAACACTGAAATTTTAGCGAATTTCCAAGAAAAACTGAAATTTTAGCGAATTTCCATGAAAAATGTCAATATTAACCGAATTTCTAAATCGTTCCTATTTCTACGTAACTCGACGATTTGGATGATATATAAGAAACACTGAAATTTTAGCGAATTTCCAAGAAAATCTGAAATTCTAGCGAATTTCCATGAAAAATGTCAATATTAACCGAATTTCTAAATCGTTCCTATTTCTACGTATCTCGACGATTTGGATGATATATAAGAAACACTGAAATTTTAGCGAATTTCCAAGAAAAACTGAAATTTTAGCGAATTTCCATGAAAAATGTCAATATTAACCGAATTTCTAAATCGTTCCTATTTCTACGTAACTCGACGATTTGGATGATATATAAGAAACACTGAAATTTTAGCGAATTTCCAAGAAAATCTGAAATTCTAGCGAATTTCCATGAAAAATGTCAATATTAACCGAATTTCTAAATCGTTCCTATTTCTACGTATCTCGACGATTTGGATGATATATAAGAAACACTGAAATTTTAGCGAATTTCCAAGAAAAACTGAAATTTTAGCGAATTTCCATGAAAAATGTCAATATTAACCGAATTTCTAAATCGTTCCTATTTCTACGTATCTCGACGATTTGGATGATATATAAGAAACACTGAAATGTTAGCGAATTTCCAAGAAAAACTGAAATTTTAGCGAATTTCCATGAAAAATGTCAATATTAACCGAATTTCTAAATCGTTCCTATTTCTACGTAACTCGACGATTTGGATGATATATAAGAAACACTGAAATTTTAGCGAATTTCCAAGAAAAACTGAAATTTTAGCGAATTTCCATGAAAAATGTCAATATTAACCGAATTTCTAAATCGTTCCTATTTCTACGTATCTCGACGATTTGGATGATATATAAGAAACACTGAAATTTTAGCGAATTTCCAAGAAAAACTGAAATTTTAGCGAATTTCCATGAAAAATTTCAATATTAACCGAATTTCTAAATCGTTCCTATTTCTACGTAACTCGACGATTTGGATGATATATAAGAAACACTGAAATTTTAGCGAATTTCCAAGAAAAACTGATATTTTAGCGAATTTCCATGAAAAATGTCAATATTAACCGAATTTCTAAATCGTTCCTATTTCTACGTAACTCGACGATTTGGATGATATATAAGAAACACTGAAATTTTAGCGAATTTCCAGGAAAAACTGAAATTTTAGCGAATTTCCATGAAAAATGTCAAAATTAACAGAATTTCTAAATCGTTCCTATTTCTACGTAACTCGACGATTTGTATGATACATAAGAAACACTGAAATTTTAGCGAATTTCCAAGAAAAACTGAAATTTTAGCGAATTTCCAAGAAAAATGTCAATATTAACCGAATTTCTAAATCGTTCCTATTTCTACGTATCTCGACGATTTGGATTATATATAAGAAACACTGAAATTTTAGCGAATTTCCAAGAAAATCTGAAATTCTAGCGAATTTCCATGAAAAATGTCAATATTAACCGAATTTCTAAATCGTTCCTATTTCTACGTATCTCGACGATTTGGATGATATATAAGAAACACTGAAATTTTAGCAAATTTCCAAGAAAAACTGAAATTTTAGCGAATTTCCAAGAAAAATGTCAAAATTAACAGAATTTCTAAATCGTTCCTAATTCTACGTATCTCGACGATTTGGATGAAATATAAGAAACACTGAAATTTTAGCGAATTTCCAAGAAAAACTGAAATTTTAGCGAATTTCCATGAAAAATGTCAATATTAACCGAATTTCTAAATCGTTCCTATTTCTACGTAACTCGACGATTTGGATGATATATAAGAAACACTGAAATTTTAGCGAATTTCCAAGAAAAACTGAAATTTTAGCGAATTTCCATGAAAAATGTCAATATTAACCGAATTTCTAAATCGTTCCTATTTCTACGTAACTCGACGATTTGGATGATATATAAGAAACACTGAAATTTTAGCGAATTTCCATGAAAAATGTCAATATTAACCGAATTTCTAAATCGTTCCTATTTCTACGTAACTCGACGATTTGGATGATATATAAGAAACACTGAAATTTTAGCGAATTTCCAAGAAAAACTGAAATTTTAGCGAATTTTCATGAAAAATGTCAATATTAACCGAATTTCTAAATCGTTCCTATTTCTACGTAACTCGACGATTTGGATGATATATAAGAAACACTGAAATTTTAGCGAATTTCCAAGAAAAACTGATATTTTAGCGAATTTCCATGAAAAATGTCAATATTAACCGAATTTCTAAATCGTTCCTATTTCTACGTAACTCGACGATTTGGATGATATATAAGAAACACTGAAATTTTAGCGAATTTCCAAGAAAAATGTCAATATTAACCGAATTTCTAAATCGTTCCCATTTCTACGTATCTCGACGATTTGGATGATATATAAGATACACTGAAATTTTAGCGAATTTCCAAGAAAAACTGAAATTTTAGCGAATTTCCAAGAAAAATGTCAATATTAACCGAATTTCTAAATCGTTCCTATTTCTACGTATCTCGACGATTTGGATTATATATAAGAAACACTGAAATTTTAGCGAATTTCCAAGAAAATCTGAAATTCTAGCGAATTTCCATGAAAAATGTCAATATTAACCGAATTTCTAAATCGTTCCTATTTTTACGTATCTCGACGATTTGGATGATATATAAGAAACACTGAAATTTTAGCGAATTTCCAAGAAAAACTGAAATTTTAGCGAATTTCCAAGAAAAATGTCAAAATTAACAGAATTTCTAAATCGTTCCTATTTCTACGTATCTCGACGATTTGGATGATATATAAGAAACACTGAAATTTTAGCGAATTTCCAAGAAAAACTGAAATTTTAGCGAATTTCCATGAAAAATGTCAATATTAACCGAATTTCTAAATCGTTCCTATTTCTACGTAACTCGACGATTTGGATGATATATAAGAAACACTGAAATTTTAGCGAATTTCCATGAAAAATGTCAATATTAACCGAATTTCTAAATCGTTCCTATTTCTACGTAACTCGACGATTTGGATGATATATAAGAAACACTGAAATTTTAGCGAATTTCCAAGAAAAACTGAAATTTTAGCGAATTTCCATGAAAAATGTCAATATTAACCGAATTTCTAAATCGTTCCTATTTCTACGTAACTCGACGATTTGGATGATATATAAGAAACACTGAAATTTTAGCGAATTTCCAAGAAAAACTGAAATTTTAGCGAATTTCCATGAAAAATGTCAATATTAACCGAATTTCTAAATCGTTCCTATTTCTACGTATCTCGACGATTTGGATGATATATAAGAAACACTGAAATTTTAGCGAATTTCCAAGAAAAACTGAAATTTTAGCGAATTTCCATGAAAAATGTCAATATTAACCGAATTTCTAAATCGTTCCTATTTCTACGTAACTCGACGATTTGGATGATATATAAGAAACACTGAAATTTTAGCGAATTTCCAAGAAAAACTGAAATTTTAGCGAATTTCCATGAAAAATGTCAATATTAACCGAATTTCTAAATCGTTCCTATTTCTACGTAACTCGACGATTTGGATGATATATAAGAAACACTGAAATTTTAGCGAATTTCCAAGAAAAACTGAAATTTTAGCGAATTTCCAAGAAAAATGTCAAAATTAACAGAATTTCTAAATCGTTCCTATTTCTACGTAACTCGACGATTTGTATGATATATAAGAAACACTGATATTTTAGCGAATTTCCAAGAAAAACTGAAATTTTAGCGAATTTCCAAGAAAAATGTCAATATTAACCGAATTTCTAAATCGTTCCTATTTCTACGTATCTCGACGATTTGCATGATATATAAGAAACACTGAAATTTTAGAAAATTTCTAAGAAAAACTGAAATTTTAGCGAATTTCCAAGAAAAATGTAAAAATTAACCGAAATTCTGAATCGTTCCTATTTCTACGTATCTCGACGATTTGGATGATATATAAGAAACACTGAAATTTTAGCGAATTTCCAAGAAAAACTGAAATTTTAGCGAATTTCCAAGAAAAATGTCAATATTAACCGAATTTCTAAATCGTTCCTATTTCTACGTATCTCGACGATTTGGGTGATATATAAGAAACACTGAAATTTTAGCGAATTTCCAAGAAAAACTGAAATTTTAGCGAATTTCCAAGAAAAATGTCAAAATTAACAGAATTTCTAAATCGTTCCTATTTCTACGTATCTCGACGATTTGGATGATATATAAGAAACACTGAAATTTTAGCGAATTTCCAAGAAAAACTGAAATTTTAGCGAATTTCCATGAAAAATGTCAATATTAACCGAATTTCTAAATCGTTCCTATTTCTACGTAACTCGACGATTTGGATGATATATAAGAAACACTGAAATTTTAGCGAATTTCCAAGAAAAACTGAAATTCTAGCGAATTTCCAAGAAAAATATCAAAATTAACAGAATTTCTAAATCGTTCCTATTTCTACGTAACTCGCCGATTTGGATGATATATAAGAAACACTGAAATTTTAGCGAATTGCCAAGAAAAACTGAAATTTTAGCGAATTTCCAAGAAAAATGTCAATATTAACCGAATTTCTAAATCGTTCCTATTTCTACGTATCTCGACGATTTGGATGATATATAAGACACACTGAAATTTTAGCGAATTTCCAAGAAAAACTGAAATTTTAGCGAATTTCCAAGAAAAATGTCAATATTAACCGAATTTCTAAATCGTTCCTATTTCTACGTATCTCGACGATTTGGATGATATATAAGAAACACTGAAATTTTAGCGAATTTCCAAGAAAAACTGAAATTTTAGCGAATTTCCATGAAAAATGTCAATATTAACCGAATTTCTAAATTGTTCCTATTTCTACGTATCTCGACGATTTGGATGATATATAAGAAACACTGAAATTTTAGCGAATTTCCAAGAAAAACTGAAATTTTAGCGAATTTCCATGAAAAATGTCAATATTAACCGAATTTCTAAATCGTTCCTATTTCTACGTAACTCGACGATTTGGATGATATATAAGAAACACTGAAATTTTAGCGAATTTCCAAGAAAAACTGAAATTTTAGCGAATTTCCATGAAAAATGTCAATATTAACCGAATTTCTAAATTGTTCCTATTTCTACGTATCTCGAAGATTTGGATGATATATAAGAAACACTGAAATTTTAGCGAATTTCCAAGAAAAACTGAAATTTTAGCGAATTTCCATGAAAAATGTCAATATTAACCGAATTTCTAAATCGTTCCTATTTCTACGTATCTCGACGATTTGGATGATATATAAGAAACACTGAAATGTTAGCGAATTTCCAAGAAAAACTGAAATTTTAGCGAATTTCCATGAAAAATGTCAATATTAACCGAATTTCTAAATCGTTCCTATTTCTACGTAACTCGACGATTTGGATGATATATAAGAAACACTGAAATTTTAGCGAATTTCCAAGAAAAACTGAAATTTTAGCGAATTTCCATGAAAAATGTCAATATTAACCGAATTTCTAAATCGTTCCTATTTCTACGTATCTCGACGATTTGGATGATATATAAGAAACACTGAAATTTTAGCGAATTTCCAAGAAAAACTGAAATTTTAGCGAATTTCCATGAAAAATGTCAATATTAACCGAATTTCTAAATCGTTCCTATTTCTACGTAACTCGACGATTTGGATGATATATAAGAAACACTGAAATTTTAGCGAATTTCCAAGAAAAACTGAAATTTTAGCGAATTTCCATGAAAAATGTCAATATTAACCGAATTTCTAAATCGTTCCTATTTCTACGTAACTCGACGATTTGGATGATATATAAGAAACACTGAAATTTTAGCGAATTTCCAAGAAAAACTGAAATTTTAGCGAATTTCCATGAAAAATGTCAATATTAACCGAATTTCTAAATCGTTCCTATTTCTACGTAAGTCGACGATTTGGATGATATATAAGAAACACTGAAATTTTAGCGAATTTCCAAGAAAAACTGAAATTTTAGCGAATTTCCATGAAAAATGTCAATATTAACCGAATTTCTAAATCGTTCCTATTTCTACGTAACTCGACGATTTGGATGATATATAAGAAACACTGAAATTTTAGCGAATTTCCAAGAAAAACTGAAATTTTAGCGAATTTCCAAGAAAAATGTCAATATTAACCGAATTTCTAAATCGTTCCCATTTCTACGTATCTCGACGATTTGGATGATATATAAGAAACACTGAAATTTTAGCGAATTTCCAAGAAAAACTGAAATTTTAGCGAATTTCCAAGAAAAATGTCAATATTAACCGAATTTCTAAATCGTTCCTATTTTTACGTATCTCGACGATTTGGATTATATATAAGAAACACTGAAATTTTAGCGAATTTCCAAGAAAATCTGAAATTCTAGCGAATTTCCATGAAAAATGTCAATATTAACCGAATTTCTAAATCGTTCCTATTTCTACGTATCTCGACGATTTGGATTATATATAAGAAACACTGAAATTTTAGCGAATTTCCAAGAAAAACTGAAATTTTAGCGAATTTCCAAGAAAAATGTCAAAATTAACAGAATTTCTAAATCGTTCCTATTTCTACGTATCTCGACGATTTGGATGATATATAAGAAACACTGAAATTTTAGCGAATTTCCAAGAAAAACTGAAATTTTAGCGAATTTCCATGAAAAATGTCAATATTAACCGAATTTCTAAATCGTTCCTATTTCTACGTAACTCGACGATTTGGATGATATATAAGAAACACTGAAATTTTAGCGAATTTCCAAGAAAAACTGAAATTTTAGCGAATTTCCATGAAAAATGTCAATATTAACCGAATTTCTAAATCGTTCCTATTTCTACGTAACTCGACGATTTGGATGATATATAAGAAACACTGAAATTTTAGCGAATTTCCAAGAAAAACTGAAATTTTAGCGAATCTCCATGAAAAATGTCAATATTAACCGAATTTCTAAATCGTTCCTATTTCTACGTAACTCGACGATTTGGATGATATATAAGAAACACTGAAATTTTAGCGAATTTCCAAGAAAAACTGAAATTTTAGCGAATTTCCATGAAAAATGTCAATATTAACCGAATTTCTAAATCGTTCCTATTTCTACGTAACTCGACGATTTGGATGATATATAAGAAACACTGAAATTTTAGCGAATTTCCAAGAAAAACTGAAATTTTAGCGAATTTCCATGAAAAATGTCAATATTAACCGAATTTCTAAATCGTTCCTATTTCTACGTATCTCGACGATTTGGATGATATATAAGAAACACTGAAATTTTAGCGAATTTCCAAGAAAAACTGAAATTTTAGCGAATTTCCATGAAAAATGTCAATATTAACCGAATTTCTAAATCGTTCCTATTTCTACGTAACTCGACGATTTGGATGATATATAAGAAACACTGAAATTTTAGCGAATTTCCAAGAAAAACTGAAATTTTAGCGAATTTCCATGAAAAATGTCAATATTAACCGAATTTCTAAATCGTTCCTATTTCTACGTAACTCGACGATTTGGATGATATATAAGAAACACTGAAATTTTAGCGAATTTCCAAGAAAAACTGAAATTTTAGCGAATTTCCAAGAAAAATGTCAATATTAACCGAATTTCTAAATCGTTCCTATTTCTACGTATCTCGACGATTTGGGTGATATATAAGAAACACTGAAATTTTAGCGAATTTCCAAGAAAAACTGAAATTTTAGCGAATTTCCAAGAAAAATGTCAATATTAACCGAATTTCTAAATCGTTCCTATTTCTACGTATCTCGACGATTTGGATGATATATAAGAAACACTGAAATTTTAGCGAATTTCCAAGAAAAACTGAAATTTTAGCGAATTTCCATGAAAAATGTCAATATTAACAGAATTTCTAAATCGTTCCTATTTCTACGTAACTCGACGATTTGGATGATATATAAGAAACACTGAAATTTTAGCGAATTTCCAAGAAAAACTGAAATTTTAGCGAATTTCCATGAAAAATGTCAATATTAACCGAATTTCTAAATCGTTCCTATTTCTACGTAACTCGACGATTTGGATGATATATAAGAAACACTGAAATTTTAGCGAATTTCCAAGAAAAACTGAAATTTTAGCGAATTTCCAAGAAAAATGTCAAAATTAACAGAATTTCTAAATCGTTCCTATTTCTACGTAACTCGACGATTTGTATGATATATAAGAAACACTGAAATTTTAGCGAATTTCCAAGAGAAACTGAAATTTTAGGGAATTTCCAAGAAAAATGTCAATATTAACCGAATTTCCAAATCGTTCCTATTTCTACGTATCTCGACGATTTGCATGATATATAAGAAACACTGAAATTTTAGAAAATTTCCAAGAAAAACTGAAATTTTAGCGAATTTCCAAGAAAAATGTAAAAATTAACCGAAATTCTGAATCGTTCCTATTTCTACGTATCTCGACGATTTGGATGATATATAAGAAACACTGAAATTTTAGCGAATTTCCAAGAAAAACTGAAATTTTAGCGAATTTCCAAGAAAAATGTCAATATTAACCGAATTTCTAAATCGTTCCTATTTCTACGTATCTCGACGATTTGGGTGATATATAAGAAACACTGAAATTTTAGCGAATTTCCAAGAAAAACTGAAATTTTAGCGAATTTCCATGAAAAATGTCAATATTAACCGAATTTCTAAATCGTTCCTATTTCTACGTAACTCGACGATTTGGATGATAAATAAGAAACACTGAAATTTTAGCGAATTTCCAAGAAAAACTGAAATTTTAGCGAATTTCCAAGAAAAATATCAAAATTAACAGAATTTCTAAATCGTTCCTATTTCTACGTAACTCGCCGATTTGGATGATATATAAGAAACACTGAAATTTTAGCGCATTTCCAAGAAAAACTGAAATTTTAGCGAATTTCCAAGAAAAATGTCAATATTAACCGAATTTCTAAATCGTTCCTATTTCTACGTATCTCGACTATTTGGATGATATATAAGAAACACTGAAATTTTAGCGAATTTCCAAGAAAAACTGAAATTTTAGCGAATATCCAAGAAAAATGTCAAAATTAACAGAATTTCTAAATCGTTCCTATTTCTACGTATCTCGACGATTTGGATGATATATAAGAAACACTGAAATTTTAGCGAATTTCCAAGAAAAACTGAAATTTTAGCGAATTTCCATGAAAAATGTCAATATTAACCGAATTTCTAAATCGTTCCTATTTCTACGTAACTCGACGATTTGGATGATATATAAGAAACACTGAAATTTTAGCGAATTTCCAAGAAAAACTGAAATTTTAGCGAATTTCCATGAAAAATGTCAATATTAACCGAATTTCTAAATCGTTCCTATTTCTACGTATCTCGACGATTTGGATGATATATAAGAAACACTGAAATTTTAGCGAATTTCCAAGAAAAACTGAAATTTTAGCGAATTTCCATGAAAAATGTCAATATTAACCGAATTTCTAAATCGTTCCTATTTCTACGTAACTCGACGATTTGGATGATATATAAGAAACACTGAAATTTTAGCGAATTTCCAAGAAAAACTGAAATTTTAGCGAATTTCCATGAAAAATGTCAATATTAACCGAATTTCTAAATCGTTCCTATTTCTACGTATCTCGACGATTTGGATGATATATAAGAAACACTGAAATTTTAGCGAATTTCCAAGAAAAACTGAAATTTTAGCGAATTTCCAAGAAAAATGTCAATATTAACCGAATTTCTAAATCGTTCCTATTTCTACGTATCTCGACGATTTGGATGATATATAAGAAACACTGAAATTTTAGCGAATTTCCAAGAAAAACTGAAATTTTAGCGAATTTCCATGAAAAATGTCAATATTAACCGAATTTCTAAATCGTTCCTATTTCTACGTAACTCGACGATTTGGATGATATATAAGAAACACTGAAATTTTAGCGAATTTCCAAGAAAAACTGAAATTTTAGCGAATTTCCATGAAAAATGTCAATATTAACCGAATTTCTAAATCGTTCCTATTTCTACGTATCTCGACGATTTGGATGATATATAAGAAACACTGAAATTTTAGCGAATTTCCAAGAAAAACTGAAATTTTAGCGAATTTCCATGAAAAATGTCAATATTAACCGAATTTTTAAATCGTTCCTATTTCTACGTAACTCGACGATTTGGATGATATATAAGAAACACTGAAATTTTAGCGAATTTCCAAGAAAAACTGAAATTTTAGCGAATTTCCAAGAAAAATGTCAATATTAACCGAATTTCTAAATCGTTCCTATTTCTACGTATCTCGACGATTTGGATGATATATAAGAAACACTGAAATTTTTGCGAATTTCCAAGAAAAACTGAAATTTTAGCGAATTTCCAAGAAAAATGTCAAAATTAACAGAATTTCTAAATCGTTCCTATTTCTACGTATCTCGACGATTTGGATGATATATAAGAAACACTGAAATGTTAGCGAATTTCCAAGAAAAACTGAAATTTTAGCGAATTTCCATGAAAAATGTCAATATTAACCGAATTTCCGAATCGTTCCTATTTCTACGTAACTCGACGATTTGGATGATATATAAGAAACACTGAAATTTTAGCGAATTTCCAAGAAAAACTGAAATTTTAGCGAATTTCCATGAAAAATGTCAATATTAACCGAATCTCTAAATCGTTCCTATTTCTACGTATCTCGACGATTTGGATGATATATAAGAAACACTGAAATTTTAGCGAATTTCCAAGAAAAACTGAAATTTTAGCGAATATCCAAGAAAAATGTCAAAATTAACAGAATTTCTAAATCGTTCCTATTTCTACGTATCTCGACGATTTGGATGATATATAAGAAACACTGAAATTTTAGCGAATTTCCAAGAAAAACTGAAATTTTAGCGAATTTCCATGAAAAATGTCAATATTAACCGAATTTCTAAATCGTTCCTATTTCTACGTAACTCGACGATTTGGATGATATATAAGAAACACTGAAATTTTAGCGAATTTCCAAGAAAAACTGAAATTTTAGCGAATCTCCATGAAAAATGTCAATATTAACCGAATTTCTAAATCGTTCCTATTTCTACGTAACTCGACGATTTGGATGATATATAAGAAACACTGAAATTTTAGCGAATTTCCAAGAAAAACTGAAATTTTAGCGAATTTCCATGAAAAATGTCAATATTAACCGAATTTCTAAATCGTTCCTATTTCTACGTAACTCGACGATTTGGATGATATATAAGAAACACTGAAATTTTAGCGAATTTCCATGAAAAATGTCAATATTAACCGAATTTCTAAATCGTTCCTATTTCTACGTAACTCGACGATTTGGATGATATATAAGAAACACTGAAATTTTAGCGAATTTCCAAGAAAAACTGAAATTTTAGCGAATCTCCATGAAAAATGTCAATATTAACCGAATTTCTAAATCGTTCCTATTTCTACGTAACTCGACGATTTGGATGATATATAAGAAACACTGAAATTTTAGCGAATTTCCAAGAAAAACTGAAATTTTAGCGAATTTCCATGAAAAATGTCAATATTAACCGAATTTCTAAATCGTTCCTATTTCTACGTAACTCGACGATTTGGATGATATATAAGAAACACTGAAATTTTAGCGAATTTCCAAGAAAAACTGAAATTTTAGCGAATTTCCATGAAAAATGTCAATATTAACCGAATTTCTAAATTGTTCCTATTTCTACGTATCTCGACGATTTGGATGATATATAAGAAACACTGAAATTTTAGCGAATTTCCAAGAAAAACTGAAATTTTAGCGAATTTCCATGAAAAATGTCAATATTAACCGAATTTCTAAATCGTTCCTATTTCTACGTATCTCGACGATTTGGATGATATATAAGAAACACTGAAATGTTAGCGAATTTCCAAGAAAAACTGAAATTTTAGCGAATTTCCATGAAAAATGTCAATATTAACCGAATTTCTAAATCGTTCCTATTTCTACGTAACTCGACGATTTGGATGATATATAAGAAACACTGAAATTTTAGCGAATTTCCAAGAAAAACTGAAATTTTAGCGAATTTCCATGAAAAATGTCAATATTAACCGAATTTCTAAATCGTTCCTATTTCTACGTATCTCGACGATTTGGATGATATATAAGAAACACTGAAATTTTAGCGAATTTCCAAGAAAAACTGAAATTTTAGCGAATTTCCATGAAAAATGTCAATATTAACCGAATTTCTAAATCGTTCCTATTTCTACGTAACTCGACGATTTGGATGATATATAAGAAACACTGAAATTTTAGCGAATTTCCAAGAAAAACTGAAATTTTAGCGAATTTCCAAGAAAAATGTCAATATTAACCGAATTTCTAAATCGTTCCTATTTCTACGTATCTCGACGATTTGGATGATATATAAGAAACACTGAAATTTTAGCGAATTTCCAAGAAAAACTGAAATTTTAGCGAATTTCCATGAAAAATGTCAATATTAACCGAATTTCTAAATCGTTCCTATTTCTACGTAACTCGACGATTTGGATGATATATAAGAAACACTGAAATTTTAGCGAATTTCCAAGAAAAACTGAAATTTTAGCGAATTTCCATGAAAAATGTCAATATTAACCGAATTTCTAAATCGTTCCTATTTCTACGTATCTCGACGATTTGGATGATATATAAGAAACACTGAAATTTTAGCGAATTTCCAAGAAAAACTGAAATTTTAGCGAATTTCCATGAAAAATGTCAATATTAACCGAATTTCTAAATCGTTCCTATTTCTACGTAACTCGACGATTTGGATGATATATAAGAAACACTGAAATTTTAGCGAATTTCCAAGAAAAACTGAAATTTTAGCGAATTTCCAAGAAAAATGTCAATATTAACCGAATTTCTAAATCGTTCCTATTTCTACGTATCTCGACGATTTGGATGATATATAAGAAACACTGAAATTTTAGCGAATTTCCAAGAAAAACTGAAATTTTAGCGAATTTCCAAGAAAAATGTCAAAATTAACAGAATTTCTAAATCGTTCCTATTTCTACGTATCTCGACGATTTGGATGATATATAAGAAACACTGAAATGTTAGCGAATTTCCAAGAAAAACTGAAATTTTAGCGAATTTCCATGAAAAATGTCAATATTAACCGAATTTCTAAATCGTTCCTATTTCTACGTAACTCGACGATTTGGATGATATATAAGAAACACTGAAATTTTAGCGAATTTCCAAGAAAAACTGAAATTTTAGCGAATTTCCATGAAAAATGTCAATATTAACCGAATCTCTAAATCGTTCCTATTTCTACGTATCTCGACGATTTGGATGATATATAAGAAACACTGAAATTTTAGCGAATTTCCAAGAAAAACTGAAATTTTAGCGAATATCCAAGAAAAATGTCAAAATTAACAGAATTTCTAAATCGTTCCCATTTCTACGTATCTCGACGATTTGGATGATATATAAGAAACACTGAAATTTTAGCGAATTTCCAAGAAAAACTGAAATTTTAGGGAATTTCCAAGAAAAATGTCAATATTAACCGAATTTCTAAATCGTTCCTATTTCTGCGTATCTCGACGATTTGCATGATATATAAGAAACACTGAAATTTTAGAAAATTTCCAAGAAAAACTGAAATTTTAGCGAATTTCCAAGAAAAATGTAAAAATTAACCGAAATTCTGAATCGTTCCTATTTCTACGTATCTCGACGATTTGGATGATATATAAGAAACACTGAAATTTTAGCGAATTTCCAAGAAAAACTGAAATTTTAGCGAATTTCCAAGAAAAATGTCAATATTAACCGAATTTCTAAATCGTTCCTATTTCTACGTATCTCGACGATTTGGGTGATATATAAGAAACACTGAAATTTTAGCGAATTTCCAAGAAAAACTGAAATTTTAGCGAATTTCCATGAAAAATGTCAATATTAACCGAATTTCTAAATCGTTCCTATTTCTACGTAACTCGACGATTTGGATGATAAATAAGAAACACTGAAATTTTAGCGAATTTCCAAGAAAAACTGAAATTTTAGCGAATTTCCAAGAAAAATATCAAAATTAACAGAATTTCTAAATCGTTCCTATTTCTACGTAACTCGCCGATTTGGATGATATATAAGAAACACTGAAATTTTAGCGCATTTCCAAGAAAAACTGAAATTTTAGCGAATTTCCAAGAAAAATGTCAATATTAACCGAATTTCTAAATCGTTCCTATTTCTACGTATCTCGACTATTTGGATGATATATAAGAAACACTGAAATTTTAGCGAATTTCCAAGAAAAACTGAAATTTTAGCGAATATCCAAGAAAAATGTCAAAATTAACAGAATTTCTAAATCGTTCCTATTTCTACGTATCTCGACGATTTGGATGATATATAAGAAACACTGAAATTTTAGCGAATTTCCAAGAAAAACTGAAATTTTAGCGAATTTCCATGAAAAATGTCAATATTAACCGAATTTCTAAATCGTTCCTATTTCTACGTAACTCGACGATTTGGATGATATATAAGAAACACTGAAATTTTAGCGAATTTCCAAGAAAAACTGAAATTTTAGCGAATTTCCATGAAAAATGTCAATATTAACCGAATTTCTAAATCGTTCCTATTTCTACGTATCTCGACGATTTGGATGATATATAAGAAACACTGAAATTTTAGCGAATTTCCAAGAAAAACTGAAATTTTAGCGAATTTCCAAGAAAAATGTCAATATTAACCGAATTTCTAAATCGTTCCTATTTCTACGTATCTCGACGATTTGGATGATATATAAGAAACACTGAAATTTTAGCGAATTTCCAAGAAAAACTGAAATTTTAGCGAATTTCCATGAAAAATGTCAATATTAACCGAATTTCTAAATCGTTCCTATTTCTACGTAACTCGACGATTTGGATGATATATAAGAAACACTGAAATTTTAGCGAATTTCCAAGAAAAACTGAAATTTTAGCGAATTTCCATGAAAAATGTCAATATTAACCGAATTTCTAAATCGTTCCTATTTCTACGTATCTCGACGATTTGGATGATATATAAGAAACACTGAAATTTTAGCGAATTTCCAAGAAAAACTGAAATTTTAGCGAATTTCCATGAAAAATGTCAATATTAACCGAATTTCTAAATCGTTCCTATTTCTACGTAACTCGACGATTTGGATGATATATAAGAAACACTGAAATTTTAGCGAATTTCCAAGAAAAACTGAAATTTTAGCGAATTTCCAAGAAAAATGTCAATATTAACCGAATTTCTAAATCGTTCCTATTTCTACGTATCTCGACGATTTGGATGATATATAAGAAACACTGAAATTTTAGCGAATTTCCAAGAAAAACTGAAATTTTAGCGAATTTCCAAGAAAAATGTCAAAATTAACAGAATTTCTAAATCGTTCCTATTTCTACGTATCTCGACGATTTGGATGATATATAAGAAACACTGAAATGTTAGCGAATTTCCAAGAAAAACTGAAATTTTAGCGAATTTCCATGAAAAATGTCAATATTAACCGAATTTCCGAATCGTTCCTATTTCTACGTAACTCGACGATTTGGATGATATATAAGAAACACTGAAATTTTAGCGAATTTCCAAGAAAAACTGAAATTTTAGCGAATTTCCATGAAAAATGTCAATATTAACCGAATCTCTAAATCGTTCCTATTTCTACGTATCTCGACGATTTGGATGATATATAAGAAACACTGAAATTTTAGCGAATTTCCAAGAAAAACTGAAATTTTAGCGAATATCCAAGAAAAATGTCAAAATTAACAGAATTTCTAAATCGTTCCTATTTCTACGTATCTCGACGATTTGGATGATATATAAGAAACACTGAAATTTTAGCGAATTTCCAAGAAAAACTGAAATTTTAGCGAATTTCCATGAAAAATGTCAATATTAACCGAATTTCTAAATCGTTCCTATTTCTACGTAACTCGACGATTTGGATGATATATAAGAAACACTGAAATTTTAGCGAATTTCCAAGAAAAACTGAAATTTTAGCGAATCTCCATGAAAAATGTCAATATTAACCGAATTTCTAAATCGTTCCTATTTCTACGTAACTCGACGATTTGGATGATATATAAGAAACACTGAAATTTTAGCGAATTTCCAAGAAAAACTGAAATTTTAGCGAATTTCCATGAAAAATGTCAATATTAACCGAATTTCTAAATCGTTCCTATTTCTACGTAACTCGACGATTTGGATGATATATAAGAAACACTGAAATTTTAGCGAATTTCCATGAAAAATGTCAATATTAACCGAATTTCTAAATCGTTCCTATTTCTACGTAACTCGACGATTTGGATGATATATAAGAAACACTGAAATTTTAGCGAATTTCCAAGAAAAACTGAAATTTTAGCGAATCTCCATGAAAAATGTCAATATTAACCGAATTTCTAAATCGTTCCTATTTCTACGTAACTCGACGATTTGGATGATATATAAGAAACACTGAAATTTTAGCGAATTTCCAAGAAAAACTGAAATTTTAGCGAATTTCCATGAAAAATGTCAATATTAACCGAATTTCTAAATCGTTCCTATTTCTACGTAACTCGACGATTTGGATGATATATAAGAAACACTGAAATTTTAGCGAATTTCCAAGAAAAACTGAAATTTTAGCGAATTTCCATGAAAAATGTCAATATTAACCGAATTTCTAAATTGTTCCTATTTCTACGTATCTCGACGATTTGGATGATATATAAGAAACACTGAAATTTTAGCGAATTTCCAAGAAAAACTGAAATTTTAGCGAATTTCCATGAAAAATGTCAATATTAACCGAATTTCTAAATCGTTCCTATTTCTACGTATCTCGACGATTTGGATGATATATAAGAAACACTGAAATTTTAGCGAATTTCCAAGAAAAACTGAAATTTTAGCGAATTTCCATGAAAAATGTCAATATTAACCGAATTTCTAAATCGTTCCTATTTCTACGTAACTCGACGATTTGGATGATATATAAGAAACACTGAAATTTTAGCGAATTTCCAAGAAAAACTGAAATTTTAGCGAATTTCCATGAAAAATGTCAATATTAACCGAATTTCTAAATCGTTCCTATTTCTACGTATCTCGACGATTTGGATGATATATAAGAAACACTGAAATTTTAGCGAATTTCCAAGAAAAACTGAAATTTTAGCGAATTTCCATGAAAAATGTCAATATTAACCGAATTTCTAAATCGTTCCTATTTCTACGTAACTCGACGATTTGGATGATATATAAGAAACACTGAAATTTTAGCGAATTTCCAAGAAAAACTGAAATTTTAGCGAATTTCCAAGAAAAATGTCAATATTAACCGAATTTCTAAATCGTTCCTATTTCTACGTATCTCGACGATTTGGATGATATATAAGAAACACTGAAATTTTAGCGAATTTCCAAGAAAAACTGAAATTTTAGCGAATTTCCATGAAAAATGTCAATATTAACCGAATTTCTAAATCGTTCCTATTTCTACGTAACTCGACGATTTGGATGATATATAAGAAACACTGAAATTTTAGCGAATTTCCAAGAAAAACTGAAATTTTAGCGAATTTCCATGAAAAATGTCAATATTAACCGAATTTCTAAATCGTTCCTATTTCTACGTATCTCGACGATTTGGATGATATATAAGAAACACTGAAATTTTAGCGAATTTCCAAGAAAAACTGAAATTTTAGCGAATTTCCATGAAAAATGTCAATATTAACCGAATTTCTAAATCGTTCCTATTTCTACGTAACTCGACGATTTGGATGATATATAAGAAACACTGAAATTTTAGCGAATTTCCAAGAAAAACTGAAATTTTAGCGAATTTCCAAGAAAAATGTCAATATTAACCGAATTTCTAAATCGTTCCTATTTCTACGTATCTCGACGATTTGGATGATATATAAGAAACACTGAAATATTAGCGAATTTCCAAGAAAAACTGAAATTTTAGCGAATTTCCAAGAAAAATGTCAAAATTAACAGAATTTCTAAATCGTTCCTATTTCTACGTATCTCGACGATTTGGATGATATATAAGAAACACTGAAATGTTAGCGAATTTCCAAGAAAAACTGAAATTTTAGCGAATTTCCATGAAAAATGTCAATATTAACCGAATTTCTAAATCGTTCCTATTTCTACGTAACTCGACGATTTGGATGATATATAAGAAACACTGAAATTTTAGCGAATTTCCAAGAAAAACTGAAATTTTAGCGAATTTCCATGAAAAATGTCAATATTAACCGAATCTCTAAATCGTTCCTATTTCTACGTATCTCGACGATTTGGATGATATATAAGAAACACTGAAATTTTAGCGAATTTCCAAGAAAAACTGAAATTTTAGCGAATATCCAAGAAAAATGTCAAAATTAACAGAATTTCTAAATCGTTCCCATTTCTACGTATCTCGACGATTTGGATGATATATAAGAAACACTGAAATTTTAGCGAATTTCCAAGAAAAACTGAAATTTTAGCGAATTTCCATGAAAAATGTCAATATTAACCGAATTTCTAAATCGTTCCTATTTCTACGTAACTCGACGATTTGGATGATATATAAGAAACACTGAAATTTTAGCGAATTTCCAAGAAAAACTGAAATTTTAGCGAATCTCCATGAAAAATGTCAATATTAACCGAATTTCTAAATCGTTCCTATTTCTACGTAACTCGACGATTTGGATGATATATAAGAAACACTGAAATTTTAGCGAATTTCCAAGAAAAACTGAAATTTTAGCGAATTTCCATGAAAAATGTCAATATTAACCGAATTTCTAAATCGTTCCTATTTCTACGTAACTCGACGATTTGGATGATATATAAGAAACACTGAAATTTTAGCGAATTTCCATGAAAAATGTCAATATTAACCGAATTTCTAAATCGTTCCTATTTCTACGTAACTCGACGATTTGGATGATATATAAGAAACACTGAAATTTTAGCGAATTTCCAAGAAAAACTGAAATTTTAGCGAATCTCCATGAAAAATGTCAATATTAACCGAATTTCTAAATCGTTCCTATTTCTACGTAACTCGACGATTTGGATGATATATAAGAAACACTGAAATTTTAGCGAATTTCCAAGAAAAACTGAAATTTTAGCGAATTTCCATGAAAAATGTCAATATTAACCGAATTTCTAAATCGTTCCTATTTCTACGTATCTCGACGATTTGGATGATATATAAGAAACACTGAAATGTTAGCGAATTTCCAAGAAAAACTGAAATTTTAGCGAATTTCCATGAAAAATGTCAATATTAACCGAATTTCTAAATCGTTCCTATTTCTACGTAACTCGACGATTTGGATGATATATAAGAAACACTGAAATTTTAGCGAATTTCCAAGAAAAACTGAAATTTTAGCGAATTTCCATGAAAAATGTCAATATTAACCGAATTTCTAAATCGTTCCTATTTCTACGTATCTCGACGATTTGGATGATATATAAGAAACACTGAAATTTTAGCGAATTTCCAAGAAAAACTGAAATTTTAGCGAATTTCCATGAAAAATGTCAATATTAACCGAATTTCTAAATCGTTCCTATTTCTACGTAACTCGACGATTTGGATGATATATAAGAAACACTGAAATTTTAGCGAATTTCCAAGAAAAACTGAAATTTTAGCGAATTTCCAAGAAAAATGTCAATATTAACCGAATTTCTAAATCGTTCCTATTTCTACGTATCTCGACGATTTGGATGATATATAAGAAACACTGAAATTTTAGCGAATTTCCAAGAAAAACTGAAATTTTAGCGAATTTCCATGAAAAATGTCAATATTAACCGAATTTCTAAATCGTTCCTATTTCTACGTAACTCGACGATTTGGATGATATATAAGAAACACTGAAATTTTAGCGAATTTCCAAGAAAAACTGAAATTTTAGCGAATTTCCATGAAAAATGTCAATATTAACCGAATTTCTAAATCGTTCCTATTTCTACGTATCTCGACGATTTGGATGATATATAAGAAACACTGAAATTTTAGCGAATTTCCAAGAAAAACTGAAATTTTAGCGAATTTCCATGAAAAATGTCAATATTAACCGAATTTCTAAATCGTTCCTATTTCTACGTAACTCGACGATTTGGATGATATATAAGAAACACTGAAATTTTAGCGAATTTCCAAGAAAAACTGAAATTTTAGCGAATTTCCAAGAAAAATGTCAATATTAACCGAATTTCTAAATCGTTCCTATTTCTACGTATCTCGACGATTTGGATGATATATAAGAAACACTGAAATTTTAGCGAATTTCCAAGAAAAACTGAAATTTTAGCGAATTTCCAAGAAAAATGTCAAAATTAACAGAATTTCTAAATCGTTCCTATTTCTACGTATCTCGACGATTTGGATGATATATAAGAAACACTGAAATGTTAGCGAATTTCCAAGACAAACTGAAATTTTAGCGAATTTCCATGAAAAATGTCAATATTAACCGAATTTCTAAATCGTTCCTATTTCTACGTAACTCGACGATTTGGATGATATATAAGAAACACTGAAATTTTAGCGAATTTCCAAGAAAAACTGAAATTTTAGCGAATTTCCATGAAAAATGTCAATATTAACCGAATCTCTAAATCGTTCCTATTTCTACGTATCTCGACGATTTGGATGATATATAAGAAACACTGAAATTTTAGCGAATTTCCAAGAAAAACTGAAATTTTAGCGAATATCCAAGAAAAATGTCAAAATTAACAGAATTTCTAAATCGTTCCTATTTCTACGTATCTCGACGATTTGGATGATATATAAGAAACACTGAAATTTTAGCGAATTTCCAAGAAAAACTGAAATTTTAGCGAATTTCCATGAAAAATGTCAATATTAACCGAATTTCTAAATCGTTCCTATTTCTACGTAACTCGACGATTTGGATGATATATAAGAAACACTGAAATTTTAGCGAATTTCCAAGAAAAACTGAAATTTTAGCGAATCTCCATGAAAAATGTCAATATTAACCGAATTTCTAAATCGTTCCTATTTCTACGTAACTCGACGATTTGGATGATATATAAGAAACACTGAAATTTTAGCGAATTTCCAAGAAAAACTGAAATTTTAGCGAATTTCCATGAAAAATGTCAATATTAACCGAATTTCTAAATCGTTCCTATTTCTACGTAACTCGACGATTTGGATGATATATAAGAAACACTGAAATTTTAGCGAATTTCCATGAAAAATGTCAATATTAACCGAATTTCTAAATCGTTCCTATTTCTACGTAACTCGACGATTTGGATGATATATAAGAAACACTGAAATTTTAGCGAATTTCCAAGAAAAACTGAAATTTTAGCGAATCTCCATGAAAAATGTCAATATTAACCGAATTTCTAAATCGTTCCTATTTCTACGTAACTCGACGATTTGGATGATATATAAGAAACACTGAAATTTTAGCGAATTTCCAAGAAAAACTGAAATTTTAGCGAATTTCCATGAAAAATGTCAATATTAACCGAATTTCTAAATCGTTCCTATTTCTACGTAACTCGACGATTTGGATGATATATAAGAAACACTGAAATTTTAGCGAATTTCCAAGAAAAACTGAAATTTTAGCGAATTTCCATGAAAAATGTCAATATTAACCGAATTTCTAAATTGTTCCTATTTCTACGTATCTCGACGATTTGGATGATATATAAGAAACACTGAAATTTTAGCGAATTTCCAAGAAAAACTGAAATTTTAGCGAATTTCCATGAAAAATGTCAATATTAACCGAATTTCTAAATCGTTCCTATTTCTACGTATCTCGACGATTTGGATGATATATAAGAAACACTGAAATGTTAGCGAATTTCCAAGAAAAACTGAAATTTTAGCGAATTTCCATGAAAAATGTCAATATTAACCGAATTTCTAAATCGTTCCTATTTCTACGTAACTCGACGATTTGGATGATATATAAGAAACACTGAAATTTTAGCGAATTTCCAAGAAAAACTGAAATTTTAGCGAATTTCCATGAAAAATGTCAATATTAACCGAATTTCTAAATCGTTCCTATTTCTACGTATCTCGACGATTTGGATGATATATAAGAAACACTGAAATTTTAGCGAATTTCCAAGAAAAACTGAAATTTTAGCGAATTTCCATGAAAAATGTCAATATTAACCGAATTTCTAAATCGTTCCTATTTCTACGTAACTCGACGATTTGGATGATATATAAGAAACACTGAAATTTTAGCGAATTTCCAAGAAAAACTGAAATTTTAGCGAATTTCCAAGAAAAATGTCAATATTAACCGAATTTCTAAATCGTTCCTATTTCTACGTATCTCGACGATTTGGATGATATATAAGAAACACTGAAATTTTAGCGAATTTCCAAGAAAAACTGAAATTTTAGCGAATTTCCAAGAAAAATGTCAAAATTAACAGAATTTCTAAATCGTTCCTATTTCTACGTATCTCGACGATTTGGATGATATATAAGAAACACTGAAATGTTAGCGAATTTCCAAGAAAAACTGAAATTTTAGCGAATTTCCATGAAAAATGTCAATATTAACCGAATTTCTAAATCGTTCCTATTTCTACGTAACTCGACGATTTGGATGATATATAAGAAACACTGAAATTTTAGCGAATTTCCAAGAAAAACTGAAATTTTAGCGAATTTCCATGAAAAATGTCAATATTAACCGAATTTCTAAATCGTTCCTATTTCTACGTAACTCGACGATTTGGATGATATATAAGAAACACTGAAATTTTAGCGAATTTCCAAGAAAAACTGAAATTTTAGCGAATCTCCATGAAAAATGTCAATATTAACCGAATTTCTAAATCGTTCCTATTTCTACGTAACTCGACGATTTGGATGATATATAAGAAACACTGAAATTTTAGCGAATTTCCAAGAAAAACTGAAATTTTAGCGAATTTCCATGAAAAATGTCAATATTAACCGAATTTCTAAATCGTTCCTATTTCTACGTAACTCGACGATTTGGATGATATATAAGAAACACTGAAATTTTAGCGAATTTCCAAGAAAAACTGAAATTTTAGCGAATTTCCATGAAAAATGTCAATATTAACCGAATTTCTAAATTGTTCCTATTTCTACGTATCTCGACGATTTGGATGATATATAAGAAACACTGAAATTTTAGCGAATTTCCAAGAAAAACTGAAATTTTAGCGAATTTCCATGAAAAATGTCAATATTAACCGAATTTCTAAATCGTTCCTATTTCTACGTATCTCGACGATTTGGATGATATATAAGAAACACTGAAATGTTAGCGAATTTCCAAGAAAAACTGAAATTTTAGCGAATTTCCATGAAAAATGTCAATATTAACCGAATTTCTAAATCGTTCCTATTTCTACGTAACTCGACGATTTGGATGATATATAAGAAACACTGAAATTTTAGCGAATTTCCAAGAAAAACTGAAATTTTAGCGAATTTCCATGAAAAATGTCAATATTAACCGAATTTCTAAATCGTTCCTATTTCTACGTATCTCGACGATTTGGATGATATATAAGAAACACTGAAATTTTAGCGAATTTCCAAGAAAAACTGAAATTTTAGCGAATTTCCATGAAAAATGTCAATATTAACCGAATTTCTAAATCGTTCCTATTTCTACGTAACTCGACGATTTGGATGATATATAAGAAACACTGAAATTTTAGCGAATTTCCAAGAAAAACTGAAATTTTAGCGAATTTCCAAGAAAAATGTCAATATTAACCGAATTTCTAAATCGTTCCTATTTCAACGTATCTCGACGATTTGGATGATATATAAGAAACACTGAAATTTTAGCGAATTTCCAAGAAAAACTGAAATTTTAGCGAATTTCCAAGAAAAATGTCAAAATTAACAGAATTTCTAAATCGTTCCTATTTCTACGTATCTCGACGATTTGGATGATATATAAGAAACACTGAAATGTTAGCGAATTTCCAAGAAAAACTGAAATTTTAGCGAATTTCCATGAAAAATGTCAATATTAACCGAATTTCTAAATCGTTCCTATTTCTACGTAACTCGACGATTTGGATGATATATAAGAAACACTGAAATTTTAGCGAATTTCCAAGAAAAACTGAAATTTTAGCGAATTTCCATGAAAAATGTCAATATTAACCGAATTTCTAAATCGTTCCTATTTCTACGTAACTCGACGATTTGGATGATATATAAGAAACACTGAAATTTTAGCGAATTTCCAAGAAAAACTGAAATTTTAGCGAATTTCCAAGAAAAATGTCAATATTAACCGAATTTCTAAATCGTTCCTATTTCTACGTATCTCGACGATTTGGATGATATATAAGAAACACTGAAATTTTAGCGAATTTCCAAGAAAAACTGAAATTTTAGCGAATTTCCATGAAAAATGTCAATATTAACCGAATTTCTAAATCGTTCCTATTTCTACGTAACTCGACGATTTGGATGATATATAAGAAACACTGAAATTTTAGCGAATTTCCAAGAAAAACTGAAATTTTAGCGAATTTCCAAGAAAAATGTCAATATTAACCGAATTTCTAAATCGTTCCTATTTCTACGTATCTCGACGATTTGGATGATATATAAGAAACACTGAAATTTTAGCGAATTTCCAAGAAAAACTGAAATTTTAGCGAATTTCCATGAAAAATGTCAATATTAACCGAATTTCTAAATCGTTCCTATTTCTACGTAACTCGACGATTTGGATGATATATAAGAAACATTGAAATTTTAGCGAATTTCCAAGAAAAACTGAAATTTTAGCGAATTTCCATGAAAAATGTCAATATTAACCGAATTTCTAAATCGTTCCTATTTCTACGTATCTCGACGATTTGGATGATATATAAGAAACACTGAAATTTTAGCGAATTTCCAAGAAAAACTGAAATTTTAGCGAATTTCCATGAAAAATGTCAATATTAACCGAATTTCTAAATCGTTCCTATTTCTACGTAACTCGACGATTTGGATGATATATAAGAAACACTGAAATTTTAGCGAATTTCCAAGAAAAACTGAAATTTTAGCGAATTTCCAAGAAAAATGTCAATATTAACCGAATTTCTAAATCGTTCCTATTTCTACGTATCTCGACGATTTGGATGATATATAAGAAACACTGAAATTTTAGCGAATTTCCAAGAAAAACTGAAATTTTAGCGAATTTCCAAGAAAAATGTCAAAATTAACAGAATTTCTAAATCGTTCCTATTTCTACGTATCTCGACGATTTGGATGATATATAAGAAACACTGAAATGTTAGCGAATTTCCAAGAAAAACTGAAATTTTAGCGAATTTCCATGAAAAATGTCAATATTAACCGAATTTCTAAATCGTTCCTATTTCTACGTAACTCGACGATTTGGATGATATATAAGAAACACTGAAATTTTAGCGAATTTCCAAGAAAAACTGAAATTTTAGCGAATTTCCATGAAAAATGTCAATATTAACCGAATCTCTAAATCGTTCCTATTTCTACGTATCTCGACGATTTGGATGATATATAAGAAACACTGAAATTTTAGCGAATTTCCAAGAAAAACTGAAATTTTAGCGAATATCCAAGAAAAATGTCAAAATTAACAGAATTTCTAAATCGTTCCTATTTCTACGTATCTCGACGATTTGGATGATATATAAGAAACACTGAAATTTTAGCGAATTTCCAAGAAAAACTGAAATTTTAGCGAATTTCCATGAAAAATGTCAATATTAACCGAATTTCTAAATCGTTCCTATTTCTACGTAACTCGACGATTTGGATGATATATAAGAAACACTGAAATTTTAGCGAATTTCCAAGAAAAACTGAAATTTTAGCGAATTTCCATGAAAAATGTCAATATTAACCGAATTTCTAAATCGTTCCTATTTCTACGTATCTCGACGATTTGGATGATATATAAGAAACACTGAAATTTTAGCGAATTTCCAAGAAAAACTGAAATTTTAGCGAATTTCCAAGAAAAATGTCAATATTAACCGAATTTCTAAATCGTTCCTATTTCTACGTATCTCGACGATTTGGGTGATATATAAGAAACACTGAAATTTTAGCGAATTTCCAAGAAAAACTGAAATTTTAGCGATTTCCAAGAAAAATGTCAATATTAACCGAATTTCTAAATCGTTCCTATTTCTACGTATCTCGACGATTTGGATGATATATAAGAAACACTGAAATTTTAGCGAATTTCCAAGAAAAACTGAAATTTTAGCGAATTTCCATGAAAAATGTCAATATTAACCGAATTTCTAAATCGTTCCTATTTCTACGTAACTCGACGATTTGGATGATATATAAGAAACACTGAAATTTTAGCGAATTTCCAAGAAAAACTGAAATTTTAGCGAATTTCCATGAAAAATGTCAATATTAACCGAATTTCTAAATCGTTCCTATTTCTACGTAACTCGACGATTTGGATGATATATAAGAAACACTGAAATTTTAGCGAATTTCCAAGAAAAACTGAAATTTTAGCGAATTTCCAAGAAAAATGTCAAAATTAACAGAATTTCTAAATCGTTCCTATTTCTACGTAACTCGACGATTTGTATGATATATAAGAAACACTGAAATTTTAGCGAATTTCCAAGAGAAACTGAAATTTTAGCGAATTTCCAAGAAAAATGTCAATATTAACCGAATTTCTAAATCGTTCCTATTTCTACGTATCTCGACGATTTGCATGATATATAAGAAACACTGAAATTTTAGAAAATTTCCAAGAAAAACTGAAATTTTAGCGAATTTCCAAGAAAAATGTAAAAATTAACCGAAATTCTGAATCGTTCCTATTTCTACGTATCTCGACGATTTGGATGATATATAAGAAACACTGAAATTTTAGCGAATTTCCAAGAAAAACTGAAATTTTAGCGAATTTCCAAGAAAAATGTCAATATTAACCGAATTTCTAAATCGTTCCTATTTCTACGTATCTCGACGATTTGGGTGATATATAAGAAACACTGAAATTTTAGCGAATTTCCAAGAAAAACTGAAATTTTAGCGAATTTCCATGAAAAATGTCAATATTAACCGAATTTCTAAATCGTTCCTATTTCTACGTAACTCGACGATTTGGATGATATATAAGAAACACTGAAATTTTAGCGAATTTCCAAGAAAAACTGAAATTTTAGCCAATTTCCAAGAAAAATATCAAAATTAACAGAATTTCTAAATCGTTCCTATTTCTACGTAACTCGCCGATTTGGATGATATATAGGAAACACTGAAATTTTAGCGCATTTCCAAGAAAAACTGAAATTTTAGCGAATTTCCAAGAAAAATGTCAATATTAACCGAATTTCTAAATCGTTCCTATTTCTACGTATCTCGACTATTTGGATGATATATAAGAAACACTGAAATTTTAGCGAATTTCCAAGAAAAACTGAAATTTTAGCGAATATCCAAGAAAAATGTCAAAATTAACAGAATTTCTAAATCGTTCCTATTTCTACGTATCTCGACGATTTGGATGATATATAAGAAACACTGAAATTTTAGCGAATTTCCAAGAAAAACTGAAATTTTAGCGAATTTCCATGAAAAATGTCTATATTAACCGAATTTCTAAATTGTTCCTATTTCTACGTAACTCGTCGATTTGGATGATATATAAGAAACTCTGAAATTTTAGCGAGTTTCCAAAAAAACTGAAATTTTAGCGAATTTCCATGAAAAATGTCAATATTAACCGAATTTCTAAATCGTTCCTATTTCTACGTATCTCGACGATTTGGATGATATATAAGAAACACTGAAATGTTAGCGAATTTCCAAGAAAAACTGAAATTTTAGCGAATTTCCATGAAAAATGTCAATATTAACCGAATTTCTAAATCGTTCCTATTTCTACGTAACTCGACGATTTGGATGATATATAAGAAACACTGAAATTTTAGCGAATTTCCAAGAAAAACTGAAATTTTAGCGAATTTCCATGAAAAATGTCAATATTAACCGAATTTCTAAATCGTTCCTATTTCTACGTATCTCGACGATTTGGATGATATATAAGAAACACTGAAATTTTAGCGAATTTCCAAGAAAAACTGAAATTTTAGCGAATTTCCATGAAAAATGTCAATATTAACCGAATTTCTAAATCGTTCCTATTTCTACGTAACTCGACGATTTGGATGATATATAAGAAACACTGAAATTTTAGCGAATTTCCAATAAAAACTGAAATTTTAGCGAATTTCCATGAAAAATGTCAATATTAACCGAATTTCTAAGTCGTTCCTATTTCTACGTATCTCGACGATTTGGATGATATATAAGAAACACTGAAATTTTAGCGAATTTCCAAGAAAAACTGAAATTTTAGCGAATTTCCAAGAAAAATGTCAATATTAACCGAATTTCTAAATCGTTCCTATTTCTACGTATCTCGACGATTTGGATGATATATAAGAAACACTGAAATTTTAGCGAATTTCCAAGAAAAACTGAAATTTTAGCGAATTTCCAAGAAAAATGTCAAAATTAACCGAATTTCTAAATCGTTCCTATTTCTACGTATCTCGACGATTTGGATGATATATAAGAAACACTGAAATTTTAGCGAATTTCCAAGAAAAACTGAAATTTTAGCGAATTTCCATGAAAAATGTCAATATTAACCGAAATTCTAAATCGTTCCTATTTCTACGTATCTCGACGATTTGGATGATATATAAGAAACACTGAAATTTTAGCGAATTTCCAAGAAAAACTGAAATTTTAGCGAATTTCCATGAAAAATGTCTATATTAACCGAATTTCTAAATCGTTCCTATTTCTACGTAACTCGTCGATTTGGATGATATATAAGAAACTCTGAAATTTTAGCGAGTTTCCAAGAAAAACTGAAATTTTAGCGAATTTCCATGAAAAATGTCAATATTAACCGAATTTCTAAATCGTTCCTATTTCTACGTAACTCGACGATTTGGATGATATATAAGAAACACTGAAATTTTAGCGAATTTCCAAGAAAAACTGAAATTTTAGCGAATTTCCATGAAAAATGTCAATATTAACCGAATTTCTAAATCGTTCCTATTTCTACGTATCTCGACGATTTGGATGATATATAAGAAACACTGAAATTTTAGCGAATTTCCAAGAAAAACTGAAATTTTAGCGAATTTCCATGAAAAATGTCTATATTAACCGAATTTCTAAATCGTTCCTATTTCTACGTAACTCGTCGATTTGGATGATATATAAGAAACTCTGAAATTTTAGCGAATTTCCAAGAAAAACTGAAATTGTAGCGAATTTCCATGAAAAATGTCAATATTAACCGAATTTCTAAATCGTTCCTATTTCTACGTATCTCGACGATTTGGATGATATATAAGAAACACTGAAATGTTAGCGAATTTCCAAGAAAAACTGAAATTTTAGCGAATTTCCATGAAAAATGTCAATATTAACCGAATTTCTAAATCGTTCCTATTTCTACGTAACTCGACGATTTGGATGATATATAAGAAACACTGAAATTTTAGCGAATTTCCAAGAAAAACTGAAATTTTAGCGAATGTCCATGAAAAATGTCAATATTAACCGAATTTCTAAATCGTTCCTATTTCTACGTAACTCGACGATTTGGATGATATATAAGAAACACTGAAATTTTAGCGAATTTCCAAGAAAAACTGAAATTTTAGCGAATATCCAAGAAAAATGTCAAAATTAACAGAATTTCTAAATCGTTCCTATTTCTACGTATCTCGACGATTTGGATGATATATAAGAAACACTGAAATTTTAGCGAATTTCCAAGAAAAACTGAAATTTTAGCGAATTTCCATGAAAAATGTCAATATTAAACGAATTTCTAAATCGTTCCTATTTCTACGTAACTCGACGATTTGGATGATATATAAGAAACACTGAAATTTTAGCGAATTTCCAAGAAAAACTGAAATTTTAGCGAATTTCCAAGAAAGATGTCAATATTAACCGAATTTCTAAATCGTTCCTATTTCTACGTATCTCGACGATTTGGATGATATATAAGAAACACTGAAATTTTAGCGAATTTCCAAGAAAAACTGAAATTTTAGCGAATTTCCAAGAAAAATGTCAAAATTAACCGAATTTCTAAATCGTTCCTATTTCTACGTATCTCGACGATTTGGATGATATATAAGAAACACTGAAATTTTAGCGAATTTCCAAGAAAAACTGAAATTTTAGCGAATTTCCATGAAAAATGTCAATATTAACCGAATTTCTAAATCGTTCCTATTTCTACGTAACTCGACGATTTGGATGATATATAAGAAACACTGAAATTTTAGCGAATTTCCAAGAAAAACTGAAATTTTAGCGAATTTCCATGAAAAATGTCAATATTAACCGAATTTCTAAATCGTTCCTATTTCTACGTATCTCGACGATTTGGATGATATATAAGAAACACTGAAATTTTAGCGAATTTCCAAGAAAAACTGAAATTTTAGCGAATTTCCAAGAAAAATGTCAATATTAACCGAATTTCTAAATCGTTCCTATTTCTACGTATCTCGACGATTTGGATGATATATAAGAAACACTGAAATTTTAGCGAATTTCCAAGAAAAACTGAAATTTTAGCGAATTTCCAAGAAAAACTGAAATTTTAGCGAATTTCCATGAAAAATGTCAATATTAACCGAATTTCTAAATCGTTCCTATTTCTACGTATCTCGACGATTTGGATGATATATAAGAAACACTGAAATTTTAGCGAATTTCCAAGAAAAACTGAAATTTTAGCGAATTTCCATGAAAAATGTCTATATTAACCGAATTTCTAAATCGTTCCTATTTCTACGTAACTCGTCGATTTGGATGATATATAAGAAACTCTGAAATTTTAGCGAATTTCCAAGAAAAACTGAAATTGTAGCGAATTTCCATGAAAAATGTCAATATTAACCGAATTTCTAAATCGTTCCTATTTCTACGTATCTCGGCGATTTGGATGATATATAAGAAACACTGAAATGTTAGCGAATTTCCAAGAAAAACTGAAATTTTAGCGAATTTCCATGAAAAATGTCAATATTAACCGAATTTCTAAATCGTTCCTATTTCTACGTAACTCGACGATTTGGATGATATATAAGAAACACTGAAATTTTAGCGAATTTCCAAGAAAAACTGAAATTTTAGCGAATGTCCATGAAAAATGTCAATATTAACCGAATTTCTAAATCGTTCCTATTTCTACGTAACTCGACGATTTGGATGATATATAAGAAACACTGAAATTTTAGCGAATTTCCAAGAAAAACTGAAATTTTAGCGAATTTCCATGAAAAATGTCAATATTAACCGAATTTCTAAATCGTTCCTATTTCTACGTAACTCGACGATTTGGATGATATATAAGAAACACTGAAATTTTAGCGAATTTCCAAGAAAAACTGAAATTTTAGCGAATTTCCAAGAAAAATGTCAAAATTAACAGAATTTCTAAATCGTTCCTATTTCTACGTAACTCGACGATTTGTATGATATATAAGAAACACTGAAATTTTAGCGAATTTCCAAGAAAAACTGAAATTTTAGCGAATTTCCAAGAAAAATGTCAATATTAACCGAATTTCTAAATCGTTCCTATTTCTACGTATCTCGACGATTTGCATGATATATAAGAAACACTGAAATTTTAGAAAATTTCCAAGAAAAACTGAAATTTTAGCGAATTTCCAAGAAAAATGTAAAAATTAACCGAAATTCTGAATCGTTCCTATTTCTACGTATCTCGACGATTTGGATGATATATAAGAAACACTGAAATTTTAGCGAATTTCCAAGAAAAACTGAAATTTTAGCGAATTTCCAAGAAAAATGTCAATATTAACCGAATTTCTAAATCGTTCCTATTTCTACGTATCTCGACGATTTGGGTGATATATAAGAAACACTGAAATTTTAGCGAATTTCCAAGAAAAACTGAAATTTTAGCGAATTTCCATGAAAAATGTCAATATTAACCGAATTTCTAAATCGTTCCTATTTCTACGTAACTCGACGATTTGGATGATATATAAGAAACACTGAAATTTTAGCGAATTTCCAAGAAAAACTGAAATTTTAGCGAATATCCAAGAAAAATGTCAAAATTAACAGAATTTCTAAATCGTTCCTATTTCTACGTATCTCGACGATTTGGATGATATATAAGAAACACTGAAATTTTAGCGAATTTCCAAGAAAAACTGAAATTTTAGCGAATTTCCATGAAAAATGTCAATATTAACCGAATTTCTAAATCGTTCCTATTTCTACGTAACTCGACGATTTGGATGATATATAAGAAACACTGAAATTTTAGCGAATTTCCAAGAAAAACTGAAATTTTAGCGAATTTCCAAGAAAAATGTCAATATTAACCGAATTTCTAAATCGTTCCTATTTCTACGTATCTCGACGATTTGGATGATATATAAGAAACACTGAAATTTTAGCGAATTTCCAAGAAAAACTGAAATTTTAGCGAATTTCCAAGAAAAATGTCAATATTAACCGAATTTCTAAATCGTTCCTATTTCTACGTATCTCGACGATTTGGATGATATATAAGAAACACTGAAATTTTAGCGAATTTCCAAGAAAAACTGAAATTTTAGCGAATTTCCAAGAAAAATGTCAAAATTAACCGAATTTCTAAATCGTTCCTATTTCTACGTATCTCGACGATTTGGATGATATATAAGAAACACTGAAATTTTAGCGAATTTCCAAGAAAAACTGAAATTTTAGCGAATTTCCATGAAAAATGTCAATATTAACCGAATTTCTAAATCGTTCCTATTTCTACGTAACTCGGCGATTTGGATGATATATAAGAAACACTGAAATTTTAGCGAATTTCCAAGAAAAACTGAAATTTTAGCGAATTTCCAAGAAAAACTGAAATTTTAGCGAATTTCCATGAAAAATGTCAATATTAACCGAATTTCTAAATCGTTCCTATTTCTACGTATCTCGACGATTTGGATGATATATAAGAAACACTGAAATGTTAGCGAATTTCCAAGAAAAACTGAAATTTTAGCGAATTTCCATGAAAAATGTCAATATTAACCGAATTTCTAAATCGTTCCTATTTCTACGTAACTCGACGATTTGGATGATATATAAGAAACACTGAAATTTTAGCGAATTTCCAAGAAAAACTGAAATTTTAGCGAATTTCCATGAAAAATGTCAATATTAACCGAATTTCTAAATCGTTCCTATTTCTACGTATCTCGACGATTTGGATGATATATAAGAAACACTGAAATTTTAGCGAATTTCCAAGAAAAACTGAAATTTTAGCGAATTTCCATGAAAAATGTCAATATTAACCGAATTTCTAAATCGTTCCTATTTCTACGTAACTCGACGATTTGGATGATATATAAGAAACACTGAAATTTTAGCGAATTTCCAAGAAAAACTGAAATTTTAGCGAATTTCCAAGAAAAATGTCAATATTAACCGAATTTCTAAATCGTTCCTATTTCTACGTATCTCGACGATTTGGATGATATATAAGAAACACTGAAATTTTAGCGAATTTCCAAGAAAAACTGAAATTTTAGCGAATTTCCAAGAAAAATGTCAAAATTAACAGAATTTCTAAATCGTTCCTATTTCTACGTATCTCGACGATTTGGATGATATATAAGAAACACTGAAATGTTAGCGAATTTCCAAGAAAAACTGAAATTTTAGCGAATTTCCATGAAAAATGTCAATATTAACCGAATTTCTAAATCGTTCCTATTTCTACGTAACTCGACGATTTGGATGATATATAAGAAACACTGAAATTTTAGCGAATTTCCAAGAAAAACTGAAATTTTAGCGAATTTCCATGAAAAATGTCAATATTAACCGAATTTCTAAATCGTTCCTATTTCTACGTAACTCGACGATTTGGATGATATATAAGAAACACTGAAATTTTAGCGAATTTCCAAGAAAAACTGAAATTTTAGCGAATCTCCATGAAAAATGTCAATATTAACCGAATTTCTAAATCGTTCCTATTTCTACGTAACTCGACGATTTGGATGATATATAAGAAACACTGAAATTTTAGCGAATTTCCAAGAAAAACTGAAATTTTAGCGAATTTCCATGAAAAATGTCAATATTAACCGAATTTCTAAATCGTTCCTATTTCTACGTATCTCGACGATTTGGATGATATATAAGAAACACTGAAATTTTAGCGAATTTCCAAGAAAAACTGAAATTTTAGCGAATTTCCATGAAAAATGTCAATATTAACCGAATTTCTAAATCGTTCCTATTTCTACGTAACTCGACGATTTGGATGATATATAAGAAACACTGAAATTTTAGCGAATTTCCAAGAAAAACTGAAATTTTAGCGAATTTCCATGAAAAATGTCAATATTAACCGAATTTCTAAATCGTTCCTATTTCTACGTATCTCGACGATTTGGATGATATATAAGAAACACTGAAATTTTAGCGAATTTCCAAGAAAAACTGAAATTTTAGCGAATTTCCATGAAAAATGTCAATATTAACCGAATTTCTAAATCGTTCCTATTTCTACGTAACTCGACGATTTGGATGATATATAAGAAACACTGAAATTTTAGCGAATTTCCAAGAAAAACTGAAATTTTAGCGAATTTCCAAGAAAAATGTCAATATTAACCGAATTTCTAAATCGTTCCTATTTCTACGTATCTCGACGATTTGGATGATATATAAGAAACACTGAAATTTTAGCGAATTTCCAAGAAAAACTGAAATTTTAGCGAATTTCCAAGAAAAATGTCAAAATTAACAGAATTTCTAAATCGTTCCTATTTCTACGTATCTCGACGATTTGGATGATATATAAGAAACACTGAAATGTTAGCGAATTTCCAAGAAAAACTGAAATTTTAGCGAATTTCCATGAAAAATGTCAATATTAACCGAATTTCTAAATCGTTCCTATTTCTACGTAACTCGACGATTTGGATGATATATAAGAAACACTGAAATTTTAGCGAATTTCCAAGAAAAACTGAAATTTTAGCGAATTTCCATGAAAAATGTCAATATTAACCGAATTTCTAAATCGTTCCTATTTCTACGTATCTCGACGATTTGGATGATATATAAGAAACACTGAAATTTTAGCGAATTTCCAAGAAAAACTGAAATTTTAGCGAATTTCCATGAAAAATGTCAATATTAACCGAATTTCTAAATCGTTCCTATTTCTACGTAACTCGACGATTTGGATGATATATAAGAAACACTGAAATTTTAGCGAATTTCCAAGAAAAACTGAAATTTTAGCGAATTTCCAAGAAAAATGTCAATATTAACCGAATTTCTAAATCGTTCCTATTTCTACGTATCTCGACGATTTGGATGATATATAAGAAACACTGAAATTTTAGCGAATTTCCAAGAAAAACTGAAATTTTAGCGAATTTCCAAGAAAAATGTCAAAATTAACAGAATTTCTAAATCGTTCCTATTTCTACGTATCTCGACGATTTGGATGATATATAAGAAACACTGAAATGTTAGCGAATTTCCAAGAAAAACTGAAATTTTAGCGAATTTCCATGAAAAATGTCAATATTAACCGAATTTCTAAATCGTTCCTATTTCTACGTAACTCGACGATTTGGATGATATATAAGAAACACTGAAATTTTAGCGAATTTCCAAGAAAAACTGAAATTTTAGCGAATTTCCATGAAAAATGTCAATATTAACCGAATTTCTAAATCGTTCCTATTTCTACGTATCTCGACGATTTGGATGATATATAAGAAACACTGAAATTTTAGCGAATTTCCAAGAAAAACTGAAATTTTAGCGAATTTCCATGAAAAATGTCAATATTAACCGAATTTCTAAATCGTTCCTATTTCTACGTATCTCGACGATTTGGATGATATATAAGAAACACTGAAATTTTAGCGAATTTCCAAGAAAAACTGAAATTTTAGCGAATTTCCATGAAAAATGTCAATATTAACCGAATTTCTAAATCGTTCCTATTTCTACGTAACTCGACGATTTGGATGATATATAAGAAACACTGAAATTTTAGCGAATTTCCAAGAAAAACTGAAATTTTAGCGAATTTCCAAGAAAAATGTCAATATTAACCGAATTTCTAAATCGTTCCTATTTCTACGTATCTCGACGATTTGGATGATATATAAGAAACACTGAAATTTTAGCGAATTTCCAAGAAAAACTGAAATTTTAGCGAATTTCCAAGAAAAATGTCAAAATTAACAGAATTTCTAAATCGTTCCTATTTCTACGTATCTCGACGATTTGGATGATATATAAGAAACACTGAAATGTTAGCGAATTTCCAAGAAAAACTGAAATTTTAGCGAATTTCCATGAAAAATGTCAATATTAACCGAATTTCTAAATCGTTCCTATTTCTACGTAACTCGACGATTTGGATGATATATAAGAAACACTGAAATTTTAGCGAATTTCCAAGAAAAACTGAAATTTTAGCGAATTTCCATGAAAAATGTCAATATTAACCGAATTTCTAAATCGTTCCTATTTCTACGTAACTCGACGATTTGGATGATATATAAGAAACACTGAAATTTTAGCGAATTTCCAAGAAAAACTGAAATTTTAGCGAATCTCCATGAAAAATGTCAATATTAACCGAATTTCTGAATCGTTCCTATTTCTACGTAACTCGACGATTTGGATGATATATAAGAAACACTGAAATTTTAGCGAATTTCCAAGAAAAACTGAAATTTTACCGAATTTCCATGAAAAATGTCAATATTAACCGAATTTCTAAATCGTTCCTATTTCTACGTAACTCGACGATTTGGATGATATATAAGAAACACTGAAATTTTAGCGAATTTCCAAGAAAAACTGAAATTTTAGCGAATTTCCATGAAAAATGTCAATATTAACCGAATTTCTAAATTGTTCCTATTTCTACGTATCTCGACAATTTGGATGATATATAAGAAACGCTGAAATTTTAGCGAATTTCCAAGAAAAACTGAAATTTTAGCGAATTTCCATGAAAAATGTCAATATTAACCGAATTTCTAAATCGTTCCTATTTCTACGTATCTCGACGATTTGGATGATATATAAGAAACACTGAAATGTTAGCGAATTTCCAAGAAAAACTGAAATTTTAGCGAATTTCCATGAAAAATGTCAATATTAACCGAATTTCTAAATCGTTCCTATTTCTACGTAACTCGACGATTTGGATGATATATAAGAAACATTGAAATTTTAGCGAATTTCCAAGAAAAACTGAAATTTTAGCGAATTTCCATGAAAAATGTCAATATTAACCGAATTTCTAAATCGTTCCTATTTCTACGTATCTCGACGATTTGGATGATATATAAGAAACACTGAAATTTTAGCGAATTTCCAAGAAAAACTGAAATTTTAGCGAATTTCCATGAAAAATGTCAATATTAACCGAATTTCTAAATCGTTCCTATTTCTACGTAACTCGACGATTTGGATGATATATAAGAAACACTGAAATTTTAGCGAATTTCCAAGAAAAACTGAAATTTTAGCGAATTTCCAAGAAAAATGTCAATATTAACCGAATTTCTAAATCGTTCCTATTTCTACGTATCTCGACGATTTGGATGATATATAAGAAACACTGAAATTTTAGCGAATTTCCAAGAAAAACTGAAATTTTAGCGAATTTCCAAGAAAAATGTCAAAATTAACAGAATTTCTAAATCGTTCCTATTTCTACGTATCTCGACGATTTGGATGATATATAAGAAACACTGAAATGTTAGCGAATTTCCAAGAAAAACTGAAATTTTAGCGAATTTCCATGAAAAATGTCAATATTAACCGAATTTCTAAATCGTTCCTATTTCTACGTAACTCGACGATTTGGATGATATATAAGAAACACTGAAATTTTAGCGAATTTCCAAGAAAAACTGAAATTTTAGCGAATTTCCATGAAAAATGTCAATATTAACCGAATCTCTAAATCGTTCCTATTTCTACGTATCTCGACGATTTGGATGATATATAAGAAACACTGAAATTTTAGCGAATTTCCAAGAAAAACTGAAATTTTAGCGAATATCCAAGAAAAATGTCAAAATTAACAGAATTTCTAAATCGTTCCTATTTCTACGTATCTCGACGATTTGGATGATATATAAGAAACACTGAAATTTTAGCGAATTTCCAAGAAAAACTGAAATTTTAGCGAATTTCCATGAAAAATGTCAATATTAACCGAATTTCTAAATCGTTCCTATTTCTACGTAACTCGACGATTTGGATGATATATAAGAAACACTGAAATTTTAGCGAATTTCCAAGAAAAACTGAAATTTTAGCGAATTTCCATGAAAAATGTCAATATTAACCGAATTTCTAAATCGTTCCTATTTCTACGTATCTCGACGATTTGGATGATATATAAGAAACACTGAAATTTTAGCGAATTTCCAAGAAAAACTGAAATTTTAGCGAATTTCCAAGAAAAATGTCAATATTAACCGAATTTCTAAATCGTTCCTATTTCTACGTATCTCGACGATTTGGGTGATATATAAGAAACACTGAAATTTTAGCGAATTTCCAAGAAAAACTGAAATTTTAGCGATTTCCAAGAAAAATGTCAATATTAACCGAATTTCTAAATCGTTCCTATTTCTACGTATCTCGACGATTTGGATGATATATAAGAAACACTGAAATTTTAGCGAATTTCCAAGAAAAACTGAAATTTTAGCGAATTTCCATGAAAAATGTCAATATTAACCGAATTTCTAAATCGTTCCTATTTCTACGTAACTCGACGATTTGGATGATATATAAGAAACACTGAAATTTTAGCGAATTTCCAAGAAAAACTGAAATTTTAGCGAATTTCCATGAAAAATGTCAATATTAACCGAATTTCTAAATCGTTCCTATTTCTACGTAACTCGACGATTTGGATGATATATAAGAAACACTGAAATTTTAGCGAATTTCCAAGAAAAACTGAAATTTTAGCGAATTTCCAAGAAAAATGTCAAAATTAACAGAATTTCTAAATCGTTCCTATTTCTACGTAACTCGACGATTTGTATGATATATAAGAAACACTGAAATTTTAGCGAATTTCCAAGAGAAACTGAAATTTTAGCGAATTTCCAAGAAAAATGTCAATATTAACCGAATTTCTAAATCGTTCCTATTTCTACGTATCTCGACGATTTGCATGATATATAAGAAACACTGAAATTTTAGAAAATTTCCAAGAAAAACTGAAATTTTAGCGAATTTCCAAGAAAAATGTAAAAATTAACCGAAATTCTGAATCGTTCCTATTTCTACGTATCTCGACGATTTGGATGATATATAAGAAACACTGAAATTTTAGCGAATTTCCAAGAAAAACTGAAATTTTAGCGAATTTCCAAGAAAAATGTCAATATTAACCGAATTTCTAAATCGTTCCTATTTCTACGTATCTCGACGATTTGGGTGATATATAAGAAACACTGAAATTTTAGCGAATTTCCAAGAAAAACTGAAATTTTAGCGAATTTCCATGAAAAATGTCAATATTAACCGAATTTCTAAATCGTTCCTATTTCTACGTAACTCGACGATTTGGATGATATATAAGAAACACTGAAATTTTAGCGAATTTCCAAGAAAAACTGAAATTTTAGCGAATTTCCAAGAAAAATATCAAAATTAACAGAATTTCTAAATCGTTCCTATTTCTACGTAACTCGCCGATTTGGATGATATATAGGAAACACTGAAATTTTAGCGCATTTCCAAGAAAAACTGAAATTTTAGCGAATTTCCAAGAAAAATGTCAATATTAACCGAATTTCTAAATCGTTCCTATTTCTACGTATCTCGACTATTTGGATGATATATAAGAAACACTGAAATTTTAGCGAATTTCCAAGAAAAACTGAAATTTTAGCGAATATCCAAGAAAAATGTCAAAATTAACAGAATTTCTAAATCGTTCCTATTTCTACGTATCTCGACGATTTGGATGATATATAAGAAACACTGAAATTTTAGCGAATTTCCAAGAAAAACTGAAATTTTAGCGAATTTCCATGAAAAATGTCTATATTAACCGAATTTCTAAATTGTTCCTATTTCTACGTAACTCGTCGATTTGGATGATATATAAGAAACTCTGAAATTTTAGCGAGTTTCCAAAAAAACTGAAATTTTAGCGAATTTCCATGAAAAATGTCAATATTAACCGAATTTCTAAATCGTTCCTATTTCTACGTATCTCGACGATTTGGATGATATATAAGAAACACTGAAATGTTAGCGAATTTCCAAGAAAAACTGAAATTTTAGCGAATTTCCATGAAAAATGTCAATATTAACCGAATTTCTAAATCGTTCCTATTTCTACGTAACTCGACGATTTGGATGATATATAAGAAACACTGAAATTTTAGCGAATTTCCAAGAAAAACTGAAATTTTAGCGAATTTCCATGAAAAATGTCAATATTAACCGAATTTCTAAATCGTTCCTATTTCTACGTATCTCGACGATTTGGATGATATATAAGAAACACTGAAATTTTAGCGAATTTCCAAGAAAAACTGAAATTTTAGCGAATTTCCATGAAAAATGTCAATATTAACCGAATTTCTAAATCGTTCCTATTTCTACGTAACTCGACGATTTGGATGATATATAAGAAACACTGAAATTTTAGCGAATTTCCAATAAAAACTGAAATTTTAGCGAATTTCCATGAAAAATGTCAATATTAACCGAATTTCTAAGTCGTTCCTATTTCTACGTATCTCGACGATTTGGATGATATATAAGAAACACTGAAATTTTAGCGAATTTCCAAGAAAAACTGAAATTTTAGCGAATTTCCAAGAAAAATGTCAATATTAACCGAATTTCTAAATCGTTCCTATTTCTACGTATCTCGACGATTTGGATGATATATAAGAAACACTGAAATTTTAGCGAATTTCCAAGAAAAACTGAAATTTTAGCGAATTTCCAAGAAAAATGTCAAAATTAACCGAATTTCTAAATCGTTCCTATTTCTACGTATCTCGACGATTTGGATGATATATAAGAAACACTGAAATTTTAGCGAATTTCCAAGAAAAACTGAAATTTTAGCGAATTTCCATGAAAAATGTCAATATTAACCGAAATTCTAAATCGTTCCTATTTCTACGTATCTCGACGATTTGGATGATATATAAGAAACACTGAAATTTTAGCGAATTTCCAAGAAAAACTGAAATTTTAGCGAATTTCCATGAAAAATGTCTATATTAACCGAATTTCTAAATCGTTCCTATTTCTACGTAACTCGTCGATTTGGATGATATATAAGAAACTCTGAAATTTTAGCGAGTTTCCAAGAAAAACTGAAATTTTAGCGAATTTCCATGAAAAATGTCAATATTAACCGAATTTCTAAATCGTTCCTATTTCTACGTAACTCGACGATTTGGATGATATATAAGAAACACTGAAATTTTAGCGAATTTCCAAGAAAAACTGAAATTTTAGCGAATTTCCATGAAAAATGTCAATATTAACCGAATTTCTAAATCGTTCCTATTTCTACGTATCTCGACGATTTGGATGATATATAAGAAACACTGAAATTTTAGCGAATTTCCAAGAAAAACTGAAATTTTAGCGAATTTCCATGAAAAATGTCTATATTAACCGAATTTCTAAATCGTTCCTATTTCTACGTAACTCGTCGATTTGGATGATATATAAGAAACTCTGAAATTTTAGCGAATTTCCAAGAAAAACTGAAATTGTAGCGAATTTCCATGAAAAATGTCAATATTAACCGAATTTCTAAATCGTTCCTATTTCTACGTATCTCGACGATTTGGATGATATATAAGAAACACTGAAATGTTAGCGAATTTCCAAGAAAAACTGAAATTTTAGCGAATTTCCATGAAAAATGTCAATATTAACCGAATTTCTAAATCGTTCCTATTTCTACGTAACTCGACGATTTGGATGATATATAAGAAACACTGAAATTTTAGCGAATTTCCAAGAAAAACTGAAATTTTAGCGAATGTCCATGAAAAATGTCAATATTAACCGAATTTCTAAATCGTTCCTATTTCTACGTAACTCGACGATTTGGATGATATATAAGAAACACTGAAATTTTAGCGAATTTCCAAGAAAAACTGAAATTTTAGCGAATTTCCATGAAAAATTTCAATATTAACCGAATTTCTAAATCGTTCCTATTTCTACGTAACTCGACGATTTGGATGATATATAAGAAACACTGAAATTTTAGCGAATTTCCAAGAAAAACTGAAATTTTAGCGAATATCCAAGAAAAATGTCAAAATTAACAGAATTTCTAAATCGTTCCTATTTCTACGTATCTCGACGATTTGGATGATATATAAGAAACACTGAAATTTTAGCGAATTTCCAAGAAAAACTGAAATTTTAGCGAATTTCCATGAAAAATGTCAATATTAAACGAATTTCTAAATCGTTCCTATTTCTACGTAACTCGACGATTTGGATGATATATAAGAAACACTGAAATTTTAGCGAATTTCCAAGAAAAACTGAAATTTTAGCGAATTTCCAAGAAAAATGTCAATATTAACCGAATTTCTAAATCGTTCCTATTTCTACGTATCTCGACGATTTGGATGATATATAAGAAACACTGAAATTTTAGCGAATTTCCAAGAAAAACTGAAATTTTAGCGAATTTCCAAGAAAAATGTCAAAATTAACCGAATTTCTAAATCGTTCCTATTTCTACGTATCTCGACGATTTGGATGATATATAAGAAACACTGAAATTTTAGCGAATTTCCAAGAAAAACTGAAATTTTAGCGAATTTCCATGAAAAATGTCAATATTAACCGAATTTCTAAATCGTTCCTATTTCTACGTAACTCGACGATTTGGATGATATATAAGAAACACTGAAATTTTAGCGAATTTCCAAGAAAAACTGAAATTTTAGCGAATTTCCATGAAAAATGTCAATATTAACCGAATTTCTAAATCGTTCCTATTTCTACGTATCTCGACGATTTGGATGATATATAAGAAACACTGAAATTTTAGCGAATTTCCAAGAAAAACTGAAATTTTAGCGAATTTCCAAGAAAAATGTCAATATTAACCGAATTTCTAAATCGTTCCTATTTCTACGTATCTCGACGATTTGGATGATATATAAGAAACACTGAAATTTTAGCGAATTTCCATGAAAAATGTCAATATTAACCGAATTTCTAAATCGTTCCTATTTCTACGTATCTCGACGATTTGGATGATATATAAGAAACACTGAAATTTTAGCGAATTTCCAAGAAAAACTGAAATTTTAGCGAATTTCCATGAAAAATGTCAATATTAACCGAATTTCTAAATCGTTCCTATTTCTACGTAACTCGACGATTTGGATGATATATAAGAAACACTGAAATTTTAGCGAATTTCCATGAAAAATGTCAATATTAACCGAATTTCTAAATCGTTCCTATTTCTACGTAACTCGACGATTTGGATGATATATAAGAAACACTGAAATTTTAGCGAATTTCCAAGAAAAACTGAAATTTTAGCGAATTTCCAAGAAAAACTGAAATTTTAGCGAATTTCCATGAAAAATGTCAATATTAACCGAATTTCTAAATCGTTCCTATTTCTACGTATCTCGACGATTTGGATGATATATAAGAAACACTGAAATTTTAGCGAATTTCCAAGAAAAACTGAAATTTTAGCGAATTTCCAAGAAAAACTGAAATTTTAGCGAATTTCCATGAAAAATGTCAATATTAACCGAATTTCTAAATCGTTCCTATTTCTACGTATCTCGACGATTTGGATGATATATAAGAAACACTGAAATGTTAGCGAATTTCCAAGAAAAACTGAAATTTTAGCGAATTTCCATGAAAAATGTCAATATTAACCGAATTTCTAAATCGTTCCTATTTCTACGTAACTCGACGATTTGGATGATATATAAGAAACACTGAAATTTTAGCGAATTTCCAAGAAAAACTGAAATTTTAGCGAATTTCCATGAAAAATGTCAATATTAACCGAATTTCTAAATCGTTCCTATTTCTACGTATCTCGACGATTTGGATGATATATAAGAAACACTGAAATTTTAGCGAATTTCCAAGAAAAACTGAAATTTTAGCGAATTTCCATGAAAAATGTCAATATTAACCGAATTTCTAAATCGTTCCTATTTCTACGTAACTCGACGATTTGGATGATATATAAGAAACACTGAAATTTTAGCGAATTTCCAAGAAAAACTGAAATTTTAGCGAATTTCCATGAAAAATGTCAATATTAACCGAATTTCTAAATCGTTCCTATTTCTACGTATCTCGACGATTTGGATGATATATAAGAAACACTGAAATTTTAGCGAATTTCCAAGAAAAACTGAAATTTTAGCGAATTTCCATGAAAAATGTCTATATTAACCGAATTTCTAAATCGTTCCTATTTCTACGTAACTCGTCGATTTGGATGATATATAAGAAACTCTGAAATTTTAGCGAATTTCCAAGAAAAACTGAAATTGTAGCGAATTTCCATGAAAAATGTCAATATTAACCGAATTTCTAAATCGTTCCTATTTCTACGTATCTCGGCGATTTGGATGATATATAAGAAACACTGAAATGTTAGCGAATTTCCAAGAAAAACTGAAATTTTAGCGAATTTCCATGAAAAATGTCAATATTAACCGAATTTCTAAATCGTTCCTATTTCTACGTAACTCGACGATTTGGATGATATATAAGAAACACTGAAATTTTAGCGAATTTCCAAGAAAAACTGAAATTTTAGCGAATGTCCATGAAAAATGTCAATATTAACCGAATTTCTAAATCGTTCCTATTTCTACGTAACTCGACGATTTGGATGATATATAAGAAACACTGAAATTTTAGCGAATTTCCAAGAAAAACTGAAATTTTAGCGAATTTCCATGAAAAATGTCAATATTAACCGAATTTCTAAATCGTTCCTATTTCTACGTAACTCGACGATTTGGATGATATATAAGAAACACTGAAATTTTAGCGAATTTCCAAGAAAAACTGAAATTTTAGCGAATTTCCAAGAAAAATGTCAAAATTAACAGAATTTCTAAATCGTTCCTATTTCTACGTAACTCGACGATTTGTATGATATATAAGAAACACTGAAATTTTAGCGAATTTCCAAGAAAAACTGAAATTTTAGCGAATTTCCAAGAAAAATGTCAATATTAACCGAATTTCTAAATCGTTCCTATTTCTACGTATCTCGACGATTTGCATGATATATAAGAAACACTGAAATTTTAGAAAATTTCCAAGAAAAACTGAAATTTTAGCGAATTTCCAAGAAAAATGTAAAAATTAACCGAAATTCTGAATCGTTCCTATTTCTACGTATCTCGACGATTTGGATGATATATAAGAAACACTGAAATTTTAGCGAATTTCCAAGAAAAACTGAAATTTTAGCGAATTTCCAAGAAAAATGTCAATATTAACCGAATTTCTAAATCGTTCCTATTTCTACGTATCTCGACGATTTGGGTGATATATAAGAAACACTGAAATTTTAGCGAATTTCCAAGAAAAACTGAAATTTTAGCGAATTTCCATGAAAAATGTCAATATTAACCGAATTTCTAAATCGTTCCTATTTCTACGTAACTCGACTATTTGGATGATATATAAGAAACACTGAAATTTTAGCGAATTTCCAGGAAAAACTGAAATTTTAGCGAATATCCAAGAAAAATGTCAAAATTAACAGAATTTCTAAATCGTTCCTATTTCTACGTATCTCGACGATTTGGATGATATATAAGAAACACTGAAATTTTAGCGAATTTCCAAGAAAAACTGAAATTTTAGCGAATTTCCATGAAAAATGTCAATATTAACCGAATTTCTAAATCGTTCCTATTTCTACGTAACTCGACGATTTGGATGATATATAAGAAACACTGAAATTTTAGCGAATTTCCAAGAAAAACTGAAATTTTAGCGAATTTCCAAGAAAAATGTCAATATTAACCGAATTTCTAAATCGTTCCTATTTCTACGTATCTCGACGATTTGGATGATATATAAGAAACACTGAAATTTTAGCGAATTTCCAAGAAAAACTGAAATTTTAGCGAATTTCCAAGAAAAATGTCAATATTAACCGAATTTCTAAATCGTTCCTATTTCTACGTATCTCGACGATTTGGATGATATATAAGAAACACTGAAATTTTAGCGAATTTCCAAGAAAAACTGAAATTTTAGCGAATTTCAATGAAAAATGTCAATATTAACCGAATTTCTAAATCGTTCCTATTTCTACGTAACTCGACGATTTGGATGATATATAAGAAACACTGAAATTTTAGCGAATTTCCAAGAAAAACTGAAATTTTAGCGAATTTCCAAGAAAAATGTCAATATTAACCGAATTTCTAAATCGTTCCTATTTCTACGTATCTCGACGATTTGGATGATATATAAGAAACACTGAAATTTTAGCGAATTTCCAAGAAAAACTGAAATTTTAGCGAATTTCCAAGAAAAATGTCAAAATTAACAGAATTTCTAAATCGTTCCTATTTCTACGTATCTCGACGATTTGGATGATATATAAGAAACACTGAAATGTTAGCGAATTTCCAAGAAAAACTGAAATTTTAGCGAATTTCCATGAAAAATGTCAATATTAACCGAATTTCTAAATCGTTCCTATTTCTACGTAACTCGACGATTTGGATGATATATAAGAAACACTGAAATTTTAGCGAATTTCCAAGAAAAACTGAAATTTTAGCGAATTTCCATGAAAAATGTCAATATTAACCGAATTTCTAAATCGTTCCTATTTCTACGTAACTCGACGATTTGGATGATATATAAGAAACACTGAAATTTTAGCGAATTTCCAAGAAAAACTGAAATTTTAGCGAATCTCCATGAAAAATGTCAATATTAACCGAATTTCTAAATCGTTCCTATTTCTACGTAACTCGACGATTTGGATGATATATAAGAAACACTGAAATTTTAGCGAATTTCCAAGAAAAACTGAAATTTTAGCGAATTTCCATGAAAAATGTCAATATTAACCGAATTTCTAAATCGTTCCTATTTCTACGTATCTCGACGATTTGGATGATATATAAGAAACACTGAAATTTTAGCGAATTTCCAAGAAAAACTGAAATTTTAGCGAATTTCCATGAAAAATGTCAATATTAACCGAATTTCTAAATCGTTCCTATTTCTACGTAACTCGACGATTTGGATGATATATAAGAAACACTGAAATTTTAGCGAATTTCCAAGAAAAACTGAAATTTTAGCGAATTTCCATGAAAAATGTCAATATTAACCGAATTTCTAAATCGTTCCTATTTCTACGTATCTCGACGATTTGGATGATATATAAGAAACACTGAAATTTTAGCGAATTTCCAAGAAAAACTGAAATTTTAGCGAATTTCCATGAAAAATGTCAATATTAACCGAATTTCTAAATCGTTCCTATTTCTACGTAACTCGACGATTTGGATGATATATAAGAAACACTGAAATTTTAGCGAATTTCCAAGAAAAACTGAAATTTTAGCGAATTTCCAAGAAAAATGTCAATATTAACCGAATTTCTAAATCGTTCCTATTTCTACGTATCTCGACGATTTGGATGATATATAAGAAACACTGAAATTTTAGCGAATTTCCAAGAAAAACTGAAATTTTAGCGAATTTCCAAGAAAAATGTCAAAATTAACAGAATTTCTAAATCGTTCCTATTTCTACGTATCTCGACGATTTGGATGATATATAAGAAACACTGAAATGTTAGCGAATTTCCAAGAAAAACTGAAATTTTAGCGAATTTCCATGAAAAATGTCAATATTAACCGAATTTCTAAATCGTTCCTATTTCTACGTAACTCGACGATTTGGATGATATATAAGAAACACTGAAATTTTAGCGAATTTCCAAGAAAAACTGAAATTTTAGCGAATTTCCATGAAAAATGTCAATATTAACCGAATTTCTAAATCGTTCCTATTTCTACGTATCTCGACGATTTGGATGATATATAAGAAACACTGAAATTTTAGCGAATTTCCAAGAAAAACTGAAATTTTAGCGAATTTCCATGAAAAATGTCAATATTAACCGAATTTCTAAATCGTTCCTATTTCTACGTAACTCGACGATTTGGATGATATATAAGAAACACTGAAATTTTAGCGAATTTCCAAGAAAAACTGAAATTTTAGCGAATTTCCAAGAAAAATGTCAATATTAACCGAATTTCTAAATCGTTCCTATTTCTACGTATCTCGACGATTTGGATGATATATAAGAAACACTGAAATTTTAGCGAATTTCCAAGAAAAACTGAAATTTTAGCGAATTTCCAAGAAAAATGTCAAAATTAACAGAATTTCTAAATCGTTCCTATTTCTACGTATCTCGACGATTTGGATGATATATAAGAAACACTGAAATGTTAGCGAATTTCCAAGAAAAACTGAAATTTTAGCGAATTTCCATGAAAAATGTCAATATTAACCGAATTTCTAAATCGTTCCTATTTCTACGTAACTCGACGATTTGGATGATATATAAGAAACACTGAAATTTTAGCGAATTTCCAAGAAAAACTGAAATTTTAGCGAATTTCCATGAAAAATGTCAATATTAACCGAATTTCTAAATCGTTCCTATTTCTACGTAACTCGACGATTTGGATGATATATAAGAAACACTGAAATTTTAGCGAATTTCCAAGAAAAACTGAAATTTTAGCGAATTTCCATGAAAAATGTCAATATTAACCGAATTTCTAAATCGTTCCTATTTCTACGTATCTCGACGATTTGGATGATATATAAGAAACACTGAAATTTTAGCGAATTTCCAAGAAAAACTGAAATTTTAGCGAATTTCCATGAAAAATGTCAATATTAACCGAATTTCTAAATCGTTCCTATTTCTACGTAACTCGACGATTTGGATGATATATAAGAAACACTGAAATTTTAGCGAATTTCCAAGAAAAACTGAAATTTTAGCGAATTTCCAAGAAAAATGTCAATATTAACCGAATTTCTAAATCGTTCCTATTTCTACGTATCTCGACGATTTGGATGATATATAAGAAACACTGAAATTTTAGCGAATTTCCAAGAAAAACTGAAATTTTAGCGAATTTCCAAGAAAAATGTCAAAATTAACAGAATTTCTAAATCGTTCCTATTTCTACGTATCTCGACGATTTGGATGATATATAAGAAACACTGAAATGTTAGCGAATTTCCAAGAAAAACTGAAATTTTAGCGAATTTCCATGAAAAATGTCAATATTAACCGAATTTCTAAATCGTTCCTATTTCTACGTAACTCGACGATTTGGATGATATATAAGAAACACTGAAATTTTAGCGAATTTCCAAGAAAAACTGAAATTTTAGCGAATTTCCATGAAAAATGTCAATATTAACCGAATTTCTAAATCGTTCCTATTTCTACGTAACTCGACGATTTGGATGATATATAAGAAACACTGAAATTTTAGCGAATTTCCAAGAAAAACTGAAATTTTAGCGAATCTCCATGAAAAATGTCAATATTAACCGAATTTCTGAATCGTTCCTATTTCTACGTAACTCGACGATTTGGATGATATATAAGAAACACTGAAATTTTAGCGAATTTCCAAGAAAAACTGAAATTTTACCGAATTTCCATGAAAAATGTCAATATTAACCGAATTTCTAAATCGTTCCTATTTCTACGTAACTCGACGATTTGGATGATATATAAGAAACACTGAAATTTTAGCGAATTTCCAAGAAAAACTGAAATTTTAGCGAATTTCCATGAAAAATGTCAATATTAACCGAATTTCTAAATTGTTCCTATTTCTACGTATCTCGACAATTTGGATGATATATAAGAAACGCTGAAATTTTAGCGAATTTCCAAGAAAAACTGAAATTTTAGCGAATTTCCATGAAAAATGTCAATATTAACCGAATTTCTAAATCGTTCCTATTTCTACGTATCTCGACGATTTGGATGATATATAAGAAACACTGAAATGTTAGCGAATTTCCAAGAAAAACTGAAATTTTAGCGAATTTCCATGAAAAATGTCAATATTAACCGAATTTCTAAATCGTTCCTATTTCTACGTAACTCGACGATTTGGATGATATATAAGAAACATTGAAATTTTAGCGAATTTCCAAGAAAAACTGAAATTTTAGCGAATTTCCATGAAAAATGTCAATATTAACCGAATTTCTAAATCGTTCCTATTTCTACGTATCTCGACGATTTGGATGATATATAAGAAACACTGAAATTTTAGCGAATTTCCAAGAAAAACTGAAATTTTAGCGAATTTCCATGAAAAATGTCAATATTAACCGAATTTCTAAATCGTTCCTATTTCTACGTAACTCGACGATTTGGATGATATATAAGAAACACTGAAATTTTAGCGAATTTCCAAGAAAAACTGAAATTTTAGCGAATTTCCAAGAAAAATGTCAATATTAACCGAATTTCTAAATCGTTCCTATTTCTACGTATCTCGACGATTTGGATGATATATAAGAAACACTGAAATTTTAGCGAATTTCCAAGAAAAACTGAAATTTTAGCGAATTTCCAAGAAAAATGTCAAAATTAACAGAATTTCTAAATCGTTCCTATTTCTACGTATCTCGACGATTTGGATGATATATAAGAAACACTGAAATGTTAGCGAATTTCCAAGAAAAACTGAAATTTTAGCGAATTTCCATGAAAAATGTCAATATTAACCGAATTTCTAAATCGTTCCTATTTCTACGTAACTCGACGATTTGGATGATATATAAGAAACACTGAAATTTTAGCGAATTTCCAAGAAAAACTGAAATTTTAGCGAATTTCCATGAAAAATGTCAATATTAACCGAATCTCTAAATCGTTCCTATTTCTACGTATCTCGACGATTTGGATGATATATAAGAAACACTGAAATTTTAGCGAATTTCCAAGAAAAACTGAAATTTTAGCGAATATCCAAGAAAAATGTCAAAATTAACAGAATTTCTAAATCGTTCCTATTTCTACGTATCTCGACGATTTGGATGATATATAAGAAACACTGAAATTTTAGCGAATTTCCAAGAAAAACTGAAATTTTAGCGAATTTCCATGAAAAATGTCAATATTAACCGAATTTCTAAATCGTTCCTATTTCTACGTAACTCGACGATTTGGATGATATATAAGAAACACTGAAATTTTAGCGAATTTCCAAGAAAAACTGAAATTTTAGCGAATTTCCATGAAAAATGTCAATATTAACCGAATTTCTAAATCGTTCCTATTTCTACGTATCTCGACGATTTGGATGATATATAAGAAACACTGAAATTTTAGCGAATTTCCAAGAAAAACTGAAATTTTAGCGAATTTCCAAGAAAAATGTCAATATTAACCGAATTTCTAAATCGTTCCTATTTCTACGTATCTCGACGATTTGGGTGATATATAAGAAACACTGAAATTTTAGCGAATTTCCAAGAAAAACTGAAATTTTAGCGATTTCCAAGAAAAATGTCAATATTAACCGAATTTCTAAATCGTTCCTATTTCTACGTATCTCGACGATTTGGATGATATATAAGAAACACTGAAATTTTAGCGAATTTCCAAGAAAAACTGAAATTTTAGCGAATTTCCATGAAAAATGTCAATATTAACCGAATTTCTAAATCGTTCCTATTTCTACGTAACTCGACGATTTGGATGATATATAAGAAACACTGAAATTTTAGCGAATTTCCAAGAAAAACTGAAATTTTAGCGAATTTCCATGAAAAATGTCAATATTAACCGAATTTCTAAATCGTTCCTATTTCTACGTAACTCGACGATTTGGATGATATATAAGAAACACTGAAATTTTAGCGAATTTCCAAGAAAAACTGAAATTTTAGCGAATTTCCAAGAAAAATGTCAAAATTAACAGAATTTCTAAATCGTTCCTATTTCTACGTAACTCGACGATTTGTATGATATATAAGAAACACTGAAATTTTAGCGAATTTCCAAGAGAAACTGAAATTTTAGCGAATTTCCAAGAAAAATGTCAATATTAACCGAATTTCTAAATCGTTCCTATTTCTACGTATCTCGACGATTTGGATGATATATAAGAAACACTGAAATGTTAGCGAATTTCCAAGAAAAACTGAAATTTTAGCGAATTTCCATGAAAAATGTCAATATTAACCGAATTTCTAAATCGTTCCTATTTCTACGTAACTCGACGATTTGGATGATATATAAGAAACACTGAAATTTTAGCGAATTTCCAAGAAAAACTGAAATTTTAGCGAATTTCCAAGAAAAATGTCAATATTAACCGAATTTCTAAATCGTTCCTATTTCTACGTATCTCGACGATTTGGATGATATATAAGAAACACTGAAATTTTAGCGAATTTCCAAGAAAAACTGAAATTTTAGCGAATTTCCATGAAAAATGTCAATATTAACCGAATTTCTAAATCGTTCCTATTTCTACGTATCTCGACGATTTGGATGATATATAAGAAACACTGAAATGTTAGCGAATTTCCAAGAAAAACTGAAATTTTAGCGAATTTCCATGAAAAATGTCAATATTAACCGAATTTCTAAATCGTTCCTATTTCTACGTAACTCGACGATTTGGATGATATATAAGAAACACTGAAATTTTAGCGAATTTCCAAGAAAAACTGAAATTTTAGCGAATATCCAAGAAAAATGGCAAAATTAACAGAATTTCTAAATCGTTCCTATTTCTACGTATCTCGACGATTTGGATGATATATAAGAAACACTGAAATTTTAGCGAATTTCCAAGAAAAACTGAAATTTTTGCGAATTTCCATGAAAAATGTCAATATTAACCGAATTTCTAAATCGTTCCTATTTCTACGTAACTCGACGATTTGGATGATATATAAGAAACACTGAAATTTTAGCGAATTTCCAAGAAAAACTGAAATTTTAGCGAATTTCCATGAAAAATGTCAATATTAACCGAATTTCTAAATCGTTCCTATTTCTACGTATCTCGACGATTTGGATGATATATAAGAAACACTGAAATTTTAGCGAATTTCCAAGAAAAACTGAAATTTTAGCGAATTTCCATGAAAAATGTCAATATTAACCGAATTTCTAAATCGTTCCTATTTCTACGTAACTCGACGATTTGGATGATATATAAGAAACACTGAAATTTTAGCGAATTTCCAAGAAAAACTGAAATTTTAGCGAATTTCCATGAAAAATGTCAATATTAACCGAATTTCTAAATCGTTCCTATTTCTACGTAACTCGACGATTTGGATGATATATAAGAAACACTGAAATTTTAGCGAATTTCCAAGAAAAACTGAAATTTTAGCGAATTTCCATGAAAAATGTCAATATTAACCGAATTTCTAAATCGTTCCTATTTCTACGTAACTCGACGATTTGGATGATATATAAGAAACACTGAAATTTTAGCGAATTTCCAAGAAAAACTGAAATTTTAGCGAATTTCCAAGAAAAATATCAAAATTAACAGAATTTCTAAATCGTTCCTATTTCTACGTAACTCGACGATTTGGATGATATATAAGAAACACTGAAATTTTAGCTAATTTCCAAGAAAAACTGAAATTTTAGCGAATTTCCATGAAAAATGTCAATATTAACCGAATTTCTAAATCGTTCCTATTTCTACGTAACTCGACGATTTGGATGATATATAAGAAACACTGAAATTTTAGCGAATTTCCAAGAAAAACTGAAATTTTAGCGAATTTCCATGAAAAATGTCAATATTAACCGAATTTCTAAATTGTTCCTATTTCTACGTATCTCGACGATTTGGATGATATATAAGAAACACTGAAATTTTAGCGAATTTCCAAGAAAAACTGAAATTTTAGCGAATTTCCAAGAAAAATGTCAATATTAACCGAATTTCTAAATCGTTCCTATTTCTACGTATCTCGACGATTTGGGTGATATATAAGAAACACTGAAATTTTAGCGAATTTCCAAGAAAAACTGAAATTTTAGCGAATTTCCATGAAAAATGTCAATATTAACCGAATTTCTAAATCGTTCCTATTTCTACGTATCTCGACGATTTGGATGATATATAAGAAACACTGAAATTTTAGCGAATTTCCAAGAAAAACTGAAATTTTAGCGAATTTCCAAGAAAAATGTCAATATTAACCGAATTTCTAAATCGTTCCTATTTCTACGTATCTCGACGATTTGGGTGATATATAAGAAACACTGAAATTTTAGCGAATTTCCAAGAAAAACTGAAATTTTAGCGATTTCCAAGAAAAATGTCAATATTAACCGAATTTCTAAATCGTTCCTATTTCTACGTATCTCGACGATTTGGATGATATATAAGAAACACTGAAATTTTAGCGAATTTCCAAGAAAAACTGAAATTTTAGCGAATTTCCATGAAAAATGTCAATATTAACCGAATTTCTAAATCGTTCCTATTTCTACGTAACTCGACGATTTGGATGATATATAAGAAACACTGAAATTTTAGCGAATTTCCAAGAAAAACTGAAATTTTAGCGAATTTCCATGAAAAATGTCAATATTAACCGAATTTCTAAATCGTTCCTATTTCTACGTAACTCGACGATTTGGATGATATATAAGAAACACTGAAATTTTAGCGAATTTCCAAGAAAAACTGAAATTTTAGCGAATTTCCAAGAAAAATGTCAAAATTAACAGAATTTCTAAATCGTTCCTATTTCTACGTAACTCGACGATTTGTATGATATATAAGAAACACTGAAATTTTAGCGAATTTCCAAGAGAAACTGAAATTTTAGCGAATTTCCAAGAAAAATGTCAATATTAACCGAATTTCTAAATCGTTCCTATTTCTACGTATCTCGACGATTTGCATGATATATAAGAAACACTGAAATTTTAGAAAATTTCCAAGAAAAACTGAAATTTTAGCGAATTTCCAAGAAAAATGTAAAAATTAACCGAAATTCTGAATCGTTCCTATTTCTACGTATCTCGACGATTTGGATGATATATAAGAAACACTGAAATTTTAGCGAATTTCCAAGAAAAACTGAAATTTTAGCGAATTTCCAAGAAAAATGTCAATATTAACCGAATTTCTAAATCGTTCCTATTTCTACGTATCTCGACGATTTGGGTGATATATAAGAAACACTGAAATTTTAGCGAATTTCCAAGAAAAACTGAAATTTTAGCGAATTTCCATGAAAAATGTCAATATTAACCGAATTTCTAAATCGTTCCTATTTCTACGTAACTCGACGATTTGGATGATATATAAGAAACACTGAAATTTTAGCGAATTTCCAAGAAAAACTGAAATTTTAGCGAATTTCCAAGAAAAATATCAAAATTAACAGAATTTCTAAATCGTTCCTATTTCTACGTAACTCGCCGATTTGGATGATATATAGGAAACACTGAAATTTTAGCGCATTTCCAAGAAAAACTGAAATTTTAGCGAATTTCCAAGAAAAATGTCAATATTAACCGAATTTCTAAATCGTTCCTATTTCTACGTATCTCGACTATTTGGATGATATATAAGAAACACTGAAATTTTAGCGAATTTCCAAGAAAAACTGAAATTTTAGCGAATATCCAAGAAAAATGTCAAAATTAACAGAATTTCTAAATCGTTCCTATTTCTACGTATCTCGACGATTTGGATGATATATAAGAAACACTGAAATTTTAGCGAATTTCCAAGAAAAACTGAAATTTTAGCGAATTTCCATGAAAAATGTCTATATTAACCGAATTTCTAAATTGTTCCTATTTCTACGTAACTCGTCGATTTGGATGATATATAAGAAACTCTGAAATTTTAGCGAGTTTCCAAAAAAACTGAAATTTTAGCGAATTTCCATGAAAAATGTCAATATTAACCGAATTTCTAAATCGTTCCTATTTCTACGTATCTCGACGATTTGGATGATATATAAGAAACACTGAAATGTTAGCGAATTTCCAAGAAAAACTGAAATTTTAGCGAATTTCCATGAAAAATGTCAATATTAACCGAATTTCTAAATCGTTCCTATTTCTACGTAACTCGACGATTTGGATGATATATAAGAAACACTGAAATTTTAGCGAATTTCCAAGAAAAACTGAAATTTTAGCGAATTTCCATGAAAAATGTCAATATTAACCGAATTTCTAAATCGTTCCTATTTCTACGTATCTCGACGATTTGGATGATATATAAGAAACACTGAAATTTTAGCGAATTTCCAAGAAAAACTGAAATTTTAGCGAATTTCCATGAAAAATGTCAATATTAACCGAATTTCTAAATCGTTCCTATTTCTACGTAACTCGACGATTTGGATGATATATAAGAAACACTGAAATTTTAGCGAATTTCCAATAAAAACTGAAATTTTAGCGAATTTCCATGAAAAATGTCAATATTAACCGAATTTCTAAGTCGTTCCTATTTCTACGTATCTCGACGATTTGGATGATATATAAGAAACACTGAAATTTTAGCGAATTTCCAAGAAAAACTGAAATTTTAGCGAATTTCCAAGAAAAATGTCAATATTAACCGAATTTCTAAATCGTTCCTATTTCTACGTATCTCGACGATTTGGATGATATATAAGAAACACTGAAATTTTAGCGAATTTCCAAGAAAAACTGAAATTTTAGCGAATTTCCAAGAAAAATGTCAAAATTAACCGAATTTCTAAATCGTTCCTATTTCTACGTATCTCGACGATTTGGATGATATATAAGAAACACTGAAATTTTAGCGAATTTCCAAGAAAAACTGAAATTTTAGCGAATTTCCATGAAAAATGTCAATATTAACCGAAATTCTAAATCGTTCCTATTTCTACGTATCTCGACGATTTGGATGATATATAAGAAACACTGAAATTTTAGCGAATTTCCAAGAAAAACTGAAATTTTAGCGAATTTCCATGAAAAATGTCTATATTAACCGAATTTCTAAATCGTTCCTATTTCTACGTAACTCGTCGATTTGGATGATATATAAGAAACTCTGAAATTTTAGCGAGTTTCCAAGAAAAACTGAAATTTTAGCGAATTTCCATGAAAAATGTCAATATTAACCGAATTTCTAAATCGTTCCTATTTCTACGTAACTCGACGATTTGGATGATATATAAGAAACACTGAAATTTTAGCGAATTTCCAAGAAAAACTGAAATTTTAGCGAATTTCCATGAAAAATGTCAATATTAACCGAATTTCTAAATCGTTCCTATTTCTACGTATCTCGACGATTTGGATGATATATAAGAAACACTGAAATTTTAGCGAATTTCCAAGAAAAACTGAAATTTTAGCGAATTTCCATGAAAAATGTCTATATTAACCGAATTTCTAAATCGTTCCTATTTCTACGTAACTCGTCGATTTGGATGATATATAAGAAACTCTGAAATTTTAGCGAATTTCCAAGAAAAACTGAAATTGTAGCGAATTTCCATGAAAAATGTCAATATTAACCGAATTTCTAAATCGTTCCTATTTCTACGTATCTCGACGATTTGGATGATATATAAGAAACACTGAAATGTTAGCGAATTTCCAAGAAAAACTGAAATTTTAGCGAATTTCCATGAAAAATGTCAATATTAACCGAATTTCTAAATCGTTCCTATTTCTACGTAACTCGACGATTTGGATGATATATAAGAAACACTGAAATTTTAGCGAATTTCCAAGAAAAACTGAAATTTTAGCGAATGTCCATGAAAAATGTCAATATTAACCGAATTTCTAAATCGTTCCTATTTCTACGTAACTCGACGATTTGGATGATATATAAGAAACACTGAAATTTTAGCGAATTTCCAAGAAAAACTGAAATTTTAGCGAATTTCCATGAAAAATTTCAATATTAACCGAATTTCTAAATCGTTCCTATTTCTACGTAACTCGACGATTTGGATGATATATAAGAAACACTGAAATTTTAGCGAATTTCCAAGAAAAACTGAAATTTTAGCGAATATCCAAGAAAAATGTCAAAATTAACAGAATTTCTAAATCGTTCCTATTTCTACGTATCTCGACGATTTGGATGATATATAAGAAACACTGAAATTTTAGCGAATTTCCAAGAAAAACTGAAATTTTAGCGAATTTCCATGAAAAATGTCAATATTAAACGAATTTCTAAATCGTTCCTATTTCTACGTAACTCGACGATTTGGATGATATATAAGAAACACTGAAATTTTAGCGAATTTCCAAGAAAAACTGAAATTTTAGCGAATTTCCAAGAAAAATGTCAATATTAACCGAATTTCTAAATCGTTCCTATTTCTACGTATCTCGACGATTTGGATGATATATAAGAAACACTGAAATTTTAGCGAATTTCCAAGAAAAACTGAAATTTTAGCGAATTTCCAAGAAAAATGTCAAAATTAACCGAATTTCTAAATCGTTCCTATTTCTACGTATCTCGACGATTTGGATGATATATAAGAAACACTGAAATTTTAGCGAATTTCCAAGAAAAACTGAAATTTTAGCGAATTTCCATGAAAAATGTCAATATTAACCGAATTTCTAAATCGTTCCTATTTCTACGTAACTCGACGATTTGGATGATATATAAGAAACACTGAAATTTTAGCGAATTTCCAAGAAAAACTGAAATTTTAGCGAATTTCCATGAAAAATGTCAATATTAACCGAATTTCTAAATCGTTCCTATTTCTACGTATCTCGACGATTTGGATGATATATAAGAAACAATGAAATTTTAGCGAATTTCCAAGAAAAACTGAAATTTTAGCGAATTTCCAAGAAAAATGTCAATATTAACCGAATTTCTAAATCGTTCCTATTTCTACGTATCTCGACGATTTGGATGATATATAAGAAACACTGAAATTTTAGCGAATTTCCATGAAAAATGTCAATATTAACCGAATTTCTAAATCGTTCCTATTTCTACGTATCTCGACGATTTGGATGATATATAAGAAACACTGAAATTTTAGCGAATTTCCAAGAAAAACTGAAATTTTAGCGAATTTCCATGAAAAATGTCAATATTAACCGAATTTCTAAATCGTTCCTATTTCTACGTAACTCGACGATTTGGATGATATATAAGAAACACTGAAATTTTAGCGAATTTCCATGAAAAATGTCAATATTAACCGAATTTCTAAATCGTTCCTATTTCTACGTAACTCGACGATTTGGATGATATATAAGAAACACTGAAATTTTAGCGAATTTCCAAGAAAAACTGAAATTTTAGCGAATTTCCAAGAAAAACTGAAATTTTAGCGAATTTCCATGAAAAATGTCAATATTAACCGAATTTCTAAATCGTTCCTATTTCTACGTATCTCGACGATTTGGATGATATATAAGAAACACTGAAATTTTAGCGAATTTCCAAGAAAAACTGAAATTTTAGCGAATTTCCAAGAAAAACTGAAATTTTAGCGAATTTCCATGAAAAATGTCAATATTAACCGAATTTCTAAATCGTTCCTATTTCTACGTATCTCGACGATTTGGATGATATATAAGAAACACTGAAATGTTAGCGAATTTCCAAGAAAAACTGAAATTTTAGCGAATTTCCATGAAAAATGTCAATATTAACCGAATTTCTAAATCGTTCCTATTTCTACGTAACTCGACGATTTGGATGATATATAAGAAACACTGAAATTTTAGCGAATTTCCAAGAAAAACTGAAATTTTAGCGAATTTCCATGAAAAATGTCAATATTAACCGAATTTCTAAATCGTTCCTATTTCTACGTATCTCGACGATTTGGATGATATATAAGAAACACTGAAATTTTAGCGAATTTCCAAGAAAAACTGAAATTTTAGCGAATTTCCATGAAAAATGTCAATATTAACCGAATTTCTAAATCGTTCCTATTTCTACGTAACTCGACGATTTGGATGATATATAAGAAACACTGAAATTTTAGCGAATTTCCAAGAAAAACTGAAATTTTAGCGAATTTCCATGAAAAATGTCAATATTAACCGAATTTCTAAATCGTTCCTATTTCTACGTATCTCGACGATTTGGATGATATATAAGAAACACTGAAATTTTAGCGAATTTCCAAGAAAAACTGAAATTTTAGCGAATTTCCATGAAAAATGTCTATATTAACCGAATTTCTAAATCGTTCCTATTTCTACGTAACTCGTCGATTTGGATGATATATAAGAAACTCTGAAATTTTAGCGAATTTCCAAGAAAAACTGAAATTGTAGCGAATTTCCATGAAAAATGTCAATATTAACCGAATTTCTAAATCGTTCCTATTTCTACGTATCTCGGCGATTTGGATGATATATAAGAAACACTGAAATGTTAGCGAATTTCCAAGAAAAACTGAAATTTTAGCGAATTTCCATGAAAAATGTCAATATTAACCGAATTTCTAAATCGTTCCTATTTCTACGTAACTCGACGATTTGGATGATATATAAGAAACACTGAAATTTTAGCGAATTTCCAAGAAAAACTGAAATTTTAGCGAATGTCCATGAAAAATGTCAATATTAACCGAATTTCTAAATCGTTCCTATTTCTACGTAACTCGACGATTTGGATGATATATAAGAAACACTGAAATTTTAGCGAATTTCCAAGAAAAACTGAAATTTTAGCGAATTTCCATGAAAAATGTCAATATTAACCGAATTTCTAAATCGTTCCTATTTCTACGTAACTCGACGATTTGGATGATATATAAGAAACACTGAAATTTTAGCGAATTTCCAAGAAAAACTGAAATTTTAGCGAATTTCCAAGAAAAATGTCAAAATTAACAGAATTTCTAAATCGTTCCTATTTCTACGTAACTCGACGATTTGTATGATATATAAGAAACACTGAAATTTTAGCGAATTTCCAAGAAAAACTGAAATTTTAGCGAATTTCCAAGAAAAATGTCAATATTAACCGAATTTCTAAATCGTTCCTATTTCTACGTATCTCGACGATTTGCATGATATATAAGAAACACTGAAATTTTAGAAAATTTCCAAGAAAAACTGAAATTTTAGCGAATTTCCAAGAAAAATGTAAAAATTAACCGAAATTCTGAATCGTTCCTATTTCTACGTATCTCGACGATTTGGATGATATATAAGAAACACTGAAATTTTAGCGAATTTCCAAGAAAAACTGAAATTTTAGCGAATTTCCAAGAAAAATGTCAATATTAACCGAATTTCTAAATCGTTCCTATTTCTACGTATCTCGACGATTTGGGTGATATATAAGAAACACTGAAATTTTAGCGAATTTCCAAGAAAAACTGAAATTTTAGCGAATTTCCATGAAAAATGTCAATATTAACCGAATTTCTAAATCGTTCCTATTTCTACGTAACTCGACTATTTGGATGATATATAAGAAACACTGAAATTTTAGCGAATCTCCAAGAAAAACTGAAATTTTAGCGAATATCCAAGAAAAATGTCAAAATTAACAGAATTTCTAAATCGTTCCTATTTCTACGTATCTCGACGATTTGGATGATATATAAGAAACACTGAAATTTTAGCGAATTTCCAAGAAAAACTGAAATTTTAGCGAATTTCCATGAAAAATGTCAATATTAACCGAATTTCTAAATCGTTCCTATTTCTACGTAACTCGACGATTTGGATGATATATAAGAAACACTGAAATTTTAGCGAATTTCCAAGAAAAACTGAAATTTTAGCGAATTTCCAAGAAAAATGTCAATATTAACCGAATTTCTAAATCGTTCCTATTTCTACGTATCTCGACGATTTGGATGATATATAAGAAACACTGAAATTTTAGCGAATTTCCAAGAAAAACTGAAATTTTAGCGAATTTCCAAGAAAAATGTCAATATTAACCGAATTTCTAAATCGTTCCTATTTCTACGTATCTCGACGATTTGGATGATATATAAGAAACACTGAAATTTTAGCGAATTTCCAAGAAAAACTGAAATTTTAGCGAATTTCCAAGAAAAATGTCAAAATTAACCGAATTTCTAAATCGTTCCTATTTCTACGTATCTCGACGATTTGGATGATATATAAGAAACACTGAAATTTTAGCGAATTTCCAAGAAAAACTGAAATTTTAGCGAATTTCCATGAAAAATGTCAATATTAACCGAATTTCTAAATCGTTCCTATTTCTACGTAACTCGACGATTTGGATGATATATAAGAAACACTGAAATTTTAGCGAATTTCCAAGAAAAACTGAAATTTTAGCGAATTTCCATGAAAAATGTCAATATTAACCGAATTTCTAAATCGTTCCTATTTCTACGTATCTCGACGATTTGGATGATATATAAGAAACACTGAAATTTTAGCGAATTTCCAAGAAAAACTGAAATTTTAGCGAATTTCCAAGAAAAATGTCAATATTAACCGAATTTCTAAATCGTTCCTATTTCTACGTATCTCGACGATTTGGATGATATATAAGTAACACTGAAATTTTAGCGAATTTCCAAGAAAAACTGAAATTTTAGCGAATTTCCAAGAAAAACTGAAATTTTAGCGAATTTCCATGAAAAATGTCAATATTAACCGAATTTCTAAATCGTTCCTATTTCTACGTATCTCGACGATTTGGATGATATATAAGAAACACTGAAATTTTAGCGAATTTCCAAGAAAAACTGAAATTTTAGCGAATGTCCATGAAAAATGTCAATATTAACCGAATTTCTAAATCGTTCCTATTTCTACGTAACTCGACGATTTGGATGATATATAAGAAACACTGAAATTTTAGCGAATTTCCAAGAAAAACTGAAATTTTAGCGAATTTCCATGAAAAATGTCAATATTAACCGAATTTCTAAATCGTTCCTATTTCTACGTAACTCGACGATTTGGATGATATATAAGAAACACTGAAATTTTAGCGAATTTCCAAGAAAAACTGAAATTTTAGCGAATTTCCAAGAAAAATGTCAAAATTAACAAAATTTCTAAATCGTTCCTATTTCTACGTAACTCGACGATTTGTATGATATATAAGAAACACTGAAATTTTAGCGAATTTCCAAGAAAAACTGAAATTTTAGCGAATTTCCAAGAAAAATGTCAATATTAACCGAATTTCTAAATCGTTCCTATTTCTACGTATCTCGACGATTTGCATGATATATAAGAAACACTGAAATTTTAGAAAATTTCCAAGAAAAACTGAAATTTTAGCGAATTTCCAAGAAAAATGTAAAAATTAACCGAAATTCTGAATCGTTCCTATTTCTACGTATCTCGACGATTTGGATGATATATAAGAAACACTGAAATTTTAGCGAATTTCCAAGAAAAACTGAAATTTTAGCGAATTTCCAAGAAAAATGTCAATATTAACCGAATTTCTAAATCGTTCCTATTTCTACGTATCTCGACGATTTGGGTGATATATAAGAAACACTGAAATTTTAGCGAATTTCCAAGAAAAACTGAAATTTTAGCGAATTTCCATGAAAAATGTCAATATTAACCGAATTTCTAAATCGTTCCTATTTCTACGTAACTCGACGATTTGGATGATATATAAGAAACACTGAAATTTTAGCGAATTTCCAAGAAAAACTGAAATTTTAGCGAATATCCAAGAAAAATGTCAAAATTAACAGAATTTCTAAATCGTTCCTATTTCTACGTATCTCGACGATTTGGATGATATATAAGAAACACTGAAATTTTAGCGAATTTCCAAGAAAAACTGAAATTTTAGCGAATTTCCATGAAAAATGTCAATATTAACCGAATTTCTAAATCGTTCCTATTTCTACGTAACTCGACGATTTGGATGATATATAAGAAACACTGAAATTTTAGCGAATTTCCAAGAAAAACTGAAATTTTAGCGAATTTCCAAGAAAAATGTCAATATTAACCGAATTTCTAAATCGTTCCTATTTCTACGTATCTCGACGATTTGGATGATATATAAGAAACACTGAAATTTTAGCGAATTTCCAAGAAAAACTGAAATTTTAGCGAATTTCCAAGAAAAATGTCAATATTAACCGAATTTCTAAATCGTTCCTATTTCTACGTAACTCGTCGATTTGGATGATATATAAGAAACACTGAAATTTTAGCGAATTTCCAAGAAAAACTGAAATTTTAGCGAATTTCCATGAAAAATGTCAATATTAACCGAATTTCTAAATCGTTCCTATTTCTACGTAACTCGTCGATTTGGATGATATATAAGAAACACTGAAATTTTAGCGAATTTCCAAGAAAAACTGAAATTTTAGCGAATTTCCAAGAAAAATGTCAATATTAACCGAATTTCTAAATCGTTCCTATTTCTACGTAACTCGTCGATTTGGATGATATATAAGAAACACTGAAATTTTAGCGAATTTCCAAGAAAAACTGAAATTTTAGCGAATTTCCATGAAAAATGTCTATATTAACCGAATTTCTAAATCGTTCCTATTTCTACGTAACTCGTCGATTTGGATGATATATAAGAAACTCTGAAATTTTAGCGAGTTTCCAAGAAAAACTGAAATTTTAGCGAATTTCCATGAAAAATGTCAATATTAACCGAATTTCTAAATCGTTCCTATTTCTACGTAACTCGACGATTTGGATGATATATAAGAAACACTGAAATTTTAGCGAATTTCCAAGAAAAACTGAAATTTTAGCGAATTTCCATGAAAAATGTCAATATTAACCGAATTTCTAAATCGTTCCTATTTCTACGTATCTCGACGATTTGGATGATATATAAGAAACACTGAAATTTTAGCGAATTTCCAAGAAAAACTGAAATTTTAGCGAATTTCCATGAAAAATGTCTATATTAACCGAATTTCTAAATCGTTCCTATTTCTACGTAACTCGTCGATTTGGATGATATATAAGAAACTCTGAAATTTTAGCGAATTTCCAAGAAAAACTGAAATTGTAGCGAATTTCCATGAAAAATGTCAATATTAACCGAATTTCTAAATCGTTCCTATTTCTACGTATCTCGACGATTTGGATGATATATAAGAAACACTGAAATGTTAGCGAATTTCCAAGAAAAACTGAAATTTTAGCGAATTTCCATGAAAAATGTCAATATTAACCGAATTTCTAAATCGTTCCTATTTCTACGTAACTCGACGATTTGGATGATATATAAGAAACACTGAAATTTTAGCGAATTTCCAAGAAAAACTGAAATTTTAGCGAATTTCCATGAAAAATGTCAATATTAACCGAATTTCTAAATCGTTCCTATTTCTACGTATCTCGACGATTTGGATGATATATAAGAAACACTGAAATTTTAGCGAATTTCCAAGAAAAACTGAAATTTTATAGAATTTCCATGAAAAATGTCAATATTAACCGAATTTCTAAATCGTTCCTATTTCTACGTAACTCGACGATTTGGATGATATATAAGAAACACTGAAATTTTAGCGAATTTCCAAGAAAAACTGAAATTTTAGCGAATTTCCATGAAAAATGTCAATATTAACCGAATTTCTAAATCGTTCCTATTTCTACGTAACTCGACGATTTGGATGATATATAAGAAACACTGAAATTTTAGCGAATTTCCAAGAAAAACTGAAATTTTAGCGAATTTCCATGAAAAATGTCAATATTAACCGAATTTCTAAATTGTTCCTATTTCTACGTATCTCGACGATTTGGATGATATATAAGAAACACTGAAATTTTAGCGAATTTCCAAGAAAAACTGAAATTTTAGCGAATTTCCATGAAAAATGTCAATATTAACCGAATTTCTAAATCGTTCCTATTTCTACGTATCTCGACGATTTGGATGATATATAAGAAACACTGAAATGTTAGCGAATTTCCAAGAAAAACTGAAATTTTAGCGAATTTCCATGAAAAATGTCAATATTAACCGAATTTCTAAATCGTTCCTATTTCTACGTAACTCGACGATTTGGATGATATATAAGAAACACTGAAATTTTAGCGAATTTCCAAGAAAAACTGAAATTTTAGCGAATTTCCAAGAAAAATATCAAAATTAACAGAATTTCTAAATCGTTCCTATTTCTACGTAACTCGACGATTTGGATGATATATAAGAAACACTGAAATTTTAGCGAATTTCCAAGAAAAACTGAAATTTTAGAGAATTTCCATGAAAAATGTCAATATTAACCGAATTTCTAAATCGTTCCTATTTCTACGTAACTCGACGATTTGGATGATATATAAGAAACACTGAAATTTTTGCGAATTTCCAAGAAAAACTGAAATTTTAGCGAATTTCCAAGAAAAATGTCAATATTAACCGAATTTCTAAATCGTTCCTATTTCTACGTAACTCGACGATTTGGATGATATATAAGAAACACTGAAATTTTAGCGAATTTCCAAGAAAAACTGAAATTTTAGCGAATTTCCAAGAAAAATATCAAAATTAACAGAATTTCTAAATCGTTCCTATTTCTACGTAACTCGACGATTTGGATGATATATAAGAAACACTGAAATTTTAGCTAATTTCCAAGAAAAACTGAAATTTTAGCGAATTTCCATGAAAAATGTCAATATTAACCGAATTTCTAAATCGTTCCTATTTCTACGTAACTCGACGATTTGGATGATATATAAGAAACACTGAAATTTTAGCGAATTTCCAAGAAAAACTGAAATTTTAGCGAATTTCCATGAAAAATGTCAATATTAACCGAATTTCTAAATTGTTCCTATTTCTACGTATCTCGACGATTTGGATGATATATAAGAAACACTGAAATTTTAGCGAATTTCCAAGAAAAACTGAAATTTTAGCGAATTTCCATGAAAAATGTCAATATTAACCGAATTTCTAAATCGTTCCTATTTCTACGTAACTCGACGATTTGGATGATATATAAGAAACACTGAAATTTTAGCGAATTTCCAAGAGAAACTGAAATTTTAGCGAATTTCCAAGAAAAATGTCAATATTAACCGAATTTCTAAATCGTTCCTATTTCTACGTATCTCGACGATTTGGATGATATATAAGAAACACTGAAATTTTAGCGAATTTCCAAGAAAAACTGAAATTTTAGCGAATTTCCATGAAAAATGTCAATATTAACCGAATTTCTAAATCGTTCCTATTTCTACGTATCTCGACGATTTGGATGATATATAAGAAACACTGAAATGTTAGCGAATTTCCAAGAAAAACTGAAATTTTAGCGAATTTCCATGAAAAATGTCAATATTAACCGAATTTCTAAATCGTTCCTATTTCTACGTAACTCGACGATTTGGATGATATATAAGAAACACTGAAATTTTAGCGAATTTCCAAGAAAAACTGAAATTTTAGCGAATATCCAAGAAAAATGGCAAAATTAACAGAATTTCTAAATCGTTCCTATTTCTACGTATCTCGACGATTTGGATGATATATAAGAAACACTGAAATTTTAGCGAATTTCCAAGAAAAACTGAAATTTTTGCGAATTTCCATGAAAAATGTCAATATTAACCGAATTTCTAAATCGTTCCTATTTCTACGTAACTCGACGATTTGGATGATATATAAGAAACACTGAAATTTTAGCGAATTTCCAAGAAAAACTGAAATTTTAGCGAATTTCCATGAAAAATGTCAATATTAACCGAATTTCTAAATCGTTCCTATTTCTACGTATCTCGACGATTTGGATGATATATAAGAAACACTGAAATTTTAGCGAATTTCCAAGAAAAACTGAAATTTTAGCGAATTTCCATGAAAAATGTCAATATTAACCGAATTTCTAAATCGTTCCTATTTCTACGTAACTCGACGATTTGGATGATATATAAGAAACACTGAAATTTTAGCGAATTTCCAAGAAAAACTGAAATTTTAGCGAATTTCCATGAAAAATGTCAATATTAACCGAATTTCTAAATCGTTCCTATTTCTACGTAACTCGACGATTTGGATGATATATAAGAAACACTGAAATTTTAGCGAATTTCCAAGAAAAACTGAAATTTTAGCGAATTTCCATGAAAAATGTCAATATTAACCGAATTTCTAAATCGTTCCTATTTCTACGTAACTCGACGATTTGGATGATATATAAGAAACACTGAAATTTTAGCGAATTTCCAAGAAAAACTGAAATTTTAGCGAATTTCCAAGAAAAATATCAAAATTAACAGAATTTCTAAATCGTTCCTATTTCTACGTAACTCGACGATTTGGATGATATATAAGAAACACTGAAATTTTAGCGAATTTCCAAGAAAAACTGAAATTTTAGCGAATATCCAAGAAAAATGTCAAAATTAACAGAATTTCTAAATCGTTCCTATTTCTACGTATCTCGACGATTTGGATGATATATAAGAAACACTGAAATTTTAGCGAATTTCCAAGAAAAACTGAAATTTTAGCGAATTTCCATGAAAAATGTCAATATTAACCGAATTTCTAAATCGTTCCTATTTCTACGTAACTCGACGATTTGGATGATATATAAGAAACACTGAAATTTTAGCGAATTTCCAAGAAAAACTGAAATTTTAGCGAATTTCCAAGAAAAATGTCAATATTAACCGAATTTCTAAATCGTTCCTATTTCTACGTATCTCGACGATTTGGATGATATATAAGAAACACTGAAATTTTAGCGAATTTCCAAGAAAAACTGAAATTTTAGCGAATTTCCAAGAAAAATGTCAATATTAACCGAATTTCTAAATCGTTCCTATTTCTACGTATCTCGACGATTTGGATGATATATAAGAAACACTGAAATTTTAGCGAATTTCCAAGAAAAACTGAAATTTTAGCGAATTTCCAAGAAAAATGTCAAAATTAACCGAATTTCTAAATCGTTCCTATTTCTACGTATCTCGACGATTTGGATGATATATAAGAAACACTGAAATTTTAGCGAATTTCCAAGAAAAACTGAAATTTTAGCGAATTTCCATGAAAAATGTCAATATTAACCGAATTTCTAAATCGTTCCTATTTCTACGTAACTCGACGATTTGGATGATATATAAGAAACACTGAAATTTTAGCGAATTTCCAAGAAAAACTGAAATTTTAGCGAATTTCCATGAAAAATGTCAATATTAACCGAATTTCTAAATCGTTCCTATTTCTACGTATCTCGACGATTTGGATGATATATAAGAAACACTGAAATTTTAGCGAATTTCCAAGAAAAACTGAAATTTTAGCGAATTTCCAAGAAAAATGTCAATATTAACCGAATTTCTAAATCGTTCCTATTTCTACGTATCTCGACGATTTGGATGATATATAAGTAACACTGAAATTTTAGCGAATTTCCAAGAAAAACTGAAATTTTAGCGAATTTCCAAGAAAAACTGAAATTTTAGCGAATTTCCATGAAAAATGTCAATATTAACCGAATTTCTAAATCGTTCCTATTTCTACGTATCTCGACGATTTGGATGATATATAAGAAACACTGAAATTTTAGCGAATTTCCAAGAAAAACTGAAATTTTAGCGAATGTCCATGAAAAATGTCAATATTAACCGAATTTCTAAATCGTTCCTATTTCTACGTAACTCGACGATTTGGATGATATATAAGAAACACTGAAATTTTAGCGAATTTCCAAGAAAAACTGAAATTTTAGCGAATTTCCATGAAAAATGTCAATATTAACCGAATTTCTAAATCGTTCCTATTTCTACGTAACTCGACGATTTGGATGATATATAAGAAACACTGAAATTTTAGCGAATTTCCAAGAAAAACTGAAATTTTAGCGAATTTCCAAGAAAAATGTCAAAATTAACAAAATTTCTAAATCGTTCCTATTTCTACGTAACTCGACGATTTGTATGATATATAAGAAACACTGAAATTTTAGCGAATTTCCAAGAAAAACTGAAATTTTAGCGAATTTCCAAGAAAAATGTCAATATTAACCGAATTTCTAAATCGTTCCTATTTCTACGTATCTCGACGATTTGCATGATATATAAGAAACACTGAAATTTTAGAAAATTTCCAAGAAAAACTGAAATTTTAGCGAATTTCCAAGAAAAATGTAAAAATTAACCGAAATTCTGAATCGTTCCTATTTCTACGTATCTCGACGATTTGGATGATATATAAGAAACACTGAAATTTTAGCGAATTTCCAAGAAAAACTGAAATTTTAGCGAATTTCCAAGAAAAATGTCAATATTAACCGAATTTCTAAATCGTTCCTATTTCTACGTATCTCGACGATTTGGGTGATATATAAGAAACACTGAAATTTTAGCGAATTTCCAAGAAAAACTGAAATTTTAGCGAATTTCCATGAAAAATGTCAATATTAACCGAATTTCTAAATCGTTCCTATTTCTACGTAACTCGACGATTTGGATGATATATAAGAAACACTGAAATTTTAGCGAATTTCCAAGAAAAACTGAAATTTTAGCGAATATCCAAGAAAAATGTCAAAATTAACAGAATTTCTAAATCGTTCCTATTTCTACGTAACTCGTCGATTTGGATGATATATAAGAAACTCTGAAATTTTAGCGAGTTTCCAAGAAAAACTGAAATTTTAGCGAATTTCCATGAAAAATGTCAATATTAACCGAATTTCTAAATCGTTCCTATTTCTACGTAACTCGACGATTTGGATGATATATAAGAAACACTGAAATTTTAGCGAATTTCCAAGAAAAACTGAAATTTTAGCGAATTTCCATGAAAAATGTCAATATTAACCGAATTTCTAAATCGTTCCTATTTCTACGTATCTCGACGATTTGGATGATATATAAGAAACACTGAAATTTTAGCGAATTTCCAAGAAAAACTGAAATTTTAGCGAATTTCCATGAAAAATGTCTATATTAACCGAATTTCTAAATCGTTCCTATTTCTACGTAACTCGTCGATTTGGATGATATATAAGAAACTCTGAAATTTTAGCGAATTTCCAAGAAAAACTGAAATTGTAGCGAATTTCCATGAAAAATGTCAATATTAACCGAATTTCTAAATCGTTCCTATTTCTACGTATCTCGACGATTTGGATGATATATAAGAAACACTGAAATGTTAGCGAATTTCCAAGAAAAACTGAAATTTTAGCGAATTTCCATGAAAAATGTCAATATTAACCGAATTTCTAAATCGTTCCTATTTCTACGTAACTCGACGATTTGGATGATATATAAGAAACACTGAAATTTTAGCGAATTTCCAAGAAAAACTGAAATTTTAGCGAATTTCCATGAAAAATGTCAATATTAACCGAATTTCTAAATCGTTCCTATTTCTACGTATCTCGACGATTTGGATGATATATAAGAAACACTGAAATTTTAGCGAATTTCCAAGAAAAACTGAAATTTTATAGAATTTCCATGAAAAATGTCAATATTAACCGAATTTCTAAATCGTTCCTATTTCTACGTAACTCGACGATTTGGATGATATATAAGAAACACTGAAATTTTAGCGAATTTCCAAGAAAAACTGAAATTTTAGCGAATTTCCATGAAAAATGTCAATATTAACCGAATTTCTAAATCGTTCCTATTTCTACGTAACTCGACGATTTGGATGATATATAAGAAACACTGAAATTTTAGCGAATTTCCAAGAAAAACTGAAATTTTAGCGAATTTCCATGAAAAATGTCAATATTAACCGAATTTCTAAATTGTTCCTATTTCTACGTATCTCGACGATTTGGATGATATATAAGAAACACTGAAATTTTAGCGAATTTCCAAGAAAAACTGAAATTTTAGCGAATTTCCATGAAAAATGTCAATATTAACCGAATTTCTAAATCGTTCCTATTTCTACGTATCTCGACGATTTGGATGATATATAAGAAACACTGAAATGTTAGCGAATTTCCAAGAAAAACTGAAATTTTAGCGAATTTCCATGAAAAATGTCAATATTAACCGAATTTCTAAATCGTTCCTATTTCTACGTAACTCGACGATTTGGATGATATATAAGAAACACTGAAATTTTAGCGAATTTCCAAGAAAAACTGAAATTTTAGCGAATTTCCAAGAAAAATATCAAAATTAACAGAATTTCTAAATCGTTCCTATTTCTACGTAACTCGACGATTTGGATGATATATAAGAAACACTGAAATTTTAGCGAATTTCCAAGAAAAACTGAAATTTTAGAGAATTTCCATGAAAAATGTCAATATTAACCGAATTTCTAAATCGTTCCTATTTCTACGTAACTCGACGATTTGGATGATATATAAGAAACACTGAAATTTTTGCGAATTTCCAAGAAAAACTGAAATTTTAGCGAATTTCCAAGAAAAATGTCAATATTAACCGAATTTCTAAATCGTTCCTATTTCTACGTAACTCGACGATTTGGATGATATATAAGAAACACTGAAATTTTAGCGAATTTCCAAGAAAAACTGAAATTTTAGCGAATTTCCAAGAAAAATATCAAAATTAACAGAATTTCTAAATCGTTCCTATTTCTACGTAACTCGACGATTTGGATGATATATAAGAAACACTGAAATTTTAGCTAATTTCCAAGAAAAACTGAAATTTTAGCGAATTTCCATGAAAAATGTCAATATTAACCGAATTTCTAAATCGTTCCTATTTCTACGTAACTCGACGATTTGGATGATATATAAGAAACACTGAAATTTTAGCGAATTTCCAAGAAAAACTGAAATTTTAGCGAATTTCCATGAAAAATGTCAATATTAACCGAATTTCTAAATTGTTCCTATTTCTACGTATCTCGACGATTTGGATGATATATAAGAAACACTGAAATTTTAGCGAATTTCCAAGAAAAACTGAAATTTTAGCGAATTTCCATGAAAAATGTCAATATTAACCGAATTTCTAAATCGTTCCTATTTCTACGTAACTCGACGATTTGGATGATATATAAGAAACACTGAAATTTTAGCGAATTTCCAAGAAAAACTGAAATTTTAGCGAATTTCCAAGAAAAATGTCAATATTAACCGAATTTCTAAATCGTTCCTATTTCTACGTATCTCGACGATTTGGATGATATATAAGAAACACTGAAATTTTAGCGAATTTCCAAGAAAAACTGAAATTTTAGCGAATTTCCATGAAAAATGTCAATATTAACCGAATTTCTAAATCGTTCCTATTTCTACGTATCTCGACGATTTGGATGATATATAAGAAACACTGAAATGTTAGCGAATTTCCAAGAAAAACTGAAATTTTAGCGAATTTCCATGAAAAATGTCAATATTAACCGAATTTCTAAATCGTTCCTATTTCTACGTAACTCGACGATTTGGATGATATATAAGAAACACTGAAATTTTAGCGAATTTCCAAGAAAAACTGAAATTTTAGCGAATATCCAAGAAAAATGGCAAAATTAACAGAATTTCTAAATCGTTCCTATTTCTACGTATCTCGACGATTTGGATGATATATAAGAAACACTGAAATTTTAGCGAATTTCCAAGAAAAACTGAAATTTTTGCGAATTTCCATGAAAAATGTCAATATTAACCGAATTTCTAAATCGTTCCTATTTCTACGTAACTCGACGATTTGGATGATATATAAGAAACACTGAAATTTTAGCGAATTTCCAAGAAAAACTGAAATTTTAGCGAATTTCCATGAAAAATGTCAATATTAACCGAATTTCTAAATCGTTCCTATTTCTACGTATCTCGACGATTTGGATGATATATAAGAAACACTGAAATTTTAGCGAATTTCCAAGAAAAACTGAAATTTTAGCGAATTTCCATGAAAAATGTCAATATTAACCGAATTTCTAAATCGTTCCTATTTCTACGTAACTCGACGATTTGGATGATATATAAGAAACACTGAAATTTTAGCGAATTTCCAAGAAAAACTGAAATTTTAGCGAATTTCCATGAAAAATGTCAATATTAACCGAATTTCTAAATCGTTCCTATTTCTACGTAACTCGACGATTTGGATGATATATAAGAAACACTGAAATTTTAGCGAATTTCCAAGAAAAACTGAAATTTTAGCGAATTTCCATGAAAAATGTCAATATTAACCGAATTTCTAAATCGTTCCTATTTCTACGTAACTCGACGATTTGGATGATATATAAGAAACACTGAAATTTTAGCGAATTTCCAAGAAAAACTGAAATTTTAGCGAATTTCCAAGAAAAATATCAAAATTAACAGAATTTCTAAATCGTTCCTATTTCTACGTAACTCGACGATTTGGATGATATATAAGAAACACTGAAATTTTAGCTAATTTCCAAGAAAAACTGAAATTTTAGCGAATTTCCATGAAAAATGTCAATATTAACCGAATTTCTAAATCGTTCCTATTTCTACGTAACTCGACGATTTGGATGATATATAAGAAACACTGAAATTTTAGCGAATTTCCAAGAAAAACTGAAATTTTAGCGAATTTCCATGAAAAATGTCAATATTAACCGAATTTCTAAATTGTTCCTATTTCTACGTATCTCGACGATTTGGATGATATATAAGAAACACTGAAATTTTAGCGAATTTCCAAGAAAAACTGAAATTTTAGCGAATTTCCATGAAAAATGTCAATATTAACCGAATTTCTAAATCGTTCCTATTTCTACGTAACTCGACGATTTGGATGATATATAAGAAACACTGAAATTTTAGCGAATTTCCAAGAAAAACTGAAATTTTAGCGAATTTCCAAGAAAAATGTCAATATTAACCGAATTTCTAAATCGTTCCTATTTCTACGTATCTCGACGATTTGGATGATATATAAGAAACACTGAAATTTTAGCGAATTTCCAAGAAAAACTGAAATTTTAGCGAATTTCCATGAAAAATGTCAATATTAACCGAATTTCTAAATTGTTCCTATTTCTACGTATCTCGACGATTTGGATGATATATAAGAAACACTGAAATTTTAGCGAATTTCCAAGAAAAACTGAAATTTTAGCGAATTTCCATGAAAAATGTCAATATTAACCGAATTTCTAAATCGTTCCTATTTCTACGTATCTCGACGATTTGGATGATATATAAGAAACACTGAAATGTTAGCGAATTTCCAAGAAAAACTGAAATTTTAGCGAATTTCCATGAAAAATGTCAATATTAACCGAATTTCTAAATCGTTCCTATTTCTACGTATCTCGACGATTTGGATGATATATAAGAAACACTGAAATTTTAGCGAATTTCCAAGAAAAACTGAAATTTTAGCGAATTTCCAAGAAAAATGTCAAAATTAACAGAATTTCTAAATCGTTCCTATTTCTACGTATCTCGACGATTTGGATGATATATAAGAAACACTGAAATGTTAGCGAATTTCCAAGAAAAACTGAAATTTTAGCGAATTTCCATGAAAAATGTCAATATTAACCGAATTTCTAAATCGTTCCTATTTCTACGTAACTCGACGATTTGGATGATATATAAGAAACACTGAAATTTTAGCGAATTTCCAAGAAAAACTGAAATTTTAGCGAATCTCCATGAAAAATGTCAATATTAACCGAATTTCTAAATCGTTCCTATTTCTACGTAACTCGACGATTTGGATGATATATAAGAAACACTGAAATTTTAGCGAATTTCCAAGAAAAACTGAAATTTTAGCGAATTTCCATGAAAAATGTCAATATTAACCGAATTTCTAAATCGTTCCTATTTCTACGTAACTCGACGATTTGGATGATATATAAGAAACACTGAAATTTTAGCGAATTTCCATGAAAAATGTCAATATTAACCGAATTTCTAAATCGTTCCTATTTCTACGTAACTCGACGATTTGGATGATATATAAGAAACACTGAAATTTTAGCGAATTTCCAAGAAAAACTGAAATTTTAGCGAATCTCCATGAAAAATGTCAATATTAACCGAATTTCTAAATCGTTCCTATTTCTACGTAACTCGACGATTTGGATGATATATAAGAAACACTGAAATTTTAGCGAATTTCCAAGAAAAACTGAAATTTTAGCGAATTTCCATGAAAAATGTCAATATTAACCGAATTTCTAAATCGTTCCTATTTCTACGTAACTCGACGATTTGGATGATATATAAGAAACACTGAAATTTTAGCGAATTTCCAAGAAAAACTGAAATTTTAGCGAATCTCCATGAAAAATGTCAATATTAACCGAATTTCTAAATCGTTCCTATTTCTACGTAACTCGACGATTTGGATGATATATAAGAAACACTGAAATTTTAGCGAATTTCCAAGAAAAACTGAAATTTTAGCGAATTTCCATGAAAAATGTCAATATTAACCGAATTTCTAAATCGTTCCTATTTCTACGTAACTCGACGATTTGGATGATATATAAGAAACACTGAAATTTTAGCGAATTTCCATGAAAAATGTCAATATTAACCGAATTTCTAAATCGTTCCTATTTCTACGTAACTCGACGATTTGGATGATATATAAGAAACACTGAAATTTTAGCGAATTTCCAAGAAAAACTGAAATTTTAGCGAATCTCCATGAAAAATGTCAATATTAACCGAATTTCTAAATCGTTCCTATTTCTACGTAACTCGACGATTTGGATGATATATAAGAAACACTGAAATTTTAGCGAATTTCCAAGAAAAACTGAAATTTTAGCGAATTTCCATGAAAAATGTCAATATTAACCGAATTTCTAAATCGTTCCTATTTCTACGTAACTCGACGATTTGGATGATATATAAGAAACACTGAAATTTTAGCGAATTTCCAAGAAAAACTGAAATTTTAGCGAATTTCCATGAAAAATGTCAATATTAACCGAATTTCTAAATTGTTCCTATTTCTACGTATCTCGACGATTTGGATGATATATAAGAAACACTGAAATTTTAGCGAATTTCCAAGAAAAACTGAAATTTTAGCGAATTTCCATGAAAAATGTCAATATTAACCGAATTTCTAAATCGTTCCTATTTCTACGTATCTCGACGATTTGGATGATATATAAGAAACACTGAAATGTTAGCGAATTTCCAAGAAAAACTGAAATTTTAGCGAATTTCCATGAAAAATGTCAATATTAACCGAATTTCTAAATCGTTCCTATTTCTACGTAACTCGACGATTTGGATGATATATAAGAAACACTGAAATTTTAGCGAATTTCCAAGAAAAACTGAAATTTTAGCGAATTTCCAAGAAAAATGTCAAAATTAACCGAATTTCTAAATCGTTCCTATTTCTACGTATCTCGACGATTTGGATGATATATAAGAAACACTGAAATTTTAGCGAATTTCCAAGAAAAACTGAAATTTTAGCGAATTTCCATGAAAAATGTCAATATTAACCGAATTTCTAAATCGTTCCTATTTCTACGTAACTCGACGATTTGGATGATATATAAGAAACACTGAAATTTTAGCGAATTTCCAAGAAAAACTGAAATTTTAGCGAATTTCCATGAAAAATGTCAATATTAACCGAATTTCTAAATCGTTCCTATTTCTACGTATCTCGACGATTTGGATGATATATAAGAAACACTGAAATTTTAGCGAATTTCCAAGAAAAACTGAAATTTTAGCGAATTTCCAAGAAAAATGTCAATATTAACCGAATTTCTAAATCGTTCCTATTTCTACGTATCTCGACGATTTGGATGATATATAAGTAACACTGAAATTTTAGCGAATTTCCAAGAAAAACTGAAATTTTAGCGAATTTCCAAGAAAAACTGAAATTTTAGCGAATTTCCATGAAAAATGTCAATATTAACCGAATTTCTAAATCGTTCCTATTTCTACGTATCTCGACGATTTGGATGATATATAAGAAACACTGAAATTTTAGCGAATTTCCAAGAAAAACTGAAATTTTAGCGAATGTCCATGAAAAATGTCAATATTAACCGAATTTCTAAATCGTTCCTATTTCTACGTAACTCGACGATTTGGATGATATATAAGAAACACTGAAATTTTAGCGAATTTCCAAGAAAAACTGAAATTTTAGCGAATTTCCATGAAAAATGTCAATATTAACCGAATTTCTAAATCGTTCCTATTTCTACGTAACTCGACGATTTGGATGATATATAAGAAACACTGAAATTTTAGCGAATTTCCAAGAAAAACTGAAATTTTAGCGAATTTCCAAGAAAAATGTCAAAATTAACAAAATTTCTAAATCGTTCCTATTTCTACGTAACTCGACGATTTGTATGATATATAAGAAACACTGAAATTTTAGCGAATTTCCAAGAAAAACTGAAATTTTAGCGAATTTCCAAGAAAAATGTCAATATTAACCGAATTTCTAAATCGTTCCTATTTCTACGTATCTCGACGATTTGCATGATATATAAGAAACACTGAAATTTTAGAAAATTTCCAAGAAAAACTGAAATTTTAGCGAATTTCCAAGAAAAATGTAAAAATTAACCGAAATTCTGAATCGTTCCTATTTCTACGTATCTCGACGATTTGGATGATATATAAGAAACACTGAAATTTTAGCGAATTTCCAAGAAAAACTGAAATTTTAGCGAATTTCCAAGAAAAATGTCAATATTAACCGAATTTCTAAATCGTTCCTATTTCTACGTATCTCGACGATTTGGGTGATATATAAGAAACACTGAAATTTTAGCGAATTTCCAAGAAAAACTGAAATTTTAGCGAATTTCCATGAAAAATGTCAATATTAACCGAATTTCTAAATCGTTCCTATTTCTACGTAACTCGACGATTTGGATGATATATAAGAAACACTGAAATTTTAGCGAATTTCCAAGAAAAACTGAAATTTTAGCGAATATCCAAGAAAAATGTCAAAATTAACAGAATTTCTAAATCGTTCCTATTTCTACGTATCTCGACGATTTGGATGATATATAAGAAACACTGAAATTTTAGCGAATTTCCAAGAAAAACTGAAATTTTAGCGAATTTCCATGAAAAATGTCAATATTAACCGAATTTCTAAATCGTTCCTATTTCTACGTAACTCGACGATTTGGATGATATATAAGAAACACTGAAATTTTAGCGAATTTCCAAGAAAAACTGAAATTTTAGCGAATTTCCAAGAAAAATGTCAATATTAACCGAATTTCTAAATCGTTCCTATTTCTACGTATCTCGACGATTTGGATGATATATAAGAAACACTGAAATTTTAGCGAATTTCCAAGAAAAACTGAAATTTTAGCGAATTTCCAAGAAAAATGTCAATATTAACCGAATTTCTAAATCGTTCCTATTTCTACGTAACTCGTCGATTTGGATGATATATAAGAAACACTGAAATTTTAGCGAATTTCCAAGAAAAACTGAAATTTTAGCGAATTTCCATGAAAAATGTCAATATTAACCGAATTTCTAAATCGTTCCTATTTCTACGTAACTCGTCGATTTGGATGATATATAAGAAACACTGAAATTTTAGCGAATTTCCAAGAAAAACTGAAATTTTAGCGAATTTCCAAGAAAAATGTCAATATTAACCGAATTTCTAAATCGTTCCTATTTCTACGTAACTCGTCGATTTGGATGATATATAAGAAACACTGAAATTTTAGCGAATTTCCAAGAAAAACTGAAATTTTAGCGAATTTCCATGAAAAATGTCTATATTAACCGAATTTCTAAATCGTTCCTATTTCTACGTAACTCGTCGATTTGGATGATATATAAGAAACTCTGAAATTTTAGCGAGTTTCCAAGAAAAACTGAAATTTTAGCGAATTTCCATGAAAAATGTCAATATTAACCGAATTTCTAAATCGTTCCTATTTCTACGTAACTCGACGATTTGGATGATATATAAGAAACACTGAAATTTTAGCGAATTTCCAAGAAAAACTGAAATTTTAGCGAATTTCCATGAAAAATGTCAATATTAACCGAATTTCTAAATCGTTCCTATTTCTACGTATCTCGACGATTTGGATGATATATAAGAAACACTGAAATTTTAGCGAATTTCCAAGAAAAACTGAAATTTTAGCGAATTTCCATGAAAAATGTCTATATTAACCGAATTTCTAAATCGTTCCTATTTCTACGTAACTCGTCGATTTGGATGATATATAAGAAACTCTGAAATTTTAGCGAATTTCCAAGAAAAACTGAAATTGTAGCGAATTTCCATGAAAAATGTCAATATTAACCGAATTTCTAAATCGTTCCTATTTCTACGTATCTCGACGATTTGGATGATATATAAGAAACACTGAAATGTTAGCGAATTTCCAAGAAAAACTGAAATTTTAGCGAATTTCCATGAAAAATGTCAATATTAACCGAATTTCTAAATCGTTCCTATTTCTACGTAACTCGACGATTTGGATGATATATAAGAAACACTGAAATTTTAGCGAATTTCCAAGAAAAACTGAAATTTTAGCGAATTTCCATGAAAAATGTCAATATTAACCGAATTTCTAAATCGTTCCTATTTCTACGTATCTCGACGATTTGGATGATATATAAGAAACACTGAAATTTTAGCGAATTTCCAAGAAAAACTGAAATTTTATAGAATTTCCATGAAAAATGTCAATATTAACCGAATTTCTAAATCGTTCCTATTTCTACGTAACTCGACGATTTGGATGATATATAAGAAACACTGAAATTTTAGCGAATTTCCAAGAAAAACTGAAATTTTAGCGAATTTCCATGAAAAATGTCAATATTAACCGAATTTCTAAATCGTTCCTATTTCTACGTAACTCGACGATTTGGATGATATATAAGAAACACTGAAATTTTAGCGAATTTCCAAGAAAAACTGAAATTTTAGCGAATTTCCATGAAAAATGTCAATATTAACCGAATTTCTAAATTGTTCCTATTTCTACGTATCTCGACGATTTGGATGATATATAAGAAACACTGAAATTTTAGCGAATTTCCAAGAAAAACTGAAATTTTAGCGAATTTCCATGAAAAATGTCAATATTAACCGAATTTCTAAATCGTTCCTATTTCTACGTATCTCGACGATTTGGATGATATATAAGAAACACTGAAATGTTAGCGAATTTCCAAGAAAAACTGAAATTTTAGCGAATTTCCATGAAAAATGTCAATATTAACCGAATTTCTAAATCGTTCCTATTTCTACGTAACTCGACGATTTGGATGATATATAAGAAACACTGAAATTTTAGCGAATTTCCAAGAAAAACTGAAATTTTAGCGAATTTCCAAGAAAAATATCAAAATTAACAGAATTTCTAAATCGTTCCTATTTCTACGTAACTCGACGATTTGGATGATATATAAGAAACACTGAAATTTTAGCGAATTTCCAAGAAAAACTGAAATTTTAGAGAATTTCCATGAAAAATGTCAATATTAACCGAATTTCTAAATCGTTCCTATTTCTACGTAACTCGACGATTTGGATGATATATAAGAAACACTGAAATTTTTGCGAATTTCCAAGAAAAACTGAAATTTTAGCGAATTTCCAAGAAAAATGTCAATATTAACCGAATTTCTAAATCGTTCCTATTTCTACGTAACTCGACGATTTGGATGATATATAAGAAACACTGAAATTTTAGCGAATTTCCAAGAAAAACTGAAATTTTAGCGAATTTCCAAGAAAAATATCAAAATTAACAGAATTTCTAAATCGTTCCTATTTCTACGTAACTCGACGATTTGGATGATATATAAGAAACACTGAAATTTTAGCTAATTTCCAAGAAAAACTGAAATTTTAGCGAATTTCCATGAAAAATGTCAATATTAACCGAATTTCTAAATCGTTCCTATTTCTACGTAACTCGACGATTTGGATGATATATAAGAAACACTGAAATTTTAGCGAATTTCCAAGAAAAACTGAAATTTTAGCGAATTTCCATGAAAAATGTCAATATTAACCGAATTTCTAAATTGTTCCTATTTCTACGTATCTCGACGATTTGGATGATATATAAGAAACACTGAAATTTTAGCGAATTTCCAAGAAAAACTGAAATTTTAGCGAATTTCCATGAAAAATGTCAATATTAACCGAATTTCTAAATCGTTCCTATTTCTACGTAACTCGACGATTTGGATGATATATAAGAAACACTGAAATTTTAGCGAATTTCCAAGAAAAACTGAAATTTTAGCGAATTTCCAAGAAAAATGTCAATATTAACCGAATTTCTAAATCGTTCCTATTTCTACGTATCTCGACGATTTGGATGATATATAAGAAACACTGAAATTTTAGCGAATTTCCAAGAAAAACTGAAATTTTAGCGAATTTCCATGAAAAATGTCAATATTAACCGAATTTCTAAATCGTTCCTATTTCTACGTATCTCGACGATTTGGATGATATATAAGAAACACTGAAATGTTAGCGAATTTCCAAGAAAAACTGAAATTTTAGCGAATTTCCATGAAAAATGTCAATATTAACCGAATTTCTAAATCGTTCCTATTTCTACGTAACTCGACGATTTGGATGATATATAAGAAACACTGAAATTTTAGCGAATTTCCAAGAAAAACTGAAATTTTAGCGAATATCCAAGAAAAATGGCAAAATTAACAGAATTTCTAAATCGTTCCTATTTCTACGTATCTCGACGATTTGGATGATATATAAGAAACACTGAAATTTTAGCGAATTTCCAAGAAAAACTGAAATTTTTGCGAATTTCCATGAAAAATGTCAATATTAACCGAATTTCTAAATCGTTCCTATTTCTACGTAACTCGACGATTTGGATGATATATAAGAAACACTGAAATTTTAGCGAATTTCCAAGAAAAACTGAAATTTTAGCGAATTTCCATGAAAAATGTCAATATTAACCGAATTTCTAAATCGTTCCTATTTCTACGTATCTCGACGATTTGGATGATATATAAGAAACACTGAAATTTTAGCGAATTTCCAAGAAAAACTGAAATTTTAGCGAATTTCCATGAAAAATGTCAATATTAACCGAATTTCTAAATCGTTCCTATTTCTACGTAACTCGACGATTTGGATGATATATAAGAAACACTGAAATTTTAGCGAATTTCCAAGAAAAACTGAAATTTTAGCGAATTTCCATGAAAAATGTCAATATTAACCGAATTTCTAAATCGTTCCTATTTCTACGTAACTCGACGATTTGGATGATATATAAGAAACACTGAAATTTTAGCGAATTTCCAAGAAAAACTGAAATTTTAGCGAATTTCCATGAAAAATGTCAATATTAACCGAATTTCTAAATCGTTCCTATTTCTACGTAACTCGACGATTTGGATGATATATAAGAAACACTGAAATTTTAGCGAATTTCCAAGAAAAACTGAAATTTTAGCGAATTTCCAAGAAAAATATCAAAATTAACAGAATTTCTAAATCGTTCCTATTTCTACGTAACTCGACGATTTGGATGATATATAAGAAACACTGAAATTTTAGCTAATTTCCAAGAAAAACTGAAATTTTAGCGAATTTCCATGAAAAATGTCAATATTAACCGAATTTCTAAATCGTTCCTATTTCTACGTAACTCGACGATTTGGATGATATATAAGAAACACTGAAATTTTAGCGAATTTCCAAGAAAAACTGAAATTTTAGCGAATTTCCATGAAAAATGTCAATATTAACCGAATTTCTAAATTGTTCCTATTTCTACGTATCTCGACGATTTGGATGATATATAAGAAACACTGAAATTTTAGCGAATTTCCAAGAAAAACTGAAATTTTAGCGAATTTCCATGAAAAATGTCAATATTAACCGAATTTCTAAATCGTTCCTATTTCTACGTAACTCGACGATTTGGATGATATATAAGAAACACTGAAATTTTAGCGAATTTCCAAGAAAAACTGAAATTTTAGCGAATTTCCAAGAAAAATGTCAATATTAACCGAATTTCTAAATCGTTCCTATTTCTACGTATCTCGACGATTTGGATGATATATAAGAAACACTGAAATTTTAGCGAATTTCCAAGAAAAACTGAAATTTTAGCGAATTTCCATGAAAAATGTCAATATTAACCGAATTTCTAAATTGTTCCTATTTCTACGTATCTCGACGATTTGGATGATATATAAGAAACACTGAAATTTTAGCGAATTTCCAAGAAAAACTGAAATTTTAGCGAATTTCCATGAAAAATGTCAATATTAACCGAATTTCTAAATCGTTCCTATTTCTACGTATCTCGACGATTTGGATGATATATAAGAAACACTGAAATGTTAGCGAATTTCCAAGAAAAACTGAAATTTTAGCGAATTTCCATGAAAAATGTCAATATTAACCGAATTTCTAAATCGTTCCTATTTCTACGTATCTCGACGATTTGGATGATATATAAGAAACACTGAAATTTTAGCGAATTTCCAAGAAAAACTGAAATTTTAGCGAATTTCCAAGAAAAATGTCAAAATTAACAGAATTTCTAAATCGTTCCTATTTCTACGTATCTCGACGATTTGGATGATATATAAGAAACACTGAAATGTTAGCGAATTTCCAAGAAAAACTGAAATTTTAGCGAATTTCCATGAAAAATGTCAATATTAACCGAATTTCTAAATCGTTCCTATTTCTACGTAACTCGACGATTTGGATGATATATAAGAAACACTGAAATTTTAGCGAATTTCCAAGAAAAACTGAAATTTTAGCGAATCTCCATGAAAAATGTCAATATTAACCGAATTTCTAAATCGTTCCTATTTCTACGTAACTCGACGATTTGGATGATATATAAGAAACACTGAAATTTTAGCGAATTTCCAAGAAAAACTGAAATTTTAGCGAATTTCCATGAAAAATGTCAATATTAACCGAATTTCTAAATCGTTCCTATTTCTACGTAACTCGACGATTTGGATGATATATAAGAAACACTGAAATTTTAGCGAATTTCCATGAAAAATGTCAATATTAACCGAATTTCTAAATCGTTCCTATTTCTACGTAACTCGACGATTTGGATGATATATAAGAAACACTGAAATTTTAGCGAATTTCCAAGAAAAACTGAAATTTTAGCGAATCTCCATGAAAAATGTCAATATTAACCGAATTTCTAAATCGTTCCTATTTCTACGTAACTCGACGATTTGGATGATATATAAGAAACACTGAAATTTTAGCGAATTTCCAAGAAAAACTGAAATTTTAGCGAATTTCCATGAAAAATGTCAATATTAACCGAATTTCTAAATCGTTCCTATTTCTACGTAACTCGACGATTTGGATGATATATAAGAAACACTGAAATTTTAGCGAATTTCCAAGAAAAACTGAAATTTTAGCGAATTTCCATGAAAAATGTCAATATTAACCGAATTTCTAAATTGTTCCTATTTCTACGTATCTCGACGATTTGGATGATATATAAGAAACACTGAAATTTTAGCGAATTTCCAAGAAAAACTGAAATTTTAGCGAATTTCCATGAAAAATGTCAATATTAACCGAATTTCTAAATCGTTCCTATTTCTACGTATCTCGACGATTTGGATGATATATAAGAAACACTGAAATGTTAGCGAATTTCCAAGAAAAACTGAAATTTTAGCGAATTTCCATGAAAAATGTCAATATTAACCGAATTTCTAAATCGTTCCTATTTCTACGTAACTCGACGATTTGGATGATATATAAGAAACACTGAAATTTTAGCGAATTTCCAGGAAAAACTGAAATTTTAGCGAATTTCCATGAAAAATGTCAATATTAACCGAATTTCTAAATCGTTCCTATTTCTACGTATCTCGACGATTTGGATGATATATAAGAAACACTGAAATTTTAGCGAATTTCCAAGAAAAACTGAAATTTTAGCGAATTTCCATGAAAAATGTCAATATTAACCGAATTTCTAAATCGTTCCTATTTCTACGTAACTCGACGATTTGGATGATATATAAGAAACACTGAAATTTTAGCGAATTTCCAAGAAAAACTGAAATTTTAGCGAATTTCCAAGAAAAATGTCAATATTAACCGAATTTCTAAATCGTTCCTATTTCTACGTATCTCGACGATTTGGATGATATATAAGAAACACTGAAATTTTAGCGAATTTCCAAGAAAAACTGAAATTTTAGCGAATTTCCAAGAAAAATGTCAAAATTAACAGAATTTCTAAATCGTTCCTATTTCTACGTATCTCGACGATTTGGATGATATATAAGAAACACTGAAATGTTAGCGAATTTCCAAGAAAAACTGAAATTTTAGCGAATTTCCATGAAAAATGTCAATATTAACCGAATTTCTAAATCGTTCCTATTTCTACGTAACTCGACGATTTGGATGATATATAAGAAACACTGAAATTTTAGCGAATTTCCAAGAAAAACTGAAATTTTAGCGAATTTCCATGAAAAATGTCAATATTAACCGAATTTCTAAATCGTTCCTATTTCTACGTAACTCGACGATTTGGATGATATATAAGAAACACTGAAATTTTAGCGAATTTCCAAGAAAAACTGAAATTTTAGCGAATCTCCATGAAAAATGTCAATATTAACCGAATTTCTAAATCGTTCCTATTTCTACGTAACTCGACGATTTGGATGATATATAAGAAACACTGAAATTTTAGCGAATTTCCAAGAAAAACTGAAATTTTAGCGAATTTCCATGAAAAATGTCAATATTAACCGAATTTCTAAATCGTTCCTATTTCTACGTAACTCGACGATTTGGATGATATATAAGAAACACTGAAATTTTAGCGAATTTCCAAGAAAAACTGAAATTTTAGCGAATTTCCATGAAAAATGTCAATATTAACCGAATTTCTAAATTGTTCCTATTTCTACGTATCTCGACGATTTGGATGATATATAAGAAACACTGAAATTTTAGCGAATTTCCAAGAAAAACTGAAATTTTAGCGAATTTCCATGAAAAATGTCAATATTAACCGAATTTCTAAATCGTTCCTATTTCTACGTATCTCGACGATTTGGATGATATATAAGAAACACTGAAATGTTAGCGAATTTCCAAGAAAAACTGAAATTTTAGCGAATTTCCATGAAAAATGTCAATATTAACCGAATTTCTAAATCGTTCCTATTTCTACGTAACTCGACGATTTGGATGATATATAAGAAACACTGAAATTTTAGCGAATTTCCAAGAAAAACTGAAATTTTAGCGAATTTCCATGAAAAATGTCAATATTAACCGAATTTCTAAATCGTTCCTATTTCTACGTATCTCGACGATTTGGATGATATATAAGAAACACTGAAATTTTAGCGAATTTCCAAGAAAAACTGAAATTTTAGCGAATTTCCATGAAAAATGTCAATATTAACCGAATTTCTAAATCGTTCCTATTTCTACGTAACTCGACGATTTGGATGATATATAAGAAACACTGAAATTTTAGCGAATTTCCAAGAAAAACTGAAATTTTAGCGAATTTCCAAGAAAAATGTCAATATTAACCGAATTTCTAAATCGTTCCTATTTCTACGTATCTCGACGATTTGGATGATATATAAGAAACACTGAAATTTTAGCGAATTTCCAAGAAAAACTGAAATTTTAGCGAATTTCCAAGAAAAATGTCAAAATTAACAGAATTTCTAAATCGTTCCTATTTCTACGTATCTCGACGATTTGGATGATATATAAGAAACACTGAAATGTTAGCGAATTTCCAAGAAAAACTGAAATTTTAGCGAATTTCCATGAAAAATGTCAATATTAACCGAATTTCTAAATCGTTCCTATTTCTACGTAACTCGACGATTTGGATGATATATAAGAAACACTGAAATTTTAGCGAATTTCCAAGAAAAACTGAAATTTTAGCGAATTTCCATGAAAAATGTCAATATTAACCGAATTTCTAAATCGTTCCTATTTCTACGTAACTCGACGATTTGGATGATATATAAGAAACACTGAAATTTTAGCGAATTTCCAAGAAAAACTGAAATTTTAGCGAATCTCCATGAAAAATGTCAATATTAACCGAATTTCTGAATCGTTCCTATTTCTACGTAACTCGACGATTTGGATGATATATAAGAAACACTGAAATTTTAGCGAATTTCCAAGAAAAACTGAAATTTTAGCGAATTTCCATGAAAAATGTCAATATTAACCGAATTTCTAAATTGTTCCTATTTCTACGTATCTCGACAATTTGGATGATATATAAGAAACACTGAAATTTTAGCGAATTTCCAAGAAAAACTGAAATTTTAGCGAATCTCCATGAAAAATGTCAATATTAACCGAATTTCTAAATCGTTCCTATTTCTACGTAACTCGACGATTTGGATGATATATAAGAAACACTGAAATTTTAGCGAATTTCCAAGAAAAACTGAAATTTTAGCGAATCTCCATGAAAAATGTCAATATTAACCGAATTTCTAAATCGTTCCTATTTCTACGTAACTCGACGATTTGGATGATATATAAGAAACACTGAAATTTTAGCGAATTTCCAAGAAAAACTGAAATTTTAGCGAATTTCCATGAAAAATGTCAATATTAACCGAATTTCTAAATCGTTCCTATTTCTACGTAACTCGACGATTTGGATGATATATAAGAAACACTGAAATTTTAGCGAATTTCCAAGAAAAACTGAAATTTTAGCGAATTTCCATGAAAAATGTCAATATTAACCGAATTTCTAAATTGTTCCTATTTCTACGTATCTCGACGATTTGGATGATATATAAGAAACACTGAAATTTTAGCGAATTTCCAAGAAAAACTGAAATTTTAGCGAATTTCCATGAAAAATGTCAATATTAACCGAATTTCTAAATCGTTCCTATTTCTACGTATCTCGACGATTTGGATGATATATAAGAAACACTGAAATGTTAGCGAATTTCCAAGAAAAACTGAAATTTTAGCGAATTTCCATGAAAAATGTCAATATTAACCGAATTTCTAAATCGTTCCTATTTCTACGTAACTCGACGATTTGGATGATATATAAGAAACACTGAAATTTTAGCGAATTTCCAAGAAAAACTGAAATTTTAGCGAATTTCCATGAAAAATGTCAATATTAACCGAATTTCTAAATCGTTCCTATTTCTACGTATCTCGACGATTTGGATGATATATAAGAAACACTGAAATTTTAGCGAATTTCCAAGAAAAACTGAAATTTTAGCGAATTTCCATGAAAAATGTCAATATTAACCGAATTTCTAAATCGTTCCTATTTCTACGTAACTCGACGATTTGGATGATATATAAGAAACACTGAAATTTTAGCGAATTTCCAAGAAAAACTGAAATTTTAGCGAATTTCCAAGAAAAATGTCAATATTAACCGAATTTCTAAATCGTTCCTATTTCTACGTATCTCGACGATTTGGATGATATATAAGAAACACTGAAATTTTAGCGAATTTCCAAGAAAAACTGAAATTTTAGCGAATTTCCAAGAAAAATGTCAAAATTAACAGAATTTCTAAATCGTTCCTATTTCTACGTATCTCGACGATTTGGATGATATATAAGAAACACTGAAATGTTAGCGAATTTCCAAGAAAAACTGAAATTTTAGCGAATTTCCATGAAAAATGTCAATATTAACCGAATTTCTAAATCGTTCCTATTTCTACGTAACTCGACGATTTGGATGATATATAAGAAACACTGAAATTTTAGCGAATTTCCAAGAAAAACTGAAATTTTAGCGAATTTCCATGAAAAATGTCAATATTAACCGAATTTCTAAATCGTTCCTATTTCTACGTAACTCGACGATTTGGATGATATATAAGAAACACTGAAATTTTAGCGAATTTCCAAGAAAAACTGAAATTTTAGCGAATCTCCATGAAAAATGTCAATATTAACCGAATTTCTGAATCGTTCCTATTTCTACGTAACTCGACGATTTGGATGATATATAAGAAACACTGAAATTTTAGCGAATTTCCAAGAAAAACTGAAATTTTACCGAATTTCCATGAAAAATGTCAATATTAACCGAATTTCTAAATCGTTCCTATTTCTACGTAACTCGACGATTTGGATGATATATAAGAAACACTGAAATTTTAGCGAATTTCCAAGAAAAACTGAAATTTTAGCGAATTTCCATGAAAAATGTCAATATTAACCGAATTTCTAAATTGTTCCTATTTCTACGTATCTCGACAATTTGGATGATATATAAGAAACACTGAAATTTTAGCGAATTTCCAAGAAAAACTGAAATTTTAGCGAATTTCCATGAAAAATGTCAATATTAACCGAATTTCTAAATCGTTCCTATTTCTACGTATCTCGACGATTTGGATGATATATAAGAAACACTGAAATGTTAGCGAATTTCCAAGAAAAACTGAAATTTTAGCGAATTTCCATGAAAAATGTCAATATTAACCGAATTTCTAAATCGTTCTTATTTCTACGTAACTCGACGATTTGGATGATATATAAGAAACATTGAAATTTTAGCGAATTTCCAAGAAAAACTGAAATTTTAGCGAATTTCCATGAAAAATGTCAATATTAACCGAATTTCTAAATCGTTCCTATTTCTACGTATCTCGACGATTTGGATGATATATAAGAAACACTGAAATTTTAGCGAATTTCCAAGAAAAACTGAAATTTTAGCGAATTTCCATGAAAAATGTCAATATTAACCGAATTTCTAAATCGTTCCTATTTCTACGTAACTCGACGATTTGGATGATATATAAGAAACACTGAAATTTTAGCGAATTTCCAAGAAAAACTGAAATTTTAGCGAATTTCCAAGAAAAATGTCAATATTAACCGAATTTCTAAATCGTTCCTATTTCTACGTATCTCGACGATTTGGATGATATATAAGAAACACTGAAATTTTAGCGAATTTCCAAGAAAAACTGAAATTTTAGCGAATTTCCAAGAAAAATGTCAAAATTAACAGAATTTCTAAATCGTTCCTATTTCTACGTATCTCGACGATTTGGATGATATATAAGAAACACTGAAATGTTAGCGAATTTCCAAGAAAAACTGAAATTTTAGCGAATTTCCATGAAAAATGTCAATATTAACCGAATTTCTAAATCGTTCCTATTTCTACGTAACTCGACGATTTGGATGATATATAAGAAACACTGAAATTTTAGCGAATTTCCAAGAAAAACTGAAATTTTAGCGAATTTCCATGAAAAATGTCAATATTAACCGAATCTCTAAATCGTTCCTATTTCTACGTATCTCGACGATTTGGATGATATATAAGAAACACTGAAATTTTAGCGAATTTCCAAGAAAAACTGAAATTTTAGCGAATATCCAAGAAAAATGTCAAAATTAACAGAATTTCTAAATCGTTCCTATTTCTACGTATCTCGACGATTTGGATGATATATAAGAAACACTGAAATTTTAGCGAATTTCCAAGAAAAACTGAAATTTTAGCGAATTTCCAAGAAAAATGTCAATATTAACCGAATTTCTAAATCGTTCCTATTTCTACGTATCTCGACGATTTGGGTGATATATAAGAAACACTGAAATTTTAGCGAATTTCCAAGAAAAACTGAAATTTTAGCGAATTTCCAAGAAAAATGTCAATATTAACCGAATTTCTAAATCGTTCCTATTTCTACGTATCTCGACGATTTGGATGATATATAAGAAACCCTGAAATTTTAGCGAATTTCCAAGAAAAACTGAAATTTTAGCGAATTTCCATGAAAAATGTCAATATTAACCGAATTTCTAAATCGTTCCTCTTTCTACGTAACTCGACGATTTGGATGATATATAAGAAACACTGAAATTTTAGCGAATTTCCAAGAAAAACTGAAATTTTAGCGAATTTCCATGAAAAATGTCAATATTAACCGAATTTCTAAATCGTTCCTATTTCTACGTAACTCGACGATTTGGATGATATATAAGAAACACTGAAATTTTAGCGAATTTCCAAGAAAAACTGAAATTTTAGCGAATTTCCAAGAAAAATGTCAAAATTAACAGAATTTCTAAATCGTTCCTATTTCTACGTAACTCGACGATTTGTATGATATATAAGAAACACTGAAATTTTAGCGAATTTCCAAGAGAAACTGAAATTTTAGCGAATTTCCAAGAAAAATGTCAATATTAACCGAATTTCTAAATCGTTCCTATTTCTACGTATCTCGACGATTTGCATGATATATAAGAAACACTGAAATTTTAGAAAATTTCCAAGAAAAACTGAAATTTTAGCGAATTTCCAAGAAAAATGTAAAAATTAACCGAAATTCTGAATCGTTCCTATTTCTACGTATCTCGACGATTTGGATGATATATAAGAAACACTGAAATTTTAGCGAATTTCCAAGAAAAACTGAAATTTTAGCGAATTTCCAAGAAAAATGTCAATATTAACCGAATTTCTAAATCGTTCCTATTTCTACGTATCTCGACGATTTGGGTGATATATAAGAAACACTGAAATTTTAGCGAATTTCCAAGAAAAACTGAAATTTTAGCGAATTTCCATGAAAAATGTCAATATTAACCGAATTTCTAAATCGTTCCTATTTCTACGTAACTCGACGATTTGGATGATATATAAGAAACACTGAAATTTTAGCGAATTTCCAAGAAAAACTGAAATTTTAGCGAATTTCCAAGAAAAATATCAAAATTAACAGAATTTCTAAATCGTTCCTATTTCTACGTAACTCGCCGATTTGGATGATATATAGGAAACACTGAAATTTTAGCGCATTTCCAAGAAAAACTGAAATTTTAGCGAATTTCCAAGAAAAATGTCAATATTAACCGAATTTCTAAATCGTTCCTATTTCTACGTATCTCGACTATTTGGATGATATATAAGAAACACTGAAATTTTAGCGAATTTCCAAGAAAAACTGAAATTTTAGCGAATATCCAAGAAAAATGTCAAAATTAACAGAATTTCTAAATCGTTCCTATTTCTACGTATCTCGACGATTTGGATGATATATAAGAAACACTGAAATTTTAGCGAATTTCCAAGAAAAACTGAAATTTTAGCGAATTTCCATGAAAAATGTCTATATTAACCGAATTTCTAAATTGTTCCTATTTCTACGTAACTCGTCGATTTGGATGATATATAAGAAACTCTGAAATTTTAGCGAGTTTCCAAAAAAACTGAAATTTTAGCGAATTTCCATGAAAAATGTCAATATTAACCGAATTTCTAAATCGTTCCTATTTCTACGTATCTCGACGATTTGGATGATATATAAGTAACACTGAAATGTTAGCGAATTTCCAAGAAAAACTGAAATTTTAGCGAATTTCCATGAAAAATGTCAATATTAACCGAATTTCTAAATCGTTCCTATTTCTACGTAACTCGACGATTTGGATGATATATAAGAAACACTGAAATTTTAGCGAATTTCCAAGAAAAACTGAAATTTTAGCGAATTTCCATGAAAAATGTCAATATTAACCGAATTTCTAAATCGTTCCTATTTCTACGTATCTCGACGATTTGGATGATATATAAGAAACACTGAAATTTTAGCGAATTTCCAAGAAAAACTGAAATTTTAGCGAATTTCCATGAAAAATGTCAATATTAACCGAATTTCTAAATCGTTCCTATTTCTACGTAACTCGACGATTTGGATGATATATAAGAAACACTGAAATTTTAGCGAATTTCCAATAAAAACTGAAATTTTAGCGAATTTCCAAGAAAAATGTCAATATTAACCGAATTTCTAAATCGTTCCTATTTCTACGTATCTCGACGATTTGGGTGATATATAAGAAACACTGAAATTTTAGCGAATTTCCAAGAAAAACTGAAATTTTAGCGAATTTCCAAGAAAAATGTCAATATTAACCGAATTTCTAAATCGTTCCTATTTCTACGTATCTCGACGATTTGGATGATATATAAGAAACACTGAAATTTTAGCGAATTTCCAAGAAAAACTGAAATTTTAGCGAATTTCCATGAAAAATGTCAATATTAACCGAATTTCTAAATCGTTCCTCTTTCTACGTAACTCGACGATTTGGATGATATATAAGAAACACTGAAATTTAAGCGAATTTCCAAGAAAAACTGAAATTTTAGCGAATTTCCATGAAAAATGTCAATATTAACCGAATTTCTAAATCGTTCCTATTTCTACGTAACTCGACGATTTGGATGATATATAAGAAACACTGAAATTTTAGCGAATTTCCAAGAAAAACTGAAATTTTAGCGAATTTCCAAGAAAAATGTCAAAATTAACAGAATTTCTAAATCGTTCCTATTTCTACGTAACTCGACGATTTGTATGATATATAAGAAACACTGAAATTTTAGCGAATTTCCAAGAGAAACTGAAATTTTAGCGAATTTCCAAGAAAAATGTCAATATTAACCGAATTTCTAAATCGTTCCTATTTCTACGTATCTCGACGATTTGCATGATATATAAGAAACACTGAAATTTTAGAAAATTTCCAAGAAAAACTGAAATTTTAGCGAATTTCCAAGAAAAATGTAAAAATTAACCGAAATTCTGAATCGTTCCTATTTCTACGTATCTCGACGATTTGGATGATATATAAGAAACACTGAAATTTTAGCGAATTTCCAAGAAAAACTGAAATTTTAGCGAATTTCCAAGAAAAATGTCAATATTAACCGAATTTCTAAATCGTTCCTATTTCTACGTATCTCGACGATTTGGGTGATATATAAGAAACACTGAAATTTTAGCGAATTTCCAAGAAAAACTGAAATTTTATCGAATTTCCATGAAAAATGTCAATATTAACCGAATTTCTAAATCGTTCCTATTTCTACGTAACTCGACGATTTGGATGATATATAAGAAACACTGAAATTTTAGCGAATTTCCAAGAAAAACTGAAATTTTAGCGAATTTCCAAGAAAAATATCAAAATTAACAGAATTTCTAAATCGTTCCTATTTCTACGTAACTCGCCGATTTGGATGATATATAGGAAACACTGAAATTTTAGCGCATTTCCAAGAAAAACTGAAATTTTAGCGAATTTCCAAGAAAAATGTCAATATTAACCGAATTTCTAAATCGTTCCTATTTCTACGTATCTCGACTATTTGGATGATATATAAGAAACACTGAAATTTTAGCGAATTTCCAAGAAAAACTGAAATTTTAGCGAATATCCAAGAAAAATGTCAAAATTAACCGAATTTCTAAATCGTTCCTATTTCTACGTATCTCGACGATTTGGATGATATATAAGAAACACTGAAATTTTAGCGAATTTCCAAGAAAAACTGAAATTTTAGCGAATTTCCATGAAAAATGTCAATATTAACCGAATTTCTAAATCGTTCCTCTTTCTACGTAACTCGACGATTTGGATGATATATAAGAAACACTGAAATTTTAGCGAATTTCCAAGAAAAACTGAAATTTTAGCGAATTTCCATGAAAAATGTCAATATTAACCGAATTTCTAAATCGTTCCTATTTCTACGTAACTCGACGATTTGGATGATATATAAGAAACACTGAAATTTTAGCGAATTTCCAAGAAAAACTGAAATTTTAGCGAATTTCCAAGAAAAATGTCAAAATTAACAGAATTTCTAAATCGTTCCTATTTCTACGTAACTCGACGATTTGTATGATATATAAGAAACACTGAAATTTTAGCGAATTTCCAAGAGAAACTGAAATTTTAGCGAATTTCCAAGAAAAATGTCAATATTAACCGAATTTCTAAATCGTTCCTATTTCTACGTATCTCGACGATTTGCATGATATATAAGAAACACTGAAATTTTAGAAAATTTCCAAGAAAAACTGAAATTTTAGCGAATTTCCAAGAAAAATGTAAAAATTAACCGAAATTCTGAATCGTTCCTATTTCTACGTATCTCGACGATTTGGATGATATATAAGAAACACTGAAATTTTAGCGAATTTCCAAGAAAAACTGAAATTTTAGCGAATTTCCAAGAAAAATGTCAATATTAACCGAATTTCTAAATCGTTCCTATTTCTACGTATCTCGACGATTTGGGTGATATATAAGAAACACTGAAATTTTAGCGAATTTCCAAGAAAAACTGAAATTTTAGCGAATTTCCATGAAAAATGTCAATATTAACCGAATTTCTAAATCGTTCCTATTTCTACGTAACTCGACGATTTGGATGATATATAAGAAACACTGAAATTTTAGCGAATTTCCAAGAAAAACTGAAATTTTAGCGAATTTCCAAGAAAAATATCAAAATTAACAGAATTTCTAAATCGTTCCTATTTCTACGTAACTCGCCGATTTGGATGATATATAGGAAACACTGAAATTTTAGCGCATTTCCAAGAAAAACTGAAATTTTAGCGAATTTCCAAGAAAAATGTCAATATTAACCGAATTTCTAAATCGTTCCTATTTCTACGTATCTCGACTATTTGGATGATATATAAGAAACACTGAAATTTTAGCGAATTTCCAAGAAAAACTGAAATTTTAGCGAATATCCAAGAAAAATGTCAAAATTAACAGAATTTCTAAATCGTTCCTATTTCTACGTATCTCGACGATTTGGATGATATATAAGAAACACTGAAATTTTAGCGAATTTCCAAGAAAAACTGAAATTTTAGCGAATTTCCATGAAAAATGTCTATATTAACCGAATTTCTAAATTGTTCCTATTTCTACGTAACTCGTCGATTTGGATGATATATAAGAAACTCTGAAATTTTAGCGAGTTTCCAAAAAAACTGAAATTTTAGCGAATTTCCATGAAAAATGTCAATATTAACCGAATTTCTAAATCGTTCCTATTTCTACGTATCTCGACGATTTGGATGATATATAAGTAACACTGAAATGTTAGCGAATTTCCAAGAAAAACTGAAATTTTAGCGAATTTCCATGAAAAATGTCAATATTAACCGAATTTCTAAATCGTTCCTATTTCTACGTAACTCGACGATTTGGATGATATATAAGAAACACTGAAATTTTAGCGAATTTCCAAGAAAAACTGAAATTTTAGCGAATTTCCATGAAAAATGTCAATATTAACCGAATTTCTAAATCGTTCCTATTTCTACGTATCTCGACGATTTGGATGATATATAAGAAACACTGAAATTTTAGCGAATTTCCAAGAAAAACTGAAATTTTAGCGAATTTCCATGAAAAATGTCAATATTAACCGAATTTCTAAATCGTTCCTATTTCTACGTAACTCGACGATTTGGATGATATATAAGAAACACTGAAATTTTAGCGAATTTCCAATAAAAACTGAAATTTTAGCGAATTTCCATGAAAAATGTCAATATTAACCGAATTTCTAAGTCGTTCCTATTTCTACGTATCTCGACGATTTGGATGATATATAAGAAACACTGAAATTTTAGCGAATTTCCAAGAAAAACTGAAATTTTAGCGAATTTCCAAGAAAAATGTCAATATTAACCGAATTTCTAAATCGTTCCTATTTCTACGTATCTCGACGATTTGGATGATATATAAGAAACACTGAAATTTTAGCGAATTTCCAAGAAAAACTGAAATTTTAGCGAATTTCCAAGAAAAATGTCAAAATTAACCGAATTTCTAAATCGTTCCTATTTCTACGTATCTCGACGATTTGGATGATATATAAGAAACACTGAAATTTTAGCGAATTTCCAAGAAAAACTGAAATTTTAGCGAATTTCCATGAAAAATGTCAATATTAACCGAAATTCTAAATCGTTCCTATTTCTACGTATCTCGACGATTTGGATGATATATAAGAAACACTGAAATTTTAGCGAATTTCCAAGAAAAACTGAAATTTTAGCGAATTTCCATGAAAAATGTCTATATTAACCGAATTTCTAAATCGTTCCTATTTCTACGTAACTCGTCGATTTGGATGATATATAAGAAACTCTGAAATTTTAGCGAGTTTCCAAGAAAAACTGAAATTTTAGCGAATTTCCATGAAAAATGTCAATATTAACCGAATTTCTAAATCGTTCCTATTTCTACGTAACTCGACGATTTGGATGATATATAAGAAACACTGAAATTTTAGCGAATTTCCAAGAAAAACTGAAATTTTAGCGAATTTCCATGAAAAATGTCAATATTAACCGAATTTCTAAATCGTTCCTATTTCTACGTATCTCGACGATTTGGATGATATATAAGAAACACTGAAATTTTAGCGAATTTCCAAGAAAAACTGAAATTTTAGCGAATTTCCATGAAAAATGTCAATATTAACCGAATTTCTAAATCGTTCCTATTTCTACGTATCTCGACGATTTGGATGATATATAAGAAACACTGAAATTTTAGCGAATTTCCAAGAAAAACTGAAATTTTAGCGAATTTCCATGAAAAATGTCTATATTAACCGAATTTCTAAATCGTTCCTATTTCTACGTATCTCGACTATTTGGATGATATATAAGAAACACTGAAATTTTAGCGAATTTCCAAGAAAAACTGAAATTTTAGCGAATATCCAAGAAAAATGTCAAAATTAACAGAATTTCTAAATCGTTCCTATTTCTACGTATCTCGACGATTTGGATGATATATAAGAAACACAAATTTTAGCGAATTTCCAAGAAAAACTGAAATTTTAGCGAATATCCAAGAAAAATGTCAAAATTAACAGAATTTCTAAATCGTTCCTATTTCTACGTATCTCGACGATTTGGATGATATATAAGAAACACTGAAATTTTAGCGAATTTCCAAGAAAAACTGAAATTTTAGCGAATTTCCATGAAAAATGTCAATATTAACCGAATTTCTAAATCGTTCCCATTTCTACGTATCTCGACGATTTGGATGATATATAAGAAACACTGAAATTTTAGCGAATTTCCAAGAAAAACTGAAATTTTAGCGAATATCCAAGAAAAATGTCAAAATTAACAGAATTTCTAAATCGTTCCTATTTCTACGTATCTCGACGATTTGGATGATATATGATATATAAGAAACACTGAAATTTTAGCGCATTTCCAAGAAAAACTGAAATTTTAGCGAATTTCCAAGAAAAATGTCAATATTAACCGAATTTCTAAATCGTTCCCATTTCTACGTATCTCGACGATTTGGATGATATATAAGAAACACTGAAATTTTAGCGAATTTCCAAGAAAAACTGAAATTTTAGCGAATATCCAAGAAAAATGTCAAAATTAACAGAATTTCTAAATCGTTCCTATTTCTACGTATCTCGACGATTTGGATGATATATAAGAAACACTGAAATTTTAGCGAATTTCCAAGAAAAACTGAAATTTTAGCGAATTTCCAAGAAAAATGTCAATATTAACCGAATTTCTAAATCGTTCCTATTTCTACGTAACTCGACGATTTGGATGATATATAAGAAACACTGAAATTTTAGCGAATTTCCAAGAAAAACTGAAATTTTAGCGAATTTCCATGAAAAATGTCAATATTAACCGAATTTCTAAATCGTTCCTATTTCTACGTAACTCGACGATTTGGATGATATATAAGAAACACTGAAATTTTAGCGAATTTCCAAGAAAAACTGAAATTTTAGCGAATTTCCAAGAAAAACTGAAATTTTAGCGAATTTCCAAGAAAAATGACAATATTAACCGAATTTCTAAATCGTTCCTATTTCTACGTATCTCGACGATTTGGATGATATATAAGAAACACTGAAATTTTAGCGAATTTCCAAGAAAAACTGAAATTTTAGCGAATTTCCAAGAAAAATGTCAAAATTAACCGAATTTCTAAATCGTTCCTATTTCTACGTAACTCGACGATTTGGATGATATATAAGAAACACTGAAATTTTAGCGAATTTCCAAGAAAAACTGAAATTTTAGCGAATTTCCAAGAAAAATGTCAATATTAACCGAATTTCTAAATCGTTCCTATTTCTACGTATCTCGACGATTTGGATGATATATAAGAAACACTGAAATTTTAGCGAATTTCCAAGAAAAACTGAAATTTTAGCGAATTTCCAAGAAAAATGTCAATATTAACCGAATTTCTAAATCGTTCCTATTTCTACGTAACTCGACGATTTGGATGATATATAAGAAACACTGAAATTTTAGCGAATTTCCAAGAAAAACTGAAATTTTAGCGAATCTCCATGAAAAATGTCAATATTAACCGAATTTCTAAATCGTTCCTATTTCTACGTAACTCGACGATTTGGATGATATATAAGAAACACTGAAATTTTAGCTAATTTCCAAGAAAAACTGAAATTTTAGCGAATTTCCATGAAAAATGTCAATATTAACCGAATTTCTAAATCGTTCCTATTTCTACGTAACTCGACGATTTGGATGATATATAAGAAACACTGAAATTTTAGCGAATTTCCAAGAAAAACTGAAATTTTAGCGAATTTCCATGAAAAATGTCAATATTAACCGAATTTCTAAATTGTTCCTATTTCTACGTATCTCGACGATTTGGATGATATATAAGAAACACTGAAATTTTAGCGAATTTCCAAGAAAATCTGAAATTCTAGCGAATTTCCATGAAAAATGTCAATATTAACCGAATTTCTAAATCGTTCCTATTTCTACGTATCTCGACGATTTGGATTATATATAAGAAACACTGAAATTTTAGCGAATTTCCAAGAAAAACTGAAATTTTAGCGAATTTCCAAGAAAAATGTCAAAATTAACAGAATTTCTAAATCGTTCCTATTTCTACGTATCTCGACGATTTGGATGATATATAAGAAACACTGAAATTTTAGCGAATTTCCAAGAAAAACTGAAATTTTAGCGAATTTCCATGAAAAATGTCAATATTAACCGAATTTCTAAATCGTTCCTATTTCTACGTAACTCGACGATTTGGATGATATATAAGAAACACTGAAATTTTAGCGAATTTCCAAGAAAAACTGAAATTTTAGCGAATTTCCATGAAAAATGTCAATATTAACCGAATTTCTAAATCGTTCCTATTTCTACGTAACTCGACGATTTGGATGATATATAAGAAACACTGAAATTTTAGCGAATTTCCAAGAAAAACTGAAATTTTAGCGAATTTCCATGAAAAATGTCAATATTAACCGAATTTCTAAATCGTTCCTATTTCTACGTATCTCGACGATTTGGATGATATATAAGAAACACTGAAATTTTAGCGAATTTCCAAGAAAAACTGAAATTTTAGCGAATTTCCATGAAAAATGTCAATATTAACCGAATTTCTAAATCGTTCCTATTTCTACGTAACTCGACGATTTGGATGATATATAAGAAACACTGAAATTTTAGCGAATTTCCAAGAAAAACTGAAATTTTAGCGAATTTCCATGAAAAATGTCAATATTAACCGAATTTCTAAATCGTTCCTATTTCTACGTAACTCGACGATTTGGATGATATATAAGAAACACTGAAATTTTAGCGAATTTCCAAGAAAAACTGAAATTTTAGCGAATTTCCATGAAAAATGTCAATATTAACCGAATTTCTAAATCGTTCCTATTTCTACGTATCTCGACGATTTGGATGATATATAAGAAACACTGAAATTTTAGCGAATTTCCAAGAAAAACTGAAATTTTAGCGAATTTCCATGAAAAATGTCAATATTAACCGAATTTCTAAATCGTTCCTATTTCTACGTAACTCGACGATTTGGATGATATATAAGAAACACTGAAATTTTAGCGAATTTCCAAGAAAAACTGAAATTTTAGCGAATTTCCATGAAAAATGTCAATATTAACCGAATTTCTAAATCGTTCCTATTTCTACGTAACTCGACGATTTGGATGATATATAAGAAACACTGAAATTTTAGCGAATTTCCAAGAAAAACTGAAATTTTAGCGAATTTCCAAGAAAAATGTCAATATTAACCGAATTTCTAAATCGTTCCTATTTCTACGTATCTCGACGATTTGGGTGATATATAAGAAACACTGAAATTTTAGCGAATTTCCAAGAAGAACTGAAATTTTAGCGAATTTCCAAGAAAAATGTCAATATTAACCGAATTTCTAAATCGTTCCTATTTCTACGTATCTCGACGATTTGGATGATATATAAGAAACACTGAAATTTTAGCGAATTTCCAAGAAAAACTGAAATTTTAGCGAATTTCCATGAAAAATGTCAATATTAACAGAATTTCTAAATCGTTCCTATTTCTACGTAACTCGACGATTTGGATGATATATAAGAAACACTGAAATTTTAGCGAATTTCCAAGAAAAACTGAAATTTTAGCGAATTTCCATGAAAAATGTCAATATTAACCGAATTTCTAAATCGTTCCTATTTCTACGTAACTCGACGATTTGGATGATATATAAGAAACACTGAAATTTTAGCGAATTTCCAAGAAAAACTGAAATTTTAGCGAATTTCCAAGAAAAATGTCAAAATTAACAGAATTTCTAAATCGTTCCTATTTCTACGTAACTCGACGATTTGTATGATATATAAGAAACACTGAAATTTTAGCGAATTTCCAAGAAAAACTGAAATTTTAGCGAATTTCCAAGAAAAATGTCAATATTAACCGAATTTCTAAATCGTTCCTATTTCTACGTATCTCGACGATTTGGGTGATATATAAGAAACACTGAAATTTTAGCGAATTTCCAAGAAAAACTGAAATTTTAGCGAATTTCCAAGAAAAATGTCAATATTAACCGAATTTCTAAATCGTTCCTATTTCTACGTATCTCGACGATTTGGATGATATATAAGAAACACTGAAATTTTAGCGAATTTCCAAGAAAAACTGAAATTTTAGCGAATTTCCATGAAAAATGTCAATATTAACAGAATTTCTAAATCGTTCCTATTTCTACGTAACTCGACGATTTGGATGATATATAAGAAACACTGAAATTTTAGCGAATTTCCAAGAAAAACTGAAATTTTAGCGAATTTCCATGAAAAATGTCAATATTAACCGAATTTCTAAATCGTTCCTATTTCTACGTAACTCGACGATTTGGATGATATATAAGAAACACTGAAATTTTAGCGAATTTCCAAGAAAAACTGAAATTTTAGCGAATTTCCAAGAAAAATATCAAAATTAACAGAATTTCTAAATCGTTCCTATTTCTACGTAACTCGACGATTTGGATGATATATAAGAAACACTGAAATTTTAGCTAATTTCCAAGAAAAACTGAAATTTTAGCGAATTTCCATGAAAAATGTCAATATTAACCGAATTTCTAAATCGTTCCTATTTCTACGTAACTCGACGATTTGGATGATATATAAGAAACACTGAAATTTTAGCGAATTTCCAAGAAAAACTGAAATTTTAGCGAATTTCCATGAAAAATGTCAATATTAACCGAATTTCTAAATTGTTCCTATTTCTACGTATCTCGACGATTTGGATGATATATAAGAAACACTGAAATTTTAGCGAATTTCCAAGAAAAACTGAAATTTTAGCGAATTTCCATGAAAAATGTCAATATTAACCGAATTTCTAAATCGTTCCTATTTCTACGTAACTCGACGATTTGGATGATATATAAGAAACACTGAAATTTTAGCGAATTTCCAAGAAAAACTGAAATTTTAGCGAATTTCCAAGAAAAATGTCAATATTAACCGAATTTCTAAATCGTTCCTATTTCTACGTATCTCGACGATTTGGATGATATATAAGAAACACTGAAATTTTAGCGAATTTCCAAGAAAAACTGAAATTTTAGCGAATTTCCATGAAAAATGTCAATATTAACCGAATTTCTAAATTGTTCCTATTTCTACGTATCTCGACGATTTGGATGATATATAAGAAACACTGAAATTTTAGCGAATTTCCAAGAAAAACTGAAATTTTAGCGAATTTCCATGAAAAATGTCAATATTAACCGAATTTCTAAATCGTTCCTATTTCTACGTATCTCGACGATTTGGATGATATATAAGAAACACTGAAATGTTAGCGAATTTCCAAGAAAAACTGAAATTTTAGCGAATTTCCATGAAAAATGTCAATATTAACCGAATTTCTAAATCGTTCCTATTTCTACGTATCTCGACGATTTGGATGATATATAAGAAACACTGAAATTTTAGCGAATTTCCAAGAAAAACTGAAATTTTAGCGAATTTCCAAGAAAAATGTCAAAATTAACAGAATTTCTAAATCGTTCCTATTTCTACGTATCTCGACGATTTGGATGATATATAAGAAACACTGAAATGTTAGCGAATTTCCAAGAAAAACTGAAATTTTAGCGAATTTCCATGAAAAATGTCAATATTAACCGAATTTCTAAATCGTTCCTATTTCTACGTAACTCGACGATTTGGATGATATATAAGAAACACTGAAATTTTAGCGAATTTCCAAGAAAAACTGAAATTTTAGCGAATCTCCATGAAAAATGTCAATATTAACCGAATTTCTAAATCGTTCCTATTTCTACGTAACTCGACGATTTGGATGATATATAAGAAACACTGAAATTTTAGCGAATTTCCAAGAAAAACTGAAATTTTAGCGAATTTCCATGAAAAATGTCAATATTAACCGAATTTCTAAATCGTTCCTATTTCTACGTAACTCGACGATTTGGATGATATATAAGAAACACTGAAATTTTAGCGAATTTCCATGAAAAATGTCAATATTAACCGAATTTCTAAATCGTTCCTATTTCTACGTAACTCGACGATTTGGATGATATATAAGAAACACTGAAATTTTAGCGAATTTCCAAGAAAAACTGAAATTTTAGCGAATCTCCATGAAAAATGTCAATATTAACCGAATTTCTAAATCGTTCCTATTTCTACGTAACTCGACGATTTGGATGATATATAAGAAACACTGAAATTTTAGCGAATTTCCAAGAAAAACTGAAATTTTAGCGAATTTCCATGAAAAATGTCAATATTAACCGAATTTCTAAATCGTTCCTATTTCTACGTAACTCGACGATTTGGATGATATATAAGAAACACTGAAATTTTAGCGAATTTCCAAGAAAAACTGAAATTTTAGCGAATTTCCATGAAAAATGTCAATATTAACCGAATTTCTAAATTGTTCCTATTTCTACGTATCTCGACGATTTGGATGATATATAAGAAACACTGAAATTTTAGCGAATTTCCAAGAAAAACTGAAATTTTAGCGAATTTCCATGAAAAATGTCAATATTAACCGAATTTCTAAATCGTTCCTATTTCTACGTATCTCGACGATTTGGATGATATATAAGAAACACTGAAATGTTAGCGAATTTCCAAGAAAAACTGAAATTTTAGCGAATTTCCATGAAAAATGTCAATATTAACCGAATTTCTAAATCGTTCCTATTTCTACGTAACTCGACGATTTGGATGATATATAAGAAACACTGAAATTTTAGCGAATTTCCAGGAAAAACTGAAATTTTAGCGAATTTCCATGAAAAATGTCAATATTAACCGAATTTCTAAATCGTTCCTATTTCTACGTATCTCGACGATTTGGATGATATATAAGAAACACTGAAATTTTAGCGAATTTCCAAGAAAAACTGAAATTTTAGCGAATTTCCATGAAAAATGTCAATATTAACCGAATTTCTAAATCGTTCCTATTTCTACGTAACTCGACGATTTGGATGATATATAAGAAACACTGAAATTTTAGCGAATTTCCAAGAAAAACTGAAATTTTAGCGAATTTCCAAGAAAAATGTCAATATTAACCGAATTTCTAAATCGTTCCTATTTCTACGTATCTCGACGATTTGGATGATATATAAGAAACACTGAAATTTTAGCGAATTTCCAAGAAAAACTGAAATTTTAGCGAATTTCCATGAAAAATGTCAATATTAACCGAATTTCTAAATCGTTCCTATTTCTACGTAACTCGACGATTTGGATGATATATAAGAAACACTGAAATTTTAGCGAATTTCCAAGAAAAACTGAAATTTTAGCGAATTTCCATGAAAAATGTCAATATTAACCGAATTTCTAAATTGTTCCTATTTCTACGTATCTCGACGATTTGGATGATATATAAGAAACACTGAAATTTTAGCGAATTTCCAAGAAAAACTGAAATTTTAGCGAATTTCCATGAAAAATGTCAATATTAACCGAATTTCTAAATCGTTCCTATTTCTACGTATCTCGACGATTTGGATGATATATAAGAAACACTGAAATGTTAGCGAATTTCCAAGAAAAACTGAAATTTTAGCGAATTTCCATGAAAAATGTCAATATTAACCGAATTTCTAAATCGTTCCTATTTCTACGTAACTCGACGATTTGGATGATATATAAGAAACACTGAAATTTTAGCGAATTTCCAAGAAAAACTGAAATTTTAGCGAATTTCCATGAAAAATGTCAATATTAACCGAATTTCTAAATCGTTCCTATTTCTACGTATCTCGACGATTTGGATGATATATAAGAAACACTGAAATTTTAGCGAATTTCCAAGAAAAACTGAAATTTTAGCGAATTTCCATGAAAAATGTCAATATTAACCGAATTTCTAAATCGTTCCTATTTCTACGTAACTCGACGATTTGGATGATATATAAGAAACACTGAAATTTTAGCGAATTTCCAAGAAAAACTGAAATTTTAGCGAATTTCCAAGAAAAATGTCAATATTAACCGAATTTCTAAATCGTTCCTATTTCTACGTATCTCGACGATTTGGATGATATATAAGAAACACTGAAATTTTAGCGAATTTCCAAGAAAAACTGAAATTTTAGCGAATTTCCAAGAAAAATGTCAAAATTAACAGAATTTCTAAATCGTTCCTATTTCTACGTATCTCGACGATTTGGATGATATATAAGAAACACTGAAATGTTAGCGAATTTCCAAGAAAAACTGAAATTTTAGCGAATTTCCATGAAAAATGTCAATATTAACCGAATTTCTAAATCGTTCCTATTTCTACGTAACTCGACGATTTGGATGATATATAAGAAACACTGAAATTTTAGCGAATTTCCAAGAAAAACTGAAATTTTAGCGAATTTCCATGAAAAATGTCAATATTAACCGAATTTCTAAATCGTTCCTATTTCTACGTAACTCGACGATTTGGATGATATATAAGAAACACTGAAATTTTAGCGAATTTCCAAGAAAAACTGAAATTTTAGCGAATCTCCATGAAAAATGTCAATATTAACCGAATTTCTGAATCGTTCCTATTTCTACGTAACTCGACGATTTGGATGATATATAAGAAACACTGAAATTTTAGCGAATTTCCAAGAAAAACTGAAATTTTACCGAATTTCCATGAAAAATGTCAATATTAACCGAATTTCTAAATCGTTCCTATTTCTACGTAACTCGACGATTTGGATGATATATAAGAAACACTGAAATTTTAGCGAATTTCCAAGAAAAACTGAAATTTTAGCGAATTTCCATGAAAAATGTCAATATTAACCGAATTTCTAAATTGTTCCTATTTCTACGTATCTCGACAATTTGGATGATATATAAGAAACACTGAAATTTTAGCGAATTTCCAAGAAAAACTGAAATTTTAGCGAATTTCCATGAAAAATGTCAATATTAACCGAATTTCTAAATCGTTCCTATTTCTACGTATCTCGACGATTTGGATGATATATAAGAAACACTGAAATGTTAGCGAATTTCCAAGAAAAACTGAAATTTTAGCGAATTTCCATGAAAAATGTCAATATTAACCGAATTTCTAAATCGTTCTTATTTCTACGTAACTCGACGATTTGGATGATATATAAGAAACATTGAAATTTTAGCGAATTTCCAAGAAAAACTGAAATTTTAGCGAATTTCCATGAAAAATGTCAATATTAACCGAATTTCTAAATCGTTCCTATTTCTACGTATCTCGACGATTTGGATGATATATAAGAAACACTGAAATTTTAGCGAATTTCCAAGAAAAACTGAAATTTTAGCGAATTTCCATGAAAAATGTCAATATTAACCGAATTTCTAAATCGTTCCTATTTCTACGTAACTCGACGATTTGGATGATATATAAGAAACACTGAAATTTTAGCGAATTTCCAAGAAAAACTGAAATTTTAGCGAATTTCCAAGAAAAATGTCAATATTAACCGAATTTCTAAATCGTTCCTATTTCTACGTATCTCGACGATTTGGATGATATATAAGAAACACTGAAATTTTAGCGAATTTCCAAGAAAAACTGAAATTTTAGCGAATTTCCAAGAAAAATGTCAAAATTAACAGAATTTCTAAATCGTTCCTATTTCTACGTATCTCGACGATTTGGATGATATATAAGAAACACTGAAATGTTAGCGAATTTCCAAGAAAAACTGAAATTTTAGCGAATTTCCATGAAAAATGTCAATATTAACCGAATTTCTAAATCGTTCCTATTTCTACGTAACTCGACGATTTGGATGATATATAAGAAACACTGAAATTTTAGCGAATTTCCAAGAAAAACTGAAATTTTAGCGAATTTCCATGAAAAATGTCAATATTAACCGAATCTCTAAATCGTTCCTATTTCTACGTATCTCGACGATTTGGATGATATATAAGAAACACTGAAATTTTAGCGAATTTCCAAGAAAAACTGAAATTTTAGCGAATATCCAAGAAAAATGTCAAAATTAACAGAATTTCTAAATCGTTCCTATTTCTACGTATCTCGACGATTTGGATGATATATAAGAAACACTGAAATTTTAGCGAATTTCCAAGAAAAACTGAAATTTTAGCGAATTTCCAAGAAAAATGTCAATATTAACCGAATTTCTAAATCGTTCCTATTTCTACGTATCTCGACGATTTGGGTGATATATAAGAAACACTGAAATTTTAGCGAATTTCCAAGAAAAACTGAAATTTTAGCGAATTTCCAAGAAAAATGTCAATATTAACCGAATTTCTAAATCGTTCCTATTTCTACGTATCTCGACGATTTGGATGATATATAAGAAACCCTGAAATTTTAGCGAATTTCCAAGAAAAACTGAAATTTTAGCGAATTTCCATGAAAAATGTCAATATTAACCGAATTTCTAAATCGTTCCTCTTTCTACGTAACTCGACGATTTGGATGATATATAAGAAACACTGAAATTTTAGCGAATTTCCAAGAAAAACTGAAATTTTAGCGAATTTCCATGAAAAATGTCAATATTAACCGAATTTCTAAATCGTTCCTATTTCTACGTAACTCGACGATTTGGATGATATATAAGAAACACTGAAATTTTAGCGAATTTCCAAGAAAAACTGAAATTTTAGCGAATTTCCAAGAAAAATGTCAAAATTAACAGAATTTCTAAATCGTTCCTATTTCTACGTAACTCGACGATTTGTATGATATATAAGAAACACTGAAATTTTAGCGAATTTCCAAGAGAAACTGAAATTTTAGCGAATTTCCAAGAAAAATGTCAATATTAACCGAATTTCTAAATCGTTCCTATTTCTACGTATCTCGACGATTTGCATGATATATAAGAAACACTGAAATTTTAGAAAATTTCCAAGAAAAACTGAAATTTTAGCGAATTTCCAAGAAAAATGTAAAAATTAACCGAAATTCTGAATCGTTCCTATTTCTACGTATCTCGACGATTTGGATGATATATAAGAAACACTGAAATTTTAGCGAATTTCCAAGAAAAACTGAAATTTTAGCGAATTTCCAAGAAAAATGTCAATATTAACCGAATTTCTAAATCGTTCCTATTTCTACGTATCTCGACGATTTGGGTGATATATAAGAAACACTGAAATTTTAGCGAATTTCCAAGAAAAACTGAAATTTTAGCGAATTTCCATGAAAAATGTCAATATTAACCGAATTTCTAAATCGTTCCTATTTCTACGTAACTCGACGATTTGGATGATATATAAGAAACACTGAAATTTTAGCGAATTTCCAAGAAAAACTGAAATTTTAGCGAATTTCCAAGAAAAATATCAAAATTAACAGAATTTCTAAATCGTTCCTATTTCTACGTAACTCGCCGATTTGGATGATATATAGGAAACACTGAAATTTTAGCGCATTTCCAAGAAAAACTGAAATTTTAGCGAATTTCCAAGAAAAATGTCAATATTAACCGAATTTCTAAATCGTTCCTATTTCTACGTATCTCGACTATTTGGATGATATATAAGAAACACTGAAATTTTAGCGAATTTCCAAGAAAAACTGAAATTTTAGCGAATATCCAAGAAAAATGTCAAAATTAACAGAATTTCTAAATCGTTCCTATTTCTACGTATCTCGACGATTTGGATGATATATAAGAAACACTGAAATTTTAGCGAATTTCCAAGAAAAACTGAAATTTTAGCGAATTTCCATGAAAAATGTCTATATTAACCGAATTTCTAAATTGTTCCTATTTCTACGTAACTCGTCGATTTGGATGATATATAAGAAACTCTGAAATTTTAGCGAGTTTCCAAAAAAACTGAAATTTTAGCGAATTTCCATGAAAAATGTCAATATTAACCGAATTTCTAAATCGTTCCTATTTCTACGTATCTCGACGATTTGGATGATATATAAGTAACACTGAAATGTTAGCGAATTTCCAAGAAAAACTGAAATTTTAGCGAATTTCCATGAAAAATGTCAATATTAACCGAATTTCTAAATCGTTCCTATTTCTACGTAACTCGACGATTTGGATGATATATAAGAAACACTGAAATTTTAGCGAATTTCCAAGAAAAACTGAAATTTTAGCGAATTTCCATGAAAAATGTCAATATTAACCGAATTTCTAAATCGTTCCTATTTCTACGTATCTCGACGATTTGGATGATATATAAGAAACACTGAAATTTTAGCGAATTTCCAAGAAAAACTGAAATTTTAGCGAATTTCCATGAAAAATGTCAATATTAACCGAATTTCTAAATCGTTCCTATTTCTACGTAACTCGACGATTTGGATGATATATAAGAAACACTGAAATTTTAGCGAATTTCCAATAAAAACTGAAATTTTAGCGAATTTCCAAGAAAAATGTCAATATTAACCGAATTTCTAAATCGTTCCTATTTCTACGTATCTCGACGATTTGGGTGATATATAAGAAACACTGAAATTTTAGCGAATTTCCAAGAAAAACTGAAATTTTAGCGAATTTCCAAGAAAAATGTCAATATTAACCGAATTTCTAAATCGTTCCTATTTCTACGTATCTCGACGATTTGGATGATATATAAGAAACACTGAAATTTTAGCGAATTTCCAAGAAAAACTGAAATTTTAGCGAATTTCCATGAAAAATGTCAATATTAACCGAATTTCTAAATCGTTCCTCTTTCTACGTAACTCGACGATTTGGATGATATATAAGAAACACTGAAATTTAAGCGAATTTCCAAGAAAAACTGAAATTTTAGCGAATTTCCATGAAAAATGTCAATATTAACCGAATTTCTAAATCGTTCCTATTTCTACGTAACTCGACGATTTGGATGATATATAAGAAACACTGAAATTTTAGCGAATTTCCAAGAAAAACTGAAATTTTAGCGAATTTCCAAGAAAAATGTCAAAATTAACAGAATTTCTAAATCGTTCCTATTTCTACGTAACTCGACGATTTGTATGATATATAAGAAACACTGAAATTTTAGCGAATTTCCAAGAGAAACTGAAATTTTAGCGAATTTCCAAGAAAAATGTCAATATTAACCGAATTTCTAAATCGTTCCTATTTCTACGTATCTCGACGATTTGCATGATATATAAGAAACACTGAAATTTTAGAAAATTTCCAAGAAAAACTGAAATTTTAGCGAATTTCCAAGAAAAATGTAAAAATTAACCGAAATTCTGAATCGTTCCTATTTCTACGTATCTCGACGATTTGGATGATATATAAGAAACACTGAAATTTTAGCGAATTTCCAAGAAAAACTGAAATTTTAGCGAATTTCCAAGAAAAATGTCAATATTAACCGAATTTCTAAATCGTTCCTATTTCTACGTATCTCGACGATTTGGGTGATATATAAGAAACACTGAAATTTTAGCGAATTTCCAAGAAAAACTGAAATTTTAGCGAATTTCCATGAAAAATGTCAATATTAACCGAATTTCTAAATCGTTCCTATTTCTACGTAACTCGACGATTTGGATGATATATAAGAAACACTGAAATTTTAGCGAATTTCCAAGAAAAACTGAAATTTTAGCGAATTTCCAAGAAAAATATCAAAATTAACAGAATTTCTAAATCGTTCCTATTTCTACGTAACTCGCCGATTTGGATGATATATAGGAAACACTGAAATTTTAGCGCATTTCCAAGAAAAACTGAAATTTTAGCGAATTTCCAAGAAAAATGTCAATATTAACCGAATTTCTAAATCGTTCCTATTTCTACGTATCTCGACTATTTGGATGATATATAAGAAACACTGAAATTTTAGCGAATTTCCAAGAAAAACTGAAATTTTAGCGAATATCCAAGAAAAATGTCAAAATTAACCGAATTTCTAAATCGTTCCTATTTCTACGTATCTCGACGATTTGGATGATATATAAGAAACACTGAAATTTTAGCGAATTTCCAAGAAAAACTGAAATTTTAGCGAATTTCCATGAAAAATGTCAATATTAACCGAATTTCTAAATCGTTCCTCTTTCTACGTAACTCGACGATTTGGATGATATATAAGAAACACTGAAATTTTAGCGAATTTCCAAGAAAAACTGAAATTTTAGCGAATTTCCATGAAAAATGTCAATATTAACCGAATTTCTAAATCGTTCCTATTTCTACGTAACTCGACGATTTGGATGATATATAAGAAACACTGAAATTTTAGCGAATTTCCAAGAAAAACTGAAATTTTAGCGAATTTCCAAGAAAAATGTCAAAATTAACAGAATTTCTAAATCGTTCCTATTTCTACGTATCTCGACGATTTGGGTGATATATAAGAAACACTGAAATTTTAGCGAATTTCCAAGAAAAACTGAAATTTTAGCGAATATCCAAGAAAAATGTCAATATTAACCGAATTTCTAAATCGTTCCTATTTCTACGTAACTCGACGATTTGTATGATATATAAGAAACACTGAAATTTTAGCGAATTTCCAAGAGAAACTGAAATTTTAGCGAATTTCCAAGAAAAATGTCAATATTAACCGAATTTCTAAATCGTTCCTATTTCTACGTATCTCGACGATTTGCATGATATATAAGAAACACTGAAATTTTAGAAAATTTCCAAGAAAAACTGAAATTTTAGCGAATTTCCAAGAAAAATGTAAAAATTAACCGAAATTCTGAATCGTTCCTATTTCTACGTATCTCGACGATTTGGATGATATATAAGAAACACTGAAATTTTAGCGAATTTCCAAGAAAAACTGAAATTTTAGCGAATTTCCAAGAAAAATGTCAATATTAACCGAATTTCTAAATCGTTCCTATTTCTACGTATCTCGACGATTTGGGTGATATATAAGAAACACTGAAATTTTAGCGAATTTCCAAGAAAAACTGAAATTTTAGCGAATTTCCATGAAAAATGTCAATATTAACCGAATTTCTAAATCGTTCCTATTTCTACGTAACTCGACGATTTGGATGATATATAAGAAACACTGAAATTTTAGCGAATTTCCAAGAAAAACTGAAATTTTAGCGAATTTCCAAGAAAAATATCAAAATTAACAGAATTTCTAAATCGTTCCTATTTCTACGTAACTCGCCGATTTGGATGATATATAGGAAACACTGAAATTTTAGCGCATTTCCAAGAAAAACTGAAATTTTAGCGAATTTCCAAGAAAAATGTCAATATTAACCAAATTTCTAAATCGTTCCTATTTCTACGTATCTCGACTATTTGGATGATATATAAGAAACACTGAAATTTTAGCGAATTTCCAAGAAAAACTGAAATTTTAGCGAATATCCAAGAAAAATGTCAAAATTAACAGAATTTCTAAATCGTTCCTATTTCTACGTATCTCGACGATTTGGATGATATATAAGAAACACTGAAATTTTAGCGAATTTCCAAGAAAAACTGAAATTTTAGCGAATTTCCATGAAAAATGTCTATATTAACCGAATTTCTAAATTGTTCCTATTTCTACGTAACTCGTCGATTTGGATGATATATAAGAAACTCTGAAATTTTAGCGAGTTTCCAAAAAAACTGAAATTTTAGCGAATTTCCATGAAAAATGTCAATATTAACCGAATTTCTAAATCGTTCCTATTTCTACGTATCTCGACGATTTGGATGATATATAAGTAACACTGAAATGTTAGCTAATTTCCAAGAAAAACTGAAATTTTAGCGAATTTCCATGAAAAATGTCAATATTAACCGAATTTCTAAATCGTTCCTATTTCTACGTAACTCGACGATTTGGATGATATATAAGAAACACTGAAATTTTAGCGAATTTCCAAGAAAAACTGAAATTTTAGCGAATTTCCATGAAAAATGTCAATATTAACCGAATTTCTAAATCGTTCCTATTTCTACGTATCTCGACGATTTGGATGATATATAAGAAACACTGAAATTTTAGCGAATTTCCAAGAAAAACTGAAATTTTAGCGAATTTCCATGAAAAATGTCAATATTAACCGAATTTCTAAATCGTTCCTATTTCTACGTAACTCGACGATTTGGATGATATATAAGAAACACTGAAATTTTAGCGAATTTCCAATAAAAACTGAAATTTTAGCGAATTTCCATGAAAAATGTCAATATTAACCGAATTTCTAAGTCGTTCCTATTTCTACGTATCTCGACGATTTGGATGATATATAAGAAACACTGAAATTTTAGCGAATTTCCAAGAAAAACTGAAATTTTAGCGAATTTCCAAGAAAAATGTCAATATTAACCGAATTTCTAAATCGTTCCTATTTCTACGTATCTCGACGATTTGGATGATATATAAGAAACACTGAAATTTTAGCGAATTTCCAAGAAAAACTGAAATTTTAGCGAATTTCCAAGAAAAATGTCAAAATTAACCGAATTTCTAAATCGTTCCTATTTCTACGTATCTCGACGATTTGGATGATATATAAGAAACACTGAAATTTTAGCGAATTTCCAAGAAAAACTGAAATTTTAGCGAATTTCCATGAAAAATGTCAATATTAACCGAAATTCTAAATCGTTCCTATTTCTACGTATCTCGACGATTTGGATGATATATAAGAAACACTGAAATTTTAGCGAATTTCCAAGAAAAACTGAAATTTTAGCGAATTTCCATGAAAAATGTCTATATTAACCGAATTTCTAAATCGTTCCTATTTCTACGTAACTCGTCGATTTGGATGATATATAAGAAACTCTGAAATTTTAGCGAGTTTCCAAGAAAAACTGAAATTTTAGCGAATTTCCATGAAAAATGTCAATATTAACCGAATTTCTAAATCGTTCCTATTTCTACGTAACTCGACGATTTGGATGATATATAAGAAACACTGAAATTTTAGCGAATTTCCAAGAAAAACTGAAATTTTAGCGAATTTCCATGAAAAATGTCAATATTAACCGAATTTCTAAATCGTTCCTATTTCTACGTATCTCGACGATTTGGATGATATATAAGAAACACTGAAATTTTAGCGAATTTCCAAGAAAAACTGAAATTTTAGCGAATTTCCATGAAAAATGTCAATATTAACCGAATTTCTAAATCGTTCCTATTTCTACGTATCTCGACGATTTGGATGATATATAAGAAACACTGAAATTTTAGCGAATTTCCAAGAAAAACTGAAATTTTAGCGAATTTCCATGAAAAATGTCTATATTAACCGAATTTCTAAATCGTTCCTATTTCTACGTATCTCGACTATTTGGATGATATATAAGAAACACTGAAATTTTAGCGAATTTCCAAGAAAAACTGAAATTTTAGCGAATATCCAAGAAAAATGTCAAAATTAACAGAATTTCTAAATCGTTCCTATTTCTACGTATCTCGACGATTTGGATGATATATAAGAAACACAAATTTTAGCGAATTTCCAAGAAAAACTGAAATTTTAGCGAATATCCAAGAAAAATGTCAAAATTAACAGAATTTCTAAATCGTTCCTATTTCTACGTATCTCGACGATTTGGATGATATATAAGAAACACTGAAATTTTAGCGAATTTCCAAGAAAAACTGAAATTTTAGCGAATTTCCATGAAAAATGTCAATATTAACCGAATTTCTAAATCGTTCCCATTTCTACGTATCTCGACGATTTGGATGATATATAAGAAACACTGAAATTTTAGCGAATTTCCAAGAAAAACTGAAATTTTAGCGAATATCCAAGAAAAATGTCAAAATTAACAGAATTTCTAAATCGTTCCTATTTCTACGTATCTCGACGATTTGGATGATATATGATATATAAGAAACACTGAAATTTTAGCGCATTTCCAAGAAAAACTGAAATTTTAGCGAATTTCCAAGAAAAATGTCAATATTAACCGAATTTCTAAATCGTTCCCATTTCTACGTATCTCGACGATTTGGATGATATATAAGAAACACTGAAATTTTAGCGAATTTCCAAGAAAAACTG